>CM042223.1:18674747-21075997 GCA_023566465.1 Cottus gobio
CTCAACTGGATACAGTTAGCTTGTTCTGTAAGTGCTGCTGTCCTTTTATTCAAAACTTGCTCTGGGCTCATCAGGTTTTGGAGCTATTTTGAGCCACAGTGTATGAATATATTTTAGTCGAGTCACATTTATGACAATCCAAACTGCAGTATAGTGGGTATCTCTTCATCCATTCATCCAGCTATCCATCCACCTGTGGTGAAGCAACACTTTGTTTGTTATTGGTATTTGGTGAAACCTTTCCTCAACCATGTTGCTTATCTGATTGTTAATGCATCAATAATACTTACACTTGTCTCAGGTTGAACACTGTGAGGGTTGAGAGGTTGTTTTTGTTATTTTTTTATCTGTTCTGTGTCATAGCAGAAAGTCACATGAAGGTTGTCGTGGCAGCTTTTTAATTGGTCTATAAAAACCTGCTGAACTAAAGTTTCTCGTGTTTGATACAAACCAGCACTAAAGTTACCATCTTTGGAGGTCCAGCAGACTTTGTGATGACAAGCATTATGTATTTACAGTGGTACAAGTAAAAGGCCTGCATTCAAAATGTTACTTCATTAAAAGTGTGTAAGATCATCAGTGAAACATGAAGTATCAAAATACAAATCTACTCATTATACCACACAATGGCTCTTGTCCATGTTATTTTAATTAGATGTTTTCTTTGATTTGTATTGGCTGAAGACTAGTTGCTGTACATACAAAGAACATACACGTAATGATGAAATGTAGGGTTTATCTGTAATAATAAAATAGATATCAGCATATAGCAAATAGGCAGTTTAAATAGTGATTATAGGACTTAAAACTGTTTATTTTTACATTAGTGCAGACATTACAGTACATTACATGGTCACTGTGACGAAGATACCAGATAAAATAAACAACAGACAATTGTCCGGAGTGGGCCTATTATTGCAGAAAAACAAGAATAAACAAATTGAAATTTACAAAAAGAAGGAAAACGTTTTATATTTATAACCCTAAAAATGTAGTTTCCTTTTAAATCGTTTAAATAGACAGAGCGGTTGATAGGAGAGAAAGTTTTTACTTTAAACACACGCACACACACACGCACACACACGCACGCACGCACACACACACACACACACACACGCACACACACGCACACTCACTGACCATGTGATGTGAATGCCCCCTGCTCCGGTTACAGGGGGAGGGCGGAGGGAGGCAGCGGTTCAATGTGAACCTCCCTGATGGAGAGAAGCGGCCAACATCAGGAGAGACCTTCAGTCGCTCAGTCAGCGCTGCAATTTCCCAAAATGTGCAATTTCCTTCTCCAGCACGGATTAAAACTCCGGGAGACCTCGCCCTCTAATGGGGAGCAGCCGCATTAACTAGTGGACACACTTCCATTAACTGCTTTTCTTTGCTGCCGGCAGGGTCAACGAGCTGCGCGCGCACCGTGAGCTTATCCGCCGACACAGGGCAGGAGGAGGGACATTAAACTGACTATTTAGAGTCCTAAAGTGGCACTTCTTTCCTGTTCTGAAAGAGAGACCGGATCACGTGGACAGGTGACCTGAAAGCTGCGCCTTATCTTTCTTTTCAAAGCCTGCAGGAAGTTAAAGAGGAGAGGGTAAGGACTGCAAGAATTACATTTGAGCACACACTTCTGCTCTATTTTTGTTGAGCTCAGCAACCAGCAGCACTATTACTATTATTATTACTATTATTCCTACTACTACAACTGTCATTACTATTACCCCAGACTTTGTTAGATATCTTCAATGGGTGTTTTTTGATCAAGCGGGAGATGAAGTGACGAAGAGACAAACTGCTCTGGCATGGCTGCAAGAGTGTTAATTGGTCCGGGCCGTGATGCCGTTTGCAGCCGGTGGGTTGAACAACAAGACAACATGATCTCCCAGGCGGAGGGTTAACTTGTCACAGACACTACCTCATCAAATGACTCTGTCCTGACTCACATAGGAGTCAGGGGCAGCAGGCCACAGCATGGGCAACTCCTCCAGGAAGGGAGAGGGAGAAGAAGAAGAGGAGGGGGCGAAGGATGCTGAAGACGCTGAAATCCCAGAGAAGAAGGAAGAGGAGGTGGAGGCCGAGCTTCCACTGGGGGTGGAGGAGTTGTTCGAGAGTGGGGATCCCGTGCTGGACTTGAGCTACCGTAAATTTAAGCGGTTGCCGTCGCGCGTCAGTGAACTGTTGCATCTGGAGAAGCTGTATGTTTGTGCGAACAGCCTGCGCACTCTACCGGACAGCATCTCCCAGCTGCAAGGTCTGCGTATCCTTGCCCTCGACTTCAACAAGATGGAGGAGGTTCCCCCGGCTGTCTGCCAGCTCACTAACCTCACTCGCCTCTATCTGGGCAGCAACCGGCTCATGGCCTTCCCGCCGGAGCTGAGAAACCTGCAAAGTCTGCGCTGCCTGTGGATGGAGAGCAACTACTTCCAGAGTTTCCCACGGGAGCTCTACGACCTGCCCCACCTCAAGTCCCTTCAGATCGGAGACAACCGGATGAAGACGCTGCCTTCTGACCTCTGCCGTATGGAGGCTTTGAGGGGATTATGGCTCTATGGGAACCGCTTTGATACCTTCCCCAAAGTCTTGCTGCGCATGGAGAATCTTCAGATTTTAGATCTGGACCGCAACAAGATATCAGAGTTTCCCAGCCTGAAGCGTCTCCACGCCCTGCAGCTCTTTTCCTACGACCACAACCCAGTGGACAAACCTCCTAAAGTGGGCAAGGATGTGCTCGTGGTTGGGGAGGGCGCTGCCGAGTTCTTGGAGGAGCGCGAGGCCAAGATTGAAAGGCTACGAAAGGCCGCCGAGCAAGCGGCCGAAGAGTTGGCTCTGGCAGGGGAGGAGCCGGTGATTCATGGCATCCTGAAGAACAGCAGCTCCAACTCAAAGGAAGCTGCGGTGACTGTAGAGGACGCAGACGTCAATGAGGAAGAGGCCCTGGAAAATGAGGAGGAGGACATGGAGGACATGGAGCTGCCCGTCACCGAGTACGACGCAGCTGATCTTGAATATGACGAGGAGGGGGTCGAATATGAGACGGAGGAGCTGATATGTGAGGGAGAGGGGTTTGAGTATGAGGGGGACGAGCTGGAGTACGAGAGGGCTCAGATGGACTATGAATACGAGGAGCTGCAGGACTCGGGGAGACAAGATGAAGGGGCTTGAAAAAAACCCTCATACATTCAGACTCAGATGGTCTGCAGGCAGGCAGAGGCGGATGACAGAAAAGAAGCTGACACAAATTAGCTGTGCTGCTAATTGCAAATCTAGCGTTAACTGTGAAAATGAATAAGCATTGAGGCATTATGAAACTGTAAACTGACGGCACCTGTGACATCTCAATCAGCTGCAAATGACCAAATCAGAGCAGGACTCAGGTGGTGTGTGTGTGTGTGTGTGTGTGTGTGTGTATGTGTGTGTGTGAAGTGTGTATGGGTGTTTTACAGTAGGGTTGTTTTTGTGTACACCATCTTCCCTTATTAAATATTAACTGAAGTCGGTGTCACTCATTTATGGGAAAATATGTCTTAATAGGGAACTAGTGAAGGCAGCAGCTACTGTTTACTTCACTGACACTCTGTAGTATTTCCACAAATCATGGTCAGTGTCTGTTTTATGTGCCTGTGCACCTTGTCCTCGACTCATTGCTATTTTTATAAACCGAGACGTTGTGTGCGCATGTAAATGTGTGTATTGGATTTAGATTTGCACAATATTTATTACAACCCTTGTCAGTGGTGTGTAAGCAATTCTGCGAATGTCAGTGCCAAGAAAGAGAGCGAGACAAGCAGGATTATTAGAGGGATGAATAGCTGTGGTGCCTCACCATAAAAGGTAAGTCCAGAGGGAGGCTCCAGACATGAAATAGACTCACAAAAGTATCAAGCAGGAGGCCAGCAGGTCAGAGGCTCGGCTCCGTGGTGACCTTTGTATACTCCTTTTGGTCAGAGACGCCACCTTTTCTACCTTTGTCTCCAACATGAAGCAGGTCCGGCTGTTCTGCTCTCATCTGCGCACTCATTATTCATGTGGGGCTCGTATGTAATCCAGTCCTCTTTCCCTCCACGTATTTCCTTCTCACATCTCATTGAAAGAGTGAAATATTTATCACAGTGCTAAAATATTTATGCTTGTACCCGTGTGGCAGCATGTCCCGACTCCTGCGTCTGTGCTGCGGGAAACTTTTGGAGAACGGACTCAACATTTTTACATATAAAACCATTCATTTTACATTTATGTACGGCTATTTGTGTTATGTCAGCGGATGATGATTTTTTAATTATTCATCTTCTGATTATTATCCAGCGCCCCGCGACCCTAAAGAGGATAAGCGGTTCAGATAATGGATGGATGGATGGATGATTATTTTCTTGAATAGTTAATCGATTGATCCAGTGGATATCAGAAAATAGATCAAATTGCCCGCCACAGTGCAGTAGAGTGTAAGTTGATATCTTCAAGTTCAGTGTTTTGTTTGACCAACAGTCTCAAACCAAAAGATATTCAGTTTACCAAAAGAAATTGTCACATTTGAGAAGATCTTTTCTGTCAGTTTAAAAAAAATATTAAGCAATTTTCAAAATTGTTGCCTAAGTTAAAATCTAAGTTTCTGTAATGATAATTTTGTGATATTAACTCATTTATGAAACAAATTCTTGACTAACAGGTTGATTATTTTGTCTCTAAAAACAGCATATAATGCTCATCACAGATTCCCAGATCAGACAGGCTTTGTGTAATTCTTTGCAATGAGATTGAAGCTCCTCACGTGTTCTCTGCTGATGTGCCTCAGAGCGTAAAAGTGCATGTATAGTAGTGTGGAGCTACAGTAGACGACACATAATGTGACGCTTTTGGACACTTGATCCTTCAGTGACAGCGAGTCAAAGACAATGCATCGCCTCCTTCACTGCCTCTTTGTCTTGCACACGACCCACTTCCCACATCTGACTGGCAGCTTTTCAGCTCACACAAAAAGGACTCAACAAAGAGATGAAAGTGAGCTATTTTTGACAAGGACTATTGTAAAACAATACAGACGAGGGAGTGATGAAGGTTTTCAGGATCTGATCATAGCGATATGTCATACTTACACACATCCACGATTTTTATTTATGCACAAATCACCCAGAGTAAAGTGTTACCAAGAAACCCAACATTTTATTTTTAGTCATGCAAGTTCCTTCTAATGTGTGAGAAGGTTTAGCCCCTAAAGAGGAATCTGTGAAATAAAAGTAGGTCAAATGAGTCAAAGGAAGCATAGGCATGATGGGACATCATGTGTGCAGCTTGTTCATGTACCTGTCCATGTCTCGGCGATTGTAGCCGTTGTCCCTTTTTCCATTGATAATTCCTGCACAAGATTGGCCAGATTTTGATTTTTCATAATCGGCACCATGACAAAACCTGGAAGAAGAAAAGAATCAACATTCTTGTCAACTAAACAAGTGCTTGGTTAATATTCTGTACTGTTCGCTAACCTCAACATTATCTGAAGGTATCAAACACACTTACGTGCTTTTATAATGTGTGTTGAGGCGTGAGCGATCAAACGGAGCGTGAGGAAAAGTCTGGTTGCTTGGAGCATTGAGAAGACACCCTGAAGGCTCCTAGAAAACACAACAACAGGCTAAAACAACAGATAAAGCTCCAAACACAGAGGCAATATTGATTACAGGGGAAAAAACTACAAGATAAAAGTATATCACCTTTTTTCCAATGGACTTCATAGTTGGTGGATTACTTTTAGTCCGTGGTGACGGCAGAAGGGAGGTCTAGATGAGCAGAGGGAAGGGTGTTTAAAGTTAAAGTGATGTCATTAAAACCTACGACAGCTGACTGTAAGTGGATCAATACTCACCGGGCAGGCCAAGGGAGCGATGGCACCTCGAGTGAATCCTGTTTCTCGAGAAAAATGGCTACTGCACTCGCCCGATCTAGCCTCAGTGCCCTCAAACACAAGCACAGAAAAATGCTGTGAAACCTTACAGATTCTGGGAAATAATATTGCAAACTGAGTGGATGAGGTCTGCGTGTCAACCTGCAGAAACGTCTCCGGTGTCACAAAGTCACTTTTCATCACTGAGCTGTGAGTCTGGAGAGGTTGAACCTGAACATCAGTCAGAAAAAATAAATAAGTATCTGTTGTTCGGGGAAATACAGATAAATATAGGCTAATAATACTGATTTCATTTACAAGAATTATTATTTACAAATCTTACCATGCAGCTTTTTTTCTCCAGAAATGTGTTCAATTGAAGGTCTGTTCCCTTAGTGAAACCACTTTCTTCTCTTGGACCCACAGTCACATGGTTCTGGGAAACTGGAGGAAGTGTGACAGTGTGTGTGTCATATACAAACACCAACAGGCCAGAAATCCTCATTAGCGGCAACTACAGTAGCCTAGATTACAATTATTATGTTTTGTCCCTCCCCAATCATTTATTTCTCTTTTTCTTTAAACTTTAAAGTCACATAAACATGGGTCTTTATTATTCTACCTGATGCTGTGAGGCGATGTGGCACAAACCATCTTTGGTATTTTGTCTGAAGAGAAATATTCATGAAGATACTAATGAGACATTTTCTACCTTTTATGTATACACATGTAAAGCTTCTCAACATGTGTTATCGTTCTGCGTCTTACCTTTTCCTCCACAGTCGCTGTCTTCGGAAGACTCTTTAGCTGATGGAAGCCGCTGTCTCTGGACTTGTTAACGAGGCTTGGAAAAGGCCCCGTATCATCAGACCGGATGTGAGGTTGGTAGTGTTGCTTAGTTTGAGACATGAAACTGTCCGATAACAAGAGTCTGCACACAAAAACAACACACCTGTGTTTGAGGACCAGTCAGCTTAATCAGTTCAGAAAGTTGGTTTACAAAAATAAAATGTCTGCCTCCACTCAAATACAACAGGGAGCAATAACGTTGTCTATGTGGGGGTCTTTGCATTGAGAAAATTAGATTAAAAAACAGTAATAGTAGAACGTTAGTTCAAATATTAACGGCTCAATCTGTACGTTATCGCACTTAACAGGGACATTGTTTCTGATCAATGAAATGTTGAAATCAATTTAGAATGCTATTCACCAGATGTACATCTCCCAGATGTAATTCACCCTGGTTTAATCTTCTAAATACTGTTATGGAGATCAGACAGTGCTTTATTGACATTATGTTGAACTTTCCTGTTAGCTGTGTTGCATCTGTTAAGGCTGAACCAATATCACCTCTATAAGAGACACTTTGACTAGAAGAAGCTCAGGTGTTACCATTAACATTAACGAGCGTGTTGCATAAGCCAGCACAGTCCCTGCATTCCAAATCACTTTTTATTTTTTACTTCTGCACATAACTGATGCATGAAGTATCCATTCAACTACGGTATACTTTGCCATAACATTGCACCTTGAACTTTGACCCTCAAACATTCGCAGTAGGACATCCTTGTATTTTTGGCATACTGCCTTTGACACTGTATGTAATGGGACACCTTAAATCTTCTCCTGGCATACTACATATGGTCGTATGGATGTTGGAACACACAGTGTGTCAGTGAGCCAGCATGAGCAAAACAAGCACCCTGAAGTAGCTAAATGGAATTCAGCCATCATTACTTTTGTTATTCACACCTGTGCCTTTTCCTGCTTAGCCATGTTGTGAACCACACACACACACACACACACACACACACACACACACACACACACACACACACTCAGTGTGCTGACACAGGTGTTTCCACTCATGATTGCCTGATCATAGAATAATTGGAAGGCATCTCAGTTTCATTTTTATAGTCCTCACCTGACACTTACCCAAAAGCAGGATTGTCAATGAGGTCCAAACTGGGCCTGTAAAATATGGCTGGTCTCTGGTTTGATGTGAAGCCCGTCGCATTAAGATGTCCGAGGTGAGAGGTGAAATTCATCCTGCCTGGGTTTGAGGGAGTTATACAAATATTGGCCATCAGAAACTTCATTTGAATCCTAATGGACAAGTGTTTATTCTAAATCAGTGGTTCTCAACCTTTTTCTGTGATGTACCCCCGTAAAATATGTATTTCATCCAAGTACCCCCTAACCAGTGCTAAGCATTATTGGTTGGAAAAAAGATGTAAGTCACAGCGTTTTGCCATCATATATAGAAATACAATTCAGTTTATGAACATACACTTGCATTTAATTAAATATGTATTAATTAACTACTTTTGAAAGGATTCTTTGAATGGATGTTACTTTTACATATATTTTTAAAAAAAACTTGCATACCCCCTGGAGTGCATGTCAAAATGTCTGCTGTGTCTGCTGTTTTTTAGTATGATACAAGTTGTTAATGTTAATGCAGGGCCATTTGCCTCTCCCCCTCACCGTGCACTCTCTCACCGTAAGGAGGGGAGAGGCGGACTGTGTTGCCGGTCACTCTGCTACCTGTTGCTCTAACAGTCGGCATATTGTCCTCTCCTGCTCAGCCACCCGTGACTGCTGTAATGGAAACTTTCACTGACACCGGTGATGGATGGCAAAAATCCTCTGGGCACGTGCACAGGGCTGTGGCCATCAAACAACACAAGCAGCAAACAATGTGTAACTAGCTCCTTTGTTTTTGGGGTTTGACAGAATCCAACAGAGCTCTCTGAAAAGGTGATTACAGAGTCTGGAGGAAATAATGCAATAAGTGTTCCCTTTATCAAATGCTGTTTGTGAGTGAGGAGAAAAGTTCAGCAGCATTACAGCTACAGATATTTACACCATTACCCCTGAAAAGAAAGGAAAGATTCACCGACTCCCCAGACGTACCTGCAGGGCTTGTTGTTCACCTTTCTGTCGTGTGGCTGTGTGAGTAAACAGGTATCTGTTGCTAGGAGATCCAGCACCAGGGCTGATGGGTAAGACTCCAGAGTGAAACCTCGGCTGCTGACATCATTAGATCATGTTTCTACTGCATGTCAGGTCTCTGCTTCATTCCTTTTACACCTGTCCTATGCAAGTTATTTGATCACTGGAAAAAGTTCTTCTGGTTTTCAGACGCACTTGAAGGCAGCAGGTGGTGTTCAGGTGTCCGGGCTGTTTGAATCTAGCAATAAATATACTGAAGACCACTCATTTATCATCTATTTGGTTGTTTTTAGTCCTTAACACAAATATGTGCACATCTTTTTTACCAAATTATAATTTCTATTTTATTGTATTATGCAAGTTACGTCCTAAATAATACGATATATATTTATGAAGGATAATCAAAAAGTAGCAGCCATTTGTACACTGTACTTATTGAATTGGTAACACTTCATAACAAGAAAACAAATCACTTAAGAAATTCTTAATGACTCGTGAGGATTTATAACATGAATTAATGCAGGGAGTATTATGAATTATTGTTGCATTGAAAAGTTATTAATGACTTTATGGGATTAGTTCACAGAATGCTGTGACTGTAAAGAACATTCATTAATTGATTATCTATTAAGTGTGAACTGAGCACTATCATTTATAAGCTGCATTATTTCAATCTTATATCATTATTACTGCAGTATGGAGGAGGAGTCAGTAAATATATTATATCTGCTTAGTTACATTTTAGTGTGTTGTATAAGTTCATTAAATTGTATTATGAATATAAATGTGAAATAGGAGGGGTTGAAGTAAATTGATATCATTGTGGTGTATTGTTTGAATATAATATACAGTATTGTAAATACTTGAAAACTAAATATCATACCATACTGTATTTTATGTATATTGTATTTATTATTTGCATTTATACCTATATTTATAATATGTACAGCACACACACACCATGGCTGCATGGCATGTTTTACTCTAATAACTCACTGAACCTTAGTAAGTAATATATATAATAAATATATATATATTTGCATAATTAATTGATCTAGTCTAAGGTATTCTATATTATACATAGAGCTTTTCATTTATTCTATTAATAGTAGGTGATTTTCATATGATTTTCATATTGTGAAGCATTTGAGACAAATGTGTGATGTATATATAACATGTACTTACAAAACGTTAGCTGTTCAGCTCTCAAAGAACATCCTCGGCAGACTGGAGGTTTCTCTGTGTGTCCATTGGATGGCAGTGTGATGCCACAGTGGCTCTGACTTCAGTCTAGCACAGAAAAGACGTAAGGTTATGTAAAAAATGATGGATGGCTTGAAATTTGCATGATATCTTGATAAAAATTGTCCACCCGAGACAAGGGTTTATCATCCACCTCTGTTAGCAGGAAGAAATGTCCGCACACCATCTATACATCTACATGAGCATGTCAATTTAATCTGGAGGATATGCACCTCCTGGTGTATTGAGGATATCAGGAAACATTTTGTTTCTTTATAGATGCAGATATACAGTACTCTCACAAATTAACCACCAACAGGAAATCTTCTGTATTTAATTAAAAGGGGTAAAAGAGTGTGGTATTTATACACAACCTCCAGAGAACCCACATGGTCTTCAAACATGTAGCATGAACACTTCAAACAGTGAGATTTTCTTCACCATTTTCTTACAGGGTGAAAATTACAGCATAACATCTAACTGGGTTTTTTCCATGACTACCTGCTCACCCCTGTGGATCATTAAATCTGACAATGCATCATCCGTACACCATCATCACACATTTCCTTTAATTCTCACTTCCTATTCCTTCTCTCTCCATCTCATTTCCTTGGACTCACACTGCATCTTCACCTCTGTCACATCACTTCTTGCTCCCTCCATCTGTCCAACGCTGCAGTCGGAGGAGCCTCTCTTTACCAAGCTGTTGCTTGGGTTGCCGTTCCTCGGTCTGTCTGGCTTGACGTGCTGTCGTGCCGTGCCTGAGACTGTTCATTATCTTCTCCAAAAAATAACGACAGGGAAACGCCTGCATCATTGAAACTGACAGTCTCATTTCCTGCTTCTTTTCTCTTAAGCACAATGTGAACATTATTGGCATTTCTAATTACAAACTCTCAGGGATCCATACAGCCGGAATAGACCAGGCGACTATTTTCATTCCAGTCAAAGATTACCACGGATGACTTTGCTTATTAGAACAACTTCAGCGAGAGAGTCAAAGAGGAGGAACTGATCAGTGGAAGCACCTGCTGTACTCTGAAATGAAAAACCTGCAGACTCTCCACGTGATTGTTCATCTCTTCAGTACAGCATTCTGTGTTTGTTCTGCATCTGCATAATTCAAATATAATATGGCTTTAGCCAGGATCAGTTTTAGGCCAGATTCTGGATCAAATTGACATTATGTCTGGGGGGGAAAAAGATACAATGCTGCATTTCCTGCAACAATTTGCACTTGAGATAACACTTAGGATACGGAGGGAGCCTAAAAATGGAAAAAAAGGTGGGTGCAGTGGATCCAAAAATAGATGGAGGTGATGTAAGCACGGGTCTCCCGTCGAGTTGATGCGCTTGGCTCGCCTGCAGCCGTCTGTTGTAGTTCGGGGAGGGACGAAACCTCGGCCCCTGTCTGCAGGAGCTCGGCTGGCTCCGTGCTCGTCTGTGTTTCCTGCCCAACGCTGATACTCTGCTGCACTGGGAGAGACGCTCAACGGTCTCTCTGTCGGTTCAATAACCTGTTTCTATGTCTGCCATAGAAAAGCATGGACTTAATATTTAGAGAGACAGCTAAGGCGCTAAGACCCGTCTTTGTGTGTCAGGTCTCTGAGGTGCTCTCTCTGCTTCACCGCCTCGCTGTTCTGCGTCTTATCTCCTTCCTGCTTCCTTTTTGACTTCTATACTTAATAGGCAAATCTGGCACGGACGGTTTGGAGTAAATTGCATTGTCATCTTTTTTTTCATTTCTAGTTTCAGTCAGCTTTGGTTTGTGTAATGCTAAGGAGGCCGGCGGTGGTGAGCAGAGGGAGATTCAGACATGAAATCAGAAGAATACATTTCCTGACATATTCATAAGATATTCTGTAACTCGATGAAAAGCAGATTAAATTAAAGAAAAACAATGTCACAATATTGCAAGATATGCCCTTTAATATTTAGATGGCTGGATTAAAATGGATTGAAGCTGAAACACACATTTGTTGGACTGACATGTCAGAAGTGAAACAAACTGTATGAACAATGCAAGAGCTAACTAATGAGAAAAACTGTCATCCTCCTTGAAAACGGGATGAAAGATTCCCTCAAAGTGCATGTTGTGCAAGTCATTTACCTTCATGCTGGTCAGAGCAGAAGCTTTCCACTATACATTTTTAATTGCACTCAAAGGCAAAAACAACCCTTTACAAATTGCCGCCTCTATCAGCAAATGGCGGAACATGTTAGATTTGAATGGTGTCATTACAGTTTCTAATTATTTACAGTGCAGTTCAATTACACTGTACGTGTCCAAATTGATTAAAAGAAATACACCACTCGGCCACAAGTATGTGGACACCTCTGTTGACATGTTTTTTCATCTTTGGGCCTGAAGCTGTACTGACAATTGACCCTTCGCTCCATCAAACAGCCAGAGCTAACATTACCAAGGAGTCCACACTGTAACTAACTGCAGTTCCTGAAGAAATATTATTATATATTATTAGAAATATTTGGCTACACAAAGTAATGATTTCAGTGAGAAGCGGAGAGAGGTCTACCATGATGAAAACAGGTTAAAAAGATAAAGAGAGAAGCTAAAGCCTACAGATCGCTGTGTAAGAATGAACCAACACATTCCCCTGAGATAGACAGAAGACCATGAAATTAAGGAACAACACTATTCCTGTAAAGCCGGGTTGGTCTTTATTCAATAAAGCACAAATGTTGAGCGAAGTTAAGGAATCAAAGCTATTTTAATTTTTTCATTTATCTTCTATCTTACTTAACATCTTTAACTTAATCTATAGGGACTTTACGTTATATATATATATATATATATATATATATATATATATATATATATATATATATATATATATATATATATATATATATATATATATATATATATATATATATATATATATATATATATATATATATATATATATATATATATATCAGGAGATCACCAGAGTCAGCAAGACTCATCTTCTCTGGGCCATGAATGTTTGTACATCAATGCATGTCAATCCATCCAATAGTTGAGATGATTCAGTCGGGACCAAAGTGATGTCATGTGAAAAGCCAAACCCCTGGCATGGCCGAAAGAACTCAGCAGCATGTTAATGCCTGAAGAGATGCATTCAGGTGTAATTTTTGAGTGTCCACAGATATTTAAATATATAACCTTGAACGAAACAGAAGACAGAAAGAAAGACCATTGAATCTCTGAACACAGATGTTGTAAAAATGATTCTTTAATATGGAACAAATTCAGAGCTCAGCTCCATGGCTCCGTCCACCCAACACACTCTGTAACACTGATGGGTGGAGGAGAACGAGAAAATCAACAAGTAAGATCACAGTCCGCTCGGCCAAAAAACAGGAGAGGCTAAAAAAACATGGAACGCAAAACCAAAGTGCTACTGGGTTTGACCCCGAGGCGCCCTCGCTCCCCTCCCTCCTGACCCAGGACCTGACCACAGGGACAGGCCTCTCTGCCCCCTCCCAGGGCTCTCCCACCTCCTCACCCACCTCACCCATCTCTCCCCACCGTCCCACAGGCGATGGCCCACTGACCTCTCAGAGCCCGGTGAGGTCGGCGGGAAGGCGGGTCTTGGAGGAGCAGAGAGGCGAGTGTGACGGTCTCTATGCTGAGTGCGCTGTCAGTTCTCAGAGGGACGTGAACACAGACAAGACGTCTTGGTTATTATCATGGCTCCAGTGGAAATGTCTGTGGTTCAGTCCCTCTGCTGTTTTACTCCCAGCCTACGTGATAATCTAATCATCTTTAAAATGCTGTTAATTTGAGATTCAGATGGAATGTTTGAAGTTTTTGAGGAAATGAGACGAGATACGAGGGAGAGGACGTCTGCGGAGGTCTCCCAGTAAGAACCCATTACTATCCTAACACAGGGACATCAACAGAAGTACTACACAGATATGTACAGAGCAACCAAGCAACACATTGGAATACTGAGTAATAAATCTAGTGTGGGAAAGGGAAGGTAATAATGGTCCACTACAAATGCACATATCCCACTACTTTTTGTGTGTGTAGCTGGTCCAATCTTTAAGGCTATTCTCTTTATCTTGCTACAAACAGAGCGGCACTGAAGCCACCACAACATAGATTTAAGTCACAGGTCTGTGCTTGATATCTGAATATGGCTGCTTTGTGTTTCTGTGTGCTAAGCTGGCAGCTGCCCTTCTCCTCAGACATATGGAGAAAAGTACAACATCGTAAAGAGAGAAAGGAACATGAAGGTATGACCGAGGGACGAGGGTGCTCTTTTTTGTGCTAAATCATTCTCTGGTCCACAGAGTTCTGCAGGGAAAACAATGTGGAGGGTGACTGATGACAGCAGCTAATGGACAAAGAATCACAGATAGATGAGAAAGCACGGGTTGCTGGTAAATTAGACTCCGGTGGTGTATGCATTACCAGCTGGATGGGAAAGTAAATGAGAAATTGAGCAGAGGAAGTGGAAATCTATACTTGGTGGAGGATTAAGATGAAGCGTTGTAATGAAGAAGCAGAGTGGGCATAAGGAGACACAGAGAGAGAGAAATAGAGCGAGCGAGAGGGCATCTGCCAGCTTCAGCCAACAGTCATCCTGCACCTTAACACACACTGCGTCACATGACAAACTACATCAGAGAGGAGGGAGGCACTGCACAAAGAGCACTAGCACTACCATGGACGGACACGCACCTAACACTCCTAGCACACACACATACACATACACACTCACACACACACACACACACACACACACACACACACACACACACACACGCACACGCACACGCACACACACGCACACACGCATACACACGCATACACATCCACGTACACACATACACACACTCCTACACAGGGTCCCAGTCTGCGTTCCACTGCACTCTCCTGGCTGCCAGAACCTTGCTGTGTCTTGTCAAGAAAAAACAACAAACGAACCGATTAACAAACAAACGGACGTAAAGAAGAAACAACACACACTTTGGATCCCACTGGCAATAATAAAAAAATAAACCAGAAACAAAACCTAGGATATAAAAAGAGCCAGTGGCACCGGGGTTTACAGAAAGCATTTTCTCAATGACTGGCTTTTGAACAGCTCTACGCTTTTTCTTTTAGTCTACCAAGTATATACTATTAACCTTACCAGGCAGCTAAAATCTATACAGTACTGTCATTTTTCATATATTTATAGATATTTATACACTATACAAAGTTGGCAAAAATACATAAATAAATACATTAAATTAGATTGTACACATCACAATTGTGTGTTTTAAGTTAGAGCACTCTTTGTTGAAGAGGTGAGCCATGGCAAGTTGAGAAAGGAGGTGACGAAACAGGAGTGTTACCCTCGACATCCCGCAACGCAAAAGAGTCACCATCAGACTCGGTAAGTAATATGTCAGTGTATGGCGTTAAATAGGTGTATTGCTTATTACCTACCTGATTACAAATGTCCACATTATGGCAGGAGTTAGAGGATGCTCTAACCAAATCACAAAGTCTATTTACAACCAGCGAGGAAAGAAAAACACGTATTCTGAGAGATCTGGTTTTAGGGAAAATAGTCCGAATTTATTTTCAGTGCATCGACGAACGACAGATTGTGTGTGTATCCGTGTGTGTGTACTTTCTGACTCGTGGGACTCCCTCTAAAGGATGGCATTACAAATGAAGACAGGACTGTATTCACTGTCCTTCCTGCAGACAGCTGCTGGGAGTATCTGATGTACCATATCATGTCCATGCGGAGACAGTCCTAAAAGTAAAATGAAACTGATAAGCTCCATCCCTGCACTGTACAACCCTCAGCCAGATACATAAGGCTGTGGCATATGGAAAGTAGGAAAGTAGGCGTACGGACACCTCAGTGAAAATAACTGGACTACAGCCATGTGCTTATTTTTTGGGGTTTTAGCAGTGGGCTGAATATATATCTGTTGAGAAGGCACAGGGCACATTTTCGACATCTGGAAAGATCTAAATCTCCTTCACTTATTTTTTAATAATTAAATACCATTATTTCCACTATACATCTGCCATATGGCGGTTTATAGCACTTTATTTTACACTAATCCTGCATTTCTCTACACAGGAGACACGCATATTATGTGGCGGGTTCATGGCAGTGCTTGATCACGAGTCTAACCCCGAAATAAGAGGCTGAATCACGAGTCCTTTACAGGGTCTGATGGATGAAGTTCGTCCTTCCACTTGGAATCTACTCCCTCCTCCATACATGCCCATCGCCATGTATGGCCTTCAGCAGAGCAATAATGACTCCAAATTCAATGAGGAAGGCATCATCAGTGTCAGTACTGGGCCAATCCCGTCTAACACAATGGCATTACAGTAAATCCTCAAGCCTATAAGCAGACAGGGTTGAGACGGGATGCCAAGCGACCGGGGCAGACAGACTCCACGGGGAGGAGAACAGTCTTCTCACACAGCACCGGAGCGCTCCATTTTTGTCAAAACAATACAAAGATGTTTTGTGGCGTAAATAACACAGGCTACAATTTGTGCCACATATCGCTCAGTCCACTTCCTGAAAATGTGGTAGGGGGGTAAAAGGTGTGCGGCAGTGTTGCTACAGCGGGCCTGGGATGTTTTGGGTATCACTCCTTCACTTTGTTTCTCTTGCCCCGACCTCACAGCACCTCCAACAAAAATACAGCGGACATCAAAAGCCCTTATTCAAGAAGGGCAGGTATAATCAGCTTCAGCATCATCAACATCACCACTGTTATTCATCAATATCATTGTTTTCTTCATCATTTCAAGTGACAAATGAGAACTCGGCGTACAACAAATGTTAATTTTCACCAACGATATTTACATAAAGTTTCCAAAAACAGAAGGATTTTCTTACCACGTTTTTATAAAGAAATAACACCTACACACACATACGTACACACTGACCAACAGTCAAATGTGAACAGAAAGAAAAATATATTATTACTCGTTATTGTTTTTCATATTCCTTTTGTTACCATTCAAATAATGCTTACTTGAACCCTGATTGGGAGAAGTCACATTGGTTTTCACCAGATGCTTAAAACAATTGAAAGGGTGAGCTAGGGGAGGCGAGGTCCATCTGCGCAGGGCGAGACACACACACAAAAACAAAGGTGACCCAAAAGACTTATGGGCTGACTCAGCCATCATAATATGATTCAGCGGAATAAAATAACTGCAGTTAACCCACACACACACACCTAAAGTAAACAAGACATGAGCACAGTGTAGCTTTAATTTAATATTGCACAAACTACAGCAAAGCAGGCACCTTTCCAATAGAGTGAGTCACTGACGCTCGTCTTCAGAAAGCCATATCCATCAAGGAAAACTAGTGTCACAGTATAAGAAAGGGCCGAGAGTACGACAAGGACAAACAATATCAAGCTCAGGAATATATCTTGCTAATCCCTTGGCAATCAGGTGTGACCCCTTTAGCCAATAAAGCTTTCAGTTATTTAGAGAGTAAACAGAGAAGGGATGGCTGCAGGTGACAATGATAAATGTGGGTTGGACACACCCATGCACTTCATCCAGCTGCTGCAGACAGCTAGCAGCCTTCTGAGGCTGAGCTCCAGTGTTGAGCTAACCGCTAATGTCAGCCAAGTCACGATGGCAATGCTAATTTGCTGATGTTTAGCAGGTATAATATTTATCATGGCTGTGTCAAATTGTTAAAGGCAGTGATTAAAGTTAAGGAAATTTGAAGAAACTTGAAAATAGAAGTTACAAAGCGGATTAAAAACTAAATAAAGAGGAATCTAATAAACTGGGTTAAGTTGAAGCTGCTCCTAACTCAGTGGCAAAGTTGTGGGCAGTGTCTTCTTGATTTAAACCTCAGTCATGAAGCAGTAATTATCCACACCTCCTGGCACCAACCTGTTGGCTTCGCCGGGGATCGAAACACTGATGAAAGGCAGAGCAGAGTCTGAACACCAGGAGAGCGAGTACGCTGAGTGGAGTTAGTCTGACAAAGTCTCGACTGGGAGCATCTGCAACACCGCCATGCTGTATTCATGAGTTCAGGATTGTTGAAGGTCGGCCCTGACAGTGTCGCTGCCAACAGAACGCAATACGTTTAAAGGCGCGAGACAGGTGGCAGTGTAATAAAACTGGGATTTGCAAATCGCTCGCTCTCCTTTTTTTCCATTTGGCTCTGAGCTCACCATCCATTTAAATGCTGCTGCTTGAGTGCTGGCGGTGGGGAAACATACGGTTTGAGACTTCTGGTTATTACAAGGAAAGTATAACTTTAGATACTCTGTGATGAATCATATGCCACCGTAAAACACTGTGTTGCAGAAGAAAATTACTTTTGAAACTAAAGATAATATTACAATCACCTTTGAGCATTTTGCTCTTGCCATCTTTAGAGATAATAGGCAATTGTGTGACCATGAGCATGAGTAGAGAAATGTCTTTTAATGCAGATAAATTAGGATAAATGTTAGATACCTGCTGAATTAACTTTGCATATATGTAGAGAGTATGTAGCCAGATCTTCCTGTAGTTAGGATGTTCTATAACACCTCAAAAAACATAAACATTGTTTTGTCAGCTAGATACCTAATTTTATGAAAAAGAGACTTGTTTAAGCCTTTCCCACATAACATATAAAACATGAAATGTGTCCTTATTTGGTGTTATAAATGTAAGTTTATGTCCACTTGATGAATGCAAGTCCAACATTAAATCTCTTTTAGATGTTTTTTGGTCTAAAACATGTCACTTTCACATTCAAATTAGAAACCTTCTCCCTTTGTCCAAATGTCACTAATGATTTGATGACTGCCATTTAACCTTTTAAAAATAGAAAATATTGTTTGTTGGAATTGCTCTTAAGAAGTCTGTATTCCAAAGCACTCAGTAGGTCGTAAACCCTGCAGCCCTCCAGGCTACCTTGGAGGATCGGCCACATCACTCTGTGCCTCATGTTACTAAAAATAAAGCCGTATCCTCCAGTTTACAGGGTCATTGATGACTGAGCTTTGTAAACCCTGGTAGCATACCAATTTATCTCTCCTTGAGCTACATATCACCTTGGTGAAAGGAAATGGCAGCGGTGTTGTGTCGACTCATCACCTGCACACCTGCACATTCAAACCACGTTTGGTTTTCACGGCTTCACACAGCGATCGCGTAATGATTATTTGTCTTGTTTTGACTGACAGGCCTTTATCCCTGTCCATCATCCTCATGCTCATTAATGAGCACACTCCACAGTTTTGCTTTATTCTCAGCAGGTATTACCTCTGCAAACAGCGGGTCCCTCGGGTCCAAGAAAGCAGATATTGCTCCTTTCTGACCAACTAATGGGAGTGTAATGTGCTGTGACACTGCAGGCAGTGGCTGTCAAAACAGTGGACCCTGTTCAATGGCTGGCCAATTGTTCTGAAGGGTGCTGAACTGGATCAGTGCATCACAGCAGCCGGCACCGAGTCTCGCACGAAGCACGCCGCCCAGAAAACAATCACGGCACACAGTGTGCTGCCCAGACCGGCTTACAGCGACACCAGACCAGGACTAACCTGGTGCAGATTAGACCTCAATTACATAATCTGTGATCAGGATATCATCATCATAAATCAAAGTAAGCACAAAAGCATAAAGACACTATCAATTGTTTGCATGATAAGAGCAAATAAAACCCGCTGCAGGGCCTGCAGTATTTTCAGCATGGTTCTTAATGGGGCCAAGGTTAGTAGGAAGTACATTAACGGTGTCAGGGATGCCTTGAATAAAAAACAAACAAATTACATTTGCTTGCTGCTAAGTCAGTCAAACATGAGAGATATTTGAAAGGTAGATGCTCATTTAGACATAAAACCTAAGCCGCTCCAGTGAAAAAACAAATCCTGAATAGCCGACAGGATTACGCTTCACAGGACTTCATGAATGTGAAAACACAGCTTGTTACTGTCGAATGTACACTAAGAAAGAGTAGACGTCTGTGTGAGCGGCTCCTAATGGCCGACAGTATTGTTGTTGCTGCTTTGTGACTGTTTTATTTACGTTACAGAAATATCGAGCCGAGCTGAATGTGCCTGACAAGCAGGGCAGCTACCAATATACTCTGTGGTGCTCTCAAGCACTCAGGGAAGAGATAATGTCTAATCTGCTTCTACAGTATCTCACAGCGGCAGATCAGACCATCGTCTAATATCACACCCACCGTCTGTGATACACAGTCGTTCATGGTTTCTGGAAACAGCAACAAAAAACTCAGAGAAAGTCTTGTTATCTCATTTTTCTTTCGGTGTTAAATGCACATCTGTCTCACTGCTTCCAGACAGGCATCATGGACTCATCCAGACTCTTGGTCAGAGCTCTGGCCATGCTCGCTGTCGATCAACACATGGTGTAATAGCTCTGTTGTTCTGGCCGGGCCTCCGTGTGACAAGCGGATGAGCCTGATCTTTCCATCCTCACCTGACATTGCACACACTCGCAGCCTGCCACCAGGAGTCGGCAAGCAGACACACGCACAAACACGCCGGTGCACTGAGGGGAAAAAAAGAGGAACAAAAAGGAGGATGAGAGCCCTCCATCCTTCCTCTGTGTCCTCCACTTCATCTCCAAACCCTGAAATCACAGTGCAGACGTCTCCTCTCCCCAACTGCTGCTCACCCTTTCAGGTACTCCTCCCTTAATTTTCACCAGTACTGTAATCATCATCGAAACGGTCATCATGATTATCATTGTTATTACATTTTCAAAAAGTGCAGATAGAACTTTCCTGTGCCCTCGTTCAGAAGGCAGGGCAGTAAAGGAGGATGGGGGAACAATGGCAGTAAGAAGAGCAAGAAGAGCGCAAGATGAGAAAGAGAAAAGAGAAGATTTCTGCCGAGTCTGACTTGTGTTGCTCCTGTGAACACACACACGCACACATACATAACCAGGCACATATTAGCGCTGCACACCATACAGTCGAAATGGGTGGAGATTGACTCCCATCAGCACGAGACAACAGCACAGGGCAGCACAAAGAATTCATAGCATCAATAAAGTGACAGAAGTGTGCACACACCACCGAATGCATGTGCACAAACTTGTTTTGCTTCTGTTTTTTAAAATTGGAAGAAGATTTTAAATTGGTTTCCTCAGTTGGTGATGCTGTGAAAAATGACATCATCGTTTAATGGGGGGATTTTTTTTTCTTTTTTTTTCATCTTCTTTTTTCTCTCTCCATGTCAGGGCTTTGTCTGGAAAATTCAGGAGCAATCCATTTCACAAGTGTATTGTGTTACCACTTTCCCAGTTTTGGAAAAAAAAAATTCTTTTTAAACTCTATTTTTGTTGGAGCTACAGCACAGCACCCACAGCACACAGACGATAAGGGTGGGGGGGGGGGGTTCAGATAGGGTTGGATACACTAATACTGTAAGGGGAACAATAAGGGGAAAAAATAGATAAAGAAGAGCATAGAGAGGAAAAAAGAGGAGGGAGAAAGGAGACAGCAGTATCAATTCCATCTCGAGTTCAGCTGGTTTCATCACAAACCGAGTATTGATTGCTTTTCACAACTTCAGCTGAACATTAAACCTCTTTTGAGTAAAAGGAGGGAGGACTGAAATGGGGAGAGGATATTGTACACTTGAGACGGATGACAAGGAGACAAATGCAGTGACAGGAGAGATGGGAAACAGCAAACAGGCTTTGGATGAGATACCGTATATTAGGCATGTGTATGGGGGAGTTCTGCCAATCTATTTACCTAATATATTAATATATATATATGTACATATTGTACATACTGTATAGTATTGAGTACCTGGAATAGTCATACAATAGGATTATATGAGAATAGATTGTTACTTAAGATTCTCTGTGATCCCACGGGACTGGCACCTTAAATGTGTCGGGGGGAACCAAGGGGTCGACAAAGAAACGCAATATCGTAACGCCGCAGGCAAAGTGCATAAGGCCAGACAGACATACAGACAGTCAGAAACAGGGGGACCATTGGCAAAGTGGTGAGACAATGAAAACTAAGACACGGCTGTATGGAGAAGAGGGAAGAGAAGAAAGTGAGAAGAGTCGGAGAGAAATAGAGATCTTTAAAAAACCAAAAAAAAAGAGTTTAAAGGTTTTAATAGAGCAGATGGCTAATTGTACCCGTGTTTCGCAGCCTGGCAGCAAGTCAGTCTTGTGCATAAGGACGGGAGTGGGAGGAGGGGAGGGAGGAGGAGGGGGAGCAGGAGACGGGAAGCTGGGCGGTGCGATCAGGCCTTGAGAGCGTGCCACTGGGCGACGTTGGTGCGCGGCCGAGCGAGCATGTCTTTCCAGTGCTTTACCTCCGCTGGTCCACTCTTCCACGATAGGTAGATCTTAGAGAGGGGAAGAAGAGAAGGGATAACAATGTAGACTACATCATCTCTCACCCTTTTCAGATACATACATAACTTTGCTGTTTTGTTTTTGTCATTCATTCAGACATGGCAGCATCTTTTCGGAAAGAGCCACGATGTTTGGCCGATGTTGGGCATCGGGCACGCGAGTGGAGCGGAGACGCTGTTGTAGGGTGACGACATGAAGGAAGGAAAGTGGTCTCAGGTTCGCTCACGGGCTGCATCACTTATGGATTTTAAAATACATTTTGCTGTTGAGGCCTTAATCAATGAAGCCTATTTCTGCCATGCCGTCGCTCCCTGGAGTCTCCGCTGGTTGCCTGGCAACTGCCAGAGCGAGGCTAGCCGTCTCCTCCTGCTTTTAGCCGTCCTGCTAAGCTACGCTGCCCGTCTGCCGGCTGGAGCCTCGCGTTTAACCGCCTGGCATGAACGTGGTGTCAATCTTTTCATCTAACGCCAACTGTTAAAAGATGTATTTCCTCAAATGTCAAGCTGCGCTTTAAAGTAGAGGAAATGGTTCGCACCACGGCTTGATTAACACGGTGTGTTTTGCTAATTAATAAATGATGTGCATTGACCGCCGACCAGATAATCGTTGTTCATTCCGTACACATGATCGTCATGTCATCTGTTGCTTCTGTCCATCCGGGGAGAGGGATCCTCCTCTGTGGCTCCCCCAAAGGTTTCTTCCCTTTTTTCCCTGTGAAAGGGGTTGTACTATTTCTTGGAGGAGTGTTTCCTGATCCGATGTGAGGTCCCGGGACAGGGATGTCGTATGTGTACAAATTATAAAGCCCTCAGAAGCAAATTTGTGATTTTGGGCTATACAAAATATACTGAATTGAATGAATTGCCATCACTTTCATGGCTTATGGTACTACAAAGGGTTACCTTGCCGATAACGTCGTTGCGGCTGAGCCTGTCCTTGTCCATGACGGTGATGATGATGGTCGTCTCCCTCAGCACATGGGCGGCCACGTCAAAGGGGAAGGACTCGTTGAAAATCGGGTTCAGACAGCGCTTCATCGTCACCGTCTTCTTCTTCTCTACGCGCTTGTCCTTGTGCATCAGCCACACCTTCACATAGGGATCTGCAACGTGGCCGCAGGAAACAGCAGTTTACATGAGAGCGAGGACGGAGATGCTCGCGGAAGGTGCATTTTAGAGTCAGGTTTGCAATTACCCTCTTAATTGTTAAAGTCAGGGGAGGCAGCAGGGAAGCAGATACCTAGTTTGAGCTCAAGGTCGACTGATCCCCTGAGCTAGGAAACATACAAATGAGGAAGTATTTATGGAAATAGGGCCTGGGCTTTGTACAACCAATTCTGGTGCATTATCGTATTCTGTGACACTAGCAAACACTGCAGCAACTGCAGGAAGCAGTAATGTTCCAAATAGATGCCATAGAAGGCAATTCACATTGAAACGTGATGCTTTAAAGACTAGCACCAGACTGAGCTGACGCAGATTTGGCTGGGAGGCTACAGTTCCTCATAGATATGCAGGAAGAGAGGTGCTTGATGTAATGTCAGCATGCAGCTATCTACAGTGCGACCCGGCTTAGGAGCTAAACGGCAACCGCCTTCTGCTGGAAGACTCAGCAAATGTTTGAACACGGAGATGGAGCTTCCAATGCCGGGAGAAGGGCCTCAGGCGGTCGAACGAGGGTGAGGAAGAAAAACGGCTCAACAAACAAACCTGAGGTGCCCCCGATATCCATGGCTTTGAGATTTCGCGCTTTGATGATGTTCACAGTGATGGTGTTGGCTGTGGGATTGTAGCAGAGAGACAGCAGCAGGTCTCCTCGTCTCCCCTGAGGAACACACACACACACACACACACAACGAAGTAAGAATCCCCCAGTCTAATATCAGATTAGACCCACTAGCTCGTTGTATCATCTTACATCACTGCTCTAACCCTTGTGCCAAACACAGATGGTCCAGTGACCCAGGCTGGCATCGCTGAGCCCGTAGCTCACCCTGAAATTACGTCAATCAAGCTCACTTGCTGAGAGCACTCAACAAATGGCGTTGCACTTTCAATGAACCTGTAACATCTGAATGAAAACACTTGATTTGTCATCGTTCGGCCTGATGGCCACCCCTCCCTCTCTCTTACACTGCCATCACTGCAGGGCTTGAGCTCCTTCCAGAAGGTCTTTATCTGGCCCAGTTCCACCTTGTTAAGGGGGATTGACACCTCTCCAATGGGGTCATTCCTGCTGAAGCGGTCGTAGTCCAACACCTGAAGGTATAGAGTGCGCTCTCTCACCTTCTCGTAAGGGAAGCCTAAAGCGGAGACAGAATCAGAGGGAAGTTACTGAGAATGAAAAACATATTATTGGCAGTGCAGAGAGGGCAGTGCAATCTGCACCGCGCTAACGGGGAAGCATTTGGCAAAGGTCAAAGTGCATTTCACAAACTGCAGGAACAGCCAGCTCTCTCGCTCTCAAATGACTGAGAGGGATCGTCACACTCTGGTCACAAAGAACTATCTCATTCATGTTTCAAGAGCGCTGGCTAGTTTCTAATTTTGGAAAACCTTTACACATTATTTTGGCTATTTTACCACCCGAACACATTGGTCATAATGAAATAACTTGAGATCAGAGGTAAGACACTCCTGCACTGTGGTGGCTGCTACTTAACTTAGTTTTTTTGTACAGCTTAAACAAACAGGAGACATGTAAATCTGGAAGAAGCTGTTGGTAAGCCAAGCAGCTCCTGGCTGGAGCTTCATATTTTGCGTACAGATAACGGTATCGAGCGTCTCATATAACTCTCAGCAAGAAGGTGAATATGTGTATTTATCAACATGTCTAACTACTGCTTTAAAAATGATTTAAAAATGAAATTTCCAGGCACTACTAATGGCAACAACTCACCATAGCCAACACTAGAAGTAGCAATGTGGTCTTATATGAACACAAAATTATATGACAAAGTTTGAACATTTTGGTTATTTCATGTGAGAGTTTTCAGTGTTCAACTGTTAAAACATAATTACTGGCATATTTAGTTATGTAAAAGAAATGTTGTCGGGATATGAGTACGTTTTCAGGGGTTTTGATAGATATAAATAAAGTTGTTTTTAATAAAAACATTAAGAACTGCAACATGTCTTTGATATGTAGCTGAGTGGACACAGACCCTCAAACAGGAAGGTTTCGTTCCAGTGGGGGTTGAGGTTCTTCCTCTTGACCTTGGTCTCCAGCTTGTGCTTTTTGTCAGGCAGCAGGTAGATTTTGACGAAGGGATCGGACGTGCCGGAGAAGTCCTTGGCCGGGAGCTCCTGGCCCCTGAGAAGTTTGACGGTGAGGGTGGTGTTCTGGAAGCTGTAGCCTATGCTGAACTGGATCCGGCCCAGCTTCTCACTGATGGGCCCTTCACCGTCATCATCCTCCGAACCTGGGGACAGCTGCGGGGGCCACAAGCGCAGTCAAATAAATAGAAATACATGCAGCGGCAGCAGCGGCAGCCACCCGCATGAATCGTTCAGTCCAAGGGCACACATTTTCTCTGACACAAGCACAGACCGTGACGGAGAGAAGCTGCGATGGAAGATTTTAAAGCTGCATTTCTATCACGGCGTACTCAAGCAGCTGCTCAAAGGTCTGACATTAAGAAGACTGAGAGAGTTTAATTTCCTTTCTAATGTTCTTAAGAGGCAGGAGGTGCTCAGATTGAAGATAGAGGAGCTTTAGACCTCCCATTCTCCCTCACAGCCACTCTGACTGCTTTATCACTGCTGTGCACTAAAAGGCCACTATCTGATAGAAGGCAGCGGACAGAGAGTCAGAAAGAGAGAGACAAACAGAAAGAGTAGGAGAGAGAGAGCATTGAATTAGGGCCACGATGAGAACTAAAGCACAGCTCAACGTTAGCATTCTGCACTTGAAGCATAGGCTTTACTTCTTTTCTCCCCGTGGCTCCACCTTCTGTCTCTGTCCTTTATTGTTTCCTCTCTCTGCAATAATAGCACTGATTTGAAAAGTTTGAGGAATTTGAGGGCGTTCATAACGACCACTTTGTGCAAGTGTCTCCACTAATACTTTGAAAAAGACGAACCGGGTTGTCTGGTCTGCAGGCAAACTTTTTCTCTGAAATTGTTGATTACGATGCATTGTGTTAGAGCTTAAATTTCAAAGTGGAAAAGACTCACCTGCTCATCTTTTGTCAATATGGGTTTTAGAACTGACAAGCAGAGCAAGTGTGAAATATTCCAAGTCTAATTTATGAAACAGTGTGAGGCACCTTGGATGGCTTGTCTCGCTTGATTGCCGCTGAAGGAACTGTCTGTGTTTTTTCTTCTTCTCATATTACGGCACTCGTAATACCAGGTGCAGCTTTAAATCAACCTCTAGCACGGAGGATAACTCTGCAACACGAGTCCTACCTGCTCACCAGGAGTTGCCTCGTGTAGTACAGCCACATACATGTGTGATCATTGACCGTTTAATTCCAAAACCATGGGCATCAATATCATTCTTTCACTTAAAGATTTCCAAAGGATCTTTGAAGCTGTTTGGAGAGATGTGTTTCCATGCAGCCACAGAGCATTAATGATGCCGGGCAATGATCTTGGCGGATACGGCCTGGCTCACAGTTTGCGTTTGGATTCATCACCAAGGCTGTTGGATGGCGTTGTAGGCTAGTCGACTTGTCATGCCAAGGTCAGTTTACTCATCATAAGGATACTACTCAGCCAGTGAAAACAGCTGTATAATACCGTCTGTGATTTTGGACGGAGCTTTCTAAAATCTATCTAGCCACCCTACATTTCGCTGCATGAATAAGTCAAAATTCAGAAAATTCCGTTCTGTCAAACAAATTAAATGGGTGAAAAACCCAAAACTAATAATTAATTGATCGTATGGTTGTCTATGTAGCTTAAGCCTCATATAGTGTATAGTGCCATAGATCACAATTGTCTACAATATTAATATAATAATATTAATATTAAATACACATAAATGACCACATCGTAGCACTGGATGACATACAGTATGTTCCCAAAAGAATGAATTGCATATTCCTCAACGGGCAAAGATAGTCCAAAACATATACGCTATTTATTACCATTTCACTCGCAGCTGAATCATTTTTTGACTCACTTGGTTAAAGGGAAATAATAATTAATCTAAATAAAATATAATAACCTACTCCTCAGCATAGGTGGCGTGGATGTGTGTGGTGGGATAGCAGTTCTTACCATCACCATGTCTCCGGTGAGGGAGTTGGCCAGGTCAGTTACGGAGGAGCCCCCATCAGGGGGTTGGCCCTTGGGACTGTTAGCTGGCTTGTTGCCCCTGTAAGCAGAAACACAGGTTGACCCGGGGGGGAAACGGCGAGGACATGTGCTGAGAAGCTAACTCGTCTCCAGAAAGAGAGAATGTCTGAGCACACAGGGAGTCCAACCTCCACCTGTCTGGCGCTTGAAGGCCGCCTCTCTGAAACGACCAATTGAGTCCAAGTTTTCTTTGGATAGATGTCACTTCAAAGTAGATTGTGTTTTTTCTAGCTATCGTGAGCGAAGCCAAATAAAATCTGCCAAAGATTTCACAGATTAACGGCGGGCGCTAGAACTGAGGGCATTTGATGCGGTGAGTTGTGTTTGATGAAACTTGGAATCCGAGATGACTATACATATGTCCAGTGTGGCAAACATCCATATCTCTAACAAGAAAGTTACCTCCACCGAGTAAACAAACACATTGTCAGACAAAACAGAACCACTAAATTTAAAATTGGTAGAAACCAATCCATTGTCTCCAAATCCCCAAAGAGTTCACGAACATTCTTATTTACTCTACAGACATTGACGGGACACACATGTATAATGACATGTATAGCAACATGACGTCACTATAAATACAATAGACAGACATGTATAGCAACATGTAGAGGACCAGACGTTTAACAGGACAGATGTGGAACAGTTTTGTAAAGTGTGTGTGTGTGTGTGCATGTGTGTTAAAATGTCTTAGTTGTTAAGAATATGCATCAATCAACAGAAAATATAAATAAAAGCACAAAAGAGAGAAGAGAGATCTCCCATGGCACAGCTGGTACTTAGGTACAGATGTTAATAGATGTTAAGTTTAGTTCCCTCGCAGGAGGATTGTTGAAAACATAACGTTCAAGTGGGACAAACATTCTGGGAGAAAAACCTCTATGTTCATACATCATGAAAACAAGAAGAATCACAAAGTGTAAAGGAAAAAATTGGCAAAAAGAAGACAAATTAAAAGAGAATACATATTATGAGATCAAAGAAAGAATGAAAAAAAGATAGTCGAAGAGAGAGAGCTAAATGTGAAAGTCCTGGCCAATGTAATGTGACACATTGGACACACAGCACTCCATAGATGACTGGTCAAGGCACATGGAGAGGCTGCACACTGAAACACTGTTGGGCAATAAACAAACAGTAAATACAGAAGAAAAACAAGAACAGACACACAGAGAAAGAGAAAAGAAATGAGCAGACTCTGAGAGGATGCGGAAATTTGCAGACACAGACACTGAACAGAAATCATAAAGACTGGAGATAAGATAAAAGGTTCAACAAGGAATGTAAGAAATAGAAAAGCAAGCTGAAAATTGTGTATCTGTATTAGAAGAGATAGAAAGTATTAATAGCATGAACAGTGAGGTTACGAAAACCAAAACCAAAGAGAGTGAGATTGTTACAAACACCAGCACATTAGAGAGAAAAACAGAGCTGCAAGAAAAGATAGGGAATGAAGGAAGGAAAGCCTGAAAACACAAGAGAGGCTTAGTTTGGTCAGTCTGATAAGTATCAAAGAATAAGAGACAAAAATAAAGAGCTATGCACATACAATATCTCTAACAGGAGACAAAGGGACGGACATGATAAAGGGAGAAAAAGAGCACACAGAAGAAAAGAAAAAGACAATAAATACAATTGATCACCAGGAGAAGGAGAGCAAGAACTATCGCTCTACGGGGAGAGCTCAAAATAAACGACAGATGAAATATAGTATGGAAGAGAAATAAGGCGTAGATATACCATTCAAAAATATAATATCATTGAAAACATAAAAAGGGACAAATAGTAAGAACATAGGAAATGCACATTTAGAGTGTCACAAAAGAGGGCGTTGGTAGAAATAACAACAGATGATAGAAGTTAACTTTGTAACTAACCCGATTTTCAACCTTTAAGCAACACTCTAAAAGTGTGGACTGGGGACACAAGGGCCAAAGCACAAACTGGCATTGGCTACATGTGCATATACAATATATGCAAGTAGTTGTCACTCAGAGAGTGAAGGCAATGCCTTGGACAGGCAGGAAACAAGGAGCCCACAGGAAGTCTGTCTGTCTGGCCAGCAATCTCTGTCGAGCTTTTCACTGAGAGAATGTACTTTTTTTGTTGGCGGTTCTAAACTGTAAATTTGGATGAGAATTGATGTTGAATGTAATAATGTGTACATTTTTGCTGAAGACAAGGACAGAACCGGGGGGAAAGTATTCTGACAAATAGACAGACAGAAAAAGCAAGCAAACAAGACGAGCAAACAGACAATCACTTCAACCAGCAAAGGAACCAGAGCGAGACGGTGGGGGGGAAGGAGGGATGTTAACTATTTCGAGAGGGGAGGGGAATATTCATCAATCGGTGTTAGTCGTATTAGTTGCCAAGGGAGGTAATTGCATTTTCAGGAGACTGTTTATCTTTGCACAAACTCTAAACTGCAGGCAACGAGTTTGAGAGGCAAGGAAAAGGCTGGGTAAAAAAAAATAAAACGCTAAACCAAGATCTGAGGATCGGCTCAAAAGAGCTCTAAAGCATGGAGAGAGACTTCGGGTTTGAAGTAAAGCAAGGCACCTCCCTCCTCCTCCACCTCCAAACTATCGATGGGGGAGTGAACGTCTTCAATTATTCATTCTCCTTCATGCTTCATTCAGGGGTTCAGTGCATTTTTAGGTAAGAGCGATAGCATCCAGGGGAATGGCCTTTTCTACCAGCCCGGCTCTGCAGCACCTGAGGTGGACCTCCGCTCCACACGCCTCCAGGCTGTTTAAACAAAGCGGCTGGAGCTGCGGATTTGCCGCAAGAATTAATATACATCCTCCAGACCCAACAGTATATCATGAATTGAACATGACGATTGGTTTCAGTTTATTTAATTTCTTAAAAAAAGCACTATTAATTGTGGCAGATGGTAACACTACAACTGCTACATTTTGGTGCCAATGCTTTTTCTGTCCCACCCCTTGGGGGTTGATATGGGAATTTGACGCTTTAGAGCCTGCAGTTGTCTCCAGCATCCAGTAGGAGGCAGAGTGGACTCGACTTTAAATCAGATTCTCCCACAGAAATGGGGCTGTTGGCATAGCAACGACTCTAGAAACAGAGACCATACATTTGAGGGTTCGGGGTGTGCGTGACAAGAGGTAGTTGGGAGTGGACGCAGGGGAAGGGTGTGTTGAGAGGGGTGCAGCAAACAGGCAAACACACTGAAAACAAACAGGGTAAGGTATAGGATATATGACAGGTACGGGTGAGAACCTCGCAGACACACACATGGACAGACACATGGAGGCAGGCGGGGCCACTTTGGGTTTCACCGTCCTGTGATACTATCCTGTTTTGTTACCTGACCGAGGGCCAGCGGCTCGAAGAGAGGGGGAGGGGGGCAAAGACTCCACTTCTAGGCTGGAGAGAGACGCGAGAAAGAAAGCCCAACCCAGCCCTCTTTTTTCTTTTTCTTTTCCCCCACCCTTCTGCAAACATGTCACAGTCAAACAAACACCCTCACCTGAGACCATGAAGGGATGTATTTTCAAAGCCTATGCTCCATTTCATAGTCGCCCACTAGATCTATCATTCTTCAGAGGCCTCAGCATACCTTCCAGGATCATACATAGTCAAAACCACAGCAGTGAAGCATGGCACTGCTTACATAACTCATCATCCACATGAAACACATGTACATTCACACTGGAGTCAGTCATTCCTGCTGCTTCACTTCTCAGGCTAGGACCAAAGAATCTCCTGCGACATATAAATATGGATGCGTTCCCTGTTACCTAATTACTTCCTGCATGTTGGAACTGGAAATGAGTCTAAAATAGCATCGTTTACTGAAATCCCATTTCAGGAAGAAGCAACATGGGAGGTGCTAAATGCTTGCCTTCTGTGTCTCTGGTTCTTCAAATGGAAATTTGAAACCACAAGACAATTCAGGGGGTGCCAAATGTTGATCTGTTAAAGCACTGTTTAATGTTTATTTTCATTTTATTAGAGGCCGTATTTTAGATGTGCTCCTCTTAAACTTTGGGGCTGGCAATTGCCCTTATGACTGATACATTTACGCATGATTACTTTGAATCCAAAGACAGGCTTAGGGTCTACTCTATCTATAAAAGTTGTGCCCCACCTCCCTTTATGGCCTCCCAACACACAGCAATTTAGCATTCGTGATGTCTCCGAACTTAATTAAAACAACTAACCTCTCATTCTGGGGAATTCAGCATTCAGCAACATGAAATCATCAAAACGCTGTTTTTTTTTTTAAAGTCTCAAGAGTCTACCAAATGTTTTGCATCCTGATTAGATTCAAAGATTGCCTCTGAGGTTGCCTCTGCTGCAGATGTGCCACCTGTTCTGAGGCAGCACACGAAAGTCCTCGGTTAATGCTCCAAATAGCCATCCATCTATCTGATCTGTATGTATGAGATGAGCATGTGTGCCAGCATGTACCTGCTGGCAAGAGTGCCTTCAGCCCCGCATAACGCATGGATGTGCAGAGTACAAGAAAGCACTCTCTCACAGAGAAGATGGATTTGCACCCTGGGAATATTCCCTCATCCTCCCCTGACATATGAATGGATGGATGATGGATATGCGACTGCACTAACCTACGCCCCCCTCTCTTAGTGACTCCTATTCTTCAGCCTTAGTGCTATCTACTCTCCCCCGCTTTTTGCACGAAACTGAATGCATCGCAACACTCCCCCTGTGTTGTTTGGATAAGCATGGTGGCCACAGGGAGCCAAAGCCTCAGGGACAGTCTTAAGCAGAGCCCCGAAGACTTGGCGGATTAGTCAGGCCTGTACAGCCCTTGTCACAGGAGGAGCGGACTAGCAGAGCATAGCATAATCAATTTATGAACATTTATAAACAAACAGATTATATTATCTTGACGCATTGTAACAGCAAGGCCCGAAATTACCGCCTTAAAATGTTACCCTGCACATGCATGTGACCTCAGAATGACCTACTATTACATTAACCAACACACACCCTCCACCACAATAAAGACTAAACTCCTCCTCGTCAGACTAACGCAGTTAGAGCACAGACAAACAATCATGACGTTGCATCAACACGGATTTGTATTAAGTTAGGTTAAAGGTCACAATCCCCAATACACCATGCTTGTCTTGGCCTTTCTTGTCAAGTTAAGGAATCTACTAAGATCATGAATTATAAAGCATTATTATAGAGCCCACTTGGCAATTAACAGCCACTAAAAGTGCATCCCTGAGTGCATCCCGTCTCTGAGGCAGAGAATATCCATCTATATTTATCCATATCTGCAAGATCTATTCTGAAACAAGAAAAAAACTCCACTGGCTTACACAAAATTATGTAACATGAATGGATGAATAATTGAAGGACCACAGGCAAGTGGATTGAATGTTAATGTGGCATGAGGATGTATCCCGCCTCTCCTGTCCTAAGCCTCCATCCGCATTGGGCCATTCGCTGGCTGCTCAGAAAGAGATCTAGATTCAAAGCTCTCAGGGATTGTGCTTCTCTTTATAGCATCACTGGAGGAGAAGCTACAGCGTACACCAGGTTCGCTGAATCGCAGCAGAATTGCGTGAGTGAAGACCAATGAGGCATTACCGAGCCACTTGAACCCCCTAATTAAGCTTTCTACGATCCACAACCTATGGATGCCTCGGATATAAACATCTCAGCATGTGTGGCCGCAGAATCTAAGCAACACACAATCATTGTAATCCAGCCGAGGTCCTCTGCTATTTCCTCATGCAACCGTTACTCCCTCTCTCTCCCCTCAAACTGTGCTACCTTGGTTATAAAGTCTCAGCCACCATGACACAGTTTAAGCGGTCAGTCAGCTCCTCCATCACTTAAAAAACAAATGGCTAAGCAGAGCACTTTCATCCAGCGATCGCACACAAGGTCAGTAACAAACTCCAACTGCATTCAAACTCCAACTTAAGTTAAAGTACATCGGTATTGTGATTAACATTAAGTATTGAATCATCTTGCAGAATTATCTCTTATGACGTTATTAGATTGTGAATATTGATGCATCAATGCGTTAGCAGCATTTTACTGTTGCGTTCTGTTGTAGCGGCTCAATGTACGGCTAGTTTTAACTTCTTTATTTACGGTCCGGTACTTTAGTCCAGTGGTTATCTGCTTAAGGGTCAGGTCCCAAGGGGCCACACAATACAACTAGTTTAATCTTTAACTGAGCATTATATTGTTGAATGCATTATGTCAAATCTGAATCTGTACATCAACTATTACCTATAGCTGTTACATAGTTATTTCCACCACTGGTAGTTGTTCCACTAATGTAGGGCACCACATATCGGTGGTGCAGAGCAGCTCTTTCATATTGATCAACAGTGGAGACATTTTCCTTTTATGTTGCACTGATGATGCTTACGTTTGAGAGTCACATAAACTATTCACATTAACGTCAGAGGCTTTACGGTCGACTGGAATAATTGGCCAGTCACGTGTTCAGATGATGCATTTAGTTACATGGAGTGATGCAGGTATGGCGATGAGTGATGGGCACAGGAAGGACATGTTTGATGTAAATGCACAGACTCGATGATATGGCCTCACGAGGGCTGTGGAGAGCGGGAGACGAATGAACGCACAGCTTTGTCTCCGGCTTGAGAGCCCCGTTTAGAACGGGCAATGTGCCACGAGCATGATTGATTAAATCACGGTCAGACATCAGTGAAGTCAGCACTAACACCACAGGGAATGATACACTCCCAGCAAGCTTACACCTTGCATTTCTAATATACTGTAGGCTTATAACGTTTATTCAAGCCTCTAAATTTAGAATCCAATTAAAGTGTGGCCGGATCATTTATTATACATTTGAATTTGTAATCAATCATGAAACAAATAAAACAATGAGTGGCTCAAGAGGAATTATTTTACAGCTCAGGAGAGGGCTACACAGGAGCTTGATAAAGGGCAGAGACATTTGAAGCTTTCATTATTTTCATATCTTTTTACTTCCTAGTTCTCTATTGTTCACAGACAGTGAGCTACCAGTCATTCTGTTTGGACTGAAATAAATTAAATGGACCTCAGGTTAATCTAGAAAACACCACAAAGCAGTCCATCACCGTTAAATCGTGGAGAGCCACGAGCTGGACTGAACGCCCCGCGGTTCCTGCTGGCTGTTTGGTCTATCGCTGGATTTCACAAACAGGTTTCCGGGTGAAAGCCGGACGTAACGTGCACAGCAAATTACACAGAAAATTGTACTCCTCTGTGGCTCTTGGGTTTCACACTAATCCTGAACAACACAGATGTTTCCGATGCTCACAAAAAGCAACATTGTCACTGAGAATATTTTCATGCTCGTTTGTAACTCCATGCAGCGCTGGGTTGACAGGGAAAAGGCCACAGGAGGCTTCAGGGCAAGAGACCAAAATGAAGCAGACAAACCAAGAGGCAAAAACCTCTCACTGGTTGTCGCTGTAGTGGAGCATAAAAGGCTAACTTTTTATGATAAATAAAAGGTGCTTATTAGTTCCGGGAAGACAATTGCTGTCATGCTAAAGACGCAGGAGACCCGACAGCTGTCTCCAGTTGCACGGCCCACATGTGCAGCTTCATATTGCAGCTGTGCAGTCCCGATAGGAAAAACAGTTACCATCTGTATTGTAATAGAGCCCTAGTTTAAAATCATGTGTCAAATTGATGAAACACTTGTGAATGAGGAATAATTGGTGTGACGAGTAAATCAGAATTTGTCCACCCTCCCCTGTCATTTTGTTTTAAGGTGTGTGTCATATTATGTATCTCCAAATTGTCTTCAATTTGTCACAGAATCAAAGTGAGGTTAAAACGACCTAATTGGACTGCTGAGGAAATCGAGTGTTTCGCATCTGCCGAGGGCTGGACCCAACGCAGAGTTTCACTCTGACGCTATGGTGTTACACGCGGGTGCAAATAACCGAAACCACCATCCCAGGCCGAAAAAGGGAACAACGCAAGCACAGTGCTGTTTCAGCTGTTTGAGTCATGACACAGCAACTGTACTCATTTGTTAGTCTTAAATTGTTGCACAATAAATTGGACCAATTCCTAAACAGAATGCTAAACTAAATATTTTGGGAAATAGGGATATGCTAGTGAGTGGTGCATCCTTAAAGATGAGTGGAAATATTTTGGCTTCCAGTGTGTAAGGTAGCTAGAAAGGAAACGGTGTATTTTTAGCAGCATGTTTATGTAAGTGACTAACATGTTGTGGAATAATGAGGAGGCTCTCTGGGCGCTCGGTGGAGCTACAGAGATGGGGCTCTCAGAGCAGCAGAGGGTGATTGAAGGAAGCTAATGAGCAGGAGGGGAAAAAAATGAAAATGGGAGTAGAAAGGATAAAAATAAAAGCAGGAAAATACATCGGAAATACAACAATCACCAATGGGAGGTCTCGGTAAAGCAGGAGTGAAAAGACAAATGAATAGAGATGAAATGGCGGAGGAGAATGTCATTGCGATGGGGGACATAATTATCACGGTCGGGGAAAAAACGACCACTGGCATGAGAAAACGGTGCTTTTATGTCACGCTGAACTTTTATCCGTAAAAGCAGAAAAAGGGACCACTGAGGATCTCACTGCCTTGATTTATGGACTCATTGCTGCTTTTCAGCTAACATCCAAATCGCTTTTCTCATCTCAGCATTTCAAGCATTTGGTTTCATAGTCAGCTCTTATATTTATTTCTGCAACAGAGTTGAGCTCTGGGGCTATTTCAGGTGCAGGTCTGTGGCACAATGCACTTAAGTGCAGTGACTCACCGAAAACACTACAAAACAAAACTACTCTCCGCTACCAGGATTCTGAGCTCGTCTCTTCTTTTTCTTTGATATCATATCCTTCACATACTTTCATTTGCAGCCCATCATTCTCTCACACACAACGAGCACTCTCATACATTATCTGGTACCTCTTCTCAGGAGGGGGCTCCTGATTGGACGGTGGTGGTGCCTGCGCTGTTTCCTGCAGGTCAGGGATATTGGCAAAGTCATCTTGCTCGGCCACACCAATGGCCAGAGCCAGGACCACCAGCTTCCCCTCGCTGGCTCCCCCATAAAACAAATACGATAAAGAGATAGAAACAGAGAAAGAACGAGAGGCCAGAAAAGAGAACAGATGCAAAGGATAGGGAAATCGGACATAAAGGAGGTGTGGTGCAGGGGGAGAGAAGAAAAGAGAGGTCATTATAAGTGCCAGTAAAGACAGAAAGCAGAGAGGCGGCGGAACATTAGGAGACCTTATGACATTAAACAGAGGAAGCAGTTACAGAGAAAAGGGTCATAAAGTGAGAAATACAACTCCCCAGCAGTAAGCACTTTGTCCAGGGAAGGATATGTAAAAGAAAACGTCTACTGAAAGGCCAAATTAATAATAACGTAATGATTTTAATGAAGTGGTGCTGACAACAGGTGCAGGCTGTGTTCACATCATACAGACAACAAATAAATGAAGGGAGCTGTTGGTGATTAGTTAATGATCGTTAATGGATGTGATATTCAGCAGCCTGCACATCGGCTTCCACACATGTAGACGGAATGTACAGGCCCGTATGTGCACACACACACACGCACACACACACGCACACACACACACACACACGCACACACACACACACGCACACACACACGCACACACACACGCACACACACACACACACACACACACACACACGCACACACATACGCACGCCACCCACACTCACAGTAATTTATTTAGTTATGAAGCCTGCCTTCTGCTTTCCCTCCAGACTCACCTTTCCCATCGAACATGCCTGCCGTCTTTCTCCAGAGTTGAGATTTAATTAAGCCTCATTAAGAAGATCTGGACTAATTGTTTCTATTTGAGTGACACAGTATCTTGAGGTGCTCGGTGTATGTCACCGCTTTCTGGGTCACTGCTCTCTCGCTCGCCGTGTCGCTCTCTTCTCATTTCGTCTTCTCTATTACGCCCCGCTTGCTCTCCAAATCCCCTTTCCCCCTCATCGCTATCCTCGGCTCTTAATTCTCTGCCTCCTTCCCTACTTCCTGTCACCCACACCCACGGTTCTATAGCTTAAGCCTGTGACTGCGTTACAATGCCTCCGCTAAGAAAATACAGTGCTGCCAAGCTGTGGAAAGATATCACCCTAAACTTCACAATTTCATCTGTCTTACATGCTGTCAAAAGCTTTTCTTGCAGCGCCGTAAAGCCTTGTTTAATCATTTCCCCGTTGCACGTCTACAGCAGTGGTTCCCAGCCTTTTATGTCGGACACTTACAAGAAACCCACAACCGCTTTCAGCTTAACTTAAGTACCCCTCCACCGACACCACACGGCATTAATGTTTCCACTGAAAGTGATTGTACGTATTTTATCTCTCTCAAACGTTTATCCATTACTTTTAGCTAACAATCTGAACTTTTAGTCATTATTCTTTTTACCCTTTATTTATTAATTTGTCCTAATGATTTCAATTGTTTATTCTAACTATAATGTCCTTTAGCTATTTCATTACTTTTAGTAAACTGTAACCCTTTATCATTTACTTATAGCTAACAATCGGACCGTTAACTATTACATTTCTGCTAACGATAATCCTTTATCTATTACTTTTAGCCAACATTTCAATAATGTATCCATTACTATTATCAAACTATTTAAACATTTTATCCATTACTTTTAGCTTGTAGGTTTTACTGACATGTATTTTGGCTAACAACTGTTTCAACTTCTCTGCTCACAAATAAATAGACATTGTTTTTAAGAACAGTTAAATAAATATACACAGCAACACGATAAATACAAAGCTTTAAATAGACCCTGTGAACCGTGGTGGAAGCTAATCATCCTGATTATAATCCTTAATAATATACCCAATGGCATGGTGCTTATATTTTCTATAAGTAAAGGTTATTAGTTAATGGTCATTGGATCTCTTTTCTCTTTTCTCAACTGTCAAGTATAAGCATTTACACTCAAGAATATTGGTAAAACACTTTAATTAATGCACCGACCATTAAGGAAGCGAGAGAGGGAGCAGACATTAATGACACTGGATAAGTTATTGATTTTAAGCTAAAAAGCAGGAACTCAAGAACTCCATTTGGTCAAATAGCTTCAAAGGGGGTCTGTGTCAACAGCATCAACACATTCATTGAGCAATGATTCACCCAGATTGGGAATCTGGCCAAGATTGAAATGAACTGGCTTCATGGGTCATGTCTATGACTAGACCGCTCTGGAATCAATCATATGAGGTGTCGCTGTTGCAAAGAATGAAATACATCACAAAATATGACATCACTCACATTTACAAGGATGAGTCGACTAGTTTAGTTGAGTATTATGGGCAATATTGTCATTGACCTTGGTTGTGCCGCGTTTGCTACATTGTTAATGCTCAGCTAGCCGGTGACATTAGCTCAGCTGTGTCATATTCAAATGCCCGCAGAAGCTTTTGCACAAACGACTGTGGCTCAGTGGTTAGCAAGTCGGTCTTTCAATCAGAAGGTCGGTGGTTCGATCCCCGGCTCCGGCAGTCTGCGTCGTTGTGTCCTTGAGCAAGACACTTAACCCTTATTGCTCACCGTTGCTGTGTCTACGGTCTACTGTATATCATGTAAGTCGCTTTGGATAAAAGCGTCAGCTAAATGTAATGTAAAAATACAATTTTAAAAAACGAATGGTGAGAAGCTACTGCAAAACGGATTCAGTGCAGAGACATGAAACACACGTTTCACACTGGCCGTGTCCTTTGTCATATACCTGCATCACCCCCTCTCTCCCTCCTCTGCTGCCCGCCCTCCACGTCTGGCCTGAGGTAACAATATGTTGGAGAAGTAATGGCGCTGGTGACACAGGATCAATGCTTCAGGGTTAACACAAATCTACACACAGCTGCTTGAATCTTGCTCTTTTACCGATGCACAGTGAACCGTGGAGCAACACATGCTGACACACATGTCAGCTGGCTAGCTGCACAACCACCTCCAGCATCAAAGTTACAGTTGTGCCAGAAAGAGAGGGGCCATTTTAGTTGCATACTGGATTAGGCCTACCGGTGTGTCTCCTAAGGAGGATATTTAACAGTCATTTCAAAAGACGGCTCAGAAACAACACCATGTAATTGAGTCGGGTGGCATGAATATAAAATGTGACTTTTTATGACATCCTCTCATGAATATTATGAACTAGCACCACCAGCTATGTCCTGCGAAAACAATTGCAGCAGACTGAATGCCATCCAAACAGATGTTACTGATTAGCAGAGCGAACGGAGTAAACATTGAACAATTTTCACAGAATGGGTTTGAAAAAGCCACCAATATGTCACAACTTCCTTGCCATTTTTTTATGAACATGATGGTATTTCATTCTAAAATTTGTAAAAATGCTTATTTTTTTAACAGACTGCTCAATAAGGATCTTTGTAATCATTTTTAACTGATCACCGATATATCCCTTTGCATGAACAAAACTATTTTTCACAAGTTATTAATTAATTAAACAGTCAGTTTCAGCTGAGATTGGAAAGGATCATAAATCATATCAAGTTACCATGTACTCCCCCTCTAAGATTAAAATCTAATAAGCATTATGTATCATTGTTATTATCTATCTATGACGTCTTGATTAGATGTCATGTTGATCCATCTCTTACACAACCATAGGGCCTAGAGCTGAAACAGCTTATTTACATTTATAATCGATTTTTCATCTAAGCCATCTTCTGGCCTCCTCATCTGCAATTAACTTCGTCATCATCATCCTACACTAACAAACCATATGGACTAAATTGACTTTTGTCGCTATATATAATATATCTTTGGCAGTGTTACAGTGAAAGCAATGACAACTTTGTGCAAGAAAATCCTGCACATGCTCCAAACACACAATCTTGAATACACACCTACACAATACACATTTATGCATGTATGCACACAATCACACAGTACATATGTTTGAAAGAAAGTAATATCCTTCCCTGGATACCAGATGCAAACTTAAAATAGACACCCGAAAGAAGAGGCACAGACACAAAGGTAAAAGCAGATTAATTAGTACTTAAACATAGATACATTATGAATAATACTAATAACAATTTGATTCGAAGACATGAAATGGCGCAGAGCATTACCTTAAACAAATGCTTAAAATAACTCTGCTTAGCATAACATAGCATGGACTGTAAGACACGATAAAGACAGAGGCCTGAAGCAGGTAACACCACAAAGACATCGAGATATGAAGAAACTCACAGGAAGGACTTGACGTCCAGGCCACGACTTCGCATCTGGTCCATCGTGTAATCCCAGCTGCCAGGATTGGCGTGAGAGCGCCCTGCTGCTCCGCCTCCCCTATTGCGAGAAGCCCCTGCTCCTGAGGGGCTGCCCCGTACACCCCTGGGGCCGCCTCGTGTACCTGCACCCCCACCCTCACCACTGCCGCCACCTCCCTCTCCTCTCCCAGCAGCCCCGCCTCCCCCAGGCTGTCCAGGTGCAGTGTGTAATTGTCCCAAACTTTGGGATGTGGTGGGGGGTTGGCCCAGACCAGGGCCTGGCGGTTGGATGAGAGGCTGCTGAAGACTCTGCTGGCGCAGCAGCGTCCGAGGCCGGGTGGGGATGTGCTCCAAAGTGGACGTATACGATAAGACTGGATCCCCAAAGCTGGGAGGGCAGAGGAGCAGGGAGGAAAGAGAGCGCGAAGAAGGCCACGGTCGGCATAGGACAGGATGATGAGGAGGGAGGATGGAGTCAGAGGTCACGGAAGAGGAAGAAGGAGAAGTAGATGTAGGAGAGGAGCCGTGGCAACAGGTGGTGAGTTGGTCAGGTGATGAGACGTAGAAGAGAGGGAAAGAATCATCATAGATGAGACAAGGTGGCACAGGGCAGTAGGGAGACACAGGGGACGAAGTCAGGTTGACGCCCGGATGGACACAGGAAAGTTCATCCAAACAGGAAGTTGATGATCGAGGGGGGGAGGAGGAGGCGGGAAGAAGAGTGATATTTGATGACAAAGTGGAGGAGGAGGCAGAGGGAGGAGCGTTAGGAGGAGGAGACAGGAGGAGGAGGAGAGAGAAAGAGAGCAACGTGAGGCAGCAGCAGTAACAGCAGTAGCAGAAATAGCAGTAGACGGTGCAGCCTGAGTGGTCGCTGTGAGCCGTGTGCTGCTCACGCCGCTGTGCCGGGCAGCAGCGAGCAGACGGGGAGCTCGCGCTGTGCGTCTGCGCCAGGTGTGTGTGCACCTTGCGGGTCTGTGCGGTCTGAGCGTGCTGTTTGCGTGAGGGTGTGTTTCGCGAGGGCAGTGGCCGGATGTGCACGGTCCGCGCGGGCGTGGCGCGATTCTGTGCTACGTGACTGCGCCGAGGCGTGTGCGTCGTAGTTTTGCTGGTTCCGGGCCTTCTTGATGACGGTGTTTTGGTCTGATGAGAGATCCCCATGTCCTCTACTCGTCAGTCAACTTTTTCCATCTCCGATAGCCTCTCTTCCTGACTCTAAGTCTTTTTCGTCTTTTAAATATATGCTGCACCTCTAGAGACATCCCAACAGCCAACCAAGTCGTACAGTGTGACTCCCTCCCTCTGTTAGCCTCTCATTTTCCACTCCTCCCCTTCATTAATGCTGTTTAATTAGCTCATGCCTTTCTTACTAATGTTATTTAGATGCCAACACTTACGGAAAGATAATTCCTGTGTGTTGTCGGCTCTACAGTATCCTGTTTAATCTTTTTTATATTTTTCTCTCATCACCAAATATATCTTCCTCTCTCTCATCACTGTGCAACCCAGACTACCAGAATTAGGTCACGAGAGAGCTATTCGCATCAGTTAGGTGCAGTTTACTCCGCTCTGCATTACTTCACCTGACATAATTCTGCATGAGGCTTTTAGTGTCCATCATATCTGACTATCACAATAAAGGGATAAAAAGCATAATGGAAGGTTTGGCAGAAATAAAACGGTGTGTGGGCCAAACAGAAGAAGAACAAAAGGAGTTGCTCTACACACCGACAGAAAGATGGGGAGTGCGATGGGAACGATAAGAGCAGAGCAGATGGAGGAGAGACAGAAAATGGGGTGCGAGACACAAACACAAGAGACACAGACACTTATAGCAGCCTGAAAATAGAATCCAATTATAGACAGGGGGCAAAAAGAAAGATGAGAAGAGGAGAGGAGAGAAGGAGGGAATGAGGAGTGAGGTAGTGACGAGTGTGAATGTGTTGTGGAGGAAGCATCACAGGCACGAGGTGCCAAAGGAAGGTGCAAAAAAATCACGAAGAACCCAAAACTTACTGCCTCATTTACAACACGCTGAATATAGACCCTAACTTTTGGCATACGTCATGGCTGTGGGATACACGCAGTCAGCGGCCAACGCCAGTTCACGCTCAAGCCTCGATCCTAAGTAAAAGGTGGGTTGGGAAGGTATGAGGCATTATCTCAGTCAGTGTGTGAAAATTAGATTATTCCTGTATCACATTTTTGAAAGTACACTTGCAGGCAGTGCAGTTCCACATAAATAAATCATATCCTCCTGCAGATTCATACACTGGGCTATTTTGTGCAGCTGGGCCGACTGTGTCAGCTGAAGGTTTGAGTCAGTGGGATACAGCTCGGGCAACTATTGTTATCATCTGGGCGATGACGAGAGTTCACATTTCCCGTGTGCTCACACTTTGATCTGTGCCAGCACGCTCACTGTGACACCTGAGCTGCACTTTCCTCCCTGCTGAACTTGAACTAACTCTCCTCGTGTCTACTCGGGATTCAGTCATCTCACCATAGCTGCTGCTGCTGCTGCTGCTGAGGTAAAAACTACGAATAACATTTGCATAGTTAAAATGTGTCAATTCTGCTGCACAGTGAAACGTTTGCTCATTTTTCCACCCGGTTCTGAACTCACTCGCTGGGTCTCAATCCTCCGGACTGCATGTGGCCCTGGACGGTCTGCCACCTCCCGGCCTTCACTCCCTCTGTCACCATGCTCTTCACGTTGTCATTGCGATAAGGACCCCCCCCATCATCCCCATGCCCAGTTGCTGCCCCCTTCTGACCCCCTGACACTGCCCCACTAAGAGAGAGAGACAGGGTGCCGAGGTCCCACAGCAGACAGAAGGTACAGGAGAGGGAGAATAACGACAGGCAGAGGAGAAAAAGACCAAAGAGCGTGAGAAAGACAGGCAAAAACACACATACAAACACACAGGAAAATATATTGAGTAACCACATGTCTAAGGGGGTGAGACAGATCAGTAGAGTGGGTGACGGGGCAGGTCTAGCTTTCCAGGCCAAGTAAGAGGCAAGAGGAGAAAAAGGTCTGTGTGGAGTCCAGTGTTGAGGAAGAGGGGGATGGGGGAGAGGAGAGCAGGGAGGAAGAGGAGGAAACGGAGAATTTACAGGGAGCCTGTGGAGGATGGAAAACCAGCAAGAAGTCACTCCTTTGGGCCTGGAGGACCAATACTACAGCTGCCAGCATTCACTAGTGGCAACAGTGTGTGGATGCTGGTTATTTAGGTCTCATTCTCTCATTCATTTAGGCATTTGGGGCCTGAGATGTGCTTCCATACAAGCCAATTCTATGGTAGAAACTAAGAGCAATTGGAGGACGGCTTGAAGTGGTGAAATACCTGCGCCACACAGTAGGAAGGATCATAAGGGCAATCTAATCATATCAACCTCTTAACATGGTACAGAAGTGAATCAATGTGCATACTTAAAGAGAACTTGCCAACTCAGATTTCCTCTCAAAGCTGGTTTTAGGTTTAAAATGTCACATCTATTCTAAAAGCAGTGATGATCAAAAATAAAGCACAGTAGTGCCCTCTGGTGACATGACTACATTTCATTAATATGCTTGGTGCTCCTGCTCCAGGAGACGCAAAATATGAGGCACAGCAAACACTGTCGTCTGGTGTGTGCGCACGGGGTTGGGGGGTGCTACACTTGCATCATGTCTCTTTAAAGGTCACCTTTCACATTCAATTCTGACCAACTGACCTGACAGAGCTTGTGGATAAGTCATCAATCACAACAACAGCATGAAGCAACGGTCAACACAAGAGACGTGGGCCTCATTTATCGAGCGCACGGTGAACGTCTTTACTCTTTATTAAAGGTGGGAACACATAAATAAAGGGACCATGAATCACTAAGTGCATTTACAGGAATATGGCATTTCGATATCAATCATGTGTCTGACCGAACTTCACTGTCAGTAGAAGTGATTTATAAAAGAAATAAAGTCACAAAGTCGTTTTAATCTTGAAGCTGTCAGATTGATCAAATTCACTATAATATACTTGATGCATAAAATAAAAAAAACGTTACGTTATGTTAATTCACCATGGCTTTAACATTGTGTCATGCCCGTTGCTGACATCAATATATAACAAGTTCAATATTGAAAAATGATCGTATTGAACTTCCAATCCAATAAATCCTTAAATGGAGACTGATTGAGCCGGGTAGCTAACCTGTTTGATAAATGAGGCCCAGTGTCATTACAGAGTGAAAGCTGCTGATCTCGAGAGAATCAAACTGGAAATAATTTCCATCTGTCTGTTGGCTTTAGGGGAATAGTATTGCTTCAAGTCAGTAGGCCGACCCCATCTCCCCAAGTTAAAATATATTTTTTAGGTTTCCTTATTGTAAGTGAATGTCAGAGTTGTTACTGGCACACACGCACTACAGGAAAAAAACAGCTCAATTTCCCATTACTGCAGTGAAAAGTACATTTTTCTACTGCTGGAAAGACAGGGCCTGCTGAAAAACAGCTTTATGGACAATAAATGACAACCTTGAGGGTTTTAAAAAGAACAAATGAACTTCTCAAACATGAGCACTAGGGGAAAGCTGGTTTCCTGAGATCAGCAGCCATCATCTTTAGGCAGAGTTTTCAGACAGCAATCCATATATCCACCGCCATCATGAGCACAGAGCTGCCTCCTTTCTGCAGGCCATTTAACACACCGGCCTCAACAGCTTGGTCTATTAAAGAGGACCAGTTATTAGACAGTTTATCAGACAGAAGCCTGGTTGCAGGATGTCTAAGCTTAGAGCCTTCTCCGTGCCCGGAGGGAGATAGGTATGACCTTGCTACTGCTTTATTGGATTCAAGTGCCTAGTGAGTGAAAAAATGACTTTTATTGCATCAAGTGAAAACACTGTTACTCTATCTCCCCATATGACAGACAGTAGACACAGTTAAAGTGCCACAATGTTAGTGCAGAACACCTTCAATGTTCGGCTGATGGGGATCAGAGAGAAGCCACAGATGAACGTAAACCACAGTGAACACTGGCACCACACCGCAACCTGGTTCAACGGTCAACCCTCCACAACACCAACAACAGTTCACACAAGCAAAAGGACAGGGAGATACACAGATCACAGATAAGGTGGGTTAAAGTGCGTTTGTCTTTTTGAGAGGGTTGCCCGTCTCCATGGTTACAGCCCCATGGGAAAGAGGTGAGAGGTTAGAGGTCAGGAGTTAGTGGGACGGGCAGGGCTGTAGGGAGTGGGGGGGCATCTGAACATGCGCCTCTGTTCATTACAAGGTGGCGGGATGTGAGAGGTAGCGGCAGAAAGGAGCCCGCGGAGGTTACAGGGCCGTGCTGTTTGGACGCTGCAGTAATAGTCGAATGGCCGTCGCAGGGATGCTGTAACGTGCATGTGTGACATTTCCTGCACTCACATTTTCCAAGCAGCTTATGACAAATCATTAGTAACCATTTGTGCCCTCCAGGGTTCTAACATTGCCTGTGTTGTTATTGTTGTAGTTATTACTATTGTTGATGGAAATCACATTATACAACAATAATACGTCTAGAAATGTGAACTTTGTGCGCATTGCAACACTGTGACATTTACAGAATGGGATTTTTCCAAAGGGCCTTTGGATAAATATCCCTGGTTACTCGTGAGAAAATGTTGTCCTCAAGAAAATGAAAATAATTGAGAAATTAGGTGGATTTAATAAGCTGTATGGCAGTATAACATCCACATCTAATGCTTCAATTTGAGTGGCTGGTGGTGGTGACTGGTGCACAACACAATGGTGTGAGGATGGGATAGGAGGGACGAAAGGAAAGGAAATAGGGACGGGAAAGGGCAGAGTGGCACTGCCCCTGCCTCGTTACAGCCCTGCTCTGGAGGAAGTCTCTTACCAACCTTGGACCAAGACTCACTTGAGTGTGAGGCGAGGATCTCCATATGGGGCATAGGGAGAAATGTTTAGTACGAACTCCTTGGGCGGATAGGAGCTCCACCTCTGCTGCACTGTGCTGCTGTCATTGTTATTCCAAAAGTCTCTGTCTAGATCACTGTGGCCAAAGAGAGAAACAGGTCAGAGCAATACAACTATGGACAGCCTTTGGCACCAACCAACCATTCCCAACAGGCGCTCCTGCTGTGATGCGTTGGCTTGGTTTGAGGAAGAGCGTTGGTTTTACATCTGCACTGAATGGGAGTTTGAAACAAAACAGGCCCGGATTAATGTCTATTCTTCCACCTGAAGTTGACAAATCACCATAGTTGTTCGATTAAAAAAAAGAAAAAGGGGGCAGCCTGGGGGAAAAAGGCATTCACAAAAGCTTTTCAGAAAGCAATGTGGTGTAGCAAAGAGAAGGAGAAGCAAGAAAAGAAGAGGTCATAACCTGATGAATACATACAGCATGTGATTCATTTCTGTTCATCTAGCACGGCACCACTGATGAACACATTTGAGTAAACACCGAGAAGTCAGGCCCCCATCCTCGCCGTGAGTGGTGAGAACGCATGAACGCATGAGACACAAGGTAGAGAGATAAATCGCAGACAATCAAAGAGGAGGAGGAAAAGGTGAGCAGAATCACTGATGTCATACAAGTCACACAGCAGTGGTCAGAGCTGTAGCACAGGGACAGAGCAGGAGAGAAAGGTAGTGCACGAAGAGGAGGAGTTTGAAGCTGAAATGGCCAACTGAGCACACCAATGCTGCTGGAGCCAGTGAGAAAGGAAATGCAAAAATTAAGAGGCCGAGGGACTCAAGTCAGAATACATTCACATAGTCCGTCTTTAGTGCTTAAAACCAGAAAATAAAAAACAAGACATTCAAAAATAGCTGAGACAGCAGCAGGCTATAGAGGAGAAGTGGTGATGTGCAGGTTAATAGAGGCATTTTGAGGAATAAAGTATTGTGCTTAGCATTACAAAGCTGACATTTCCTGGTGCTGACCTATAGTCTTGTTTCATCAAGAACAGAAAATACCTTAATCTTAGTTTGAGCCCTGTAAGAAATGTTAAATGAAAATCCTCCCAAACATTTGTACTCAACGATTTGGCATAGAGCGCTCACCAGCCCCCCTCTGTTTACTTAAACCTGCACCGTTTGAAGCCGTGCAGAGGCGTGGCTAAAGGCCTGCACTGAAGTGAGACCTATCTTACAACCAATAAGATAAGTGCAGGAGAGCAGGCTCATCCAGCCAAAAGCCTCACAGGTAAGATAATGCAGATTGAATCTATACTGATTAAATCAGGAAGATTATTTTTTATTTAAAGTCTACCCGAACATGCTCTCGTAGAGATTGTGCTCTTCGAGTAACACCAGGCCTCATTCTCGGCCTTGTTTGTGTGGTGTACGCCACAGCGTTCAAAGCCGAACCAAATATAGTTTATTATCACCAGATTATTCTACCCCAACCAGTTACCAGGCGCTTACTTGATGGCTTTCTTCTCCCCTCGCCCACGTGCCGAGTCTGGAGTGTCTGCTGTTTCCACTCCTGGCTTATTCCTCTTCCCCTTGAGCCAAGCAGAGGGAGGAGATGACAGAGAAAGCAGAGAAACAAAAGGTTAGCTTAGATTTGTCCTTTGAAGCTCTGTTTTTGCCATACTAATTTCAAGTGTAAATGCTTCTCCCATTATCTCAGCAACACTGTGCCATCAGTCCTTTACCTGATGGTCTTCTGATTACACTCATCAAAGTCAAATCAAATCTGCTGTGGAGAGCCATTTCTGACTATGATTATCATTCGCACTGCCCTGAGATTTACATGGCAATTGCCTCTTTAAAGTAATCCTCTGGGTACTGGAGAGAAGCCTCTAGAAAGTCTTGCACCAGCCTGATTTCAAATAGCTAGAGCATGACCCCGCTGTAACCATGGAAATAATGGCAATTTAAAGGTTTCCGAAAGTGAGGTCTGCCGGGCGCATTCTCCTGGAAAAGCTCATTACAGTTAAAGGTGTTTCACACATGTCACAATGCAGTAATCTCTATTGACACGTTGCTACAAGTGGGACAGGTAGGGGATCAGTACAAAGCTGTCCTGCCCCCCAAATGCCACGCCTGCCTCGCTGAAAGTGATGCTCTGATACACATCAAGGATACAGGCAAGGATTTTCCGGCCCAGAAAATGAGTAGGAGGAAAACACACTGAGCTGCCACCGCGGCTTGGCTTGGACAATTGGATCTTCAGTCGAAGGGCAATTTCCTGTGTTGGGCTTGCTTGTCTCTTTTCACTCTCTGATTGTGTCTTCCACAAATGTCCACTGGGCAACATGGCGTCACCAATGCATTGGATTAGCCGCAAGCCAACGATTGCCTGATAATCAGACTTAATTGCCATTTTGTTGCTTTTTTTATTTCAGTACATTGTATACATTGGGCGACTGTGGCTCAGTGGTAGAGCGGGGTCGTCCTTCAATCAAAGGATAGGCGGTTCGATATCGCTAGTTCATGTCAATGTGTCCTGGACACGATGTGCATGACACTTAACCCCGTGTTGCTCCCGTAGCTGTGCCTACGGTGTTGTATGAATGGTTAGGTAGTTCTGATGGGCAGGTGGCACCCTGCATGGTAGCCCCTGTCATCAGTGTACGAATGCATGAATGATGACATGTAGTGTTAAAGCGCTTTCAGTGGTTGGAAGACTAGAAAAGCGCTTTACAGTTCATTTACCATTTATTTGTGTCACCGAATTTCTTGTTTGGCAGGTGGTGTTATTTGCCCTAAGTAGCAAGTGACACGGTAGCCATTGGGAGGACTGCCAACGGGGAAACATGGGGGGAAATTCTGAGATGCAATCAGCCGAGAGTAATTGACTCAGTTGACTCATAGATCTACATATGTATGATGCATGCAACGGTCATAAATAGCAAATCCGTATGGAAAGGCAAATTGTGCCACAGTTTATGTGTGAACATAAACACTGACGTAAACTCCATAATGTCCAGATAACACAGATATCCTTTAAAACTACAGCCCACACCTTGGATATTGTGGCCTTTGATATTGTTGGACCTGTTACAAAGCCAGAGTTGACAATAGCGCTGCTGGGCAGAAATGATAAAGCTCACAATGGCACTGCTGAGCGAAAATGAAATCTATCACACACAAGGAAACAAAACCGCTCATCTATTGTATAATCGACACCAACCTGAAATAGAAAGGTCAACAGATGAATAAACACTGATATGACAGGAACGACACGATAAACAGCTGATTCAAGAGGTGTGTTGGTAATTTAAACACTAACTTCAGGATTAACGGTTTCTTTATAAGCTATAGTAGACATGGAAGTCTACTGAACACACAACAGCATGTTATCAGCCCACACTAGAGAGACCATTCATGAGCTTATAGAGTCGGCTTTAGACGTTAAATAGCTGTTATCATCGGCTTGACATGCCGGCTAAATACATGACATGACTTCCTAGTTTTGTACAGCATTTTAGGAACACAACGATGCATGCAGCCAACTATTTAAGCTTTAAAACATCTGCATGCCCAGAAGGGAAACTCGTCCCACGTAAAAAAGAAAAAATCATTTCACATAAGAACATCACAATAAAAACTGAATTCTTGTACGGCAATTTCTGGGGAGGCAAAACTGTCTGAATCTCTGTCAGGCGAGGACGAGCTATCAAAGGAAGCTCATGTATCATTCAATGCTATCGTAAAAATTTCAAGAAGGTGGGAAGACATGGAGAATGAGCTAGGGTCCAGTACAGAAAGAGGGGTGAGAGCTGAAAATAAAATCTAAATTAAAAAAAAAACGATTTAAACAGACAGTGAGATGGAGAGAAAAACAAGAACAGTGCAGGACAGTATGTGAGATAACGAGATGGGAGGGAGAGACAGGTGCGAAAAATGAACTGAGAGGAACAATGAGTGACAGGAGGTCCCGAGTGGATTGGATGTGAAAACAAGAAATGGATGGGCATTGAGTCTGACGATCCTCATCGCCATACACACACACACATCACACACACACACATACAAAGAATTACACAGCTTCAAAACCATCTCCTCCACCTTTCCCTTCAGCTCATTCACAAGAGTGGATAACAGACACTCTTCTTCTATCTTCAGGGGAATTGTGGAAGCTGCAGGGATCCAGAGTGACGAACATAACAAAGCTCACCAGCGCTAAAGACAAGATACATAAAGAAATTCAGCTCAATACCCAAATGAGGGTTAAAGCATACCAATGGTAGAGTGAGCAATTCCCCCTCATCAGCCTCTACTCAAAAGCCCTTGAAAATACTTAAGTCTAATTTAAACCAGCCGTCTTTTTGTTCGTCGACAAATGGTTTCACACGATTACAGTATTCAGTGTTGTCTGGCTCTGGGCCATGAGTTTAAATAGCTGGGGGGTGTGTCAACTAACACACGTGTAACTTCACCGTTCGGTCTGGGAATAACTTGAGTGTTGAACTCAAGCATGATATCTGGCGGACAGCAGGTACCTCTGATACCATCGGCAGTGAAGCACGGTGGTGGTGACCTCGTGCGATGAGGGTGGCAGAGCCGGGTCAGAATTGAGGGAAGGATAAGTGCAGCAGATATACAGAGAAGTCCTTGAAGAAAACCTGCTCTGTAGTGCGCACAACTTCAGAATGGGTTCACCTTTTCACTTTTCAGCACTACAATGACCCGAAGCATACAGCCTGGAGGGTTATTTGGACAATTCTCTGACTATCCCTGAGCGTACACCATTTTGGGAACCCAAATATGCATAAAGCCAACTATTAAAGCTTCAAAACATCTGCATGGCCAGAAGGGAAAACTCTTCCCTGTACAAAAAAAAGCATTTTGCATAAGCCAAAGCTTAGACTTCAACCCGCATAGGCCATCTGTGGAGAGGCCTGAAGGTGGCTGTTCACAAACACTTCCCATCCAATCTGAAGAAGCTAGAGAGAATCTGCAGGAAGAATGGGATAAACTTCCCAAATCCAGGTGTGCAAAGCTTGTAGAGACTCACCCAAGAAGACCCCAAGTTGTAATTGACGCCAAAGAGGCTTACTGTGTTAAGTACTGAGTTAAGGGTCTGAATACGGCAAAGAAAAACGGCAAAAAAAATGCCAAAAGAAATTTAAAAACTGACAGGAAGTAAGGTTATATGAAATTGAACAAGTGAAGCTTCAGACAATAAATACAGTATGTTGACAAACGTGGACTAAAATATGCTAAGCTTTTTTTTTTTTAACGACCACGACAGACTTCCCGTGTTTACTATCAGTTATTTATACAGACGTCCCAATGGATGTGCCGTAGTAAGAAAGAGGAATGGGGCCCACTCCGGCTCCATATGTACGAGGCACAGATTTTCTTTTGCGACGTGACTGCAGATGAGTGAGGAGAAAAAAACTTGCCGTTGGACTGCCCAGGGTGATGCTGAGGGTTTTCTTGAAGAATCCAGACATGAAAGGAGACTGAGTGAAACTACCACTCTCTCCGTCTCAGTTGGCAGTGCACTGCCTTCCAACACCCAGCTGTGTTTGTTTGCTGCGAATTAGCAGGCAGCAAGAGTCTACATGCTCGCTCAATATTACCCACATCACACCATAATTAGAGAGGAGGACACTATTAAAATGGTCGTCTGCTGCTAAATCATCAGTCAATCGGTTGTTTTCAGCATCTGTCAAAACAATCTATTTAAAAATACTGTTCTTGTGGAGTTTTTCGCTGACATTGAGAAGACTTAACATCTACATACCACCACCAACACTATGTGTCACTTAAATGTGACAGGTCAAGGCTTTCGATCTACATAATGTACTCTTATTATAGTATTCACAGTGGTTTTGACAATTCTCCTTTGAGAATTTCTATAATTATTGATTTTCACATCTCTGATTGGCTAAATTACTATGATCCTCCCAACAACTGTGAACTCCTTCCAGTTAATGCACCCAAAATGCAGAAGATTGTTGATACGAGCCCAACAAGGATTGAATCGGGCTGTGAATCTGGTCAGGCCCAATCTCAGCTCACAACTATGCCACGGAGCGAGCAGGGCTCACCGGAGCAAGCAGGGTTTATGAATGCCAAGCAGCCACTGCTGCTCAAACAGATGTTAGCTGCACCACCTCTGATATCCGAAAATCCCGCCCAACACCTCCAACATGAGCCCCTGCTGACAGTCACCAGCCCCGCAACGCAGCGGCTTACCGACCATGTGATCATTTGCTTTGCTTTGTTTTGTTGTTGTTGTTGTCGTCACCGACTTTGTCTCTAATTACAAAAGAAACATTCAAAAATAAAAATAATGTCAGACATGAAAAACACCCAAAAATCAATTGACGCATAACAATATTTGCTGTGAAACCTGAGTAAAAAAATGTGAAGGCGCTCATAAAAATGATATTGGCTGAGCAGATATTCTAAAAATGTCCCGCTGATGCGTCTATAAACAGCAACACGCAGGCTGAGCAGGCAGCAGAAGGGGACTATAGCGTTCATTGCGCAGTTCTTCCAGGGGGCTTAGATAACAGAAAGCCACGCAGGAGGGAGGCTTCAGGATGACCGCACATGAGGACTTTTAAAATAAAACCCATCACACTGGTTACCAAAGCTAAAACACCAAAAGCAACACTCACCCAAAATGTCTTGTCTATTAACCTATGAATCAAATCATAACCAAAACTGGCATGGGCCCACTCGCAACTGACACGTGAAGCTTGAGGCAAACATTTGTTCTTATGAAAGCTGACACTGTCAAAGAGTACACTCGGAAACATCATAAACGAAGGTTTTAGACGCTTGTGGTAGCTTTATGTGAAATGACCATCAAACGCTGAGCGTTTTTTACCTAATGAATAGTTGTGCATAGAAAATGTGAATTCAAAGCATACTAGATATGCATCTATAATGAGATTTATCGGTTGAAAGTAACTGTGTTTATGCAAATCCTACTGTATATACATTCTAATCATGTGTTCAGGGAATAAAGGGCTGCCATGGAAAACAACAGATAAAGAGATCAAGGGAAGTGAGGGAGCGGAGACAGTTTCTGTAACACAGATTGTATAGCTGCCGCGCCTTCATGGTTGTTAGGCACATATAGAAATTATCACACCTTAAGGATGAGGCTATTAATGTGAGAAAATGATCAACACAATGACACACAATGCTTTGTCGACGTGTAGCGCACCATCAATAACACATGCATCACCCTAGAAAGGACTGCAGTTTATCTCAGTCACACTTAATTATTTTGTACATTAAGCAGCTGTGTTTAATGTGGTTTCACAAACCAGTGGGTGGCTGACATTTCTCCCAAAGTAAGTGGTCTGAAGACTTCAAAGGGTTTAATTAACATGTTAATGCCCCTCTGTTTTACCCACCACCACCAAATACATAAACACACACCTTGAAGTAGGCTAACCAGGGCAAGATGCACTGATAGGAAAGATAAAATAAGACACAAACAGCACAAACAGCATCTCCACTGAGACAGAAGCTCATCCTCATGTGTGCGAGCGTGTGGTTGATATTGGCCGTCACAGGGTCATACGGCCAAGAGATCGTCACCGTATCCCCGTCCACCCTGCTCTGTGGCTGCTGCACGACTCAGTCCCAGGATGGAATAATATCCATTCACACATAGAGCAGTGGTCCCGAGAGGACCTCAGGCCCTTTTGAAGATGCTGCCAGCAGAACTACCTCCATCCACCGCTGCAGCCGACACACGCCATTGACTGCTCCATTTACTTAAAGTGGAATATCAAATATAAAACGACATTCCAGCGAAGCAAGCAATTCAGAGGCTTTGCTGCGTCACTGTGCCATTTCAGCACATACTATTTCCTCCCTGGTTCATATACATTATAACAGCATCGACAAGCAATCGAGTTGCAGTCACCTTCTAGGGATTCAGGCAATGCAAAAGGCATAATGTAGAGAGGCACGTGGCATGCAGAGCCTAATCCCACCATCTGTGGACCAATAAGTTTCACAGCAGTGCAACGGTGAGCTGAAACCAGTTGGAGCCAACATTAAACTTGAAATAGGTGACCTGTGTTCCTAGGTAGTACAAGCACAAGACGAATCAGAATTCAATTAACTTTAAAGGCATGCAAATCTAAAAGAAATCAGTCAAGTGAAGTGGCACTCAGCCGTACAGCTCTGCCTGCCTAATGAGTGGTTGCCTCTCTTTAATCAATCACATTTTATACCATGTAATCACAATGACATGCCCTTTATTAGAGGTCAGTGTGCTTAATCTGTGTTCTGCTTCTCATCAAAGAGTGGACTGGTACTGATGCTGTATCAGCACAGTTTACTGATGTTGGAGCTGTGTCTTTCTGAGAGGTGAAGTAGTTTGCTTCTGGACTGTTGTAGTCGTGTCATTGATGCCATCATAGCCAGTGTTTACATCAACATACAGTCATGGAAAGTAAATAGTTACTGTTGTTAAGTGCAATTTCTAAGCACAATGCCACACAATAAAAATACTAATTTCAGAATGATGCATATTATCACATTTCATTATATTTAGTGATGCATTAATGTGAAAGCACCACTAATGTTGCACATGGTGATGCTGGGCCAAAAATCAAATAGGAGGCTAATCTATAATTATACATCATAGATATTAGTTTATTTATATTCTGAATGAATATGCAAAGTAACAAATAACTAACGTTGCCAAATAAATGTAGTGCGGTAGAAGTCTACTGTAGCATCAATGGAAATACTGACTGTAAGCACCTCAAAACTGTACTTCCGTACAGTACAGTTGGGGGCTTTAAATGGACATTAATTATTAGCTGTTTCACCAAAGATACAATTCCCCTCTAAATGTCTCATGTGGTAAAGGTTTGGGGCCCATATAGGTCAGACTATCCAATATTTTACAAAGGTAGAAACATTCAGTTTAAATAATAAATGACAATGTGTGTTGCAGAACGTTGTATCACTTCTTTTCTCATTCATGAATAAACTTGAACACTTGAATGGTAATGATAATGGTATTAACTGTCGTTTAACAGCAAATTCTCAGTTCAACATAACCGTGCATAATATTTGAACAGATCTTCATAATATTTGCACACATTGTTGTTTCTCTAACGCACCAAAGTGTCTTTGTTCAAGTACAATCACAGCAGACAAAGCATGTTAAGATTAACAAACGTGACAACATGTACAGTGTCCGTTAATGAAGCTTGTGTTGGTGTGCGTGTTTTAACTCACCAGCTTGCGTTGACACCAACCACAGACGCCACAAAGAGCCACCAGCCAAACAGCACACACTGTCACTGCGAGGGAGACCAGGAACACACTGAGGGACACTGAGCCTGCACACAGAAATGACATTGAGGCAGAGAAATGAGTGATGCTTGTATGATAGTTACATTTTCTTCAATGTGTGTAAAATAAAAACATGGCGTCTTTGCAACAGAGCTGATTGTATGTCACAGTGAATCATGTTGTGGACGCAAAATAAAGCTCTCCCTCCCCGTCTAATTGAAAAGCCTGCAAAGCTGCCATTTGTACATTCTGTCATAAGGAGCCGAGAAAATACAATCTCATCACTACCCCCTTCATGCTGGAGCATTTCAATATCTTTCCAATAAGGGCTGCAGCCAGGCATCACTCAGTTGCACACACATCACTGCCATGGTGTCACAGCTTGTTAACTGACAGGCTGAAAGAGAAGGGTGGAGAGAGGAGAGAGGAGAGGATGCTTGGCTGACAATACAAGAGAGCTCATGATTAATGGGTATCAGTAGATGCCCAGTGAGAGAGGTGGCTCTGGAAGAGAGTCATGAAAAAACATCATCTTTTGCCGAGAGAGGCTGGATGTGTGTGAGGCGACAATTCACAGCTGCACCTGTGCGCCTGTGTCTGTTTACATGATAGTGTTACAACAAGTGGATCGGAACTCGTGAGCACTTTGAGCTTCAGGTTGCAGACATTTAAACAATTCAATGGCCTTCACTTTAGAGGACAAGGATATGAAGCCTCATTGAGCTTTGATATTTGCACAGCGGGGAGGATGCTAATGTATTCAAATTCATGATTCCCTAACAATTCTGATTTCTAAATATACAGTGATAAGCGGGTGTCAGGAAGCATTTTCACACCGCTGAGTGACAAACACTGACAAACACCCATGCTTTCCTTTCAATAACTGGGTTTTTCTTCTACGCTTCTCCCCAATTGCTTTCTCCTTCCCTTCCTTTGCTTGTCACAACTGGCCTTTTCATCTCACTCCTCCAGTGGATCTTTGCTATATGCTCCACCTCGCCATGTCCTCTGGGAACTGACGAGCTCCAAATGCAGGAACAGTGGAAAACAAGAACGGGATCAGCATTATAATAGTAGTCTTCGCTCAGCCTCGACTACTGATTTGAAGTCGACGGGACACCTGAGGCCACTTGCAGTGAGAAAAAAGAGTTCATACAAAACAGCCATGGACAGCAAATTTAATGAAAGGTAGATGGTGATTAGACTTCTACTGTTAGACAGTCCTTTAAAATCCCATTATAACACAAATTCTAGAGTGTGACTGTAACAAATGAACCATTTAGTTTGTGCATTTGTACGGAAATGTGTATGAGAATGGCAAAAAAGAGAAAATCGTGGGTTGGGGATGAGAGAGACTGTAGACTTTGCAGGGAGAGATGGAGGTGAGTGAACTTCAGCAGTCTTTAGTAATGTCACTGTAATGTAATGTTAATCCACACTATTATTATGTTGATTGTCCTGATTTCATTCATTACAATCAAAGAATCACATTCATAATCAGCATGGGAGCCTGGAATAGGCCTGTCAATATAGCAATATACGTGGTGTTGCCCAGCTGCCAATGGCCGTTTCCTGCTATGCCTCTTTATGTGGTTTCAGACAGCAAGCCATTGCCTCGGCTGCCTCCATTGTTTTCAATGTTAACACAGTGGTAGTGCTTCCCTGCTTCATATATTATGTTTAATTCACAATTCATAATTCAATTTCTTGCTACGTTATGCACCAGAGTGGATCTTAGAGATAAAGGATTTATATTGTTGTAATAATCTTTTGTTTTAATCACGCTACCAAGTATTAATCAACACTTTTATGCTTTTGTTTACTAGAGGAGTTACTGTGTGGTGCAAAGATAAGAAACACAAGTCAATCTAGTTTGTATCCTACAACGTCTCCTCTCAGGCAGGTGCTTAGTAGACGTCACCTGTGATAGGTGCTGCCTGACTGATAAAAAAGCATCCTGAACATCTCAAACATCCCACATTACAGGAGTTTATCTCCTGACAACAGCAGCTGCTCCAGACTGCAAAACACTTAATCTGACTTGACTGATCTGATCGTGAAGTATAATCATCGTAAGAGTTGTTACAAGTGACCCCTACCATTATGTATCTACAGCCAAAGAGACTGCTAATGGTAAAAAGGCACGTCCATGCCCTCCGAAGCATGAGAGGGTCACACAGCCAGCTCCTGAATGATGAATATCACTATTTATAGGTGCTCAGAAATAGACACAGGCTATATACTATGTTACTGTATAATCATAGAGAGGTCAATACAGTTGAGTCCATTAGATACCATGACATCAGCAAGGGTAGCAACGGATCTTGAATAACAAACTGGTTTCCAGTTCAGGGCATCTTTGGTAGCACCTAGTGCTAAGTGACTCAGTGATGGATGTTCATATTCCTGAAGGGCTTTGAGAGTCAGGTGGATCTGTGAAAGCCAGCAGCTGATGTAGGGCCCCATGTCCCGTGTGCTTTGTGAAGGTCGGGTGGGGTGAAGGGTGGTATGGTTTATGATCTGTGTCAGTCATGACAGCTGAGGGAGTGAAAAGCTTCCAAACACAATGCAGCATCCACAGAGGCCACGTTACCGCACTCAGTAGATGGAGAGCCGGATTCACACTTCATGGAATAAAATATATACTTCCTCTTTAGACGTTAGAGGAGCAGTGTGTGCAGGCAATGCGGAGGAATAAAAGGCAGGAAATACACTGTGTTGTGGTATTAGGGAGATATGCAAATCTTCAGCACTATGGCTGTGGAGAAAGAGAAGCATCATTAGAGAAAGAGAAGGCTGCACTTCACACAGCTATCACAGCACTCGGCAAACTCAATTTATCTTTCCCCTTGAACGAAACACAACTTTCAGCTTGAAATACTCAAACAGGTGACGCATTAGTAAGGTGAAAGATGAAACAGTGTTTGGATGCTGAAACTGCTCATGTAACATGTAGTGATCTTCACTATATCTAACTAGGTAAGGACTGAAAAAATACTTCCAACAGAGACGGCACGACTCGCTGAAACTGACGAGTGAGCTGAACAAGCCATTGAACCCTTTGATCAGAAGCCTTTAGAAGTCAGAGCACTCTTGAACTTGAAAGTGGCTTATTTGTTTTAGATTTCAGTGGCTATCTCTTTTATATGCACATAAAGGAGTAAATGCACTGGGGTGAGTGGTGGCAATGATGGTGTAAATGAGCTCACTGAGGAGGACAACAAAGACCAAGTCGTGCTGAGGTTAAATGTGGACATTTAAGGGGAATGCAGAGGCAGAACTTGCAGGAAGAGCAAACGGTCGTTTTTTTAAGGAGTGCTCTTAGTGCATAGCGGCATTAAGTACAACAAGCATTACTGTGGCTGCACAGAGTGGGACTGTGCATGTAGGTGATCCGGCCCACATGCAGTGAGCTAAGCCAAGCAGAAAGGGACCAGTCCTCAGGGGTAGAAGACATTGCTAATTGGACAGGCGGAACTGGAGCAGTGTCCAGTCAGCAAAGCTGCCACACTGCATCTTTATGCTCTGTCTGAGGTGTAGAGGGTAGTGCCTCCGAAGCGCTGGGTGCAAAGCTCGCAGCCTAATCGCCACTTCAAAGTGCCCCCTCCTTGTCCTGGAGTCTGGGTACTGCCCTCTTTGTAACCACTGAGCTGCTGCTGGGGTAATCCTCAGATGTCACTCAGATGTCTTTGCAGTCTGTCCCCTCTGAGGCACAATCTGTGTGCAACGGAAAAATCTTACTTACATCCAGTTATATTGTGATGCTGAGTGGTTCAAATTGCTTCCATCTACCTTCTGGCCCCGCCGCAGCTTGTTGCTTTTGTTTTGCAGTTATTTCTCGAGAAAAAAGATGGAATGGCGGTAAATAGCATACATATATTTAAATGTGTTCAATCTAACAATTTCTCCGTTGCTTAGTCACACAAAATCATTTGTGGGGGAAGAGGGTAACATTGATTCAAGATGGAGATGGAGATGAAATTATTAAATACGGTGGTTTTAGGTAAATGTCATTGTGGAATAAACTGATGAGGTGCCATTTCACACAATGAGCCTCATGGTTGCTACTCGTGTTGTGGCCAGAGCAGTTATTTTAGCCTTTTTACTGTTGTTGCAAAGCCAGACAGTCTGGAAAAGCTCAATAGGATTCGCTTAAGAAAGCACGTCATTTCAAGTGGGATGTATGACAGACGATTGGCAGTTCTTTCCTCCAAGCAGACATCATTGTGAATCTTCCCACAGCTATTTGATCGAATGTATCATTGGGCATTGGTATTTGATTTTGATTTCCAGTCCCTTAAGAAAACATTGAGCCCCCTGAAAAACTCAAATCACCTCTAAACTGTTCTACAGTTGCAGAATCATGCTTCATTTTAATAGATGGTTATTCACAAGGTTTGGGGATTGGAGAACAAGTCAGGTATTTTTCTAAACCTTTTCTATAGTTTGTTAGCATGTTGTTCAGTAGAAGTAGTAGTTGCTCAGTAGATTCTCAGTAGACGGCTCAGCTTCACAGACGTATACAAATTTTTATTTACTTTAGTTAAATTTACTCTTTATTCACAATTGCCATCCAAACAGCCCTCGGTTTCTATTTATTTCAGTGGGGTATGAAAATTCCTCAGAGATTTCAGTCCCCTCTAATTCTTATGAAACTTACTGAGTGTTATTGGAAGATCAGAAACTGTTTAGCAAAGTTGTGCAGGTTGGTGCTTTCAATTGCTAAGACATCGGCATCCGTTACTGTACTTGAGCAGCAAAACACATACTCCTTTTTTTTAATGCAAGATGCTACAAATTAACATTTTTTATTATTGTTTGTGTTCCAGAGTTTGATTTTGGCAGGGACTTCTCACACAATCTTGGCTGTCAGTGCTTACCACCACCCATTATTGTTACATCTTCATGCGGCGATCATTTGGAGAGACAACACAAAACATAAAGGTATTTGTGATGGTTTAGCTATCTCGAGCAAGTTGCAAGCAAAGGTCAAAAGCAATTCGGAAAGTATTGTGAACATCCATTTACCTATAAAGCGGCAGCATGCTTCGGGAAATTGATGGTAATGTTGAGTTTATGCACTTTGCAGCAATTTGCACGACATGGAGAAACATGAGTCACAATTCTGTTACGGTCCTTTAAACCACTTAGAAATCCCATTACACAACGGACACCAGAGTCCCATGTGCTGCAGATCACAGGGATGTGTAGAGCAACCAGGGAGGTTTTGACAGGTGGAGCACCTGTGGTGAGAGTGAGTGTCTCCCGCATCCCCTGTAGGCTACAGGGAGCTTTGCCGGTCCTCTGTCCCTATATGCACCCTGTGGCTCAGCTGCAGCACTGCTGTGCTGTCACAGAGGCTGTTTCACAGCGACAGTAAGAGGACTGCCACCCACGTTCTGTCTGCTCTCACATGAGGGATAAGATCCATCTCAGCTCGGTGACAAGCCGGACTGGAGTCGGACCAGCAAGACGTCATGTGACACATGCATGGTGTGACCTATAATGGCACCATCATCTTATTAGCACCTCTGACACTGAATGGGTGAATCACCGATAAAAGCCAACAAGACCTGGGATCTAAGTGAAGGGAAGCTGTGAGAATGTGTTAATATAGTTGCGTGGGAAGAAAACCAAGTGCTGTATTTCTCTGACATACAGTAGATAAACATATACACTATATAAAAAGTAACTTAAATACAACAAATGCTATTTTTGTCCCGCATACTCATGCTCTTATGTAACTTGGGCAAATTCTACAATTCATAATGTATATTTATGAGTCTGTAATATAGCTAAGATATCCTTTGGCATAGACATTTTATGTAATTATTTAAGCTTCAACAAATATAATACCCACATAAATAAAACATTTTCGAAATACTCTGTTTTCTTATCAACTGTATGCTAATAGTAAATACTCACAGGAGTGTCTGTGAAAAACCACCGCAGCCTGCTCACAATATGATGCTCAATTAATAGACTTGAATATTTTAGTACGTCGGGCTGCATAATACTGTCAAAATGACATACTGCAATAAAAATAATGAACGTGTGATTACTGAATACGTTTATTTTCAGCATATTTAAAGGGGCACATACAGAATCTGCTATTTGATGACTTCTGTACTACTTTACATCACCTTTCATGGCAACCTATTGTTCTTCAGATCATCCTGTTCTTAGAGCCTCGCCCCACCATAAAATAATGCAGTCATGTTGGAAATTGTATGATATTGATATGTTGTATGTTTCTGTATCAATTGTGAAGCCCTGGTTTCCAGAAACTGAAATCATTAATATTGAGCTAATTTTACTGCTGTTATCTCAGTGGGTGGTACATTAACATGATCTATAATTGATTGATCAGTGAATATAGTGATAAAGATAACATTTTGGTTAAATCTAATTTTCTGATGTCTTTTAGTCTGGATATGTATGCACTGAGCATGGGCTTGATCTATCACATAATCTATCAGTTTCTCTGCCTTAATTTTCTCCCAACAGCTCTGCCTCAGAAAGACTAAATTAACTGCTCAGATTGAAATTGATGACTTTCATATGTAAGCCACAAGAAGGACCCAACACATTTACCCTGGACACTCTCCTCATGCTTCTTCACAGACCCACTTGTTTTCCAATTTGTAAGTGCCCCTCCTGCCTCGCATCAAACACACATTAAAAATGGATTAGTCATATATCACCAGATGATTCTAAAACACTACTTTAAAAGAGGATAACTTATCTGCCTGGCTGGCTTACATTTTAAGGGTGTACATTTGTCAGTGTAGTTTACCAGCAAATTGCACATTTAGGTGACTTTGATTGTGCCAGCTCTGTTGGGATTGAAGAAAATATTCAGAAACATGATTACTGATTGTCCTTTGAAGAAGTACCTCTTGGCTTTACATAGACTTCACCTTTTTCCCCTTTCTTAAGTACTCGTCACACGTTCACCTCATGTCCCGAGTGCACTGGGACAAATGACTGTTATATATTCTAGAAACCTGATCAAGTTGAATGAGCTTCTCCTGTTTAGTGGCCCCAGAGCCTCATGGTGTTATGGCTTCCTCACACGGTTAAAAACCACCTATTACTCACAAGTCCCACTGATGCCCTTGCCTTTATTGACTTAAGTCCACATGGTGGCTGTTGATACTCTGGAGGTGGAGTAGTGTCCATCTCAGTAATGAGCTTGGGAGCTGTAATCTAAGTCAACCATGACTAACATTATTCCTGGTTCAGGGGCATTACATTGCTTATAAAACTGTTAGTTTATGTGTTGTGAGCAAGGTTAGGGTTCCCAATAAAGCAGCTCCTCACTGAATTGTTCTTCTACAATTTTCCCTGTTGTCTCCTCCTTTCCAACCTTTTCAGTATGTCCATTATTACTCTGATCGTGCACTCAGCCCTGCTATGCCTGTCAAGCTGTTTTATCACCTGAAATTCATTTTGGGTCCTTGATTCAACAGAGAGGTAGACAGAGCAGCTTCTCATTTACAGACGGCAACCGGCGATTTTGCTGTCTGAGATGAGAGCTGTCTTTAAGATAGGACAGACCCAGATCGGCTTTGTTGCTGCCATCGACTTGCATTTGGAGCTCCGGTGGGAAGTGGAAAGCTCCACGCCGGCAGCAGCGGCTCCTCCTCCGACCAGGAGCAGCGCCTCACCTCACTGCCCTGCTGGGAACCAACACCGACACCACAAGGCTGGAAACCCTGGCTGTATTGCATCGAAACAGCAAAAAACAGCCAAATGTCATCATGCAGTGTTGCCAGGTGCCAAATTCGGGGGAGTATAGCTCCAACTGGACACTCTTGACAAACTGTGATTCGGGGCTTGGGCTTGAGCTACAATGTTGGCAAAGACTTTCAAAGATAGACAGAAAGTGGTACTAATGGTTTAGCTGCGCTCTCCGTCCACAGCCTCTCCAGCCCCACCCGCGAGAATAAGTGGCTATAGCTAATGGATGGATATATTCATCGAGGCCCAAAATGGTAATAGTCTTGTGGGTTGGGTCAAACATTTTGCAGACCTCCTCTGACTTCCTACACCATCTCAAAGTCCACTTTCCATCACCTTGCATCTGTGCTCTAATGTACAGTCACCTCTAATTCATTGCCCCATCACCTTTACCGTCTGGAGTTGTGTTTCAGTTACAGACAAAAAAAGACAATAATTGCATGTTCTCACAATTAAAAACACTAAAACACACATACTCCTCCACTTGACACAGCATAAGCACAGTGACGTGAGTGGGAACACATGTGCTTTAGGGATGTGAAGGAACCAAGAAAGTGGAGAGAGAACAGTGCAGGAAAAAGCAGAGTGGGAGTGAGGGAAGAGGGGCTCAACTGTAATGCTATTGAGGAGCAATTTGTGAAGCTTGTGCATATGCATACAGGCCTACAGTCCCCTTCTGCCCACATCATCAGCTCACTGGTGGTGACATCAACCAAGACAAAGAGGTCCCGGTGCTCCAAATGTATCATGTGGGTGGCATTATAAAATCTAATCCAAGTCAAAGTCAATTGTATTTGCCTAAGGATGCAGTTGCATTCAAGGTATGTATGTTTGTGTATTTGTGGGGACATGTGCACTTTTGTATCCATGTCCACTTTTCAGTGCCACTATTCACATAAAGATATCAGCCTAAATATTCTCGCTCCATCAAAAATGGGAAAACAATTATTGAGGGTGTAATTAAAGTATTGGCAGGACGAGTGCAACTTTAATTGAATGACAGCTAAATTAGAGGGAAGCAGTCTAGTCCCAACATCTCCGCTATGGTTTATAAAATCTCATCAAACACCACGCAACTACACAATGGGCTTCATTTAAGACGTCTACAGGATTATTCACAAACAAAACAGACACACAGCAAAGTTCATGTGAAAAAGCCATACAGACTCAGTTTGTCATTAAGGAATGTATACAGATTAATTACTACCTGGAGGCCTCAACCTTTGCCTTCTTATCAATTAAAAGCCCTTTATTACGTGTCAGGACGGACCAGGTAGTAAAAACCCAGGACATGGTAAATCCTCGCCTCTAGCTAGAGTACTGACTTGCCCATGAACTCAGCCAAAGTCATATTTCTTAAGACTCCATAAAAAAGCCACTAAAATTGCAGTGGTATGTCTGCCTGTATTTCTTGGTCTTCCTTTGAGTCAAAACCTCACACTGACTAACTTGTACCCTCGGCTGGTGTGATGACTGATCACTTGCTTCGCCTCTGACCACAACCTTCTCACAACTGGTGTCGGGAGTGCTGACGAGGGGAGGGTGTGCATGTGCACGACAGCTAAATGAGGGAATTAATTGTCCAGCATCGTTTTGGTATTTGCAACAGGCTGTCAAACTGTATTTACGGTACACTGTGAGTGCGGCGGGAGAACAGAGTAACTCCTCTTCAGGAAGCATCACACTTTTTCAGTAGCAGCTGCTCTCATTAAATGGAAAAGAGAATCCCATCTCTCCAGTGACCACCTTTTTCCCCAGGTGACCTTGCACGTCAGCCGCGGTGCATTATCTGTAAAGCTCCGCTATGGTCGGAGTGATCCAGTCCTTTTCGGTGCTGTGGACTGAGCATAGGCCCTGGGCAAGACACTACATTGGCTCAGTGTCAGGAGGAGATTTAAATACCCCTCTGCTTTTAGACTCCAGCTGGACAGACACCACAGAAAATAACTCTCATTAGCATCAGCCAATGTCACTGCAAGGACAAATTAAAGTAATGAAATATATCCTATAACGTATACTGTATCAGCCTCCTCTGACTCATACGTGGGTTTCTTCCAAAAAACTCCTTTAATAATTAATAATAAAATTGAATATGCGTCACATTCCCCAGAATTAAATTTTACTTCAAACAGCCAATTCTGTATTTACATAATTTGCTCTTCTTACAGGGTCATCTTGGACAGACGGGCCTTCAGCACTTCTGTGTTGCTTGACAGCCCATTGATGTGTTTGCTTGTGTAACTGACAACAATTTACAGCTGGGTAGTACCCAGCCGACTGAGACATATTGACGGTGCCATGCAGCTGCTTGCTCGCAGCAGGATAGTCAAGGGCTCATGGGAAATATAGTTTTCCACAACTACCAGTCCTTGTGGCTTTCACTTCTGCTGGCAGAAGCCTGTAATTTCCTCTTCATGTTAACTCAATTACACAGCACCTGAGGAATTTTAGCCTTGCTCCAAACTGTAATCTCTTCTCTTAATTATTACTCACATGCATATGAATAGGAGCTGTTGTGGAGATATGAGAGTGTTGCTGCTGTTGCTGTAGACAATATCACCTCAGCGTTCAGGAGTGGCCATAATACCTGCAGCACCGGGCAGGATGTCACTGTTTGTCACATCCACCAATACGGCGATGTCGTCCATCTGGCAGGCAGGACCGCAGAGAATAAATGGCAGGCTTGGCTACTGCCATTAAGCAGAGTGACACACGCACACACACACACACGCACACACGGCTCTCACACCTACTTGACATTATCACCCTTACATCATGACAAGGATGTCATTTGGCTAACTATTGCTGGCGTAGCTGAGGGGGGAAATAATAGAGGGAGTGTGAGTTCAGGCTGGAGAGTGAAAAAGAGAAGAGATTTAAGTTATTACTGGAAATTGTGTTAGGTGTCTCTTTGGATAGGTAATAATGAGAAGCACAGCATTTCTACTACAAAGAATATGATTAATTGTGGAAAGCGTGCTGGAGTGTTGTTTTCCATCACTTTCTCAATTTACTCTGTGCCCTCTTGAGAGCTCAGGGCGCTGTGTTCACTGGGCGACGCCTGAACAGGCCCATGCAAACTACAGTACGTTGTCACAAACAATCTAACTGGCATTACGAGCCTTATTTATCGTCACTGGAAGGAAAAACAAAGAGGCAGAACTAACCTGATCCGTGGTTGATTTATTAACTCTCTTCCACAGAGCTATAATTCTCATAATGAGTAATGGGCCAGATGGAGTTGGCGAAGGATAGCGGATGCTTTTGAGGCAGCCTCTCAGGCCTAAGTCTCTATGAGGTCTGTTGAATTACGAAAAGGACAAACAGGGTGATTGTGTGATTTGTATGCAACCTGACCTTTATGCCGACTGAGGGGCTCTTGAGAACACAAAGCGATGCAGGAAGAAACAATGGTTCCTGTTAGATTAGTAGCGACAATTAGGTTGTATTGAACGTATTTTTTTTTCTTTCTTTGTTTCCACAACAGTGGCTTAGTTTGGCTAGGATCGGTTTTGTGAAGAAAGTTCATCGAACGTTTATAGCCATGCCAATTTTACTTTGTTCAATACTTTGATTTATGACCAAATTTGTGCAAAAATAATGACATTTATCTTAGCTGTACTGTGCTAATTAGAAAATGTTAGTATGATAACAGGGTAAAGGTGTGCATGGTATTATACCTGCTACAAATCTGCAGTTAAGTAAAAAAGTAGAATACATATTCAATCGGGAACTTAAGTGCTTTGTGGACTATTAATGACTAAACACACCACTTCTATTTGAAAATCAGTTCCTATTCACCAGTTAATGGGATGGTTATCTAATGGCTATGTGTGAAGTGGCTGACACTATACCATTTCATAACACTAATTGATGCACAGATGAAATGTAAGGTTGAGGCAGGGTATGTGTGTGTGGGTATATGTCCATGCCTGTTTGTGTAATTGTTGGAACGTGTGCAGTGCTTAGGCTGGTGATGCGGGGTGATTCACCAGGCTGTTCTGGAGGATTCCTATGTGGGCTGACAGTTGTGGAGAACGGGACCTGAGAGGAGGAAGAATAGCACATACAGTCCCTTTTGGACCCTCGGCCCATTGTCTCCAGTGACTGGTGAACTGACAAGTGCCCCTCGCACAATGTTCTTGCCTGATGTATGGTCGAGTGGTCGTAAACGGGTGATGTAATAATAAGTAGGGGGAGGGGTCTGAAGTGTCACTCCATCCTGCATCTGCCATGAGTGATTGTGCAAACCTTTGCTCAAAAAGCACCCAAAATAGGTTTAGTCCAGAGCATGTTAGGACTGCCAGCATGTCCTACCTCAAGGCTGTGCTAGTTGGGGACTGGCAGGCTGGAGGCTGTGGAGGGGAGGCCGCGCGTTTGGCTAGCTGTGGCCGTGCAGTGTCTTTTGGAGAAAGACAGTGAGCGAGCATGAGCATGCAGGCCTACAGCTGCTCAGAGATTTTCATTTGCCTGCTTTCCACTGCAGAGGCACAAAGGAAAACCCAGGGCTTACTCATCACTCATATCAATAATTTACCCCCTAAAACACCTGTGATTGTTGATGGCAGCGATGATTGCCAAAGTAGAACAAATACTGTAGTATATTACATTGTATTTCTACCTTTTCCAGCTGGCTGTGATTCTGACAAAATACTTGGCTTTATTGTTGTGGCCGGTGGCCCGTAATCCTGTCAGAGAACTGCTCTTCCACATGTGCCTCATGCCCTGTTCAGACCAACAGTATCCAGAACGTGTCTAGATTGAGCTGCAAATCTTGAAAAGGTCTAAGGGTCTCAATGTGACCACATCCCTTCCTGGCTCACATGTGATTTTGTCTGTGGGAAACTGCAACCGCTTCTGAACAGAAACATATATTTATGCTCAGCCACAGAGACGAGAGAAGCCCCCTCATGAATTCCCTTCAAAACACTGGCCCATGCTCTTCGCCACAAACAAACAACTTGTCGTGCTGTGTGCGTGTTGTACAAAGTTAAAGATGACCCCACGGCCCTTGCTTTCACGTTACATTGAGTGTGCAGTCACATGCATCACTGACCCCCTCTGAATGCTGTTTGAGAGATTCAGTCCCAGGGAAGCCTCAAAGCTATGTGTTGGTGCAATTACACCTGTGTTTAGGGCTTTTCACTGGTGATCAGATGAGATGCAAACAGAGCCTCAGTAAGCAGAGTCAGTCATGCGCACGGCCTTGAAATGTTTGCTAGTCTTGCTTTTACCAGAAAGAATGCCAGCAGGAATCTGGGATTTTTAGCATGTGATTGCATGTCTGTTTGCACTATCACATGTAGTAAAACAAAGATCGTTAACAGCATGCGACTGTTGTTGGCAAACACTTAATTATGACTTTGAAATGCAGTTATTACAGTTTGACAACTGGATACAATTTTCAGGGACAGAGATTTCTTCCAATTACGCTTCCTGGTAAAATGACAGCTTATTGTTCAGCTGTGTGGCTAAACATTGTGTTGAATAAGAATGAACAAAGCATGTGCAACATTTGTGAATGAAAACTATGCAGGTGGTTCAACAATGGAATTAAACAGACAGGTCTCCATTCCCAAATCAGATTGTGAAGAAGCAGCCAACAGGTGGAGCATCAAGCACTGCCTCAGACCAATGAAACAGCACAACAATGGCTGCACGCCATGGATTTTCCTTCCCCATCACTGCACACAGTAATAACCTCGGGTCAGCACTACAAAGATGGTCATACACTCCAATATAACCACTCAAGACATATTAAAGCCTGAAAGAGGTTATTCTGAAAACCAGAGCATCAAACGTGTGTTTGTGTTCTTTACACCTCAAAGTATTGCTGCCCTAGAATATTATGAATCTAACTCAAATGAAAGCCATGTATTCCAAATTAAACTTGATTTATGGTGTGAAATCCTGCATGGTTTCCTTGTGTATCTGCCCCTCCTTTTCCTCTCATTCCATAATTTTTTCCCTTCTTCTACCTAAACCTCGTAGCCTCCTTGTACTTGTGATATCTTGGTGGATAGTACTTCAAGAGGAGGTATTTTATGGACTACATCCAGCCTGTCAAACCTGTCTGGAGCACATTACATAAAGTGCTGCTGCAAACAGTGTGTAATAAATAGTGGGAGACGGAGCTTAGAGCGCTGTGTTTAGAAGAAGAAGAAGAAGAAGGAGCAGAGGAAAATGGAGCAGCCAAAAGGACACAAGAAACATTTTCGGTGAACTTCCCCAAGCGATTCACAGCTCACAAACTTCACACTCCCCTCCTCTCACAAACTTCCACTGCTCTTCCGATCTAAATTTCCGATTTCTAAATTTGAACGCTAATCTAAAGAAATACTGACCAGCCATTTATGAGATGCAAATATGACACTGAATAAAATATTCAATCAAATAGCCTGTTACATTATATCAATATTTCAGAGGAGTAAAGGCGATGGTGTGAACGTGGCTCTGGGAGTTGGACTGAGTGCAAAATCTATTTGCACTGAATGCTAATTCCCACTGTTATTAAAACAGGGCCCAGCATTTCTTTACACCTCAGACACCAACATGTAATACGGCAGGAGGAACTGATGGTAAATTCCACACATGCATCACATATACCATGAAAGCTTATACGGCACAAAGCGCTATAGATCCCTGTATAGGCTCTGCAATATAACCTTGGGCAACTGATGTTTAAAACATGAGCTTTTCTTGGTCTGTCTCATGTCAATAGAGCCTGCGTGAACCGTCCTTAATGAGGTTTGTCAGACGCTTTAAGAAGGAGGAAGACTGTTGGAAGAAGCTGGGAGCCACATGCCTGTCAATCCTCAGCCATGTCTGATGTGCAGTCATTGTGTGTTTGCCTCAGAGTCAGAGCTTGTTCAGTGGGGGATCTCAGAGTGCAGCCGTGATCAAATATTAATTGAATTTAAGAAACGCTACTTCTAAAACAATCCTAATTATGAGCCGCTTCCCTATCCGGCATCAGTTTCTCACAGCTGTTCTCGAGCGCCCATTTTACCTCCTCTAGCTACACGCTTAAAGCTTCCTCTTGCGTATTTCTGGCTTTTGCTCGTTTCTCCCACTTTGCCCTCACCTCCTCCCGCTGTTGCTCTGTAATTAAGCAGTGGCTTTTAGAGGGCAATGGACTCAGAGACAAGGGAGGCACAGATTTACCCCAGGGAAAGATGGTGTGAGAGGCAGCTCCTATGACGTCTTATGCATGCATTATCCCGCTCTATGATAGCTCAATTAACAAGCAACGACCTCCATCATCTCGTTAAAAGTGCGCTGACCGTCTCTCAGGGAGGAAACAATACATTGTCATTATCAAGTGGATAATCACATATAGGACAACATGATTTAGCACAATCAGTCTCATATGGCAGCTCGCAAACATTACCACACAGGAAGGAACAACACCACAGGCAGGATGTAGAGTCAGCACTCTGGATGATGGAATGACAATTATTTTATAGTGGTTTTGGCATTCGGGCTTCTTGTTTTGATTATGTAATCAACATGCATATTTTGGTGGTGTGTGAGCTGAGCTGAATCACAGTGCATTCTGGTAGCTCTCTGTTTGACCTGTGTGTTTGTTTTTCCAGGCTGTACCCAAATATCCAGAGCGCATGGACCACATCATGGGACTGGAAAGTCAAGATTTCTCTGTTTACTTGTGCAAATGTGTGTCTGAGGGCATTTGAGCGTGTGCCAACTGTGTGGGCAAATAGACTCCGAGAGAGAGTGACCAAATATTGAAATATCACCCAATGTCAAGACTATTGGAGTGTATAATTTTTCGCCTTTTATGACTCATTAAGGGTATCAGTGGCCCCTCCCAAGCGTGAGACCCATAATCACTAAGCAGGTCTCAAGGCGGTTGGCATTAATCAATGAATGTGGCGAACAGGAAAAATGATCAGTGAATGGAGAAAAGCGCTGCTGTTCATTAGCGTGGGAGAGAAAAAGAGTGAGATATTTTTCTATAGCATGCCAGATTTGTGGACCAGTGGCACAAAAGGCACATTTCAGCTTTGTAGCCCAGACCAATCAGAAATGTACTGCTTGGCCATCCAGCCCAATCTGGTGTGTCTCAGCTCTACTGAGTCTGTGGCTGAGCTCTCTCTCAACTCACTCCCTTGCATGCACAATTGTTTGCATCCAATTCATTGTGCTTATCCAGCTGCACCAATTCAGCCGCTGCCAAGGCAAACAGGATGATAAGCCTGCGTCCGTGAAAAGTTAGATGACTGGTGGGGAATTGAGAGGAGCAGCGAAAACAGTAATCCAGATCATTTTTGGAGATGGAGTGGGAGGAGAGCGAGAACAATAACAAGAGTCTACCAGCTGTTGGTATCAGTAATTTGATCTTTTTGTGTTAACAACTGCTATTCAGTTGAATGGGGCAAGCGTTGCTTTTCTACAGCCAAATGATGAGCTGATGAATCCTAGACCCTTGCCCACCCCGGGTATTCAATTTCCCACTCAGTCACGTGAATCCATATTTGGGTTGAGATGTGTGGGACTGTGTACTCCTTTTGTCTGTGCCAGGTTGCCCTACATCACCTGGCCCTCCTGCCTAGGCTCATTACTCCCTGTTATACCTGCTCCTCCTCCTGCTCCCTCCACCCCATTCGCCACAAGGAACTCCAGTGAGGTACCACATTACAAACAATGCAAATTTTAAAATGACTTCAAAATGAGCAAAATGAGGATACTGCTGAAAATCTTGCTATCATCATCACAGCGGTTCCTGTAAAAGCATGAGTGTGAAAACAGTTTGTGTGACTTTCCCAACACACAGAAACACACACAATCCTATTCAAGACCCAGCCCCTGCAGAGCAATAGCTCCCTCTTCTTCTTCCGTGCACAGTAGCTGTGTATTTTCTAACTAGTCCTGATGCATCCACAAAGGGATAACCACTCTAATGGAGGAGAGCAATGCAAGGACATACAGAGCGCCCGCTGTCATCTCTGGCATCTTAACCTCCCACTGTCACAAGCTACCTCCTTGGCTGGAGTGCAGAGGAGACGGGCCTGGAGGGCTGATCCATCAGGTATTGTAGCTACAGTTATGGAACAGTGAGTGGACTTAATCCAGGGAGAGACCCTGCCTATGCAGCTAGCTTGATAAGGCAAATGAAGGAAAAATATCCCTCGGCATGCTGGTCACCACTGAAGCACAGTAAAAGGAAGATGAGACGGAGGGAAGAAGGAGGGGAACGAGGGAGGAACGCACCGGCAGCCAAGCTGAGGAGATGGCACTCATACAGCACAATCTGTCAGTCTGACTACCTTGCCAGATACAGGGTGGCTCACACAAAATCACACACTTTTTGCTAAATACCAAGAGACAGTGTGGCTGCACACATACACACAGAAAGGAATGTGCAAGCGCACACACAAACTTGTGGAACATGATGTACGTAAGTAAACAGTGTAATAATTCTCCTGCAAGAACATTCACCTGAATAAAATCCTGCTTTTCACCTTACTTCCTTTTCACTTTACTTTCTTCCACCTAGGCTCCTGCACACTGCCAATATTTTTTTAACACTTAAGTGTTTTCAATCAATTTACCAGAAGTATTGGCAGTGTGTGGTGGGATATATATATATATATATATATATATATATATATATATATATATATGAACTTTCTCATTTTAATCTTCTCCTCATCTCTCAACATAAGTGTCCAGGTGTTTTCTTGTATAACTTTTCTTCTTTACCACACTTTTACCAACTTTTTTTATTGTAACTGTTAGGATTTCATTTAAAAGAATAGTTTAGATTTTAGGGGAGTACACTAATTTGCTGTATTGCCGAGATATAGCTCTCAAGTCTGTAGTAAGCCGGCCGAAAGAGCGCTGGGCTTACTAGTGGCCAAATGGGGGAATTACAATTTATGGGTACATCATCTGGGACCCATAAATACTTTTTCCCATTGACTTACATTGGGAAAGCAGCACCTGTAACTCAGCTGACACATTATTTTGAGATAAATCAACTTCCCAGTATAAACACTTAAATAGCCCTTAAAAGTTGTAAAATGCACTATAGCCAAACCCAGAAGCTGCTTCGTGGATGCATTAGATCAGCAGAATGTCTGCTAATGTTATATTCAGAAACAGTGAGATGAAAAATAACCAATACAGTAACAGGATGTTGATTCATATTTGATCAGCGCCTCCTATTTTGACAGTTTGATCACAGTTCATGATCTTCCACAGCAGTGATTGACAGCTGCGTTAGAGACTCCTCGGCTCTGATTGCTTGTTTTTCTCGAAACGCAGTGGAAACTTGCAGATGTCATTAGGAGTGCTAAAAGTGGCAGAGAAGCCTGATTTTTTTTCTCCACAGATTATCAGTCTCATACTGTCAGGATATAGTGACAGAAAGTAGGTTTCATTAAAGTTACCAGCTGTAGCTTTAAGCATATTACTTTAATGGCCTGGGGCAGTTTGTTTCTATCAAAGCTAATGGATGATAGTTAAGAAGATGCAATATTCCATCTGGGGCCCTTTATTGCACGTCATACCCCTGTTTCTCTGCCCTAGTTTCATGTCTTTCTCTATTCAATCAGCTGTCCAACATAATAATACAGATGTGCAGGGTCATTGAACACACACTATAGGTCAGTTCCACTGGGTCTGCTTAAGATGAGTACAAGTACAGTCTATAGCTGTCAAAATGCTTTGAAGCCATTATTACAGAAGCTATTACTCTTCATCTGTGTAAAATCATAGTGCGCAAAGATTAATTACTCTTTGGATTTGGTAATGCCGTCTGTCAACATAATTGCTAAGAATTAGCTTGGAGTCTTCAAATGAATGTGATTGTGTGACCACTCAAGGTTTAATGTGAGGATTAGTGGTGGTGAACGCATTTTACAATGACAGGGAAAGAGGGGGAAAAAATAGTGTTTTCCCTAAAAAGTAAAATAACATTAATGTAGCATGACCGCATTAAGAGAGAAATAATGACGATAAGAGCTGGTGGCCACGCTGCTACCCACAGGGTGAACTCCTGACCTGCAAATAAAGTCATCATACGTTATCACAACTCCACACACCATTGCTCCAGAGAGATAAAGTCACAGAGCACCCAAGCCATCTCCGATCTTTCACATCAGCACCGTGGTGCGCCAAAACACTATGGCAACTGCTCACGCGCGTAATCTCTCTTGGGTGTGAGATGCAAACAGGGCTAATATGTTTGAAGAGACAGCAGTGATTACATTTCCAAGTGACTCCTTGCATCCTGCTAGGATAACCAAATAAAGAATGTTCTCAGCAAACCACAATCCCGCTTTCAAAACACTTGATCCTAAGATGACAAGCACCGGGCTATTCATTATGCAATAGTCTCCCTTTCTCCATCCCCAATCAGAAACTAGAGCAAGTTCTCTGGATGGGATTAACATTTTCTTCCCCTTGTCTCTGTGCTTTCAGAGGACAGAAAGGCGGTTATTGCAGAGTTATTGTGTTTACTCTGAACAGAATGTATCGCAGCACCTATGAAGTGGGAGCTGCAGCGAGATAGTGCGGGTCATGGAGTGGCGGGAGGGGAAAGAAGCAACAAGGAGAAGGAGAGAAAGAGACTGCAAAGAGGACATGGATCGACACGACGGGACTGGGTGGTTATGCAACATCGTGCATGGAAACGCTCATTATGCACACAGCTACATCATCAACACCACAAATGTGCCACCACTGTCTGAGTTGAACATGTTAAAAGTTACAAATGTATTCAGCCATTCCTGTCACAGAGGATTGAAAAGACTTAAGTTTGAGAAGAGAGCAGTTGTGAAGCCATATTACATCTCTTTTCATCTCTCCTTTTCCCTGCTTCCTTTCTTCATCCCTCCCCAATAAAATCCCCGATCCCAGACTAAACCAATCCGCTGTCACCAACACTTCATTCTTTACTATGTGGGCCTCCCACCCGCACTGTTTTTCCCTTAACACACACACACACACACACACATAGACATATACAGGGCCTCGTCTCCTCTGTGTGACCTTGACTGGCTAGCACTCCAGGGCTTGTTCTTTGCTTTTCCCTCTCCCTCTCTGGCTCTCTCCATCCTTTCACGCTCGCCTCCGCTCTATTTGTCTGCTTCTCTACCTCTTGCTTTCTATCACTCTTCCCCCGACCGGCTGATGTTAACCGGCGCTGTCCTTTTTCCTCCTTCCCCCCCAAGACACATGGGAGAAAGGGAAAGAACATGGCAGAGAAAGGAGAAGTAAAAGACCTCCCCCTCCTCCGCAAATACAGTCAGCTGACATGACATGAACTGTATCAACAAGTCCCACATATGTATCCTGTCTTATTCTGTGTAATAATAATAATAATAATATTCTGTGTAATAATAAAAAACAAGTCTTCCATCATTTATTTCATATGAGGACAAATGAGTGTGATGAAGTAAAAAAATAAGCAAGCATTAGCTTTCATTACATGAGACTAACTTCATGTTATTTAAGTGTGCTGTTTCAACCATTCTGCACGGTAATCAATAAAAAATTATTTTCTTCTATTCTTAACACATGCAATTTTATTTTCTTTGCAGCGCATATTGCTTGATGATTCAAAGTGTGATTATGCTTTACTCTAATCGGCTGACACGGCTTCCTGCTTCACCGGGGAGGAGGATGATGAGCGCTCTCAGTGAGACAGCAGGTCAAAGCCGTGTTTCATTGCAGGTGTTACTACAAAAACATCTAATTACCTCCATCGCAACATTTTAGCCGGTTCCTCTGACTCCAGGGATCCTTGAGATGTTCCCAATGGCTTCGCTTACAACATACATATGCATGGATAAAACATTGGAGCTGTTAACTGTTTGACTATCCATTCAAAGTTAAATAAACTTGAGCTCAAGTGATTGAGTGATCTATTAAATGTCAAAGAGGCTGATTAAGCGCTCTCTACAATTATGCTATTCCTGTGCCAATGTATGTACCGTACATATCTAAAGGCCTCTGCTGCGATTAAGTTCACCAATCTGAAGCTCCCAGACCGAAACCACCGCATTTAATTTAGGCTCCGCTGTAAAATGTCATCATTTTCATACTCAACATCAGATAGCAATACAGCGAACTGACAAGACCACAGAATAGCTCACGGCAGCGTTACGCTTGAAACAATATTAAGAGGGAAAATAGAGGGCATCATGAATTAATATCTCCAGTAATCCTCCTTTTAAGTGTGATCATAGGAATATAGACTTGTTGAATGTAGCTGTTTGGACCATAACTATACCTTTTCTCCCAGCATTCAGCTGTTCTTCAATTCATTTTGCTCCAAGGGGCATGGACATTATAAGACTGCCAAAGCAATCTCTCCAAATAATTGTCCATCCCACATTAGCAAAACAGCCATGAAGAAGTAGGACATCATCAATTTCTACAGGGCAATAATAACAAAGAGGGTATGGACTCACAGTCTAACGCTGACACTTATACTTCACACCATGTTAAAGACTCCCCACAAATCCACTCCGTTTACCATTTAATTTCCTTAGCAGTTAAAATCCAGTGATGCATACCAAGAACTGCATGCCTGACACCACCGAGCTGCTGAAGACCAGCGCATAATAAAGGCCTTTTTGTTATTATTGGACAAATTAATTTCGAAGTGTTGATGGCGCATGATTAAAATGTTATGGCTTCACCAAAATGATTACAACTCAACCTCTGGTGACCATGAATGGGTTGCACAAAATGTTATTGTAAACTGGCTCAAAAGGAGCAATTACTGTGGGTCAGAATTAGGTCATTCTTAAAATAGGGAAAATGAAACTATTTTCTAAAACTTTATCTTTTTTTAACAATAATGGTATTCCTTCTCTATTAATCATATCAACCCTTTTAAGGTTGCTGATTTATGAGCAAAGATGCCAAAAAACTGAAAGAAAAAAGGTCTATCTGAGGATCTCTCTTAGTGCAGAGCAGGCTCTACATGCCAAACTTTTGTCAGTTAGATTAGTTACTCCTGGCAGGAGATTTAGACTCCAGCCCAAATGCAAGGCCAGCATCAACATTAATCAATAGTGAACCTGACATTTTCCTATATTTCATATTCAAGTGGTAGATAGTGTGGGATGCCAGACATACAGAGTACAGGACCACACATCAAATAAATGGCAAATTGTCCCTGAAGCACAAACTCTGTCTCCAGACTAAAAAAAGAAAGGAGATAAGAAAATGTTGACAGAGGGATAATACTCTATGCTGCAAAGCCAACAAGTGAAGCTCTACATTGATTTCTTCATTATTTTTGGAAATATGATCATAGACTGTACTGTACTGCACTGACTGAACTGGACTTTGCAATAAGACAACAGGGGAATACGTCCAGGGGGGACACCGCTCCACCACGAGAGGCCATAAAGCTGTATTACCGATCCACCTATTGTTGTCAGTTATCCCGATCAGGGTGATCATATGCATAATACATGAAGTCAGTCCACCACAGGTCCCTCCTCAGGACGCTTCTACCTAAACCTAACCTGTAGCTGAAGCATTCTTCCTCAGTGGAATGGATCAATAAAGGCATCGGCTCCCGTCCAACAAATCTACTACAGTCAGTTCATCAAAACGGGCATCAGTAGATGACGATGGAAAGCTCTTCATTTATTGGTCCCCCGCCGACCGCCGAGCTGAAAACTGCACTTTGTTTCAGTTGGTTTCTGAAGTGGGGACAGAAATGGGCCTGTGTAGTACAAGTAGGGCCGTCTTCTACTTGTGCACGGGGGGATGATGCCGCCAGCCCGCCTGACAGATTTTCCACACTTGCTGGTGTGTTGGTTAAAAAGGAGAAACACACACTATCATGTGTAAAGCCTCCCACAAACCCAATAATGAAATCAGTGACAAAAAAAAAAGATGGTCAATTAGCATAATTTTGATTTTGGTATAACCCTAACCCATGTAGAGTTGAAACAACTTTCTTGTATTAATAGATTCATGTTTCAACAAAAATACCATCATTTAGCTGGTTATAGTTTCTTTTATGTAACTATTTGGTGCATTTTAGTGGATAAACTATCAATCAATTGGTAAATCTTTATAGAATAATCATTACTTCCAGCCAACAAAGATGCATAAACACCTTAGACCTTCAAATAGCTGTTTACTGTTGCATGGGCTTTCAACTGTTCGGTGTTTTAATAGTTTGCACATCTTTAGTGTTTCCATACTTTGAAATATACAAAGTTTATACTGCTGTTAAGTGTTTTACTTTAAAAAGTGAATTTCTATTTTTGCCAAACGGAAAGCAAAGTAAAATGTTAACAGCTACACCCATCTCATATAGAAATGTTGTTTATGTTATCTTCACCTGAGTGACAGTTTAGTGCTAAATTAAATTCAGTACAGCACACCTAAATGTATTCTTAAACAAACTGCCCTACTGAAGAATCAAATATTTCCCGACTACTATTTTCTCCATGAAAAAGAAAGACTGGCTGCATGTGGGCTGGATGGTCTGAACATCCCCAGGTTGTCTCTTAATGGCCTACAATCAAACCCTGCAGGAGCCCACGCTGCTGCATTTTGAACAAAAGTAAGTAGTCTAAATAGTTGTTGAATGTTCTCCAGTGGGTATAAAGAAGGAGTCATTTAGCCATCACACTGATGAGACGATAGTAGGGTGCCACTTATCCCTTTCTGCTTCCTATAACATACTGTTTTTAGGTGTAGTTTTGATTGAAACCCACATCCAGTCTTCTTTCCGATGTTCATTTGACAGTATAGCCAGTGGTTTGTGTGATTGTCCGCCTCATATGAGCAACCTGTTTGTCCTCACCCCCCTCTAATCCTCTCAGGCCATAATCAATACATCCCTGGCAGACCTTTCTCCAGCTCCCTGCCACTCCACCTTGAGACGCGGTGTGAATTTAAAGGCCAAAGCAGTGCAGCGAGGGAAACACCCGCCGGAAAGGAACACCCGCCTTCATAAATCAATTAACTGAAGTATCGGGCCCCTTATTTAAAAGAGCAGCCACGACACATTAGTAGTCAGCCTACTCATAGCGTCGCAGTCCATTTATCCCTGGAAAGCTCCTTTTATCTCCGCCAGGGTCTAACAACAGGTTTTCAGGTACGTTCACTGTGCAACATCTTGTCTTTAATTACTCCGACACCTCACACTAATGATCCCTCCCGATCTCCCTACCTCACCCAACACCTGCTACGAACAAGCATGGACCCCTGGATCGTGAGGTCCCATACGCGATACAGTCTGTTATGCTCCGAATATTTCCTTTTGCATCACTCTTTGACCTTCACCAAGAAAAGAGCTAGCCACGTTAGCAGTTCTGTGAGGCTGCACTAATGTTAGCATGGCAATGGCAATGCTAGCATGCGTAGTTTAGTTAGTGAGCATGCTAGCATTGCTAATAAGCGGCGATAATAAAGGGATGTTCAGGATGGTGGTAATGCCTTTAGTTTATTGTGTTGCAGTTACATTTTTTTGGCCTGCAAAAGGTGCTAAATGAAAAGTCTGACAAATGAAAAGTCTGATGAGGCACTGACATGTGAACATGTTTAACCATATCAGGATATTAACAGATTATATTATGATTCATAGTCTGGGAAACATGAACTTCTGAGCAACCAGTGAAACAACGGCCCAACTATGTAAACAAAGCAATGAACCAGGATCACAACACACAGAGGAAGAGTGACTCCATTCTCTGTATCTTTACATAGCATATCGTTGTTTTCTGCTATATTGATGCTCTGAATATGGAATTTCGTATTTCAGAATTTTTTAATAGTTGTCTGGACCAAGATGGAGGACCAAGTGACTGATACTGCTGTGCAATCCAACCGGCTTTGCAAGGATTCCTGGTTTAATGATCTGGTAATTTCGATGTTCGCTCACGTCCCTCAGGTGTGACTGCAGGCCTCTAACCACCTGTCCAATCCTCTCAACACTTCCTGGTCAAAAAACAAAACTCCAAGATAGCATCAACTGAAACACAGCTGGTGAAAGCCAGTTAGTTAACTTACTTGCACATCTTCTGAAATGAATTAGCTCGGCTGCTCGTGACAACTTGCAACCTTTATAATGAGGGTTACCAGGGCAACAATCAAGGTTATGCTGCTGCCACAGTGGAGCTGTAATAAAGTAACCTTTAGATGTTAATGTTAGCTTACGCTACTATTATTATTATGACTATTAACTTAATTGTCGTATTACGACTTCAGTGGATATCCGTTTAATGTGACCTGACTTTGCTCACCTAATAGGACACACATCTATTGTTCCAAATAACTTTTCTGGACGCATAAGTAGCCTTCAATGCAGTCCAGGCTGTCTTTTACATGAAATAATGGTTGCAACTTATTTCTTTTGTGTTCCTGTCGACACACACGAGGAACTGCTCTCGTGCACGGATGCTGCTGCTGCTGCTCGCACACGTCCCCGTACAGTAGCATGTGTTGTCCGTGTGTGGCGAGTTCGCATTATCTCACATCACAGGGAAATGAACAAAGATAGCTCCTCCCACTCTGCCCCCCCCCCTGCCCCTCCTCCCCGGTCCTCGGTAGCAGCAGGTGTTATTCTCCTATAACCTGAAGATTTGGGTGGTAATTAGCATTACCTCTCCGCCCCAGAGAGTTATTTGTGCTTCGAGGTAACAGCAGGGGACACGGGTCGAGTGTGTTCCCGGGCACCCGAGGAGGAGAGGAATCACGCCTCAAAAACACGTGGGAGAGATTACTCAAATATGCCTCCTTTGTACCCTCGTTGCCCCTCTCGCCGCTGCTCCGTTATCGCTCCCCGTTCAGCAATAAGCTGCATTCCGTTAGTAAGCTTCTTCTTCTTTCTTTTTTTTTTTTGTTGCAGATTGTCGGACGCCGTGGAGCACTATAAATAACCTATATTCACTTGGTTTTCATTGTAGCTAGAGGCTTTGACCTTGTGTTGTGCTGCCCTTAAGTATGTATTGTCAATGTCCTAAACATTGACAACAAAAAGGCAATGCATGCCGGTAAAATGATGCATAAGATAAAGTGGCTCTGTCTACAACAGGTTCACAATTAATCGCACACGGTGCATTGGAATAAATGCAGGATTTGGGCTATCGATAAGCATCCTCCCTGGAGGCAATTAACTGCACTGATGTTACATAATGGCAGCCCACACTTTAGACTAACATCCCCGGTCCTGCATGTCAAAGGAGGAGGCTGTTTAAGAAAGAAAGAAAAGATAAACGGGGAGTGACAGTACATCCCCACCTTTTCCTGTCAGCCTTGTCACCTCACAGAGAAACAGCGGGTCAGAAATGAAACACCTTGAAACTGTCAGGATGCTCCTCACAAAGAGTGGCAATTCTTGACAGGATCTTACCTTTGCTATTGTCCTCTTCCCTGTTCAGATACATGGCTGTTAATTCACTCCGGGGCAAATGCGATGGCGTTGTCTCAATTCTTTGTTGGTACTCCTCTGGCGCGTATGCTGAACTCCGACGACGTGGTTTGTAGTAGTAGCTGTTTATTGTTGTGTTGCTCCTCAGCAGCCTCTCCTCTCCTCCTAGTGGATAGGTGGGCTAACCAGTTTGAGACTCTCACTATCTCCCTCCCTCCCTCCCTCCCTCTCTCCCTCCCTCTCCCTCTCTCTCTCTCTCTTTTTTCTCTTTTTATTCAGAGGACAAAACATAAGTGACTTTTTTTGCAGCTGTCGTGAAGACGTCTGTTTGCTCTGCTGCAACGTGAGATCATTGTTTCTGTTTGTGGATCTGTGTGTCATTTAAAAAAAAAAAATATATATATATATATATATATATATATATATTCCTCTGCATGAATTGAGGAGTGCAGTCAGCCCACTCGTGGGATTTAGACAAGGCTTGCACCCAAGTTGCATGGCTTGATTAGGAATATCATTAGTAGTGGGAGAAGTCTCCAGAATTGTACACACGTAAAACCTTAATCTCTTAAGAGTAAACGTACTCGTCATCGTGCTGACTGTTATATTATTTAATATGCTATATTTGTATCAGTCCCAATGTGATGAAATACAAAAAAAACTATGAAATAGAATCATATAAGTTATCACAAAGCAAATTGCTAATTGTTGTACCTGGTCAATAATGTTACCTTTTGTACTGTAATTGTAATTAATTGGCAGCTATTTTGATCGTTCATTAGTCATTTCCTTAAGCAAAAAAAAGCCAAGACATGACAATTCTAGCTTATCCAATGTAAGAGTTTGTTGTTTTCTATGATTTATTTTGTCATAAAATGAACATGTTTGTTAGATGTCACCTTGCAGATCATGTGTACATTAATCACTAAACATATAGCTGTCAGTTTAATGTGGAGCAAAACATGCAATATTATAAAGCAACAAACATGGAAATACTCATGTTAGTACAAGTACCTCAAAACTGTAGCTGAGTAAATGTATTGAGATACTTCCCACGTCTATATATCTTAAACCACAATGACAAATTAGTCATTAAAGCGACATCATCCCATTTCATCAAACCCTGATAAGGAAACGACGTAACGACCATCTGGCCCGTCACTTCAACCATGCTGCTTATCCACATCCTTACCTCTTATATAAATGGTGGTCAGATTGTATTCACGACACTATTATGTGAGTTTATTGACCACATTATTAGGCACAGGCCAGAGATTAAGCGCTGTTGGGGAGTAATTGTGTGTGTCTTCTGCCAGTTTTGATGCAAGGTGATGCTGCTATGCAAATACTCTCCAAATGAGATGTAGATTATTTTAACACTCTGTACTCAGGCTGTCTTGCATCACACACACACACACACACACACACACAGAGACACAGAGAGAGAGAGAGAGAGAGAGAGAGAGAGCGCGAGAGAGAGAGCGAGAGCGAGAGCGAGAGCGAGAGAGAGAGAGAGAGAGAGAGAGAGAGAGAGAGAGAGCCCTGTAAGTGGTGAAGGAACACGTTGTCCATGACCTTGACTTAGTCCTAGAAAAATCCAGTCTGGAGGCAATTTAAAACAATTTCTTCAAGTACTTTTCCATTTCGTTCTCAGAGCTAATTTCTAATTTGTGATGGAACTTCTTGTTACTTTCTCGCATGAAGCTGGCAGGCGGAGACATGGGACATAATAAAATGAAATGGGATGAGCCACGACAGTTATTACAGCTACCATAGGCCAGCGTCATCGCTTAACCATAGAACTGGTTGAAACAGAAGTTGTGTAATTAATCTCTGATACTAAAATGGAAATCATTACAGTGCATGCTCATCAACCACTAACCTCTGACCTGAAAGCTTTACAATGCGGTACGTAATGTTTTTATTGCACTTCTCCGCCACTCAGTCTCTCCCTCTCAGTGCGCTTGAGTGATAAATATGCAGGTTTTCTTTACACGCCTGCAAAATAGAAAGCTAATATGGAATTCAATCATGTGGCTCTCTGATATTACAGATTACAATTCAAAAGGATAAGAGTTGAGCTGTACTATAGATGCAAATGCTGTGGGCCACACCGCAACTAACAGTTTGCCTGCGTTTTGTCAATAGAGCTGGGAAGGTAATTTGCTCAAAGCATTCTGCAGTGATTTCCATTTGATTATATTTTGTTTTGCGCTGCGCTCCGTGTTATTTGGTCACTATTGAGAATCTTTGGCCTTTTGTTAGGAGAATTCTCTGCAGACTAATTTGACCACAGTCTGTTCTCAGATTCCCCCCCTCCTGTGCTCCCAGCATTGTGCCTGTCACTGATGCATCAGTCTCCACTGGTTTCTATAAATACCCCCTTCAAAAACCTGATTCCCATTGATTTAGTGACCTATATATACATCATCACCATCCCCTTCTTTCCTCTGGCTCTCGGCTTCTTCTATCGACGATCCTTTACTGTCTCCACCTCTTGATTTCGCCTTTCCCTCCATCGTTCTCTTGGCTCATCTCCAACTGCCTTTTCCTCCACCTTCTCTTCTCCTCTTGCTTGAAAGCAGACTACTTCATGGCGGAAGCTCAAGTCATGACACATAAAGGGTATTCAAATGAACAGAGGAACAGTGGCTGGAGCTCATTTCTATATTTCAAAGTCTTGTCGTTGTGGTAAACTGAGCCTGATCTCCAGTGTGTGTAAACACTGGAGTAGATGATGAAAGGAGTCTCTCAAAGAGGCACACAATTCAATATGAAATCTGACTCTGGTTGAAATAAGATATGGATGCAAAGAGGCACAGCATGTGTGTGTGTGTGTGTAGGGGGTTATATGAATGCGATATGATTTAATTATTGCTGAAAAACAGCATTCTGGAATATAATGCTATAAACAGCAATGATGAATACATAGCAAACAGCAGGGGATTAACAATGAATAACCCCCTGTCAAAATCTCAGTTCTGCGGAAACATATTCAGGAATAATGTGGGATTTATGGACCTCAAACACATTTCCATATTCCTGTCGTGCAACTTCTAAACACACAGACACGCCTTGTTTCAGGGAGGCACATCTGTGTACAAGCAGCACCGCAGCTGCAAGAGATGGAAACTATGACTTAGAATAAGATAGACAGAGAGCGGGACCGGTGCCTGTGATTTACTGCCACCCCGCCCAAGCTCAGCATACACCTGTAGTCCACAGCACTGCTCCCACCGCATCAGGACCAACAGCTCTCCCGCGACCCCACACTGACACCTGGTGGCTCCACGAGGAAGCAAATCCCCACAACATGGCTCCTGTGCCCCGAGGAGCCACGATGTCATGCTTGCACTCTTCAAAAAAATAAAAAAATACTTTGCACTGCTATTTTGTTTTCACAGCACTTTTTCCAGACTAAAACAGCAGTGTCTGCTCTTTTGTTTTCTGTCACACGACTACTGGAGCTTGAAAAACAAGGGGGGGGGGGGGGGGGGACGACGACGACACAGCACAGAATGCACCAGGCAATTTAAGGACAGTCAGTTTATTGAACAGCAAATTGTGACGGAGAACACAATATTTGGGTTTTTTCTTTTTTTCAAATTGCATTGTCAACAATATCTAGAACAACTGTCATTCACCACACAAATTCATAAACACCCTCTTTGCCACAGAAACTTTGTGGATGGACAGCGGGTCAATATTTTATAGTGCGATAACGCACAGTTCCTCTTGGAGGAAGACACCAGAGGCCGTGAAGAGACCCCAGAAGGCCTCCAAGCTCCCCACTTGCATCATACATTGTGAATTATTTTTTTCTGTGTTCATTCTTGTTGTTTTTTCTAGTGTGTGTCTGTGTGTCTTCTACTTATTGCATATCAGTGAGCTGGTTCATGAACATTTTCAGTGAATGTGTAAAGCACAAATCTTTAGATTAAAATGTAATAAACTCTTCACTATAATAATAATAATACATCTTTATAATATCTAAGATACATTATTATATCTGATTCATTTAGAATATGTAGGCGATATACATTTTGTGGATAACTGCTGATGGGTGACATTGTGGACACCATCACAAGGGTCTCTTATAAATGACCTGTCGTCTCAGCCCTATGGATCAAGTTTTACAGACATAGATACACTTCCCTACAAGACCAAAAAGTTAATCTCAATCGACATCTCCACTTGAATAAATCAGACTTCAATCCGTGTCTTTGTGTTCCAAGAACTTTGTCTGAGTATATTCAAAGTGGGCCATGTGGTCTCTTGTGCCTAATAATCCTTTGTGCTTTCTTTGATTGTATACACTCTAAGTCATACATTTGGTGTTTTAGAGCTCCTCTGCATCAACCTGCAGCCCCAGCTGTGGATGCTGGGGAGAGTAGATGGCAGAGGAGTGTGAAAGATAGAAGGAAAGAGGGGAGAGAACACAGGGTCTGACAATCAAAGAGAAAGATACCGCAGTGTCACACTAACAACTACACATCAACTACAGCACTACACAGTCACACACACACACACACACACACATAACCAAATGCACAAGGTCAGTGAAAATTCACAGCTGAGTAAAACAAAATTACTTGCACAACATTTTCAAGATTCAACCAAAGATACAGAAAAAGAATAATCTGAAAACAACAAGAGAGAGGGATGGGCAGTTTAAAAAAATCATAACAATAATCTCAACAACACAAAAATAGGCATTATTACAATAAAACAGCATATATGAGATGAACTGGCAATCGGAATGTTGAACAACTACAACAGTAATTTATAAAGACGAGCTGACAGGGCTGGACAGGTCTTTTCACTGTGTTCCTGTCGCCCGGCTGTCTTCCCTAATGGCTGGAGGTGCCAGTCCATGTCTAGCAGTACTCTTGTCCCTCCCTGGCCTATGGCTTTCCTTAAGACATTGACAACGCTGAGAGTCGCTAGCTAGCATGTGAGTCGGTCGGCGCAGCCTTGGTCGTTAGTGCCATCAATGTCATATTGCAGCTACCTCATGAAAGAAGCACCATTCATAGTAGGATTTACAGTCGGATGTCAGCAGGTCCCTATATGCCTTGTTAGGGCTGTATTTCATGACACGTCACTCCCAGAACTGTTTTAGTAGTCCCAGAGGTGATTCATTTCAAACTACCTACATTTCTATCACCATTAAGCGATGTTCCGTTTGGTCCCAGTTGATAAAACTGTAAGAAACAGGACAATAGGCTGACCAATTAACCAATAGCTCAGGAGAAATGGCACCTCCAAAAAGCCCTCCTTGATCTATTCTAGTTTTCCCCTTTGCATACAGTAAAAAAAAAAAAAAAAGAAATAATCTTCAACATGCTGCATTTAAGTTAAAATGATGTGTGTTGCATTAAAACATGTTCCTTCATTTGATATGTCCACAACATCATAACATAAAATCACCATATTATGGATTGGGGGAGGGGGGGGGGGGGGGGGCTGGAGAGGTAGGTGTGCAAATAAGCCATCATGTACAAACCTAACAATAAAATCTAAAACATAAAGTTCATATTATCTGCCTATGTACAATATAATTGAGGTGGACACTTTGACACAGAAAAAAACAACACATACAAATATATAGTGCTATACTGCCTATAGAAAGGATTTTTGATAAATAGATCTCGCTCCCACAAATGATTAAACATTGAAAAGTTGCACCGCGTATCTACAGTGCAACCGCATAATCGAGGAGCTGCTTGAACAGTGGGAGCGAGGAAGGAATGTGATTGGATAATACATATCAAAGTCACCTTGATCTCCGGCGAGATAAACCAATGGCGGGGCTTCAGTGTTGTGATGCATAAACAAGATACGACAGGGCTGCTCTCCCTCGCAGCTTAAAGCAAACAAAACCTCTAAAGCAAACAAGCCGAGATGTTTGGTAAAATCATAGAACACTGAGAACACATTGGTTTGATTTTCTGATAAAGAAAGATGCACCATTCGCTCTTTGGGTCCTGCCAATGGATTCTAGATCAGGCAAATAATCTAAATTGAGTTTTAACTCGTTTGTAAACAATAATAATTATGTCTGGATCTAAGGGGTGTGAACTACTCCAGCTAAGTTCTTACTGGCTCCACAATGGTTGACTGGCCTCAGCATGTAATGTCTGAACATTTGTCAGCATAATTCCCCAAAGAAAATCTGCTAATAACCTCCATCCTATTGAAATGACTTTCAACCCATTTAGCGCTCACAGCGAACGCTTTCATCTGAACCCACAATGAATCACACAGGGCAGAAACCACTGCCTCGCCGCTCTCGATGGACTGAAATGCTTAAAGTGCACAGCCCTTTTGGCTGCAATCCCATATGTGATGTCACAGCAGGTGTTTCCCATCATCTCTCAAAGGCAAAACCCCTGCTGTGACATCTCTGATTGGGGTGTTGCCACGACTACAACAGGCTTGACAGTTTCAACCCATAGAGGCGGCTTTAAATAATGTGTGCGTGGAGTTTGGAAGTGCCCAATGCAAGAATGTTGCCCACTGTCCCTTCACTTTAGGGTGTGAGTATGAAACAGGAGGTATCCTTCTCACTGAGGCAAAACAGTCAAACCATTGTGGTAGCACGAAATCTCAAATGGAACCTGATCTACTTGAAGCCAAAGCAACCCAAGTCAGCGTGGAGCTGAATGGCTGAGTTCATTACAACCCTTACAGGAAGGGGTGTGGCTTCTCAGGAAAGATCAAAGGGGGGGTGCTGATATCACATCAACACATTCCCTGGGTCTTCGTCTGAAACTGAGGCATACTCTATGTCTTGCTCTAATTCTAAATATACTGTTTTTTAAGACATACGGTCTGGGTTAATTATTTGAATAGCCTTTTTTTTAGAAAATATTCTATTTTCTGTTTTAATATATCTTTTAACGTAAAGCACATGCATTTCATTTAACTATGTATGATGTATAATTTTCAATAAATCACTATGGTCTCTTTGTAACAGAGACAATGCTTTTTAAAATAGGTAGTGTAGGGCTTGCAGAACTGCAGCAACCAAGGGCAGAACATCTACTTTGGAAATTCAACAATAAATTTCACAAAATGCAATAAAATGCTGCAATTATAAAAGCGATATTCCTTTAAAACTTCAACTGATATGTGTGGCTTCATCTCCAGAGAGCTAGCTCAGCATGCCTACTGGATTGTTGTGTGCCACCATAGGCAGCTTGGCAAACAAAGGCTCCCTCCGAAACGATTTCAACATTCAACACAACAAATTCAAAACAACATGAACTGACCGGTCACACTTTGACCCATTGAACATTTCTTTCAGAATGAGATGAACGCAGTTGCCGTGATGCATTGTGGGAGGGAAAGGCAGAAAGGATGTGCTTTTTAGTTCTCTTTTTTAGTCAAGGAGCTAAGAATAAATTCGCCCACACCCAAGAAGTAGATCACCTGGGCGATGCCAAACAGAGGTGCAATGACCAAGGCTCGACAGTAGGCTCCCTTCAGGAAGGCTGATGGTCCCTCATTATGCATGATTTTCCTGGAGAACAAATAAAATCTCATTATTAAAAATGAAACATACAGCCAACACTAGCTATGTGCCAGTCAATATGGTGTTGATTGTGGTTTATTTATCCTTTAATATGTGTTTATTATTACTGTATCAGCTGTATTGTTTGATGAATTCATAGTTGCTTTGTGTTAATGCACTTGAATCCATTTGAACTTGACTTGACACATGCAGCATCACACATGTATCACCTGATACAGTCGGTCACTCCACTGTACGTGTCTTCTGTGCTTCCTCGGTTCAGTGACTGCAGTCTGGTCTTTATCACTGCAACACACACACCTCAGGTGAACATAGAACATCGACTAACGGTGCACACATTGCTGTTACAGCGTTCACCGTCCCACTGCTCACCATCAACAGGGTTGACGGCAACGGCCGCTGTGCTCCCCGCAAGGCAGCCAGAGAGAAACGACACGTAGAAGGGAGCAGGCCCATCTACGCCTCTTTTGCCCAGGTTGTTCAGGTTGGCAAAAAGGGGGAAATAGATGATGGAGAAAGGAACATCCCTACAAAAAGAGAGAAATAAGTCCGAAGACAGTAAGTCATGTGAAGTTCATTGAAGCCGGTTGGTAAAACTAGTTGAGAGATCTGCTTTACCTGAGCAAGGTGGCACCGAGGCCCTTATACAGCCCAGCAATGCCCTTTTCCCTCAGTAGTTCTCTGGTGAGCTGCATGGCTGTTGGAGACTTGGTCTCCACAGTACCTGCTGCCACCGTCTCTGGCATCAGCTTCCTCTGAGCCTCTGTGGAGCATAAGAAACACAACATTAAGAACAGCAAAGGCTTCATATAAAGCTATCAGATACATGCAATACTAAGAACAGGTATGTGGGCAGACATTTTGAATTCATAACAGTAAGGAGAAACCAGCATCAAGCTCTTGTAATCTCTGACATTACCACACGAGGCCCCTATTTCTCCAGTTTATGCCCTACACTTCATTATTTGCTTTAACTAACATCTGGACTGAATTTCCTCTTACCAATTCGTCCAGCATCTTGGAGCTGGATTTTCAGCATCTCCATAGGAGTTGTAACAATAACCTGCAACAAAGCAAAATCAAGGTGTCAGACACAAGTATTAGAATGTGTCATGCAAAACATGTGTCCTGTGTACCTCTACTGGCGTCCATCAGCAATGTGTCAACTCTTGTTTTCCTCTGTAATCCACGCAGTTGTAACTAGTAAACTGGATTAGGGATGAGATGGCCATGTTCTCAATTGTAATCGTAATCCAAGGTCTGCTACACTTAATCTAATTATGTTCCTCGGGCTTGAAGCCTTTGCCCTCATTGACAAGAGGCATTTCCCTCTGACTCACTCACTCAGTGCACATGGCCAAGCACACTCACAGCATCTTATCTGATCACTCAAATCTAGCTGCCAGTGTATCGCCTGCTAACAGGACAACATTTCAGTGATTAGAAATCATTCATGAAGAGGGACTGTTACAGGTCACATTCATATCACAGATAACAGGGACAACCTGCAGAGACAAACGCTGGGCGTGTTCCTGCAACTACCGCCTTTCATTTAAACCTGGTCCTGGCTATTTCTAGCTGCAGGCAGTGATAAATGAGGCGATGGCTGAGGCCCAGTGGTGTGTATGTGAGCTGACATCGGTAGTGTCAACGGCAGCAGTTCCAGATGGAGAACAGGAGGATGCAATTAAAGCAGCGCCTCACTCACCTGGCATGTACCTGCCCCGCACCCAGCCAGCATCTCTTTGAGCAGAGTGAGTTTTCTGAAAGAAAATGACGACAAAATGCTGGATCAGATTAAAGCAAGCTAAACGAAAATGACAGCGTGAGACAACCTTATTTCTGCAGTCCTTGAAAAAGATGTTATCTTTTTCCTCTATATCAACATGTCTGACACAAGGGCAGATTAATAATTCACAAGGTGAGCGGCTGGCCAAGACAAGTCAATCATTTATCAGCTTGCATGTTTGTCACCAACGAGATGGAGATAGATGCCCCGAAAACCTTTCGGGACAATGGGTGGGTGATAGGTTTTAGCAATGGATGCTAATGTTTGACATGTGATACAGTCATGTGCTAGTTTTGCTTTCAGACAAGGCTTCTACCGACACACATGCGAGTAATTCTGTATTTTTAAAACCAGGCAGCTAGCGAACCACTGTAAAATACTCAGTGCCACGGAGGAGACGACAGAGCAGGATTAACAGACAGCTAATGTGTCAGTTTATATGTTAGTAAACACGGCAGTTAATCACAAAATGAATGAGGGAGTGTGTGCGTGTCAGTCAGCCTGTTAGCACTTTCATGCCTCACCCATCCTTGGAGAGGTGTTGCCTGAAGAAGTCGTTGGCGGCCAACTTGATGGCTTTCTCTGGTGTGACTAGTGTTAAGTTCACCGCCGCTCCTGAGAGAATAAAAAGGACAGAGAGTAAGAAAGGGAGAGGCACAAAGAAGAAAAAGAAACAGAGACGGCAGAGAGAGAATGGGAGATAATTGCCTGTAGCAGCCAGACACAGATCCATCTGTAGCCTCATTATGAAGCTGAACGTATTCAGAACCTTATGGTACCTAACAGCTTTAATGCTCACACACATACAAATAAAAAAAAATACTAAAAACGTACCTCGGTACATCCCAAAATACCCCTCAGACCGGATGATCTTAATAAGGCAATCTGACCTGAAACATAATCACAAGAGTATGTTATGTACAACACAACAGTATGTTATGTAGACAACAGTATGTTATGTAGACAACAATATGTTATGTAGACAACAGTATGTTATGTAGACAACAGTATGTTATGTAGACAACAGTATGTTATGTAGACAACAATATGTTATGTAGACAACAGTATGTTATGTAGACAACAATATGTTATGTAGACAACAGTATGTTATGTAGACAACAATATGTTATGTAGACAACAGTATGTTATGTAGACAACAGTATGTTATGTAGACAACAGTATGTTATGTAGACAACAATATGTTATGTAGACAACAGTATGTTATGTACACAACAATATGTTATGTAGACAACAGTATGTTATGTACACAACAATATGTTATGTAGACAACAGTATGTTATGTAGACAACAATATGTTATGTAGACAACAGTATGTTATGTACACAACAATATGTTATGTAGACAACAGTATGTTATGTAGACAACAGTATGTTATGTAGACAACAGTATGTTATGTAGACAACAATATGTTATGTAGACAACAGTATGTTATGTACACAACAGTATGTTATGTAGACAACAATATGTTATGTAGACAACAGTATGTTATGTAGACAACAATATGTTATGTAGACAACAATATGTTATGTACACAACAATATGTTATGTACACAACAATATGTTATGTAGACAACAATATGTTATGTAGACAACAATATGTTATGTACACAACAATATGTTATGTAGACAACAGTATGTTATGTAGACAACAGTATGTTATGTAGACAACAATATGTTATGTAGACAACAATATGTTATGTAGACAACAGTATGTTATGTAGACAACAGTATGTTATGTACACAACAATATGTTATGTAGACAACAGTATGTTATGTAGACAACAGTATGTTATGTACACAACAATGTTATGTACACAACAATATGTTATGTAGACAACAGTATGTTATGTACACAACAATATGTTATGTAGACAACAATATGTTATGTAGACAACAATATGTTATGTACACAACAATATGTTATGTAGACAACAATATGTTATGTACACAACAATATGTTATGTAGACAACAATATGTTATGTAGACAACAATATGTTATGTACACAACAATATGTTATGTAGACAACAGTATGTTATGTAGACAACAATATGTTATGTAGACAACAATATGTTATGTAGACAACATTATGTTATGTAGACAACAGTATGTTATGTAGACAACAATATGTTATGTAGACAACAGTATGTTATGTACACAACAATATGTTATGTAGACAACAGTATGTTATGTACACAACAGTATGTTATGTAGACAACAATATGTTATGTAGACAACAGTATGTTATGTAGACAACAATATGTTATGTAGACAACAATATGTTATGTACACAACAATATGTTATGTACACAACAATATGTTATGTAGACAACAATATGTTATGTAGACAACAATATGTTATGTAGACAACAGTATGTTATGTAGACAACAATATGTTATGTAGACAACAATATGTTATGTAGACAACAGTATGTTATGTAGACAACAGTATGTTATGTACACAACAATATGTTATGTAGACAACAGTATGTTATGTAGACAACAGTATGTTATGTACACAACAATGTTATGTACACAACAATATGTTATGTAGACAACAGTATGTTATGTACACAACAATATGTTATGTAGACAACAATATGTTATGTAGACAACAATATGTTATGTACACAACAATATGTTATGTAGACAACAATATGTTATGTACACAACAATATGTTATGTAGACAACAATATGTTATGTAGACAACAATATGTTATGTACACAACAGTATGTTATGTACACAACAATATGTTATGTACACAACAATATGTTATGTAGACAACAGTATGTTATGTACACAGCAGTATGTTATGTACACAACAATATGTTATGTAGACAACAATATGTTATGTAGACAACAATATGTTATGTACACAACAGTATGTTATGTACACAACAATATGTTATGTACACAACAATATGTTATGTAGACAACAGTATGTTATGTACACAGCAGTATGTTATGTAGACAACAATATGTTATGTAGACAACAATATGTTATGTAGACAACAATATGTTATGTACACAACAGTATGTTATGTACACAACAATATGTTATGTACACAACAATATGTTATGTAGACAACAGTATGTTATGTACACAGCAGTATGTTATGTACACAACAATATGTTATGTAGACAACAGTATGTTATGTAGACAACAATATGTTATGTACACAACAGTATGTTATGTACACAACAATATGTTATGTACACAACAATATGTTATGTAGACAACAGTATGTTATGTACACAGCAGTATGTTATGTACACAACAATATGTTATGTACACAACAATATGTTATATATCTAGAAATCTTATGATAAGTTGATTAGTCCTGACTATAGCCCAGCAATATTTTGATGTGCTCAAATGCAAAATACAGAATCAAATACAGAAATGTCTTACATGCTGGTGTAAAGGCGAGATCCATTTTGCTGGTTTTGCAAGCGAGTCTTGGCCAGGTCAATGGGAAACACACAGGTCACTCCGATCAGGCCAGCGATCCCCCCATTGATCAATTTGGCAGGCAAACTGGAGAAGAGACAAAGATATGAAATATGAAAGATCTATAAAGGAAAACCAAATGAACGTCCACAGTGCTGCTGTATCTGTAGTTACACGTTCCAGCTTTCCAGCTTACCTGATCTGCTTGTCAGCCATTTATCTGAAGCCCCGGCTGGTCAAAGTGTCAATCTGTCTGTTAGCTCGTCGCTCGGTGGTCAGGTGATCACAGTGGTGTGTTGCTGTGAAGTGGATTCATGCAGTCTAACTGTTCAAGTTGGGAGATATCTGTAAAGAAATAGGAAAGGTCACATTAAGCATTCCCAAAAAGTGGCTAGTAAAAGAAATGTTCCAACAAAATAATACGGACACAAAATACCATCCAAAGGTTACAATAAAGCAAAGTTGCCTTCACAAACATTACAACATGGACTGCTTTTTTTTAGTAACAAGCTGTTACACCACCTAAGATGCATTGCAAAAACTAACATCACCCCCAGAAAATCAAAATTAGTTGGTGAAAGCCGCAAATAATGATTGTTTTCATTATTAATTAATTGTTTAGTCTCTAAAATGTCAGGAAAAAAAAACCTCTCAAATAAACTATAATGCTAGCACAGGATGTTTGCATTTGGAAAAGTCTATTTTTCCATCCATTTCAGCCAAACGTCCACACATTAATGCTGGCTTTGTTTTACAAAAGGTTAATGCAAAGCCCTCTCAGTGAGAATAACTTTCTGACTCTCCCAGGTGTGCTGTGGACCAAACCAAACACAGCCCTCAGTCCCAGGTGTGAGTCAGTCGTTGCATGACTACCAATTCACAATTCACCACAAACAAATGGAGGTCCCGCCTCAACAACACAGCTCATAGAAACCTCAAACTCAACTCAAAATCAAATCCAGCAATCCAGATCAGAAGCTGACTCTCCTCCCAGGTGTGCCGAGGACCAAACCAAACACAGCGCTCAGTTACAGGTGAGTTGGCACGTCAACAGTATCAAAATCCAATTAGGCAGGAAGCCAGTTGTCCCAATTGAGTAGCTTGAACAGTTGTTTTTTTGTCGTTTGACTAATTGCGTCAGCCCTACGGTTGATTATCAAAAACTGTGTATGTTACTTATTAATCCCTAAATAGGGACAACAGAAAAATAAACATTTAAAAATAGAGCTTTAGCGATCACTATAGACTGATTACTTGATGTTAAAACAACTCTATCATCACTGGAACATCTGTGTGTCATCCATGTCCTTGAACACTCATGTTTAATGCATAAGCTCTCTCATTGTGAGACTCGACTCAGACTGTATCGGGGAAGCTCTCACCTCCGTATGCTAAAACTGCCCTTTCTGCGCAACCAGATGAAATATATCTGATGTAGACAAGATGCTCCATATTAAAAGGTACAGAATGGCTTCAGTGTAAAAAGATGCTTTCCATTTCCCCCTATCATTCTCTCCACCCCCATCATCCACCAATCACAACGTGCCTCTGCGTGTGCAACCCGCCTCCTCCTCACAGGCCCTCCCCCATCCTTTCCCTCAGTCACGAGTCACGGCTCACAAACGCAGCTTTTTCGTCTCAGATCTTTGCTGACTTTTTTTTTTTTTTTTTGTGAAGTGCATCTGCGCTCAAACTACACCAACATCCCTAATTCCTCAGATTCAGTTTCAGAGAGATCGCACAGCATGTGTGCAAGTTTAGGTTTGTGGATAACTGTATCGAGGCATGAGTGCAGCTGTGGTCTGGTATGTTTAGTTTGGATGGGCACTTGAGGCGCCCGCTGGCTGCTCCAGCGGTGGAGGAGGGAGGAGGAGAAAGGGGCTTTCAGAGCAGGTCAGAGGGCCACATGTCTCTGATCAGTGTTCTCCTCTCTGCTGCCGGGACTTCACAGCCCTCCTCGCCATTTTCTCATCCAGCTGTGATGCAGACACCTTTTTCCCCTTTGAGCAAGCTCCTTCTGTTTCCCTATTTCCTGTCGCTGACTTCCTCCTGAACTTAACTCCCGTCCGCACACTGATTATCTGCAGACAATAATTGACAGACTATACTATTCTGTTAGTGATAGGACTGAGGAGATAATGTATGGTGAAGAGCACGGCAGTCTTTATGAGTAACCCATCAAACCGACATCTCCCTCCTTCTCCGTCACGCTCGCGGCTCGACTCGTCCACTTCACTTCATCTACACCACACGACCGTGTCTGCGCCAGTACATCTATTTGACATACAGCCCGGCTGGACTGTCTTGTCATGACAATTGGAGTCTGTATGGAAACAAGTAGCCTCAGTGTGCAGAGTCCACGGCACAGTGGCATCACTCAAACGAATTTTCAAGGAATTCCTTTTATTGTCAAAGCAGGAGAAAGAGGTGCAAACTGCAGTGGAACTGGTATTTCTGAACCACCTCAATGCACCACTTAAAAGGCTGCAAAGGATGCAAAGTAATGTTTCAATTCCCCACGCCATTGAAGAGGAGTTACTTAAAACTTGTGACTGAAAACTTCTGTATCTAACTAGCCAACCACAAGTGACTTGAAACATCTCCTTCAAACAAACACATTCCCACAGAGGTCATATATATAAGTTGTCACCTCTAGAAAAGATAAGCACTGATTAGTAAACAATAGACAAGTGATTGTGCAACTCGCCTGCCACGTGGAACCTTGAACTTAACAACTTCACCCAGCCAGCCGTTGGACACAATCAAGAGTTTGGGCACCGACTGAGATAACAGTTCAGTTTGTGACCCTTGTTCATCATTTCAACATGAACAATGAGGCAATAAATGTGTTTTTTTCCGGGGGAGGAAAATTAAGATTTATGTTGAATCTTGTCAGTAAAGCAGCAAGCAATCTTCTTTTGCTAAAAGTTAGGATATTAAATCCCTAAAGGCTTTTTTCTTTTACTTAATACATATTGAATTACAAATGCACAGACCAGTGCTTATATTTAGTTAAATTAAAATGTAAGACGTATACTGTGCGTTTGCCTGTAACTGGTAATGGTAACATTTTATGTAACCTTTTAGCACTTCTTTTAATTAATTAGATTATTTTACCACATTTCCAACCATTACGTACATTAAAAAAAAGAAGTAACAGATGTGTAGGCCTATCTTCTCTGTTCATAAAAAAACAAGATAAGAAGCTTTTCTTTCCAAAAATACAGTATATTGGAAGTGCTTAAAAAAGCTGACAATACTGGATCAGAGCGAGGATAAATAAGAAATTAGGCGACTGCAAGGCATACACGTATCACGCAGCTTTGACTAATCTGCTGTAAGGCATGTCTCAGTCACAAAGACATATACAAAAAGATAAATATAACGCTGCAGATACTGAAAATCTGGAGACAAATCCACACCATTTAAATTCCTTATGCAAGACCCAATGCAAACGGCATTGCTCTCATTCAAATCAACCAGAGGACATTTTACCTTATCCATCACAGCTCCTCTGCTGCCTCTCTGTCCTCAAGTGCCAAAGCGAGTAAAGATCTTGCTGACTAAATGACAATCACTTTGTTGAAAGATAGGAAGTGAGTAGCTGCGCTGAGGTAGTCAGCACTTCGCTCACGTGACTGTGCCTCACTGAAAAGACGGAAAAAGAAAGGAAAATCACACATTTTCTTCCTTATTATCTGCGAGCAGGCCGTTGTTACCAGCCCATCTGTCTCACATGTAGTGGCTTGATCAACAGACAGGAAGTGTGTGACTGCAATCCTCTCAGATGTCAAGTACTTCTGAGCTTCAAGCGCTCAAATCTGTAAATCTAATACGCAACTCAAGCTGTCCACTTTTACAGTATTTTTTGTTTTTTTACTTAGCTAGTTTGGGCTGTAGCTACTGACTGACATCCAGCTTCATATTGTCCTTGTGTATATTTGTTGCATATAATATTTCTATTAGAGGATAGGATTGGGTTTTAAATAGTTCTCTGCACTGACAGCTGTATGTCTACTGTTCTTTGCAACAAACCTGACAGCTGCTGTCGTGCTATTACCATGCTTTTTTTTTTTTAAATAACGGTTTAAGGGATGCAGTCTATTTGGGGATATCTACAGCACTGCAGAAACAGAGGATGAAATGTGTGGTGTCACAGATAAATCTGATTACTATTCCCTCTTCCTGACAGCACCAGGATTATAAACCTAACTCCTATTTATAAAAGCTCTCTCGCAATCTCCATTCACAACCAGTGGCGTGTGGGTTATGATCTGGGCACAGTCATGCAGTTCCACTAAAGGTGCTCTACACATTGCAGCCACTAAACCTGCACTGTTAGGCATTGGTGTAATCACCTCCTGTAGATCTGAAATAACAAGCTGGCATCAACTTTCAAGAAGCACAAATGGCCCTTCAGTGCAGAGAGGAGGTGCATTGTTCCATCCCTCCTCTGACATCACAGGTAACTGTGGTGGCCCAGTTTTTGAAGTCACATGGGGCTTTTCGCTTGCATCTCCTCTGTTTTCCCTCCCTCTCAGCTTTCCCCTAACCTGGATAGGAAAATAATGATACCACTGTGTGTGGAGCTTCCAAAATAAAAAAAGCTAAATGCAGCATTGAAGCATCCGATTACAGTTTGCAGATTACATTAAAGCCTCGACTGGCCTGAAAAACTGCAAGTGACACACAGAAGCACAGCATCTTCCCACAGCAAAGCTATACATCACTTCCACTCAGCGCCCATAACCCAGTGACATTTAGCAGTCCTTGCTACTGGCATTTTAGCATACTTTTATGAAATGCTAGATTCTGCATGTAGAATACATGACTACTTAACATAATGTTGTCCTCTACTGAATGATAATAAAGTGATGTTTTCAGGATGACAGTCAAAGCAGGTACATCAGTTCCATTGGAAAACATAGGCTGTCACCCTACACCCAAGAAGGGCTCACCTCATCAATTATTGCAAGGCTGCAGGAGTGCTTTATTATACCACTCGGCCTCCTGACCAGTACACTGGAAATAAAGTTGCTTCCTTTACAAGCATATATTATTGCTTAACATCTTACTCAGCAGCTAAATGTTCCTTTCTGTGAGGAGTTCAAATTGTCAGCAGGGCAAGTGGGATAACATGGATACAGCCTGCAGCATTCAAGATGTTCAGCATTAATACAGATTTAATTAAAACGAGAATGAAAAGGATCCATCTCACCTTTTCTTTCATTCTGCCCTTAACACAGTACGTTAATGTTTAGCTAGCCTGGCTGTCCGTGGGGAGTAGCCCTGCGGGTCTCTGCCAATGAAAAAGGAGGCGGGTACAGTTTAGGTGGGTTTAACCTCCACTCCCGAACCCAAACCCACATGAGGAGTTCACCCTCGCAGGAGGTGGCCGCCTCGGAGCCGCACAGGTCCGGGGGGCATCGAGTACATGGTCCGGTTGTTGTGTGGTGACATCCTAAAAACCAAGCGAGCTAAAATATCAATTCAAACTGATGATGATAATTACAAATCCGTTACGTTACACCTGTCACCGACCCGTGACGTTAAGATGTGACACGGCGTGTTAACGACCCGCGTATAACGTTATAAACTTCACATATTAACAGCTGACAGCGGGCCTCACGGTTAACGTTGTATATCTAAACCCGCCATATGTAACGGGAGAGAATATGCGCGAGGCTTATTGCCACATAACGGAAAAAATATTCGCCGTCTCTGACAACGAAGCAACAGCACACATTCACAACACCGGACTGTCATTCATCTCCATTACTATTTAAATAAATTGGACATCTCACGTCAGCCTCGCGCGTCGCCTTCACGTTATTCCCCAGGTAAGATTTCACCGGCGTCACGACAATTCAAGACACATTTACCAAACAAGACACTCGCCGCGAAGGAGACTTTCACCGCATCCCGTTATCTACATACCAGACAGAGCGTTTCCGTTATTTCTCCCGGTGTGGACTCAAAGCCTTTGCACTGTGTCTTTAGCTGACAGACCGACAATAGCTAACCTACCGGTGTTACTAGCGCTTGAGTCCAGCGTAGAGAGGTAGAGGAGGTGGGAGTGAGAGTGAGGGGAGGGGGCTCATGGGGGGCGGGTGGCTGGGCTGGCGATGGAGTAGGGCTCGGAGGGAGAAAAAAATCATAAAGGGATTTTAAAGGGGGCCCCTAGTGGTATGTAGTGGGATTACATGCATATTTTCTATTTGCAGAAAAGGTGTAGCGGGTGGGGGATGGGGGCCAGCGTCATCGTGACGATTCATCTCAACCCCCTGACCTTGAACACTAAAATAGAAAAATTGCTACAGCTGAAATATTGGGGGAAATGTGCAGCATCATCAGCTATAAAAATGTCTAAACGACCTGTGACTCACTACAGGACTCTGAGCCTTAAGTTTGATACAAAAAAAAAAAAACAGCTGACACATTCCTTTACAGAGTAATTTTACTGGAGATGAAAATAGTGGCGATTCATACTTACATTTGAAAAATAAAATAAAATGTCCTGATATGTCACTGATATGAGCTGCAGCTAAAATGGTTTCTAGGTGACCAAAGGCACACAAGGAAGACATTTAATCAACCATAAACATTGCCTCCTGTTGCACTTTCAGTAAGTAATCCAGGCCTCCATAGTGCAACAGCTCAGTGTTTGCTTTGCCTAGTATCTCTGTGCAGAACAGCGCATAGTGATTGACAAATTTCTGCTGAGAAATTAAAAAATATATATAAAATTCATTAACAAATCCTCATGGTAAGTCAAAAATAATGAGATACTTAGTCAAAATGATAGCGTTGTCCAAAATATGACTTACCAAGTTTAATTAAGAAATGTTTAATGCTAAATTACAATTATGAAATACTAAGTCAAATTATGGGTTAACAAGTCTAAATTATGATGAGACAATTATGATATTGCTGTAATTCACAATTATGAGGTATTAAGTCAGAACTATGACACAAAAAGCTAAAATATGAATTGCAACTTCATCATTTTGATTTACCATGAGTATTTACATGCTTCATCTTATATAACTTTTCACAAATGCTTATCTTTTCCTGGCAGAACTGGGCTTCCATAGTGTTGAAAACTGAGACAGTTTTTAAAAGTCCACGTCACCCATCTTCCGTGGGTCACATGAACGCTGCCACCAGCTGTTAACTGGTAATCATGATTGTGTTCTTTGCACCCCAGAACTGTTGTTTAGACAGCAGGATGAGATGATGGGGACACATCGTAAACAAACAGGTTACTCAAGTGTAAGTCAGCCATCTGCACCCAGCATGGGGTCATCGACTCCTGTGTTGTGGGCTTCTTCCAGACCCACTCTCCTCAGGGACTCGGAGTACTTTCTCCTTCCTAAACTGACAATGTCCTCAATCTCATCTGCCAGGTCTCTCCTGCCGCTCTCGACCATGGCGGCCACCAGCCTCGATGCTGCTCCTGGTCCTGCATCCCTCTGTCCCCGGGCCCAGTGGAACAGCATGTCCAGCACTAAGGCTCCCATGTCGTCCCTGGTGAGGACAGCAGAACATACACAATACATTATAAACCCACCACAGTGAACGACCAAAGGATTGAAAGAGAACTGACGTAAATATATATTTTAAATAAAAATATGATATCCCTTTTATTCAGAATTTTATACCAGCAGTATTAGCAATATTGTAAGTTTTAATTCTACTGTTAATGTACATATAATATTAATAATAATAAATACTTTTCTAGATACTGTACTTAGATAAACATAAATAGTATATTAAATGTACGAACAGCCTATTCATGTGTGGTATTTATTTATTGGACATTTCATCAAATACTCAAATCATTAAACTGACATGTGAATGTATTCCTACATAAAAAACGTCACATGGAAAACCATCTACATAATGCATTTTTCTTCCAACTCCAGGATGCGTCACGCAAGGTTTTCTGAGCATAAGGAGTGGAGGTGGTGGCAGGGGGAGGGGAGGCAGGACAGATGAGCATCAGTCTGTGTGTAATCTCCTGCAGTGTCCCAGATGGCTTAGTGAAGGCTGACAGCGCAGATTAAAACAATCAAAATTCTCCACCATTTCTCTCCCACTGCGGTTTGCCTTCACTCACATTACATCGCTCCAATTCCCTGAGAGGCTTTGGGCGTGCTAGCACACGTGTGCACGCCTGGTTAAGTCATTCACACAATAAGGAAAGCTTTAAACAAAATAAAAGTGAATCATTCCCATGATATTTGAGCTGTGATTTACCAGTATAGTTGAGTTCAATTAAGGAATTTCAGCTGAACAGGATGCAGTTTGCGTGTCCTACCTGTACTTGTACTGGATGCGGTCCAACTCCTGGTAGCTTAAGCCCAGATTGATGCCAATAACACGCCAGTCTTGTGCTATCTGAAGAGAGATGGACAGCAGGTTGGCCTCGGTCAGGTAGCCGCTCTCTGGGTCACCCAGGTTCAGAGGAGGATACTGGAGCTCTTCCGTGATGAAATTGTTTTCTGAATTTAGAGCCTATGACAAAAACAGAGAGGAGATAATAAGTACAGAGTTTTCTTTTTGATGTTACATATAGGTAGCAGATAACATCATTTGTTGTCATCTAATTTAGTGTTTACACAATAGTTTGTATGGAAGAAACAGTGTACATATTTATTATTTCTCTTCATAAACAATTGACATATACACTATCACTAGGATGCCATCCAATATCCTAAAACAAATTGCACAATAGGTTTATACTGATTTATGTACAATCCAGAAATGCTCAAAATATGTGTTATTAGGAAACAATGAAAAAAAAAAGGTCACTTCAACTGACAGGAAGTCTTAGTGGTAAAGTTGCGAGCCACTGACTGTCGGGTCCTTTCCTCTTTTTCGCCACTTCCCCCGGCAGATTGCTGGGAAACTCCCCTCTATAAAAAGACACCTGAAACCGAGGTAAGAAACATATTTTCAAGGTGTTGTTCAAACAATACTTATAGATTGATTGATTGATTGATTGGACAAAATAACAAGTGCATTCACGAACTGGCAGCTGTGGTGAACTGGTACATTTTAGAGTGCGTTACCACATCCAGACCAGTACTTTAGTTGTTTGTGTTTTGACAAAAAGAAATGTATATATTTTGAGGTTGGACTTTTCAGTTTGATGTATTATGTTAAAAGGTGTAAAACTGTTTTTCATTCTGTGTGGATGGACATGAATATACGACCAACTGTACTATGGAGTTGATTCGTCTCAGACAGTATCACAAAAGCATTATTCAGAGTTGATTTGGATCATATTACAGAGTACAGGGGTTTCTACTCTCTGGTCACTTAAAGCCCCATTCACACTGGATTTATTTCTCGGGATGTAGGGTGATTTCAACATTTGCAGTAGCAATTACCTCCAGTTTTACTGCAGACTCCTTTGTCCTCCTGTAATTTATATCCCGAACAGAGCAGCGTCCTTATATTACAAAGTGGATCTCTGACATTTTTCTCTTTCTTTTTTTCTGTGGATACTTTGACTTGTGTGCCAAAATGAATTAAGTCAAAAATGTGTTTGCTAATCTGGTATATAAAACATGCTGATATGTACACTGCATAGATATCTTTTTGGTTACAGTATCACTATAAAAGGGTCAACTTGTCAAATGGCCGATTGTCATGTTATTTTACAGGTATTAGTTTATTTCTTATTTTTTGACCTATATTTGTTTACATTTTGGCAGCATATTTTTATGTATACATTTTGAGGTTGGACTTTTCATTAGGCTTTCAGTGTCATCGATAACATCTCTCCTAATTCATTGTCTGTGGAGCAGATACAGACTTTATACTTGATGGCATCACAAGTTTGACGATTACTTCTCTGGTTTTGGGCTTTGAGAGAGAGAAGAGCTCATGTTCTCAAACTGGAATTCCTAATTCAAAAAGTGCTTCCCTGCATGTAGAAGAGTGATATATTTTATGGTTACTTATGGTTTATTATAATAGCATGAGATGAGATCATGCAGTCCTTGCACCAGGTGTAACTCCATGAAATGGGAAATGTAAGATTCACAAAAAGAGAAAGTGATTATATGTGTACAAACAAATAAAAAAACACCACAGTAATCATTATTTCCAGTCGCTGCACATTCTTGTCTGTTAAATATGATGCCTGTCTTACTTGTCCCCTCACTGGCCCCTTCTGACCCAGAGCTGGACAGATGTACACCTCCTTCAGATTCTTCAGGCTGGAGTAAAACACAAAACACAGTCTTCCCTCCACACAGTCTGGTCTCTCTGGAGAGAAAAAATAGGAAATCCTAATCTCAAGCCTGTTTCAGGAAAACCATTCCACAACAGCACATCATAAACCCCAGGAAGGAAAGGGAGCAGGACAAAACATTTTGTACTTAAGATAGCGCTTCAAAGAGGACTTCAGACCTGTGCTGATATCCAAGCCCCTCTCAAAGCCAGCAAAGAACTGCTCTCCTTCCAGCAGGTCACACAGGTCTGAGGGCTGAGGGCCATCATATTGCTCTGACAAAGACTGTACTCTACCGTCCACCTGGACAAGAAGCAACACAATCACTGATTAAGTTTTATGCACACATTTTTCGATGCCATGAGGAAATCAGTTTGACACAGACCTTCTAATTAGATCTATTAAACTGCAAACAGATGCGGGCGATGACAAACCCTGTTAGCAGGTAAACACTGCAGCATCACTTGTGATCGATCAGTCTTCCTCTGGAGGACGAGGAACTGGACTTTAAACTGTTTTAGCCTTTGATAGACCTTCCTGACCGCCCCACTAACACACCGCTTAGTGGTGTACCACAGCCAGTACCTGTGATGGCGCACACAAAGCTGTGTTAATGCAATGTTAATTTATAAATCAAAGATACATTATGAGGCTATATCATAAAAAACTTACCAGGAGAAGTGTGTAATGTAGAAAATGGCATACAAATGGGTGACATAGAGAGAGACTTGCGATGTAATGTCAGTCCAGGTTTGGGCAGTGGGGTCTCCGTGCAGCAGATACAAACAGGACGTATCGACTGTGTGGCCTGCAGAAGCACCAGACATGTTAATACTTGCTAATACATTTGGTTATAAACATGAATGAGTGAAGGCATACTGTACCTGTGACTCCTGATGGCAGAGGAACCTGAACTTTGATAGGCTGTAGGAATTGTATGCTGGGGGTCTGGGAGAGGCAGAGTAGGGGGCTAACTCTAGCCTGAGGATCTCCACACAGAGCCTGTACCTCCGACACAGACACCTGCAGCACCTAAAGAAAGAGAGACAAACTAAAGCCTTGTAATCCACAGATCCCCCAATGACAAACCGACAGACTTCCATATAATGTTGTGTTACCTGTAATGTTATAGTGCGGGCCTGCACCGTGGAGTCTGGAGGGAAGTGGAGCTTAACTCCAGGGTCAGCGCTGGATACCAGCAGGGCTCCAGCTGGTGTAACAGAGCAACTGTCCTTTACTGGACGGGACACTACCATAAACCAGGAGAACTGGCTCACTGCACAGCAGGCCAGCTACAGGTACACCAAAAACAATATTACAATGTGTACTATGAGAAAAGAAAAAAAAAAGCCGAAACACAATTTAAATACATTATTTTACTTTACCCTGGCTGGACGTCCTCCAGGGTGGCTGCTATGACTCTCGCTTCCTCTCCTCAGAACCGTGGGCAGACTGCTCCATGACTGTCCGTCAAACCTCTGCACCACCACCTCCCTTCTTTTTGTCCGATGATATGGCACACACACCTCCACAGGCTGTAGGGATTTCAAAGTTAAAGTACATTTCTGCGATGAGAGTGCAGGAAGGAACACGGTGACCAAATGGAGCAATAATAACCTATGAGGATCAAATCAATTCTGAATACTTTTACAAGTCTTCTAAATACTTATTTGAAGAAGTAGTCCAGCCATTTAGTTCTACACAATTCTGTGCAGCAGAGGTTGAGATATCTTGACTTTTAGTCCCTACTGGGTCAAGTTCCACAAACACTGGATCCTACATTTCCCACAATGCATTAGATCCTCACTGCCAGGTAAATGTCCATGTCTTCATCTGTAAAGTTGGTGGAGTGTACGTATAACAGATGTGGTACACAGACAAATTTAGTTCAATACCTTTAGAAACGTAATTCCATGAGGACGAAGCTCCAATGGACGACTCAGCAAGATGTCATGCTCCTCCAGCCACACCCACTTCCTCTCTGGCCTTTTCTCAACCCACTTCAGTCTTGTGGTCGTCACCAGGCACCCTGGGGGGAACAGCAGCTCAGCCCCCCCTGGGATGAACACATGACACCCAGCAGGCGAAACACGGAAACTAAAGAGCAAAAGGAGCATGTCGTCTTTAATCTAGTCAGAAACGCGGGAATTGACAATATTATTGCAGATTGATCAAATGTGTACATTGTACCTGTGCTGGTTAAATCCAAGGTGCAACTCTTGAATTTTTGTTTCTGCTTGATCTGGTAAGAAAACAGTGATTCAACTGAGGGAATATGCTGAAAGCAAGCGTAAACACAGTCTCTAATTACAATACAGTCAGAAGGATTTAAGCACAAATCGATATGAAGCCCTGTTTTCTCCGCTCACCAGGTGTAGGAGAGAGAGGAGGAGGGGTTGGGGGTCGCCCCAAAGGATTGTCACGCACATTTATTTTCAGCAGAGGCAGTTTGTTCAGACACTGTGGGATCAGACGGAGGTCATTGCTGTAGATGACAAGCTCCCTGAGGGCAAGGAGGGAGCCTGGGCAACAAAGAAGACGTTAACACCATTATTTAATGCCACATCCATGAATTTAACTTACATTAAATACAATTATGATTCCAGTTAATTACTGTAAATGCTCTGTCAGTGACACACCCACTCACCCATACACCCTTACCCATGCTCTCTGGTAGCTGCTGCAGTTTATTGTGAGACAATTCCAGCTTAACAAGCTCCTCTAGAGAGCCAATTTCCTCAGGTAGCCGCTGAAGACAGTTATGGGAAACATCCAGTGTCTGTAGTGCTTTCAGCTGACCCAGACTCCAGGGAAGTGAGACCAGCTCATTCCCCAAGAGGGAAAGGTAGGTGAGTGTGGACAGCTGGCCTATTCCAGGAGGCACACCTGAGAGATGGTTGTGACAGAGAAGCAAAGAGGACAGCACTGGCAAGCTGAGAAGACAGGATGGCAGACTGGTGAGCTGGTTGAAGGAGAGATCCAGATGCACCAGATGAGAGAGGGAGGAAAAAGACGGGGGCAAAGTGGTGAGGAGGCCAGGCAGCGGGTCACCTTGTGAGTCATAAAAACAGTGTCCTAAAATTAGAAATAAAAGGGCAGTTAGAAGCAGAAAGATTAGAGCAAAGGAAAGAAAAAGACAGAGAATGACAGATGAATGCATTAACACAGTATTTACAGTATATTTTGTATGAAATAACCAAAAAAGGAATGAAACAAGGTGAATTAAGACATTTCATCTATAAAAAATTATTTTAAAAAAAACAGCAGATACCGGATGTAATGAATGAGAAAAAGTACCGCGAACAGCCAGTGAACGCAGCTCAGTCAGATGGGGTAATACATCCAGGGCATCATCCAGGCCTGGCTGGTCCTCAGAGCCCAACCTCAGGTACAAGAGGCCCCTCAGCTGCCCTGGGATAGACCCCCAAAGCAGAGGCAGTGCAGCTGCTCCTCCCTTGTACACATCCAGGGTCAGCCTTGTATCGGTCAACAAAGCTGGAAGCTCCACAGACGGAGGCAAAGGTGGAGTCAAAGATAACACAGAGGGAGATGAAGAGGAGGAAGAAAAACTGGCGTGATGATGAGTGGAGAAGTAAGAAGAGGAGAGGCTTGGAATGGAGGGACCGAATGTGTCCACGAGGCTGGATGGAGACACGGAGGGAGCATCTCTCTCTCCAGTCTCCCTCTCTGGTGTCTCCTGATCCTGGTACATACGTTCTCCGCAGAGCCTCAGGGCTAAAAGGTCCGCAGAAGGGTCAGGTACTCCACCTGTGGGTGCCTTACGTGCAGGTGTCCATTCCCCTGACCTGCCAGGCGTCCCAGTCCAACCGGCGGCTGACTGGTTTTCATCCTCTTCATCAGTAGCTGCTTCTTCCTCGCTGCTTCTCTCCATTGAAGACACCAGACTGGCTGACGTTAACTAAAAGTTTACTCTCCGCGTGATGCATCTGTCACGTGACACTGTAAACGCTACATACGTCCATCACGGTGAGATGAAGATGAATAACTATCGTGAAGCACAACGGCGAGGAACACTTTACTCGGCATGTTTGCCGAGTGACTCAAGAGGACACCGTTACAGTAATGTTAGCTGTTAGCTAGACAATATTTACGTGATAATTATCTTTAAAAGTACTTAGCCATGCACTATGTGGTTACTTTAGTGACCTCCATGTGTCTAATGTCTCTAATGTTGTGTTAGTTACTCAGTAACGTATAATATTAGTCTCTGCGTTAACCTCTCTCTCTCGAGCCCTCTCTGCTTTCTCACTTCCTTGTGTCCGATACTGTTTTTAAAGAAAAAGCGTTGCGTCACAGTTGTTCGTTCGTTTTGATGTACACAGTCCACCGGCGGAAGACGGGCGGAGTCTACTCATTCGTATCGGACGAAAAAATAATGAGCCCCGCCTTTTCGGTTGTTGATGTGTAAAGAAATCGAGCGCTTTGTTCCAGGCGCCGCCAAAGTTTCAACTCAGGGCGGGACGGTCGTGTCAACGTGCGCGCGCAGTACCTCCTCGGCCAGCAGGGGGCGCTGCTGAGTCTACTCTACGACCACGGACTGGTCTACTGTATTTAGAAGTGTGGTGTCTTATAGATACATTGTTTTCTTAAATATAATCACATTAGAATAAAATGTTTACAGCTTATTAAAGAGTAGTAATGGGCATACTGCTTGTTATGAATTGTATAAAAAATGATTAATCCTATAGAAATCTGTTTTATTTAGATTGATTTGGCAGACACATTGGTGAATGTTATAACAAAACATATTATAAAAGCCATTTGGTTTTTATTTACTTTTGGACATTAAATATTTCCATCATTATATAAGAATGGAATGAGCAAATATAATACATTATTTTATTTGTGTTTGTGTATAACGTATCATTTGAATTTAGACTGAAGTAAGATCAAATATACTTATCCATTTCAAATTCATCATGTAAGGGGTTCACGTCTTGTTTTTATATAATAACCCATTCGTGACCCATAAATAGTTTCAAAAGTTCATCACTGTTGTGTAAAACAATTACTTATGTAGAAAAGAATGTGTTCCGTTCCGATACGCTGTGCCAAAGGGAGACCGTGGTTCAAGAACAACATTCTCCTCAGAAAACTTCCAAGTACAGCTGCCGTCATTGTGTCAGACATGTATCACCTTCTGAATCACCTTCTTGGAGCTCAGCCAAAATGACTTCTCTTTTGAGTCCTTGTACGAAACAAATGTTTTTACAATAATACAAATATTTCAACTTTAAAATAATATTTAAAAATTGTTGTACATTTTTTATTTATTTCTTCATAGATTATGTAACTTCAGTTTTTTTTGTGTGTTGCTATATTCTTGATGCCAGCAGAATGTTTTAATCTGAACTGCATTGCAGTCAGCATGACCAGGTTGTCCCCCACTGACCTTTGGGTCCTGGCGCACCCCACACTTGATAGAGTAGTAATGTACTTTTTTAAGACAATGAACCCTGCTGATGGTGGTTTCCCAATTGGACATGTTCTCCAGGGAATCCTCCCCTAAACATATCCTGGATCAAAGCCAACTATTTGCAACCTAATTCTGTGAATAGTTTGTTCAAGGAAGTCTTCTAGAAAAAAACAACATGGCATTGTTATTGTTGAATGTGCTTCAAGTGCAAAATACTTGTGATTTCATTACTATTTCTTATGAAACCCTACTATCTTGTATTGATTTGTAAGCAGGATGTTGCAAACCCCTTACTGTGTACATCGTTATTATGACCGTGTTTGTTACTTTGTAGAATCACCTCTACCACAAGTAGGGATGCACCGATACCGGTATCGGTATCGGTGGTCGATACTGCGTTAAATACTCGTACTCGCATCGGTTTCAATGGCCGATACCAAGAACCAATACTCACTCAACAGTATTTCACTACAACAAACTGGTCGCGCTTTGTGGAGAAGCAACCCCGTGGCGGAGCCGGAGACACTCTTCTCTGTCTCAACTGTCTCAACAGTCTCAACTTCTGAGCAGCCAATCACGCTATCCAAGTTGTTTTGCCGTCCAATCAGATGGCCAGTTTGTCTCAACAGCAGAATCTGGAGCCGCCATCTTGGATCCTCGCTACGCAGCGCTCACTTCTTTCAATAGACAGGAGAAAAGTGAGACGCGAGTACAATACAAGACTTTATCGATATTGTGCTTATTAACCGGTGTTGCATACGTGTGTATGACATATTAGTGCTCATATTAGTGCTCTTGTTAGTGGCTGACAGCCCCGGAGTTACTTGTAATCAGTCCGTCCCAACGCGACGCAAATGTTTCGCGCGACCAGATTACATGTAAAGTCTATGCACAGACGCGTGTGGTTGCGACAGACGCAAATTTACGCCGGCGGCACGTTAGACGCGAGAGTTGAAATTTTCCATATTTAATACATCTATAATTGAGAAGCTCTGCGCGTCATCACCGCCGTCCTGCCGGTTTGAATCAAACTGTTGCTGATCCACCAGAAGTAGCGCTGGCAGCGGCCTCATTCAGACGCTGTTGTGCGGCTACGGATGATATTATTGTAGCCGAGTGTCTGTTGTGTGTCTATATTTGTAATTCTAATAAAATGAAAACACGCTGCAGGGTAACTTGAACCACTTTTTTATCTCCTTCACACACGTATATCCCACAATTCCACTCTTTTCCTTTCCGTTTGTCCCTCCACAATAAAAGCACCGGAAACATAACTTGGAACACAGCTTCCTATATAATTGCTCGATCCCTAATATTATCGCTTACATTATGAACCCGGACACGGGGCGTTTTATGGTCCGACATTAGAGGGACTTCCACAAGAAGTTTAAAGCTTGGGATAGCCTTCTGTTAATTTTGTACTATAGGCTTGACATAATCTGCAGAGGATAAAATAAAATCTGCCTCCAAATTAATTGCACTTTCATGGAGACCAAATCTAAGAAGTATCGGTATCGGTACTCGGTATCGGCAAGTACACAAATAAAAATATCGGTATCGTATCGGTTTGTAAAAAATGGTATCGTTGCATCCCTAACCACAAGTAAACAAGAACAGACCCATTAATGACCACTGTTGCAGGTGGCTTTAATCGATTGTAATCAATAGGTTTATCAAACCAATATTGCATAGTCGGAAATCATCAGCATTATTTCTACTGATAGCAACTGAAATAAACGAAAGTCTCAGAATAGCCGAGTTGATATACATAGACATAACATAATAACACAGGAAGGCAGATCAATTTAGAAAGACACGTTGTTCTAACTGGGGACAAACACTTGACAGCTGTCAGAGGCACCGGGCACTGGCTTCACGGTGGGGATTGTGATTGGTCCTTTCAGCGACTATTTCACTTGTGATTGGTCACTCTTTCTTCGCGGTGTCGATTGTGATTGGACAAGAGGCGTTTACCCGGAGCCCTCCTCAAAGTACACCAACAGAGAGAAATAACAACAACTCCCCGTGGCACACCGTCAATACCTATTTAACCGTCGGCTGTTTTACTTTTTAATCACATCGGGCTTTAGCTGCTGAATAGGGGACTTTTTAACGGAAAGCTGACTTCTACCATTAGTTAGAAAGCTGAAAAACAATTAGCAGACAAAGTCCTTTATCCTAAAGACAGCATGTAAAGAGGCATCGTTAATAAAATATGGTGTTCACGTTAACAGCAACGTGTTAGTTATTTTGTTGCCGTTAATTTCTGAGTGTGGACTTTGTTTCACCGCTTCCTGGCGACCTTCAGCCCACGTGACGCACCAGCTGGCCCCCGCGATGTTCCCTCTCGACTCTCCGTGGAACATCTCGTTCGCGGGCTGCGGGTTCCTCGGTATCTACCACGTCGGTGTCGGCAGCTGTCTGCTGGAGCACGCACCTTTTCTGGTGCAGGACGCCCGGCACATATACGGGGCGTCAGCCGGAGCCCTCACTGCCACTGCTTTGGTCACTGGGATATGTCTCGGTAGGTTTCTCTGAGTGTTTCAACTTTATGTTATAGGAGGTGCTGTTAAAAAAAACAAAAAGACAACAAGTACTTGAGTTTAACATTTTTGTGCTGTAACCTTCTAAAATAAGTTTTAATAGCACTGTGACTTAAGTAAAGGTTATACATATATATATATATATATATATATATATATAAACTGCTGAATTAAACTAATGCACCTTTTTTATATGCCAAGTATTCACGGTGCACTGTACACATACACTGTTACAAGTATTGTTATTAAACCGTATGCAGGATTGCTCCTTTACAGATACTACATCTACTATGTCAATGTATTCATCTTTAACAATGTGACGCTTGTGCCCTTCTGACTTTCCATCATTGGTAGAACTACCATCCTGATCATGTCAAAATGAACCATCTTCTTCTCATAAAGACACTCTTAAAGATTTACACGGGGGAAGGGTTTAAGGGAAACATATCGTCCTGATTGTTCTTCTCTAATTATTGCTTATATGTGCAATATCTTATCAAACATCTACTCAACTGAAGCTGCAATTCCTGATTTTATAATGTAGACAATGTACAATTGCATGAATAACTTTATTTATCCCAAAACTTCTGATAATAAAGTACTGTCTTCTCTTTATGTACTCATTCACATCAACAATGTCTTCTCAGGTGACACTGGTGCAAGTATCATCGATGTTGCAAAAGAGGCAAGGAAGCGGTTCCTCGGCCCCATGCACCCTTCCTTCAACCTGGTGAAGATTATGCGTCACATGCTGCAGCGGACTCTGCCCGCTGACTGCCACCAAAAGGCCACCGGGCGGTTAGGCATCTCTCTTACCCGAGTGTCAGACGGAGAGAATGTCCTGGTGTCACACTTCAACAACAAGGAGGAGGTGGTGCAGGTGGGAGTTTAGTCTCAGCATACTGCTCTCAATAGTTTGCATGGGAGTTGGTTGATATTAAGGATATCAGATGTCAGGTTACTGTAGGTTTTATTATACTGATAATGTTAGGATGCATATTTTAAAGAAATTATCCTAAGAAATATGATTGTTGATTTTAGAGCTGACACGATTTGTCAATTTCATTTCAATTGATTTCAGCTTCTCAAATGGGAGGTTTGGCAGTTTAAAAAAATAATTGTATATAATTGTAATACAATTGTAAACATCTTTGGGTGTTTGACTGTCGGTTGGACAAAACATTATAAGAAGCCACCTTGGGCTCTGAAAATCTATAACATTGTTCACTATTGTCTGACAATTTATAGACAAACGCGATGAAAATACTATGCAAATTAATCAGTAAGGAAAATAATTGTTAGTGGCAGCCCTGATGATAGGCAGTGACAGAGTCTAATTAGCAAATGTAATTTAACAGTAATGTGTCTTTTAAAATCAGAAGAATACAGCAAATTTAAGTTATATCATGACATTTGAATCTTGCACTGTAATACTAATACAATACTATATATCACCCAACTGTAATTCCACCTCAAGCTTCTCATATCATCTCTTTTGTCCACTAGGCATGTGTCTGCAGTGCCTACATCCCCGTGTATTCTGGCCTCATTCCTCCCACGCTGCAGGGAGTGGTGAGTAGATTCAAGTTATTTGCTATGTGTGCAGTATCCTTAAGTTGTCTAATGAAAAGAAATTAGCTTAATTACTTTAATTGATTTTAAATGAAGGACTTTCGGTTTACTGAGCACTCTGCCATGCTGTATGTAGTTTATTTCCTCTCATTGTACTTTGTTGTTGTTACATTTGGCCCTTTCTACATCTGTAATTCCCCCCTTCCCCAAGGATATGTTTGTGTTCCACGCGCGTGGAAGCAATGATAAATAAATTCCTGTGGAGTCAGTGTTTGTCAAAGGTCTCAGAACTAAAGGGGGGAGCAAAACTTGTATTTTAAGCAGTATTGTTTTTTTGCCAGACATTTCTAGTGCAAAGGTCTTCTGGGCAATCTGATTGGGTAATACCAGCGCTCCCACCCTCCCTCTGTGGCCTTTGGGTTGGGTTTTAAGAGTGTACATGTGCCTCTGTCTCTCTCTCTCTCTCTCTCTGTGTGTGTGTGTGTGTGTGTGTGTGTGTGTGTGTGTGTGTGTGTGTGTGTGTGTGTGTGTGTGTGCAGGGCCACAATGTGAGAGTGGCAGAGCCAGATGTGTGACCGTGTTGGCTCAGGCATTAATGTTGTTCTGTCCTCTCAGACTCAAATTCAGAAAGATTTTGTCACTCTGGTCTTATCTGTTGACACACACTTCATGCCTCCCACCTCTTAGTTTAAAAGTTCACCAGCTTCGATAAAAACAAACACAATACACTTGATATGAAGTCACCATCATATCCCGTGGGACGATCGCTCTGTAGCCGAATAGGATTTACAGTTAATCTGCTTCTGTTTGTTCTGGAGCAAATTTTGTATCTTTTATCTTTCAGCGATATGTGGACGGAGGAATCTCAGACAACCTGCCTCAGTATGAGCTGAAAAACACCATCACCGTGTCCCCGTTCTCCGGAGAGAGCGACATCTGCCCCAGAGACACCTCCACCAACATACACGAGCTGCGATTCACCAACACCAGCATCCAGTTCACTCTCACCAACCTCTACAGAGTCTCCAGGGCACTTTTCCCTCCAGACCCCATGGTAGGTCACCTGATTACAAGCCTCCGGATGTACACACAAACAACCACCGATTAATCAACAGGAGTGAACTCATTGGACCTCTCGTGTGTGTTTGTTTTCGGGTGCAGGTTATGAAGGCCATGTGTAAACAGGGATATAAAGATGCTCTGCACTTTCTAAAGAGGAATGGTAAGAAATTCACTTTTTCTTCCTAACCTTCTCCAAATCATGTCCTGCTCCGCTTAAAAGAATCGGGTCAGTAGTGACAAGCCCTATTGATTTTCTGCCCTCTGGTCAGAACATGCTCGTATGTAGACACAGTGTCAATCTGATATGCTATCAGAGCGGCTCTTCCTGTCACATGTCAACAAATCAATTGTCTGCTTTTGCTTGTGATTAGACTTGTATTGTGTGTTTTTAGGTTTTTGGCAATTTCTAAGCACATTATCAACATTATTATCATTATAACTAGATTATTATAAATTAGTTGAATTATTTAACTAACTAAGAATTTATCCCATCACCATTGATCAAAAATAACAACAAATATGACTTGGTTCTGTTTGCAGGATTGCTTAATTGTAATGGACCTCAGAGAGAGCTGCCTCTGCTGGCTAATGGGGAAGAAAATGAGGATTGTAATGAGGAGGACAACAAAAGTGATGAAGAGGAGGAACAGACACATGTGGAAGAGGGAGCAGTCATGGTTCATTGCAGTTCCTTAATAGAGGAGCGTATCATCGAACACCTTCCACCCATTCTGCACAAAGGTAACAATTATAGAAGGAATAGTTGTGGCTCCATAAAAAAAACTCAACTTTTCATGCCCTACTTTAGCTTTGGGAAAGTGCATTTTTCAGATAATCCAATGGGTTTTAATGGGTATTTATCTTTATAAAGATACTTTTATCTACCCATGGTCAGATAAATATATTCAAATTAAAAAAATGAATTCAAATGAACAGTACTATCACACAAGAAATATTATTATGTTCATTCTTCTGACATTTTTACATTTTGATATAGATGTTTAGCTCCTGAATAGTGCTAAATAAAGCAGGTTAATTCTATGAATAGTTTGAGGTCACTGTTGTGGTCATCTTTGCCTCCCTCTGCAGCTCTAGTTGAGGCCTGCATGGAGAGGAGGAGCCTGATGCAGTCGCTAAGCAACCTGCTTCCTGTCCGGATGGCCTCCACCATGATGCTCCCCTACACGCTCCCTCTGGAGTCTGCTTTGTCCTTGACGCTCAGGTGCTGCAGGACTTCTTTACAACTGGTCCCATTTGCTAGTAGTAGTTGTGTGCAGCAAAAAATATTCTGCTATTATGTGTAGAATTTTAATTTTGCGGAGGATATATTTTTGTGCCTACCAAGACATTAAAGATAGCGGACAATACTGGACTTGATTTCTGTGCCAATCGACTAACAGCGACATATCCCATGTGTAGGCTTCTGGAGTGGCTGCCAGATGTGCAAGAAGATGTCGGATGGATTCGAGATCAGCTGTTAAAAATCCTACAGCATATTCTTCGCCAGGCCTCCAAAAGCATTTCCCAGCAAGTATCTGCCAGGCAGGTGACGTTGCAGTTCAACAAACATATAATCTGTCTGTCATATATATGCAAAAACTGTAGTTACTCGTTTCATTAAGGCAATTCTTGACAACTAATCATGCCAGAATACATTAAATGTCAGGTCGCTACGCTCCATGATTGATCTCACTATCTAGATCAGTGATTCTCAACCTTTTTTCAGTGATGAACCCCCTGGGAAATATTTTTCCCCCATAGTCCCCCATACCAATGAAAAGCATATATGTACATATACACAGCGCTGTGCCATCAGTGTCTGCTTTAATATAGAATACATACAATTTAGTTCATGAACTTATATTTGATTGAATATTTATTAAATTACTATTTTTAAAGGATTCTTTTAATGGATGCTCATTTTAAATACATCACATACCCCCTGAATGGCCTTCATGTACCCACAGAGGTACACTTATACCTATTTGAGAACCACTGATCTAGAGTATGTGATCGGGGTTGGCCACTTGGGGGGGGCAGCAACAAGAAGTTGTCCAACTTGTTTGCGAACAGTTGCATATTGCACATCCAGCAGTTACAGAGCAACATTTTCATTCAGTAGGAGTCGTGTTTGTGTCAGCCTGATGGATGTAGCTCCAATATATATATAATATTAGTTGCTTAGTCTCTACCAACTCCTGAGGGAAATATCAGTCTCTTCAGTCGCTGAGCAGGTAATGTAGTGCCTGATGTGTCTGACAACGACACTGAGAGTAGTGAGAGCAAACCAAAATGGTGAAACTCTCTTTAAAGCTCTGTAGAGTTGAGGGGAGCTGCAGAATCAGGTGATAATTCTCCGTAGGTTCATCTCTACGATCAACCATCTCATTGTCATTTTATACATAGTTATACAAATATTGATGATAGCCGCTCTAATAACAATAACACGCCTTGCTCTAGGTTTTACTGGCAGTTGGAGCTGCACCACTACAAGTCCCTCCCATCCCAGTTCAGTTCCACCAACCTGTTTCCCAACTGGGTTAATGAGAGCAGTTCTTCAGTTCTGGACGTCTTCACGCGCCTTGAGCAGTACAAGAGGCAGCTGCTGTCCGGAGTGCTGTGCATCAACATGGACCTGCAAGGCTCCTTCAAAACGAGAGCTCCCTCCAACTTGTCCCCTGAAGGCCTCACAATGGTTGTGGTTGATATTCCACTTGCTGTCGACTCTGGGGAAACCAGCAGCAGCTCCTGAGCGCTTCTGCGGCAGATGCTTCAGCACTGAGGTTCAGATGTACTTATTCTAGGTCCAGGAACATTTTTTAAAGAATTTGAATCCGACTTTAAAATTTGTTTACAACCTGTAATTTAGATTTTCTTTTAAGATGGCAGGAAGACATTTGTAATCGAAGAGCCCCTTTGTATAGTGGATGTAAATGGTATTAATTTACCATATTAACACTTTGTGTGTAAAATATTTTGGACTAACGCATGACACTGAAATAAGTCAGTGTGTCTGTAGGTGTACAGATGTGCACATGTGCTCAAACATGTACAAACTTGAATTCCAGGATGTCACAAACATAAATGTACACTTGAAGTAGCATTTTTAAAACAGATGAATGTTAATGTTTTTGTGGAATTTAGTCAGACTTGTAGTCAAGCACAGCGTTCCTCCTGCATCCCGTTATGAGCTCTGAGTCACTTCTGACCAACAGTGGATGCCCCGTTTGTTACAGGTAGTAACTCCATTTATTAATGCAAGTATCAATGCAGTATTGTGGAAAAGATATTGGCTTTATGATGTATGAATGTCAATGTATTATGCCTTTCCAAATATTTATATGAAAAAGACTAAACAGCTGTGCTCTGTTTACCCAATCATAGAAAAGTGTTTCTATCATCTTGATTTATTCACATGTAAGTTACAACTCTCTTTTTTTTTACACAGTACTGAATTTCTGCTTAAAAAAAAAAAGATTATATTTTCATAATCAAATAGTTTAATCTGAATTGCACTTTCGGAGTTTCCAAGATAATAACCTACCTGTATGGAAACTTGTATTGTGTACTACAATAAATTATGTTGTGCTTGAACCAAATAATAGCCAGAGGAATCTAGCATGTTGTCAAATTGTTGCAGGGAATAATATTTATGTGATCATTAAATAAACTGGTATTGAACTTGTAATTAACTGCAGGTCATGAGTGTTGTGTTGCATTGCTGTGAATACTCAGTTGAACAACAATGATCCTCACATTACCCAGAAAAGGCTGTGACGTACGGTGAAAAGTGTGCACAGAGCAGGGAACAGTACACATCAGGAACCGTAACCAAACAGTGAATCAAGAGCATTAGAACTTTTTGGGAGGCTTCCAGATACAAATGCTCCTATCAAAATGACAAATAAACACAATTTATATAACTTGTGAGTGTAAAGCACGGAAATAAGGGGGCTCTTTAAACAACTGCAGGTCAGTAACTGAAGGAATAACATACAAACTGTTGAATGTTTAATATATATACATATATATATATATATGTATATATATATATATATTTATATGAAATTAGCTCCTGATTAATGTTGTTATTACATTATTTAAATTGTTTCTTTATTCATAAAATCCTCATTTGAAAAAATGACATCCTGTGACGATAAAAGCCACATGTAATCACTGACAATGTTTTAGGTTACATTGATTTTTACGTTCGACATGTTGCGTTAATACGTTACAATACAAGTGATGTCGGAAAGGACACATAGAACACATATGGTATATTGTTTGTACCTTATACGAAGGTAAGTTTGTCTCTTCTAAGGTGGAGGGCATGGCATTTGTGATTTATTAAAAAGCAAAATGTTATGTTGGCCTTACTGATCTACATCTTTAGTTGTCATTTTGTGAGGCTCAAAAGGCTAAACTGCTTTGTTCTGATTCCCTGCCAGGCATACAATACATTCATAAAGAATTGGTGTCAATAGAGCATTTGCACTTAAACATTAATTATAGCAAGTCATTTACCCATGTTTTTGTGTTTGTGTGTGTTTGTTTTCATGCAGGACTAGTCTGCGCATTTTTTTAAAGCGTGTATTCAATCAATCAATCATTTTATTTGTCCCCAACAATTGTGCAGCACTACAAACACACAAAAAACAACCCACAAATTACATGATCACATTATACAAATACAAAATAGAAAGAAAAACAGTCTACACACCCTTCAAAACAATTTCAACTGTTAAAGTTGTTATGTTAAAATCGCAAGATATTAAGTATGTGACTTCTGAACTAGCATAGAGCTAAAATGAAATAAACTATAATTATTATCAATAATGTATTGGGGCATGACCTAACCTACACTATGAGAAATGACACTTCTGATATTGTTTTAGATTTGTTTTATGAAGAAAATACACTGTCCCTCCCACTGGACAGGAATTTCCGACTCCCCCTTGAAGGCAGCATGAGACTGCCACCCAGTCAGAAGTTCGCTGTGAAGTTCACGGATTCATTTCCCGCGTGTCTCCACCAGGGGGCACAGCCCGGGGCAGGCTCGGCACAAACCAAGCACTCCGCTTCTCCTCGTACCATGAGCTGAATCTGTCCGGGACAGACCAGGGAAGATGGCGGCCACTGACCATTCCCGGTCCGAAGCTGCCAAACAGCGACGGCAGGATCAGCTGCAGCGATGGCTGGGCTCGGAGACAGATCAGACGGGATCGGAGACCCGGGAAACTTTGAGCGGTTCCGGGACGCGGCGGGCGAAGGTCCGGTTCGCCCAAGGAGCCGTGTTTATGGCCGCCTGCTCCGCCGGAGACCGGGAGGAGGTGGCAGCTCTACTCCGGCAGGGAGCCGACATCAACCACGCCAACATAGACGGACTGACAGCGCTTCATCAGGTAGGAACGTTAAAGTTACTCTTTGGCAGTTAACCGCTGTGGTGAGTTAGCATCGAGAACTTAACGGCAGCTAACCGCCGCTCAGCGCAACAGTTCAAGGGTTATCCGGTAATTATCCTCGCAGCGAAGAAGCATTAAGTTAACTGAACTTATCTCACCGGGGAGTTAACGTGAAAAAAAAAACATTGCCACATTATTCCCGTTTCTTTTAACATAGCAGTAACTGTTCACGTTGTCTGAAACGGAACTCATCACTTTATCAGCTCTCTCGTTAGGTTTGTTTCGAGGGTCCCAGCAGCAGCGTTTCCTGGCCTGTGTGTGAGTTTATCAGCCCGTTGGTCGGCTGGGCCATCTGCACTGTGGCGTAAGGCACAGGCGTCTTTCTCTGACATTCAATGTATATATATATATTTTTTTTTCAATAAAGATATATTGAATATAGAGATATTCAATATATGGATACAGCAATAAGCAGCAGCCAGAAAATCCGGCCCCTTTGGAGCCTGGGGGGTCATTCTCAGACCTTATAGGTACCGACTGGCAGGCTGGTGACACACAGTCCTTGGTGGTAAAATACCACCAATACCACCAATAGTTATTTCCATCATCAACAGGTCTTTAGTGTGTTTTTTTTCCTCAGTGAATAAGCCACATTGAAGCCCGTGGACTACCACTATTAACAGGGCATCTGTGGCAGAATCAAAGAGGAGGATTTAACCTTCAGTTTAGTTGCTTTTGCGTGTCCCACTTCTTCTCAGTCTTCTTAATGCAGCTCAGCCTTCAGGTCCCTCCCTCCCCTTGGCTGCAGTAATAACACATAGGAACAGGCTGGACAACATCACTGTCACACAAGCCCTCGTTGATGCAGTATTTCCTCTGCTTTTATGATGCCGCGTGTCAAGAACACACTGCTTGTCTCTTCATTGAACTCACAGTCACATGTTTTTTTTTCTTTTTTTCTTTTGATATCCAAGCAAGCGTGTTAACATAAAAGATGTGCTTCTAATTTTCCTGCCCACTGGAGCTGAGTTGCGGTTCAGCTGTGTGCTCGCAGTGACGTCATGCTTGGAGATGATTGGTGCGTTTCTCTAAAGCCAATTGTGTGCGTTTGATGAAGTTACTTTAACATAACCGGTGCAGACGACTATGTGAGCACGTTCCCCTGGATGTAGGGGGAGCGTGCCCTCCTTTGGTTGATCCACATGTTGGGCTGTCACCCAGTGTGGTCCCTCTCCTGCCCTCCATCCCTTTCTCCCCTGTTGCTCGTTGGTTGCCTGGCGACCAGAATTAAATATAGGCCCACACTCTCCAAACTTTCCATCCTCTCCATCCAAAGCCTTTCTGTCTTCTTCGCTATGCTTTTTTTTTTCCTATTCTTTGCCCCCCCATCCCTCCTCCTCTTCCTCCTCCTCCTCCTCTCCTCTCCTCTCTGCCTTCCTTTTCTCCTCCCCTTTGCCAATTCCCCATGGTGGGGACTTTAGGGATTTCGGATGAAGAAATGGAAAACATTCCTCAAACCGCACAAACTGCTGTTGTCAAAGGCAATTTCCACAATGAGTCACTTGATGACCCAGTGAAGGAGTCTGCTGGGAGGCTGTGTGTGCACCCTTGCAGCGCAGAGGGTGAAGTGCCCTCTGTTCATTCATCCAGCTTGGAGCACCCACTTGTTCAGAGGGATCCCCCCTCCTGCTGCCAGTGAACGCTTTTGACTTGCAAGGTTCTGGCTCTGCTTTGTACTACGAGCCTCATCTTAGGCTCTTAAAACAGCTGTTTCTTTTCCAACTTACGGGCTGACTAATTATCTTACATTATGAAAGAGGGCGGAGACTTGTTGCAGCTTTGTGATTAGTTGATTGGCCCAAAAGCAAAGCCTCTTAGGTGGCCTAAGCGGGTCCTGTGTGATTATCGACACTTGCTGCTGTGACGTCCTGCAGAGTAAACTGATGATAATCAATGTGTTGAAACGCCGTCGCATTAGGAAACACAGTCTTGTTCCGAGCAGATGTTATCTCATCAGCTGTTAGTGATACAATCTGACAAAGAAAAACATGGTCCTTGTTTAGTATCACAGGGAAAAAATATGGATATCCTCAATTTGTTTCACCAGTAAAAATAATAGTACGGTCTGTGTCTGTTCCCCCCCCCCCTCCCTCCTCCCTTTTTGCTATTACAGATTTAATCTTAGTCGCAAATATCTTCTTTATTGACACTAAATTCAGGCTGATTTCTTTCCGTTTTACCTGCAGGCTCAGTAATTTGGTCCATGTTGGACAATCTGTGCACTACCGGCTGTTCATTAAATATCTTTGGATTTTAACTGTTATTCAGACAAAATAAGCACTATGACTCAATTACCTTGGGCTCTGGGGATTTGTTATGGGCATTCACATTATGTTTTTTGCAGTAATCGCTAATATTTAGCTGGAGTCTATTTCTTATATGGGCCGGAGGCTCAACATTATTTCAATTTAGGCCGATCTTTATCTGTTTAGAGCTAGTTGCCAATGTACACTGCATAAAGTATCCTTTTTAAAGCCATTTTTATCACTCATTAATTAATTTACCTTATCTTTTTAAGAAGTGGAAAAAACTACCGCTGTTGGTAAGTTATTGCAATCTTTTAGTACAAATAAACCTACTTTAATACTAGTTCAGACATCCATCTGCCTCATTTCAGTTTTAGTTGTAATTCTTATTTCTAGGAAATTCTTGAAACATGTTTGTTATTTTAAAAGGCCAAAATAATCTTACCCCAACGGCAAGTGTTATGATTTTCTTTGTTTTTTTAAGAATGATTTGATAACCAGAGCTTTTTTGCAGTATACAAACCTGTTCACCTTTTGAAGTTTTTTGTCCTCATAAATTTGAGCTGACATTAAAGCAACATATCATAACATAATCTCATGAGCTTCTCATGGGATTCATCTCGGGACTTGTGTTCGGTCACAATGGATCTCAGCTCGACTTTGCTTCAGGAAAAGCAACTAAATAGCTTCGCTGTTTGACTCACGCCACAAAATGACTTTTTTAGAAAGTACTTGAGGGCTTTTAGCAGCCCACTTTACAGACAGTCATCACAAGTATACAGTAGTCATTCTTTTAGCCCCAGTACTTTAGATAAACTTATTAGATTTTGGAGGCTTCTGCAGTTTTGACTTTCACAACAAACCAAAATGAAGTGGGTCCAAGCTCTGACTGGCTTGTGCTGTCTGGTTTCCGTTTTTTTTTTTTTTTTTTTCAATGCGCGCACTGGGGATTCTCATAATAGACGACCAACAATAAACACTTGATAGCAATCTGTCATGTGGTTGTGTGTCCTCTGGCAGGCCTGCATTGATGAAAATGCTGAGATGGTGCAGTTTCTGGTGGAGAGCGGGAGTGATGTGAACAGAGGGGACAACGAGGGCTGGACTCCTCTGCACGCTGCAGCTTCCTGCGGCTTTATCCAGATCACTAAGTGAGTGTTGACCGTCAGCACACTGACACATCACCGCCATTTAACTTCAAGGGCCTCACTGAAGTATCTCCCCCCCTTGGTGTTTTCCTATTTCGTTGCAATACAACCGTGAGTTTATGTAATGGACCTACACTAAATTGTAAAAAAAAAAAAAAAAAAAGCAACTTGTTTTCAAAAATTTATAAAACTGAAGTGGTGTGTGCATATGTATTGAGACCATAAATAAGCTGTGGTGCAACCAATTACCTTCCAAAGTCACATCACTAGTTAAATAAAGTCCACCTGTGTGCAACCTGTCACATGATCTCATTATATAGACCTGTTCTGAAAGAGCCCAGATTCTGCAACACTACCAAGCAAGTAGCACCATGAAGACCAAGGTTCTCTCCAAACGGGTCAAAGGTCTGGAAAAGGTTGAGTTATAAACACAATATCCAAAACATAAACACCCCACGAAGCACCACTAAATCATTATTACAAAATGAAAGAACATATGGTACCTCAATAAACCTGCTAAGGGAGGGTTTAGCAGGTTACACACTCACGGCAAGGAGGGCTTTAATGAGATAGGAGGTATGTGTTTATAAGCTGAGATCAGGTGACTGGTATGGGACACACTGGTGGACTTTATTTCACTAATTATGTGACTTCTGAAGGTAATTGGTAGAACCAGATCTTATTATGGACATAGTACTTAAAAGATTAGTATTATTTCACTTAACCAATGTTAACCAACTATTTTGTGTTGGCGCATTATATAAAATCAAAGTTAAAATCAATTTAAAGTCCAGGTTGTAATGCAACAAAATAGCAAAAACACCAAGGGGGTGAATGCCTTTTGAGTCGGTGTTAAAATGGTTGTCTATAATATTTATAATATTGCAGGACATTTAATAAACAATACGGATGTAAGTGTTTATACAGCTTAAAAATATAATATGTATCATCATATTTATAGTTAAACTGTTCAACTCCACTCTGTGTGCCGTGTTTTAGTTTTTATACCCTTTTTTATTATTTAAAGGTACCTGATAGAACACGGCGCTCATGTCGGGGCGGTGAACAGTGAAGGAGAGCTTCCTCTGGACGTGGCCACAGAAGACGCCATGGAGAGGCTTCTCAAAGGTGAAATCAAAAAACAAGGTGAGGAATTCTTTATTACAATCTCAAGTACAATATATGACATTGTTGTGCTGTCATCAGAAATGTAATTTTTCAAGCATAACATTTGCCACACATTTGCTGGTTCATGTTTCTCAAATGAGAGAAGTGAACACGATCAAAAGTAACTCACTATAGTATGTTGTATTGTTGCCAGTATGCTAGTAATAACAGTCTTTTCATTTTTGAAGCAACATATTCATCATGTTTAATAATTATGCCAAATGAACTAAGAACTTTCAGCAGAATTAGTCGTTTTACAGATGAGTAGAGGCTTCCACAGTCTGTCTTTACATGAAGGTGACTTGAAGTTCTTTACTGTATATTCCATGTGGTTTGAACGAGCTTTGGCATCAGTTAGGCTAATTTCTCTAAAAGTGGAATAAATGATTAACTCATCCAGCGCTCTGGCTCCTTGGAATGAAAACAACTCTGAACTCTTATCCATAAATGCCCATAACCTGCTTTGCATTTTTGTCCTGTTTTTACAAATGATGACGTTTAAAGCACACGTCTTGCTCAGAGAAGACAAAAATAGGCAAAGAAAATGAGGACAGACTCACTGTGTCCCACATAGTACACGAGTGTACTGAGGGTCCAGGCCTATATCTTTATCACTGTTGACTACACAGATTGCAGAGATCCATCATGCAGCTGAAATGACAGAAGTGTAATATTTTGTCTTTTGTCTGTGGCTTATACAATGTCTTTATAAATGTACTCACTAGTGATTTTTATGTTGTCAAAGGTCTGCAATCTGATTTGTGTGTGATTGTGTATGCGTTTTCATTTGCCACTGTTTCACATGTGCATCACAGCTATCGATGTGGACAAGGCCCGAAAGGAGGAGGAGAGGGTCATGCTCCAGGACGCCACGGCGGTGCTGGCGGGAGGGGGCACCCTCACACCTCACCCAAACACCAAGGCAACCGCTCTGCACGTCGCTGCTGCCAAGGGCTACATCGAAGTCCTGAAGTGAGGATCGGTCCACACACATGAGAGCCCTGACAGCCAGTTAGCTCTCAGCTCAGTTTGGTATCGCACCAAATCAAATGGCTTTTATTCAGAGCCTCTCCTCCTGGACATTCCTCATCCTCTCCCCCTCTTTCCTCCCCTCTTCAGGGTGCTGTTACAGTGTAACGTGGACGTGGACAGCAGGGACACCGACGGGTGGACGCCTCTGCATGCAGGAGCTCACTGGGGGCAGGAGGAGGTGTGCTCCCTGCTGGCTGACAACATGTGTGATATGGGCGCCGTCAACATTGTGGTGAGTGCGAGACAAACAACCTCTGCTCTGCATAAGCTGTTATATAAATTGAAGTCTTTATTTGCTGATGACTGATGATGCACTGTGAATGTCCTTGTAGGGCCAAACACCTCTAGATGTTGCAGATGAGAAGCTCGTGGACACTCTGGAGGAGCTGCAGAAGAAGCAGAACGCAGTGAGTCTGCCTTCACAGAGGCTCCTCAACTATCTCACTAAGTTAGATAAACCTGATATGATTGATAGTTTTACAGCGGCAAATGTTCTCTGTGTTTATATGTGTTTATATTTCTCTTCAGTTACGCAGCGAGAAAGAGAAACAGACTCCTGTTATTGAGACCAGCCCGCAAATCTCCATGGTACCACTCCGTACACGCAGGTGTGTGTGTGTGTGTGTGTGTGTGTGTGTGTGTGTGTGTGTGTGTGTGTGTGTGTGTGTGTGTGTGTGTGTGTGTGTGTGTGTGTGTGTGTGTGTGTGTGTGTGTGTGTGTGTGTGTGTGTGTGTGTGTGTGTGTGTGTGTGTGTGTGTGTGTGTGTGTGTGTGTGTGTGTGTGTGTGTGTGTGTGTGTGTGTGTGTGTGTGTGTGTGTGTACACGCTACGCTGTTCCTCAGCTGAATCCCAGTACCAGTAGTTTGCATGCAGGTATGATGTTAACAGTCCCAGCATTCGGCATCTATCCACTGACATTATACTGGATAGATGGCGCAGGCAGCGCACATGGTGTGTCCCAGTTTCACACAGAATACTAAATGTTATTGTTTGTTTTGGAGTAATACAAAATAAAAAAAAGAGAAAGTTATATAAATACCTAAAATTCAAAAACATGTTTTAATGGATACTTTTGTCCTACATTTCAAAAGACACGGAAAACTGTAATCAACTCAGGCTAATGGCTCTCTGCCGCCACAAAGAATAATGATAAAAGGAAGAAAATAAAAGGAAAAGGATAATAAAATAAAACAATGCATTAATCACGAGAAACTATAATTTCATAACATGTATTTTGAAAAAGCATTTAAACATTTAGGTTTGCAATATGGATAAAATCCTCGATCACAGTACAGGTAATCTATCATTATGCATTATATTATCTGGAAACTTCAAGACAGTAATATCTGTTTTTGGCTAATCTGGCAAATTAAATGACGAATGAAGATACTTATATCAATGCCATTGAGTTACCTAATTATATATTTGCATATGTTTAGAACTCCCTGGATAGACTGGCAACTTATCCAGGGTGTACCCTGCCTTCGCCCAATGACAGCTGGGATCGGCTCCAGCGCCCCGCGACCCTAAAGAGGATAAGCGGTTCAGATAATGGATGGATGGATGTTTAGAACTTTATGCACAATACATGCATACAAAGCTAAAATAACACACCTTTAGTGCAAAACATATACTTGCAACTAGGGCTTTCCTTGACCAAGAATTTCACAAAGAATCACACATAAAGCTCCACTTTAGATGTTGTGTTTAACAGAGATTTGCTCATAGGTTTTCTTGGAAATAACTCATTCAGCATGAAAAAAACGTTGAAAAATGAATAATTGATTCAAGAAATCTCAGCCAACTAAGACCAAACGACTAATTAGCCAACTAAACGACTGAGAGGGAGCCTCCCTAGTTGCGACACACCTGTGTGTGTGTGTGTGTGTGTGTGTATGCTGCAAAGTTTGCATATATTGAGGAAAGATTGTAAAAAGCTGTAGCTTTAAGTTCCATAAAGCTAAATTGTGATCTAGTGATAAGACGGCAGTGCTACACATCCCAGATAGTGACCCACTCTTTCACCCACTGATGTGTTGATCCGCGCATGCTCGCTCTAATTGGCTGCACGTGGAATGATTGCCCTCACTGATCAGCTCCCTGCATGCCACCTGTTGTTCCACCCCACCTTGGCCCCGCCCCTGCAGGACTTCTATCTCTCGTATGAGCAGTAAAGAGAAGATCTGCCTCCACGAGCGGGAGAAGCACCCACCTCCTGCCCTGCAGAGCAGCCCGGCCGAGGATGAGGAGGAGGAAGGTCAGACGGGACAGAGCCAGCCTCAGAGCCAGGGGAAGGCCTCCAGCAGCTCCAGCTCGGAGGAGGAGAGCGAATCGGAGAGCGACGCAGAGTCGGGTAAGAGAAGCGGCTCTTGCCTGTATTTTGAAGGGAGTTTGGGTTGTGATTACTAATAATATTTATGTGATAAGTTGTATTTAGGAACTGACATGTGGGTGTTTTATCTGTTGCTGACCTTTGCAGAGAAAGCGAAAAACAGAGAGATCATTAACAACTTGAACAACAAACGCAACACCACCAGCCTGCTTCCTACCTCCATGCCAACGAGCACTGCAGCCAGCCAAGTGAAAAAGGTAACGCATCGAGATATTATAGGGAACATCAAGTGTGTGCTTTAGCTGCATGACGACAATACTGAACAACAGAGATGATGACTTGTGCTGTCTCTGTAGCAGGACCCAGGCAAGCCCCCGGCCCCCGAGGCCCCGGGCTCCTGGAGAACGTCTCTGAGGAAGGCAGGCAGCTCGATGACTCTGGGCTCAGCTGGACTGTCTGACACCAGCCAGGACCCCAGCCGACCTCCAGAGACCGTCCTGGGCATGACCCGCTCTGCCTCCAGCCCCCGCCTCAGCTCTGAGGCCGAAACCAAGGTACTCGCCATAGGCACTCACATGATTCAAGGATTTATACACCCATAAAACCAGTTATTGTCAACTCCAAATAAAGCCTTCTTTTACATCTTCCGTTGGCCGAGTCGCATAAAAAAATAAATAAAAAAAAAACCGATGAACCGACCTCACCCCTTGTCCTCAGGAGCCGAGGCTCGCTCGGGTACCGCCCATCCCAACACGGAGACTCTTCAGTATTCCAGACAGCAGCTCTGACAACTCCAACAGGTGGGCCGGTGCTTGCGTATACTTCTGCGCTTGTGAAACCAGAATCTGTTTTTCTGAGTCACTGCATATGTGCCCTTGTCACCCTTTTTCTCTTTCTCTCAGTTGGCTAAGTCGTAGCTCCTCTTACACCCGGCGCCTTCATAGTCAATCAGGAAATGATCTCACTAGCTCCACCCCCTCTTTGCTTCGCAGGTCAGTCATGCTGCTCACTGCCTGTCTTGTATTTGTTTGCTCTCCTGTTTGTGTGTGATTTTGGTATTGGTGTGTCACAGCTTATTACATCCCCCCCAGCAGTGAATACTAATTTGTGTGTGTGTGTGTGTGTGTGTGTGTGTGTGTGTGTGTGTGTGTGTGTGTGTGTGTGTGTGTGTGTGTGTGTGTGTGTGTGTGTGTGTGTGTGTGTGTGTGTGTGTGTGTGTGTGTGTGTGTGTGTGTGTGTGTGTGTGTGTGTGTGTGTGTGAGTGAGTGGCTGGGAAAGATGTATTTGTTTCCGACGGGCTTTGCCTTGTTTTTTAGCTCATCTTATGGAAAGAGACTGGATGACCCCACCGTGACCTCAGCAAGCACAGGAACAAGCTCTGCTGGACTCAGTCGCCTTAATAGTGTCTCGTCCCAGAGGTATTTCATTTTTACATACATTTTCCTCACTTGTCTGAAAGATCTGTTAGTCACCTCTTACCTCTCTCCATAAGACTTTCTCAGGAACAGACAGAAAAGAAGGATCGACCTGCTGTCACCACCTCCTCCAACTCTCGGAGCACGACCACAGGAGAGCAGGAGGCCAAGCAGAGGCGCAAGTGAGTCAAGGCTGTGGGTGTTTGTGTGTGTGTGATTGGCAATGGGCTCATGTTTGTAAATTGTGGTGCGTTGAATCTAAATGTGTGTGACTTGTGTAGATCATATCTGACGCCAGTGCGGGACGAGGAAGCAGAGGCACAGAGGAAGGCTCGCTCCAGACATGCACGGCAGTCCCGCCGCTCCACTCAGGTACAAACATCATACGTTCAGATGTTCGCAGGAGTGCTTGTGTTTGTCAGTCTGGTACATTAGACGGTGCTGTCTCTTTTTTTTTACATCTAGGGGGTGACACTAACAGATCTTCAGGAGGCAGAGAAGACAATGATGAAGACGGACAACAAAGGGAGAGAAAAGGAGGAGGAGGAGAAGGAGAAGGAGAAAGAGAAGGAGAAGGAGAAGGAGAAGGAGAAAGAGAAGGAGAAAGAGAAGGAGGCAAAAGCAAAGAAGGGGGAGGAGGGGGTGAGAGCCATATATCAGAGTTACAGCCCTGTGTTGGCTACTCTTATATAATGTCATGTGACGTCACATAGCAGGGGATACTGTGTTTACAGGAAGTGAGCTGGAGGTCTCGTATTGCCAGTCTGCAGAAGTCTGACTTGCTGGGCCTCACTCAGCCTGCTGGCACTCCCCGCCCACAGACATCTGACCGGAGAGGTACACATCACCACTTCCCCTTTCTAACAGAAACGTAGAGCTTTGCAATGTGGGTGTTGTTGAAACGTTTGATTTGCTCTTAAACGACTGCTGTCTGGCTTCATTCCAGATGTTGAGGCCAGCACTGGGGAGAGCGAGACAGAGCGATGGGCCAGGGAACGCAGGGAGAGGAGACAGGCCCGGGCCAGAAGGAAGGCACAGAGGACCGGGGAGGTAAACAACGCAAACATCGTTTTATTTGGAAAATTGATGCAGGAATAAAAAAATAAACCAGTAATGTTGTAACTTTACTTCAATATTTCATAAGAACACTTAGTGACGTTTGTGTCATCTGCAGAGTGATGACAATGATCCCAGTGGAGAGGAAGAGTTCTTAGGCAGTGGGCTGGATCCACAGGTGTGTGTGTGTGTTTGTGGTTTCAGTGGACCGTAGCCACAGATAATAATACCTTAATATCAAACGTAACTTGTTTTCTTTTATTCTCTGTTTACAGACAAACCAACACTTGAGTTCCAGGTATGAACGGCCCTCGGGTTTGATTGGCCCTCTATCTTCATTCTGTCAGCGAAGTCTCAATGATAGCTCTGATCTCTGCTCTGCTCATCTACTCAGGTCCTTTAACGACTGCACCCAGGGAGGAGGCTCTGACAGCAAGGATTTTAAGAAGGTCAGCAGACACAACTCCTATTAAGAAAATTTAAAAATCAGTGTGTTTGTCCCACTTATTTACTACTCAGTTTGTTTGTTTGTGTGTCAGTTGTTTGAGGATGTCTCCAGAGAAAATAGTCAGCTCCAGTCTCAACTCCAGGACACCCAGAGGATAATCAGTCAGACCAGGTTGGATTTGGAAAAGGCCACACAGGTGACCACACACACACACACACACACACACACACAGTTCTGTTTTTGTGACTTTTGGGGACATGACGTTGACTTGAAAATGGAAACAAACAAAACATTCTTTCTCAGTGCCAGCAAAAGCCTTGGCCGGGTTATATTGTTTTTGGGTTGTCTATCCATACGTACGTCACGCCATTCTTGTGATCGCGATATCTCTGGGAGGAATTAAGGGAATTTTGCACAAATGTTAACATGAAGATGAAGAAAAAAACACTGATTTAATTTTGGTCGTCAAATATCAAGGTCACATTGAGCTCACAAAACACATTTTTGGCCTGAACTGAAGAATGTATATGCTAATTCTGACAATTTCACACAATTGTCTGAAAGAATATATATGAAGTGAGGACAATTTGGACAGACATGGATGTAAACTGCAACTTTACTGCTTGGCGGAGGCACAGAACTGTGAGCTTCTAGCAGCTGCCTAGCTTAGCTTAGGAAAAGACAATCTGTCATACATGGATATTCATATTCACTTCATATATTTACTGTACAGAAATGAACTGTGAAGCAGTAATTCTAGTTCTGCTCCAAGATTTGGATTTTGGTTTAATCTGTATTGTGTGACATCTGTTTAAAAGAAATTCAGTCATCCTCTGAAAAGAAAAGTTGAATGCTTTAGCAATAAAGCGCGGCTTTGCTTTCTTCAATGTACTCAAAGGGTTCTGCCTCTATACCCTTACTTGGTCTGGTATGACCAGTAGCGGATGAAGGCTAAAGTTAGCTCATGTTAGCGAACATAAATAATGCTGTGTAACTGACTTTGGCAACTTCATGACTACTTGTGCTTTTGTTCCACCGCGTTTTACCCTTTACCATCATCCTGTCACTGGGTAAATAGTGGTTGTTGTCTTTCTCTAATTGGAAATGTGAATGAGCAAAGGGACATCCACATCAAGTGTTGCAGGTTGAACGTATACACACAGGCAGTTTCTCGTGATCATGTCAGCCTCCTGTTCTGGTGATGATGTTCATGTTATTGATTTGTTGTGTCCAACAGAGACAGGAGCGCTTCAGTGACTGTTCAGCCTTGCTGGACCTGGAGAGAAAGGTAATGCATCCCTAATGATAGTGTTACCTCTTGTTATCTCCGCCAGGAGTGTGCATCTGTGAATGAGTGAGTGTGCACCACTGTGTCTGTCCACAGCTTGCGTTCCCCACTAACAAACTGCATCATTTTTTGGGGGGGCCAGTTAGGGCTGCATGCTCAAGCCCCTTTTGTGGTTGCGGTGACTCGTATAAAAAAAAAAACGAACGCCTTTCATACTGCCTGCTAACTCCTCACTCACTACTATTAACCAGCCACCGGACGGTGGAGGCCAATACTGATAATACAGCTGAGTGCATCGCCGATATCCCCCATCTGCTACTCTGCTCCCACAGTGTGAGGGGATAACAGTTTGCAGTTTGTTTGGCTAACAGCTCACAGAACTACCACACTGCTGCATACGTCTCAGCCGCTAATCTGCTGTTCACTTTTACTATTTTGACTGTGTTTGGCTAACTGCTAACAGCTTATGGAACTAACTAAACACATGCTGCTGAGTGCATTACCACAAATCAGCCGCTGCTAAGCGGCAGAAAGCTTGGTGAGTTAAATTTTGTTTTTGGCAAGATGTTGTGAAGTGTATTATACAACGACTTCGAGCCATTTGCTTGCATCCATCGCTGCTTGTTTTTGAGTTTGAATGAAGTGTGTTTTACAACTCTTTACAAACCATTGGTTGAGTACATTACTTGTTGTAAGTTGGCTCACTTTTATTTTTCTGTGCGGTGTGTTTGGATAACCGCTTACATAGCTGCCAGTTATAACAATGTACAATGCTGTACCTCAGCCGCTGCTCCGTGGGCAGTTTTGCAATCATCACCGCTTGCTTTTGAGTTTGAATGAAGTGTGTTTTATAACGCCTGGCAGACCTTTGGTGTCTAGACTGGGGGGCTTAGCCAATTGCGGGTTGTAGACATTCAATCACACAGCACAGCAGTGGTCATTGCTGACATACCTGGCGGAGATCTGCACTTTACTGAGTGCACCTTTTTAGTGGTTTTTGTTGCTTTGCCTCACGACTGCCACCCCTGCTATCTGTTGACGCTCTCTCCTCTCTCCTCCCCCACTTGAACCACTTTCTCACCTGTTTTCACTGGCCTTCTGTGGCCCTTCTTACTCTCTACATCACCGCCTTTGTGCCCCCCACTCTCCCTCACATTCCCCTGGCATCAGGACCGGAGGATGTTGGAGCGGCGAATGGCAGAGCTGGAGGAGGAGCTAAAGGTGAGGAGACTAGTCTTATCATGGCCGAAGACACTTTGCATGCTTCTGCTTGATTAGCTTGGCTTTAGCTTGAGCAGGCACCAGTGTTGTGGAGGTACACTGTAGAGATGTTTAACACAGTACACCCTCTCTCAACCTGTTTTCATGGGGTGTGATAATTGTTTTCTGTTACATGTCATTAATTTGGTTGATTTTCACATTAATGGATGTTTCTGTTTGTCTACCGAACAACTACCTCGAACCTGATCTCTTCGCTCTCACAATTTTGTCTCATAATTGTCTGACGTCTCCAGTAATACAGAATGAATAGGTAAAGTCCTTTTCTTTAAAGGAATATTTCAGTATTTTGGGAAATATGCTGTTGATACCACTTGGCCGGCAGCTGCCTAGCTTAGCTTAGTTTAGCATAAAGACTTGAATCAAGGGGAGACAGCTAGTCTTGCTCTGTCTAAAGGTAACTTCAGTCTCTGCTGGTTGCAGCTGGCAGCAGGCCTCCATAATAAATAGGGAACAATTGGTTCATACCTGGATATTCATATTTACTTCATATATACCCTACAGAAATAAGATTGGTATTGATCTTCTCATCTAACTCTCAGCAACAAAGCAGATGAAGATATTTTCCAAAACAAATAAAATGTAAAATTATATATGAAAATGTCTTTGCTGTTATTCCTCTGCCAAGCTAGAAAAAAGCTTCTCCTTTTAGGATTTTGACACTTAAATGGACGAGAATTCAAACAAATGGCAAAAGATCACCTAAGTCTGACCAACTGATCAACACTTGCTGTCTTCCACTCAACTGTATTTAACATGAATTAGGTGTCCAGCCTTCTTTTAAATTGTATGATGACAGCTTTGTTACTAACATTTATTGCATTGATATGAATAAATTGTCAAATTGTAAACAGTGAAAACTGCCTATAATATACAATCCAATATCTCATTATCCAGTAACATAAAAACAAACAATAAAATCATCAGACTGTTTTTACATTTTGCTTTAATAAAAACATCATTCTTACCACCAGGTTCTGGTTGATTTAAGAGCAGACAACCAGCGTCTTAAAGATGAAAATGGAGCACTGATCCGTGTCATCAGCAAACTCTCCAAATAGGCGGAGAGAGAGAGAAAGAGAGAGACACGAAGAGCAGGGAACCCCCCCCCTCCCCCCTCCCGCCATCCATCCCTCCCTGCTTCCACACATTCCTCCAAGTGCCAAAGAGTGAGAGAGCGAGGGGGAGAGAAGCAGCAGAATGTCCTATGTACATGAACACCACAGCTTGACTTGGATTGTGATGCCTCTGTGAGAACAGCTGGAGTGGCTTTTGTGTGCCTTACAGTGCATTTGTCACAGGAAGACCGGCGGCACGAAGGCCTGTGGCTCTGGTCAGAGGGTCCCACAGTAGCAACATGAGCCAGAGTGCCCACGGCCGGTGAAGCACACAAAACATCTACTACGACTGTGCATCAGGGGAACACTAACGTGCACACACATTCCTATGCGTGCATCACATACTTCCTCCGTGCACATTCCACGAGCGCACAAGGCAGCTTTGGCCTTAAAGCTCCCACTTAGTATTTATTTTTTTGTGAACACACTCACGTCACAAATTCACGAATTTACCCTACTCACAGTTCAAGTCTAACGTGTTGTCAAGCAGTAAAGGTTTTGGTGTAGTTCCTTTTTTCTTTTCTTTTATAAACCGCTCTGAAACACGTTTCGGGCTCTGTCTTTCCATTCAGCATCGTCCTGACGACGGGGAAGTCCGCAGAACTCTGTTGGGTTGTTTGGTCTCCACATGCAAGTGTTTGAATCCACCTACCTCTCCACCTATGCACTTCCCCACATACATTTTTATTTTTGTGACCACAGACACACTTCATGCTCTTAAAAATGACCGCAGAACCAGGTCAGTCGACCACAGCACTTTACTCTCTGCAAAGCAATAAAAGATGTGACGCTTTGCCCGTCCTCCAGACAAACGTATTTCAGAGCAGCGCCCTCTCGCTTGTCAGAGGAGGGAGAAGTGACCCATAGCTGAAGGTCAAAGGTCATTGCACAATTATAAAAATTGCTGTTCTGTCAACGCCTATCATGCTATGGATGGTTTTAAATATTACCATTGATAAAGATATTATTTTCATAGTTTTTCATTGTCAATTACTGTCTTGCAATGGAGCATGGTTATGTATATTGTATGTGTATAAATATTAGTCTTGAATAATACCCCTTTTGAAGTACAATTCCATGTAGCTTTTCTTCACATGTTGGTTTTCTAATATATTGAATGGATGTCTGCACCCTAATAAAAAAAAGTGTGTTTGTAGTGACTTCCTGGTTATTCTGTACACTGCACATTACACCTCTACTGCTTTGTTCACAAACTTGTTGATTCAATATTACATTACTCTTGGACAAAGATGTATCTTCACATTATTTCCCTCCATAACACTGAATCCTACTTGGATTCCCATCTTATTAGTAATGTGTTGTGACCGATTGAGTCATCCAATTTCTCAATTTTGAGGTTTGCGATCATCTGGTTGTTTGAGTTTTATTTATTCTTTGCTGCTTCACCCACATTGTATTATCCCTGCCTACAGTTGTTCTGGTAGCCAGATGTCCTTTATCACTGGGGAGAGAAAAAAAGAGGAACAAAACAGCTGCAACACAGTGAGCATAACGGAGGAAACAGGGCAACACAGATGTATTTACAGTATGTTTGGACTGTTGCATTAATCTAATGATGCTCCCAGGTGGACAGTCCATCAGTCTGACTGACGTGATAGAGATGAGTGTTATTACATGCTGGATGAGTGCTCAGTAGACGTCCGGGTGTAAAGCTGTGAGAGTTGTGTTTTGAGCTCTTGTCCATTTGGACTAAAGTGTAGTGAACACCAGTCATCCATCTGTTTGTCTCATCTGAGAGCAGAGAGATGGACCACTGTCCTGCAGGGTAGAAGTACTGACAACAAGCTGCGCTCCTAATAAGGAAGGGCAGGCTGGCCGAGGCACTCTCTCTGTAAATATCCCTCAGGTCTGAGAAAGACAGAGGAAGGGAGCTGGGGAGGAAGAGGGAAGCGGATGGATTGCAGCCTTATATGGAGAAAGCACTTCTTTTCCCAGGGTTTGTGGCTCTGACCCCCGGCACGTTGCCAGATGTTCCACAAACGGCTCCTCAGCGCAACCAAGTGGTGCAACTGATGAAATGCTATAGCTGAGCTCAGGATGAGGCAGAACAGTGTATCTGGTCAATCAGTGGCAGATCAAGATAAATACTTATACAGTGGAATGGAGACTTTATTGGGTGGCAGCAGTGTGTGTGTGTATACCCTGATTTTCAAACAATCACATATATACATTTTAGTTTGGAGAACCCCCTCAAATTAAAATATGTAAACTATTAACATTACAATTTTGTGGCACATGAGTAGAACATTGAAATTAAATTCCAACAGGTGGCATTAGAAGAAGAAAAATGTCCAACTATTCAGACATTTCACATAAGGCTGTGGCTATAACAGATCATTAAATAATTAATAATTCATGATTTTTAACAGGTTATTTTTACTAAGCTTTGAAAGCTTTTGAACTTTATGTGGCATTTTGTTTGGGGTTTGGAACGAGACATTTTAGTGCCTGATTTTTAATCTCTGGGGTTTCTATGTGCCAAGCCTTTCAAATGCTAGGTCCTACAATTCCCACAATGCAATGTAGTCTTTTATTAAACCGTTCTTGTCTGTTCAATGCCCCAATCATTCACATTCACACTCCAAATAATTTCCTGAACAATTTTTGCTTTTATTAGACTGCAACAGTAGATAAATGAGAGTAAAGGGAGAAAGGACATGCCGTAAAGGACCCTGACTGAATGCCAACAGAGGATGTTGCATTTCACGGTTGGCAAATTATCGTGTAAATTGTTTGGGTGAGGACTAAAATATAAGAGCTAAGAGCAAAAAGGTAAAAAGGGAGTTTAGAGCAACCGGTAAGCCGAGTGGAGATGACATGATTTAGTTTGGAGAGAGTGACGTGATACTTCTTGGAAAAGATGGGATGGAAATGTAAACACTCCAACAATGACCTACAGAGTATTTTTACAGTCTCAGCCAAGTGGTCCTGATGCTTTAATTGTGAATATGTACACACACGAGGCAGCCGGTACAGCCTGTAACGAGACCGACCAACTGTATCTTAAGTGTATATTTATATGGTTAAGACCTTTTTTTTTTTTTTTTTTTAAAGCTAGGATTTGTCATCATACATACATTTATTCACAAATGTTCAATCTGGTGGTGATCTACCTATTGATCCAGTGAAAGCTGCACAGCTGGGGTCAGACTCTGCTTTATCCTCTCCAGAAAGTCCATGCCATGTTTTCCAGCAGACTCAGAGTCATGTGCAGGTTTTCTTTGCAGCACAGCGGGCTACGCGGCCTCCTCCTGCAGCTCCAGATATGACACTACTAACTTGGACCTACTTTAACAACAACTTTAGAGTCCGTGGCTCTCAGTAGTCATGCACTATAAAAGGAATTACAGTACATGAACTCATTTTTGTAGGTTAAACAACTAAGAACGAGCGGGTTGGGACCTTCTGCAGGTTTTATCTTCAATTCGCTTTTTCAGCATTCCTCTTTGTTGCAGAAACAGATTCTTCCTGTCTACTGTATGTTGAAGTTATTTATCCTTTATAGGATTTTTAATGCAACATGCATTGGCAAACTGCAGGAGTGGTTGAGCTTAATATTTAAGATTGTATGTTTATTTAGTTGCCTTCGATGTAATTCATACTTAATTACTGAAAAGTTTGAGTCTGTTTAGTTTTTTGGATTAGTGGTTATTTTGCTGGTAATTGTTTTATGATTTCTAAGGATGACACGTCTTGTGACACAAACGTGTCAAAGTACACAATCTACAAATAACCTCTGCAGGCAGGAACGTGTGTGTGTGTCTGTGTGTCTGTGTGTGTCTGTGTGCGTGCATGCGAGGTGCCAGCAGGGATCTCATACTCATGCAAATTGAATTGTAATATTGCATAAATACAGCACATAACCACTATAATCTAATTTAGGGAGTTTGTTTGTCTCATAGAGAACTGTTTTAAAAATATAGTTGTTGTCAGACCATGCTAACTTGTATTATTTGAAATAAATATTCATTGTTGAAGAGCTGGGACCCTCTCAACGAACCCTGACTGCATTTGAAACCAGATTTCCGAACATCTCCTCTTCACCATGTCCTATGATGAAGACCCTTACATCTTCTCCACTGACACGATACCCAGTGACCGCCGCTTCCTCCCTCCACTAGCCAATGGGCTACTGGGATGGAGGGTGTACAACAATACCATGCACATGGGTGGTGTGTACAATGGGGAGGGTGGACATTGTCACCGTGCAGATGTCCCCTGTCCTCTTGCTGTGAAGGTTGAGATGGACGGACCTGCCCAACACACCTACAGCCTGGACACCCACACAGGTAGTCTCTGCAGTGTTGGACTGCCTGATGACAGGATTCAGTGTAGTGAAGAATTATCACAACTAATTGTCTAATTTTCTCATCCAGGCATTTTTACCCACAGCCTGAGCTCAGCAAGTGTAACAGTCTCACAGTCTCTGTACTCACACCGTCACTACCCCAACCTGATGGTGATGGAGATTCTGTTGGTGCGTCAGGTGACCTCAGAGGATCCAGTCACTGTGAATCTGGTCAGTTCATTCACACCTCAAAGCAAAGACATTGTTTTCGAGTCTTGTCCTGATTACAAAGGAGGGAGGTACAGTTTACAAAAACATGTGTAAAGTGCATTTTTAACCACAGTATAAATATGAGATCTTACAGAGTCTACATCCCACTCTCTCTCAGTCACATCCAAGGGAAGGTGACCACTGCTGAGTTCCCGGGAGGTTCCTGTCCGGCAGTGCACCTTATCTGGACCCCCATACCTCCCACTCTGACTCTGCTTCCAGAACAGAGCCAGGCCCGCTGGGGTTTCATCCTGGTTGTGGCCAACAGTTTAGAAACAGCTGAGGCCAATTATGATGAAGGCCTGAATCTCATAGCATCTGGTAACCTGCGTCCGTCTCACGAGAAGGCCTGGAAAGAGCTGTGGCTGCAGAGCACGGTGGAGGTGGCAGGGTCAGAGAGCCTCTGCAAGGCTCTGATAGGCTGCATGTTTTACCTCCTCAGCGCCTTCCCCTCCATACATGACACATCCAGCTCCTTTGGTGGAGTCAGTCCAGGTGGACTGTCTAATGGTGGGGATGGTCAGGACTACTGGGGCCACATTTTCTGGGATCAGGTAAGGCCAGATGTCAGTTGATGGCTAGCTATGGTATTAGCATGTTGTTTGTTTGGGTTGTACGATGTATTACACAATGATCCCATCTTCTTGTGACAGGACATTTGGATGTATCCTGGCATAGCCCTCTTCTATCCCAAGCTAGCTCGATCCGTGCTGGAGTACAGGGTGGGGACTATAGATGGGGCAAAAGACAATGCCCAAAAGCAGGGCTTCAAGGTATGATCATCAGTAGGATACTCAGGTGCTCTTCTACCCTCTTCTACCCTCAATAAATGTGAGTGCACAACTGAGCTAAACACAGTCCTGACCAAATTGAAGAGGAAAGTTGGTCTTTGTTTTTTTACTGGGAACAGTGGTGAAAAGGAGAAAACCTTTGGATACCACATGCAAAACTTAATGATAGTGGTAACAAATCAGTACACAATACACACAAGTTACAAGAGCATGCGTTTTGTATCAATCAATTTTGTACAGAAGCAGAACCAGGAGGAGGTTAGCTTAGTTTAGCAGCTTAATTTAATTTAAGACTGGAAGCATAGTGAAAGAGCTAGCGTGGCTCTCTTTATGGATTCCTGTTTGTGTGCAGATTAAACCAATAAGTTGCAACTTGTTAATCAGTAAACTTTATAGATATATGCATGCATTTTGTTACTCCTGTACAGAGCCAGACCTCTAATTGACTTCTAGCTCTGTTTTTAAAATGAGCATACTGACATGAGAGTTGTATCCACCTTCTGATCTAAATCTCTGCAAAAAATGTGTATTTTACCCAAATGCTAACCTCTTCCTTTCATTGGAAATACAACGAAAATGATTCTGCTTGTAAACATGACAAATAAAAAAAGCTACATTACATCGACAGTTAGCCAAACAGTAATTCAACATTTACAGTTAACTTTACTGAGAATGTAGTATTAGCTAGCTTGACTTATCAAGCTAGCTGTTTGAGGCTAAAGTGTTGCACTGACCTGATCACAGAAAAGTGTATTTAATAGCTACAACAATAGTCAACAGTATCTGCAGATAATAGCAAACGAGAGTGTTCTTATTAGATATTATAACAGTGTCAGTTAAACTGCTGAGGGACTGATACAGCAGCTACCACCAACTGGTGGTAATAGTGTTGTACATTATTTACAGCTGATATTGTTACTCTTTTTGTTGTGTGCTTTTATTCTACATTTTAACAATAACCATGAAACGGCATCCGAGTCTTCTAAAGAAAATATGTTCTCTTTACAGGGTCTGAAGTTCCCATGGGAGAGTGCTGTGTCGGGGAGGGAGGTGTGTCCAGAGGACATTTACGGACAACAAGAGATTCACATAAATGGAGACGTCACCCTGGCTTTCCAACACTATCTCTACCTCACTGAGGTATACTCTTTTATCCCCACTCATCACAGGGTCTCACCAGGCCTGTGTGAGGATATTAATGGAGCTCTTTGTTTCAGGATCTGTCCATGTTCACAGAGGGCAAGGGCAGAGAGGTGATCTACGGTGTGGCCGACTACTGGGTTTCCAGAGCATCATGGAAACCTGAAGACCAGAAGTATCATCTCTTAGGTAAAAATAACATTATTATACATATTATTATATTGAATACATTCAGCTTCACATGATTAACAGGCTAATTATTCAATAAAAGCTAAATTGAAGGCATCTGGCTCACAAATCACACAAAACGTAACAAAGTAGAACTTGCCTCTAACGCCGAAGTTCTTTCTTTCCAAACTCTGTTTTTAATTATTTAATATTGCTATTGTAATGCCAGATTATTTTCTGTTTCCATATTTATACATGTTAGCTACCTAAGAAGATGATATAAATACATGTTTTTGTGGCTAACCTGGAAGCACAACTATAGGACTAGCATGTCATCTTCATTATGTAATTGCACGGATATTTCTAATAAATTGTATTGAGCATTTCCCTTTTATCCCATTCAGGTGTCATGCCACCGGATGAATATTACTACAATGTCAACAACTCTGTGTACACAAACACAGTGGCTAAATTCAGGTACTAGTATTTGAATATTTCCCTGCAGTGCAATATTAACTGGTGAATACCAATAATACAAAAGGTTTCTCATTTGTCAGTCTCCAGTTCGCTGTAGATTTGGCCGACCTCCTACAACATCCGGCACCAAAAGAATGGCAAGAAGTGGCCGAACACCTCAAAATACCTTTTGACGAAGAATCCCAGTACCATCCTGAATTCGATGGCTATATCAAAGGTTCATTTTTGTTCCTTTCGGGCACAGACCTTCATAAGATAACCATGTCCATAACATGATGGCAGAATATAATCTGTACTTCTCACAGGTGATCCGGTGAAACAGGCAGACACAGTGATGTTGGGCTATCCTCTCGGACTGTTAATGTCCAAAAAGATCAGGAGAAATGACCTTGAAGCGTATGAACCAGTAACAGACCCTAATGGTCCGGCCATGACGTGGGTAAGATGCAGCATATTGTATGCAACTGCATAATATTGGGCGTATGACTCCCGATGGTTGCTAATGTTGCTCTGTAGATGCTGAACAAAGGCAATTTTATGAGGCGATGATATCAGTGTTTATCAAAAAACATGAATTCTGTTTTAAAGTATAAGTATTTACTGCAAAATGTACTTAAAGTATCAAAAGTACTTGTTATGCAGCCGAATGACTCGCAAGCATTTTATTGTATAGGATTTGATTATTACCAAATATAACGTTGTGGCTGGTCTACTTTAGACTGTTGGTGTTTTAATCTATAATAACTATTTTGAAACCAATGCTTTCCATTGTTAGGGCATGTTTGCAATCGGCTGGCTGGAACTGGGGGAGGCTGAGAAAGCTCAACATTTACTTGAGAAGTGCTACAAAAACATCCAGGGACCGTTCCAGGTGTCTTTCTGACTCACACAGCCACATAATGCTAATAAATGCCTGTTTACTGGATACCCCGTAAATGTGTGATTACCTCTCCTCACAGGTATGGAGTGAATCATCAGATGGCTCTGGTGCAGTCAACTTTCTCACAGGGATGGGAGGATTCCTGCAAGCTGTGCTGTTCGGTTATACTGGCTTTAGGTCCGTTAACGATGACAAACACCTCAATATGTACACATGTCGGCAGTGATACAAAGATTTACATGCAGTGTTTTTTTCCAGAGTTCAGAAGGAGTGCTTGGCCTTTTCCCCGCTTCTTCCCAATGACATTTCTGAGCTCTGTGTCCGTGGTGTGAACTATCTGGGCCATCAGATGGACTGGCTGCTGAGGAAAGATGACGTTTGTATTGTCCTGAGGGAACAGGCAGACAGTCTGGGCAACACTAAATCCTGTAACCTGCAGGTTGTCCTGAAGGCATCAGGGACTAAAATCCCTCTCACGACAGGTGATTTTTATTTTTAGTACAATGTTATTCATCCTTAAATGTGTACGTTAATATTAAAAACCCCACTTAGTTCATAGGTATGGCAGAGTATTTGACTTGCAAAGTAAGAAGACTGCAACGATGAGGAAATGTCTTAAACTGAATGCATGACAAATTTTACAACTCGAGAAATGGCACCATCCGTCTCCTCCAGGGAGAAAATAATGCTGAGCACACACACTCAATCCATTTTGTAAGAACTTGCTCTTCAGACACTAGTGGCAAGAAAGGCATACTTTTATTTTAGTGGTATGTTGCTATCATAACTCCTAAAATGCTGTGAAAAATGGGGGCGCCAGGGTTTGTCAGTAATAGAGAGTGACATACCATATGTCAGAATCGGACACTGTGATTTCAGGAGACAGTATGTTGGAGTGAATCTGGAGACTGTGATGGCAGTTGATAGGACTCTGCTGGTTTGCAAAACAAATTAATACTCAGAGGAATTCAGTTTCTTAATAGTTTGATTAAAGGGTGCCAAGATGTTATTGATAAATACACTCTAGTGCAAACCTCACTACGTAATGGTACATGCTATATTTCCATAGAGGGAAAACTGAAAATCATCTACAAGCCTATTTGTTTGAATTCGTGTGCATGTATTTTTCTGTGAATTATCTTCACATTATGTTGCATTTTATTAGTACTGTGTTATCTTTACTTTGCTCCTTGATTTCATATATCATTATTTTTAATGGCAATGATGCGGTAACAGATACTTTTATATATACTAATATACATCTATATTTTCAGGGAAGCCGGTAACCTTTCCTCGAGAGCCCGGGTGTGTTTGTAAACAGGCTTGGGCATATCCCTGTTGGCCTGTCTGAAACAGTAACCAGGATCCTCCTCATCATTTACCCACAATCAAAAATATGTTCAGCAAGTTATTTTACATCTAAGACACTGTTAAGTTGTATGTTCCCATTTGCAATCATGGACAACATGTATGAAATGATTAGTGTTAGTATTATAATATGCTACCGGTGTCATAAAACCATTAACCAATTATATTGCATTGTAAATGTCTTATATTAAAATAAAATGTCATTCCAAACCTTCAAACCCTTTGTTGTGTGACTTTAAATATCATGTCTGATTCTGATGTCCTTTGTTTACTGGAGCAAGGCAGCAGCGTCCTACAATGTGCACGAGAGGATGTGACAAAGAACAGAACGAAAACTTATTTTATATGGCATGAAAACAGTTTGTGCCTCTTAAATTGAGATTAATGAAAGAATAGCCACTGTTTGTATCAAACGTGTGTTCAAGTAACATTGCCGGGGCGGCGCAAGTCCTGCCAGATATCGGTTGGTAGATTTAAATCTCGTCAACGCTGTAACTCCGCCCTAAATGTTTGTTGGGTTTGCTGGATTTAATTTCACATGTCGACGGTTTCCCCACCTCTAGCCGTTGCTCCACAGGATCCGCCCTTCCAGATAATCACGCTAAAACAAATCGAGCAGCCCCTCTCTCGCGTCACCGAGCCTCGCCTCGGGATTGGCTAGGGACGTTTTGAACAAGTTAAACGGTTTCAGCGGGTCAGCGGGGAGGATTGTGGTTTCTGTCCGGGATCTTCAGGTTGTTTAGACTTTACACATGAGTCGTAAAGGAAAGTAGGAACTCCGTTATTTTAGCACATTTATTTCCACCTCAGTATGCAATTGATTTAGTTTTTAAAGCAAGCGAAGCGACAAGCATCGGATTTCCTTTTCAGAGACTCGGATATCAAAGGTAACGCTATTTTGACGTTAGCTTACTAACATCGTGACATTAGCCATTTATGCTAACACACATCAGAGCAGTTATGAAGTATAGCCTCAGTCTGCTGTCGCATGCTAACGTTAGTTGTTCGCCTCTCAGTGTTTCCTGTTCGCTATGCTAACGTAACGCTTAACGCTACCTGAGAGACGTTAGACCAGTTTGGTCTCACCATAAAACGCTTGGGTTTGGGCTGTTTTGATTAAGTAGCTTAATATAGAAACATTGAGACATTACGTGTTATTCTTTGTCGACCACATTGTTATTGAACGGCTACTTTCTGCAACTCAACCCAATTTGTCGGCGGAAATGGACAGTGCGCATGCGCCATTTAGCCACAAAAAACGAGTGCAAATTAAATTGATCTCTAATAGACTGACACAACCGATTTACCGAAGTAACTTGTCATGTTGTGTTTCATACTCTGTTTTTGATTCTGAAAAAAGTTTGACATTTATCAAATACAACTTGGCAGAGTCCAAAGTGTTTAGGCTGCATTCACCTGAATAGGCTTTGTCTTTAATATACGTTTTGATTGTTTAATAATGTTGCTTGTTTATAGAGCGATGTTTAAGGATACTGTTAACCATTACGCGTCTGCCCATTTTTGTATAGAGGACAATTGACCAAACAGAAAATGTTATGTCACATATAATACTTAGTTACATTGTATCTTTAATGGAAAATCATTTTGTATTAATGTAAAGCATCAATAGTAAACATGTTTTGGCGTCAACTAGCATTCAAAAGACAAGGACCTCTTCCTAGATTCCCCACTGAAGATGTGTCCTCTGTCAATCATTTTGTAATTGATACATGACAAGATTAGATGTTTTGTTTTTTTTAAAAGGAAACTAAAGACTGTCAAAACACACAATAAACAACTAGTCAGGTCTTTATGGCCACTATGGTGATGCTTCAATTAATCATTGTTTACGTGTCATCTCAAGTCTGTTCCAGCTTCTCCTGATTTAAAGGTGTGATCTTTCCCTCAGGCCATCAACATGAAATCCGTACAATCAGCTGTACTATCACTCAAGCAAATGTTTGATGCCAAAGTACAAGAATTTACCAATGAGATTAATAATGTCCACATGGTTTGGCTTGAGGAGATCCAACAGGAGGCCAACCGCATGTTTTCAAGGTAGATTTGAAGAAATGTGAACATGTTAGCTCTTCAGAAATCAGTTTTTCTCTAATATTTACTTTACGGTTTTACAAGTGATGCCTTTTCTTTTTATTTCAGAGATTTTAATGCTGAGCCAGAATTAATGCCAAAAACACCGTCACAAAAAAAGAATAGTCGCAGAAAGCGTGTATCCTTGGGGCATCAGGAAGAAAATCAAGCCAGGCGAAGGTTTGTTGCTTTCATTACTGTTTCATTAAAGTCACAGATTCACATTTTAATTGTCACAGAGATTTTTGAATATTGTGCTTCTAACTCTTCCTGTCCAGATTTTCAAAGGGAAAGCGTAGTAACCTTCGTGGCTCCTCTGTCAAATCACTGAACTTCATTGCTGAAGAAGAGGCCGTTCCCGCGGCTTCCACCTCTGAAGCCAACACCACACAACCTAAACGCACCACCCGCAAAAACAAACAAGCATTGTTCGAGGCGGAAGAAAATGTCAGCCATTCACGTGGAAGTGCTAAAACTGAGGAGGTGCAGAACAAGAAGCCGGAGTTGGGAGAGGAGAAAGAGATGGACACAAATAACAAGGGGAACAATGCAGAAGACGAGCCCGACAACAAAGGAAGCGCCGCCCCTTCCCCACCTTCGATACCCGCACCCAAGATTGTCATCAGCATCTCTTCATCGGACCGATTGTCTGCTGAGTTTGCGAAAACACTGCCGCCTTCTCCTGGCCGTACAGCTGCTAAGATCGCAATAGCTGCCGCCGCTCAAAGCTCACGGCGGAGCTCCGTGCGAAGCTCCCTCAAGCTGCGGCACTCGATGGCCGGTCTGCGGCACAGTATGACCCAGGAGTCTGTTCGCCGCGCCTCACGCCGCTCAATGCTTAAGAGGAAGGTGGCTCGCATGGGCACCTCCACATGTAGCAGCAATGTTGATGGTGCGCAATTACTCATATTTGGTTTATAATAACATAAAATATAAACAATAAGACATTCTAGCACACTCTAGTTGTTGTCAATCTGTATATTATATCTGGCTATATTTTTTGTTGTAATAGGGGACTCTTGCATGGACTCTGCAGAGGAAGAGGATGGAGAAGCGTGAGTAATGACTGACATTTTTCCGTGTATGATTCTATTGATGTCTTAATGGAGAGAAATAAATCTGGTGTTTTGTTTTTATAATTTAAACTATTCGTAACAGTGACTGGTAAATGACTAGTACGTGCATTTAATGTTCTTTTATATGTTTTGAAGTGTTTCTCACCATGTAAATGTATTCACTGCTATAGCATGTTAGTTGCTGTAACTGCAGACACAGAGGATAATGCTGCAGCTGAAGAATGGAAGGAAACGCCAGAGGTATATATCGGTCTATTTAACTGACATTTCTTTGTACTGAAAAGTTTGTCTTTTGGTTATTATTTAGCTAATGTTTTTATTTTGCATTTTTTGTATCGAATGAATGTAGATCCAGATTAACCCGAACTCAATTTTATCTGTTGGACGCATTACTCGATCTGTGGCTGCAAACGCCTTTGGCACTCCCAACAAGAGAACAGGTATGGGGATGTGGCATTTTCTTTATTAATTGTGTTAATTAGTTGTGGTTGAATATAAACCTGAATTGATATTTAATGGTACTTGTATGTGCTAATTACATGTTTGTGTTTCAGTTGCTGAGAAGCAGCAATCGGGTTGCAAGTGAGTTCTGTGTGTCTGTCTGTGTGTGTCTGTGTGTGTCTGTGTGTGTGTGTGTGTGTGTTGCACTTAATGACTGCACTGTTCAACTTATTGTTCCATAAATTCTTCAGTTGTGTCTTTAAAAAAAATATTTGTGTGTCAAGGTCACGCCAGAGTACCAAACGCAAATCACCAGATACTCTAGAGGAAAGTCCCACAAAGAAGCACTCTCCTCCCAAGAAAAGTCAAAGTGTAAGATAAAAATGAAAGTTTTGCCAAATGTTAAGAAATTAAAAATATGGGAACAGATTCAAATAATGCGTGGATCAAATAGTAATCTTTTGGAACTTCTTCTCTTTTGTTATTAATACATAGGCAATAAGACCAAACATGAGATCTTTTCTTCACACTGTGCAGAAAAATCAAATGCTAATGATGACTCCAAATTCCCTCGGCCGGACCGCCGTCATCAAGTCCTTCATTAAGCACACCACTCCTCTGAAGGTCGACCCGAAGGTAAGCGACATACTCTTTGCAAAGCGACAACTGTCGTACACTAGTATGCTCGCACGGTGGGGGGTGACTGCAACGCTAGCAGGCTGGGCGGGACAGAACACGGTACAATTCAGGAAAGAAAGCGGATATTCTCATAGGTCGGACATTCACTGGTTTTACTTTAAAGGTGCAGATTGAGAGCATTTTGATTGCATCAATGATTCACAACATTGCGCTGCCTGAGCTGGTAGGTCGTAGCTAACGGTACGAACTACAGAAAATGTGCTGACAGGGCTAACGGTGTTTACCAGTGGGGGAACCGAAGGGTGGGTGTGATGTCGGACGTCAATATGTTTCAAATAACTTCTTATGTCGACTAAGATTATATTTGATTGACTACAGTCGTAATTAAAATGTTTCTGTATTTGCGGGAATACCGGTCACAGCATCTCCTCTGACCGACTAAACGCACTGTGAATTTAAAACAAATTGTATGATATGTGCATAACTCTCTGTGAGAACTGAATTACAATCTCAGTTGTGTACATTCCCAAAAATATTGTTAGACATGTTGAAAGTTGCAACAGCTCAAATAAACCAGGACAAACTGAATTGCAATTGTTCTGATAAACTGTGGCTGACATCCTCTTTTTTGGATGTGTTTTCTCCCCTCCCCAGTTGAGCATTGGTATAGTGGTAAGTGTAACACTGTAGCTTTGTGGGCAGTTTATGGTGTCTAACATCCCATTGTGGAACTTGATTGAATGTCTCCTCATTTAACACATATCTTAGAGAAGCCTTCCAACAACACAAACTGCACGTGTTAGTTGATGGTGTCTTTTGAACCAACAATCCTACAAACCACCTAAAACAGCTTTGGTAACTTCACTGTTTGTGGACATTGTAAAATTGTGCAATCAGAACTACAAATTGAAGTAAAAATCCATCTGAACCAGAAGCTGTGATGCAATTTGGGTTGTTCATAAAACTTGTGTCTGTGTGTCAGAGGATTATGATTTTATTGGGAGAAAATCCCACCGGAATAAATGCCTCTGTCCACTTTATGGGGTTGGGTCACATGGCATTCAGCTACACATTCTGGTGGACACGTGGCGTGATGTAGAAGGTGTCTTTGTGTCTAACATCATTAGAAACCGTAGACATGCTGGTAGCCAACTCTTACTTAGTGACACAGCTGGTTTACAAATCTGTCTTCCCACCTCACTCATCCGTGAGACGGGTAGGTTCTAATGATGGCTGTAAACTTGGCTACACTTAGTCTGTTGAATTGTCCGCACAGAATTTTGGAGACTAATGATCGCAGGACTGTCCGGCAGTGTGAGCACAAACTTGAATTAACGTGGAAGTAAATAACACACAGTCTGTCACAGTGGATTTTTGCTTCTTCCATCAACTCCACTGGTCTGGTGATCTGTTTCCACATGCATGAGCTCCACCTGCTACTTTGGATTGGTTTGACATTTGCTGCCTGTTAACAATGTGTTTAAAATTAGTTGATTTCCGACAACTCCAATTTCCTAAAACCTTGTTTTCTCTTTTCTCAGACAAAGGAGCGTTACAAACTGGAAGCACTTAAGAAGAAGCAGGAGCAAGAGGAGGAAAGAATGAAGAAAATGGAGGAGGAGAAGAAAAGGAAACAGGATGAACTCAAAAGGTTAACGCTCAACATCTTTACTTTCTCTGACTGAACAGTTTATTCTTCTTGTCTTTATTAAAATGTAAAAATGTTGTCTTCCAGGAAGAGGGATGAGAGGCTGAAAAGAGTGTTTGAGGCCAAAGTAAAAGAAGAGCAGAGAGACATGGAAAAGAAAAAGAAGATTGAGCAAAAGATGGCTCAGTTTGATGAGAAAAATGATAAGGTATGTGACAGATTTGGCGACTGACTCTATTTATTGACCTCAAAAAAAAAAGATTGAACCCCATTTCTAATATTGTGTATTGTGCCTCTTGTTGCAGCGTCTGGCGGATGACAAGGTGAAAAAGAAGGTGGCCGTTAAACGCCAAGAGGAGCAGGAGCAGAAAAGGAAGATTCAGCAAGCAGTAAGGCAACACTATTTTATTTTATGTGCCCATTTATGTTCTGCTTAGTTTGGTGCGGTGCATCAAGTCAGAGCAACTACAAAGAATTCTGCTGAGCATTACAGACTAGATGTACTGTAGCATCGCGGGGTGCACCGTTAGCTGCACCTTTTCTTTTTTTTTGGAGACATTGCAAAAAGATTTACTATTAGCACTAGTGTGACTAGTGTTTTATTTATATATATCTCAAAGATCATTGATTTATTTACTGCAACTGAAGAATGAATGAATTATCACGTAAACATTTTTCATCTAGTCATGTAGCAAGCAGTTTTAAAAAAAATATTTTCTTTGACATTACATGTTGCACTTTGTGACATGTGTTTTGTTTTCTTCTAACTTCAGGAGGAAGAGAAGCGGCAGCAGGAGTTACTGGTGAAGAAGAAGGCCGAGGAGGAGGAACAGCGAGCTCGTAAGCTGGCTGAAGCTCGCCGAGCGCTGGAACAGAAGAGAGAGCAAGAGAGGGAGAGAGAGCTGGAGAGAGAGCGAGTAGCTGCTGCTGAAAGGTTCTTGTTAATCTTTAATACTTCTATCAAATATACCATAATAGCTATAAAGCTTTATAAACTAAGTAACCTGACTATCTCTTCAACACGGTAACGGTGTATTAAACCGAAACCTGCACTGGTGAAAACAATAAAACAGAGGTTTGTGTTTACTCCAAAGTTTACTGTTACTGACTTAATGATTGCTTTTCAGGGAGCAAATGGAAAAGGAAAAAGCTCTTGCTCTGCAACAGGTACTGGCGAGAGCAGCGAGGGAGAAAGAGAAACGGGAATTGGAGGAGAAAAGAAACGCACTTGAGAAAAGACTGGTAAGAAAGTTAATGTTGCAACAAAGAATTCTTCAACACATGTCAAACTGTGTTTGCTTTAGCAGCCAAAAGGAAAAAGTGCATGGACAATCAGGTAGGAAACATGTATGTAGTATATACACACATAAGGGCAGAGCAATCACTCACATATGTAATATTGTGCAATAACAAGCAGGTCTCTTTAGAGGCCTATTTTGCCCAGAACTGATTTGGCTGTGACTATAGTTACAAACTATCAGAACTCAGATTTGGGTTTGAGTTTTACTTTCACCTTCACTGTATCAGGGAATTTGTCAACACATGACATGTTTATAGCAACAATGAAAAAACACTCAAGAAACAGATTGACTTCTGAGAACTGTCCAATAAAACAGATCTTTTCTTGTCGGCCAAAGGGCAACAGAGAAGCTGATAATAGAAAAAAGATCTTTAAAAGCCGGATATTTACATCTTTGGTCAGGGTGACTTCAGATCTGGAAAGATTCCTCAAGGGTACCTCTTATCTCCACAGCGCTGTGTCGGCATTAAAGAAATATTATTTAACCGTTAACACCTCATTATTCTTGTGATATGGGGGGTACTTTTAGGTTTTGTATTTCTTTAAACCAATCACAATCCTCTTGGGTGGAGCTGAGCCCAGAATGCAGTAGTGGTGTCCTTACATGATAGATACGACAATAGGATGTTGAGCAGACTGCCAGCTGAAGTGGACGCCCAATGGCAGGCTTATTGCTAAAATATATCAAATTCCTGGAAAAGTTATACAATTTAAAAAAACTGTCAATAGTTTTAAATTAACAGAATGTTTTGGCTTTTGTTAATATGTTAATGTTAATAAAACGCTTCTTGTTCCAGGAGGAGCAGCAGAGATTAGCTGCAGAAGAGAAAGCTGCCAAAGAGCGAGCTGCTGCTGCTGCTGCTGCTGCTGCTGCTGCTGCTGCTGCTGCTGCTGCTGCTGCTGCTGCTGCCGCCGCCGCTACCAAAAAGGCTGCTGAGGAAAAGGTAAACCAGCATTTTACTTCAGGTTCACCTGCACTGTTGAACAGAAGCTGAAGATGACATTAAGACTTGAATCTATTATATCCTCAGTGGAGTTAAATGTACCTCTTCATTTTCTTCTCCGTAGGCTCCTCCTTGTCTGAATGTGACTGTGGATATCGAGGTCAGAATCTAAACGGATTATATTTTGGAATTGAACCTTATTTTTAAAACATGGACCCGCTCATTGAAAAACAACTCCATAGCTCTATTAAAATACAAAAATGAACAAGGAACCTGTAGGCAAGAGCAAAAGGCTAATTCACCACTTTTCTTAATTTTTGCAGCGCTCTGTGATGGGCACGCCTGTAGGAAAAGGTGGTGGCCTCAATGTGACTGTGGATATTGTGGTAAGTTTAAATAATGCATTTTTGGGAGATGTTTCTAATTAATTAAACATGATGGAAACAATTTCTCGCCAGAGAACAGATTTAGAAAGTGTGTTTTCTCCTCTGCAGCAATCGCCACAATCATACGCCATCACTCCAAAGGGCGGCAACAAACCGTTGCCCAAAGGTGGGGAAGATTACGGGATGGACCAGAACAGTGACGACTCTACTGATGACGAGTCTGCGCCAAGGAAACCTATTCCATCCTGGGCAGAAGGTAGGCATGATTCAATACAACTGACATTTATTATAATGACGATCAGACTATACCTGACTTTCTGGAACGTTGTTTATATTCCACTTTAGCAATATTTGTTGTAAAGCTCAAAGCTACTCTTTTGTCTCTGTTGTCTGTAATGTCTTGGTCTTTTTTTTATATTTATCTTGTTTATTGTGTATATAATATGTATGTATGTCCAATGTGAAACCGGAGGCAAATTCCATGTGTAAACGCACATGGCCAATAAAGCTGATTCCGATTCTGAAATTGACTGATTGATAAACGTCTCCAACACTCAGTTGTCCAATCATAGTTTAGCAACCATAACTAGGCAAGCAGGGCTGTTGAGGTCAGGCAATTGGAATATTGTGACTTATTCCAAATTGAGTTAAAACCATTAACATAATTGTGACTGTTTCATGTTTGTTGGCCTACTTTTTTCAGACCTATTTTGCCAAGCAGCCATGTGATGTCAGTCTCATGTTTTCTTAAATGACAACATTGTATTTCATTTCCCCCTCCAGGTCACAATCTGCAGCAGATAATTATGAAGCAGTACTTCAGCCCTCCTGGTTTAGACTCTTTCTTCGGAGCAATTGAGCCACCAAAACTGGAAAAGATCTTTTACAAGAGCAAGCCTCGCTATTTTAAGCGAACCAGCTCTGCTGTGTGGCACTCTCCTCCAAAGTAATGTCTGTACACATAGCTGTATAAAGTTTAATCTTTGTTTAAAGGTATGTTTCCAATAAAGTAACATGTTTTTATGGATGTTTTTACTTGTTTAAGGTTTTAGCTATCAACATTTTAGGAAATTCAACTTACTAGTATGTAAAATGTCATGGATTCTAGTGATACAAAAGTGAAATTGATGCTTCATGCTTGGTCTCGGAATTGAAAATGGATGTGTACAATAACCCACTGACATGTAAACGTTTGAAAGTTTTTGCTACCGACTGTAAATTATAGTGGAATTCTTATCTTTGGGATTTGTTCTGGTGCATTAAAATGGTTGAAAAAAAATGTATCTTTTCATTGGATTTGATAATATGTGACGCCTCAGAAAAATAAATGCTGATGCCACCGTATAGGGCAGTATACACTTACTTACAGATTTCAAACTATCTGGCTAGGGTCTGCTTTAAAAAAATAATAATTCAGCAGCACATACATAATGTCTTTAATATTTTTTATTTAACTTAAAAATGAATGTACTTCCTGTAAAAATCCATGAATTGATACATTGTCAGCAAAGACTTCTCTGAAAATTGAATTTATTTTACAAATCCATCAAATTTGCTGAGGAAGATCTGCTTTGATGGAAAGCTCCAAAATGGCGACTAAATGTGATAATTTTGAGAAATGCAGGGTGCATCTTTACTGCTAAGTGCTTTTTGTCTATAGTTTCTATTTGATGTTATATGTACATCTTTATGAAATAAAATAGTAATATATAATTTACATTATCTATTGAAAAAAACAAGCAAAACATTCCATATGTTACATAAGATTTATTAAAGAGTACACTGATGCAAACAATACTGAAAAGACTAGAATATACACATTTTGGCTTCATGTTGAGTTTCAGAAGTAACTAGAAAGAGTTTCTTATTTTTCCTTCACATGTTGAGGGTTGAATCTCAAAAGGTGTCACAAGTAGGTCAATTATTCTATAAGAGCTTTACACAAAGTAGAGATTAACTCTGCTGTGTTAAAAATACTTATCAATTATGTGTCGGGCTCCAGAAATATCTTGAATGCCACATGTATTCAAAAACAGTCACACCTTGTTTCCTCAGTCCTTCTCCTTCACGCCCCCGTCCACCAAAACGCCCAGCAGGTCCCCGTCAGCCAATGAGATTCCTGAATCATTGGGTGAATGTTGCTGATTGGCTTCTTGCTGCGAAGGCGGCGAAGTGGAAACTGTGTTCATGTTGTTGCTCGGCCCACCACTGGTGCCCCCGTTGCTTGATCTCACGTTGGTGCTGAAGCTCCCGTGGTTATTAAAATTAGTGTGACTCGTACCGTTGCAGAGACTTCCCGCCATGCCAGCGCCGCTGGTGCTCGTTGCATTAATGCTGCTCGAGCTGCTGTTGGGATTAGTGGGATTTGTAGCTGCTGTTCGAGAAGGAGGAGTGAACGAGAACACCCTTTCTCCTCCGCTTCCTGCCGCCCGAGCACTCGGGGGCCCCGGCTGGCTGTCGGCTGAGGGGAGGGTGTCCAGGGTGAGGCCTGGAGGTGGAGGCCGGCGAGACAGCAGGCCGTGTCCGGGCCTGAGTTTAGATATCGGGGAGAGTTCAGGTGGAGGGTCCGGGAACGAGAACATTGGGGCACTTGGGACCTCGCCGTCCTCACTCAGCCAGGGGAAAGCGGAGGACGGCGGTGGGGGGACGTGGTTGGGGGTGTCGGGAGGCAGCAGCTGTGAGCCCTGAGGGGCCAGCGAGCTGCAGCTGCGGTCCCACTCGTTCTGAGTTCGCCGGGCTGGTCGAGGGCGAGGCACCGCAGGGGGCACGCAGTGGATGGGTGTTTGTGGGCAGCTGTAGAAACCCGGTCTCTCATACAAGGGCATGTTGGAGAAGGCGTAGTCTGGATCTCGCTCGTGGTTCAAAGGCTGGCGGCTTTGAGTTGGAGTTGATGGAGCCTCTGGGTGCAGGTACAGAGGGAAGCGGTTCAGTGGAGCTCCAGGGCGGCGGCGCAGCAGAGGGACCCGGGCGGAGCGAGGAAAGTTAGGGGACTGGACACCGAGGAGACGGCCCAGCCCTCCCAGCAGCGGGGTGGAGTAGTTGGCTTCCTCGTGTTCTTTGATTTGCTCCAGATTGGACTGAAACTCCATGTCCTCCTTGGGAACACTAGTTTAGATGAAATAGGTGGTTATATCATTAGGAGGGTATTTTTTTAGTATTTAAAATTGCCTGCCAGAGAATACAAACATAACTGAACCTGATATCCAGGGCTGAGCCCATGAAGGAGGGTTTGCGGTGTTCAGCACTGGCAGCAGTGTAGGGGGGCTGAGGTTCACACTCATTCCAGTACATATCCCTCTCAACCAGCGGCAGGCTGTCGTACATCTCATCCACAGACAACAGGGACACCTGAGGGACAGCAGAAGTCAAACAGGAAGAACAGGACAGCTGATAATCCAAAAATAGTTTGAATCCAAACCTGTAAATTGCGATCGACGAGCCAGTTGGTTTCAAAGTCGTCATCATCTTCACCAAAAGGATTGATGAGTTGCTCGGCCACCTGAGACCACGGGCAGAAAGGAGAAGCTCAGACGGACGAATTAATAACATTTCTTGTGCGGCCTCAGCGGGACTTGAACCTCACCTTCAGCCAACCAACATAGAAGAAAAACTGCAGCAGGGTGAAAACAGGAAGGTAGAAGTCCAGATCGTGACCCGAGTAACCTTGAGCTGGATCCAAGAACTGACGACCAATCAGACAAGCCAGGAAGAAGCTGTAGACCGCCACTGTCGCCACCTGGTTAAAAACACTAGTCATGTGTGTTTCACCTTTGAGTCAAGTGTTTACATTGTTGTTGTTGTGCTCATTGTATTGTGTTTTTCTAGGTCAGAATGATCCTTTTGACAAACTGAGTTTATGATTTTAGGTACACGATGATGAAGATTATAATAACAAGTAAAATGACATTATTTATAGCTCACCAGCAGCCTAATGTTAGCTCTGCATCGTCATTAGTTATCTCTTTTTGGACACCTAATCATTGCACAATGTATTCTATTGCAAAGGAATCTACTATATTTCAGTTGCAACACAGTATATGAACAAAACCTGAGTATAGACAAGCGGCAGGCTGATCCAGTCGTAACCATACAGCTTCATACACTTTGCCCGTAAACTATTCAACTCCTGAACAGAGAAAAAAGCAGAACAGGCAAAAGAGAAACAAAGTTGTTTCAAATGTTTCAGAAGGTGATGTTCAGACAGATAGATGCGCATGATGACCCACAGCGAGAATGGCGGTGAGAGCCACGTCGTTGTTGATGCGACCCTCAGTCCGGGCCCTCAGAGCCAGGCTGACGAACCACATGCAGGGAACCCAGAACTTGTTGTGAGGAGAGCGCAAGTCCTCCAGGTACCTCAGCTCGTCTGACGTCATCAAACCTGAGAGACACGACCGCGGCATGGAAATGAAGGAATGATACGACGAGAGACAGCATTTAAGGCGTTAGTTTCCATGTGTTTGGTTCTCTAAATCAGCTCGTTACATCACAAAGTAGTAACATGCAACATATAGTTCAACCACATCAGATGGAAATACACCAGTGCCATGCTGGACCACCTTACACGGTTTCCTCGGGACTTTTAAATAGTGCTAACAGATTCAGACGGTCGTGGTTGTGGTCTGACTGGCGGGCCCAACAACGTACCTGCCTGCACCACGTGCTGCATGGTGGGAAACCGCTTGTAGACGGCCGTGCTGACCGAGCGGTAGATGAGCACCCCAGAGAGGTTGGCATATCGCATCAGAGTTCGCCGGGTCAGCCTGGAGGCCTCGTCAGCTCCCCGAACGTGACCGGCCACTAATGCCGCCAAGCGGTCTGGCCAGGGGACGTTCTCAAACTGGCCCCACCAACGGGACACAACCAGGGTGACGTAGAAACCTGGCAAAGAAAAACATTAGCAGGTGCAGAACTGCATGCCAGGCTTCAAGGAACATGATCTTAGATTGAGATTTAGATTTATGAAACAATCGGACTCACCCAGCACAAAAGACACTGGGATGAGCTCTGCATAGCGGTCACAGTATATCGACAGCTTCTCGAACAGCCTCTTCTGGTCATCGTTTAGCACAAACCTGTGAAGGTCCATTACAACCAAAGCACAGGGAGGTGAGCCCTGTGACACTTTCTGGTCCAACATAACTTTTGCTTTAGAAATCAGGCAGCATATTGCTCCCACTGTGACAAAACATAGATTTACTATTGTATATGTACAATATAATTAAGAAACAATATATCTGTTACTTAGTCTGTCCTCCAAAGAGGGCTGACAAGTTCTTCATGGCCCGTAATGAAGATGCTCAGGTAAAAAAAAGGTATAAGAAGATTGGAGTTCTGCTGTGAGAGTACCTATAAACAATACTGAAGAAGTAGTAGAGAAGAGTGAAGATGATGAGCTCTCGATAGAGCAGTTTATAGATGCTGCCCTTCCAACGCAGAAGCAGGTGAAAGAAGGTCCCCAGACCGGCATCAGCAACCCTGCGAGAGTACGTTACAGTCATCGCTGCTCGCTGGCCAACTTGCTGGGCGACTGTGTCGTGACATGAAGGAAACCAGTGGGGCGGTGTTCTCTGTGCTTCGTCTGAGCTCAACGTCAGCGATCAACCTGGATCTCATAAGGCCAAGTTGGTCACAAATCTAAAAGGATAAAGTAGAAAACATGCTCTTTAATGCTCTTTAATATATTTGGATTCACTAAATCAACTGGCATTTTTTTTCTTTTCTTTGCACGTTTACCTAACCATTTAAAATATAATTTTTCTTTATTTCACGTCTCTAAAATACACCAATACATTTGAAGAGATGTTCGCAGGGCTACAACAGTCAAATATACCATGTGAGGGTCTCAAACACAAAGCTGTGAAGTTTCTACTCACCACACAATATGAAAAGGTCTGTCCACTGCGGCCCGAGATGTGTTGGAATGATGTTGGAGAAAAGGAAGCCGGAAAGAAAAAGAGAGCAAGGGACTGCTGCACCTCCGGTCACTTGATGTGTTAATCTGTTTCAGCAACAAAGCTGCATTGTGAGGCCAGGTCCTGTTAATCTGAACAAATCTGAGGGCAGCAGAGAGGCCACAAATTGGCCGGTCAAATAAGTGCTGAGTATAGTTGTGTTCAGATTTGGGAAATATAGCTCTATAAAACCATTCTACTCAAAATGTAACACCCAGTTCATTTTCTCTTTGAACGTATTCTCATGTATTGATTTCATTTCACACCTAGAGGGAACTTTCAGTCATCATTCAGTTGTTCCTCATGGAAAACTCTTGATCAGGTGAGACTGCGAGTCCTCCGCCGTCTGCTGGAAGAAATGTGTACAGCAGGACTCCAACTCGCCAGAGGGTGTTAGTGATTAACCCTTCCTGTCGAAACAGGAGAGCAAAAGCAGAGAGAAGTGCGGACAGAGATCAATCTTGAGATGATCAAAGCACGATTTCAGCCGTTTTGACCGTTTTTTGATGCTCTTGCAACGACTGGGGATCAATTCTGAACACTGGTGAGTATATTCTGTGTATCTGTCTGTCCGTAAATCATCCTGGATTAAGTGTCTCACACTTCTCGTGTGTGTACTTGCATGACACTGTTTCTTAACTTTAGTTGAAGTAATGTTTACACTGGATATCTCACACAAAAAAAAAAAAATCCTTTAGCATGAGAACCTGCAAACAAAAGAGCCTGAGCTCCTCTGGCACGTGCGTAAGTATTTCAAACACTGTAGAGGTCATGACTCGTCTACTGACTACTGCAAGACTTTGACTGTGAGGTTTGTTGAGTGAAACTTGTTTAGTCGTCATGTGATTTTAATTTGCAGTATGAAACTTTTTTCCTTTTTTAATTGCAGATACCACTAAAAGCATTGGACAAACCGATTGTAACCTCAGTGGAGACATCTACAAGTTTCTGATGAGTCTCTGCACTGCCTGAGAGAGAGAGAGAGAGAGAGAGAGAGAGAGACATGGATGCTTTTGAGGGAATTCACAGCGTCCAGATTTCCTCCTCTCCCCCGTCTTCAACAACAGCCAGTCCAGGATATGAAATCCTCCGAGCAGGGAGATCTGGAATAGCAGTGTATTCCTCTGCAGTGTTCTTCGGCACACCTGGTGCCCTGGGACAGCCAGCCGCCAGACACCGGTACAGCAGGGACACTGAGGAGGACGGCTGCATTGTTGGACGGTGAGTGTCAAATAGTTTGATGTGACCTGTATGGGCCAAAATGATTGGTTTAAAATGTCATTTTGAAGTGTAGTTTTAGATCATTTCACTATAAAGGTGAACACAATGGAGGTATATAAAGGATTCAAGTGTTTCACCTTTGACCTTATTGTTACCGCCTTCAGCTACTGAAGAGGCGGTATTGTACAAGTATCCAACAACAACAAATGTCCCACATGAGGTTTGATTAGACATGATGTAAAGGGGAACTCTACTTCTAACCATCGTGAATATTGACCCTTTTAGAATGGTGACCATCACATTTAGGTAGCAGCCAGGTGGTCAAGTCAAATGACTACGTATGTAAACAAACAGACGTGGATTTGGTTTTTACTATAACAATACATGACGTTATCTCAGGTCTGTTTTGCATGTGAAGTCTTATTCTGCTTTACAGCCATTAGACTCTATGCAGCATATTCATAGACAGAGCACACATTTCGTCATGCTTTCAGATGGAGGTCTTCTGCAAGGTCAGATCAGGACTTAGTGTTGCCTTTATTAGAGGGTACAGTGGAGAGCTGACAGGAAATGAGGGAAGACAAAGAGATGTATGATGATATGAAACAAAGGTCACTGATGTAGGCAAACCAGATGTTGAAATATAGACTTAATAGTCAGTTTTTGTGTGTTTCTAACTGCTTTTAAGAGTTAGAGATATGTTCTTAGAGTGTGAGAGGGGGATTATTAACAATTAGCAATGTGCTTGATTATGCTTTGATTATTTTGCATGATTGTACTGCAATTTTGATGTCAAGGAATTAGTTTGCAAAAGTAAAACAAATGGAAACGATAGAAACCTTTTTTGTACGATATTTACTTAATTAAGCTGGACCTCCAATTGTGCAAAGCTAACTAAACACATGGCTTTACTTTGTGTTATTTGGCTTGTGCTTTAATTGAAACTTAATCATAGGGCCTGCAAGTTGCTCCTGCTTTATTGATCAATCTTGACCCCTGTCTTGAAGATTGTCCCTCAGTTATGATTATTTTTTATTTTGTATATTGTGCTTCTGTTTACACAACTTAAAGTGGATTCATCACATGACCAGACAGAACTTTTCCGGCCATGCTACTCTAGCACAGTAAAGAAAACACTGGGCATGTTGCACAGTCAGCGGGGTGCAACTCCACATGTTTCCGAGGGACAATCAGGACAATCTTTAGGGTTTGACATCCCAAGGCCCAATCCCAATCTTCACCCTTACGGACTCACACATTTTGAGGCGCGCTCCCACGAAGTCTGTGAGGGTTTAGGGCTATCCCACTCTCACATCGTCAAGTGCTTGAGGTTATAAACCCTTTCCGTAAGTAAACATTAGATGCCGACTTTGCCTAAGATAATTACCCACACTGCATGGCAATGTGACGTTAAACACGCAGTTACCAATGGAAGAATGGAGGCGTTAAAAAAAGGTAAACAAAGAGGCACGTGGGCGATCAGCCCGATAAATAACATTTACACGACAACATTAAGGATTAAAGATGGAACATAAAAACACATGAAATCAGAGGAATGCAAGCAGAAATTATATGTTTGACACGTCAAACACTTCGTTTTGTTATTGAAGCTGTTTTGACAAAAACAATACATAGATTATTTAAAACGACTTTTCATCTCGCGAGGAAAGAGCCTGAAGACGTTTAAATCAGGGAATAACAAGTATAAAATAAATAGCCACAATTGTACATAATATTTTTGTATGTAGTCATGGTCACGTGGTATGTTGCAGCAAAGTGCTGTCCCATTCATATCCACACCAGTTCAAGCCCTCACAGCCTCTCACACTCAACCAGTTACCAGCTGACGTCCGTAAGTCCCTGAGGGTTCAGGGTTTGAGGGTTTAGGGGGGACATTGGGATCGGGCCCAAGTTTCTCTGCGGGGTTACCAGTTGGAGCCTCACGTGCATCCCCTTCCAGATAAACAGGGACGTTAATTTGGAGGCGGTGCTCCCTGCCGGCTGCGCGCGGGACCGGCCCGGCTCCTCGGGCAGGGCGTTGGGAGTGGATGCGCTGTCATGTGACCAGTGCGTAAAGGGGCAGAAGCGCAGTAGAGACACTCGTTGTTGTTGTTTTTTTTTGTTTCTTTCTGCCTGGAGATAAAGCCACGGGGATGAGAAGAGAACCCGGCTGGAAAAGTGCCATGCAAGTTTCTTTTAAATCGTTCGTTGTGTTGCCAGCAGACGCTGTGTGGTGGAGGCTGTCTACGTCAGCGTCCGCATTCCTCTGCTGATTCAAAACAGCTGAGATTTTAACTGAAACCAGCTAACATTAGCTCGGTTAGTTCGGTATTTGTTAATTTAACAACAACAACAACAACTATAACTATAACTGAAGGACAGTGAGACGCTGACGGACACACAGCCAGGCTGGGAGCAGTATCTGCGGACACTCATCGGGTAAGGGCGGACACTGAGGGGACACCGGACGGGAAGGTTATCGAGCTAACTATCGACTCGTTGACTACAAACCCTGGTTAACGACCGTTTTTGCAACTTTTTTAGCTTTCGCACGTTTGCATGTTGCTCATTCGGTAGTAGAGGGTCTCAACCTGTGGTCCGGGGTCCATGAGAGGTCTGCAACTCGAGGGGTTTCACTTCCAGTAACTTCCAGGGGGAAAGTGATTCATCATAAGAGCTGTGAAAGAACATATGCGCGTGACGCCAGACACAATCCTGCTGTTTAAACTCAGGATTAGCCAATATGGCATTTTAATTAAGTTTATATTGGAAAGTCAAGTGTTGTTGTTCAGTTCAGACTATTGTTTTAAATATTTAAATTCTATATTGAACAGTTCTCAGTTTGTTAGGTATAAAACGCAAACTAATGTAGGTTCCACAGCCTTGCAATTAATCCTATGAACAATTAATTATCAGATTAATTGACCGATATTTTCCTATTGCAGATATCATTATTTTATACGTTAGCTTTACGAGGTAGACCCAATATTAGAAACACTAACACAAAACTACAGCCTCTCAAAAACTGAACAATATAACCTTAATGTAAGATTATGGATTTAATTTGTTTTAGCCAGGTGTACCTAATAAATACAATTTTGTATTTTTTTTTATATCACCCAGTCCGACATGAAAATGATGACTTTGTAGTTTCGTGTTCCTCATTAGGGTCACTTTCTGTATATCCATTTGTGAATGGAAAAACCCCAAGACTAAACTGGCTTTATGTTAAATATCATATTAGACTGTCTTGATAGTCACTCATTTGTCGGAGTGGGCATGACATCTTTATGTTCTCGGATGTTAGGTTGGTAGATCTGGATCCAGAGCCTAAGTCCAGAGTGGAGGGAGGAGGCCAGGCTGGGCCCACCTCAGGCCGGGACCATGGCGACCTCTCCCGGCTTCGTAGCTCCTCGCTGGAGGTCAGAGAAAAAGAAATTAGAGAGAAGGGCTCGGAGATCCTCAGGGATCAGCTGGACGCTGCAAAGAAGGTGTCGTAACCTACTTCATGCTAACGCACACAGACGCACAAAGCAACGTGTGACCTGAGAAAAAGCTGACGATGCAAAATGTTAAATGGGATTGTGAACTTTACTCCCACACAATTCAGGAACTGAAACTAAAGGACAAGGAGTGTGAGCGTCTGTCGCAGGTCAGGAATCAACTGGAGCTGGAGCTGGAGGAGCTGACTGCCAGTCTGTTTGAAGTAAGCAATGATCAAAGCTCTCAGACTGACTGTAATCTGGACACTTAGACCCTGATGATTAGTGATGAGGAACAGGTCTTCTAATTCATAAGTTATATTCCAATAAAAACATTTACTGCAAGTTTAATGCTAATATTTCAGCTTCTCCAATGCCGGTAACTAGACAAAGAAAACCAATGAACTGGAATAATTTAAATTTGTTCATACCAGCATTTATGATATGATCAATGACTCTAATCGGATCAAATGTGATCACATGCGTAATGTGAAAGGGATCGCATCTAGTTATGGACCCACAGAGAATTATCATCTTATCAATAATCAACTCTTTATCTCCCTTCAGCTCGACAGAAAGTTTTAGCCTCTTGTGATTCATTGTTTTGATTTGTTGATTAATTTGTTCACTTATTACTGCTTTAATGTCTTAACAGATTTACCATTCACATCAAGAACAGAATTTGTGACATTGTTTCTATCTTCATCACTACAGGAAGCTCACAAGATGGTGCATGAGGCTAACGTCAAACAAGCGGCAGCGGAGAAACAACTGAGAGAGGCTCAGGGAAAGGTGTGTGGCTCCGTTTCTGTACTGCAGTTAAAGATTATGACCCTTTTGCCTCATTTAAATCCATTAATTGCAGCTGAACTAGTTTTTAATTGAACTGATATGTCTTACAAATTGGCGGCTGCTATTTTATATTTATTTTAGACAAGTTTGATGTCAGAAAATAAAGTTGCTGTTCCTATTACTGTACTTTCCTTCCAATATAAGACTTGTCACTTTCTTTTTTTTCTTCTGTACTTTTTCTGCGTCTTGCTCCCAGATTGATGTCCTGCAAGCAGAAGTGACGGCGCTCAAGACTCTGGTGCTGACATCAACACCTTCTTCACCAAACCGCCAGCTGCATCCACAGCTGCAGCCGTCAGGACCCAGGGGCGCATACAAACACGTCGGGGGCCACGTCCGCAATAAGAGCGCGAGCGGTGCCTTTCCATCTTCACCTGGAAAACCAGACCCGTCCTCCGTTTCCATTCAGCCTGCAGCCAAAGAGGACCGGGAGGTAACCTTCATGAAGTTTGTACATTTGCCTCTCTTCTCCTTTGGGCATTTCTGTTTCTACCCCTCTTCCCTGTTTCCAGTTACTTGTATCTCAAGTTTTTTTCTTCTCTCCCAGTACTAACCTCTCCGGACTCGTTCTTCCTCTCCGTCTCTGGTATCTCTTCCTCTCTTCCTCTCTCAGTCTGCTGTTCCTGCGCTCCTTTCTCTGATACTCTGCCTTTTTCCTGGCCAATCTGTCAGTGTGACCTTTGACCCTCACTGGCAGGAGCTAAACACTGACGCCAGACAGGTAACTGCATACCTTCGACCAGGCCTCATAAGGGCCCAAACGCCTTCAAAACGGCTGACGCGTTAGCCAAACTACTTTGTTTAGATTTTGAAACGTCAAGAGGATCCATCGACCAAAGCTATTTTATTCCTGCAGCAGCAGTACCTAGAAAACTAGAAGGAATGAAATGCTAACACTTTTTCCACAGAGGACAATATATAATTCAAGAAATACACTATTAATTAGTAATTAATACTACCGTCGCTTTCACTGGTTAAAATTACTCTGTTATTATTCTGTTAGTAACTTAAGTTTGTTGGCTTTCTGCAGGACGGTGTCTGTTCTCAGCCAAATATTGTTTGAGGCTTCACTCTAAATACTACACAGCGTTGTGCCATCAGTGTCTGATTCATTATAGAATATAGATAATTCAGTTTCTGAACTTACACTTATGTTATTGAATATGTATTAAATACCAATTTTAAAGGATTTTTGAATGGATGCTAATTTTAAATATATATATAAAAATAATCTCACGTACCCCCATTTGAGAACCACTGCTTTAGGTGCATAGGACCAGAAGTCTAATGAGTGAGTTTGATTTATTGTTTTCTTTTTCCAGATGGACTCTGTTCTCTATGCTGAGTTTTTGCTGTGGAAGGAGAATCCAAGTGTAGAGCGCTCCTCTGCCTTCCTGAGCCGCATCTACAGAGAAGACATCGCACCCTGCCTCTCCTTCACGAGATCTGAGGTCCGAATCATTGTTTTTCATTGTTTAAAGTGGGGCTGTCACAATATCCCCTTTTCACTACGCGATTATGCCAAATAATTCATAACAATATTATTGCAATAGCCACAGAAAATGTGTTTAAAAAAAACATACACATTAATGCTATCAGTCAAATTCAGCGCTAACTTTCTTTGTTTGGTCTGTTTTCTGGCAAATTAATTACACTAAAAATCTTTGTGTCGGGAGGTGGTTAGAATCACTGGATTACTCGCACTTTATTACACTTATATCTCCTTCTTTAGGACAGACCATTGCTATATTTTTTTGTTGTTGAAATTATCATATGAATATTCTTTTTTTTCTTCTTATATATCTGTTATTGTCAAAGTACCGGTATATTGCGACCCTCCTAGTTTAAAGTCATGCTAATGTGATTGATCACGGTTCTCCACAGCTGTCGCAGCTGGTGCAGAGTGCTGTGGAAAACAACTCTTTGACTATCGAGCCTGTGGCCATGTCGGCGTTACCGGTGGTCAAAGCCTCCGCTATCGAGTGTGGCGGCCCGAAGTGAGTTATCGCGACGACTTATCATCTATCAATGTCTCCTCTCTTTCACCATTCACTGCTAAACAATGGTTAAACACTGAAAACACACTCTTTTGTACCCCCTGATGATTACTGGCCATAGCTGAAGGCTTTTCAGAGTCTTCACACGTATCTGAGAGGGATTTAATTAACGGGCACATTTCTAATCACTGTCTGATTTAAGATAATCTTTTCTTTCCAGTGGCTTTAGAGCAGAAATAGAGACGTAAGTCCTCTCAGGAACAATCCCTTGCTTTTCACTAACACATTACTGTTGCATGAAGTCTGACTATCCAGGCGTCTGAAAGTTCTTCAACAAATCTGTAAATTAACGACTTCTGCATGCGTCTGAATATAAATTAATAAACCTTTTCCTCTTCCAGTGACTAACATTCTGATGGTGCACTATTTGTGTTGTTGTTGCTGTTTCTCTTTTTAAAATGTCTGGAATGTGTTCTCACTTAAGTCTTAATTCAAAGTTGCAAAAGTTTCATTGTTAATAATACCACACAGGATTTTACGGGTCATACGGGTTACGGGTCATAGCTGCAATTGTCTGACTGAGCTTTCTGTTTGTAGAAAATGTGCATTAAGCGGCATGTCGCGCCTCTGCCGACATCGCATTAAACTTGGGGACAAGGGGAGCTACTATTACATCTCCCCGTCCAGCCGAGCACGGGTAACTATCACTCAATCTCTGCAACCTTCATTAGACACACTGCTGCTAAGTGTTGCTACATGTGACCTCGTCTTTATCTCACCTTTCTAGATCACAGCTGTTTGCAATTTCTTTACTTATATCCGCTACATCCAGCAGGGCCTGGTGAGACACGATGGTAAATGAACACTAACCCGCATTTGAATATTTTGCTTTGCCAACAAGGGTTTTATTCAGCTGACGTGTTGTATCTTCTGTTGTTGCTGTCTCTGTGCCTTCGTCCAGCGGAGCAGATGTTCTGGGAGGTGATGCGTCTCCGCAGAGAGATGACTGTGGCCAAGTTAGGTTTCTACCTCACTGACATGGGCTAGAGGACCCGACAGTCCACGAAACACCCGAAAGGACGGCATAATCCCAGGACCTTGATTATTCAAGGTCAGGGTTAAACTGTGGTAACCAACAGTTCTTAGGTTGTCCAGCATTAGTGCTGCAGCAGAGGTTGAGCAACAAGGGAAGTAGAACATGTTCCTGTGCCACTTTTTACGCGTTAAACCAGCACAGCTAGAAGAAAGTAAAAGAACATGACTTTAAAGATGGAGGTGTTCCCAGATATGTAAAATATGTTCCGGTATACTGCAGGCCTCCAGTAATTCTCCCCACCGGTGAGGAGAATTGTTACTTTTTCTGAACCTCCCCGGCGGAGTATACGCAACTTCTCATGTTAATACAAATAGACTCTGTTTCATGTGAGTCTGATGAAAAGATGAGCACAAATGAAATGAAAGCAGTGTAGAGAGTTGAGTTAGTCTCTTACCTCAAGTATTACATACGTTTATACAACCATGTAATGTAATCATTCTCCTGTGAGATTGACAATGGCCATGTGGTTTCCACGAAACAATTATTTGGGTTGTTTTCTTTATTCTTACATAAATATAATGCTCACTAGCACTTCTCTTAAGTTACTTCCAGTAATCGGCTCCAACCCCACAGACGTTTTGTCTCAGCATCATGGCCTTCATTTTGTTGATGCACTCTTGCACTACTTGTTCTAGATGACTTATATGAACATGTAAATGAAACTGCTTCATGTAAGCCTCACCTGAACTTCATAATCCAAAATAATGTTAATGACTTGGTTATGACACCTCCACGCTCAATAGTGACTGTTTTACAACATAGTCAGAAAATGAACAAGCTTCAATAGAAGTGATTGCACGTTTGCAATGAAGAGTATGTACACGTAAAAAGCCATAAATTACTTTGCATGAATGTAGTACATAGCCATATTATACAGTGTATATTGGTTGTACTTCATAGTATAGATTTATTATTGTTAATGTCCAATGTGCAGAAAACGTTCCGTTGAAGGTAAAAATTAAGAATATTGTGTCAGAAAGTGCAATAACTGCTTCTTAGACTTCTTCAGGGCTTTGAGGTTCCTACCCTCAGTGTACTGATAATTAAAACACTCCATTAAAGACGAGGCATTGTAGCCTCACTACATCACCTTTTTGAAGTGTGTGTGTGTGTGTGTGCTTGGCTTTAGATTAAGGTCATCAGCAGGAACCCGGTTACCCCGATGCCAAACGCTCTGAAACACACGGTTACCTAACGGGTCCGTAAGCAGGAATCAGGCACAGGGATACAGAGATATCCCCCTCAGAGAGGCTTTATGGTATCAAAATATGTTTTTGGAGCAGACATTCCAGTAAGATTTCCGTTTCCGGATTGAAATAAACTTCCGTAAGCTTGTTATTGTGTTTTCACAGCCTCATCATACAGATTACAACCCTACTAAATAGTTTGACTTGGATTGGTCTGTGACATAATGTGTAGTCAGAGGACACAACGTGATCACATGATCAGATCCCGTGTCGTTTTCTACAAAGATCAACAGGGATTATTATCCATGTAAAACGCTCGTCTAGCCTTCGTGTTGAAGATTAACAAGACAAAATATTCTACTATAGACAGAAAGTGTAAAGATCAATACATTTGCAACTTAAAATAATGAAGACAGTATAAGATAATCAAATAACATGCTTTAGAAGAACTCTAATGTTTCTCCTGGCAACATCCAGCATTGACCAACTCTTCTTTCTTGGGAAAATATCTGCAAAAGAGATTTTTAATTCATATTTTATTTAATAACGACTTTTGTATTTAATGTCAATTTACTGAATATGTATGACTTTAGCAGGGGTGGAATGTGAAGTACAATTACATTTAAGTACACAAATATTTCCTCCAGATAATGTGTCTCAGTTTCAGTTATGGTTACTTTTTACATTACAATGTATCAAAGTTTTTCTTTATGGGTTCCTTTTTATTTTTTTGTATTAAAATTAGCACAACCTGAAACATCTTTACCAGTAAAGTGCAACATGCACATTAGTGCAGCACTAATATTATTAACTAATTAAAAATTTTACTGCGGAATGAGAACTTTTACTTCTGACTTCGCCTCTATGGTGGAAATGCGAGTGCTGGGCAGGCAGTTTGTTGTGTTTTATCTTAAATATTTGAAATGCCATAGTGTATATATAGTGAGTGTAGTGTTACACTATCACAGCTTGTTTCGTGGGTGCCAGTTCCAGAGATTTAGTTGTTTTTAAGATCTGATCTGGGCCACACACAGATTATATAGGCAGTCCTTTAGTATTTGTATACAACAATGAAAACACCTGCCCCCTTTAAGTCGATTTGTACCTTCAGTGTCTTACCTTCGATAACAGAACATGATCATCAGCAGAGCCGCCACGCCACCGATCACGACTACCACTGCAGTGACGATGGAGACGACGGACAGCGAGGAGGGTTCTGGATCAGTGCCCACAAACATGACGGTTCAGGACCAGAAATGTTTTTATGTTGTGACTCAGCAATTTATGTCAGGAAGAATTTATCTACTTTTCAAAACAAAAGTTGCAAAGTACTTAACCAAAGCATTCGGCACCAAATATCAAACGTTCCAAAAGAAGGAGGATTCTTCAAATAATCTCAACCAACCTGAGCAAATAAAGGAACCCAGTGTGTTGAGACACTCCAGATGTTGTGGGCAGACAGAAGTTTGTTCTTTACATTCATTAATATCTGCAACAACAAGCAAAAACACTGTCAATGACACATGCATTTTCTATCTAATGGCCGGTTTCTCACAAAAACCAAACTGACAGTTCGTTAATAGTTGGCAAAGTAATGTTTTCCTTCATGTCGGCTGTAGAACTGAGATTGAACCTTGTGTTGAGATTATTTTGTCGGCTACTGTTTTCAAAAGCCAGAACTAACTATGTCAAATGTCAGGCCAGTGTTGATAAAAAGCCATTTATGTGCTCAGAGAAATAGGAATACATTTCATAATATCTGGGAAAATGTCTGCTAAGGAAGACCATGAGATGAGATCAAAAGCTCCAGAACACCTTATGAATGGACCTTGTTGGGAGGTTGTTTTGCTGATTATGTTTTCCAAGATCTACAAGATCTGAATCACCTTCATAAGATTTCATTAAATATGATTTGATGAACACTTTAAGCATATTTTACAGCACTGGTCTTAAGAATGATTTTATAACTTTGTAACCTTATTATTTCCTCCAGCCGTGTCCCCAGGCTTAGTTTAGTCCTCGTACCTTGACACGTTGGGGGTGTGGGGCTCCACTGCTGGCTGTTTGGATCACAGCTGATGGATGAAGATCCCAGCAGCTTGAATCCAGAGTGACACTGATACAGAACCGCAGAGCCGCAGAGCAAAGAGTAGCCAGCATGAATCCTGGGTATCGGACCACATCTGGGATCTGGAAGAGAGGGCAGACATGTCGTTGTGAAAGCACAAGACAAACCTGACATCACATGGTTTTCTTTTCACCGCCCTCACCCGTGTCCGGCTCTTTCCAGGGGCTGAGGGCGAGGTGGGAGATCAGGGGGTGCGAGCATGCCAGCATGTCCTCCGGCCTCTCGGTACGTGAGAACGGGTCAGCGGGGACATGAGTGATGTGGCTGTTGTCACAAATGATACGGGACAAAGAGACGCCGTGGAGGTGTCTCCTCTGGGTGCTGGTGAACACTCCTTCCCTCTCCCACCAAAAGCTGGGGAGACAAAAGACAGCTTCAGATGTCTCTTCTTGCATTTGAATGGTCATAATGTTATATCAGATGATTTCTTATCACCTGTCCCCGTCTCTCAGCGCTCTGAACTGTCTGGCCAGCAGGCAGGCCAGCAGTGGGCCGACTCGGCCTCCTGGCAGAGCGGGCTCAGAGATGGCCCCGACCCACACATCGATGTTGTGTGGCGTCCCGTACAGGAGCTGGAGTTTGTGAGCCAAAGTGGAGTTAGTCAAAATTTCGGCCAGCTCTGATGTAGTATTGGGAACAGAGAGGTCGCAGGACCTTCTCCATGAGCCGTATCCTAATGGGGTGAGAGGGGACAGGAGGTGAGGGGCAGCATTAAATACCAGGGTTCATTCACCTGAGACAAAAACACATAATATTAAACATCCGAATAAATGAACACGGTTCACTGATCCCCTGTGGCAACATTCTACTTGATTTCATACCATACTATAATTATATACTATTAGTTTCTATGACTTCATAATTTCTATGAATTTTCTATGACTTTTTCATAGTGCTTACAATACCATTACTGACATTTTTATGAAATAATCGACCCTGATTTTTATGACACAATAGACCTTGACATTTTTATGGCATTCTACACCATGACTTCTTATGATTTTTTATGGCAAAGAATACTTTGACTCTTTTATGACTTTTTATGATGTTATGACATATTATATTGACTTTTCTATGTCATGCTATACTATGACTTTTATGACTTTTTATGATGGGAGGACAAAAGGAAATATAGCCATAGTCACAAGGTGGAAATACCATTTGGGCTGATTCCTCTTAATCAATTAGTCAACTCGTTGTTTTGGTCTTAGTCGAGCAAGATTTCTATGATTAGTCGTTTTTTATGTTTTTTCATGCTGGATGACTTATTTAAAAAAAACATGAGCACATCTCTGGTAAACACAATATTTAAAGTGGTGCTTTTGTGTGTTTTTTTCTGGAGAAACTCAATTTACAGAGATCCGTATGTTCAATCAACTTAATAACGAAGATTATTGCCTCTTTACATTCAAACTATTACTACAATATAACCATGTTATTACTAAGCTGTAATGTAAAAAGCTACCGTGACAGTAAAACACTGTACTGTGCCAGAAGAAAGAAACCTGGTACCAGGCAGGCCGTGATCCCGCCCCCTCTGGAGGTTAAGGGCCCCGAGGTCCAGAGGCATCCCTCCCTGTGCCTGAAACAGTCTCTCTGTCAGCTCCTCCACCATCATCTGACCTGGAGTCTGCAGCTTTGCCGGAGACAGCAACAGGCCGCGCAGTACAGGGTCTATACCACCTGACACACAACAAGTTAGAAACAGATAAGATGAGCAAATTGTATGTAATTTGAGTTAATTATGACATCATTGTAGTTTTACCTTCTTGCACGACCCGCCAAGAGGCAAACAGTGAATGATGCAGAGGCAGCTGGGGATGCTGGGAGTTGGTGGTGTATCCCGGCCCCAGCCTGGTCACCACTGGCTGCACGGTGACGTGTGCAAAACGAAATGCAGCAGCTGCAAAGACGTTAGCAATGCTGGGATCCACCTCGGGATCATACCCCTTATAGGGAGGCAGCAGACGAGACATGGCACTCTCACCGAGGACCCGCGGCAGGTAGTGCTCCCATGTTAGGATCTGGAAAGATACAAAGAAGGCCAGAGTGCTGGGAACGCTCGTGTAGGTAGAAGTGAACCGATAGAAGCTGCTAGAGATACCTGATGAATGGCTCCCATGATCTTGCGGGCCTCCTGATAAAGTGTGTCGGGGCTCCAGCGAGGGTTGAGCAGGTGCAGCTCTTTGACCAGCCGGTTGTGCTCTCTTAGAAAGAGTGTGTGCAGCGCAATCATGCCCAGATGTTCATTAGCTCTTGAATCACCTGTGAAGCATAATGCATAAACAAAAGCTCCACTGAAGCCTGCAGAGAAAAGACTTACATTTACTCGCTCACCAGCTTGAAAACAGGATGTGGTGTTCTCCTGCTGCCGGGATCTTTCCAATGCCTCTGAGGTGATGGAGTTTCGGGGGCCGCAGGGGTCCAGGTGAGCCTGTCGGCGTGGCAAATACGGCATGTAGGCCAGCTCCTGGTCCGAGTGCTGGGAGTTGAGGGTCATCGAGCCCAGAGGAGACGAGCGGTTTCTCAGAGTCGAGGCCAGACTAGCGGAGCTGCCGTACACCATACTGGCATCCACAAAGGAGGTGATGGCGTTGAGCTGCTCTCGGCGTTTACGAGTCGGGACTCCAGCAACACAGCTGGGAGCAGAGCGGAAGAAAGGCATACAACTCTGGATGCCATTGCGAGGATCTGACAAAGGGATCTGGGGAGAGAGGTTATGTGGTTTTTATAGTGGATGATGAGGCGAAAACAAATGTTCTTGTTTTACCCAGTAAAATATGTTTTCATAATAATATTGTGAGAAAATACCATGTTGTAAAACTTGTTCATTGCTTGTGATTTACAACATTGTGGTTCATTTTTGTCATGCACCTGCCTTTATACTTTACACCTCGGTTTATTTCTTTTCTTACTATGTATATTTAATTTGCAGGATCATCAAGCCAAAGCACAACTGATAGTAAAGCGCACCTGTATGGGGAAGCAGGGCGTGTCCCGGCTGCAGGTGTGTGTGCAGTCTTCTCCGGTCCTGAAAGCGGATGAACTGGGACTCTGAGGCGTCAGCACCACGTCGTGGTCAATCCACTGACCCCATTCCACCAGCAGGTGGGAGAGAGTGGAGTCCAGAGAGATGTTGTCATTGTGAGTGAACAGCACTTCCTGAGACACCAGCCGCACCTGGACACCAAACAAAATCAGGAGGGTTTAAGTTACGGCAGATGGCGGGACAGAGGACTGAGGGCCGCTGCAGGACTCTTACTGGAGGCAGACTGGCGTTGTGGTAGGTGTGCTCTGGGTCCCAGCCTCTGGGCATCCCCCACACATCCTCGTACTCTGCCGGCAGCCAGCGGGAATATGGGATGTTTGCAGCCCCCCACCTGGGATTGTGTCTTAACAGGACAAAACAACACACAACAGACACGGTTATCAAAACACTAACAACATATATTATAAGTCAGCACTGCTCTGGGACTACACGTTTTCTATTGTGTGAGCACTAACCGGTTGTTGCACTCTCCTGTGATGGATCTGTAGCGCTCAGACAGACAGCCGGTGTCACAGCTGGGTGTCTGCAGCTCAGCGGAGCAGCCAGTCACCTGCAGTAGATCCTCCATGTCTCTTTCACTCAGCAGCTCTGTGGGAACAACTCAACATGTAAGTCATACAAATAACTATAATATTTAGAAGAAACAAAAAAAAAACAAAAAAACAGCTGGCTTTAACTTGTTTGGAGTGGTTGATCAGATTATTATTTGCTCTCGCCTTATGTCAGATGACAAACCTATTTGAAAAAACATGCTCTTAAGTGGGAATTTGTACCTTGTACCCATGTGCAATGGCTTGATTCTGCGACCTCTTGAATATTACATTTTGCTCACGTACTTATATATGTAACTTTACATTTTGACAATAACAGTGTAATTAACAGTATGTTAATTGAAAAAAAGAAACAAAAAAAACTAACAAACTTAAGTCACAGAGAAACTAATTTGAAAAACAAACATTAATTTAAAAAGGCTTTTGATTTTTTTGTGGCTCCATGAGGTTAAACGTTGGATAATTTTTTATGTTGAACTTAAACCAGCCAAAAAGTTAACAGTGTTTTCGACAGTGGATCTGGGAAGAATGTTTGGTGCATTATATGAGGATAAATTAAAGGACAGCATAAACAAAAACAAAAAAGGTTATAAAAATGAAAGGTTAGTAGCCATAACGGTGCTGAAACATCTCCATGTGTTGTGTGTTTCTGCTGCTCCGTACCCTCATGGTCGGGCTGCCCCATTGTGTGGGTGTAGACCATCTCTCTGATCAGCTCCACTGTGTTGTCCAACAGTTCTGCAGCCCGGATCTGAGTCCTGGTCCTGGCTTCAGTCTGTTTGAACTGAGCCAGCAGGTCACTGGGTCTCAGAGCGCCTTCAGACAGAGACTTCTTCACCCTGGAAACATTATTAGCGTTTAGTAAAACACAGCTGTACAGATGTAAAATGAGGATGTAAGCTTTGCAGCGGGTCTGACTTATTTCCATAGTGATCCAGTCATTTCTACCTTTCACTGGTGCGCGCGTAAGCAGCATCAGTGAGCTCAGTCGCCCTCTGAAGTGCCTCCTTTACAAATACAGATCCTGGATACACAGTTCCTGACATAATCAGAAAGGAAAACAAAGGTGCAGTTAGAAAACCTCAGTATCTGGTCTCATCAAAATGAATCAACCAGAAGTCCTACCTGAGGAGTTCAGAGAAGCATGCTCAGGGAGGGAGAGCAGGACCAGAGCCAGTCTAAGCAGAGAGACCGACACCTAAAGCAGAACACACCTAACTGAATATCTCAAGAAATCTTCTACTTTATTCTATTGAATTAAGAAGGAAAATAATTTAACTCACCGTAAGTGCTGCGTCCATTTAGAACATTAAAACTGTTCAATCCGTGCAGAAAGGATTAGCTTCAAGTCTAGAGAACTAATCACGCTCACATCTTGTCAGCCAACCAGTGTGTGTCCGTATGTGTTCATCCCCCGGCGTCGAGGTTGCCATTTATACACCGGCAGCAGAGCCAACAGGTATGTGCAGAATCCCCTTATCTGTCCTACTGGTGACAGGAACGCAACATCAAACACTGGACTCTCTGCCTCGACCTAATAACGTTCAAATCAAATTTACTTCTGTCCTCATGATGAAAACCATCTGTCATATTGGATCATTTCAATCAAATTAGCAATTCTACCCATCCCTGGAGAGAATATTGTAGTGAAGTATTGTAGAAGTGGACACAATCAACCACTCAAATACAGGCAGAGGAAATATTCAAAGTGCACTTTGAAAGCAGATTGAAAAGACAAATCATTTATTATTATTTAGCAGCCAAATGGAGTTTCACAATGAACTGTAAAGTACATCTTTCATTTTCATTACAAGTGTGTCTGTCTCTGCCACATGTCAAAACCTTCAATCTGATCGTCCCTGTGACAGTGATGCAGACAGCTGGAAGATGAGGATTCTGGGAAATTGATTGAAGAACCAGGGATGAAGATGAAAATAAGAACAGAAAGGTCTCAGTTGAACCAGGAGAGAGGATGTGACTCAAAGTTCGGTTGTGTCCGGTTCCCTTAGAGCTCAAATGTGAAGCGCCAGGCTGCCTGCATCTTCCCTTTGATGCTCCAGGTGTGTGATACCATCAAATGAGTCACCTGTCCCATTTCATTACGATGTTATTAACATCAACTCTGTTGACCCACATTACCCATAATCCACTTTATGTGACGTTCAAGATCTGAAATGTAGAAATGTTTTGTTCACAAAAATGTCCTGAAAAAATAAACCAATACTTGATCTACAGGTAGATAAAAGCCCATTTCACCGGCCTTCCTCACTCATCTGTAATGGTTTCTAGTTATGTGGATTCTTTTAGTTCTTTAACGCTCTCACAACCTCAAGAAATAAACCCCAACTATCTATATGTCTGGACACATGGGATTACATTATCGTATTAAAGAAAGAATACATATTTTTAAGCTTCTGGTGTGCAGAAATAAATAAAAACACACAATTAAGGAATCTGCAGGTTGTGTTATAAACAAACTATTGTGTCTTTCTCTGCATGTTAGGCTGAACATCATCATTGTGCGAAACATTTAATTTGTATAATAAACAAAATACAGACAACTTTTATTCACATCAGTTGGTTGGACATTTCACTGTAATTGTTGACACTTCATTTTTGTCCTCTACATGCAAAACACATTTAAGTAAAAGTTAATAAGATAATACTGTGTTCACGGGAAGGATTAATTTAAACTGTGAAGCTTTTATAAATATTACAGTGCATAACTTTAGTTGCAGCTACAGCAGCAGTTACTGGGCAGACGTACATACAGTGTTAGTTTTCTTAATGGGTGCAGAGAAGCTGAGTTAGGCGTGCTGAGACCAGAGGAAGCGATCACAGCGCTCGAGCATCGTCTGGATCATTGCTCTGAAACAGAAAACAAAAGAAGAATACTGAAATGTCTGTAAGTCCACGCTGATTCTTTTTGATTTTAGAAATATATTTTTTTAGGACATTTCAGATTTCATTCACACGTGTTTGGTTCTGAAGGATAATGTGTATGGTTGATTTTTATAGTTGTCTATAGTAAAGAACTAAACATAATTTAACTAGAAGGATGCCCTCAGTAGAGTGCAGATCGCCGCCAAGTGTGTCTGCAGCAAACCCTGCTGTAATGTTTGATTGAATGAATACAACCCACAATTGGCTAATTCCTTTATATCAATGAAGAGGTCTTCACGTCCTCTCTGCCTTCCTCACTGGCGTAGCAGCTGCAATAAAGTGTTTGTTTGCCGCTCCAAGTCTACTCTTTAGATCAGTGGTTCGCAACCTTTTTTCAGTGATGTTCCCCCTGTGGAAATGTACCCACTAACCAGCGCAAAGCATTTTTGGTTGAAACATTTTTTTTATACACAGTATTGTGCCCTCAGTGACGATTTAATATATAAAATGTATTACACTTATATTTTATTGAGTATTTATTTTTAAAGGGTTTTTGAATGGATGCTAATTTTAAATATATTTTATACAAATCTCACGTACCCCCTGGATTGCCTTCACGTACCCCCATTTGAGAACCGCTGCTTTAGACAATACACAGGTAAACGTGAGGTTGATGCCCAACTAAAAAGCACTGAATAGCTGTGTGTCTGGCAGAGCAGTGGCGATGCATTCAGCAGTGTATGAAGTTACATCAGCTGTTAGCAGTGGCGTTACACTCGGCTGTGTGTGTACAGACTCGCGATTGATCTCCTGACGAAGATAACAATAACAGCTTGAAGGTGTGACTGCGGGAACTCCTGCCTATACTTGTTTTCATTAAAGTTTGGTAATTGGCACCCTGACTCACCTCTGCCTCTTCTCCGTGACTCTCAGAAGCTCACAGACCAGTTTGGCGTGCGGCGAAAGGACCAACTGCACTCCGCACTCCTCCAGGACGGCCATGGCGCGGTCAGGCCCGGCTGTTCGGGCCAGCATCAGGGTCAGGTTCTCTGGGCTGATCTTTCCACCACAATCTGCCGAGCCGTTGGACCAGCTGCTCCCACTCACACCTGTGACCTGCTCCGAGTCCACCGCACTGCTGCATCGCTGAGATAACTGGATCAAGAGCCTCCACTCTTCCAAGGTCTGAGGCACAACACCTGGAAAACAACAAAGGGACAGGATGGACATGAGAATATGATGTTGTTTTCTTTTTGGCAAACATGTTTCAAACCAGATGTCATTTAGTTTGTGTTCCATTTGGGTGATTCACTGTCACTAAAGTAAATCATTAACTACCTGGAATTTGACTAAAAGAAATGGATGAACCATTGTTTGGCTCAAGCAGTTCACCCAACTGTATTGCACCTTGGATGTCCATGCCGTAAACGTGTCATTTTAAATGTTTGCCTCAGTAACACCTGACACACATCACATCACTGTTATGAACTCTGAGCCCATAAGAGATCATAATTCTGCCTGGAGGTTTTACCATCGGCTTCCTCCAGCAGACTGATGTCATCCAGCTGACAGATGGTGGTGAACGCTTCTTTGCGACACTGCAGCTCACAGCAGAGGTAGATGTAGCCCGTCCAATACCTGCACACACGCGTTACACAGATGTAAACTCACAAGCATAAACAGCAACATGACTGTTGGGTCAAAAGAAAGTACCCGTGACTGCGGCAAGTCTCTGCCATCTTCTGCTTGGAGGACAGGTCTGCAGGAAGACGAATCAGGAGAGACAGGAGGCGTCCATAACCCCAACTGAAACAATGAGAATGCCACCTGCAGCAGGAGTCACATGCATTCAGTTACATGTATTCTTATACTTTACTTTCACAGTATTATTTGACCTTGTGGTGGCCAAATATAATCCAGAGGTGCAATGTATCATTGGTAGCACTTCTGTTCAGAAAACACTTTTTTTAGGCCTTAAAATAAATGAATTAACAGGATCATGAATCTCATTTCGCATTTCCCCCCACACCAACAGGACCACACCTGGGCTGTCCCTCCGGGGTCAGGGTGTCACAGCGTTGAGGGGCATCGTGGGTAAGTGCCAGCTCCAGCCAATCCTGTCTCAGTGATTCTGATTCAAGAAGGGACTGCAGAAATGACAACCTAGAGGAGGAACGCAAAGCGTAAACATCAGCGACACAAGGAGTTCAAAGTATCTTTCTGTCTTTGACAAGTAGATGAAATTAAAGATGTACCTGTGCTCCTCAGTTCGTGATTGGACCAGATTATCCAGGTACGCCAGGAAGTGGCTTTGTTGAGCCATGGCCATTACATCAGCAGGAGTTATCGTAGGATAGAACTGCGTAAATGAGCGTACAGCCGCCTCCCTGTGCTTTTGATACAGCCTGGATAATAACACAGCAAACTCACTTCACAAGGTCCATCACAACTCCGATGTCAGTATACTGCTAGAAAGAAATACATGTACTGACCTGTGTAGGTGAGCGAGGAGTGGAGGAGCACTCCAGGGCTGCAGCTCTCTTAGACTGCGTAGTGATCTCAGCAAATCGCCTCTCTGAATAACCTCCACCACCTTACTGGACTGAGTGAGATCTACAGAGAATGACAAACGTTTCATTTTGTGTTTATCATTTAAGATTAAACATGTAGAATATTGGAGATGCATGGACCTCTGATTTAAATGTTGAGTTACAAGATGAGGTGCGAGACAAGTATTTATGTTGGATACTTGAAACGTTAAGATTCTCTATGTTTTTAAATGGACTGTACTGTACTGCGCTTTAACACTACACGACATCACCCATCCATTCACTGATGGCGGGGCTACCATGCAAGGTGCCCCCTGCCCTTCATACACCGTAGGAACAGCCTGCCGGAGCAATTTGGGGATAAGTGTCTTGCCCAAGGACACATCAAGGTGGACTAGAGGAGCCGGGGATCGAACCTTCGATCCTTTGATTGAAGGACAACCCTGCACTACCACTGAGACTCAGCAGCGTTTCAGGAGTTTAAATACCCTTCATTGACTAATCTGTGGAAATGTGATCCCGTTTTTAAATATCTTATTTATTTATGTCCTTTTATCTTTTCAAACAACAGACACTGTATGAATGAATAATATGAATATTGTTCAAGTGTGATTTATATGTATGTATATATATATATATATATATATATACATATATATATATATATATACATATACATATACATATGTGTGTGTGTGTGTGTATATATATATATATATATATACACACACACACACATACATACACGCAGTTCTATATATGTACATATATTGTTTTTTTCTGAATATGTGAAATTTGGAAATCTGAAAATAAAATACAGGGGAAAAAAAGATGAAAACAGAGCTTTAAGGAGCGGCTTCTCACCTAGCATGGCCTCGATGAAGGAGCTCTGCACCTCCGGCTGATCGTGACAGCACAGCAGACACATTCTTCTCACACGCTCTTGGTCCAGCAGAAAGAAGTAGGAGCGCAGGAAAGTTGTACAACCCAATACTTCACTCTCCTGGTTTCGGAAGCACCTCATCTCTGTGTATAATGTTGCCAGCTGGGTGAGATTTGCCAGTAGATCCGATGGTACAGGTTTGGGAGACACCACTCGAACAGGATCTTGAGGGCTCCCATCGGAAATGTCCGGCTTCTTCTCAGTGGAGTCACGCTGGTCCTCTTTTTCTTCAAGCTCACGAGCCTCTTCTTTCTTCTCCTCTGTGATGCTCTCTGTTGGTTCTCCTGACGGGATCAAAGACTCCTCTTGTTGCTCTGAGCAGGAGTTTAGATAATCCCACCTCTCCTCTGCTGGTTCACCCACATTTGAATCCCCCGCAGCAGCTGACCTGTGCTCTACGGGCCCGAGTATTCGCTCCAGCACCGCCAGCCACTCCTGCAGAGTTTCTCCCAGGCAGACAGGATCCAGTAGCACCAAAGGATCTTGGATCTGGGAGCTGATGTCGGGGAAATGTAACGTGTACATATAAGTTCAGTTCTTACTGTAAAGGCAGTGAAATCTTGCAGTCAGGATTCTATCAAAATGTTCTACAGCACTTACATAGCGCGCTCCGTCGCTGATCGAAGTTCCTGCGTGTCGGCCTCTGCGTTTGGTATTTCATCATAAACTCTGTGACGACAAATCAAATTCACTTTTATCTGATTTACTTTAGTCTATTCAAAACAAGATATTATCCCAAAATACAAAAGCCACCGTGGGTGGAATCATCTGTTCACAGTAGAAAGGAGGTTTATTCCTCTTTTACCGGTCTGTACTTACTCATTGTCCAGTTCCTCTGAGAAGGAAGCTGAGGCTGACATGTCCAGATGTCCGCTGTCTTTGAATTCAGGCCGCTGCCAGAGCTCAGAGTTCATCTGGAGGGTGTTGATCTTCTCTGTTGTCTTCTTAACAAAACTAGAAACACTGAGAAAAACAAAAATCAAATAAAAAAACCTTTTTACCAATGATATCACCTTAGAGCTAAAAGGCAAACAGATCTAGTAACATTTGCATATGTCGAATGACTGAATGTGATGCTGGGAAATGAAATCTGCCACATGCGTCTACACAGATGAACAATGTGAACAAATACAAAAAACAGATGTAGGTGTCTATAGTGGAAAGGGGAAGTGAGCCATCTGAAGCACAGCTGTGCATGAATAATTATAGTTCCTGTCAGAGTTTCAGTCAAAGTAGCACAATCCACAAATAATTTCATCAGTGTTGAATATAGTTTAAAGCTATCCAAGATGACAGCATCATGCCTGCATGGCTGCTGTGACACATTCTGGTACTGTCCTCTATTACTGGGTGTTCACCTGTCTTTGACAGCCTGCAGAGCGATGCGAGGGGGTTTGGGACGGAATGAGAGGGGGAGGTGGAAGTGCAGGCCTTGCTCAGACCGCTCAGCCTCCATACGCTCACTGCTCTGAGGATCTGAATAAAGATGGGGGCAAGAGCCAGAGGACAAACACAGATGGATGGAGTACTGGAGGGGAACGATGAAAGGCAGAGGACATAATGCAAGCAGATGGAGCAAAGCTGCCAGACACCACTATCGAGAAAACGTAAATTAAATGCCGCACAATGCAAAAATCATAACCAAAATGGTGATATACGTGTGATACAATGGAAGAGACAAGAAACTTGACATTAGCAGCGGGACGAAGAGAAGATTGTAATCGTAAAACATGTCAACCGTAAGTGACCATTCAGCTCTCACAGAAAACCCAGTGATGCAGCACGGCAGCATTATTGTTTTAATGATTTTATGTTTCTCCAAATAAAAAAAGAATAAATTGTAATGCCTAACATACAAGACAGTATCAGAAGCAGGTACATGTGATCAGTATGACAACAGAGATAAAGGTTATGAAGAGTATATAAAACAGTCAAATTATTGTCACATGCATAGATGCTCCAAATAACTAATTTCTCATTTGGCAACTTTTCTTCGGTTTGTGTTTTTGATTACTCAGGTAAAATAACTTCACTCTCTTTTCACACTGAACTCAGAAGAGGCAGAAAAGGAGTTTGTTCCTGATACACACACACATATACGTATACAGGATGTGTGTTTGTGTACGCAGTAGAGAAAGAGTCAGAAAAGGAGAAAAACAAGGAGTGAAGAAATGAATGTGAATATTTTCTTGTTTGTATCTTTCTGTTGTTGTTTTAGCATTATGCATTATCATTACAGTATTTGCGTAAATTAGTTCAGATGCAAAAATATCCTAATCAAGCCTTATTGCAGACATTCCTTCTCTGTGATGTCTTAATAAATTATATTGTATAAATAAAGTATTTATACTTGATTCCATCTGGTGATTATTGTAATAATACTACTACTAATCATTTGTATTATAAGTAGTCACTATATTAACATAAAAACTATGTTTATTCCTCAAATTTACATTTGTCCGACAAAAAATTGAAATATAATTTGTACGTTGGACTTGCAGTTCTTTTTCTTAACAGCTAACAATCTCTTACCATGATCCACCTGCTCATCCTCCTGCACAAAACTGAACTCTTTGAGCCGCTCCTCCTCTGACGTGGACTGATTGATGAGGGAGCTCGTCTCCTCGTCTGACTGACTTCCTCTGCGGCTGATCACGCGATAGATTCCACAGTCCAGGACGTTGAAGCTCTCCTGGATAAAGTTATACCTGATCTCAGCACACACTCATTAAGTATATAAGGATTTACAGACGCTGTGCGCTTAAGTTACAACAGGCTCATCGAATATAAAACGTATAGAATGACCAGAATTCAAAACATGTATTTATTTAGTCTAATGCAATTATTCTGTATGCATTATTGAAACCTGCTCATCCTAACCGAACAACCAATTTAATCTAATGCCACAGAGGCAAGCTTCAGTCATCAAATTAATAGTATCCATTGCAACAGGATTCAATGGGTCCCACCGAGGAGTAAAGTAACTGGGGGTGGGGTGCTTATCATCTGCAACAGTTATGGTTGTTGCCATAACCTGGAAATCATCTCCAGAAAGTTACTTAAACTTACGTGTGAGGAGATGCTACTTCTTCGGCTGCTGGAGGCGGAGTCCAAGGGCTCCAGTTTAGCGATGACTTCCTCCAGCTGGCCAGTCAGCTCCAGGTGTGTGTGGGAGCTGAGCTGGGACCGGAGATGCTCAAGGCGGTCGATGGGAATTGCTTTCCTGGCCTGAATTAAACCGGAATGATGAGCAAGGCTTTTGTAAATGCTTCATCATCAACACAGGGGGGTTCCTACTGAGATCATGAGAAATCTAGTTGAGATACCTGATTTCTAAAACGCTTGATTTACATCCAAACCTCCTTATTTTTAACACAATGACTTGACTATGGTTTATAAAGTCAGGTTATGTATGAGCTGTGTTAAGAAGCTCATGATGTTAAGTACTGAGATAATCCCTTGTTACCTCTGTAATACAAGTATTATGTGCACATTTTTGGTTAATTTTATGGTTCGGTCATTCGAGGTGAAACATCCCAGCTTCACAGGTATATAATGTGCTTTATCCTTGGGAAAACCGGAAGCCAGAAATTCCCAGATGAGTCTGGTATCTAGATTACAGTGAGCATGGCGGTGGCCATCTTACCCTGCTGGTGGTGATCGTGTGCTGGAACATACAGCAGACCACAGCCGCCAGAGGCCAGGACTCCCTGCGGAGCAGACGCTCAACACAACGCTCGGCCGATAACAGGGAGAGGTGGGACAGGCGTCCGCTGCCGTGGAGGCAGAAGAGCTCGTTGCGGTAGACAGCAATATCAACCAAGTCTGCAAAACCAGAGAGCCGGTTTGGATCAATTTACAGAAACTTAAACAGGAACAAAAGGACTGCATGATCAATGCAGGTCCAATATTACGACCCTTTCCATGTAATTATAATCGACTAGCGGTGCTATATCAACGTATCTACAGCTTCTGTGTGTTTATGAATAAAATGTTTGCTCCGTTTGTGCCATTTCGGGAGGAAGCAGCACAAACACACCTTTGACTTCAGTCCACAGAAGCACTTGTCCGTTCTGAGGTGTGAAGATATAAATGGCTGAATCAGTCCAGGTCAGCAGGTTTTGGTCTCTACACATCAAAATAGAGTGTTAGTGCTGCAGTTAGTCAAGAAACAGGCTTGCTTGTTTTTATTACATAAAAATGAAGAGATGTTTTTTGCACTCAAAATACTTGCTCCTTTTCAATAATGTACATATGATTGAAATAGTGATTGGCGGGGCTAAACACTCAGATAATAAGATATATACATTTTAACTATTACCCAAGATAAAGCAGTTTTGGGAAGGCGATTGACTGGGGGCTCTTCTGCACTGGATTGTAATGCTGTGGCTCATCTCTGCAGGTAACAGAAGAAAAAAAGACAAAAACAAATTAGGAGATTGGCCTTTTGAGGAAGACTATTTTAAAAGTGGGAACAATCAGTACCTGTAAGTGATGAGAGGTAGAGGAGGACAGGCCAGTGGCTGTTTGAACTGATGGGTGCTCAAAACCTCGCCGTTAAAACTGACCTCCCATATTCGAGACCCTGGCCGGGCAGAGTACAGCAGGGGGGGCTGACCAACCAATAATCCCCTGTTCTGAGGGAAAAAACATGCTCCATACTCCCCATCACGCTCCTTATTTCCAACACGCCAGAACTTCTCCCTGAAGGTGGGTAGAGAGGGAAGAAATGCACCACTGCTGAGATTTGCCCAGGAATAATTTTAACTTAATTACCATTTTCTTTTTCCATTAATCATGAGGACAAATTATATAAATAATGAATACACACAGTCTCTCTCCTTATGCAGACACAGCGAGTACTTACCTCTCTGTGTCACAGAGGTAGCAGCGGCTCAGGGAAGATACCAGCAGGCGACCATCTTGGTACCCGAGCTGAACCACCCTGGAGTCCACAGTGGTGACGGTCTGAACCGGGAAGATAACGAATGCTGACCCCTAGACACAACGAAAACAATATCAAATAGTTATGGCATCTATATGAATGAGGATATGTGAAATATGGTCAGTAAAAGATGACTAGAATAGCGCAAGGGGTGTCTGACACTGGATAATTTTCCATAAAAGGTGAAACAACCAAAAAACACAAACTCTCAGGCAGTAAATACTGGCATGTTCTGGATATCTTAAGGCTAGGGTTGGTAATCTTGAGAAACTAGCAAATGTAAGCTGAATTTAAGAAAAGATCCAAACAAAAATCTGGAGAGTTGCCACACTGACGTCAGGCCTCCCTCCAAAGCCACTCCCCCAAAATCAAAAGCGGCCACTACCTTGCCCATCTTGGAGGATCCTGCGCGGAGAAAGGACACCTTGCCTCCAGTGTCCCCGACAAAAACTCTCAGTGCGCTGGTGTCCCAGCAGAGTGCAGTGATGGCCTGACCTCTGTGCTCCCAGGACACACTGACTCTCTCTGGACGACCCCGTCGCTCCAGCTGCAGCTCCCACACCACCACCAGACCCTGACTGGAGCAGAGACAACAAAGTGAACATACAGGAAACACAACACACAGATAGACGTCTTTACTTATTGGAGAGACTCTAACCTTGTTGCAACCGCAATAAAGTCTTCATCGTGAGGGCAACATGCCACCTCAGCGATAGATCCCTCCTGAAAAAAAGAGTGCATGATGGGTATCCCTTACTAAGTGCAGCTGTATCGGTTAATAGCAGACCAATAGTCAATTCTGTATTTCTGCAGATTACTCACAGATTACCTTGTGAGTGAGGATGAGCCTTTGCTTCCAGCCCTCCTTCTGGATCAGGTGCAACCCTCCTGCTGATGTTCCTAAAGCGAGCCACTTCCTTGACACTGCCAAACAGGTACACTGTAACACAGAGAGCAGAAAATGTATTCATCTGTTCACGTAGCTCTACAATTTTTGGGTAATAACATGTTAAGTGTAGCTGCTTCTCCTACGACTCAGATAATCGGCAAGACCATTTTTATTCCTGTAAAATGTAGTGTGGCTGTTGGGAATTTAATCTGTTTTAAGAGGTGCAATGACTCTTTTTACTAACACAATGTCAGTATTTTCTTTTACTCTGAAATACTTTAAAGACATTAGATAATCATTCATGTGTGATTTAATTACAAGGCTGACTCAGTCATGTGATGGTGAAACCTACCTTGAGCCTGCCAGAGTCCAAACGGAGAGCAGACAGAAGTGGATCGAGGCAGTCGAACTCTGCCAGTACATGACTGTGGTTCTCTGGCACAACTGGTATCAAAGGCATGTTCACTGGTGATCCTCTACAACTGAGAGACAAATGACATTCAGCGATGTTATGAAAAAAAGAAATGTTGGGGACGTCGAGAGTCCCTACTCTGCTCCTTCTCATACTACGGCCCTCTGCCGCTTGGCATCACATGACTTTCAGGAATGTACCTAACCTCTCAAATGAACCAGTCATGACTTCACTTTGCACTCACCACCCTGGGAAAAAAAAAAACACGTTATCATCTTTAGTTTCACTTCAAGTTGTAAGCAGAAGCAAAACTAAAACTGCAGATTAGATTCTGACACAGTTGGCAAAATACAACAAAAATGTTTTAAAACTAAATGACAGAACATAATTGGTCCTGAGCATTAAAGTAGTTGACACAAGCGTCTCAAAAGAAGGTGAGAAGTAAAAGTAAACTGTGACCATCCGTCTCTCTATTTGTTAGCACTCTACTGCAACAGGAATGTTAACAGCTGACATGTACATGGCAAGGCTTAACATCTAGATCATAATCCAGAGACACCCATACGGCTTTGCTTTTGAAAATTATTGTGCTTAAACAAAACAGCCCTTAATCACATTACAACTGACATGTTGAACCAGAGGATCTCTGAGGAGCAGCTGGTGGGTAAGTCCAGCCCTGGGCCTCAGATAAACGGTTTCTATTTAATTACATAAAGATGTCAAACTACTTATGTAAGCTAAGATTGCACCTATACTGTCCAATAATAATAAAACACGATGCTCCGTAGTTTGCACAAGACGGCAACCACTTTAATGCTTGTCACACACACTTCACTAGAACATTTTATTTCCTCTCTCCTTCTTCTTCTTCTTACGTTTTTCCTTCACAATAAAAGCCCTAGAAACATACAGCACTCAATATAATAGCTTACACTTATTTCTCAAAAGGACAACACGTTTCAATCGGCATGTGGTGCTTATTATCGATTATCTCCATCTGTCAAAGCCCCTCTGGTTTAACAGGCCAGTTGTAATCTCTATGTTTGTAAAGTGGTGAGGAAGTATTTAGTTTTAGTTGAACATACACAGTAAACGTAGATCAAGTTTCTGCTCCGCAAACAACCAAAAGGGGCGATTCAGTCTGCATCACGAGACCCGTCAGCTGACACTGATGCCAGCGTTTCTATCAAAACTATAGCGCCGAAACCATTAAAACAACAACACGAGCATGGTATATGATACAAATAGTGTATATATGACGGTTAATGAAAACGGCGGACTGAAGCTCAGGGCGCTTCCGTGTCACTGTATTTACAATAACACGTTAGCAATCATGCTAGCTAGCTAGGACAGTGGTGGTTGCATTGAGCATTACTTTTATCAGGTACAACTCTCCAGACGGTCGCCGTGACACTTACCGGCGACACATCCACACCCAGCCGCCGCGTTACGCCGCCGGGTCCGCTCACCTTTCTTTGGAGGAGCTCCGCGGGCAGTCGCGCGCCTCTCCACCGGCAGCTGGCAGACCTGACGCGGCTGCACTCAGCTGGCGCGAGGACGCTTCCTGGCTGTGACACAACCAAACATTGTGCATATTCTCCAAAGCGGCCAACGCTACGCTTTTAGAAAGGCGACATCTTATAGTTTATGAAGTAGCACAATAATAATAACAAATGCTGACCCCTAGATACAATGAAAACAATATAAAATAGTTATGGCATCTATATGAATGAGGATATGTGAAATATGGTCAGTAATAGATGACTAGAAGACAGCAAGGGGTGGCTGACTGGATCATTTTCCACTAAAAGGGGAAAGACCCCAGGCTCCCAGGCAGTAATTACTGGCATGTTCTGGATATCTTAAAGCTATGTTTGGTAATCTTGAGAAACTAGCAAATGTAAACTGCATTTAAGAAAAGATCCAAACAGAAACTCATCCTAGTGTTGCCAACTTTTTTCCAAAAGATAGCAAAAATACAAATAAAATAAAAAGGAAACCATGTACCAAAAGAAAGGGACGTGAACAAAAGCTCACTTTAATGCAGTAACATTTGTGTCTTCAGTGCAAACAAAAAGGTGCGGACATTACAAACCAGTGACAAGTGTGATTTGAGCCACACATACACTAATGCACTCAGTGTGAAATGTCTTTACAGTATTGCTATATTCAGTTCACCTTTTGCTTCCGATTTTCCGGAACTTTGTGCCACAAAAACCGACCTAGGGCTCAGAGGGTCTCCTTGTACGCACAAGCTCTCCTCCTCTGCTCCGCACACTGATGAAATGCATGTTGGCAATCCTCTGCTTGCATTTCACACATCAGCCTGTTGTCCTGAGTGTCTTTTCTGATTTTCCATTTTCCATTTGGTCATATCACACCATTTTAAAAGTCCCATTTAACCATTATCGGCACCAATCTCTCCACCATTGAGAAAACAAACAAAAGAGAAAGAAACACATTACAGATAATTGTGACTGAGATGCAGTTAGTCGTGGTTGAACAGTTTGGGATGTAGCAGCGTCCGTCTATATCCTCATTAAACCCGTGTGAATCTTATCCCATCCGGCTGTGATCTGAGGTCTCTTCACAGCAGTCTAGAGAACCCTCTCAGGTCACTTGTCCATATTCTGTAATCTTGTCCTTGTCCTCTCTTCAACAAAACATCCGACCTCAGGTTTTCCTCAACATGCGACGGGTTTGCCATATGTGGAACTTGCTGTAGGCTGTCTGCAACATCTCCTCCAAATGCCCTGTGAGCTGTGGGGTGTCAAAGACTTTAATACAAGGCAACAACTGGTGTGAGACATCGTGTCATCATTTATAGCTTAGAGACTTACATTTGTACTCAAGTACTGACGCTGAATCTTCTCCTGAAAAGGACACAGCTTGGTCATCTGGAATCTCTCGAGGTTTGACTTCATTTTCGTCACCTATATTAAAAAATTAAGAGGTGATGAGAACAAATCTGAAGGAAAAAATAAACCCTTAATGCTTTCTATGAAGGGAGACTGGCCCCTGTAGTGTTGTTGGGGAACTATTTATATCAACTATATACTATACTAATTATTGACAGCCAGTTTGGTTTATAGAAGACAAAATATTGTGATGTCCAAGTGAAAACAAATATCTATAAAGTCATTCAGGATACATAAAACACAAAATAGTCGGATTACTGTCGGATAGCGTCGCTAACATCTACTTTTGATTACATTATATAGAACAAGAAAACATGACAGACTCCAAGAGGCTGAAATACTTGTATCAGCATCATGTTTTATATTCTGAAATTACTCTCCGTTGCTACACTGTTATGTGAAACTGTGGTTTGTATTCCTTTAAACCACACATACGTGTGAATAATGAGCAATTAGACAAGTATTAAACGTGCCAATATATTTTTTTTGTTGCTAAAGTCATTGGTGGTCAAGACAGGGAATGAGGGAATGAATCACTGCATGTGACAATAATAATTTGAGCAATAAAGTTATTATCAGTCACCTTCTCCTCCAAAAATGGTGTGTTTACAGGAAAACAGGACCAGAAGTGTCTCAACAACTCTCCAGCAGCTGTATAAAGATGCTTCAACTCCCCTTGAACCTCAGAAGGTACCATCTCTGAAAAGAAAAACACACAAAATATATAGTACGTTAGTTTAAATTAACATTTGTCACGATTGGTTCAGGTTTAATCAATAGTGAATTAATCCAGAAATCTTAGATTTGAATCCCTCCCTCCATCTCTACAGAACGCTCAGACACCAGTCTTAAGGCAAGGCAAGTTTATTTGTATAGCACATTTCAACACAAGGCGATTCAAAGTGCAGGAGTGTGTTTGAAGGAATCAAACACACTACAGATGTGCTAGAGGAACCCACTGAGCACCAACTTCCACAATGAGTAATAATAATGTTATTTAGCAATTGTACAACACACTTACGATTTATGGCTTGCTGCGTTGCTGCCTGCATGAGGATGCCACCAGAAGAAAGTGCTGCGATGGCCGAACTAGCTGATGTGCTGGTCAACACCTGCAAAGAGTATTTCTGTGTTTAACACTTTGAAGGCACAATTCATATTTTTCACTTTTTAGGAAAACTGAAAGTCTGGTTTATTATTGATTACAGTTTGCTGAATTTGTTACATTTTCAAGATGGAGTGAGAATCATGAGATTATATTTTGTCACAGTCTAAATCTTCTGACCTGACCAAAGAATAAATTAAATGTTGAATAATCTCAATTTGTCTTCGCAAGTTAGAAGTCAGGATACACGGTTACTGTATCCTGACTAGTACATGAGACGGATGATCTGTGAAAAATCAGGTTCCCCTGCTTCCTTTTTGTTTCCCTGATGGCATTAGCAAGATTCCACCGTGTCCCAAGAAAACAACCAATCAGAGCCGACGAGTCTCTCACAAAATGTCAATAATTTCTCGTGACGCTCCGATCAAACTTTCAACAGCGCTGATCAGTCTGTATTGTCTATTGCTCACCTCCAATGTTTTCAGAAACATATTTTTGTTCACTGTTTAGCTCTAAAACGAGAAAGTTTGTGAACTGACTGCCATGTGGACATCAGTCGAGCCCAAACCAAGCCTCGCAAAAACTAGGCGAATGAATAGAGCAAACTACAAAGATGATAATTTTGCTTTGTCCAAATCAATGATTGTTGAATCACAACAAAGATTGTGTGTTCTGTGCAGCGCACCTGATTACAATCTGGTGAGTATGTGATGCATAGTGGGTAGGATCTCACCTGAGTGAGGTTGGGTTTGTAATTGACCATCTCATGCCGGATGTAGTTGACAGAGTTGATGATATCCTGGCCTGTCGTATACTGTTGGGACTGAAGTGGCACTGGACCATGAGCATACCTATTACATAAATAGGAGAGAAACATTAGATTAAAACTCGTCACCCTGAATTCGACCAAAATGACAAGGCCTGTTTAGAAGCATAAAGTTGGGGTTGCAAAATTGCAGAGCATCTTATTCCCGCAACCTGATATTTCATATATTCACTTTATGTGCTGATGTGACATTCTGGTGTTATAGCCACCAGCAGGAACTTTAACACAGTGAAAGCAATACATGTGTGTAAAATAAAAACCAAATCTATTTAAATAGTAGTAATAATACTAAATAGTTCAAAGTGCACACTTGATTGTTGGCTACTGAACCCTCAACATGTTTTATTAGATAGATTGTAACTGCTTCTTTTAAAGTAAATTATAAGTAGTAGTACAAAAAATATTTACATATTTGGAAATACAAAAAAAAATTGATTCACTTTCTGATGTTTATGTTGTCAATCAACATAACCATCAACCGTCCGTAAATGTAAGATAGGCTTTATGAATCTACAAAAAGAGTTTAATTAATCACTGCCATTTGGAGTTTACAATGTTAAGTCACCCTGTACGGAACAAAGAATAAAACTAATAAGAATTTCATTAATAATAATGAAAAAATGGACAAACTGTACCTGTCAGACTTCTTGAGGTTTAACGCGACTGTTTTTGGTCTTTTTTCCATTTGTAGATCTTCATATTCTATGGTTTCTTTTAATTTAACCTACAGGAGTTTGACAACAGAAAAAGTGACACAGTCCGTTTCAGAATAACATCTTTTAAAAATGTCTGCTAAAGCTGCAGAGCCATCATCACCTTTTTTACAGGAGGCTGGAAGAAGTCAGAATCCCTTGAGTTTCCATCTGTACTGTTGGTCTCACTGGCTTGGTCGGCTGGTGTTTCCCTTTAAAACTGACACAGTTAGCAAAACATTTAAAGTTCGAGCAAGTTATGTTTTTTCTAGAGTTATTTATTTACCCCTTCCGTGCACCGGCTGCCAGCACCATGGCGCTGTGATGGTTGAACCGCTTTATGATGGCAGAGTTGCTGCTGTCCTTCACCGTCCGGTTCGAATTGGAAGTTGAGGGCAATGTTGTAAAAACTCCATAACCCTGTGTCACAAAAATACCAAGTCCTGAGGTCCAAGGAGAAAGACGAAAAAACAGCTATGCAAGTAAATCATTGTGGATTAGTATGATGTTGCGGTGATCGGCAAATCGTTCAATCTCACCTCGTCTAATGTTTTATCCTCTAACGACAGGAGGTCGACCAAAGGATTCTTCACTCCTTGAACCACCATAGACTTTAACCCTGCATGAACCAGATTTAAAAACATATGAAAACAGATCGGTGGCTTAGCGGTTTTGTTTGCAGCGACCAATTCAATGTTGAAATAATACATATACCAACATCGCTAGAAAATGTGAGATTTGCATCTGGAGACGCGTTAAACCTCCTACCCATTTCATCCTGCTTGGCACACTCCGAGAAGATATCCTGTGTTCCTGTGTTGATGCGGTCTCTGTGAAAATAATGGGACTGGAAAAAGCGGGTCCAGAACTCCTTCTCCGTCAGGTTATGAGGCACATTTTCACAATACTTCTGTTTCACTGCAAGTACAATGCAAGTCGACATTATTATATTGTAACCTGGTTGCTGTGTTTTGGATCACTGAGGTGACCAGGAATGCACTGAACTGTTCATCTTAAGATGTACCAGCTGATTTCACAAAACAAGTCTTACTTTCTGGCAGTAAAATCATTGTTGTAATTCTTAGCTGAAATTAAAAGCTGAGCTTGCAGCAGCCTTTTCCTGGTCTAACATTACTTTTGCAACTGATAAGATAACTAACTTTGCTAAGATAAAGATCAATGTGTAATATTTTGTGACATCTAGTGGTGAGGTTGCAGATTGCATCCAACTGAATCTGAATCTCTATCTGCAGGTAACATAAAAACACGAAAGGCTCTCGCTAGAGTTAGTGTTTGGTTTATCCTTTCTGGGTTGCTGTAGAAATATGGTGGTGCAACATGTTGGACTTTGTGAAATAAGACTTGCTAACTATGTAAATATGAATGGCTCTTTCTCAGCTAACAAAAACATAACAATTCTTAGTTTGATATCATTGTACACTAATGAAGACATAGTTCCAAATATTATATTCCATTTCAGCCAATAAATTCCCCTATATCATAAACAATGTTCCTTTAAGATGTTATCGTTTACCTGTAGGGTATGTTCTGAAGATGGATTCAATAATGTCAGCAGTCAGATTATATCTCAAGCCATTGCAGCCATCTGTCTGAGGTCTAATGTCTGCCTGTAATGCACAACAAAATACATTGTAAAACTATGTTGTTACTGCTGAAGTTGTCAAAGCGCAATCAATTCTGAAATTTAAGGTAAGATTGTTTTCAAAATGTAAGGTCTAATTGTGTCAGAGTCGATTTACTCACCAGAAAGGCTCCAGATATACCGACTTCCTGTTTGTTGTTGGATAACGAGGGGTCTGCATGGTTTGTGTCTTCTAACCGGTTTGCCCAGAATTCATCTGCACTGATCACCTGGCTCACAACCAGATCTTTATACAACTGGAAAAGCACTGGATCTTCTTGAAGCATCCTACAGGAGAAATAACAATCATAATATTTTAAGAAGCAAATGATTCATGAATAGATTAATTATTAAATTACATTAGTAAATAATGAATGCCTAAAAGCTTAATTGATGATATCAAGAGGAAGGCATTCATTTATAATTTCCTGTTAGTTTTTCAAATTACTTAAACAAATCCAGGACGAGGAAAAGACTTGATACCGACTCATGATGTTTGTATGTATGGTAATCTTAAAGGCTGTAGTTCGTAATATTGTTGAACTGTAATTTGTCGACTACATTTATCAATGAGTCAAGACTAAATATTAGTAACACTTCTCGATAAAACACAAACTGCAGCCTCCACAATGACCAAAATGTTTTATCAACTCTCAAAAACATTCTTAAGTAGGTGGAACTTGAGTTGAGAATATCTAGTCACACATATTGTCCCTGAACTCCCACTGAACTCATACTCAAGTTACAACAACCGGAACATTATGTACCGACTTCCCACTCATTTGTTCAGAGCATGTAAATCTTAAAAAAATTGGTGCAAAGTTATTCACTTAAATTAAGAAATAGTTAGGCACAGTACTTTTTTGGGTCTGAAATACATTTGAATTACATTTTTGTGTGAATTCTTAACTACTCAAAAGTGAGTAAAGCAGAACAATGTATGTGGGTGGGACTGACTCAAAATAAAGTACAATGAAGGGACATATCACCCAGTGCAACAGTGTGGCTCATTTGTGTACTTTTAATAGTTTTTGGATACAATAAAGCTTTTTTTCTTTCGATTCCACAGACAATACTTGCTAAAAAGATAAAATAGTTGTTGGTTTTTATCTTTTAATGAAATTGAATGACAGTAGGAAAAGACACAGAATATTGCCAGACATATCCTTTAAGGCCAATCTTGTGAAAACACCTTTGTCTCACCTGTTTTTCTCCTCCAGTTCCTTGTTGGCTTTCTTCTTGAACTTGGGCAGCAGCTGCTGCAGCAGTTCCTTGGCAGCATCTCTGTCTTTGAGTGCACTGCTGTCATTGGAAAAGTGGAATGTGGTACTCTCGCCAGTGTGAAGCACCAGCTGTAGCTGGATTTTGGATTTACCATCTGGGCTGATCTTCTGACCTATACAGAGAACCAATAAAGTGCAGCTTGAGAACATCACCAACACATCATCATTTTAGAATTCCTTGTAATTGGATTGTATCAAGTACTCACAGCGAATATCTGCATACAAGTGGCTGACTGTGAAGCGGTCTTTGCCTTCTGGACCCCAGGCTATCCGTTCAGCCATCAGATAAAGTGTGCCATCCTGCTTCCTCTGGCGAACCTTCTTCAACACCAGCAGAACCTCCTCTGATAATGCTGCCATGGCTCTAACTGAAACAAGTTATTCATCATTAATAACCATGTCCTGCACATGGGTACAAATCTAATCAATCAAATTCATCTCACAGATAAAAGGATAAAGAACTGTGTTACCTCACACACATGTATTTAACGCTATGACTAACCCACCTGGTCGTTACTAGACCTGCAGTCACAGAATTACCAGGAGCAAAGGTGAAGCCAGTACCAGGACTTAGATATTAAGGACTTTGTATGAGATGCAAGCACGAACTAGTTCATCTGTTTCACTACACTGTCCGGATTACATGTCATGTGCCCTGCAGACAGGTAACGCAATCTAACCACATAAAGCCACGTATGTGTTGACGGGTTTATCATATTAACTTAGCTCACTAGCGTCACGTTAGCTAACGTTAACAATCAAGAAGAAAAGACCTGACGGAGAAGTCGGCAATAAACTTACTTTGACGTTAATAAATCGATACTGCAATGGACACCTCACTTTTCTTCAACACATAAACTCAAACTAATGTATTCTTGAATATAAAAATAACCGAATGAATTATTTTAAACGGAATTACTACTATAACAGTGAGCGTCCCGACTTCAACGCCGACATGACTGCCAGGCGGCGTGTTACATTAAAAACGTTCCGACTGGAAAACGGGATAAATAAATTGTTCCGTCCAAATATATGTATTGAACAATTTAACCACAATAACAACTCTACTAATAATCAACTAATATAAATGATGATGTAAAACTTGTTTTAAAAAGCATATTTTGTAGAATCTGGTGCAACATAATTCGGGGAATTTAATGCAAACATAGATATTCATCTTTATTAATAGTACATTGTAATAATATGCATCGTATTGCCTTTGTATTGAATTAAATAATTTTGTATTTACACATTATTGTTATTTATTTTTACTTACAGAAAAAAAGTTAGGGTACATTTTAAATTATCTAATCTTCTGGCCCTGTACATGTGAGGGGAACTATAACAAAATAGTTTTCTGAAAACAAATACAATAACAATATTTTGAGAAGTAAATGATTATTGAATTGATTAATTATTAAATAACATTAGTGAATAATGAATGCTTAAAAACGTCATTGGTGATATCAAGAGGAAGGCATTAATTTATAATTTCCTGTTTGGTATTGATTTACTGAAATGCACCCAAGACCAGGAAAAGACTTGATACATTCTCAATGATGTTTGTATGTTGAACGGTATTTCGTCGACTACAAGACAAAATATTAGAAACACTTCTCGACACAACGCAAACTGCAGCCTCCAAAATGACCCATAGATTTCATCAACACCTCTCAAAAACAGTCTTGAGTATAGGTGAAACTTGAATTGAGAATATTTAGTCACACATATTGTCCCTAAAGTCATCGCTGAACTCTCATATATACTCAAGTTACAACATCCAACATCATATACTTCCCGATATACTAACTAGACTATACTTTAGTTTATATTTAGGTGTATATTCTTGAATAAAGTTCTGTTTATTTAAATTTATCTGAGCCCAATGGTCGCTTTAGTTGGAAAACAAGGAGCAGATTGGGAAAGTGGACGAGATATTCGGCCAGCTCCGGGAATTTTTTTTTTCTTTACAAACAGCAACCTTGTTAATTCAACCAAGACTAAACAATGTGTTAGCAATAACTAATTCCCACCAGGTTTTGATTGTACACCAGGGCTAAGACAAATAATACAGTAAACTACTGAGTACAATGTTTTGCTTACTATTATTGTGGAAAAAATATATTTCTTTTGTTGATCCATTATTGAAAGTGACTCAAAGTACGTGTTTCATAGTGACTGACTATATAATAACTGTGAAAAAAAACAAAAAAAACAAGAACACACAAAAGCGAGTAAACCAGACAGTTTTATTTATATTTTTGATTCATAAGATGCATGACAAAGATAGCCTAGACAATTCTTTACACTCTTTTATGTATATATTTGATGGGTTGTGAGTTCAAATTCAAATCCATGTTTTAAATCTTTCACATTTTACCACAAATATAATCCCTTTCCCCAAAATACAATATTGCTGCAATGTACTGTAATATCTAAAGCTATTATTGTGTCTTTTTTTTTTATCTCTCAAGACATTTTCAGTAAAATAAAGAGAAACACCCTCTAAGATTAAAAACACCACATTGTTAAGTTTGAATAAAAGAAAAATCCTCTTCAAAAGCTAAAAGAGACACCAAGACACAAATATATGCTGTCATCGTTGCACACTATACTATACTGTTTAAAAGGTTGAACTTATCCGCCCATATTTGGGGCTGCTGAATACACAGTGGTGTGTCTCTTTACATATTGAGTCTTGCCTCTCTAATAGGTTTTGGAGAGGAATTGTTAAAGTTTGTGTAAGTATATTAGTTTAATTTTCCCTTCAATTAAGCTTAGTTTTAAATGTTGTCTTGCTAAAAGTTTACATTAGTATTATATGTCGATACATTCAGCGACTTGGCAACCACACCTGTCAACTGAAATGTAGGAGTGCTTAATCTTCTTGCCATCGATGCAGGTCATCTCCACCTCCTTCTCACTGGTTGCCATTTCTTGACAGCATGAGCATGAATGCATCAATTGCCCTTTTTCCGCAGAGTACCTGGAAATAGAGACAGTTTCAGGATCAGGATCAGTGTCAGCCACCTGCTGTTCAATGTGAACAAACATCTTGAAAATACATGTGGAAACCTAGCAGGTGATTTCAGCACGGTGGAGTAGTTTGTACTGTTCCTCTCCAAGATATTTTGTTTTAAATCTCACATTGATGAGGACGCGCCACAAGGTCCTGCACAGGCTGTGATCTCCACTGGCACAACTGACTTGCAGTTTTGTGTCTGCAGATAGACGGTGTTCCTGGTCATTTGACAGTTGGTTCTCAGAGTACCTGTGAATGACACATGAACAAGTGTTTCATCTTGCTGCAAAAGGTAACGTCATTTCAGATGCAAAATAAAATATAGAATCTAATATGTGGAGTTTTGGGCTCAGTTTTTATGCAAAAACATAATTGTGGGTTTTGATTGATTGACCACAGATGCTTGTCCATTATTGATTAGATTAGAGCTCAATTAGCGATATAAACAACTTGTCAGAAAATGATCTGCATCATTTTTGCTAATTGATTAATAATTTGAGTTGTTCTTTTAACTCAAATGGAAAAAGGAATTATGAACATTTCCAGAAAATATAAACATATTAATTTATAATAGTCTTCAGATACATCCCTGGAATTTATTTTTACCACTGTCGAAGCATGATACCAGTAACACAGGATGACAGTGATATAGTGTAATTTAAATACATTTTATTGAATCATACTTACAAGTTTTGCAACAACCGCTGATGTCACTTTGTTCAGTTCCCTGTAATATAGACAATATGGATTGTAAAATATGCGGATAGACAACACAGACTGATATAGAGTCTCTTAAGAGTTGTGTACAGTATTACTGGTGCTACATAAAAAGCAATTTCTTCTTCACTATGTATTTGTATATTTCAGCCAATTTTCTCTCATATTTCTAATGCTCACGTTTAATTTCATCCCATTTACCAAAAGTCTACGATTAGAAATGTAAATTACTTTTGTGTATGGTAAACGATGCATAAGCATAAATAACTAAACTAACCCCATATTCTACAGTTTGGATACAAAGTGCACTGTAGGATAAGTCAGAACAAGCTCAGAGTTATTAACAAAGATTATAGCTGACAGAAATATGAACTTCTGTTTCATGACTGGATTATACTCACAGGAACGCAGTTTTCTGGATCAAATGCAGGACATGTTGTTAGATTTTTAGAGGTTATGAACTCATCCTTCACCTTTTGGCAATCATACGTAGCACACTTATCATTTGGTGGTGACCAAGACTGAGAAGGCTGTAAGAGGTGTAGAAGAGATAAATTAGTGAACATAAACCAACATTTAAAGTCACAGACTTCAGAAGATGTTCCCATTACACTGAACTTACTTTAATAATTATTGGAGAAGTGAAACCTGGGACCTCCACAACACAGCTTGTTTGTTTACACGATCCACAACATTGTCCAGGTTGGTTTATATACACATAGCCCTATTAGGAAAAAGTGCACATATCAAAATGGCGTTTCAGAGACAGATGTCTCAAACCTGTGCAAATAAAACCAACACATGTGCATGACTACCAGAAAAGTAAAACAAATAGTCTTATAGATTCGTTAAGCTTTGGAATTTTGTTAAACTTTTCAAACACTGGGATCATGAATCAACAAAACACTGACATCTTCAAACCTATCGTCATGTGCACATAAACAGCAAAGTATCTGCAAATGGCATACAGATCAACACAAAAGCATGTGCTTTCATGTAAAAAATTTTTTTTTTTAAACTTTATACCTTTCCTAGCTTCATATCTGATTAAAAACTGCACCGCTGTTGATAGTATACATACAAACGTACCTCTGGACACAGTGGATGACATTGCTTCACATCACACTCAATGGCGTTCAACTTGCTGCTGGGATCCTGAGTTTCAGTACAGTGGCATGATTCACATGGGCTTTTGGAGAACTCCATACCTGGCTATAAACCATGAAAAGCAAAGTCTGAGCTGTATTTCAATTAAAGGTCAGCACATAACAACAGTGTGAAAATACAGAAGAATGGGGATCTATTTTTAACTTAAGTACTATTCTTAAGATAATACTTATTTTTAGTATACTTATTTAAAGCAGAGTTTTAGTTACACTTTAACAAACAAGTATACTAGTAATGTGCACATTTAAGATATATACAGTATATTATTCCTCACCTTGTACTCAGTCTCATTGAAGACACAGACGCCTTTGGGTACTAGGTTCAAATAACAAATATTTTTACGGTTTATGCATAGTTTAGTTGGAAGGCTTTCACACACTAACACAATAAGCAAATGGAGCTGAAAAGCTTACCACAGAGGTAAGATGGGCAGCAAGTGCCATTTGACATGTGGATCTCCAACTCAAATCCCAGTTTGCACTTGTGGTTTAGTAACGAACAGCGTTTCATATCACATTCTGTTGGTTAAAATAAAAACAGATTTCTTAATTAAACAAGCACCATTCTTTACTAATTGATTCAGTGACTCATTACTAACGGCAGCAGACGCTGCCACGTTAAGCATACAATCACACGGGACTGTCACAATATCAGATTATCACTACACAATTATTGTGGCCGAAATAATTCAGGATAACAATATTATTGTGATAGTTATGATTAAACAGAAATCAGACCAAGTCTTCTTTAACTTTGATTATTTTGTGTTTAATCTTTTTTTTGGTAAATTAATTATAATCAAAATACAAGGAGGTGGCGAGAGAGTCTCTAACCGTAAGCTTGATTTAAGAGGTGCTGGATTCTTTAAAGAATGTTTTACATGTACTACTGTAAATAGCACATGTAAAACACCAGTATAAACTGAATATACTGTAATAGTATTATTCAGAATACTCAAGTGCCTTCCTAGCCAATAATATTAGTTCAACAGTTGAACAGCACCACAAACTACATCCTCCAAAAATATCATGAAGTTGAATCAACTTGAACATTTCAACCTACATTGAGGTATTTAGGATTTATAGCAGCATAGTTGTACTAGACTGCATTAGGTTTCAGCAAGGATGTCCTAATAAACTGGTATCTGAGTGTATATTTTTGGCTTTAGAACGCTATTATACAAAAGAGGAAATAAGATTTACGCAACTGTTTTCACAAACTAGTACTCCTTATGTGAAAAAATATATTTATGTGTAAAATCAGTGAGGTTCCCCCTAAATCATTTCAAGATCCTTCCACTGAACATTTTCGGCAGATAAAGGTGTGTCACTTTCAATCACTCACCACAGGTCTGTCTCATACAGCAGTCCACTTTGTGTGACGCCAACACTTCACCTTCCTCAGTACAGGTTATTGGCTCTTGGGTGGGACATGTGAGAGGCTTACACTGAACACTCAGTGTGTCCGTATCACAAGAACACTGCATACAGTCATTCAGCCAAGTCTCACCAAGCTGTTTGAAAGACGGAACAGAGTTTGTAACGTGTCAGCAACAAATACTCTGTGAATAATGATTATCAGTCAAGTATGGTAGCATTTACCCGTTTAGGTTGGCCATCTGGTCCAGTGCAACCTTTAACGATACAAAACAATTAGTTTAACTGCACATTCATTTCTTCACTAAGAATTTAATTTTTCTTCACAACAGTAAAATGATCTTACAAGAGGAGACACAGAGGTCAGAATTTGAGCTGAACAGGGTCATCCCCTCTGGGCAGAAACATCCCTCTGTGATGGCATTACAAGCTTTGTTTATCGTGCCATCTCTTCTCTGGCATTGTGGTGCCTGTTTTTCATTGTATCTAAATATAAAGACAATTGATGGTGAAAAACAATTACTATTTCAGAAACAAAAGTATAGATTCATAAATTATGAATATATTATGAGTATAATGCAGTGCAAGCACAAATATTATAATTTTTTACATGGATTGAGTGTTTGTCCACCACTTTGGTCCAGACTGAAATATTTGTTGAACAGACCATCATGGTCCCCAGATGATGAATCCTAATGACTTTGATGATCCCCTGACTTTCCCTCTAGAGCCATAACAAGGTTGACATTTGTGGTTTTAAGTGAAAACTATCAAAACTATTGGGTGGACTACAGTGTCATTTGGTACAGACATCCAAGACCCCCTCAGGATCAGTTTGTAATTACTTTGATAATCCATCAATTTTTTCAATCGACCCCCATAATATATATATTCTTTTTAAATGTTGTGATTTATCACCAAGTCTTGCAAAACAGATTACATTCCTAGCAGCCTGGCACGCAAAACTAAGTTGGTGATAATGGTAAACATTACTGCTTAACATCAGCATGTTATGCATGTTGATGTTTGCATTTGGTTCAGCCTAATTACAGCCTCTCATGGCCGATAGCATGGCTATAGACTTTTAGTTTTGTAAATGTATAAGCTGCTGACATTATTTGATTAAGGATATAGATACCAGAACTGAGCGATTACTGTACCTTGCATTGCACGTTGGAACAAAAGTTGGCCCGCAAGGCTTGTAGACCATATTTTGTGGACATTTTGTTACTATAACAAGAGAAAATGGATTTAAACATCAAAATTATGAAAAGAAAGGTAGTCTGGACACCTGAAAATGACAATGTTAGCTTTCTACAAAAATGAACCACTCCTACCACACTGTCCGTTTGTAGCATTCCTCCATTTTATACAGACAGATGCTTCAGCACACATCATGGCATACAGTGCAATACTGGAACAACCAACGTTGGCACTTTCCGTGTGGCAAACATCAAATTTACAGCTCTCGTAAAATGGTTTTGGTGAGATTATTTTGTGGCATTCCTCAAACACCCTTAATGTACAAATCAGAAAAAAGATTTGTGAATCAGAGTGATACTCATGAATGAAGTGACACATTGTATTTATATCTATTCTGTAAGTTCTTACTTGCTGATCAGAATTTCACAGATATCTGGTTTGCAGGGTTTTTCTGTAGTTGGTGGTTTTGGTCCTGGTAGAGAGGAGTTCTCACAATATGGTTTATTCTTATCCGGTACTTGCCACTGTCCCATTTGAGAACATGTAGGATTAATCTGGCCATTTGGTAATCTGCAGTCATTGTTCTTGTTATTGTCACAGGTACCTTGTGAAAACAAATAGTAACATGACAAACATTACAAACCATGTGTTACCACATGTGGTACATCCATTGGCACTTCAATCTAACACTGTTTATGTATTTTCATCTATGAACATAACATATAGTCTCATTTTCTGTGTTATTCATACAGCAAATTGATTATTATCTTACCACACTGTCCCTCTGTGTTGTTGTGGAAAAGGGAAAACGGCAAGTCAATGCTGTATAAAAGCCCTTTGAACGTCACAACCGCTTCAATTTTCGGGATTTTCAACAGCAGCTCAATTGCTGTACTTGTTATGACGAAGTCATCATTAGAGTAGGTTGGTACTACCTGCTTGCCATTGATGAACACCTAAACATTTTCATCATCATTAGCACTGCATATCATTTAAATATATTCACTTAAAGTAATTTAAATACGTTTCAATTTGTTGAGGTCCAATTTACCTGATTTACGGTCTTTGGGTTTCTCTGCTGTGTAAGAATAACTTCATAGTTTTTGTAGTACACAATCAAGGATTTAGGGCAGGTCACAGTTCCAGAGGGATTACAGTTTTCGTTGTTGATAAGAATTGTTAAATTGTGTTGAGGAATGACCTCTTTGACGAGGACATATGTGCAGTTTTTCTGGAAGCTGTAATACTCGCCATCAAATGTCAGATAATGAGGATCTCCCCAGCCAGCACAAACACCTGCAAATATTATATTGAGATTACATTGCGTTTTACATCAATACAAATATGTATATTGTGGTATTTAAAGATGTTGCTTGAATGTGACATTTTAAAAGGTTTTCACTTGAACTTACATCTGCAGTCATAGTGGAAACAGCAGCCTTGTTTATCATATACCCTGACTGGTGGTTGTGAATTTTCACATACAGGCATGGTCACTGGTTCACATGGCGCATGCTCTGTTATTACTCTTCCATCATCACATGTTTCTGTGATGCAGGATTCTGGTTTCCAGGACTCACCATGCTGTAAATGGCAAAGTAGTACTTTTAGTAATCTATTACCAGTGAAATAAACATTATGTTAGAGCCCCCAAGGTGCACACATGCACAACATATACATCTAGAATTCATGTCATCCACGAAACAAGGATATTATTCTACATTGATTAATGCTAATGAGACACATTATATGCATAGGTGTTATTATCCAACCCCACTAATGGGTTGACATTCTTAATAATTGTTATGTTGGATTTATTTGTAGATGTAATCTGTAGTGACATATGAGGTACACAACAAAGTTGTGTTACTTATATGCAAATATGTTTTATTCATGTAGCTATTTGTTTAGTTTATGTATCAATATCTGGTTCTATTAGTTTGTCTAGTTTTGTATGTTGTGAGTTGGTCTTATGGTGTGTTTGAAAGAGGTTTTATGTTGTATGTTAATGTGGTTAAGAGATTAGCCTCAGTTTTGATTAAATTATATTCAACAACGATTGACCTTTGTGCCAATATTCTGAAACTAATGGGGGAAGATATGTAATGATATAAGATACTTCTACTCTACTTTATACTTTTTCCAGGGAAGACCTGTAAGCTGGGAAAATCAACAAAAAAGCACCCATCAATAATATGGGCGTATAATCAGTAATTGCATGTTGAATTTATCGACTATTGTTGAACTTGTTTATAGTTTCATTGACTGCATAAAAGACCAAAAAGAGTATGCGGAAAATGCATTAACAATGCCTTCCTTTTATCCAAAAGAATCAAAGACCTTGTTTCAGGCTCTCTCAGAATAGAGACTCTGTAAACAAAGCCAGTTAAGATGAGTTGTTCCTTGTTTAACTAATTTCAAATACCTTTCGAGGTGGCTGCAGATATGAACAGTCTTTGTATGGGTTGGGATTTTTGGTAGTCGTTCTGGTGGTTGTTGTTGTTGATTCTTTTGTAATTGTGGGTGTGTTTGTCAGAGTTGTATTTGAAACCATTGCTCCTGTTGATGGTACTGTTGTTATAACCACAGAATTTGTAACAACTTCTGCGGTTGTTGTGATGGAGTTTTTAGTTACTGTAGTAATGGGATTTTCGGTGGTCGTTGTGGTCGCCTTTTCAGTGGTTTCTACTGGCGTGCTTGGTTCTACAGTTGTTGTGGCAGCAGTAGTGTGTTCCTCTACTGTGGTTGTTGTGGGTTTGTCTGTGATTGTTGTTGTTGTGGTGGGTTCGTCTGTGACTGTAGTTGTGGTGGGTATTTGTGTTGTGGTTGTTGTTGTTGTGGATTCTTTTGTAATTGTGGGTGTGTTTGTTGGAGTTTCATTTGTTGTTGTTGTCGCCTTTTCTGTGGTTTCTATTGGCGTGCTGGATACTTCAGTTGTTGTGGCAGCAGTAGTGTGTTCCTCTACTGTGGTTGTTGTGGGTTTGTCTGTGACTGTAGTTGTTGTGGTGGTTGTTGTTGTGGATTCTTTTGTAATTGTGGGTGTGTTTGTTGGAGTTTCATTTGTTGTTGTTGTCGCCTTTTCTGTGGTTTCTACTGGCGTGCTGGATACTTCAGTTGTTTTGGAAGAAGTAGTGAGTTCCTCTACTGTGGTTGTTGTGGGTTTTTCTGTTGTTTTTGCTGAGGTTGTACTAGACCATCCTTCTGTTGTTGTTGTTGAGGATGCAATTGTGGTTGAAGGTTGACACATGTTGGTGCAACATTTCACTCGAATTTCATAGTCATAACAACGATAAGGTATACTTTGGTCTTTTCCAAGACAGATTAGTCCATCAATTGAATTGCATATTACTTTCTGACCTAGTTCATCCAAAGTAAGGGACGTGTATTGTTCTGCTCTACATTCTATTTCCAGAGGTTTACTGCAAACACTCAAATCCAGACTAGTAATTTTTTCAATGGGTTCATGCTCTCCACCGTTGTCCTCGTCAGGGTAATCAGTGTTCGTCCAATCTGACCACTCACAAACATAGCAGTCAGGAGATGTTGTTGTAGGCTTTTCTGTGGTTGTGGAAGCAGTAGTGCTGGTCTTTCCTGTTGTGGTTGGTTTGTGTATGGTTGTAGTTGTTGTGGTGGGTTTGTCTGTGACTGTAGTTGTTGTGGATTCTTTTGTAATTGCGGGTGTGTTTGTCGGAGTTGTATTTGTTGTTGCCGTCGCCTTTTCAGTGGTTTCTACTGTCGTGCTTGGTTCTTCAGTTGTTGTGGCAGCAGTAGTGTGTTCCTCTACTGTGGTTGTTGTGGGTTTGTCTGTGATTGTTGTTGTTGTGGTGGTTGTTGATTCTTTTGTAATTGTGGGTGTGTTTGTCGGAGTTGTATTTGTTGTTGTCGTCGCCTTTTCAGTGGTTTCTACTGGCGTGCTTGGTTCTTCAGTTGTTGTGGCAGCAGTAGTGTGTTCCTCTACTGTGGTTGTTGTGGGTTTGTCTGTGATTGTTGTTGTTGTGGTGGGTTCGTCTGTGACTGTAGTTGTGGTGGGTATTTGTGTTGTGGTTGTTGTTGTTGTGGATTCTTTTGTAATTGTAGGTGTGTTTGTTGGAGTTTCATTTGTTGTTGTTGTCGCCTTTTCTGTGGTTTCTACTGGCGTGCTGGATACTTCAGTTGTTTTGGAAGAAGTAGTGGGTTCCTCTACTGTGGTTGTTGTGGGTTTGTCTGTGATTGTTGTTGTTGTGGTGGGTTCGTCTGTGACTGTAGTTGTGGTGGGTATTTGTGTTGTGGTTGTTGTTGTTGTGGATTCTTTTGTAATTGTAGGTGTGTTTGTTGGAGTTTCATTTGTTGTTGTTGTCGCCTTTTCTGTGGTTCCTACTGGCGTGCTAGATACTTCAGTTGTTGTGGAAGAAGTAGTGTGTTCCTCTACTGTGGTTGTTGTGGGTTTGTCTGTGACTGTAGGTGTTGTGGTGGTTGTTGTTGTAGATTTATTTGTAATTGTGGGTGTGTTTGTCGGAGTTGTATTTGTTGTCGTCGTCGCCTTTTCTGTGGTTTCTACTGACGTGCTAGGTTCTTCAGTTGTTGTGGCAGCAGTAGTGTGTTCCTCTACTGTGGTTGTTGTGGGTTTGTCTGTGACTGTAGTTGTTGTGGTGGGTTTGTCTGTGACTGTAGTTGTGGTGGGTATTTGTGTTGTGGTGGTTGTTGTTGTGGTCGCCTTTTCTGTGGTTTCTACTGGCGTGCTAGATACTTCAGTTGTTGTGGCAGCAGTAGTGTGTTCCTCTACTGTGGTTGTTGTGGGTTTGTCTGTGATTGTCGTTGTTGTGGTGGTTGTTGTTGTTGATTCTTTTGTAATTGTGGGTGTGTTTGTCAGAGTTGTATTTGAAACCATTGCTCCTGTTGATGGTACTGTTGTTATAACCACAGAATTTGTAACAACTTCTGCGGTTGTTGTGATGGAGTTTTTAGTTACTGTAGTAATGGGATTTTCGGTGGTCGTTGTGGTCGCCTTTTCTGTGGTTTCTACTGGCGTGCTTGGTTCTACAGTTGTTGTGGCAGCAGTAGTGTGTTCCTCTACTGTGGTTGTTGTGGGTTTGTCTGTGATTGTTGTTGTTGTGGTGGGTTCGTCTGTGACTGTAGTTGTGGTGGGTATTTGTGTTGTGGTTGTTGTTGTGGACTCTTTTGTAATTGTGGGTGTGTTTGTTGGAGTTTCATTTGTTGTTGTTGTCGCCTTTTCTGTGGTTTCTACTGGCGTGCTAGATACTTCAGTTGTTGTGGAAGAAGTAGTGTGTTCCTCTACTGTGGTTGTTGTGGGTTCGTCTGTGACTGCAGTTGTGGTGGGTATTTGTGTTGTGGTGGTTGTTGTTGTGGATTCTTTTGTAATTGTGGGTGTGTTTGTCGGAGTTTCATTTGTTGTTGTTGTCGCCTTTTCTGTGGTTTCTACTGGCGTGCTGGATACTTCAGTTGTTTTGGAAGAAGTAGTGGGTTCCTCTACTGTGGTTGTTGTGGGTTTTTCTGTTGTTTTTGCTGAGGTTGTACTAGACCATCCTTCTGTTGTTGTTGTTGAGGATGCAGTTGTGGTTGAAGGTTGACACATGTTGGTGCAACATTTCACTCGAATTTCATAGTCATAACAACGATAAGGTATACTTTGGTCTTTTCCAAGACAGATTAGTCCATCAATTGAATTGCATAATACTTTCTGACCTAGTTCATCCAAAGTAAGGGACGTGTATTGTTCTGCTCTACATTCTATTTCCAGAGGTTTACTGCAAACACTCAAATCCAGACTAGTAATTTTTTCAATGGGTTCATGCTCTCCACCGTTGTCCTCGTCAGGGTAATCAGTGTTCGTCCAATCTGACCACTCACAAACATAGCAGTCAGGAGATGTTGTTGTAGGCTTTTCTGTGGTTGTGGAAGCAGTAGTGCTGGTCTTTCCTGTTGTGGTGGGTTCGTGTGTGACTGTAGTTGTTGTAGTGGGTTCGTGTGTGATTGTAGTTGTTGTGGTGGGTTCGTGTGTGATTGTAGTTGTTGTGGTGGGTTTGTGTATGATTGTAGTTGTTGTGGTGGGTTTGTCTGTGACTGTAGTTATTGTGGTGGGTTTGTCTGTGGCTGTAGTTGCTGTGGTGGTTGTTGTTGTGGATTCTTTTGTAATGGTGGGTGTGTTTGTTGGAGTTGTATTTGTTGTTGTGGTCGCCTTTTCTGTGGTTTCTACTGGCGTGCTAGGTTCTTCTCTTGTGGTAGCAGCTGTAGTATCAACAGCCTTAGTTGTAACACTTGGAGTGGGAGACCTTTGAGTCGTTGTTGTTGGTCTCGCTGTGATTGTCAAAAAAGATTAAACTGTCACTGACATTGTGTATTTTGGAAATCTTTCACATCAATCTATTTCTACAAACTTTTTATCTTACCACTTGGTGTTGTACTTGGTGGCATGGGTGTAGTTTTAGTGCAAGTATTTATGATTCTGTTAATATTTCCATTTTCTCCACAAACATCTCTGATACAGATTCCATATCCATCATTTCTTTCATAGACTGTATCTCCATACTTGTACAAATGTCCGTTGTATAAGCAAGTGCAAGCTGCAAAATAAATAATTATTTGAGAATTATAAGATTTTTTTGGGATTAATTCTATGATCTTTTTTGATTAATACATGTTATGATTACATCAAATAAATTGTCATAACCAAACTCACCTTCGATATCATAGGTGCACCCCATCTTTGTCGAAGAACAATAACTAAAAGGCAGATGAGAGAGGGAGTATTTCAACACAATTAGACAGTGGGCCTTTTTGAGTTGTTGATCAATCTCCATCGAAAGAGTAAATTATTTAATCCAATGATAATACATAACTCTATAGCTCCTCCTAGGACGTTGATTGGTCCATGCACTGGATTACCGGACACACATGCATTACTTGAAGACTGACAGGATGGATGTCTGTGTGATATGTTATCAGTGCTGGTTTGGTATTTTAGTAAATTGCTGTGTGCCCAGTGGGAGGAAAGCACAATAATTGTGTTCCATAATATCTATGCCACTTCATTTGGCGAAGGTACACCCATATTAAACCCCATTTCTTAATGTTGTGCTTGAGTTTCCACTTTTAGTCTACATTATTCAGCTAGATGAAAGAATTAAAATTACAGATCACCATCTTTCATCAGTGGTAGCCTATAATGATGGCTTTTCATTGACGGTATTTCATACAGATTGTTCATTGTTACCCTTAGGTTGCCCATAAACAAAAGAGTGGTAAATAAAACAGTTATTTGCCAGGTTATTGCTTATGTTGCAATATGAAGGTTAAGCAACTCATTCCTTTCCATATTGTCAGTTATTGTTATTTTTCCATTTAAAACAAATCTAATAAACTCAAACTTTAAAACAAATTGTTGATTTAAAAAAATAAAATACAAACATACAAGCAACAAACGTTTTTAAGGGAAGATAGTTATTGTGTGGATTGTGATGATGAATAAAATCAGCGTATTACGCACGAAAAGTAGACAGTAGGATCTTAAACATATTCAGAAACTAAAATGATCTATCCATTAGCTATACCCGCTTATCCCTTTTGATGGTCTTGAGGGGCTGGAGCATGTGAAGACAACACATCAAAGACAACAAAATCAAACAACACGTTTCCTTTCTTCAGGCTTCCCATCCCATCAACTGTGATCTGCCCTACATTGCAGGATTTGCAAAAGTATTTGCAATAGTGGGGCCCTTGTGTTGAATATTATTGTCTTATTTGTTATTATTGTCACCATTACTTTAATGTACTATACATAAATATATTATATGCTAATATATTGTATTATATAAGTATAGTAAGATGGAAAGTGACCTACCACTTGTCACAGTTTATCTTTGACGGCATGAGCATCCCTTCTTCGTAGTGCTTCCCATCATTATCATAGCAGCCACAATCTTTCTGTGACACACACTGCATTGTATCTTCTTCCAAATAAGATCGTTCAGGCGGGCAATTTGGATAGCAACCTTGAAAAGGGAAATGTTATTGTAAATTGCCAAACTAGCACCTAATAGGTACAGGCAGGAAGTCTGGCCTAAATAAAATGAGAATCTCTCTGTGGTCAAAGAAAAAATATTAACACTAAGCACAATTGTGCTTATCCAGTGGGCTTTTCTAGAAAACAATAAGCATGGTCTTTCACTAAAAACCCTAAAATTACATACACTACAACTTTCATGTCATTTCTACCTTCTAGTGCTGGAATGCGATTGTAGCATGCTCCTGAGGGATTCCTGCATGTCTTCATGCATGGTTTTCCACAAGGCTCATAGTGCCATTCACACTCTCCATCAGGGTTGTAAAAATCACAGAACATAGCTAATGAAACAAAAGACAGGAATATTAAAAAGATCAAATATAAGATTATTTATAAAATCTCCATAATACAATTTTAGTTCGGCTTTATTTGTAAATGATATACGTTAAATGAATAATGACAGATGGTCATTAAAATCACATTGTTTTTTGGTTTATCTCCTGAGAGAAACACAAATAAAACACTCACGGCAGATTGTAGGAGTCCTCCATTTCACGCAGGCTCCGGCCTCATTACAGGCTGCTGCGTAGGCTGCTACAGCCGAGCAGAAACATTCACAATCTCCTCCTGTGTTGCAGGAACAAGTGTCTCTCACACAAGAATCATAATAGTTTTGTGGGTTCACCTTTTTGAAAGAAACCATTGTAAATGTAAGTAGAGTTGGGATTATATTCTGATTGCTGATTATACAGAGTATATACAAATAATTGACTGGACTGTTCTTTGGCAGATTTCTTACCTTTGAATGGCAATCAGCAAATACTCTATTATTGATAATGCTGCAGTGCTTTAATGCCCATGCTTGCCTGTGTGAGTACAGAATGCAAGAATCTTTGTGTGTTTCAGCATTAGGGCAGGTAGGTGACACTTTCCAGCTGTTTCCAAAGTCCAGGGCTTCAACAACAACTTCTTTGCTTCTCGTGGTAAAATCGTTCTTGATATTCCCATCGTAATTCCCACAAAGACCACATACTTTACCCTGGGATGAAATAAGATCTAGTTAATTTGTAAAATAACAACCGTATTAATATTCATCTTAAAGCCTGTATCTCCTCACCCACCTTGAATGTGGACTTGAGTTTGATCATGAGTGTTGTCTTCTTATTCCAAATGAGAACAAGACCATTCTTTGCCTCAATGACAAGGTATATGCCCATAGTGTGGACTTTAAAGGGTATGTCCTCACCTGTGCTTTGTTTGATAACTATGACATTTTCCTCTGAAAGAACAATTTCATTGTTCTGAAAGAAACAAAACATGCTTATTTGTAACCCTGCAATATTATTTTCAACACACATTTTTTTTTATCCTTAATGCATATAATAGAGTTATGTACCCCTAAGTAGAGTTTGATAGCAGTGGAGCAGATGCTTTCAGTTGTTCCACATGGGATGCTTTCAATCAGGACCCGAAAGGTGCCATTCATATTGTCCTCACAGTAATCCTGCAAGATGTTTATGTTAGTATTACAACACAGACTTTTGACAAATTACAAAGTATATACATCTGCAATACCTTAGTGAAGACGTAGCCACAGTCCCCATTAAAGGAGAATTTCTTTTCATCAAAAGTGATGTAATGCCCTTCTCCATATATGGTACAGGTTCCATCACAATCATGATCTGTACAATCCCATTTAGTACTATTGCAGGTGCTATGATTTAAACAGATTAAAAGATTTCAAGTCAGTTATCCACAAAAAACACACAACAGTGACCTGACACAGCTCGACATTAGAATGGAACAAATAAAGGGCTCACCAGGTATTGCAGTCCACTCTGACCGTCTGTCCAGAATTATAGGAATCTCCATTATATGTGCAGGGACAGTCCTCCTGCTTAATACAGCCTCCTTTACCATCAGACAGCAGGTCAGCAGGACATACGCAGCCTGACATACACTGTGTACTGACCTATACCGTGGAACAGCACAAAATGTAACATGCTGCTTTATGTGTATATTCAACAATACTTATGAACCAGAACATCAATCTTACACATTCTGTGTCCAGTATCTGGCAGCTTTTTTGGCACTCTGACCCCTTTTCGCCTGGCATTGCGCTTGAGCAGTTGAAGTAAATCTTTGGCTCGGTGCATGCTGATGACAATTATAGAGTGTTACAAAGGACACCACTGTATGCTTGGTGGTGGTTGTACTGTGTTTGGTATAGAATGATTACTATGAGGACCTGAGTGATTTGTACCTACTTTCAGTTATTTGGGTTCCTGTACATTCTAGTTTTCCATTAAGGCATAAGCTGAAATACATAGAAAGACACACAAGGTTAATTCTTACTAGTTTTTGCTAAATTTCTTGCAAAGCAAAAACAGTGGTCAGTGGACATTGGTTCCCAACTGGTTTTAAGCCTTTAGATCTGCAATTCTTATTGCAATTTGTCTACATATTTACTTGCCAGGCTTACTTGACGGTTTGCAGGGAGCCAATGACTTTTATTGCACATATTAAGCAAAAAACAATGTACCACACTTTTAAAATGAAAATACAAATGAATAAAAGTCGAAATGGAGCTTAAACCAAATTAAATGAGAAACAGTGTAAGAGGTGCAATTATGACTTCAAACAGTAAAATACATTGCATCACCAATTAGAATATTCAGGCTTACAAAACAATGCTACAGTTTAGCGCATTAATAGGCATAGTAATAAGTAAAGTGCAATAAAGCATTTGCTTTGCTGATAAAAATAAAGAAACAACAAAGTTATTCACAGTAGATTTCCAAAAAGGCTAGCAAGGGCAGTACTTTACTACATTCAACTGTTTGTTGGTAAATCTTTGCTTTCAGTAAAACCAAATGTATTGTATTCTCTGTCATACCTCTGCTAAGCAGCGTCCATCTCTGCAATTAGCAATAGAGATCTTCGAGGGACCACTACAATGTGCAAGGGAAGTCATTTATGGGAAAAAGGTAATTCAAAATATAAATAAAATAAGGTCCCATAAACATTATACTTTAAAAGTTGACCCACTAATCCAGGAGTTATAATTAAATGCTTTAGGGGTGCCCTTATGGCCCGACAAGGACCGGCAACATTCCCTGTGCTCCTCCTGCTGGAGACTTTTGGTGCATGTCATACCCCATCTCTCTCTTTTCTCATCTCAGCTGATTAATACTAAATATAAAATATTCTAAAATAACCCCAAAACTATTGTTTTACATTCATTTCAAATAGTTATTGAAAAACGTACCAAGTTTGTGCATGGACTTGGATGATCTGGCCATGGTTTACTAGCTGGTCTCCCATTTGACAGGAGCAGTGTGAGGCTGACACACACTCTCCAATCTCGTTGAGGTAAGTTCCTTCAGGACAGCCGCAGCCGTCAAGCGGAGTAAATTGAACCTCACATGTTGGGTCTGACTGACTAAGAGAGCGGCAGGTGCGACCACAGCTGGTCATTTGGTAGTTATACTCAAAGGTCGAAGGGCAGCCAGTTGTGTATTTCTCTTTTGAAAGGAAACAGGTTCACTTTGTGTTTAAATATCATCAATAAATATGGACTTCATTTATTTCACATTTGATATTTTAGGTTTAACTTACCGCATACAATGCTCCTCCATCCATTCAATGAGACACCTTCAGCCGCACATGCATGGACATAAGAGGATATGGCAGCACACATGCACTCCTCACTGTTATCACAGGCGCAGCTGTCATATATACAAGACTGCAGAGAGAAGCAGAAACCAGCTCAATTGATAGATGGAATCTTAAATTGTTAAATAAGTGAAATAAGACATACAGTACACACACATTAGACTGCATACAACAAGAAATCCCTGCTTACAGCTTTATATTCTTCTGGATTTATTACAGAATGGCACTTTGAAAAAATCTCTTTTGGGTCTGACAGCAGGGCGCACCAGTGTTGGGCATATTTCTCTACAAAGACAAATAAACATGTTGATTGGTAAAGTATTAAGAAGAATGATATAAATCTATGGAGTGCGACGATTGTGACCTACCGTTGTTTATGCTCAAAATACAGGGGTGCCCAAGTATGTTTGTCACATCGGGGCAGATTGTTTTGGTCTTCCATGTGTTGACAAATGTCCCAGCCGTTCCCTCAGTCAGTCCATTTGAGGTCTTGAAGTCATCAGCTTCCACATCATTAAAATCTCCACAAAGACCTGGATAAAGGTAATGATTCTTCACACTTTATACAATACTCTTTGCAAAAGGGCAGATGACTTACACAATAATGAAAAGAAGGAAAACACACCCATGAGTTTTCCCTTGTTGTCAACACTGGCTTTGATGTAGACCTGCATAATGGGTGAAAGCTGAATCTCGAGGAGGAGCCCAAAATTGGTGTGGATTAAAATGAAGAATGTTGATGGGCTGAAGACTGTTATGTCATCTGCAAGGGACATTGAATAAAGAGATTCATTTGAGCAAACTCAATTACATGTTGTGATATCATCGGAGAATGAGCACCACTCACCCGTGATCAGAGGGAGCTGAGTGTTCAGTTTGTTATGCAAAACCTTTCCATTAGAGTCAACTACAATCATCTGCAGTGGGGAGAAAATAATACGTTAAAAACCTCAGGGAAAACCTTTCCAGAAGATGTGAAAACATAAAGTTCACATTATTAAGAGAGAACCATAATATACTGTACTTTTACCATTTGTTTGGGCAGTATTAGGGTGACTGCAGACAGGCAAGTCGACTTCTCTGAATTTTTACATTTGGCCAGGTCACCAAGGACGCTGAAAGTCCCATTAGTTTCCTAAAGTCAAGAAGATAACGATGCACTTAATTACAAACAGTGTGCTTATTAAAAAGCAATGTAATGTTGTATGTGGATTAAATGATTAATTAATTTGAAATGCTTCACCTTGGAGAGAACATAAGAGCAGTCTCCATGGAAAGTATAGGTTTTGTCATCATAGGTGGAGATGTGGCTGCCTCCTATCACAGAGCAGATACCAGGACAGTCTGTATTCTCACATTGCCACTGAGCCTGGGTACAGATGCTGTCAACAGAGTTCAGTCAGTCCAACTAGACAGATCACCTTAAATGCACATGCTATAAACATTATATTGAAAATAGTGAGTAAGTACCAATTGTGACATGTCCTTGAGTATGTTTCTCCTGGTTTGTATGGCTTGCCATCGTGTAAGCAGGAGCATGTGACAGCAGGAACACACCCCTTTAGTGTAATGTCATCAAAGACGGTCCCTTGGGAGAAATATAATAACATGATTAGTCTAGTCTGTACTTACACATACACTTTATTTTTGCCATATTGTATCAAAGATCAAAACAAAACTGCATTGAATCTAAGCACAACGTTTATATTTCATGTCCATGGCCTGGCAACTTTCTTACATTAGGCTGTTTAGAGTGTTTAGAGGAGAAGGACAAACGTAATGAATGTGATGAACTCACTATATTAACTTGACGTAATTGATTCAGTATTTGAAAGCAACTGAATACTTAAACACAGGTCCTAGTCGCTCAATCTATAACTTCAGCTTTGGTTGTTACAACAACTTGACGCTAATTCAACAGCAGAAATTACTCATTTTGCATACCAATTGCAAAAGTCAAGAGCATAAATTAAGTAATTAGAGAGCATTAATGAATCACCTGTGAATGAAAATAAACCCTCTGATATCGGCTCGACTACAAACATTATCTGTGCTGGTTTTAATATCAGGAAACTTACCGGCTGGACAAAAGCATCCATCTAAGCAGTGATGCTCACACACTTGGCTTCTCTTGGGGTTGCTGCAGGTGTCGGTACAGGGACTACCACATTCCTTATACTCCATGTTGAAGGGGCATGTTTTTGCTAATCAACACACAAAAAAAGTAACATTTAGAAACAGTGATTCTGATACGACTGCAGTAAAAACCTCTAAGCTCAATTGTATAAATGTTCTTACGACACATTTGTGTAGTCTTCCACTGCTGCGGTTCCCCGCCTGCATGAGCGCACTGACGAGAATACTCTGATGTGGTTGAACACAAGCATGAGGTACGATTGTTGCACTGGCACAGGTCCTTCACACAGGCTTCGATGAAGGAGTCAGTATCAATCAGCTTTTGACAGCTGAGGAATGCAGGTCCATTCAGCAGGTTTGCACAGAGGTCGTTCTGTGGGGCAAAGTATATGATGTATTCAAAATGCTTCTTGGCTATTGTTATCTGTTGTCTATAATTAAGTGAAAGGCAAATCCATTTTCACATACTTGATTTTCACAGGTCTGTGTAGCGGGAGAGGAGATTCCTTCACACTCTTCAGTAGGACCGTTGACTTTCCAGGACTCCCCATAATAGTCAAGAGACACTGACTCCCCTGTTTTTAAAGGATAAAGAGGCTTTAGCAAATGAGACTGATTTAGAGCAGATTGTTTGGCTTTATTATTAGGTATTCACCTGTTTTAGTGAACACGTCATAACCCTGGACTCCATTGAAGTCACCACACAGGCCACAGGTCTGATTCTTGAATTTTGTATCCAGCTCAACCTTCAAAACAGGTGAGAATTTGAGTTGCAATAAGTAAGTTAGTAAAGAAATCTCACAACTACAATTGATAGTATGCAGTTTATTTAAAAACTGCTTCAATTTGATTTAACATGGATTCATCTTTATCATAGTCAATTCTCTAATCTCCTGAACAGCATTAAAACTAAACACGTGTAAGTTATCAAAATAATAATAAAAAGCATTATTCAGATATTATTCATACGTATGTGCAATGTATAACGACATAATGAATACACATACCCAGAGGGAGTCTTTTTCATTCCACATGACGACCAAACCCGACTGTGCCTGGATTTTCACGTAGGAGACGGCTCTTTCAATTGAAATGCCAAACTGGCTGAATGGAATAGTGACACTATAGGGAGAGGGGGACGAGGCGTTAGACATCACTGGAACCAGATCATCAGCTGATAGTGAAAAGTCACATTATCAACAACGACTAACCTCTTGCCCAAGTAATACAACATCATGTAAGAGTACAAAATACTGGCTCGTGGTTAATGTTATTAAACACCTACATCTTCGATAACAGTTGACATACTCCATTCAACTCAAAAAACAAATAAGAGAACAACGGTGGTGTGCTTATTTAGCTAATGAGACAGATCTTCCATAACTACCATGTGTTATCTTTGTCAACTTTTCCTCGATTTACTGATCATCCCATTACCTCATATTTGTTTGCTTTTTGGTTTCTTATTTGTTTGTTGCTCATTGTTCTTATAATGTGACGAATTGTCATGAATAAAAAGTTTAAAAAAGCAAAACCAGACTCACGGCTTATCATTGACTTTGATGGAAGTCTCGGCTAATTCCACAACAGCGTTCTCCAGTTTCATAGTGACCGTTTTAATGGTGATGGTCCCATTCACATCCTGCCGTTGGAACTGAATATTGAAACTTTCGTAGCTTCCCTTACACTGGGATGCAAGGATATAGTTGCAAGTCGAGGGAAGCTGGAAGAAATCTCCATCAAAAGTCTTGAAGTGGTAGTTTCCCCATGTACTGCAGATCTGGTCATTGTGAGCGGGACTCAGTACTTGATTAAGGACAAAGAACACATGCATTACACTGTAGTTCAAACTGTACATGACTTTCAGGGTTTATATCCTTCATCTTTGAAAAAAAATAATATTACCTTTAATTACTGGCATTGTGGTAACCATCTGAACCATGACTGAAAAAAGAAAGACACATTATTAATAATATCAGAAAAAAGCAGGCTGATTTTGTCTTACCCAGCATACACAATAAAGTTGGACTGGATATACGCAGCTCTCTTTGCGTGCCATTAACTGTACATACCCGTGCTGGCTGCTAGTTGTCCCAGGTGGAGGAGGAGCCATGGTATGACCCATTCAAGTAGCATCCTGGTTGTTCTCATGATTTTTGAGTCGGCTATCCTGACAAGGATGGTAGACCTAACTTGTACCACACTTCTAATGTCATGTTATATAGTTATTTGCGTGTTTGCAGTTAAGGAGGAGTAAAGAAGACATGTTGGGTGTCAACCGTTGTGGTGTTAGTCTCGATTAAGATCACACCCATGAATAGGTTGCTTATGACAATATATTATCCTCATACAGTATATCTGTGTCATAAAGTACCCTACCACTCTCAGTCTCCGTAGCTCTATTTCCATGTTGACCTTTTGTAAACATTAACATACATTCTATATAACAATCTTTTAAATTCAACTAACATATAGTTTCAGTTGGTAATACACTGCACTGCATTAATTATGGTATACTTTTTATTCATGTCCTGTTTCTTGAGAGGGGAAGATTAGTATTTATGTATACTTAAACAAGAATCGTGTACTTTTCTTACTGATGCATAGCATTTTAAGCTGTGGGTTGAACCTCTGTGTCTGTAGAGTACATTTGTAACTCACATGCTTTACACTTGAGGCCATTTCGCAAAGATTTTGAAATGGGTGCTGACAGTCAAGCATGTTCCTTTTTCGCGAATGTCGGCCTTTGTTGTGCTTATAGAAGAGGAAACAGAAACTAAACAAACTTTTCTAATTTCTGACGTGTGAGTTGGTGAGAGCAATATTTATTTTTTAAGATTAACAGGGGCTTTTTAATTCCTGCTATCATTTATTTGAGACGTATAAATATTTAGCTACACACAAACTTTTGTTTGTTTTGTTATATATATTTCAGTCCTACAGTCCAAACAAAAGAAGATTGCTCCGTTGTCCAACTGTGGAATGATTGTGGAGCTGTAAAAAAATGGATGGGGCAGTAATATAATACAAGTCTGTTAATTTACACATTCACACAGCTGCAACTACGTTGATTTTAGCTTCATGTGTTTAACTTCTTCATATTTGTCTAATATTAAAGTTTGCTCTTTGTTTGTAAAATATGCTGCTCTGCTGACAGTAGACTTGTCCATGTTTGCTATTGGTCATATGTTGAAAAATATGCCCCTATTTTGGAAATGTGCTCTTATCTAGATTGTGAAACCCTGAGTTGATTTAATGAGATAAGCATCAACACCGCATTTATTTGAGCACGCACACAGAATGATCAGCTAGTGTACTGTGAGTTCAGTATTCTGAAACATTACCACCGCAACGATTATTTCAGTTTGTTTGTGGAAGGATAAAGAGTTGCATGCTGTGCCTGGATGAAAATATAAAACCGTCCTGCCCCTAATTAAAACAAGGTCAGGGTAATTTGCCGAATGTACTATCCTCCCTGAATCAACACAATACAACGCAACAATACGTAACAAATAAATGTACCTTCCTCATCATGCAACTGTCCACTTTAGGAAGTGGTCTACATCTACGGTTTTGTTGTTGGAGGAGCCATTTGTCTACAAAATAACATAATAATCCACCTTTGTTTCTAAGAACCCTAAATAAAACAATGAGTAAACATACTTATAATGCTAAACGTGATGGGATAAGAGACAGGCTATGATTATCCCACCAGCCAAAATTGTATGACTGCAATACATAACTAAATGTGATGTTTAAATACTGTTACTGAGGACTCATTTCTGTGGGTGGGGGATGGTGAACAAAGTTAGTGTGCAAGGGGAAATGTTCCTACATGTCCTTTTAAAACTAAAAGGACTGAAATAATTTATTGTAGAATTGAAACCTATAATCAAGGTGATAATTACATGACCCAAAAGTATTTTTTTTTCACTGCAGGCTGTTCAGGTGGCATCAACAGTTCAGAAGTCCACCCTATCTACCTTAGGTATATTCAGTGATATTTTTCACTTTGACAGCCATGTTTTATTTAATACAAAAGTATAGTATACTCTCTCATTAATAATTATCTTTGTGGCATGGTTAAAATGAATAATACATGTATTTTTACTATATTTGAATAATTATAATTACAAAAACAAGTGTGTATGTAGCAACAGCAAAACACTGAAACAATAATCAACCAAAAGAAGTTGGCCCAAAGACAATAGAAGAGATGAGACTCTACAAACGAATTGCTTGGTAAAATATTTAATTATTGTTAAGACAATATGGGAAGAAATCTTTACATCCCACACCCATTAATATGATGACAGATGTTTTATTACACCAGTGTGGAGCTTCGCCTCCTACGAGTATGTTTTTCAACTCTGGTGCAGTCTGCGTGGCCACAGCCACACTCCTCCACGTGGGTGTATGAAAAGGGGACCACGTCTCCATTCAGGCAATTCAAGTCAATAGTGCGATTGCTGGAGCGTGTCTCCTTACAGCAGGAGCAAGTATACTCTATAGCAGCTGCTTCATTGGAGTACCTGAAGAAAGCAGAGGCAGGGTTGGTTAACTCAAAATCTTTACAAACCACACCTAAACATTTTAAAGTTTTCACATCTTAATAGGTTTGTGAATATCCAGAGAAATGACAAATATTAGTGACATCCTTACATGGTGAAAGTGTTGCAGGATCCTTCACAAAATGGCATATCTATCTCCTGGTTAGACTGACAGTTGTTGTGCATCACATGCATTTTCATGGATACTACCTTGCAGGCCTTGTCCTTCTCCATGCCTTTTCAAAAGAGACCCACAATTAGCTGGATTTAATTTAAGTACCTTTTACCCAAAAGTAATGAAAATGTCATACTCACAAATTTTACAACAGCCATTTGCTGCAGTCTGAATTGTGCCCTGATGAGGTCAAAATTTGTTTTAACATTTGTTTTCACATACACAGACAATCCAGATCCATTTGTTTAAAGATACAAGTGGTACTTACTGGTAGGCAGTTGCTCTGCTGGAATGGCGGGCAGACAATGTGTGAATTGAACGTTGTTAAAGTATCACCGACCTTAATACAGGTGTAATACTGACACTTATTCTCCGGTGGTGACCAGGTATCTCCTGGCTGGAGAGCAGTGAGATGGATGTACACACACACACACACACACACACACACACACACACACACACACACACACACACACACACATCGATATCAAAATTAAAACTGAGGTTCTGAGGATATTTAACATTATCATGTGGAGTCACAGTCAACGGAGATGATTGAACTTACCTTCAAGAGGTTATTGGTACTATCAACACTGACAACACAGTGTGTCTGTACACACTTCCCACAGCATTCATCTGAATCCGTTAACCGATATTCATATCCCTGAGAGAAATGGGGAGATTAAGTTGCCATGTCCATTTTATTATGTTCACTTTCCTAGAAAACATATTCTGAGAATAATGACTTGTGTCATGTGTATAAGTATAATGGTTGAACTTTTTCTTACCATGTCACAGTTCTTTTGACATTTCTGAAAATCACACCTTATTATGAATAAACCAGAACCAGGGTCCACCTCATTGGTACAGGCACAATCCTGACATGGAGGCCCAGGAACCGGAGAGCCAGGCTAGCAGATAAAGAATACATTTATTCATACTTGTGTTTTTAGATATACATAACTTGTGCAGCAGACATCAACAAACAAACAAACAAACAAAAGTGATACATTTCTATGCATTTCATATTTACCTGGTATTCATTGTTTTTGTGGACACAAACTCTTTTAGGCTCTAGAAAAGAGCAAAACATCGGGAATTACATAAATGTGTCACTATCATTGTTAGGTTTTCATATAAATTAATACGATGAATGAATGTGCTTACCACATGTACGTTCAGCACAGCATTTTCCCTCAGGAACACTGACAACTGGCATATATCCTACCGGGCAGTTCATGTTGTAGACTGGGCAATTGTTGCTTTGACATTCTGTGCAGATAATATTAGGTTCATAGTAAATAAGATCATTATCAATGTATAACATTCTAAAAAACTCTGGAGGACAAATGTGCATTGATACTACATGTCTTACGGCAAACAAAGGCAGAACAGCAGGAGTCTGACGGATTAGTTTGGTTGATGAGGACAAACCCAGGGCCAGTGCAATTTGTTATAGGTGGTGTTGGGCATGTCTTGGGTTTGCAAGTCACAGTCTTGGACTCCTCACAGATGCAGTTTTGGCATTTGTACTCAAACCTCTCATTAAACTAAAAGAATAAATCACAATTATGACTCAATCATCTCTTGCAGGTAAACAGCACAGGTTACATTTTAAATGATCATGAAAAAAAGACTCACCTCACGGGGAATGCCCTCAGGATCCAGACATCCTGTTGGAAAATGAGCACTTCATGATTTATATAATATATTCAGCTCATTGATAAGACTTTAGAATATACACCACACTTACCACATTTATCAACACATATGCTAGAGTCTTTGTTGAAGAGTTTCATTCCATCAGGACAAAAGCAGCCCTCAGTCATGTAGCTCATGGTTGGTTCATTAGGACTGAAATATTGAATCGTCAACAAAGAACAGTTAGTTGACAGTTTTTCTTCCAGTTCTTTAAAACATAGCAAATTCAATACTGTGTAATCTACTACTACACTTTGGTAACCAGAAATATCTATTGCCTCGATCCATTATGTTCTTTGTCTCAGGAAATGTTAATGTACACAATGTACTGCAAAATGTATAAACACCTCATTTTTGTTTAAACTTACTTGTCTTCACAGGTTGGTTGTTCTGCAGGACCACATGGCTTGTACACTTTGTTTGATGGGCAGTCATTTGCTGTTAGTGAAGAAAATAAATAAATTAGTTCTTTTGAAAATACATACTTCCTACCTACTGTATATAATAAAATGTGCAGCAGACTGTTTAATGTGCGTTAGATGTAACCAAAGTAAATTAAACAAGTTACCCCATTTGATTGCACTGATCTCAGCATTTACAGTTAAGGGGTTACTTACCACATATGCTGGTGTGATTCCTCCAGTGCAGACACACTCCAGCCTGAGCACAGGCTGCAGCATACGTTTGCAAACTTGTGCACTCCACTGCTGGGTTGGCAACATGGCAGCTATCAAAAACGCAACCTTGGTAGAAATGGTCAGGAGAGACAAAGGGATGGCACGCTGCAAAGAGACTGTGAAAGTAAAACACAAACAAAAATAAAAAATGTGTTGTCAAACTTATGGGGTCGACTGTGTTCTACGACAATATATTAGATAATTTGTACCTGCTCTTAAGCATGTGACATATGGAGTCTGGCTTGCATGGAGTAAAGGTTGGTAGAGGTCCAGGTATATTGGTGGGCAGTACAGATGGTATGTGGCAGTTGGGTTGGTGAATGTGTGTTGCAGGCCAGTAGTCAGCCATCACTGCACAATTTTCTACTAACTTGCCTCCAGGCAGCATGCAGTCATCAGCCTGGTTGTTATTGCATGTTCCTGATGGCAGTCACAAAGCAGTTTAAATTACAGTCAAATTAAAATAAAGGATTTGCCAATATGGCCACAGGTGAAAGATATGGTCTTACCACAATGCCCCTGTGTGTTAGTGCCAAAATATTGATATGGAAGGGTGACGCTAAAGCCAGTTACTCCAAATGTAATGACCACTTTTAGGCGAGGAATCTCCAAAATCAAGTTAAGGCCAGTATCCAAGATTTTAAGACCTTGATGTGAATAAGGTAGTTTCAGACGGACTCCATTTTTCAGTGCCTACGGGAAAAAAGTGAAAACACTATATGATCAAAAAAAGAAAATCTGTACTATGACATACGGATTCATGAAACTATTCCATATACATTGACAGTGAAAATCGACTTAAGTTAGCCCGGTGTTATTTTCTAAAAAATACAATACAACTTTATTATGAATATATATTGGCTCACCTCCAACCGCACTGCTCCAAGAAGGTTATGATTTATAAATGTGACAACTTCTGATTGGTACGATATAATTATTGATCGTGGACAAGAAACATCTTCAGTGGGATCACAATAGACATTGTCAATATAAATGTTCAAATTGTGTTTTGGTAAAATCTCTTCCATTAAGATGTAAGTACAGTTTCCTTGATAACTGTAGTATAATCCATCAAATGTGATGTAATGAGGATCTCCCCAGCCTTCACAAACACCTGAAAAGAAACAAAACAATCAGTAAAAAAATGGAAAATGTACTTAAAAGAAACATAAAAGTAAATAAATATATCATACACCCTTTAAACCACAGAATGACTTACAGTCGCAAACGTAATGCTGGCAGCAGAGGTACTCATCATACGCAAGAACTGGTTCCTTTCCATTGGTACAAGTGATGTTCTCAAGGGGTGGACATTCATATGGAATTATTTCAATTGTATTATTCTCAATGCATCTGGCCATGGTGCAGTTGCACAAAAAGAAGGTCTCATTTTGCTGATTTAAAGAGAAAAAAAGAGGAAATATTTAAAGTATGTTGCCATGAATGGAATTATGTTTTAAGAGAAAGACACATTAAGATTCTTACTGCTACATCCCATTCAGGGCAGATAGGATGAGGAGTTGTGGGAGTGGGTGTAGGTGTAGGAATGGTTGTGGTACCGCAGGAGACAGTCTTGTTGTGAATCTCACAAATAGCAGAACATATCATTGTGAGACATACACCTGATCCAATGTGTTCCATGTTTAATATTACATCCCCTAAAGGTGAGAAAAAAGATAAAGAATAGATTAAACAGTGGTAGACCGCAAACAAAGACTGAGAACTAATTTAGCTTGTTACGATCAAATAAAATATTGTATTTATTTTCTTACCTGGATTATAATGCTTTCCATTAACTATGCAGAAGCATGCAGTAGTGGCAGGGACAATAGGGGCAGTTGATGGAAGCAATGTGGGACCAGTCACAGGTGTATGAGGAGAAGTAGATTTGGTGGTTGTGGTTGGCTCCTGGGTTGTAGTAGTAGTAGGTTTAGTTGGCGGGGTTGTAGATGTTGTGATTGTGGTTGGCTCCTGTGTTGTAGTAGGTAGTTTAGTTGGCGGGGTTGTAGATTTTGTGGTTGTGGTCGGCTCTTTGGTTGTGGTAGTAGTAGGTTCAGTTGGTGAGGTTGTAGATTCTGTGGTTGTGGTTGGCTCTTTGGTTGTGGTAGTTGTAGGTTCAGTTGGTGAGGTTGTAGATTTTGTGATTGTGGTTGGCTCCTGTGTTGTAGTAGGTGGTTTAGTTGGCGGGGTTGTGGATTTTGTGGTTGTGGTCGGCTCTTTGGTTGTGGTAGTAGTAGGTTCAGTTGGTGGAATTGTGGATTTAGAAGTTGGCTCCTGGGTTGTAGTAGTTGGCGGGGTTGTAGATTCTGTGGTTGTGGTTGGCTCTTTGGTTGTGGTAGTAGTAGGTTCAGTTGGTGGAATTGTGGATTTAGAAGTTGGCTCCTGGGTTGTAGTAGTTGGCTTAGTTGGCGGGGTTGTAGATTCTGTGGTTGTGGTTGGCTCTTTGGTTGTGGTAGTAGTAGGTTCAGTTGGTGAGGTTGTAGATTCTGTGGTTGTGGTTGGCTCTTTGGTTGTGGTAGTTGTAGGTTCAGTTGGTGAGGTTGTAGATTTTGTGATTGTGGTTGGCTCCTGTGTTGTAGTAGGTGGTTTAGTTGGCGGGGTTGTGGATTTTGTGGTTGTGGTCGGCTCTTTGGTTGTGGTAGTAGTAGGTTCAGTTGGTGGAATTGTGGATTTAGAAGTTGGCTCCTGGGTTGTAGTAGTTGGCGGGGTTGTAGATTCTGTGGTTGTGGTTGGCTCTTTGGTTGTGGTAGTAGTAGGTTCAGTTGGTGGAATTGTGGATTTAGAAGTTGGCTCCTGGGTTGTAGTAGTTGGCTTAGTTGGCGGGGTTGTAGATTCTGTGGTTGTGGTTGGCTCTTTGGTTGTGGTAGTAGTAGGTTCAGTTGGTGAGGTTGTAGATTCTGTGGTTGTGGTTGGCTCTTTGGTTGTGGTAGTTGTAGGTTCAGTTGGTGAGGTTGTAGATTTTGTGATTGTGGTTGGCTCCTGTGTTGTAGTAGGTGGTTTAGTTGGCGGGGTTGTGGATTTTGTGGTTGTGGTCGGCTCTTTGGTTGTGGTAGTAGTAGGTTCAGTTGGTGGAATTGTGGATTTAGAAGTTGGCTCCTGGGTTGTAGTAGTTGGCTTAGTTGGCGGGGTTGTAGATTCTGTGGTTGTGGTTGGCTCTTTGGTTGTGGTAGTAGTAGGTTCAGTTGGTAGAATTGTAGATTTAGAAGTTGGCTCCTGGGCTGTAGTAGTTAGCTTAGTTGGCGGGGTTGTAGATTCTGTGGTTGTGGTTGGCTCTTTGGTTGTGGTAGTTGTAGGTTCAGTTGGTGAGGTTGTAGATTTTGTGATTGTGGTTGGCTCCTGTGTTGTAGTAGGTGGCTTAGTTGGTGGGGTTGTGAATTTTGTGGTTGTGGTTTGCTCTTGTGTTGTAGTAGATGGTTCAGTTGGCGGGGTTGTAGATTCTGTGGTTGTGGTTGGCTCTTTGGTTGTGGTAGTAGTAGGTTCAGTTGGTGAGGTTGTAGATTCTGTGGTTGTGGTTGGCTCTTTGGTTGTGGTAGTTGTAGGTTCAGTTGGTGAGGTTGTAGATTTTGTGATTGTGGTTGGCTCCTGTGTTGTAGTAGGTGGTTTAGTTGGCGGGGTTGTGGATTTTGTGGTTGTGGTCGGCTCTTTGGTTGTGGTAGTAGTAGGTTCAGTTGGTGGAATTGTGGATTTAGAAGTTGGCTCCTGGGTTGTAGTAGTTGGCGGGGTTGTAGATTCTGTGGTTGTGGTTGGCTCTTTGGTTGTGGTAGTAGTAGGTTCAGTTGGTGGAATTGTGGATTTAGAAGTTGGCTCCTGGGTTGTAGTAGTTGGCTTAGTTGGCGGGGTTGTAGATTCTGTGGTTGTGGTTGGCTCTTTGGTTGTGGTAGTAGTAGGTTCAGTTGGTGAGGTTGTAGATTCTGTGGTTGTGGTTGGCTCTTTGGTTGTGGTAGTTGTAGGTTCAGTTGGTGAGGTTGTAGATTTTGTGATTGTGGTTGGCTCCTGTGTTGTAGTAGGTGGTTTAGTTGGCGGGGTTGTGGATTTTGTGGTTGTGGTCGGCTCTTTGGTTGTGGTAGTAGTAGGTTCAGTTGGTGGAATTGTGGATTTAGAAGTTGGCTCCTGGGTTGTAGTAGTTGGCTTAGTTGGCGGGGTTGTAGATTCTGTGGTTGTGGTTGGCTCTTTGGTTGTGGTAGTAGTAGGTTCAGTTGGTAGAATTGTAGATTTAGAAGTTGGCTCCTGGGCTGTAGTAGTTAGCTTAGTTGGCGGGGTTGTAGATTCTGTGGTTGTGGTTGGCTCTTTGGTTGTGGTAGTTGTAGGTTCAGTTGGTGAGGTTGTAGATTTTGTGATTGTGGTTGGCTCCTGTGTTGTAGTAGGTGGCTTAGTTGGTGGGGTTGTGAATTTTGTGGTTGTGGTTTGCTCTTGTGTTGTAGTAGATGGTTCAGTTGGTGGGGTTGTAGATTTTGTGGTTGTGTTTGGTTCTAGGGTTGTAGTTGTAGGTTCAGCTGTTATGGTTGTAGATGTTGTGGTTGGTTCTTCAGTAGTAGTAGTAGTAGGGGGTGTAGTTGAAGGGGTTGAAAGGGTTGTGGTTGGACATATCTCTACCTCACAACATACTCTGATTTTATAGTTTAAACATTTGTATGGCCGAATGATCTGGTCCTCTCCTCTACATATTAAACCATATCCCACATCACAAAAAACGACTTGGCCGAGCTCACTCACTAACTCATTGAAGTCTTTGTCAGGATAATCGGTTGCTCTACAGTCAATTTCTTTGGGAGTTTTGCATATTGTTTTGTTATTATTTATGATGTTCTCATATGTTTCCCAGTCACTTTTATCCTTTCCTGGGGTATGCACGTCATACCACTCTGACCAATCACACGTTGTAATACAAGGTGTAGTAGGTTCAGTTGGTGGAATTGTAGATTTTGAGGTTGGCTCCTGGGTTGTAGTAGTTGGTTTAGTTGGCGGGGTTGTAGATTTTGTGGTTGTGGTTGGCTCTTCGGCTGTTGTAGTTGTAGGTTCAGTTGGTGAGGTTGTAGATTTTGTGATTGTGGTTGGCTCCTGTGTTGTAGTAGGTGGTTTAGTTGGTAGAATTGTAGATTTTGAGGTTGGCTCCTGGGTTGTAGTAGTTGGTTTAGTTGGCGGGGATGTAGATTGTGTGGTTGTGGTTGGCTCTTTGGTTGTGGTAATAGTAGGTTCAGTTGGTGGAATTGTAGATTTAGAAGTTGGCTCCTGGGTTGTAGTAGTTGGCTTAGTTGGTGGGGTTGTGAATTTTGTGGTTGTGGTTTGCTCTTGTGTTGTAGTAGGTGGTTCAGTTGGCGGGGTTGTAGATTTTGTGGTTGTGGTTGGCTCTTTGGTTGTGGTAGTAGTAGGTTCAGTTGGTGGAATTGTAGATTTAGAAGTTGGCTCCTGGGTTGTATTATTTGGTTTAGTTGGCGGGGATGTAGATTTTGTGGTGGTGGTTGGCTCTTTGGTTGTGTTAATAGTAGGTTTAGTTGGTGGAATTGTAGATTTAGAAGTTGGCTCCTGGGTTGTAGTAGTTGGCTTAGTTGGTGGGGTTGTGAATTTTGTGGTTGTGGTTTGCTCTTGTGTTGTAGTAGGTGGTTCAGTTGGCGGGGATGTAGATTGTGTGGTTGTGGTTGGCTCTTTGGTTGTGGTAGTAGTAGGTTCAGTTGGTAGAATTGTAGATTTAGAAGTTGGCTTCTGGGTTGTAGTAGTTGGCTTAGTTGGTGGGGTTGTAGATTCTGTGGTTGTGGTTGACTCTTTGGTTGTGGTAGGTGGTTCAGTTGGTGGGGTTGTAGATTTTGTGGTTGTGGTTGGTTCTAGGGTTGTAGTTGTAGGTTCAGCTGTTATGGTTGTAGATGTTGTGGTTGGTTCTTCAGTAGTAGTAGTAGTAGTAGTAGTAGTATGGGGTGTAGTTGAAGGGGTTGTGGCTGGACATATCTCTACCTCACAACATACTCTGATTTTATAGTTTAAACATTTGTATGGCCGAATGATCTGGTCCTCTCCTCTACATATTAAACCATGTCCCACATCACAAAAAACGACTTGGCCGAGCTCACTCACTAACTCATTGAAGTCTTTGTCAGGATAATCTGTTGCTCTACAGTCAATTTCTTTGGGAGTTTTGCATATTGTTTTGTTATTATTTATGATATTCTCATATGTTTCCCAGTCACTTTTATCCTTTCCTGGGGTATGCACGTCATACCACTCTGACCAGTCACACGTTGTAATACAAGGTGTAGTAGGTTCCGTTGGTGGGGTAGTAGATTTTGTGATTGTGGTTGGCTCCTGTGTTGTAGTAGGTGGTTTAGTTGGTGGAATTGTAGATGGTGTGGTTGGCTCCTGGGTTGTAGTAGTTTGTGGGGTTGTAGATGTGATGGTTGTTTCTTGGGTTGTGGCAGGGGTTGGAGTTGGGGGGGTTGGGCATGGTTTATTTTCAAATATCACTGTTGAATTTTTGCATATTGCATAGTAGCACATTCCTAAATTGTCAGTCACATTGTAAATGACTGCATCTTCCTCATATCTAGTATTGTTGTAAAAGCAACCTGGACATTCCTCCACACACAACCCAGTCTCCTCATCAAATATGGGCTTATCTTCTGGGCATACAGGGTAACAGCCTGTACAAATCAGAGCATTAACAATAATGTATTATTTTTTACAGTAAGAGAATTGTTAATTTTTGTAACATTCTTTTTTCAACCTTGGACACAGAAATTGTGTAGGTGGTCTTGAATCTCTTCTTATTTTGCAACATAACGTATGCCAAATTTGATCGGTTTAACACATATGATTTCAATTTAAATTAATCAAAGAGAAGGTGAGACAGTGTGAGTTAACCTCTTACCTTCCAGATTGGGTAAAGGTTTGCTACAAATGTCTTCTGGATTCAAACAGGTCTTGTAGCAAGGTTTGTGACAGGGGTTGTAGTGCCACTTGCATTCATCTGGGTTATTATAGTAATCACAAAAGACAGCTAGAAAGAAAAAAAAATACAAGGTATGTTATGTTGTAAATATAGGAAATGTTGATCTGTCATTAAGACCTTCAACTTAATGCACAGGATACAGGAATGTGGAGAAAAAAGAGTTTGGTAATAACATGCAGCCAATAATTTAGCCAGCTGGGAATCAAACCAGGAATTTGCTGCTCAGAGCATTTGCACTGCCCCCTAACCACTTGGCTATCAGGTTGCCCCTGCATTTAGTTTTATGTAATAAATCTAAGCATGTTATCACTCACTCACTCAGCATGCACTGATGCCTATTTAAATGTGGTGTCCATTCAATTATCAAATAGATAATTCAAGTAAAAAGGGTTGAATATTAGATGCCCTGTCAGTAATGAAAATAACATCCAACCATATTTTCATAAATAAGTCATAATCATTTTTGGGATCTAAAAACAGGTTCAAAGCACTGGAAAAGACTTAAAAAATGTAGTTTAATCTGAAGCTAAATTAGTTTTTTACTCACGACAGATTTCTGGTGTTCTCCATGCCACACAGACAGAAGCTGCATTACAAGCTTGAGCATAAGCTGCGACTGCTGAGCAAAAGCACTCGCAGTCACCTCCAGTGTCGCAGGCACATGAGTCTTTCACACAGTTTTCATAATATGGGAGGGGAGCTACCTGTTCAGTTATCAAAATATATGATAGATCGAAGTTAGTTTTCAACTATCAAACTTAAAATAATGATAAAATAGAAACAAAAGTGTAATTACCTTATTGTGGCAGTCTTTGAATGTATCTCCAGTTATAATGCTGCACATCATTTTTGCCCAGGGATGTCGATTGGGTCTTACTCCACAAGGGTCAGAATTTATATCTACATCTTGGCACTGGCTTGACACTTTCCAGCTATTTGCAAATTCTAACGCATTGCTCACAACCAGCTGACCCTGGGTGGTGAAGTCATTCTGTCCATCATAATCAAAATCTCCACACAGGCCACATACCTCTCCCTGTACAGCCAAACAAATAGAGGTAATTACTTTTTTCACATAAAGATAATATTCCATATTAATACTCTTTGGCATTACAAGAAACAGGCATAAATATACTTGCTTCATGTTGATAGACCTTTGTTGTGAATATTGAATAGTGTACAGTATTAAAGACGTTTTCCGTAATGACCATATACTTTTTTATCAATACCAATGTTTACCAAAACTTTATACTGTAGGTGGTGTAAGAAAAAAAAAAAGCTAGACACCAGATGACAAATAATGGTACATTATATCAAAACCCTACCTCTAACTGTGACAGATTTCAGTCATCAACATCATTTGAATAATGACTGTGACTCACGCTGTGCTGTGGTTCCAGGATGATGCGAACAGTAGTTTTGCCATCCCACATCACTACCAGACCAATGGCAGATTCGATCACCACATACAAGCCAACCTTCCTTATTTTGTACTGAATCTCAGCACCAAGTCCCAGGTCAACCTCGTCATATTTACCCTTTGACAGTTTGACTTCCATTCGCTGCAATGTAAAAGTGATATGTTGTTGCCTTCATTGTAATGTAAAAACAGCAATTTGATATGTGACAGAATTTATTTGACCATGTTGAATATTTTAAGCACAGAATGCATATCAGGTGTTGGTATGAGGTCTTACCCCCAGCTGGACTCTGATAGTTTTAGAGCATGTGGTGCCTGTAGATCCACATGGTACATTTTCTGTGATAACTCCAAAGTTGTCCTGTACGGTTTTATTGCCACATTTGTTCTTAAAAGAGAGAGATTTGTTAAACATTTCAGCTTGTTTCTTTTATAGTAGACAAAGACTAGTGATCAAATCAAACTTCAGCTTGGCCTTTACTCGTCCACAATGCTTTAAGATCATTAAAGAAAGGTTAGAACATGAAATTCAAATGTAATTGATTCCCAGGAGAGGACGATAAGTTATCTGCATTTTCCATTCATATTTTGTATTATGACAAGCAGTCATCTTAAAATGAATGTAAGTAAACACACCAAATATTGTATTTCAACTTTGATGCTCAAGATTAGCAATAAGTTAAAAGTTCTTAAATGTCATATTTGTGACTTTCACAGATAAAACCCAACATAAGAGTATAGGTTAAGCTCAGCTGGTCTGAAGTCACTCCCTAATTACTATAGGTCACTGCATTTATTGCATTGAGTGTCCTAATTCTGAATGTGAGAATTGCAGTCGAACAACTTTCTTTAATGACACAAAATGACGATAAGTGTATGAAATCTCAATCTACTGCTGGCGATTGTGTGTATATTATAAAGGCATTATTAAATTAGTGATAAAGGGAGTAATTTCAGACACAGCCTGTCTTTTGAAAGATTTTTGACATGCTTTGTTTACCTTTACAGCAACATAGGCACAATGTCCTTGAAACCCATATGTTTGCTGATCAAATGTATTGTAGTGACCACTCCCATAAATAATGCAAGTTCCTGGACATTTTTTCTTACTGCACTCCCAGCTTCCACTTTTGCAGGTACTAGATCAGAAATGGTTAAATATGTTACAGCGTTTTTAATACCACGATCCAGTAAAACGTGCAAGAAAATATGATCATATTTATGCAATATTATACATCTAATTAGGGTCCTACCAGATATTGCACTGGTCAGGGATTTGTGATCCAGGGGCATAAATCTCCTTATTGTGTTGACAAGGACATTCATTTTCTTTCACACAGGAACCTTTGCCATCATCAAGGAGGCCACTTGGACACCGACAGCCAGATTCACACTCTGTGAAGTCCTGGGAAAACAGAAAGATCACGCTGACTGAAAATGAGAAAACATTACTGATACTATTAAATAAATCACTGTTTAAAACCATATATAAACTGCTGTATAAACTACTGTAAGTATACATGTGTGTTACTTCTTCCACATGAAATACTGTCTACCATTAAAATAAAAAGAAATAGACAGATCAAGTTGTTAAAGACGTAGCACTTACACAATCATCACTGTCCAAATTTAAACAGGTTCGAGCACAGTGCACTCCCTGCTCTCCTGTGCTTGCAGCGGAGCAGTTAAAGTACACTTTTGGAAAAGTGCATGCTGTAGCAGAAGTAGAAACTTTATTTATTAAACACATTAATTATGAACAAGACCATAATCTGTAACAAGCTCTTTGTGTTGTGGTAAAAAAGAAAAAGTTATACTTGATGAGTGGGCTCTCCACGAATGGCAATGAAGCATTCCATTGGTACACACACTAGAAAAAGACATCAAAAATATAATATGAAATGCAACAAAAAGGCACTCAAAAACTAACAATCCAGTTATTCGAAATCTTAAATACTGCCGGCATTACAATCATGTGAAATCCTTAGTCAAAGACAATTTAAGTCCAATGCCACCAGCAGTTGCCAATGTCACCAGCAATTTAAGTCCAATGTCACTCACCAGTGCTCCTCTTTGATGCTGATGGACTTTCCTGACTTGACGTAGACTTCATTATGGTAGCAGGGACATTTTGCCATGGGAACGCAGATGCTATTTTCATTTAGGTAGAGACCCTCCGAGCAGGAGCAGCCATCCACAGGCAAGAAGTCAGAATTGCAACTTTGCTGCATTGTGCCCAGTGATCTGCAAGTCAACTGGCATCTCTGATGCTTGTAAGAGAAGATCTGAGACGCTGGGCAGCTCCTTGTGTATTTATCTGTTTTGTGCATGATGTGAGGATGGTTACTTCATAGTTTTATGACAGGGAAAATATTCATCCAACTCCAATGTTAACACAAAATAATAAAAGAAATCCTTACCGCACACATCCTCTCTCCAGTCAGTCAAGAAAACTCCCTTTGATGCACAAGCCCGGGCGTAGGACGAGAAGACGGCACACAAGCAGTCCTCACTCTTCTCACAGTTACAGCTCGCATAAGTACATCGCTGCAGAAGACAGCAAACCCTTTTAGAGAATTACAGTCCCATCAAATGTAATTCAGTGAAAGACAAACATAAAGTTTTTGCAGTACCTTGTAGTACATCTCAGGATCCACCACTGAACGGCACTGTGCAAAATTGCTGTCTGGACTCAGTAGCAAGGCGCACCAGTGTTTAGCATACCACTCTGGAAAAACAACAACTTTGTATGTTAAATATCACAACAACAACAACTCTGCAACTCTGTAGAACGGCTGAAATTGCCTTAAACACATCACAATTGCAGACTAGGAGTAAATGTTAAAAGCTGAGAATCCATCCAAGATATATGCAGACAAAATAACAGTTATCGAATCATCAAGCAGTGCTTTTTACCATTTTCCACACTGAGGGAACAGGGGTCCTCAAGTCTTTCCTCTCGATCTCGGCACATGAGGTTAGCCTTCCAGGAGTTACCAAACGTTGCTGCTATTCCCTCCACAATCCCCTGAGGAGTCTTCATGTCATCAGACAGGACCATGTTGTAATTCCCACATAAACCTGAAGAAGACCAATATTTTAGAATTAAAGTAGAATTTTATCCTACACTAGTATTATATTATCTGGAACTACAAAATATGAAAATGGAAGGTGCCAATCAATATACTGAGATGATAACTCAACTAGGAATTTAGTCAATTTACTCAAATGAAAATGAAAATACAAACAAATACTACACACTGATTATACACTGATAATTGTTGTGTTATAATTGAAGTCCACCATTTTATTCATGTAGAGAGAAAATAAGAGGGTAGGAGATACAAGGGGTGCATATTGAAAGCCAAATACACCCAAAACCACGTATTAACCACTTATGTATTTACACACATTTTATGTCTATTGTTTTGGTTTGTGTATTTGGAAGGATTCAGGGGTGTTGGGAAGACGATGACAGTTAAGACAGATATCAAACTTACCACGTGTCTTTGCTCTGTAGCTTTGTTCCAGGCTGACATAGACTTGCATAACAGGAACATGCTGGATCTGAATTTGCAACCCAAAACTGGTCTGGAGCAAGATGTGAAAGGATGAAGCATGGAATATGTTGATGTCACCTTTGGATATAGACAAATACAAAAACAGTCAGGTCAATAATGTCATTGCATGAATGACAGATGACAGTGACGTGTTTTGTGTTTCTTGATGAGTTTCTTATGGTCCGACCCACCTGAGTGGTATGGTAAACTGATGGTCTGCATGTTCTGCTTCACCGTGCCATCAGAAGTGAACATTAACACCTGAATCAAAACAGAATCAATTGTTTGAGTTGTAGTTGCAGATATCAGTGTGGATCTATGAATCACTACAGCCTTCTTTCCTGACAGACTTTAACTCACATTGTTTCTGTCATTGTTCAGCAGGATTTTAAGGCTCTTAAGACAAGTATCTGATTCTTGATTTGCACAAGGAACCAACTGAATCAGGATGGTAAACTTTGGACTTGCTTGATCCTGAAATGTACAGAGTGAGAGCAATTAAATATATATATGTATATATATACATCAGATCCATTACATGGTATTATTTCTGCCATTTAATTGAACAAAGCTGTGGCTCACTCACCTTGCTTTCCACTTTGGCTAGAGTATAGTAACAGTCTCCATGGAAGGTGTAGGTTTTCCCGTCAAAGGTAGTCAAGTGTGAACCCTCTTCAATTGCACACGTAGCAGGTGTTTGAAGGCTCTGACAAGCCCATCTACCCTCAACACATGTACTGAGACAAGCCAAACAATTTAAGTTAACAATAAAAAAAATCAATCAAGGTGACCACATGAAATTTTATGTTGATGACATATTTGACGTACCATTCCTCCCTGTCCTGCCGGTAGACCTCACCAGAGTTATAGATTTTGTTGTGTTTGCACTGACATTCAGATTGAGCAATACACCCTCTCATGGAAATATCATCAAATACAGTTCCTGAAGAAGACACAAGTGGCATGAACATTCACAGACTGGGTAATACAAATCTGAAAGAATCTTTAAGGGTCATAAAAAGTGAAACGTGTGAACAGCACTGACCAGGAGGACAGAAGCAGCCGTCGATTTTGTGGTCCTCACACAGCGAGCTTGTGTCTGGAAGTGCACATGTGTCCATACAAGGGGAGCCGCTCTCTTCATGAATCATGTTGTATGGGCACTGTTTAGCTGTGAAGATATTGTACCATTGAAATAAATGTATGTAGGTGTTACTTTGTGTGAATTATTCAACAGTATATGAAGCGTGGAACTAACTTAATATACATGTATTTGTAAGTGAACACAATGTTTTTTGTGTACTTATTTTACTTATACTTAAACATAGTTTTAACTACATTTATGTGTTTTTGCAACATTTTAAAACAGTTGCTACTGAAGTCAGCCAGAAAAGTAAGAATATCTGGTCTTTCTTTATGCAGCTTTTAAATGTCTTTTCTGATTTTATTCTCCAGTGTACAAATAATCTTCTCTTGACAGAGCAGCATGAGAAAATGTTATAATGTTCAGATAGAACACACACAGAACACAGGACAACTACAATGAGTTTCTTTTTCATTGCTTTAGTACTCTCTCCACCCTGTCCCATATGAAATATAATGACTTAAAAAAGAGAAGAGAAGAGAACGTACCACAGAACTGAGGCGTCCTCCAGGTGGGAGGCAGCCCTCCTGCGTGGGAACACTGTCGAGAGAACTCAGAAAGTGTGCTGCACACACAAAAGTAATTTGTACTGTTGGCACAGCCACACATGTCCTGCACACAGGCCTGGATGTAAGGTTCAGGGTCAATCAGTTGGTTGCAGGAGCTCCAGGGCTTTGAACGCAGCATCTGGTTACAGGTGGTTTGCTAAAAGAAAAAGAGAAAAAAGGAGAAAAGGTTACTCTGCAAATGCTACCTGAGTATATAACTAAATGTCACTATTGCTAACACTGTGAATAATAAACTCACAAACTCCTTGCATGAATCCAGTACAGCCCCCAGAGATTCCTCTTCCTCCTCAAAGGGGTCCTCACATTCATCGTTTGGACGATGGACTTTCTGTTTGTTTCCAAACTCAATTGGGCTGATTTTGCGACCTGTATTTCATTGTTTTTATATTGTTAAATGTCAAAGAGTTGATGGTTGTAGAAATGCATTAATACATAGAATGAATAACCATATATACCATTGTGAATGAACTCATTGTTCAACGAAACACCGTTGAAGTCTCCACAAAGTCCACAAGTACGATTCATATAATCAGCATCCAGTTCCACCTACAACAGAGCAAGAGGTTGTGACAAGTTCTTTCACAATTCGAATTATATTTAAAATAAAGTAAACAAAACACCTGTGAATTGTTATTGCCTCAGAAAATGGCATGAATGAGATACATATTATGATTTGATAATTGATATAATTTCATTACCGCTATTATATTTCTTGTGTTGTCAAGTCTAACTCAATAAAGAAAGTAAATTGACTGAAAGACAAGTCTCTGTAACAAATGTATTCCCAAGAACCATAGAAATGTATTCAAATTAGATCTGTAAGAAAAATAATTAACATGATTGTATTTCTGGGAGGTTGGTTAGTTCCTTCTTAATGAAAAGAATAAAAGTATCGAACTATTAAAAATAATCATCATAAAGGAGTCTTAACTAAATTGTTAATCTTTTACAATCAACTCCTTTAAGTCTATTCAGTAGCTTGATGAGAGGTGAGTAGAGGTTGTTCTGCCTGGTATATCATACCATGACTGCATCGTCAGCGTTCCACATGACGGTGATGCCAACTTTAGATTGGAGCTTGATGTAAACTGCATTCTGTTCCAATTGTACCCCTCCATTGTAAAATGGTGTTTTAACACTGGGAAAAAAAGGAGATTTTTTTTCTTAATTAGGATGCATAATAAATAAATAATATGATGCTGCGTTTTCATAGCTGTATATTGTGTTACTTACGGGAGGTTGTTCATCGTGATCATGTCCTTGGTGAGGTGGAACAAAAGGTCATTGATGGTGACCACCACATGACTGACTGAAGGGTTTCCATCTTTGTCTTTCCTATTCATGTGCACGGAGAACTCCTGGTAGGACTCGTGGCAATCGGAGACCAGGTTGTACTCACAGGTACCGGGGAACTGGTACACATCACCGTCAAACGTCTTGAAGTGCTCTCTGCCCCAGGTGCTGCAGATGCTGCTGACATGGTTGCGAACTGAGGAAGATTTTTAAGTGTAGAAGACAGTTTGAGTCACGGACATTGGAGACATTACATTATTCATTAGTTTGTATGAAGCAGAACAATCCATCCACACAGTATTCTAAACAATCAGAATTTTACCCAGCCTGGCTTGGACATCGGTGACACTGGCAACAAACAGAGCAAGGAAACACAACCACACACATTTCCACCTCATCGTTGCCACTGTGGTCCTGCTGTCACCAAAGAAGGTAATAGTTGTACTGCATTGACAGCCCTTTATATTGAGATTGTCCTTTTTCGCTCACGCCTTCTGTCTTAAGTTTTATGGCCAAGACGTGGGAAACATGTGCTGAATGGATGTCTGACGCCTTTCACAAGTGCAATATAATCATTCAACATCCTTGTCACTTGATTGAACAAATATGCACATTGATTAAGAATTTGCATTCCTACAGGAATGGGATGCAATAAAAACTGTTTGGTTGACAGTGTGCTTCTTTATTATATTAAACATGTTCTTTAATAAGTAGTTATGCCATGCTGTGACAGAATTAATTACAATTTAACATTTTAATGAACTGACTTAGCAGCCATGATACATTCATATGAGAACTGTGTTAAGATATGGTTAAACAGGAAATATATATATTTCTTTATTGGATTATTGTCCAACCCTGTCACACCCCGTGTCAGCTGGGATATGCTTGAGCATGCAACACTGCACAGGATAGACAGGTATAGATTATTTTATGACTCTATGACAGTGTAAACAATGAAAGATTATACAGATTATTTTTCAGTATTATTGTACTTTATAATTAATTAATAAGATCTTGTACCTTCTTGATTCTTGTTGTTCTTATTCTTGTATGTAACCGTAGAATGCACTTATTGTAAGTCGCTTTGGATAAAAGCGTCAGCTAAATGAAATGTAATGTAATGTAATGTAATCTTATCATAATGATCACGATAGCAACTAATCTCAATTTGAAATAGTAACAAAATAACATTAATTATGACAACATCATTAACAAACCTATCCACTAAGGATGTTGTTCTTTTCATGTCAATCCCTTTTCTTCACATTCAATCACAATAACTATACTTATCGAACAATATATGGAGATGACATCAATAATTGTTATGTCATCGACTTAATGTCCACAGCTCTGGTGTGAGAATATTTTGGGTTTAAGACAAATGAGAGGAGTGTTGTTGTTTATCTAACTTATATATTTTAACGTTGCACTTTTTGTTAACAAAGGTCCTAACTATTAAGAAAATGACTGATACAATATTGCCTGTAAAACAATGAATGAGTCTCTATACCCCTGTGCCAAATGTGTAATATTTAGTGCAATCTTTGTTAACAGAGCCAGAGAAACCATTTATTTATTGTTTTGGTTATATGGTTTTATTTATTCAGGATGTTAAAACATATTTATTTATGTTTAATTGTGTGGATAATAGCTGAAGGGCAATGTCAACCAATAACATCCAATATTTACCTTCCTCATTGAGGTTATGTTAACATGTAGGCTGTGTTATCGATAGCACATGGGCCAAGGACAAACCCAATAATTTTGGAGTGGATTCAAATTACAAATAATTGTTTCACATTCATTAACTTTGCAAAATAGGACATGGCCATGGCGGAGGTTAAATTGGTTTTAATTATCTAAATTGAATCTGGGTCATACTGTAAATAACAGGAGCATGCTAACTGTACTGCTACATCCTTGATTACAGTCATAAAATAAACATATTTACTAGTATAGTTATTTCATATGTTCTCAGTGACCTTTTCAGTAGAAGCTCCTCCAAGTGCAAACAGGGCCACTCCCACAAGGAGACAGCTGCATGATGAGTAAAGTTCTTATTCCTGTTTAACCGCATTCACAGTGTTGATTAAGGGAGGACATTACACTTGCCAAATTACCTCAAGACAGTTTTGATTAGAGGCGGAACATTAATCTAAATTTTTCTAATCCGTGTTGATATAATACTATTTAACTTTCAGCACTGTCATAATTTCCCAGTAAACTAAATTAAATAACGCCTTAAACAGTGTGTCAGAATACATAACAGGATTTAAGATGGAGGAATATCAGAAATGTAAACAAAAAGTGGTAAAATACAGTACAGTCAAATGCTGCAGAATTTTTTACACATTCAAATACATTTTGTAACATTCGGTTTTTAATTTAAGCAAGATTGATAGTTGTTCTATGAGCTAATAAACACTGTGTTCAAATAAACTCAATATGACTTTTAACAAGACTTAAATACTGTCTGCAACTACTGCTATCAGTAAATGCCATTTAAACATCTTAAAAACAAGACAAGACAGATATCTCCACACCTGAGAATAACACTTGAGAAAGTGTGTGCGTGTGTGTGTGTGTGTGTGTGTGTGCGCGCGCGTGTGCGTGCGTGCGCGTGTGCGTGTGCGTGCGTGCGTGTGTGTGTGTGTGTGTGTGTGTGTGTGTGTGTGTGTGTGTGTGTGTGTGTGTGTGTGTGTGTGTGTGTGTGTGTGTGTGAATCGGTAGGTCACAGATATAAATCCTGGCCCTGGATTATGGCTAATAAAAAAGAGATAAATATAGCGGACATCGGATGATCCATCCTTTTCACGTGTAACTGCTGCACTACCTCTTCGCCTGTGATTCCCCCTACGGACTGCAGGTGGCAGTATTCATTTTAACCTGAGGAGGTCTACCACAAGAAGAAGATTGCGTAGCGTGTACACAATTCGCGCATGCGCACACAGCTACTTGTTCTAAATGGAGGCTTTTTGAAACGGTGTTTGAAACATCGTCTGGAAACCGCCGTGACATGCTAAATAAAGCAAACATTCAGTGATATATTGCTTTTCATGTTTACCAGTTAGTCACGTATGCAGAGAGCGGCCGCCATGGGTGAGTTGACATGTCAGAAGTTGCGCTGCTGTGTGGCAATAAGATAGCAATAACAGCGGCATTTGCATCTGCTAGCTAAGTTGTTGAATAGAAATATGAACTTTTGCAAAGTTTACATTCAGCGTGAGGTTTCATACTCTTTCGATGTTTTTAGCTTACGGGTGCTGTTGAATTATTAAAGTCGAGTCTATTGACTGGCAGACCAAATGTAAGCTAAATTGAGCTTTAATCCCTGCCGCTGTCCCCCAGACTGTCGAGTTGATGGTGCTGATGAAGTGGAGAATGAGCGATCCTCATCTCCAGCTGGATTACAGTCCCCTGCGATGGACCGCAACCCATCGCCACCCCCAGAAGCAGCCGATGGAAAGGCGAACGGAGATTTGGACGCAATTGGAGACACTGTTTACAGCAAGCATTGGCTCTTCAGCACCCTGACGCGTCTCATTCATGTTGGTTGACTTATTGTAAAATAGACTTTTTGATCAGCCAATTTAGACATCACAAATTAAGTCAGTGTGGTAATAAAACAACGTTTTTATTCAATTGATGGCAGCATCTTGTCCCTCTGTGCTGCACAGTGCCCAATGCACCTTCCATGTCTTAATGTTTGAAAATGGTCATGTCTTCCAGATGGTCACTGAGCATTCGGAGGGCAACTCTGAAGGTCCGATGCAACTCCCTGATGAGGATGAGGAAGACCTGTGCAGAGTCTGGGATATGGCAATGGATAAGGTAGGTCTTGATCTGCCACCCTGCATCTTCTGTCTTTCTGTTTAAGGTTGTTATCACTTTAATGTTGCAGTGGGTATAGGTGGGCTCATTTTATTTACTTTACATACTACTTGGAGGCTTAATCTATAATAAAACATCATCAACTATTAGTTGATTTTATTTTGGTTTAATAATAAAAATCTGCCAAGTAACTTACTTTACCGAATGTATTTAGTGCAGTAAAAAGTACATTATTTACTGGCAAAATGTTGTGGAATAAAAGTATAATTTAGCATAAAATCAAAGTCAGCTTTATTGTCAATTTCTCAACATGTACTAAACATACAGAGGAATTTAATAAAATGGAAGTAGTAATAGTAACTACAATCAAATAAATGAAAAGGATCCAAATGGCTTATTTTGGAACGGTTTATTAGAAACAGTGTGCATTATGTGGATACTTTTCTATTTTGTCGTAGTTAGTGTGGCACACCTTTACAAAATTTACATCAGGGAAATATAAATGTATCATGATCTAAGCAGCAGTAATACAACATTCTGAATTCACAATATTTAACCACAATTTATTAAATATGCTGCTGGTGTCTTTGTGTCTGCCATTCATACAGCATTTTCAATGATACAGTTATTAGGACTACCTACACAAAACTGATGTAGTCTTAATAAATTCTCCTTCATGATGGTCATGTTCAGTTTTAGTTGAGGTGTTAATTACCAGCCGCATTGGAGGAGGTGGTTTGTGGGGCTGTTACACTGGAAAGCTTTACGCTGACAGATGTTTCTGATCACCCTCAATTGGTTGGACAAAACGATAGAAACACCTCAGTACCACGCAACACAATTTGACAGCACCACAAACTACATCTTCCAAAATGACCATTTCATTTAAACAAGACTTCTCTAAAACACGTTTAGTCATCACTAATGAATGTTTATTCTCCACCTGTGTGTAGGATGTGGCCACCTTTCTGCAGGAATTCAAAGCTACGGATATCCTTCTCGGGGTGATCGCCAAATCTCGTTGTCCACGTCTCACAGTGAGTGAAATTCCTTTCCACTTCACATATTGGGTCAAAATAGAATCCCATATTATGTATTTAATGTTTTATTATATATTTGTGGGCTTTGATAAATCCCTTTGCCTGACATAAATTGTTCTTTTTTTGTGTCTCTAGGAAGTTTGTGTGGGAATCCTCGGAAACATTGCTTGCTTTCCTGACACCTGTCTGACTCTTAGCCAGAACGACGACTTGGGGTGTGTAAAAGTTATCATCTGTAATTTTTGCAGTCGCTTTAGTTTTATTTGAATGAATGCAACTCCCTGCGCGTCCACAGGGCTGTGCTGTTGCTTCTGCTTGGAGATACAGATCCTCCAACCCTTCTGGAAACGAGCAGGTTTGACTTGCCATTCTGCAGACATGTGAGAGAGAACGACTGAGAGGGAAGTCTTCATCTTTTGTGATGGTGTTTGCAGATTGCTGCTGACCTGCGTCTCTCAGAAGGACGTCTGTTCCCTGTGGCTTCAGCGAATACGTCAGCAGACGTCTGTGCGCTCCAACCTCTTTTTCATCATGTGCAGTTCTACCAACAGTACCATGCTTTTACTCAACTTTTTAATAAGCTGATAAAGTGTTTCTTGTTTAGAAATTCCAAGATTACTTATATTAAGTCAAAGTCCCTGTAAGCTGTTTATCTGAAAGGCTCCCTGTGGAGTTTCTGACCTCTAGTAGCGCTGGATGTAAACCGTTCTGGATTAAAATACTAATACTGTTGAATTGGCTTTGAAAATGGTTTTTGACAAGCAAAATGCATTCAGCACATTTGTTAGACCTCACGGGTACACTCGATGCCTTTTTATTGATGAACAATTAATGTAAACATAACTTTGGTTTGTTTACAACAAGAACACTCCACAGGGCACCTTATGCTTTACTTTTGTCTGCTTTCTAAAATGGTTATAATATGCAATACACTGTGTGTTTTACAGCTGATCTGCTTGAGAAGGTTGGAGAGCTGCTTGACAAACTGTTTGACGTTGATGAAGAGCTGATGAAGAGTTGGATCACAGCTCAACCAAGTGAGGATGAGGAGGAGGATGGCCAAAGTCGTCTGGATGTGGCCTCATGTCTTCTCGAAGCAGCCAAGCAGCTTAGGTAAATATATGATACTTATGATGTTGATGACTTATTTAATTGATGCTCAGTTTTCAACAGTATCATTGCTTTCACAGAGCAGAGAGTCCGAATGGCTTAGAGGTTTACCTTCATGCCCTCCAACTCCTCACCACCGTAGACGAGGGCATTCAGACTCTTGGTAAGAGCGATCTATTGGCACATCATTTCAGAAGTTAAAGGTTGTCACCATAGTTCTTAACTCAGTGCATGTTAACCGAAGATGGAAGTAACCTCTCAAACAGATAATATGTTCAATTGTGTCTTCCAGCTGCCCCAGATGGACCCGGCAAAGCAGTGTGGGACTTTGTCTGCGACGTTGTGTGTGAGGACCTCTGCCAGCCAACGGATCTCCCCGTTGTCCTGCAAGAGCAGAAGAGCATTTTGGTTCAAGCGTTTGCTGTGCTGCAGGCTCTCTATAGGTGCCAGGATCAGTGGTGCAGCCGAAGTGACCCAAGTAAGCGTTGTATCAGAATGACATCAGCCCCTTTTGAATGCATGTCGACCAGTGAATGTTGATCTAGTGTTGCCCAGAGAAATCTTTTCCGACTATACCTGGAATAAAGAAAGTAGCACTTTAGTAGCACTGGAATGGCTCTTACTGATAGCACTTTGTAGTCAAACTTTTTGACGAAATTGTACCTTCTTGATTCTTGTTGTTCTGATTCTTGTATGTAACCGTGGAATGCACTTATTGTAAGTCGCTTTGGATAAAAGCGTCAGCTAAATGAAATGTAATATAATGTAATGTAATGTTATGTAATGAGAAATGGTCGGGCCCCTGAAAAGGTCCAGTGACATATCAACACATGAGCATGTTCTCCCTCCAACTAAACACATACATGGGAACTGAGAGAGGCTTAGCGGCTGGGCCCCAGAAAGCCCCTCCCCCCTTATGGGCTGCCTTGGCTGTCGAATATCTGGTATTTTAAATAGATGTAATTGGGAGTCATTTTCTAAGCTAACAGACAGAATCATGACTTAAAGGAAGAAAAAAATGCATTATGTAGGTACAAATGAAATATAAAGATGATATAAGCTCGGTGTCTTTTGACTCCAGGTCTTCCCCTTATTGGAACCGTTCTGCGAGTGCTTCAACTCCACAGTGAGGACAAAGATGGGGGTTCCAGCAAAGAAGGCCCAAAAGATGAACAGCTCCAGACTCTAGCAGAGATCACAGCTGAGTTTCTAGCGGACATCTGCATTCACATTCCCAAGGTAATGATACCAAAGTAACTCTTTGCTAACTTTCCCGTTGGATCAGATTGTTTTAGAGAGATTCTTAAATGTGAACCAGAGGGAACCTCTTTCTTCTTCTTCTTCTTCTTCTTCTTCTTCTTCTTCTTCTTCTTCGTAGGACACTGTGGCAGATTTGGTGAAGAACGAATACCTGACTGAGAAGACGGCTCTCACGGCTGCAGGCAGTTTAGCTACAAACTTCAGGACTTCAGTAAGTGCTTTCTCCAAAATGGTTTAAGTTGAATCAGATTTGCATTACATTCAAGTATGGAGTGACCACAATCATCCTGTCTGCTATTTACTTTCACCGGTTGTTGTAAAATCCTAAATGTTCCCATAAAGTGAGACAAGTGTCAGAGAAACATATTTGAACGTTTTCATCGAGTATAAAACAATGCATTATCATTTTATGTTATTACGGTTGATGTGATTAGCCGGCTGCTATCGACCACCAGCTCCGGTGGAAAATAAACATCATGTTTCCACCCCGCCCTTCTTCCTCTTGTGCAGTTTCAGCACCTGCAGTCCATGCTGTCAGAGACTGATCCCCAAATGGCAGACAAGTTGAGGAAACAGTTTCCTGTCTGAGGCACCCAGCATATCAGTGTTCAGCACTCATCCAGACTCTCATCACCGCTTTTTATAGCGGCCTCTATTTCCCCTCCAAAGATCCTGCTTGAGGTCCTATTTTTGGATTTCCATTGGAAAGACTAAACGAGGATGTCACACCATCACGAGTGACAGAGACTGTTTATTCAAGCCACACTTGGCAACATCCAATTGTGTTCTGTTTTAAAGTGTTTTATTTTGTGAATGCTATTTTTGTATTAAACAATTTACAGTCTTTTGATAAAAAGATGTTTCTTTCTTGTTTGGGATTAGCTGCTTTTTATTAAAGCCCTCACTGACAAAAATCATTTTGGGTATTTAAACTTTTATTATTTTTAAAGAATGGGTTTGTACAAGGCAGCTAAATATCTTTTTATATGTAATTTCTGGAAAATTAAATAAATTGAAATAAGTTGCACTGACAGAAATGAGTTTTGGTCCATAATAAAAAAAACACATCTCTCAGTAATTGTTTGCTTTGCTTAAAATCTAACAAAACAAAAAACTCCATTGATCTTTACATAGGCCCATAAAAGGCCCCAGCAGGAAGTCCCATCTTCCGTATACCTTTTATTCTACTGCGCATTGACTCTCATTGCATCTACCCAGCATTTTACTGAAGCTTAAGCTGTTGTCCAAAGACTCATCATATCTCACCATACATGTACATTTTAATATAGTTAGTGTTGAGATCTGTCTCTTAATTAATGAAATATAAGTCAGTGGGATTGTTGACACAGCGACTCAGGATTTTCATACCTTTGATCCAGAATGTTCTCACTAATGCACATTATATAATGTAGTCATCCTAGTGTATGATAATATCTACATAATGTGTACATTTAATAATCATTCTGTTGTGCCACTGAGATCATCACAACTGGGCATCCAATGATCATTAAATGTAACTTTCCCCCCTTTATTTAAAAAACACTAAGCACTGATACAATTTAAGATTTTACTGCAATGTTGATCATTTTATGATAAAATAAATGTAGACTATGCATTTTGATAATTACTGTTTTTTGCTGTACCTTTCTTTTGTCCTCATCAATGACTGCATCTTTGTCACAAGAGCCATTTTTACCAAACATTAGCAAACATAACGATTCTGCTTTCATCATTAAATGCCTCCATCACAATGTATATTAGTATTAGTATATTCCTATTTTTTGTACGATAAAATATACATTTCTATATAAGATGAAACTGCATTGACTGTGCATTGAGTCACCTTTCCAAGCATATGAGTAATGGTACCAATGCTGACGACAACATCAAGTGTTTACCAGAGGGTGACAGTCACTCGGTAACGACAATAAAATTAGATGAAAGGCTCTAGCCTGGCAACAATGATCTCATTTGGTTTCCAAATGCATAATTTCGCCCACTCATGGAGAAGAGCAGGACAACATGCATGCTTACGAAGGCTCTGTGAATATAGCAGCTTTTTAATTAAAGCTTGGATTGATATGTAGAACACTCTTTATAATGGAAATCCCGAGCTGGTCAGAGCGCATGAGAGAGATCACCCCGGGGGAAGACAAAACGCTGTCTTTTTAATCTTCCTATCTGGACACGATCTGAACCTTCACTAGACTTGTGATGCACATAGGTGGCCAGTGCCTTGATCTGCGAGTCATGTCCTGTTTGTGCTGTAAATGGTTAGAATGATGTAGATGTAATCATGCTTGGCCTTTCAAGATTGCTCGTGGCCAGTGACTTGGTCGGGTGATCCGTCTTCAGGCCTCGCTGCCAGGCGTGTCATGTCACAGAGATCAGGTTGAAGCCCAGATGTTTCCTGCTGCCCTGCCAAACTTCATTGTCAGTCTGCCAGTCTTCACTGCAGCTTGATATGATCTGACTCCGTGCACATCTGACTCCTCGCGTGGTCGGTGCTCTATACACTTTAAAGGCGCTGAGGCATGTCAGGCCTGGCTGACGCTGATGCTGGATGTCAGTTACTTCTTTTTCTGTTTACCTCCGCCCACACAACTCGCTCTTCTTTTAAATGGCCTGACATTTTGCCATCATGTGAAATGCCTTCTATTTTTGTCTCACATTCGTGTGAAAATTCACATTTGATACAAGTCGTTCTGTAACCTGGAAATAATATGACATACATTTTCACATGACATAGCCGTGAAGTGGGTGAATGTACGTGATTTTGAACATTCGTCAAGGCTTTTGGAGGTCAAAATCAAGAAGAAGAAAAAAACTCTTAACTTTTGATTCAAAAGCAGTGAAAATAGCTGAACTGGAAGACTGTCATTCAATATGAGCAGAATGTTTTCTTCTGTCATTACATGCTTTTGCTAAAACGTATCGTTCAATTTCACGTATCATTTTGTCACGGCTGGATCATCTGAATGAAGCCCTCTAAAAGGGCCCTAACAGTGATGTAGTACCTGTTGCTGGGTCGTGCAGGAGGGATGACGAAGGGATGAAGAATGCATGTGCAGTGTCACGTCCGCTTTGATTCCAAGGCTCATTCACAACCACCTGGTCAAGACATGTTAATAAAGACGCGTGATGCCACTGGGTGCAATCAAAGCCCCCTTCAGCTCATTTCCTGAGTTCCTCTGGCGTTCTATCTCCTGTCAACAGAATCACAATGAAACTTTCCCCTTCGTGATCCCTGAACATCAAAGACACTGACGTCTGCTCGCAAAAAGTGATGTGGGGACGTTGGTGTTTGCGTTTGCCTTAACTTCCTGTTCTGCTTCTTCAACCACCTTATCGGGCAGGATGTTGTCATGATAAACTGGACAGAAGGATGCAAAACACTGTACACTCGTTGTGAATGGCAGAGCAACATTGTTTTCACATTGTCACCGACGCAATCATGTATGCTGCGGTAGAAAGGTTGTTTATCACCAAATATCATTGACTAAAAACCTGAATACTCTGCTTTAATTATTGTTCATACACAAATGATAAAACGTGTAAGTGTGAATGATGAATGGATTTGATCATATTTTTAAGTGTCAATCTACATTTGTACATTATGTCTGCATTAGTTGCTCTGACATCTTTTATCATATTGTATATGTGAAGACCGCTGCCTTCAGTGTGTAAGAGATGTTAAGCAAAACTCTTTAAATGTCAAGCATGACGTTTGATAAAAACTCTAACAAAATGATTCTGCATATTGTTTTGCCTTTCATAAAGAACTGTAAAACAGATTCTATTATTTTCTTACATTTATTTTTGAATTGCTCGTATTGAGCAAATGATGTGATAATATGAGTTAAATGCACTAGATTAATATTCCTCTTGAATGATCCCCTAACCTAATTTAGACTTAAAATGTTTTTCCAGTGACCTTTTTTAAATCTCTATAATAATAACAGGTTTCTTTTATAAATGTGGCAGGTGTTTATGGGTGCAGCTTTATCCTGCATGTCCTTGTGTAGCGTTGACGCCTGTCACCAAGTGGCATATGCTGTTGTTTGTTCTGCAATGACAGAATTGAAGCTAATTAAAGAGACGTAGCGTTGCCACAGGAAGTGTACGTAAGCAGACTATTCACTGCTCTGATTAGTTAGTTGATCAAACAAGGTTCAGGATCAGGTGAAAGACTGCAACTCTATTGACAAAGTGCTGTTAGAAGACCTTGGATTCCCTGGAAATTCAAATAACACCAGTTTGGAGTGGAAAGGGACACAATGTCTCACTCAAGTAGAACCACTGAGACTTTGCTTCAGTATAAATACAATATGTAAAAATATGGTATGTTATTATTATTATATATGTATTTATTCCCAGACAGATGCATTTTAAATGACTATAATAGATTAATTTGTGCATTAATGTTAAAGTATGTTAACTGTTATGTCTGCATAGGTTTGATGAGATTAGAATGCATTGTGTCATGTTTATAGTTTCATGTTATATTAGTTAGGTTTTGGCTAATTTCAGTGTTTTGCATCCATCCATCCATCCATTTTCCACCGCTTATCCGGGGTCGGGTCGCGGAGGCAGCAGGTCAAGCAGGCTGACCCAGACTTCTCTCTCACCCGCAACATCTACCAGCTCATTCTGGGGGATCCCGAGGCGTTCCCAGGCCAGCTGGGAGATATAATCCCTCCAGCGTGTCCTGGGTCTTCCCCGGGGCCTCCTACCAGTTGGACGTGCCTGGAAAACCTCTAAAGGGAGGCGTCCTGGAGGCATCCTAATTAGATGCCCGAACCACCTCAGCTGACTCCTTTCGACACGAAGGAGTAGCGGCTCAACTTCAAGCTCCCTCCTGATGTCCGAGCTCCTTACCCTATCTCTAAGGCTGAGCCCGGCCACTCTACGGAGGAAACTCATTTCGGCCGCTTGTATCCGCGACCTCGTTCTTTCGGACACGATCCAAAGCTCGTGACCATAGGTGAGGGTTGGGACGTAGACCGACCAGTAAATTGAGAGCTTCGCCTTCCGGCTCAGCTCCTTCTTCACCAAGACGGCCCGGTGCAACGCCTGTTTTACTGCTGCAGCCGCACCGATACGCCTGTCGATCTCCCGCTCCATTTTACCCTCACTCGTGAACAAGACCCCGAGATACTTGAACTCCTTCGCTTGTGGTAGGCACTCTGTCCCCACCCGGAGGGAGCAATCCACCGGTTTCCGGCAGAGCACCATGGCCTCAGATTTCGTGGTGCTGACTCTCATCCCCGCCGCTTCACACTCGGCTGCAAAACGCCCCAGTGAATGCTGGAGGTCATGGTCCGAGGAGGCAAACAGGACCACATCATCTGCAAACAGCAGAGAGGCTATCCTGAGATCCCCGAACCTGACATTCTCCGCCCCACGGCTGCGCCTAGATATCCTGTCCATGAAAGTCACGAACAGGACCGGTGATAAAGGGCAGCCCTGGCGGAGGCCAACACCCACCGGGAACGTATCTGACTTACTGCCGAGGATACGAAAACAGCTCCTACTGCAGGCGTACAGAGACCGGATGGCCCGTTGCAACGGGTCCGGCACACCATACTCCCGCAGCACCCCCCACAAAAAGCCCCGAGGGACCCGGTCGAAAGCCTTCTCCAAGTCCACAAAGCACATGTAGACTGGTTGGGCAAACTCCCAGGACCCCTCCAGTATCCTTGCAAGGGTAAAGAGCTGGTCCACTGTTCCACGACCAGGACGAAACCCGCACTGTTCTTCTTGAATCCGAGGTTCGACAAACGGTCGGAGCCTCCGTTCCAGCACCCTGGCATAAGCTTTTCCCGGGAGGCTGAGTAGTGTGATACCCCGATAATTCGAGCACACTCTCCGGTCCCCCTTCTTGAAGATGGGAACCACCACCCCGGTCTGCCAGTCCATGGGCACTGTGCCCGACCCCCATGCGACATTGAAGAGGCGTGTCAGCCAAGACAGCCCAACAAAGTCCAGCGCCTTCAGCAACTCAGGGCGGATTTCATCCACCCCCGGTGCCTTGCCACCAAGGAGCTTTTTGACTACCTTAGTGGCCTCTGCCAGGGATATGGGTTCATCCAACCCCAAGTCTTCAGGCGCTGCCCCCTGTTCAGGGGACATGTTGACCGGGTTTAGGAGTTCCTCAAAGTGCTCCTTCCACCGCCCGACGATATCCTCCGTCTGGGTCAGCAGCAACCCTCCCCCGCTGATAACAGCCTGGGGAAGGCCCTGCTTTCCCTTCCTGAGTCGTCGGATGGTTTGCCAGAACCTCCTTGAGGCCAACCGAAAGTCCTTCTCCATGGCCTCCCCGAACTCCTCCCATGCACGAGTTTTAGCATCCGTGACCACCGCAGCTGCAGTCCTTCTGGCCTGCCTGTACCTGTCAGCTGCTTCAGGAGACCCCTGGGCCAACCAAGCCCGAAAGGCCTCCTTCTTCAGCTTGACGGCTGCCCTCACCCCCGGTGTCCACCACCGGGTTCTCGGGTTGCCGCCACGACAGGCACCGATGACCTTCCGACCACAGCTCCTAGCGGCCGCGTCCACAATAGAGGCTTTGAACATGATCCACTCGGATTCCATGTCCCCAACCTCCCTCGGGATGTGTGAGAAGTCCTTCCGGAGGTGGGAGTTGAAGACCTCCCGGACAGGATCCTCCGCCAGACGTTCCCAGTTCACCCTCACTACACGTTTGGGCTTGCCAGGTCTTTCTGGCCGACTCCCCCGCCATCTGATCCAACTCACCACCAGGTGGTGATCAGTTGACAGCTCTGCTCCTCTCTTCACCCGAGTGTCCAAAACATACGGCCGCAGATCAGATGATACGATTACGAAGTCGATCATTGATCTCCGGCCTAAGGTGCTCTGGTACCAGGCACACTTATGAGCCACATTATGTTCAAACATGGTGTTTGTTATGGACAAACTGTGGCTAGCACAGAAGTCCAACAACGAAACACCGCTCGGGTTCAGATCAGGCAAGCCGTTCCTCCCAATCACTCCCCGCCAGGTTTCTCTGTCGTCGCCCACGTGAGCGTTGAAGTCTCCCAGGAGAACTATGGAGTCGGCAGGCGGCGCCCTTTCCAGGACCCCTCCCACCAACTCCAAGAAGGCAGGATACTCTGAAATGCTGTTTGGTGCATAAGCACAAACAACAGTCAGAGCCTTACTCCCCGCAACTTGTAGGCGCAGGGAGGCGACCCTCTCGTTCTCCGGGGAAAACTCCAACACGGCGGCGCTCAGCCGGGGACTCGTGAGTATCCCCACTCCCGCCCGGCGCCTCTCACCCTGGGCGACTCCAGAAAAGAACAAAGTCCAACCCTTCTCCAGGAGTTTGGTTCCAGAGCCAGCGCTGTGCGTGGAGGTGAGCCCAACTATATCTAGCTGGTATCGCTCCACCTCCCTCACCAGCTCCGGCTCCTTCCCCGCTAGCGAGGTGACGTTCCACGTCCCCCAGAGCTAGTCTATGTCGCCGGCGATCGGCTCGCCCAGGCCCCCTGCCCGGCCCGCCGCCCGGTCTACATAGCACCCGACCCCGATGTCTGTCCCTGCGGGTGGTGGGTCCACAGGGTGGCTGCACCATGATGTTTCTTCGGGCTGAGCCCGACCGGGCCCCATGGGCGAAAGCCCGGCCACCAGACGCTCGCCGACGAGCTCGCCTCCCGGGTCTGGCTCCGGGAGGGTGCCCCGGTTTCCCTTGTCCGGGCGAGGTAGCTACATTCCGTGTGCTGCTATTCATCAGGGTTTTTTGAACCGCTCTTAGTCTGGGCTCTCCCCCGAGACCTGTTTGCCTTGGGAGACCCTACCAGGGGCAGATGCCCCGGACAACATAGCTCCCAGGATCATTGAGCCACTCAAACTCCTTCACCGCGTTAAGGTGGCGATTCGCGAAGGAGGTGTTTTGCATGTTTTATCCAAATTAAAGTTTTCTTTTTTTAAGTGGTAGCTATTCAGTTTTGATTCACTGCTTCAGCTTCTCTTTTTTTTACTAGTATTATGCCAGACCTCTTTGGTGTGTTTTCTGTGCTGCGGTGACACGCAATTTTGGATGTGTAACTGTTACTGAAATAAAAGCAAAAATACAGAGTAAATACTTATATAGAATAGAATGACAGAAGTTATTTATTACTTCAGCCCTTTATTTCTTAACAAAAGGGGCTTTATGCATGACAACAAGTAAAACTATTCTTCTCCCGAAGGCCCAGTGAGATGTATTGCAGTTTTAATACATCCTAATGCTCATGTTTCTTTGTACCACGGGTGAGATTAGCCAGAGAGATCTCTTGCAGCTTGATGCTCAGACACTGTGAGTAAATCCCTCTGATTGAAGTGAACATAACTGGGACAGACTGGCAGACATGGTGCAGCCCTCACGTTCTCGAACATGTCTGACACGCAGCAAACATACAGAGTGATCAGAATTAAGAGCTTGTGCAATGTTTTGAAAATAAAAAATGCAATGTGCTAGGAATTAATAATTGTAACTTTTTCCTGTTTTTCCTGTTTGGCTACCTGGTCAGCCTTCAACAGCCTTTCCGTGTTCCCTAAAAAGTAGGTTATGTTTCAGTAATGATGTGTGTGAATGTATTGAGTACTCTCATTGTCTGACTGCAATAGATCATATAGAGGAGTGTAACTGAGTTCAGCTATAACCAAAGAAAAACGACTATAAAGTCGACAGCACGTGTGTTTTGATAAAAATACAAATAAAAGTGTTTTAAAAGAACATGTACATACTGCCTTACCTTGAATCTTTTTGAAAAGTAAATACAAGTTTTGCACAATTTATTGCACAAAATGTGGAAGTATATCATAATTTATAAAATGTGTATAAATGGCTGAATTCAGTCTTATAACATCCTTAAAGCTAATTATTCGGACCCCGAAGGTCAGGCAGGCAGAGCGAACCACAATGAGACATTTTATTCATGCTGCACACTCTGACCCCTGTCAAGGTACTCGGTGGCTTAAAGCATCTCAAGCCCCTGTGTCATTTACCCTCTGAAAAGCAGACATGTAATGAGCCATATCTCATTATCATTAAGAGTCAGTATAACAGTTTAAACATACTCAAATATAATAATACAATATTATTATAGTGAGTGTGCTGCAGTAAATATCAGTTATCGGATCAAATGCATGATTTGTAAACCTGTGTGCCTCTGACCCCGACATTGAATGAAGTAGATCCGATCCAGGAGCTGTCAAGACACAAGGACATCAAAGACATGGCCAGAGCATGTGCAGCATAAAAGAGCTGTCTGTGAAAATGGATTTATAAATGGATTTGGATGTGCTTGCTGTTGCTGTGTAGAAGCTTAATGAAAGGAACCATTCATTACTGAATGATGAACAATACCATGGCCATACCATTCAGTAGGCTTTGTCCTTCCCTTTCCTTTTCTTTCCTCTTGGTAAATAAGCAAGCAACAATTCAAGGATAAACATTAGTCATATCAGACATGTGTATAAGGCCCATGACGCTCTTTGTATTTGCTTTAGGCGGCGGCAGCCTATACTATACTTCTGATGTGAAAAGACAACTGCAGAAGTACAAAGAATTATTAAAGAAGGTTCAATTATTTTCCTGCATTGTGCAGGACCACAACTGGGACAATACATTAAGACGTTACACTACACTGAATTTCACTGCTATTGTAGTTTTCGATAGATACTGTTACAAATGCTGTCACAGAAAGACATTTTATCGTCTCAATAGACAATAATTCAGCTGCTTTGTACTATTTTAAGTTAAATTCCTTACATGTGCTTTATAATTAAAGGTTTATTATCATTATCATTAGGGCTGCAATTAATAATTACTTTCATTGTCAATTCGTCTTTTATTTTTTCTACAGTTTTTATTATTGCTTTGTCTATAAAATGTCAGAAAAGTAAATAGAAAAGCAAAATGTTCACATTTGAGAAGTTATGTGTAAATAATTAATTGCAAAACAAAATAGTTGATTTGATTTCAATTGTTTAATCAATTAATGGACTAATAATCACTGCGATGCACAGAGAAGCCTGAGAGCGACTGACTGCTGAGCTAGTTGTGACCAGCGCTGCTCCTTATTCCAAGCAGACATAAAATGGAGACATGAAAATGTTCAGCTGACCTTCCAGCTGTACAAAGTATGCATTGTTCATTTGTTGTGTTTTGTAGCTCAGGCAGTATATATTGTGTTTGCACATTGAAGAAGAAATGTTTGCCTTTTGTAGGTGGAGGTGATAAAGAGCTGAAGCTCACAGCCAGGTAAACATGTTCACTCATGCTTTGGTCATGTTTAAGGGGGTTATCTTAATGAGCAATGCATGCTGGGACTGTATACTGTAAGACAGATGTTCCTGTTAATATGAATGATGCCAGGTGTGTTTAAATGCCCTTGACCAGTGTTTCCCAAACTTGTATGTCTAAGGATCCACTTTTAAAAATCACAAACCAGCGCAACCAAATTCGCAACAGGCCTTTTCTTTAGATCGTGAGAAGAGTGTCATGAATGTTCATGACATTCTGCATCACTTTATATAATCTTTAATTGGTTTCCAAGCCATTTCAAAGACATATATATGGTTGAAAAATCACAACTTTGTTTTGAATGTGTTATGGGAAACAAATATATGTCAAATACTTTATAATTGCATTGACTCAGAGTAAACAGAGCTCTTTGTATTGCCTCTCATCAGTTGAATAAACAGAATGTATGCCTTTCATAATATATTCAATGTTATAAGTACAATTATCAGAACATTGTGAACAATAAAGCTCCCTCATTTGGCTTAAATGTACTGTCGATGTACATGTTGAATTAAAGATTAAGAAATAAAATCTCCTGCGACCCACCTGTGGATCCTGACCCAGTGTTTGGGCATGACTGGCCTATACCGACCACCAAAACCGACTCCACATATTCAGTTTACAGCACTTCACTATTCTGAAACATGGTTGCATAATGAAAGCGTGGCCTTGCGCCATGCAGCTCAAACACAACATCAAAGAACAGATCTGGATTCAGTTTCAGAGAGGAGGAAGTTCCCATCACTGCCTCCCTTGTTGTGTAAGGCATCTGTCCATGTCACGAGGGACCCAGGCCAGGACCCCCTGAGACAAACAGCATGTGTATCAGCCACATGTATCACTGCACTCGTGTGGAGCTAGAGGTATCCTGGCTGACAGACAAAGACATCTCATCTACTTGTGAGGTGACTGAAGCTTAGCGAGAACAGTGGTGTTATCCGTTTAAAGTAATGAAGCCCCTTTAAATTCAGTGCTCCCTCATCTGGATTCTGCTTGCAGTGACCTCCGAAGCTTACTCCACTGATTGTCTTGATCTTATTAAAAGGCTCATGGTGTTAAAGGCATGAAACATGCATGTTATTTGTGTTATGTGCACGAGAACCCATGGTGCTTGCAGTGCAGAGGATTTTGAAAGGGGTGCATGCTTGGATCACTGTATAATGAGGGTAGGTGGGCTACGTTTGAATCCTCTTAAACCATGACCTTAGTCTCAAGGTGTTAACAAACATGGAGAATGAACTGCTTATTTCAGCATGAGGAGCACATGTGTTCAATGTCACTTTGATGGCACATGTATCCATATTATGTCTTAATTTTTAAATGCTTGCAGGTTAGTCAATAGCATAACAACATACAACAATAAATCCTGCTTATTTTAGAAATATTTTCATGATGAATGCAAACACATTGAAATATCCAATAAAAAAAACTGTTCGATCTGGTATTGTATTTTTTTAGTAAAATCAAGAATGATGATTCATCTCATTGAAACCGTTTCAGGTATTTACTTGAAATAAAATATATTTTTTCCCCCAATGACGTGAGTCGTGCCTCTCTTTTTCCATTTGCTGTTCTGAGTGAGATTATTGCCCCCTCCTCTTTCTCTCCTAGTTAAATAGCAAAGCGCGCTGCTTATGGGGCAGACAGCCAACTTCATTATTTAGATAATTCACCTGGAAGAACTACATAAAAAGGCAAATAATCTAGCAGCTCTTTAACATGTACTCAAACAAAAACGAAGGACCACGTCGAGGAAGATCATTTGACTCGATGAACATTGGCTTTGAAGAAAAACTTCTGAACAATGAGGTAAGACAAGCTTCCTTTTTTGTTAACTTTGTTGTGGGGTAATTTGCGCCACATGGTTAAAGAGAGATAAATCTGAAGTTCATAGCTTGTCATAAGAGACTCATTATTATAGTATGTGCGTCATTCACTGATGTGCACAGTAAAAGGCCGAAGAGAGATAAACCGATCAACCTGCATATGAGTTCATATCTCCATTGCGCACACGGAAAAAGACTCTGACAGCAGACATTTTTGAAAGCGATGTGGAAGTAGTCATTTAAAAAAAAAAAAAGCTGGACTACATACATTTATTCTATGTTTCCATCTGAATGTTGCAAAAATAATGCAAAAATAATGGACAAACAAAAATACATCAGACAATGATGTTATTGGACATGTCGAAGACGAATTGTTCTCTACACTGTGACCACCTGTCTGCAGCTTCAGCAGGCAATCCGATTGTGTCTGTGACCTTCACCTGCAAACTTGTATACATCTTGAACAGGGCTCTTTTCTAAATGTCAGGACTTTTTCTGCACGAACTTTTTGAGAGAATAAAAAAAGTTCTCTCTCACAATTAGGAAAAGAAGAATGTGTTCAATCGAGCAGCTGTATGATAATTTAGAATAATCACAATAACTTGTGTTTGTGTAATATAAACATTCAAAGTTGCGTCTAAGTTATAAATCTGACATCAAGGAAGGGGAAATAACTATTTGACGATGAACTCGTGTGCGTAAAACCATCGCATTTAGCAGCCTAAAACCTGCGCGCGGCAGTGATTAAACGCTGCCGTGTGTGTCTGTTAAGACCCCAATGCTGGGAGCTGATAGGCTTCCCCGCGGTCTAAATGAGATTGCAGTAAGGCGATTCTTTGAGACAGAGACGTGTTCATCTTCGTTAAACCGAGACGCAAAGACTTGACCCCGGGAAGTGTCCTGATCCAGTCTACATACACGAATGCTTTCAGGGATACCGACTAGGGTCCACCGAAAAGTGGTATGCCGCGCTGTCTACACACTGCTCGAACAGCGGAATATGGTAGGCAGCAATTTAATGAATTTAACAGATGTATTCCCACAACTGGTTTAAGCCATAAAACTGTGATATACTATTTCGAAAGTGAATTTGTAGTTACACGATTGAAATTAAATATAAAGTCTGAATCAGATGTATCCTTCAACTAAAGTCGACGAGAAAACGTTGCATCCAGTCAAAACAGATTATCTTTTCTGTGCTGTTGACACGTTACAGTCCTGCTTCTTAAATCTCATGCAGGATTAGGAATTTTCCGCATGTGCCGCGCGCACAGCCATGCGTCAACGTGAGAGCGCTGTTCAAGGTACTGAAGCACATGAGGGACTGGCCCTGCAGACACTAATCTCAGCCCTGTCTTTATGTAACTAATGCATTACTGTTACACTTTGGAAGCCACTTTCTGCCAGTAAAAGGGAAAAAATATGAGATAAAAAGTAATAATTATGAGATACAAAGTCGAAATTATGATGAGCCACTGAAGCTCATGCGCACTTAATAGCTCATAATTTCGACTTTCTATCTCATAATTATGACTTTCTATCTTATAATTATGACTTTCTATCTCATAATTTTGACATTTAATCTCATAATTATTACTTTTATCTCATAATTATTTTATTTTACTGGTGGAAATGGACTTACATAGTCACCAGTTTCATCAGTAAAAAGAAACAACCCATGTTTCTTTTTTAGGGTGACAGAAATATTCTGCAGCAGTTCTCTGTGACTCTGAACCTACTTACTTGTTGAGGGTGTTGCATGTTGAGTATAAGATGTTCTTTTGGATGGCTACAGATGCTCTTAAGTGATTAGAGTGGTGCATTTATGTCATTACCTCCACTGAGTTATGGTTCAGTCACGTTGTGTGCTATTGACTCAAGTTAAGCAAACTAGGTGCATTGTTCTTTAGTTGCAATGTTGAAGGGTTATTGAAACTAAGCAGCACATAATATGCTAATAAGTGCTGTTTTCACACTACTGTTAATGTTGGTGCCACATTTATAATAGGAGTTATCTGTTTGTAATTAGTTCTTTACTCTTACAGTAGAAAACTAAACTAATTTCCTTTAATTGTATGAGACATTTAATAATCACTTATATATTTAAAAAGTTGGCAAGAGTTGAATATCTCCTCACATGACCATCAGAGGAGAGCCACTATTGTTTGTTGAATGAGGATGATTTACTGCAGTTACACAAATTAAAAGCGATGTTTCGTTACTGTTTTCAGATAAACAAATCAACCTTCACAAAAATTGAAGAAAACACTGAAAAGAAGAATACATCAGAGAAAGGGAAAGCAACAATTATCTTTTCTCTCAAGAATGAAGTGGGAGGACTAGTTAAGGCACTTAAACTCTTCCAGGTATGGACACAGTTTTTATAATCATGGTTCTTGTTCCTATCAAGGTATTCATTTGGAATACAGTGTCGACAGTATACACAACTTAAAAAGGATTCTCCATGTTTCTTGCAGGAAAACCATGTCAACCTTGTACACATAGAGTCCAGAAAATCCAAACGACGCAACTCTGAGTTTGAAATCTTTGTGGACTGCGACAGCAATCACGAACAACTGAATGAAATAATCCAGCTGCTTAGAAAGCATGTGAACGTGGTGGATATGGAGCCTCCAGATAACTCTTGTCTAGACGAGGAAGGTAAATGAAATCCTGCAGATACTTTATTAGAATTATATTATATTTGGCCGTATTATCAGCAAACAACTCATCTCTTCTTCTCTCTCCCCAGATATGTATGATGTACCTTGGTTCCCAAAGAAGATTTCAGACTTGGACAAGTGTGCTAACCGTGTCCTGATGTATGGCTCTGAGTTGGATGCTGATCATCCGGTAGGCACAATTCAAAAAACTTGATGACTTCAAAAATGCAAACTCATTAAATTAACAGATTTTCATTTTCTTTGTTCTTCTCCATCAGGGTTTCAAGGACAATGTCTATCGCAAAAGGCGAAAGTACTTTGCTGACCTCGCCATGGCCTACAAACAGTGAGGGCTTGCCGTGTATTTCACTGGCTCTTTTCTAAATCTGGGCTGTTTTTAGTTGATATTCATAGAATTATTCTCTCTTGCTGCAGTGGGGATCCCATTCCTCGTATTGAGTTCACAGAGGAGGAAGTGAAGACTTGGGGAGTTGTGTACAGGGAGCTCAACAAGTTGTACCCCACCCACGCTTGCCGGGAATACTTAAAGAACCTGCCACTGCTGTCCAAATACTGTGAATTTCGGGAGGACAACATCCCTCAGCTGGAAGATGTGTCACGCTTCCTCAGGGGTAGGTTATACATTTTTGTTTCAAATACAAAATTGGAAATGTAATTTTTATAAATATGTTCAGCTTAGTAAATGTTATCACTCACTCATCTGCCTTTCAAATGTCTTATTAGAACGGACTGGATTCACCATCAGGCCTGTGGCTGGTTATCTGTCCCCTCGTGACTTCCTCGCTGGTTTAGCCTTCCGGGTTTTCCATTGTACCCAGTATGTGCGGCACAGCTCCGACCCCTTATACACCCCCGAGCCGTGAGTAATATGCAGTGCTATATTTAGAAATGGGATGTCAATATTTATATAAAGCTATGGGTCCTAATGTTTGGTTATGTTACATTATCAAGGGACACATGCCATGAGTTGCTGGGTCACGTCCCGCTGCTAGCAGAGCCCAGCTTCGCCCAGTTTTCTCAGGAGATTGGTCTCGCTTCACTGGGGGCCTCAGATGAATCAGTTCAGAAACTTGCAACAGTGAGTGAAATGGATCAAATCAACTTCAATTTCATATTTTAAACTTTTTAATCTAGAATGATTTTCATAATTGTTTGCGTTTTTTCGACTCTTATGTTACAGTGCTATTTCTTCACGGTGGAGTTTGGCCTATGCAAGCAAGAAGGGCAGCTGCGAGCATATGGAGCAGGACTGCTGTCATCTATCAGTGAGCTGAAGGTAAAACTTTTGGACCGTACTGTTAACATAACAGTCTTCCTCCTGATACTTTCCAATTGTATTAATCATAAATGTACCAAGAATATGAAAAAGTGACAGCTGTATACTACCTATACACCATCATTTTTAACCAGCCAAATCCATTAAATAATGATATTAAACAAATGGAAAAGTAATTATAAAGGGTTGCCTATATTTGAACATTTTAATCTTAAAGTGTCCCTTAGAATGTTGTCATTGTAGATACTTGATAACAGACTACACGTTCTCTTTCATGTGAAACAGCTAAATACATACTGATTTGCATGTAATCAAATGGTACTAATGTGTGCTAGTGTTTACATATAATGGTTGCAGCATCAGAACTATGTTCCTCTATTACAGCATGCACTATCTGGCAATGCAAGGATTATGCCCTTTGACCCCAAAGTGACATCCAAACAAGAATGCATCATCACAACATTTCAGGATGTCTACTTTGTGTCAGACAGCTTTGAGGAGGCCAAAGTCAAGATGAGGTGAGCTCAGAAATTTTCCGTGATGTATTCATAACAATACGAGTAGATGAAAATGATCTCAATAGCCAATACACAGAATGAAATAATACTATTGTGTTTCTTTCAGGGAGTTTGCCAAGACCATCAAGCGTCCCTTCACAGTCCGATACAACCCTTACACCCAGAGTGTGGATGTGCTAAAAGACACTCCCAGCATCAACAGCGTGGTGGAGGAGCTTCGGCACGAGCTTGACATTGTCGGTGACGCCCTCAGCCGGCTGAACAAGCAGCTGGGTATCTGACCGCTCGCATTCCAGTTGAAGTTATCCACCTACAGTCCATCAACGCTCACTGTGTCACCCCCAAGCACCGCTGTAGAGATACTGCTTGTGTATCACCATTCGTCAGTACAATGAATGTGCACTTCTTTTGTTGAAACGCTATATTTTCCCCACGACAATGTGTATTGCTTATACAATTTACAATTTACAGAGGCGTATTTTATGTTTAGCCACTGATATTAGTAAGTTGCACAAACCCGTGGAGCTGCTGAACCCGAGACACTGTTTTGCTTCAGTTGTCTTTGGCCCAGTCGGCTTCTGAATTGCAAACAGTCAACGCGCTTTCATGGTACTTTATTACCTTTTTAAAAAATCCCCAGCTGTTACAAACACAGATGTGGTTTCCCCATCATATTGTTAACTCTGCTGTTGTATATTACCATGTGGATTGTTTTGTATTTGGTTTCATCCTTCTTCACATTTAATCTTCAGTTATATGTATAAAATGTACCTGGTTTGTATTCTTTCAGTGTATGTATCATGTTCCTTTTTGTGTGATGTTGAGGGAAATTGTGAAAGTGAAAGTTATAAGAATGTTTTCTTGACCGACTTGGCCCATTTACCCTCAACTATTATATTTTAAAGTGATGATTTTGAATACCTCCTCTTGGAAGTGAAAATAATTGTAGTGCTCCTGAAATCAAAACATTATTTTTGTACTGTAAAGAAATATATACATTATGAGTAGGCTATGTATTAAAACAAAAACAAAAACAAAAAAAACAGTGTTGTGTCAAACAGTTTGTTACCTGTAGACTTAGTCACTTATTTATATACTTACAGTGGTGGTTTGGTTATGGATACTAGATGCTAAGGAAGATGCGAAATTATTGGGGTTTGTGTCTTGGACACTAAATTAGTGACTGCTTCTACATGTTTATACATATACATAACATACCAAATAGAAAATATTCATATCAAATCAAGGGTCTTTTATGTCCCACCGCCAAAATGTTATCACTTAAGTATTTCTGTCCATCTAAAAGAAGAAACCTGATCCAATCAACACATTAAACAAGTCATGTTAAATATGTTACTAATACAACTTTATTTAATTTGACACCCAGTTGCCTGTTTATAGGTTACTGTTGCACCTTGTTCAAACTAATGCAATCGAAATAACATTGCTCTACATTGAGAGAGGTGTTAATTCAACATTATGGCCATCTAGGGTGCTGTTTGTGCATTTGGTCAAAACTATATTCTTCAATTTCGACACCAAAACAGTATGAGCCTGCTGCGATACAGCATGCTTCACGACAGTGTCGCAAATCATGATGCAACGTTACTCATGGAAACGAGCCCGCGGACGGAGTTTTGTTTACACTCTTGGGTAAGTTCTTTATACTTCACCTTCAAGTGTTAAAGTTGTGTATGTCTGACCGTGTAGTTATCTGAAATATTCACCACCAGCAGAGTGACCCACGTTATCGTCGCACTTTTGCTGACGTTAGCTTAACAGTTAGCAAACCGGTTCGCTCCAGCTAACAAGTGCAACGAAAACAACCCCCCTAACGATTAACTGGTAGTAACGTGATGAATGTCGTGTCCGTCAGGGGGCCAACAGCTACGGGCAGCTGGGACAGGGCCACGTGGAGGACCTGTCAGAGCCCCGGCTGTCTGACGCCGCTGCCCTAAAAGACGGGGCTTTACGGGCTCTCAGCGGCGGCGGCGGCCACACCGCGGTGGTGACCGGTAGGTACCACCTTTCACGGGAGGGGTTGGCGCCGTGTTGGTGTTGTGTTGGAATATACAATATATTTAATAAAATCGATGACGTGATGTTTTCCGTCCTGCTCAACTGTCTGCCTGAATCCATGTGAATGCTACAGAGATCGCGTGGCGCCCCCTTAAGGGCCAAATAGGTCAGCGTTAATAGTTGACTTTGACTTTATTTAGTAAAGATAGTTAGTGGGGGATAGTAATTATGTTTATTTTTATTTGACAATTATACATGGGATTATAAAACACCACAGTATGGCGCGCATCAAAAATATACTGCAAGACACGTACAATCTATACAGTCAAAAGAAAAACACAATAGTAGAAGACAGAAGGAAATGGCTTATACAAATTCTATCAAATTGTTTTCCTCATCTCAGAAGGGATTATTTTATATTCTCATCACATGTAGGTGCAAGGCTAAGAGAAAACAAATACATAATTCAATCCTTTGCCTGTTTAAATTACTTTATGGTTTGGACTTGGTGTTGTTTCTCTCCTAATCAATGATTTTCCTCATCCACGAAGCTCCATGAAACCGTCTCATTTTAATGTTTTATACATGAATGGCCAACTCAGTTGTATGGTTCCTAAATATTTGTGGTGTATTTTGTGTTGGACAGAAAATGGAGAGGTGTTTGTGTGCGGACAGAACCACAGAGGCCAGCTGGGACTTGGCCACAATGCAGACGTCTCAACTCTTCAACTCTGCCTCAGTCTGAATCAGAGGGTCACACAAGTGGTCTGTGGTTGGGATTTTACTCTTCTTCTCAACGGTGGGTAAACGTTTACACCAGGAGTTTTAAACATGGTCTAGAAGGATACGTTACATGAGCTATGATTAAGCATTTACTCCTAAACAGGTATAATGAATAAGATAGAAATACATTTAGTTTATCTTTCAGGGACAATTCGGATGTCACAGAAGTCATTAATGAGAAAGTACAGAAATAGCAAAAGGACAACATATATGTAAGAATATACAATAGAGTATCCCAGTTCCACTATTTAAGGTAATATAACCCACATGTAAAAAAAATAAAGGGCTAAATTGCCAACGCATTGTGTTTTATTGAACTCTCCTGCAACTGACTCTGCAGTCATACAACTGTTGAATATTATGTAATACATATATTTTTTTCTTTTTATGTCACATTAACAGATTGTGGTCGAGTACTAGCATGTGGCTCCAACGCTTATGGACAACTAGGTGTTGGACAAAACATCACGCACTCTGCAGATCTACTGGCCATTGAGGTGAGCACATGAGCAGTGTAGCGTGTATTTCACGTTCTTCAAAGAACACAATACAACCAATCTAATGTTTCTAATGTATCAATCTAATCAATCCTGAGTGATCAAAATAGCTACAAACCAACTTCACCTCATGATCAGTTTGATCAGTTCCTTTTGAAGCAGATGTCTCTGTGCTGCTTGTTCTCAGAGTCTGGAGGAGCCGGTGGTGAGCGTAGCAGCAGGACTCAGACATTCACTAGCTGTTACTGGTAAGTTTGCAACAAAAACTTAATTAGTGGGTTTTCATTTAGCAGTCATCTCACAAATCCTTCTTTTATCCTCTGCCCTCAGACTCAGGCAGTGTATATCAGTGGGGTACTGGTCTTTTCAATCATGCTAAGAGAGCCCTTAGTCCACGTCCTGTCCCCTCACACCTCAGCTCTCTGGTGCCCTCTCTGGTACCAGGTGAGTGAAACAAAAAAAGTTACAGAAAAGGACGTTTTTAGGCATTCAGGGATTTGCAATAACACTGATGATCAATAAATGTGTCCATATACTTGTGCATATGTTGCAGGTCTGGATCAGAAGACCTCACACAAGGTAACTGCAGGCTCAGCACACTGTGTGTGCCTTACAGGTATGCCACCTGCGTATATGACTATCTTTATGCTGCGTTCATGGCACATTTGGTTAATTTGGCATAATTATGAGACTCTGACTGAGAAACAAACAACAAATACAACGTGTTGGAATGTAGGTTCCAAACCTATTAACGTAGAATATTCATAGGCAACAGATCCACTTAATTTAATTTAATTTAGTCGACCTGCAATGCCCAATAACAGCTCTGCCTTTTCTGTTGCTGCTCTTGCTGAATGAAGAATAATGTTGATCCTGTCATGTGTGCAGGCGACGGTGATTTGTTTGTCTGGGGAAGCAACAAGCGTGGCCAGCTGACCGCTACAGAGCCCTTCCTGTCCTCTCCGACCTGTGTGAAGCGCTCACTGCTGGGTAATGAGAGAGTTATCAATGTGTGGAGCGGCTGGACACACATTGTTGCTCAAACAGGTGAAACATAATAATGCATGTTATGTCCGTGATGCTAATCAGTTTTAAAGGAACAGGATTTAAAGGACAGTTGTGATATCTGAACACGGTCATCGTTCATTTCAGAGAGTGAGAGAGTGTTCACATGGGGCAGAGGAGATTATGGGCAGCTGGGCCGACAAGCATCAACCGGTCAGAACTCAAAGAGGCCATCGACTGATCCTTCAGCAGAGGGTGGAAACCAGGAAGCTGGCCTCCCCGCGGAGGTTAAAGTTCTCCATGGAGCGACACAGGTAAGAGTGTGACACCTGCAGACTGAAAAACCAAGGAGGCATATGACGAATGTTTATACATGCAGTGTGTTTTAGATTACGTGTTATCAATATAATAATAATAATAATATTTTTATTTTCTATAGCGCTTTTCAAGCCACTCAAAGACGCTTTACATACAACAAAATTAAAAAGGGAACGATTAGAAAAACATCAAGACATCAATTAAAAACAGAATATTTTTTATATAAAAAATAAAACAGGAGAAGCTATGTGGAATAAGTCCTGTAGTGGAGGATAGGGAGCAGGGGTTAGCAGATGAAGGCAAGTTTGAATATGAATTGTATACTGTATGGTTTCTTAGTGTTGTGGCTCTCGCCCTCGTGTTTTAGCAGAACATGTTAATGTCACACCAGCAGGGGGCAGCAGACAACCATAAAGACACAGTGTGACTGAATGAGAGCCAAGCTCACTAAGAGTAGCTTCTGATTGGCATCACTACGTCCATCGCCTGGAGAGCACACATACTGCCGGAGGACACCACTTACATTCAGTGAAGGCAAAGATCTCTTCTCCCATAAGGGCAATTATGTCAGAGCATTGTGGTTGCAGCAGTTAACCTGAAGCCTAAATGGCAGCCGTGTTGTAGGAGATCGTTGCCAATAAAGTGGATGTCTGGGACGGACAAGGGCTCTGGATCGTTCTTCCACTGAGCACATGATCGTTGCAGCAGCGCTGTCTGTGTCAAGGCGTAATCACCTTGTGTGGGTACAGCTAAAGGCAAGATGGATTAGCTGCTGGGATTATGAATCGCTCAGCCCATCGTCCCATGTTAGTCCTCCTAACACTGTCATGAGTCAATATTTATTAATATGTCACTTTTTTATGAGGCCTATGAACGTTACTGGAGTAACAAATTATAACCTGTCAGTGGTTCAGGGATCTATATATATATATATTACTCTTGTTGAGCTTTGTAGATTTCAGGATCTGAATTTTTTATTTGTCCACTCAATTCTTGCAGCTGTCATCAGGAGAAAGACTGAGGGAGGGAAAAGCCATTCATTTGTAAAAGCTCTTAGTCATCAAAGTCAGGAACACATTAACTCTTCTGGTGTGTTCCTGCCTTTTTGAATGAGTTGTTTTTTTTGGGATTAGTTTCTTGTTCTGCTTTTAATATTGGAGCGTCTGATGTACAGTCAGGTCCATAAATATTTGGACATTGACACAATTTCCATTATTTTGGCTCTGTACACCACAACAATGGAGTTGAAATGAAATAATCAAGATGTGCTTTAAGTGCAGACTTTCAGCTTTAATTTGAGGGTATTTACATCCAAATCAGGTGAACGGTGTAGGAATTACAACAAATTAAAGTGTGGCCACCCTCTTTTTAAGGGACCAAAAGTAATTGGACAAATTAATATAATCATAAATCTAATTGTCACTTTTAATACTTTGTTGAAAATCCTTTGCAGTCAATGACAGCCTGAAGTCTGGATTCCATAGACATCACCAGACGCTGGGTTTCGTCCCTGGTGATGCTCTGCCAGGCCTCTACTGCAACCGTCTTCAGTTCCTGCTGGTTCTTGGGGCATTTTCCCTTCAGTTTTGTCTTCAGCAAGTGAAATGCATGCTCAATTGGATTCAGGTCAGGTGATTGACTTGGCCATTGCAGAACATTCCACTTCTTTGCCTTAAAAAACTCCTTGGTTGCTTTCGCAGTATGCTTCGGGTCATTGTCCATCTGCACTGTGAAGCGCCGTCCAATGAGTTCTGAAGCATTTGGCTGAATATGAGCAGATAATATTGCCCGAAACACTTCCGAATTCATCCTGCTACTTTTGTCAGCAGTCACATCATCAATAAATACGAGGGAACCAGTTCCATTGGCAGCCATACGTGCCCACGCCATAACACTACCTCCACCATGCTTCACTGATGAGGTGGTATGCTTTGGATCATGAGCAGTTCCTTTCCTTCTCCATACTCTTCTCTTCCCATCATTCTGGTACAAGTTTATCTTCGTCTCATCTGTCCATAGGATGTTCTTCCAGAACTGTACAGGCTCTTTTAGATGTTTTTTGGCAAACTCTAATCTGGTCTTCCTGTTTTTGAGGCTCACCAATGGTTTACATCTTGTGGTGAACCCTCTGTATTTACTCTGGTGAAGTCTTCTCTTGATTTTCGACTTTGACACAGATACACCTACCTCCTGGAGAGTGTTCTTGATCTGGCCAACTGTTGTGAAGGGGTTTTTCTTCACCAGGGAAATGATTCTTCTGTCATCCACCACAGTTGTCTTCTGTGGTCTTCCAGGTCTTTTGGTGTAGCTGAGCTCACCAGTGCGTTCTTTCTTCTTAAGAATGAACCAAACAGTTGATTTGGCCACACCTAATGTGTCTGCTATCTCTCTGATGGTTTTGTTTTGATTTTTCAGCCTAATGATGGCTTGCTTCACTGATAGCTCTTTGGACTTAATATTGAAAGTTGGCCGCAACAGATTCCAAACACAAATACCACACCTGAAATGAACCCAAGACCCTTTTATCTACTCCTTGTAAATGAAATATTGAGGGAATTACACACACCTGACCTTGAAACAGCTGATCAGCCAATTGTCCAATTACGTTTGGTCCCTTAAAAAGAGGGTGGCCACATTTGAATTTGTTGTAATTCCTACACCGTTCACCTGATTTGGATGTAAATACCCTCAAATTAAAGCTGAAAGTCTGCACTTAAAGCACATCTTGATTTTTTCATTTCAACTCCATTGTTGTGGTGTACAGAGCCAAAATAATGAAAAATGTGTCAATGTCCAAATATTTATGGACCTGACTGTATTTACAGACAACATCTTTGTTTGGTGCACTCGTGTTGTATGCAGTTTTGAATACAAGTTGGATGATTACTTCTTGACACATTTTATTTCAGTTTCAGAGAAGATTTGGTTACAAAGTATTTTAGTATCCATGTTGGCATAAACACATTGTGGATATTACAGTCTTGAAATTCTCTGTCTGCTTTCTTCATCACACATTTTAAACATTTTTCAAATCTTTTTCTCGACAGATTGCGTGCGGATCTGAACATAACCTTGCCATTGTAGGTGAGTGTATTCTCTCAAAAATATTCTTACATTTTCTTCACATTGTCTTTTTGAATGGTGTTTTCAAAAACTGACATATTGACCTTTATCCATAACCTGTAATGTTGCTGGAAAGTATAAGCCTCTAACATAACACACAGCTGCATTGGAAACAATGATCAAGGTAGTGCGTTTTCTGAGAAATTCAGCAGAAATTATTTCAACATAGAATATTGGTTTCAATAAGTGCAGGTGCCTGAAACAAGAAGCTCCACTTTTGCCCTGACATGACTCCGGTTCTCTCGAAAGAAAAGAAATGTGAATACACATTGAATCAAAGAACAAGCAAGGGAAGCGTCTAATACATTACAGTTTAACATGAGTGTGAAGTGTGAAATATTAATCATTCTGGTAAAGCTGCAGAGGATTTCTGAGGTCAACTCATTGCTCGTTGGCCTTTGCATCAGGAAGTAATTACAGCATGGATAGATGGGTATTATGGACATGCAATTACCCCAACAGGTCTGCAGAAGAGCTGCATTTTGACCACACACACATTTACAACCATGTTTCTCCAGTTCCATTGTTAGGCGAGCCGTCTCCCTTGGTCCACATAAGAAGAACACAGATATTGCAGCTGCACACATTGCTTAAATGATACTAAACAAACAGATACATATTTGCATGTTCGTGGTTCCTGATCGGCTTTACAAAGAGATTAAATGGGCTTTTGTTCTTTACAGGCTTTCCAAAAGTCACTGGCTTTCACACAGCTGCCGCCTAGAACCTGAAAACATTTTGGAAGTAAAATCTTTTACATTAATTTTTTAACACTGACCCACTTTCTTTCCTTTTTTTTAAATTTTTTTTTACATCAGCATGAATATAAGCACTGCAGATGAAAACTGAAACACACACACAGGGTTCCATAAGAGAGGAAACGCTGGACATGGCTGATATTTCTGTGAGCAAATGGCCATCCACTTTTAATGTTCTGATCAATCTGAACTGAACTGAACTGGAAATGCCACTGCTACCAGGAACTTGTGAACGCCGAGTGTCCGTCATAATGTCCGTTTCCACAAAGCATGGCTCTGCGCTTCCACATGTTCGCCGATGCGGTGACAAAGCAGAACCAGGAGCTAGAGAGCTCATGTGAACCTCCTGCACCCTCCTCTCTGTGCCATGCACTCCTCTTTTCCTCCTCCTGTCTGGAGCGCCGGGCAGAAGCAGTGAAATAGCAAAACAGGATTGGAAGCAGAGACCTGAGTGCTGCTATTTCTGGTGCTGAAGTAGGTCAGGTGGAAAGGAACGGAGAGCATCGCATGCTGCTCCTGATATCTGTTCTCGGCCCATTTGCACCTGAGTGTGCTCCTCGTGTATGAAATCCACCAGCGTGGTCAGACGTGGGAGACGCTGTGGTCGCAGCTCATCCAATCTGAGAAGAGATTTTTGTTAACGTGAACATTTTGGACTTAACAGGAATGTATCGGGACCAACACCTGAGATCAGACCCTGTTTTCTCCCGTTTGTGTCGTGTGATCGGTTCTCGCCGTGGTACTGTTAATTATTAGGTGTGAGATTTTAAACTGTCGAAATGCTGAGTGTGAAACCGAATGACAGGATTTGTTTACAAGGAAATGGCTTTTGGCTCGAGTGTCTCCATGTTTATCCTTTTGTTGTGCTGAATATTTTCCATGGCACTTTGTTGCCATGGAAACACTGATGTGCTGTACTCCAGTCAGTGAGTCCATGAACTAAAGCACAGCACCAAAATAAGGCTTTTCCTCCAGTGAACCATGTCAACACATTAAGCTTCCAGATACATGAGAACCAGGATGTTTACTTTGATTCATCACAACCAAAGACGGAGACACATGCAGTCCAGTTATAAATACACGTATTATCTTAAAGATGTGTGTAATTTCTGAGCCATATCTGGCAGAATGTCACACTAAATTGCTGGCGCGGTATCCCGGGTCTATAAACCGACGAAAGCATATGTGTCGCTTGGCGAAATCCAAATCTTCAACGCCACCGATTTCCAGGGACGAGTTGAAAGCGCAGCCGGACAAAGGAACCCCTCGATGAGACAAATGAAGGGATGGCATGAAAGACACACAACTGCAGGACGGGGAGAGCTTGAAGATGTGTTACCCTTGAGAAAGCAAGCTCGCTTCTGTTGCCATGGCAATGGAGCCTATTAGGTAACTGTGTTGCCATGGCACGTGTGTCCATGGTGATGCAGACCCGACCACACCCACTAACGAGCTCACCAGCTGTGAAACGCAGGGAGGCTTTAGTGCTGGCTGTGTGTGTGTGTGTGTGTGTGTGTGTGTGTGTGTGTGTGTGTGTGTGTGTGTGTGTGTGTGTGTGTGTGTGTGTGTGTGTGTGTGTGTGTGTGTGTGTGTGTGTGTCGCATGCCTTCTGTTTTTTCTTTCTTTCTTCAGGCTACTCATTTTTGCGTACATGGTCGAGTGCTGCAGCCCCATCCCCCTGTCTCATGTCAACTCCCCTGACCCCGTGACCCCTCTCTCTTTCAGACGGGTGCCTCCTCTCCTGGGGCTGGAATGAACACGGGACGTGTGGAGACGGTTCCCAGAGCGACGTCTTTCAGCCACAGCTCGTTTCTGGCCTCAGCCCTCTTCTCATTGGCTGCGGAGCCGGACACTCTATGGCAGCGTGCGCTGCGACGACTGACTTCAGACCAAACTCTGCAACGACTCCGCCTCACTAACCTCGGAGCAGCAGCATTTATTCATCATGAGTCAATCGGAGACAAGAAAAACACAATTACTTTAAATGAACAGACTTCTGACTGATACAGTTTTCTTATTGGTGCTTTGCAAAGCCTACATATGATATTCTATGTGCCTTACACTCTAACTTTCACCTTCTAATAGGCTACTTGAAACTGCAGTTGTCATAAATACTGCGCTGTGGTTGGTTGGGCAAAGTCTGAGTTATGTTACGTGCGGACGGAGGTCATCATTTCTCTGAGCAGCCTGTCACTGTGATGGACGTGATCGGGGCCGATGGCTCCTGATCCACCTGCCGTGCTCGTCTTCCAGAAGGAAGCCGCTGTGGATCATGTGAGGAATGGGCGAGACTGGTGCAACAGCTCCATCTTCCCATGTCAGCAGTTTTATTGCCGTGATCTTGAGTGTCAGAAAGCAGTCAATCTCTGCACTTCATACTGAAAACCTCTTTGTGTCTCATGATTTACCACTTACACAATCCGTACAGTGAATTGTACTTTGGCAACGCCCCGTCACTTCTTGATGTTCTGCGTCATATTCTTTGACGATTTACCAGTTTGTCTCGTTTGCTCCTCTGTCATACTGTATCCTACTTAATGCATCTTGGAGCAAATGTGTCCGCTGCATTTAACCCAACGTACATATTCATAAGCTGTGGGCGACCGCAGTGCAGCATCCGGGGATCAAACTGCAGGTCTGAAGCCAGTGCTGAGGTCAAGGGCAATGGCAGGACGCACAATGGCGCATTGATGCAATTTATTCACTCTTTTTATTTAAATGTTTTTATTTCATTCTTATTTATGCAAATTCTAGATATAAAAAAAGACATCTGCGTTAATAAAAGTTGATGTGCTTATACCTGGATTAATTTGAAAAAATAAATCAACACTCTTTGAAAAAAATGATCATTTCTGTGTTCTTGTTTTTTTTTTATTTATCACTATTTATTGTACAAGCCTGAACTGTATCGGTCAAAAAGACACAAAAATCCCAAAACAACAAACCAATCAAAAGTCACTGAACACCTTATTGAGATAACTAACCACAAAATGCACGGTGTTCAAAACGCACACCCAAGTCTCACCAAACGGCACATTAGTTGCCTCTTAGTTGTGTTATTCATTCCTTTTCACAACAGAGGCTGTTATTGTTATGTATTCTGTCTGACAAGGACCAGCACACTATCCCACATTTGTGCTCAGCTCTAATGGCAGATTAATACCTGCTGTTCCTGACTTCACACACATCTCAGAAGGTTGTTGGCAGTGTGTTTGCAGGTGTTTGGTAAAAAGTTGGTCCCTTTTCACTAACTTTTCTACACAAACAATGAAGCTGTACTATGTACTCAATGGCTCTCCTTTATGTTTGTATTAGGTTTGCTCATTGCTCTCCTTTAGAAGCTGATCCTTAGGGGGGTCCTTATTGTATCTTTGTGCTTTTTGAGTACTGAACTGATGCTTTCAATGGCTGGTGATTACTAATGTCAAATGAAATGTACATTAATTTGTCATGTTGATGAAGCTAGACTCCTGAATGGTTAGAATAATTTGCATAACAGAGGCACTTGTCCAGTATGTGTGTAATGGTTTGGCATTAATTAGTATTGCATACTACTGCTTTATGCCAATTTGCACATGTCAATTAAAATGTACGAGAGAATCATTATGAATGTTTGAGCTGTGATGTTAATGAATGCATTTTAGATCTAAGCTGTTTTTGTCAATCAAAATGTAGCTATGAAGATGTATCTACATTCAATTCATGTTTAATATCCATTATTCCTTTCTGAATAGCCCTATATAAGATTTGATTGACCAAACAATTGTTTACCAATTATTAACAGCACACTTTCCCGTTGTAATGCCTCATTAATACAAGGTCCGTACCTTGTTTTTTCAACCCTTTTTTTGTGGATGTTATCTTTTTGATGCCTGAAAACATATCAAAGTAATATTTAAAGTGCACTTGTGCAAAACAGTGCAAAAGTCTACAAAAATGTGACGATGATTTGCATTCAACTGTTTAGTCTGGCTGACATGACAAGTGACAGTTTCTTTTTGTGCTGGGTGATTAAAATCGGAGCAACATTTTTTTCTCTTTCAACAGAAGAAGCACACAGATATTTGATGATCACTCAAAAACATTGGTACACACAACTTTGGCACACAAAAAAAGCATATTTACAACACTGGCACAAACCAAAAATAGGCAGACAAATTACAACACAGTAACCATTCACAGATACTGAGATACATAAGGCTTGACAACAAAACTTCCTCAGTGCTACATCTATGCTGAGTTTGTGATGTACAGGTTGTCGCTGTCACACCCATTTAAAAAGACTAAGTAATACACACAACAATGCTACTGCACTATCAGGTGGGTGATGGGCCTTTATGGGTCATACACATAGTGGTTGGGACACCATGGTTCATAACACAAACTGACTCTGTTGGTTGTCTGCTCCGGTGCTGTCGCTGGGTCTCTATAAACATATAAAAAAACAATAACAAAAGCAAATTATTACACAAATTATGTATAATGGTGGAAATGATGGCAATGGTGGACACCTCAGCGAGAGGCGAGACATGACACGAGCTTGGAGAGTAAAGAAAATGTGCTCCGTTAGTTCCTCATGGTAAACGACAGGTTTACCATGTATTTCCCATGCGTAGCCAAGGCATCAGACAACGATGTTGTGTCCGAGGTTACTCGCTGAGTCGGTTAATAAACATGCCCAGTCATGCTTCGTTTTATAGGCTGATGTACAATAGTTCGGTCATTGTCATGCGTTTGTATATTTTGCGTCATGCTCTTGCAGTCACTTCGGTGTGTTTTTTTTAACGCTCTCTTTGACCCGGACACAGAAAAGGGTCAAACAGCAGTTCAAAGCACTGTAAGCTAGAAGGAAAGGAAGGATGTGTGTATGCATGTGCGGTTGAATAAAAACGGAGTCTAAATACTCATTGTGTATAAAATTTATTTCATGCAAGGACTTATATTTACATTTTTTTATTTGAATACTTTTCCGTTGCATAAATGGAAAATACATGCATTTACCTTTCCCCAAGTAGACCCACATCCCATGCTGTGTTGTGTTGTACTTTTGTATTTTTTTTTCACTTGGATTGCATGAGCATATTATTCACCTGCATCTCTTCACATCAAATCTTCACAAGTTTTTTTTTTCTTAAATATATAACGTCCATTAATTACCACAATAGACATGACTTGAAATCTGAAACTCTGCTCATTCAGAATAAAAACAAAAACTTAGATGAGTTGCTATACTTATATCTTCTTCTAGAAATTACCATTTCTGATTGGTCAACATCAAATTTGTTAAAGTGCCCTGAAAAATTGTGCATACTTATTGGGACAGCATCAATACATGTAACAGTAACAGTATTGATGCTTTGAATCATAGACACACATAGTGTCAAAGTCATCGGGACGTCTCTGGATATATTTTGGCTATGGAGAGTCGCCTGGTCCCTGTTGATAATTTGTGCTTTATTTTACAAAAATATTCTTGAGATGGGGACTATAAATTATTATTACTATTATTATCAGGTGTCACATAGGGTTAAATTCTAGTATGTATTGAAGGTGCAACAATAATAACCAATTTACTGTGATTAAGGTTACGAGGGTGGTACAAAAGGTACAAGGTGCCCCTCATAAAATAAAGCTTCCGTTACACTGTTATGAGCATGGTAAAGTGTACTGATGCTACACTGGTAACACTTGTGTTACGTCTTGTCAATGTTTACGTTGCCTCACCAGGTATGAAGGCACCATTGTTTTATAATTCTTGAGTCTTGCCTTCATTTAGGCATCACAGCAGTAATAGAAGTTGCTGCAGACTACAGATACTGTTTAAAAACTAATAACTACCAGTAAATATATTTATATAAAAACTATATATGCTCATAACAGCATTAGTTGGCTTTATGAAAGATTGTTCAAGTCAAATCACGCTATTTTAGTTGGAGGCCCCAGTCAAATAAATACAAGAAAATAAATCTATGAATTTGGGGAAAGGCAAAGAATGGCGGCTACATAAAATTCTCTGCTATGACTGAGTCTCTTGTAAAGCTCTCAAAATGCATAAAAAAATGACAAAGCTTCCGAAGTTTTTTTTCTTCTTTTTCTTACGGGTACTGCGATACAGTTAGCTTCTTTTTTTAACATAATTTACCATGCAGTTCATGCAAATGAACAAAACAGTTTTTGTTCTGTTGACATTAAATGTATTCATCACTAGTATCATAGAAGTTGTCATCATCTCCATATTGCATTGGACATCATGAACATCATGTTAATTTTTTTCTAACGGCCTCTCAGTTAACATTGAGCCTCATCTGGATTGCACTTTCAGAATAACGTCTCTACTTTGCAACGTAAAAAGCACTTATGAGGACTTCCCTTAACAGCTGGCAATGGTACCTTTTGGATATGTTTCAGAGTCATGTATTGGTAATGTCCAGCATATTATTTGCAGGGGTTACATCTTATGAAAGTTTCTTTCACAAAATTGTAAAAAGCAGATGAGATAATAGTTATTGGCAGAAGAGTATGTGAGATCAAAAGCAACAGAGCAACAGGCAGTGATGTAAACACAGGGAAAGAGTGGGGTCAGCCTGTGGTAGAAGTAGAACAGTGCTTTGTCCGCAACTGAGGTGACCCATGCAGAGGGGCATGTGCCAATGTTTTATAGTCTAGCATATGATGACACACCCAAGAAGAACACTTGGGAGAGCTTGAGTATTAGACACAGTTAAGATACAGTTTTCCAGAAAAATAATGAAATCAAAATGAAAAAAAAAGCAAGAGTGAAGGAAAAATTGGACAGGTAAGTGTGGACTGGCCTTCCAATGGCATTGTGTCTGCTACTCAACCATGCTACATAATGGATGGGATGGGAGAATGTGAGTGCTGCATTAGACAAGGTGGGCTGCAGGGTAGGGCGGACACTGAGGACACTCCAGAGGCATCCCCGCTCATGCCAGACATGCTGTTAAGGCTCCAAGGCTTTTCATAACCTTCAGTTGAAAAACAGAGAACGTTCTGAGTACACTTCAGCACTGAATCCATTACAAATGTTTTGGTTGTTCCTCACTGGTAATACTACACCTGTTGCTTTCTTGTTTTTGTCTCCAAAAGAAACAGGTCAACACAGACTCGAGACCGATTATTATGCTCCATGCATTGAGTGCATCAGGAGTACAACAGCATGCACCAGGTGGTACTGGAATGGTTTGGAGTATAACACTACAAAAGACTCGAAAAGGTAGGCACCTCAGGTCGGGAATGTATTCTCAGCTTCAGGTGGAATTTCCAACTGTACGCCATTTACTGTTGATGTGCTGGCTCGATCACAGGCTAACGTGACTTTCTCAGAGGAATGTTTTGTAGATTATTACTAAATAAATACAATAAACACAAAGGGTTTAACCCTGGTAATACATATGTTAATTAGAATTTGGCTCTTAATGACATTAATAGCAATATTTTACAGCCTTCCTCCGTTTGTGTAGTACTCCTTCACCATACTGATAGCACCCATCAGCAAGACACTTCATGCACCGTTATGGTCAAGAGCAATGTACTACTCGTAAGTCAGGACCCTGCATGGTATTTATCATTAAAACACATATACATATACATGGTACACAGATAGCACATAAGTACTTTCTGAGGCATGTACAGAACATTCTAGATCATATAAATCTTGAAAATAGCTTTCTTGATCGTAAATAAATAGGGGTATTACATTATGCATGGTATCAAAAAATATATTATGTAGATGTGGTGATTGTGCTTGGCCTTAGTGTGACTTGGTTTATATACAATTCCCAAAGGGGGGAATGAGGAGAAGCAGCTGCGGTGAGGGTGTGTAATAAGAGGTTTGTTGTTGTTGTTGATGATGTTGATGTTGGTGTGTGTGTGTGTGTGTGTGTGTGTGTGTGTGTGTGTGTGTGTGTGTGTGTGTGTGTGTGTGTGTGTGTGTGTGTGTGTGAGTGTGTGCGTGTGTGCGTGTGTGCCTGTGAAAACTGAGACGTAACACTCAGCAAAGAGGGGAAAAAGAGCGTGTCCTGTCTACGGTCTACAGGGTGTCAGTGTCTTAGAGGCCTGTGATTGGCTGTTACTGTACGTACCCCTCCTCACTCTGCCCCCTGTGTGGTTGGGGCGTTCAGAAGTCGTGACCAGGAAGCAGGGCCGCTCTCTCTCGCTTGGGCTGAAGATTTCCTCCGGAGATATGGCCTGGTCTATATGAGGGCAATCTTCGTTGGCCAGCGCTGCATTAGCTGCCTCACCGTTCAACTTGGAATCTTTTAAGAAAAAAATGAAGAAAAGAAAAACTTACAAAATAAATCTTGTTTCATTGACCAGCATTTTATAGAATTTAAGTTCTACATTTTAAATGACAAATGCTATTAGAACCCAGATGTTTGTAGCATATGTGCAATGTGCATCCGGCCCAGGGCACACATTAATACTGCATGTTTATATGTAGCCTACCGTAGACTATGCAGGTTTTTACTAGTAGTTTTGTGGCGTAAATGTAATTCAACTGCAAATGAAAACTGTAAATCATATAAATAAAATAAAAAACTAAATAATTAATCAACTTAGTGTAACATATTCTTCTCACACTCGTTGACAGCAGTCTCCTGAGTGTAAATCCTGAGTTTGACCTATTCATCCATTACAACCCACTCCTTAAACATACATAATCACTCTTTATACCATTAAATATTTTTGCCTTTTACTAGCTATCCATTGTATAGCCAGTGTAAATATCTGAATAGCTGCCGAGCGACTTTTCTCATCTGGGTGTAAATAAACACTTTTTAATACACCTTCAGTTTTTACATTCTACTATCGGGATGCACAGAGGAATTAGGGTGTACAATAATAATGCTGTTAATATTGTCGACGTGTTCTCGAGCACAAACTGTATCAGACGTAATTTCCTCTTTTTATTAATACCAGCAGAGGAATTCAAGAGGAAATCAAGTGACTTCCACATCTACTTACATGTTCTCGACATTACAAATACATGGTGATTACACTCTCAGTTAGTCTCAAGAGGGAGGGGGAGTGAATCACTGCATTAAGAAGTCAATAGCAAGATTACTCACGGCCAGCGTCAATCTCTCTGTTCTAGTAGCCAGAGTAAAACTCGCGTTTCATCACATATTTTATTGATTATTTTCGGTGGGAAACTCATTTGTTTAATCTCGTGCCTGAATTATCAGCTGATTGAAGTGTGGGAACAGACAAACAATGAAACAGCTGGATGGTGATGTGGCTGCTTCAGGGAGGACAGAGAAGTGATGAGACAACAGTACATCAGCTTTATTTCTTACCTTGAAACTTTATCTCGAAAACGTCGTCGTGTGGTATGGGGCTCGGCTGTTGGGAGCTCATGCTGGACTTACAGAAGTTTGGAGAACCTGGTTGCGGTGCCCGCGGGATGTGCCGATTCTTTTTCTTTGGTAGTTTCTGTTTTGCCATCGCCAGAGAGTAATACATTCCAAAGTTGTTGACAATCACAGGGACGGGCATGGCGATGGTCAGCACACCTGCCAGGGCGCACAGGGCTCCGACCAGCATCCCGGAGGTCGTCTGAGGGTACATGTCTCCGTAGCCGAGGGTGGTCATGGTCACCACAGCCCACCAGAATCCAATGGGGATGTTCTTGAATTGCGTGTGCTCACTGGCTCGTGGGTCGTTGGGGTTAGCTCCGATCCTTTCAGCGTAGTAGATCATGGTAGCAAAGATGAGGACGCCGAGGGCAAGAAAGATGATGAGGAGCAGGAACTCGTTGGTGCTGGCCCTCAACGTGTGGCCCAGCACCCTCAGCCCCACAAAGTGACGGGTCAGCTTGAAGATACGCAGGATCCGCACGAAGCGGACCACCCGCAGGAAACCCAACACGTCCTTGGCCGCCTTGGAGGAGAGCCCGCTGAGGCCGACCTCCAGGTAGAAGGGCAGGATGGCCACAAAGTCGATGATGTTCAGGGCGTTCCGAATGAAGTCACATTTATTCGGGCAGAAAGTTATTCGCATTAGAAATTCAAAAGTGAACCACACCACACAAACGCCTTCAATGTAGGTGAGGTAGAGCGCAGTCTCAGTCTCCTGGTAGGTGTGCGTCACTGTGACGTTGTTCACTACCTCCACCTCGGTGCGGTTGATGATGGGGTTGAAGGCCTCGTGGGTCTCCAGACAGAAAGTGGTGATGGACACCAGAATAAAGAACAGCGAGGCCAGAGCCACCCACTGAGCGGGAGGTACATACAGGGGGCAGAAGAAAACAGAGAAGGGAGAGGGAGAGGGTGGGGAGGGGGGAGAAGGACAGAGAGGATCATGCAATATAATCAACCTCAACACCCAGCAGCCATTCTTAGCAGCATACAATGCAATTCAATCTATTATCAGAGACAGTGCCGCGTGGTTTGCCAGTGACAGTGGCATTGGCACTCCCTTCCTCTATCTGCTCTCTATGTGTCTTGATTCAGAAGTGTCATTGTAAAACGGACAATCAATGCAAGCTTGGTGTTCTTGCTTCTCTTTCCTCTGCTGTATCTCAAGGTCATGGCATTTTCAAGAGCATGCTAAATTAGAATTACCAAGAGTCCGCAGCAGCAGGAGACAGGGCATTAACCCACATGGCTAAAATTAGCTGGGGTTCCTCCCTTCAGCACCACCGCCAGGCTTTCTCTACACAAGGTTGTACTATGATCAATTCTCTGGAATCACAGTGAGCTGAGAGGCTTGCTCAGCTGATGACAAACTTGTATTACCTATATAAACCTATATTTCCATTAATGGCAATCGTCTACTTTAGCTTTCATTAGGTATTGATTAGACGCTCCCATTTCATCGCATTTAGGCTGTGATATGTCTAATGCATACTACATGGGCGTAACCGACCCAGTATTCTCTCCTGGGTATTGATTGCAGCCCTGTCTTCATGTTAGCCTGCTGTAATAACACTGTACTGGTTTACAGTATGTGTTTGCTGTAGTTGAAATGGAAAAATAACCTGCTTTATCTTTATGGGAGTCGGAGGTCAAAAGATAAGAATTGCTGGAAGATTCAGACAGTAAGAGCGGATATATTTAATCTTCCTATGAATCGCAAAGAATGGGATCAATAGCAGTTTGTCCATGCATGAAGATGAGGCTCTATATTGCTGCATAGACTAATGCACAGCCGTGTTAAGTAGCTGGGAGGAGTAGTGAACAGCATCAAGGAGGAGGTTAGTTGGAGATGGACGTGTCTGGGTATGAGGACGCCTTATATATAGTCTGCTGAGCAAAGGAGAGACAGCCTCTTAGTCAATCACTCACAGTGGGAGAATGCAGGCACGCAGCACGAGATGGAAAACAGGCCCTCATCATAACATCTCATCACTGTGCTGAGGAAATCTCTGCTGCTTCCCATCCATGTTAGTATGACGGTCCGGGGGGAAACTGCGCGTTAGCAACAGCATGCTGACTTCTGTTCAGTCAGCAGGGCTGTCCTCTTTGTTCAGTGAGACAACTCACACTGAGCAAGGGGGACACTCACCCGTTCTGATGAAGATGAAGACTCCTTGCCATTTACAGTATGGCATGTGCTTTGAATCTGTAAGTTTTATAACTTGTTAATGCAACAAGATACATAAGGACTTATGAATGAACCTTTGTCCAGCTAATAATGTATCACAGTTGTTGTATGAGAAAGAGATTGTGAGTTTTTGAGGCAGCATGTGTGTTGTATTGGATTGCATAATATTGTTGTTTTCTCCACCCCCTCTACAGGAGGCACTGTACAAAATAACGAAGTACACCCAAGAATATAATAAGTCATCCACACTCAAATTACGACCTCAAAAAAAATCAACAGAAAAGGCTTAATTACCAACAGGAGCCCGAAGAGCCACACATTTACTGACTGCTGGTCTGTGCTTATTTCATTAATTGCAGATTGAAGTATCCAAATGTACATGGTGTATACTCCTGAATAGATTTAACCCAATTATCTCAAACTGTGTGGGCATCCTACTGAGTAACTGTCAATCACAGATGCATCAAGTGAATAGTTGAACAGAAAATGAATCTGCAACAATTTTGATAATCCAGTTAAAGTTGAGATCATTTATTTTTTAGCAAATGTATCAAAATTAACTCTCCCTTCTGAATTGTGAACGATTGCTTTTCTTTCTTTCACGTCAACATGGGTTGTAGAAAAATGTAGAAATCAATATTTCATTATTCAAATAATTGATCAAATAATTGTCATATATGTGTATGATTAAAATATCCTACCTGACAGGTGTGCTTGTTATTTTGTCCAGCTATCAGTTATCAAGGGAGTTGGTGAATAAACATCACCATCACTGATACAGCCTCATTCTTATACTTTCATGCCTCCTGACACACAGCCCTCTGAACATCCCACCCTGCAAACTGCTAAACAAACGCTGCATCTTATTAGACCTCCTCTTACAATAAATTATGCTTCTTTGTGACAGTTATGAGCAGTGTGGCTTGGAGGGAGGGTGTCAGGCAAAAATTGTTTGCTCCTTGTATTGGCCAATTCTCACTGTTACTGGCAAATCACAGGCCTGCAGTGATATGCTGCGACAAGAGTTTCCCACTGATGTATCTACTGTGAATATAGATACTGTAATTAACTCAGAGGCTCACTTCTAATTAATCTTCTTGCCAGTCTTAGTGGAGCTCTGTCAATCTCTGCTCTCTGCTTCGTCTTGCTCAATCTTAAATATGGGACATCTGATTCGTTTCCCCGCTTTGGGAAATGCCCCTGCAGGCAGAGGGTGGAATTTAAAAGGAGACTGTGTTTGTGTGTGTGTGTGTGTGTGTGTGTGTGTGTGTGTGTGTGTGTGTGTGTGTGTGTGTGTGTCTTTGTTAAAACCACTTTCACTGTAAGAGCAGAACATGTCAATACAGTTTACGCTTGCTGGATGGGGCCTGGTAACTAATTACACCAATCAGTGCTACAGCTGTTCAACCAGCGGGCTGCACAGCGGTCTCTGTAGGGGGCTGTGGTAAAAAACAAAAATCCTAATTTTTGGAATGTATAAAGTCATTTCATTGTCACCATCAAGAGGCATTACGCCCAGATGGAAAAGTGCAACAAAAAATGTCACATCCAACAGCAACCCAATTTTGGTTTGGAGGTCTGCCACTGAAATCCTGCTGGTGCCAAAGATCTGGTTTCCTAATGTGTATCTGACCTATTAAACCAAAGTGTCAGGCGGCTCTTGTGTCCTGGACACATCAATCCAGACACCAGTGATAGTCACAATCACTCTTTATCTTAGGGTGCGTGATCATTGTAAATTATTTTGACAGATGAGATCCTTTTTGGCCACTTCTCTGTACAGTCGCATCCCTGCTGTGGCGCGCCTTGGGAGGGCAGTGTCAAGGTCATCAACAAGCTTCTTTACCTCCCATAGACCAATATTTGATCACCATCAAGGAAAAGGCAAAACTAAACTCTTGTTCATGTAATTTAAAATGTTTTATACCAGAAGTTAACACTTTGGTGGGTTTTACAGCTCAGAATGTGTCCGTCATAACTCCTAATGAGGCTTCGGATCTTGAGTTCTCATGAAAATAACTAAACCATGGCAAGCATGCAGGAGTTAAAGGCAACTTACCCTTGCATATTTAGATGAGTAAGGGTCCTCAAACAGAGCCCAAACATGTTTCTGCCACCGGCTCCACAGGCTTCCACTCCTGGCATCATGAGTGTCTCCCTGCGCCAGCCTCCTTGTCATTTCATCCACATCGTCCTCGCCAGCATGCTCCTGCTCAGGCTCCGCATCGTCGTTCCCCAGGTCTAACAAGCCCCCCCCGCCGAAACTATCAAGGGCCTCCTCTGCCTCCCGGTGCTGGCGATAGGTCATCCAGCAGCATGGCTCCACGTCTGTCTCATCAATGCCCCAGAAGGCCAATTCCTCCTCATAGAGAGGCCCGCAGACATCAGCCGGGCAGTGCAGTTTACCTGTCCTGTAGTAGTTGAGGATGTGTGCAAACACGCCAGGGTGGCGGTCGAAGAAGAATTCCTCGAGCTTGGCATCATAGTCAAAGTGGTTGGGCGCATCAGGCTCTGCCAACCAGGATAGGCGAGTGCCAGGTAGAGTGCGCAGGGTGCTGCGGTATGTCTGATGTCTGATCCCTCCCACGTTTATCACAATGCGATCCTTGTCGTCGCTCAGGCCCATTGCGTCCCTTAGGCATTTCTCCAATAAGTTCCCTTCATTGCAAAAGTATAAGTCTAGGCGCCCCGTGCAACCATGCACAGCAGAGATGACACAGAGGGAGACAATTACACAAAGGAAGCAGCGCGCGGAACAACCTGTCGTTCCTCACCAACTATATGAAAGAAATCTGCTCGACGCGCAGCGGGCTACACTCACTCTGGACGCGGGGTTTCTACAGGCACCTGTCGTGCAGCTGGAGGATCGTAAACCTGTATAGCTGCCACACTCACTGGAGGGTATACAATCGAAATCCAAAATGATTTCAGCCAATGGCGTTACGTGACGTACGGACGTCACATCGTCTGTAAATCCAAGATGTCGTGATACAAATGACAAACGCTGACAAATTCCCTCCCCCCCGCCGGCACACACCAAATCCAGCTCATTGGACTCCCCAAGTTTCAGTGATTGATCGGCTTGATCCTGAGCAGGTTTATGACTTTCACAGCAAGGTGACTGCGGTGGTGCTGAGCGGACAGCGCCTGCCCGGCAGCTCCTGATGGAGGCTCGGCGCTGCTTCCAGTCTGCCTCCAGACTCACCTCCTTCACACCGACGCGTTTAACGACACACGGCCGCGCTTTGTCTCCGCACAGAGATGCTCTCCTAGTCGGGAACTTTACCTCTCTTTCATGCGTCGCTGATAAGAAAACACCCCGGTCTATTTGAAGGGAGGGAATTGGCTGCTTTCTGTGCTGCGTGGGTGAACAAATAAAGAGGATCGGAGATGAGAAGGCGTCAAACCCCCCCAAAAACGCCCAAACCGCCTGTTATTCGCACCGTGCCCGGCTCTCCTCTCAGATCAGATGGAGCATGCCCAGTGGACCCTGCATTTGTCAAAACACGCTGTCAAGTTCTCCAATTAAAGCTGTTGAAAATGTCATCGCTGCCCAATCTTTCTCACTTAACGTCGTCGCTCGGAGAGTTATTGGTCAGCGGCTGTGACAGTCGGGGGGGGGACTCGTCGTCTTCATGCACAGCTGGTTGAAGAAGGTGTGACCCTGGAGCCATGCACGCGCAGTCCCGCCCATACCACCAAAGAGTCTGATCATATGCCTTCTTATGGCTCAGAGATTTACGGATGTAGGATGCAGTGAGTTGTGCACAGTCTCGCGCGTGTGTGTCTGTGCCCTGATTGTGGGGATGTTTTGAAACAATGAGTTGAGAGATTGTTGTTGTTTGCGCAACTCTTGTGCGTGGCACTTGGTCTGTGTAATAATTAGCCCCCACCTGTGTTTAATGTGCCAGCAGGGGGCGGCATTGCTCCCTGCAAAGAAGAGCATTTATTTTGTCACCATTTGTCTGCTAATTATCGCGATATCCTAAATGCTTGTCAACAGATTAAAAATAGGCACGTGAAAAAAATCGTCCATAAAACCGTTTGCTTCGGGATGAAGGATTTCTTACCATTGACATGTTTGCTTAAATTACGGATTTCCTCATTGATGAATAACACAAATTAAACAATTTCACACACGTATGCCTTTGCCATGATGTCTTTCATGCAGAAATGTACTTTTAAACATGGTTTTATTATTAAAAGATTAGACATTGTAGGTTCATTCCTTCCTTCCTCCCTTCCTTCCTTTATTTCTTTCCTTCCTTTTACTTATTTTCCTCGGGAAATAACATTTGGATTTCTGTCCTCATTCATCTGACCGTAACCCATTTTTAAACTCGCAGAGGAACAAATAGTGCTCTTTATGTTCACTCTTTTGGATGGGGAGCTTGTTGTTCCCTCAGCCTTCTCCTCCTGTCCGCTTCACTTGGTGGGCAGTTCTCCGTCTCGGTTTTCACTCTTGATTATAAAGGAGGAGTTTGCAGCAGAGAGGCACTTATACTCCAAGTGGCCTGAATAAACTCTGGCTGTGTGATCCGGGACAGAAGGCTGACCTCACTAGTTTTTGATTTGGGCAAAAGGACGAGCTGATACAAACTGGCAACATGGTTGTGGCGGGCTGCACGAAATGCATCAAATATATGTTATTTTTCTTTAATTTTATTTTCTGGGTGAGTTGAAGATATTTTTACTATTAAGTTGCTTTTGACTTCACACCTTTGACGTTTGAGTAACTTCTGTTTAAAAAAAATCTTTCTTGTTGATTGATTGAGCGGCTGCACGTTTAGGCCACACGTCTTTGTAGCTCGAGGCTTAAAGTTAATAGATTATAAATCCTGGACAGAGTTTCCCGCCCTGCTGTGGACTCACAGCATCAGTAAGAGGCAGAGTGCACTAAACCAGGCAGGAGTTGAAATGCTCTTCATCAACAGTTACTTTCTGCATGGCTGCATGCAAGCAGCACTTCTCACATGGGCTTCAGTCCTCACAGGGATAATACAGTTTTCTCTCTCACATTACTGCCGTTTTAGATACAATAAAGCTGATTCTGATTGATTCAACTCCTGTTCATATTATTTAAATACTCCTGACAGGATGGTATGATTTCTGAAGTTGTTTCTGATGGACAAATTAACCAACTTGGATGGTTTCTTGTTATTTCAAGGAGTCTGGTTCTCCCGAGATTAAATAAAGAGGGAGATTGAACAGGGTAATGGGGTTTCTGGGGGAGGGGAGAGCTGTTTCCCCTTTGACATTTCCTTTGTTCCACCTGGTCACCAGACTGTAGCAGTTGCTGCCTTTGAACCTCTAAGGAGCTCAGGAAACACCTCACTTATTGTACATTCACCCTTCTTGTGTTCTGAAAAGCTGTTTCAGTAATAAAAGCCACGGTGCTGTTTGCGTTTTACACTTTATTACATCACGTCAGACTTCCTGCAGATGTGCTGTGCACTTAATTTGTTTACTCGTGGCGATGAACAGAATTGATCTTGTTTGGGAATTTCCATTTGAGCTTGCCTCTACACAACAGTCGTCTTTTTTTAGATAAGCCACCGCATCCTGGACACTTGATGGAGTGCTTCCTTTGTTGGTTTTGCTGCTGCGCCTGTCATTGTAAAAACTCAAAGCCCTCTCTTCCTCGTTTTGCTATTTTTCATGTAGAGGATTTAGTTTCCTGTTTCTTGGAGAACAATAGAGTGCAGTCATGGCACTAAATGTGCAGATATCTTGATATAAACATTGGCATAAAGGAAAAGAGTATCGGCATGTGAATAATAAATTGCTCTGATCTGTTAGTATAGCTGTGCTCCATTAGCTTTTACATGATAACACTTTTATCAGGATACACAGAATAGAGGAGAGGGAAATGGAGATCAAGTTAAAAAGAATAAAAGTTCTGGAGTTGGCTTTTAAACAATGTGTGGACGTGGTGTGTGCCGTAGGTCACTGATGTGTCAGGATGTCCTGTCGTCACTTCTCTGAAAGGACAGCGGACAGTTCCCAGCCTCACGGCGGAGCTAAACACACACAGAAACATTCGATTACACTGATTTGATCTTAGGAGACTCAGGCTTTGTGATCTCTCGCTTGATGGGCCTTGAAAGAAATGTTATAATATTCATCGTAACATATCTCTTGAATGTCGGCCATTTTATAAGGCTCTGATCCTCCCCGAGGTTTCATCAAAGTAAAGAAAAATGAAAGAAAATAATGAAAACCATTTTATCTTTGGGGACAGCTGGCCGGAGGTGTTATCTTAGGAGTGGCCCTGTGGCTCCGCCATGACAGTCAAACCAGCAACCTCCTCATACTCCAGTTCGAAGGCCACCAGGCGCCAGGCACCTTCTACATCAGTGAGTATACTCCATCAACAGAAGAGCTTCACCACCACATTGTTGGAAAGGGGATTTGAAAATTAGTTTTCCACATTTGTTAAGGTTGGGAAAGCTATGATCATTTCATTCTTCAATGCTAAATTGAGTGTAGCAGCCTCATTGTGGACAGAATAACAAGAACATCTTCCAATATTATACAATCATGCAACTACTACAACACAACACATCATGGGCTCAATAATGTATCATAAATACCAACCCAACAGAGATGATAGTCTTCAAAAAATAGGTATTTATTTCAGAGCTACAATATCAATGTGTTCTTGATAATTTATCCACTTCCTGTAAGTTGCTTTGTCATCATTGCTTCCCTCATATTTCCTTCCTCTCGTACTTCTTCTCCTCATTCCTCGTTCTCCCCTTGACAGGAAGCCGACTGTTAACAGTGATGAAACCTTACTAATGACAGAAATACCTGTCTTTCACACTCAGCTGGAACCATGTGAGTCTAGAAATAGTAGGAGCAGTGTGACCTTTGAGTAAAGGAAACAGGACCTGCGTATATCCGCAGCGTGACAAGAGGCAACTTCACCCTAGTTTTTACTCGGCTGTCACTCTAACACTAATGACCACACACTGAAGGGGGTGTTTCTCCAACTCAGATATGTTTAAGACTTCAGCCTCGAGGTTCTTTCAAGAGAGAGGCTGTTGAAAAAATGGTTTGTGAGCACGGTGCACAAATAAAGCCATCATCTGTCGCATGCACTATAAAGTGTTTGATCCTCAGGAATGTTCAGTAGTTTTGTGTTCATGCAGTCCAGCATGGTCACTGTATGTCTTTGTAAAGGTTTTCCACAGAATCGGGAATATGTGTTTTAGGTCTTTCCCTCTACATGAACTACAGTCTTAAATCACGTACATTTCACTGTTCTCAGCCATCCACAGATTGGCTCTAAAACCTGCAATACATGATATGATTGAAACCTTTCAAAGGTCCGTCATCTTGGTTAGTTGTGGTGGTGAACGTCAGTGAGCCCATTAATTCACATTTGGGCTCCTGCTGCTGTCCCATACTTACCCCTCAGTAAGTATACAGAGCGAATGCGAGCCCGTGCTTTTTATAGAGGCAAAGGCACACTCGGGATTTTAAAGGCAGGGCGGCAAGCTAGGCCCACCCAAGCAAGATCAAGGGAGCGTTTCTTTTTCTTTATGTTACCCTCCCTTGAACATACGCCCTTGCATAATTCAAATAACCTTGTACATCTGCACATTACCCCTCAAATTAGAGTTTGGAGTGGATGTTTTTAGCAAGCTGGCACACCAAAGTAGTATTTATGTAAGGCTGAAAATACACATGCCTGAACTCATAATTGGTGGCAGTTGTATGTAGTCTGGTGTGGTTAGGGCTCCAGCTTCTCATACTGTAGGAGACAGATGCTTCAGTTTTCTAGTGTGTATAATGTATCAGCCTGAACAACCTTTCTGCATTATTTCATAACTGAAAGAAATAAAGAAGAAGGTTGCATTGTGGGTAAGCAGGCTGTGAGGGAAGGATTTCATGTAAAAATGTGTATGTCAATGTACACAAAGACAAACCATTCCCCTGAAGCCGCACAGCTATTGATGCATTAACTGCTTTGTTTAAACTGGAAACTTCCAACATTTCCCACATGGAAATGGCAATAAACAAAGACCTTTTGGGTTTCAAAGTCGTATTTATTTCAACTCTGTTTGCTCCGTGTCTCAGGAAGATAGCTGTTTATCAAAGTTCAAACCAAAGACGTACACATGGATACAGTAGCTCTGATTCTCTCTTACTTACCTTCCTGCACGTCAACTGACAATTCAACCACTTGAATGAAATATGAAAATAATATATTTAACCATGAAACTTTCATAGTTGAATACTTACTTTAAGTCAGAGATTTTTTGTTTAAGTCTGAAGTCTTCTGTTTATAAGTGTTACTGAAGGGGAGTATGAGAAAAACTAATTTACAGGAAACAACCATTACATTTTTTAAGACGCTGCATGTGAAAGAAATAACTAATAGATATTTCCATGAAACTTTCCCAACAATTTCTGTTAAAATATGCAATGAGGCATTTTGTAACGCAAACTTTGGAATTTAGGAGAAATGCAAAACACCTGCATGTGTATTTTTGATCTTTTCTCACTAGTCTGAAAGAAGACATGAAGACACAATAGCACAACATTGACTGAATCTCACCTGGACTTTCCTTTAAAGGAACAGTCCAACATTCAGTGTAATGTGCTTATTCCCTTTCTTGTGAGTGAAACAAGAAAATCCATACCACTCTCACATGGTATCAATCTTCTCTTCTAACCTTTAAAGTGAATGAACCTTGTGAGTTGTGGATCATTTTGAGCCGGCTTTGATGGACTACACAGTGACTTTAATGTAGTATATTCAGGAGGTTAAAGACAGGATTCCTGTCTGCTCGACCTCTTTTGTTCCAACTCTTTCTGTTAACAAGGTGGCAGGAGGAAATGTTCATAAAGAGACGTTTTAATAATGAATCCTCTCCTCATCATTTATCCATTCACAGTGTGATGGGTTCATCTCAGTGTATTGATGTCACACTCCCACCGTGTGAACATGACTTCACAGCTCGTTTTTTAAAATTCTAGATGAGAAAGATCCAAGTGGGGCTTTTAGCTGGTCTTCACCTCCCCCTCTTCCCCCTCTGGAGATTACACTGGGACACAAGAAATAAATGAACTTCCCCAGTGGTATGAATTCGCCCGTCTCCCTTAAGGTCTCAATAGCCTTCAAACCTCAAAGGGTGTTGTCATAGTAATGGAAGGCAGTGGAAATAATGCCTGCTTTGCCGCATTGCCGGGTTACTGGCCCTGGTAGCTGTTTCTCTACAACAAAAACCTGAAAGAGCGAGAGGGGGCGTCGAGTTCAGACCGCCAGAGAAAGCGAGAGTGTAGATGGGAGGATGGGGAAGGGCTGTGTGTGACATGTCAGGTACAGTGTGAGGCGTCTGAGTCTCTGACTGTCTGGTGGTTTTAGGACGCACCATCAGGCTACGTTAGAGCCGGCGTATGTTTTATTTGTGTGTGAGTAAGAATAGAAAGCCCAGAGACTAGAACGTCCTCTAAAAAGCATTCACATCCTTTACTTGACTAAAAGTAGCGATACTTTAAATACTGTCAGGTAGTTTATTCCCTTGGTTCAGTGTTGCAACGCACATTTTCATTCATAGTTTGGAGAATTCTCTAATTGTTTTTTCCGTGACATATTAGATCATTTCCCCTTTCTGGGTCTTGATTATTTAAATTAAATCATTTCAGAAGTGAAGAGAGAAAATGTATTTTTCCTTAAATCTTTAATAATGTATTTTGCAATTGTTTTCTAGAAACTAATAATGAGTTTTATTATGTCAAAACCTAAACTGAAGAGTGAAGTCGAGTATAAAGTAAAATCAAATGGAAATACTCAAGTAAAAGAGAAATACTACAAAATATGCAATGTATTTTGTTATTGTAATCATAAGACTTTCAGTTTTAGTGTTTGAGTTGGGAGATTGCTGTGGATCTGGTCAGGTTATGAGGATGCAAACTGCAGCTTTTCTAAAACGTTATCTCCTTCTGGCAAATTAATTAATTAATTAATTTCTAATTCCTGGTGGAACAAAGCCACTTAACCTCTGACCTGCGCTGAAAAAAACGTCCCTATAATCACTCTGATGGAATATAGAGGACCTGATTAAAGAAATTTGAATCATGGCCTGTTAATATAGGATACACATTCATTCCTGAACATGTAGTTTAAAAGCTTAGTCTTTACCTGGGAAACAGCAGCTGACAAAAAAAAAAAACTCACCTCAAGGTCCTTTTAGTAGCATTTCAATATTCTCACATGGTCTCAATCAGCCCAAAGTGCAAAAAGGCGAGAAAGTGCTGAGCAAAACAGAGCCAGTAATAAATGCCTTCATGTTACCAAGTACTTTTAATTAAACTCAGCACACAAACAGTACAATAGATCAGTTTGTGTGCTGAACGTTTGTGTCCTGACCTCTGCTGTAATCTGAGCTTTATTGCTATTTGTTTTCGTCTTCCTGCAGCAGGACAACCTGTTGCACGCCAAACCGAAGCCTGGTGCACGCGTCTATTAGCCGTTAAACGTTGTGGGAACCGTATTTTTTGTCATCCCTATGGATAATGACCAGTATACATGTGGTTGTGCGTCTGTGTGTTCAAGTTTCCCTATGCTTCCTGGGAAAGGATAATGCTCGGGGTCAGGGGTCAGTGCAGAGGGGGTGTTGTTGGAGGTTGGGGGTGCCTGGAAGCTATTTCCTGGCCCGCCAGCTGAACAGAGTCCGCTCTGCCGGTCTCTCTCTCTGGATCTGGGGGCCGTTATCTCCAGAATGTCAATAATGTCATGTCACCCTACAAGGAAGGCAGGAGAAACATGCAGGCAGTCCATTACAACATTCACATCAAGGATCAACACCCTGCTCTGACGCTGCTGCCCCCTAGTGGTGCTCAGGACACATGATGAACTACTTGTCTTCAAATTCTCATGTGATATTAACAGATTCCTGTCGTCTCTGTGTTTACAGGTGTGTACATACTGATCGCTGTTGGGGCTGTGATGATGCTTGTGGGCTTCCTCGGGTGTTACGGTGCCATTCAAGAATCCCAGTGCCTGTTGGGAACAGTGAGTATCTTCTGTGCAAATGCATTCATTTAGGACCATTTGAGTCTGAATGCATGAATAATTGGCCTTGTTTTCTTTCTTTAGTTCTTCTTCTTCCTGGTGATCCTCTTTGCGTGTGAAGTGGCTGCAGCAATGTGGGGTTTCATGAACAGGGACACAGTAAGCAACACAAACGCAAGCCTGCCACTGAATATTTGATGTTTGCATTGATTTCCACCTCTGCTGCAGTGAACCTGTCTGTTGCCTCTGAAACGCAGATCTCCAAGGAACTGATCAACTTCTACGACTCCGCCTACATCAAAGCTGTGGACGTCTCAGGGTCTCCCAGCAAAGACTCTGCCATCAAGGTGCTGGAAGTTTTCCACACGACGGTACGTCACGATGCGCAAACACTCAATACGTGTATGAGCGACGTCAATCTATTTGACCGTGACCTCTTGTTTCTCTGTGTTCCTTTCAGCTCGACTGCTGTGGTAAAGGGGACGACACCGCTCTCTTCAAGCAAGTCGCCAGCACCTTGTGTCCCAGAAAGGCTCCCGAAGATCTTCTGAAATCTCAGGTAAACTCAAAATTCTTACTAAAATCCACCCCATACTTGAAATAGTCTTCATTGGAAATGATCTGCCATCCTTGGAATATAGTGGTAACATTGCAGAATAGACATGAAACTTGAACTTTGCAATCATTCTGATTTATGGATTTGTTCAGAAGCAGCTGATATTCGGCCACTTGTTTAGACAGCAGACGCCCAGGACAGTGTGTGTGTGTGTGGTTTAAAGGGTGGAAACACAACGTCTGTATTTATATACTCTGTATTTATATATTCTGTATTTCTGCCTCCTCCCAGAGCTGCCACACCAAACTGATCGAGCTGTTCTCGGAGAAGCTCTACCTGATTGGTTTGGCTGCTTTGGTGGTTGCTGTCATCATGGTGAGTGAAAATGCAGACGGGTATTTCACATTGTCGTGTGATACGGCTCAGATCCTTTCCCTGAAACCTAACTGCTTTCATCAGCCATGATGACACTTATTGAATTAAGCTGCTCTTTCCTTTTCTCCATTTAGATATTCGAGATGATCTTCACCATGGTGCTCTGTTGTGGCATCCGGAACAACCCTGGTGTGTACTAGGAGACCAGCCAACCAACAACATCAGCCTTTAATAGACTTTGTATTATGTGTTTCTATACATTGGCTCCTCTTCCTTATGATTTAACTCAAAAGATGGATATCTTTCTTTTTACTCTTAATAAATGCATCTTGTTCTTGATAATGATAATCCATAAACACTCGTCATTCTTAAACAATGATTTAGACGTTTTTTTATTTATCACACGCCACTTCATAGGAATCTTTTATACTTACGATATGTTGTGAAATATTTCTCTGAGGTCATAATGGTTTTTTTTTAATGGATGTATAAATTGTATATATGCTTGTCTTATGTTAATAACACTTAGCAGAGTGTGTGTATTTCCTGATTGACTGCTTGTGATGCATCTCGCTGCAGTTTAGTGTTAAAATATAATTTAAGCAGCAGGGTGTCAGTGGTCTAGGGGGATGTACTCTAATGATTATCAGCATGATAGCCTGTGTGTCTCTTCTTTGTGCCTGATGGACCATCTTCATGCTCTCTTTCCTTTAACTTGTGAAACACTCATCCTTAAATAAACACTTATGTCTTCTTATTCAACCTTTTTTTTAATAGTGCTAATAAATTATGTCACCTTCCTTTTTTTTTTACTTACACTACACTGGTGTTTTCCAACCTTTTTATTTGTGCTTGTCACTCCTTAAGATGAAGGAAATTCTCTTTCAATGTCTATTAATTGTAATCACTTCAATCAGGGTCAGGAAAATAAAAGTGTTTTGTGTATCCAAAGGAGTTTATTTTTTATTACCTACAATCTCTTGACCTATATATTCCTCTTGTGAACCCTGTCAGGGTCAAGGCCCCTACACAGATGTTTTCTTTCAGCGACATTGTTCACTGTGAAATTGTTTTAAATGTAGGACTGAGCTCAGTGTTTGAAACACATACTGTGTAAGCTTTCTATTTGACAATAAACTACGCAATCTATATGACAATCTGTCTTCACCCTGACACTTTTAAACCTTCACTCAACAAGCCACACGTGTTTACTGTGAGTCACCACAGGGGGGCGGTGTGATATCAACGCTGCTCAATCAGCACAATCTGTGAAAACAAATGCAGCACTTTGAATACATTAAAAACTCATCTGACTTGTATTTCTGGCACTGCGGACACACCCAGAACCCTCTGTGTTTGTTCAGTCAACAGGTGTATTTTCTCATCGGAGAACACAGCTCGTATGTAATGATTTTTGGAGTCAAACCAAATGAATCATAAATGACTCACAATACTTGAAATGAGACATCCTTTAATTTTCTCTGTTTCTAAAATATTCTTTTTCTAATAGTCCTTGATATCAGAAACACCTCTCGGGATTTTGTGTTTTACTGGGATGTAAAACACAAAATCCCAAACTATCACCTTTCTAAAATATTTAAATAATGGTTAACATTATAACCATAATACAAGCTTTGGGCGGGCGCTGGCTAGCCTTCCACAGACCCTGGGCCAGAGAGGTCAGGGGTTCAAGGTCTTGTGGAGCTTCTTTACTCTGAAATTGTTGAAGCAAATTTTCAAATCGACTTCAATTTCCGTAAAACTATAAAATGTGAATTTCATGATGAAATAGTACAACTTTTTTTTAATATTCAGAACAGGTAGCCTACCTTTGGACTTCAAGAACAAAGGCTCTCTTCCTGGGTCTGTTCACTTCGTAGTGCCGGTTAGCATCATAGGCTCACGTTGGAAGGGTATAGCCAAGCAGACGCAGGGCGGGTTGTAAGGCCGCCCAGCGAGTTAGTTCAGTCTCACAAAGTTGTAGTCAGTAGTATTTGTTACCCTATATATGTGTATACTTGGGCATAAGCATACTTGTACATATATTATATTAATATAACAATTAAATATATATTAATATGTCAAAGAACTATTTGCAGTGCTTTATTATTATTTGTATCTCTTTCAGCGTGGGGCTTTTTACATGTCTGTGCCCATTACCTCATCCTTCGTCCATACTGTATCTCTTTCTATTTGTGTGAACATTTAAAAAAAATATTTTGACTTAATAGTCTTTTATGGTAATATTTTTATAATGAGAGATTACCCCACAGAAAGACGGCTCCTTACCGTCAAGACATCAGACATAGCAAGGGTGTCACTCTCACTCACTGATGCAATAACTTTCTCTGACGCATGCACACACACACTAACCTTCGCACACACACCGATCTGAGTTAACCTTGAGGCTGATTTCTGTCACTCTGTACCATGTGAACTGGTCTGGGATTCCAGTAAAACAGCTGCTCTGATGCTCTAAACTGAGTGAGTCATCAATGAAATGTTGCAACATACAAAAAAAACTGTCCTGATGTTGAATCACACGTCAATAATAAAATGTATTTAGAACTGTTGGGTTAGGAAAGAAATAGCTTTACCGAAGAAAAGCAGAACCACAACTGAAATTAACTTGTCTTTCAGACTCTGACCCCCCCCCCCTCCTCCCTCCTTACCCCCCCACCCCCACCCCACCCCACCCCTCCTCCTCCTCTGTACACACCCTGTGGTGTCAACCTCTCCTTTGAGTCATCTCTTTGTTTTGTGTACACTCTGTATACACCTGCTAAGGAAAGGATAATTTTTAAATTTGAGGGCGGTGACTGTGACTATATCTTTTGATACTTTCTAATATCCCACCAGATCAGATCACTCGGTGCACTTCATCAGAGAGGAGAACATCTACAAGCAACACAGCATCAATGGTAATGGTGAGTCAAAATCTGTGCTTTCATTTTTGATATGTAAACCAGATTTATTTTATTTTATATGCGTCTGTTTTGTAAAATCAAATCAAATGAATTTAACTGAGAACGTTTGTCACCATCTCAGACTCCCTGAGACATTAAGCTTCTGCTGGTGAAGCTGTGATTGATTGTGAAGCTGTGATTTATTATTTCACAAACATGCCATGATGTCAGTGTGAACAGATTTGGAAAGACTGTGAAGAAATATGTGCAAAAGTGAAAAATGGTTGCAGGTAATCACGGAGCGGATGAGCAGAGGAAGGATGCTTCTATAGATCTGCTTCTGCATCTGATTCTTTGTAAACCTTAGACTTTGATCTGATTTGAGGGAAATTAAATCCTCTGATTGGCTGTTTGAATAACCCTTAGAAAGAATGCGGTTCATCTTTTTCTGCTCAGATGCACCCAAACAAAGGAAAATAAAGATTAGAAGATATGTTTATTTATACTTGAGTTCATTTGAAGATGTTTATTCTGCTCCAACAGTGACTTGTTCTAACCTTTTAGCCTGAGAGATACAGACATGCAGCTTGTATCAAGTACTTTTCTCACGGGTGTTTTCAAATGGCTGCAGTGACTCACAGTTGCTAAGCTCTAATAAAACAAACCAGATAAAACTAAGGTGTGGCTCCACCTTGATACTAGAATGAGACAGACACACCTTGTAACAGTCATCCATTCATACTTAACATCAAGATTGAACCTAGTAACAGGTACATTTGTAAAAACAGCACAGACAAAAGTCTCAAAGGCCTTTACTGCTGCATGAAGCATAACGTTTAGGCAATGTACTTGTATTTACCTAATTATTACAGGTTCAAAAAGAACAGCAATGTCCTTGTTAAATAAACTAATATATAGCCAAACAGCTAGTGGTGGAACAAGTACTCAGATAAGTGTAGCAATACCAAAGTGTAAAAATACTTCAAAAATGCTAGTAAAAGTAAGTTTAAGTGTAATGATATACTTAAAATAGCAAAAATACTAATAATGAAATACTCATAATGCAGAATGGCCCATTTCAGGATAAAACATATAACTGCGTCATAATGGCGTTCGAACCCGCTGGCTGGCCCCTCTGTGTTGAGTCTAGTAGGTTTGCCCGTCGGTGTGAATGTGAGTGTGAATGATTGTCTGTCTGTGTGTGTCAGCCCTGTGTAGCCTGCGACGGTCCAGGTTTAACCTGCCTTTTGGCCAACGTCAGCGGGGATTCTAGTCCCTGTGCGTCTCTGAATAGGATAAGCAGTTACAGATGGATGGACTGGATTAGGCATTCATGTGTTTATCACTTCCATGTTGCTGCAGGTAAAGGTGGGCTAATTACAACTAATTTATCTAAAAGCTTAATCAAAATGAGACAACATCATTTATTTGTTGATTTATTGATTTATATTTTTGTATTAATAATCTGAATTTTAAAAGTAATGAGTAACTAATATTGTTAAATAAATGTATTGAAGTAGAAGTAGTCTATAACGTAGCATACAACCTAAATACTAGTATAAGTACATACTTACCTACAGTACTTGTATATGTGTTACATTCCACCACTGTAATCATCAGAGTTATTACTGGATGACATGTATCATCTTAGTGTTAATGAATTAGTGTTAATATCACATTTAACTCTGTTAATAACTTGGATGTGACTGCACTGACCACATAGCTCATTATTTGACCTGGTTAATTCACACTGTTAATTCCATAATGGATCTTAATTTCCAATCTATTTTAATGGTGATGATACATTCCTGTATTTAACCTATTTTTAAAGTTTATTTTCACAATTTTTACATAACGCTGTTGTTTTCAGGGCGTCTGTTAAAATTCCATATAGGTATTGCAAAAAAGAACAAAACGTAATATGACAATGAATTAATATTTATACTAAGTGAGAAAATAGCTTCAGAGGTTTGATGCCATTTTAAGATATTTTCCAATGAAACAAACCCTCCCAAACATTTTGAAGTCCAGTCATGCCTTATTTTGTATAATTTTAGTTATTTAAGTTATACAATTGCTATATGGTTTAATGAGAGGACTAATTATACAACTTAAAAATACATTTGCATTTATAAAGAGACTAACTCTAGGGGGAGGCAGTTATGTAACGTTTAAGGACTGCCGTAAACCCCCGAAGAAGCAGCAAAAGAGCACCTGTGAGTCAGGTAGGCGCTAGGTTCACTGACTCCGAGGCTCCGCCCCCTGTTGGTGCTCGGCTCTCTGAGCGGTGAGCGCCTCTCGGTCGGTGCGCCTCTCACACACTTTCAGCTGCGCATACAACCTGCCCGCTCCACGGTTTCTGCCCAGGCGCGTCTTCCTTCATAGCTTCTTCCCACCATGAATGCCGTGGCCTCAGAGAACGTGTTTTTGTCCGCTTTACAGCCCAACACATCGGTCACTACCTATGGACTCCCGTCTGACATGCAGCTCGGGAACGGGGGCCCCGCGTTGGACGAGATGTCCAGAGCGCGGCGCGTGCAACAGCAGGTCCAGATGAGAATGGCGGAGAAGTCCACACTTCCGCGTCAGAATGGATCGGCCTCGCACTACGCCATGTCAGGTAAACGTCAAAAAAGTATTTGTAATCGCTTTCACGACGAACTGTGCCGGCTGTGTGTTCTGCTCCGTGAAAGTATTTCCTCGTTAAGAGCGCAGCGAGAGCTGGCGAATGATTTGGGCTCAGTATGAGTTTGAGCCCCCACACAGCTTCAGATGCAGGTGTCTGACTAAAGTCAATTAGTTTATAGCCTGATGATAACACATCACACATCACATATCGGTTAGGCCCATCTAGATGGAATTAAAACTCTTATCTCGCCAGTCAGTCCTGTTTCATTTGGCCCAAACTCAAAATTGCTGAAATATAGTTTTGGGTGGGTTCATGTGGGATTGGGCTCCAGTATCGATATTAAGCATCAAACAATGGATGCCCCGGACAGAAAAACTGTTCTTTTCCTGTTTATAGTCTGTTTACAACATATAAAACCCCTCGTTTGTTTTCCTTTTTTGAATCACACCAGACAATAACAAAGAGATATCTAACAAGTATTATAATTGTTGATCGGTCCACAGAATATTTTCGTTATTCATTTATAACTCTGTTGGTGCAGCATCCAGAGCAGCCTGCAGTCAGTTTACAACCCAGAGATAGTGAGTGAATATGTGTTTTATTCAGTCACTCAGTCCTTACATACAATGCAATAAGTAAAGCCACACTATTCAGCTCACTATCATAGAAGATAAAGAAAACTAAAGTAATTGTTGCTTTGAAAATTACTCACCAATTTTAAAGTACACTTTAAGTCCCATGATTATTAAACTGTTTGATTAATAGTTACAGCTCTAGTTATATTTTTTGTTTATTTTACAAGAACCAATTTCAGTATTCACCCAAAGTGACCTATATCAGTGGAGAAGCTTTTACCTCCAACAGGTGTTGTTTTGTGTGTGTTTGTCCCTGTGGGCCTCGTCAGCTCATCTGGGAATTTGTCCGTTCAGCTCCTCTGCAGGTTTGTAGGAGGCGAACCTGAAGCCTCGCCACTCCGTATGAGGCGAGCATGCACATGAGAAAGGGTTAATGTGTAACAGGCTCAAACAAGTGCTGCTTTCATGAACGTCCCTGATAGCAGAGCAAGGAGAAAGCCTCGCTCTGTGGGATTGGGTTTCAGGTATTACTCGGCTCTAAAATCTGCGAGTTGAAGAGAGGCTGAGAGATGATGTTGTTGTGTCGTCTGTTTAAAGACGACACAATCTGACACGATCTGCTGGCTTGTCGTCTTGGCACGCAGTCAAAGTGAGACTCCCATCAAGGAAATTAAGGGTTTCCAGTAGAGCTGTGAATTTGTTTCCTCAGCTGTTACGACACATTTGATGCAGTTAAGGAGCTGAATTAGTGTCGAGCCACACATGGGCACAGTTGTGTGTTGGTTTTGTAATCTGGTGACTTAAACTCGCCCCTTCTTGATGCATAATAACAATTCCTTCACGTCCCATAATTGACTACAGGGAGCAGCTCAACATCAGCTTTTTGTTTTTATGACGTTTAAAATTCTGGGCTGTAAAGAAGAATCTTGTTCTCACTTGTCTGGTTTCATTTCCCCTGTAGGCTAACTGTCTCGAGGGAAAAAACATACTGTGCTTGGCATTTTTTATTTGGGAATGCAGAACGGCATACGTCAGCGAAATGAGTCACTGTCTGTTTTTTTTAACCTCCATTATGTTGGTCAAAGACTTCAACCAAACGTGGCCGCACTGTATGAAAAACTCGGCGGAGCGAGGTTTTGTCACACTGTTATCTCTGCCTGTCCTTTGCCCTGGGCTTTGCCGGGAGTAAAACATACAGTCACAAATTGCTGCCACGTCATGAGCATTGTCTTTTGAAACCTGAAACAAGAGGCAGAGAAGAATTCCTGACCACACAACAGGGAACGCTGCCATTTCAATGGTTTGTGGCTCCAGAAGAGCTCAATATGAATGAATGCACACATGAGAGCACCCAGAGGATTCTGCAAGGAACGTCTCCTCTCCTGTATTTCAATGCTGCAACAGTTGTCCATGTATGGACTAATTGGCGTTCACGGGTGGGCAAGTCTTGGCAGAAAGTGAGAGCAGGAAAAAAAACGTGTGTTTATGTACAGGCTATAAGAGCAAAGTCAATATTTCAAAAGACAACAGATTCTAAAAAAAAGAAAAAGATCTGTTTTCAGGGTGTGTTTTCTGTGTGATGCAAAGGTGTGTTGGGCGTTGCCGCCTTTGGCTCATTTTCTTCTACACCAACTGGTTTGGCGTGTTTGTGTGTGAGCTGCATAGAAACGTGAAGCTAGTTCCCCACATACACATGTTCACATGCATGAACCTTTCTTCAGTTTCCTCATAATCAATTAGTTATTTATCCTAGCAGATAAGGTCAGCTGAGTTCGTCTGAGTGTACGCGCTCCATCGAGACAAAGGCATTAGTCCGTTTTGAATCATGATCCGTGCAGCCGGGATCGCTGGCTCGAGCTTCGTGTCAGAGCATGTTACACATCTTCAAACACTGACTGCTGGCTGCCGTGTCTTTCAGTCAGCCTAGCACTAATCCATCGGATTGCAAATCCATTTTGTACAGCTGTTCATGGTCCCCAGAGGGTAAATCTTACTGACTTTGGTGACTCTGTGACATGTCCTCTAGTGCCACCATGACGTGTTTTTTTGTAAACTGTAGACATGTATGTCTCCATGAGGATGATTTGTAATAACTTTGGTGCGTTTCATCACACGGCATCTTCAGTTCCATTCATTTTGTTCAATTCTTACACTAAATACCTGCAACACTAATGAAATGCCCATCGCCCTCAGCTCAACTTTCTGTTTCGTGCTAGTCAGCTAATGTTCGCACTGAACTCCTGTTAGCATTTAGCTTAGAGCTCCTCACATGGCTGTAGTCCTTTTTTTTATTGTTAGTTTGCATTTGACCTTGAACAACAAAATTCTTCTCGGAATGATTTTCACTTTTTCTGAAACTAATTGACAGGATGTACAGCTAATTCTTAATGATGAGAAATTATACAAACGTATAATTACACACCTAAATGGGTACATACAGTGTAATATTGTGCTTTCAGTTGATGCAGTCATTGGAGTAGATAAACTGTGGCATAAGCATCACATGCCTGCAGTCACGTTCTCCGCTCACCTGTCAGATAATCTGTATTCTGGTTTGAGAGCAAAAACGTCTCACACTGTGCTGAGCGAGCCGAGAGCGTCTTTGTGTTTGTGAACTCTTCCCTCCGACTGAAGTAACCAGAGACGTCACACCTGGTGGCTGCTGGTACAGACGGTGTGCAGTTGCAGGTGCCGTTATCTGTCATTGTTGTAAATTAAAGAGGTGTTACAACTCGTTATGCCCAACCTTAAAATTACCTCCACTGGGCCATTTGTTACATTAAAACAGTTTTTGTTTTACTTTTAAATGTCCCATGTCAGAAACATATATGAGTCACAGGGAATTAAAACAACAACAACCCAAAGAAATGTGTTTTAGTTTCAAAACTCAAGACTGTAAAAGTAAAGAGGATTACATTTTAGTTGTTTCCGTGTTTGTTTTGTTGTGTGCAGTAACACCACCAACTGACTTTATTATTGATGTATGTGGTAGAACTTAATTATCACTTGACACAACTTGTTCTGTTTCTTCGCGATTACAAAATGACATTAATCCGTATGTTGACAAATTCAAAATTATGAAAAATACATGATGAATTTCCAATGGAAAAATACAGCTCCCTACATTTGTCATCACTGGAAGGTCACACAACGTAGAAGTCTACTTCCAGAGAAAGGACAAATGGAAATTCCTTGCATGCAAAAAGTTATACTATTTATCACCACTTCATCAACCGCATCAACTCTGCCTTGACCTTCTAATCATCAAATCCCCATAAAGTGCTGATTATTTATGTAACTTTTTAGCTGAATGTCATTTCAAGAGGTGACAAATAAACTGCTTGTTCTTATAAGGGTTTAAATCATTGCTCCTGCTCGTACTGCCATTAAAAGATCTTTTTCTGTTTTTGTTTTAGCTATCCTTTAAGGTTTGACATGTTACAGTTCCGAAAAGCAAATACAAGTACAACGACTTTACTGTATGTATTAATTAATAGTTTATGTTATGCTGTATACAAGGTGGAAACCAGTTTTCATCTTTCAGTAAAGCTTAATGTTTTTGGTATTCATCTGTTATTCTGTCTCCCTGCTTCCCTCCAGACAACGGCGGTTCTTCAGCTATGAAATATCAAACCTATAACCCAAACTACAGCTCTAAATCCTCCTACATGTACTCTGGCTCCAGAACAATGGTGAGTACTATGTCACTGTGTCAGCATCTGTTCTCACATGTCATGGCCAATACCAGCCGATCATGTAATGTGCCGTTTAAACTCTTCACTGACCCTCTGCCAGTGCCTCAGTGGGTCACCGAGGACCCGGCCTGTGTGGTATTTCACAGTACGCCGTGATGAGATCAGCTCAGGGTTTCAAGTCCACCCTCTAGATTCCTCCATTTAGGGGATTCAACAGGAAAACATTGGCTTTGTGGCACAGATGTTTGAGCTCTGAGCTTAACCTGAAGCTGCGTTATGGAAATCATCCTGCTTTTCAGTGTCAATAATAATGCCCTCATCTCCTAATCAAATGGATGTTTGCATGAGGAAGGGAAATATATTTATGTTAATATGCTGTGGCAAATTCACCCACACACACACAGTTCATCTGAACTCTGGTTACACATTTACATGCCTCCTCTTCCTCATTCTCAGGGTCCACGCATATCCCAGAGAACAGGCTTCAGCAGCCAGTCTGTCGGCCCAGACATGGCCCAGATGCACAGGATCACTGTTGGTGGTGGAATGGGCGGCGGTGGAATGGGCGGCGGTGGAATGGGCGGCGGCGGAATGGTTGGCGGCGGCGGTGGAATGGGCGGCGGCGGAATGGTTGCCGGCGGCGGTGGAATGGTTATCGGCGGCGGTGGTGGAATGGTTGGCGGCGGCGGTGGTGGAATGGTTGGCGGCGGCGGTGGTGGCGGTTATTACCGAGAAGACATACGCTTAGGCGGCTACCAAGGGGTCGCCCGGCAACAAAGCCGAATGGAGCCAGAGCCCCTCACCATGCACGCCGTGCGGCAGTACTCAGCGCAGGTGAATCCCTGGGTGGTGGATGCCAGCGATGCTGGCAGTATGGTTTCTGAACGTGACGCCACTGTCAACCGCCAGTACGCTCATAGCGCAGTCAACGGCTACGCCAGCCAGGTGAAGCAAGGAGGAGGCACCATGACCTTTACGTCACCCATTCACCGATCTCTTAGTGGCACTCTTTCCCGCGGCGGAGGGATGACAGGAGGAGAGGCGGAGTTCAGCCAGCAACAATCCTACAAAGGGCCAGCCCACCGCACTATCAACAGGATTACAAACCGAAACCGGATGAGCATGGGCTCCGTGTCGGGGCATCAGATTATCCAAGGTGGGAGCGTCTATGGTGGAGGGGGGGACCAAGTGGACGGAGGAGGGTTCATGGCATCCGGAGTGTCCTCTATTTCCCAGGGGAACCAAATGCAGCGTGTGGGCACCATGTCCCGGGCCATGTCAATAAGAAGCATGAAGAGTGTGGGCAGGGGCGCAGACATCTACGATGGGCAGATGGAGATGGGAGCCAGCATGGGCAACCTTAGCGGGTGAGACACTCAAATCACCACAAAGTCCCCATTACTTCTGCTCACATTCACAATAGTGATGTTTTTCTTTTTTTCTTTTTGCACATTCTCATACAATTACTGATAAAATCTTCAGTGTGTACCAACAATACATTGATTCTACTAATAAGTATTGTTTGTGGAGGCAACACCTGATATACAGGAAGTTAATCCTCTGTGCTAAAGAGTGCCTCTGTCCCTCCATTGTCCAAAAACGACTGAAAACCCAACAATGAGCCACACTTTTGGACTGACATGTCCCTTTGTTACAAGTAACATGGACACGTAGTTTATCTTGAGTCAGTCCCACATTCACCGTCCAGCTGCGGTCGATGCTCACTAGCACACCAAATGTAGTGTGTTTGAGTGACACCTGTTAAAAACGACAATATTTCACTTGAGTGTTTAGTTCAATAGGAATTAATTGCTTTAAGTCTTTTCATTGGATTTCTTGACAATAAGAAAAATATGGAGTCATGCCATCCTTATCTTTTGATTGGGTTAAAATACACTCTGACATAGATCAGTGATAAGCTAGAGAATGTGATACACTAGTACGATGGAGTCACAGCTTTCATGTGTCAGGAGTTTCAGTAAGGGAGGGTGTGACATAAGCAGTGTATTTCATAAGAGTGCGCGTTGGGAGTAGGCCTCTTAGCGGCAGAACTGGTTTTGGGTGTGGCAACTCAGTTCCAGTCTCTGACATTTCACACATCCCACAGCATGTGGATTCACTGTGTGATTTGGAAGTAATTAAAAAAAAATCAAAAAAGAAATTGTCTAGATCGTTTAGATTTGTTGGTTGAATATGTTAATTTCCTCCTTTGCTAGGATCAATTCCTTGGACATGGCCTCCGCAGTGCAAAACCTGAGTGAGCCCGACCATGAGCTGCAGGTCCTGGGTGCCGCCTACATTCAACACGAGTGTTACAATGACAAAGAGGCCAAAGACGAGGTAGCTCAAACTGATTGAATGTGTGGTTACATTTACTCTGGGCTTTTCTTCTCTGCGATCCCTTATTGAGAAACTAAGTCATGAAAATTGTTTTCCTTTAAGCGATGGATGCTTCTTCATTTCCGGTGACATAGAGAATCGGTTTTGTCTTCTGTGCTCCAGTTGAGTAAATAAACACATTTGCTGTCTTGCTGAGAGGTAGATAAGAAGCTTGATACCACTGTTTGTGCATTAAATCTGAAGGTAGAGCCTGCAGCCGGTTATCTTAGCTTAGTATGAAGACTGGAAACAGATAGCCTGGCTCTGTCAAAAGGCTCAGCCCCTCATTTAATATGTACCATACAGACATGAGAGTGATATTCTTCTCATCTAACTCTCGGCAAGAAAGCGAACAAGTGTATCTTCCAAAATGTAACTCTGTTTAAAGCCCCTATGTCAGATTTGGCCACTCCCAGTGGTGACAGCAATGCATGTCTATGCACCATGGCTCCAACCCGGGGACACTGATATGAATGGAGAAAAATGAGACTTGTTGCTACACATAGGAGCTTCGATCCGTTATATATTTTAATCTCCTAACCACTGTAATTACCAAACCAGTAAATGTCCTGAGCAGAATGTTTTTCCTGCCACTTGTTTTCTAGGTGCGTCGCTTGAAGGGCATTAGTGAGCTGGTGAAGCTGTTCAACTGCGACAACAGGGAAGTGCAGCGTTATGCCACTGGCGCCACGCGCAACCTCATCTACGAGAACATGGACAACAAGGTGGCCCTGATCGAGGAGGGTGGCATTTCACAGCTGGTCGAGGCACTCAAAGATTCTGATGAAGAGCTCTACAAAAACATCACTGGTAGGAAAATCCCGATCACAGGAAACAAACATACAACAAGCACAGCTGCTCTGAGACGGCTTGTTTTGGACTTTTTCCTCGAGTGGAAATGAATGTGAATGAATTGGAAACAATATTTGGATGCAACATAATCTGGACAGCAGTGTCCTTGAAATTCTTTGAGCAAACAGTAGCTTTAACAGTAACAGTAGCGACTGTGGCTCAGTGGTTTCAGTGGTTAGCGGGTCGGTCTTTCAATCAGAAGGTCGGTGGTTCGATCCCCGGCTCCGGCGGTCTGCGTCGTCCTTGAGCAAGACACTTAACCCTTAGTTGCTCCCCGGGCGCTCCACGAAGCTGCCCACTGCTCCTTAATACTAAGGATGGGTTAAATGCAGAGAATAAATTCCATGTGATTGTGTAAAAACACACATGGCCAATAAAGCTGAAATTAATTAATTAAATTAATTTTGAGATTGATATTATTCAACAAACAAACAGGAGGACGGTGGCAAGCTGTAACTAGTCGCTTTTACAAGAATCCACAGATTATGAGCATTTACTGTAACTGAGATAAAGTTTGAGATAGTTTTGTATTTTCAGGGATGTCATTCTTTTACTCAGAAGAGTGTTGTTGTTTTTCAGTACTCAACACTAATGTCAGCTGGCCATTCACAGTACATTCTCTCGTCTTTATTCACATTTACATACAGACATACTTACTCGTACTCATTTTTTTGTATGACATGACTGAGTACACAGTCAGAGGTGGACTTTTCTATAGGGTATGTGAGAAGGGGCGTGTCTGGGAGCTGTCAGTGCCTGTATACTTACAGTATATCTACTCCGTTTATGACTGATGGCCTTGTCAGCCTTTCCTTTGAGCCGTTACACCTTGATTTGTATCAGCAGGTTCAAAGGAGAAAAAAAATACCAGAGCAACTGCAGTTGTGCTTTTCTTTCTAGGTAGTTTGACAAAATGTGACACAGAGGGCTTATCTGACCCACATAGTGCCAACTAATGTTATAGCTTCATTGTCATTTGAGTTTCTCTCAGAGGTTTTTAAAGGAATTCCATACAAGTTCAACATTTTGGGAAGTACACTTGTATTTCTCCTCGTGTTGAGTTAGATAAGAAGATTAAAACCTGTTTCATGTCTGAGAGGGTATCAATGTTTTCATCTAACTCTCAGCAAGAAAGCAAGTTAACGTCCCAAAGTTTATTAAAGGGACAGGGTGTAGGGTGTTATAATAGCAAAACAATGATATAATATCCATAACTATGTTTTCATTTGTGTGTAGCCTGAAACTAAGCATAATTCTGATTGCTTTATCTTAGAATGAGCTGTTATATCTGCATAGAGCAGGTCCTTTTCATGGAGTCCGCCATGTTGCACCGCCATGTTTCTACAGTAGCCCAGAAGGGACAAACTATTTTTACATTACCTAAAAACCATTGCAACTCTCCAACACTCTTGGGTTGTTCAGTTGGATAAAATCTAGATGCCACTAAATCCCACACACTGCTCCTTCAAAACTGAGGTTATCGTAAAATAATGGTAATCTCCAAGATTGAAGTCAAAATGTTCCTTATTAAACAATAAATAAGCTACGTATATATGCACAAAATGAAGCATGAATGTCCGTTTTGCTGACTCTCCCCTGGTGTGTCTGTGTGCAGGTATCCTGTGGAACCTCTCATCCAAAGACAACCTGAAGGAGAAACTGTCAAGGGAGGCACTTCCTGAGCTGACCAATAAGATCCTCATCCCTCTGTCAGGCGGCGGAGACTCCGAGGTCATCAACCACACTCCCTCTGAGGCAGACATCTTCTACAACACCACAGGATGCCTCAGGTTGCTGCTTTGTTAGAATACATTTCTGCGTCTGCTTTTCCTCCCATGACCACATTTGCATTTTGGAGACTTGTTCTGGCAGGACACTCTAACTCAAGCTCACAGCCATTGGACCCTGTACCATACCCATCCCTTTTCACTGTTGTTTGCAAAAGCCTCTGCTTTGTTTGTGTGCATGTGTTTATCTCCAAATGTATCACTATTGGTTGTTTTTTTTTTTGCAACGCTCTCTGCGTGATATTTATCGTGCAGCAAAGCTAACTCCTAAACCAAACTATTCTGCATTTTCTATTTGCACCCTCTGGTTAAAGTAATAGCATGCAGGATTCCTGACTGGAGTTTTACCTAAAATATCTCTCTGACCCCACACTTGCTCTGTGTGCACTCAGGAATATGAGCTCTGTGAACGAAAAGACCCGTCAGCAGATGAGAGAAACACATGGACTGGTGGACTCTTTGGTGCGCTACATCAATGCCTCCCTTGATGAAAACAAGCCAGAAGACAAGGTGAGACACGACGAGATGGAGCTGAATTCAAGCTGCTGTTTCTGTTCACACCAAGGCTTGTGTATTTATTTGTCTGTGTGTGTGTTTTTCCTAGGGGGTGGAAAATGCAGTGTGTGTCTTGAGGAACCTCTCCTACCAGCTCTACAATGAGATGCCTCCATCTGCTATGATTCGCCTGGAAGGAAAAACCAGAGGTCAGGACTCAGGGAAGGGCGAAGCCATTGGCTGCTTTACACCTCAGAGCCGGAAAGCCAAAAATGTAAGCACGTGAGGTTTATCCATCTGCTTTTTGTGTACGGACCAGGTTCATCCGTCTCACCAATGTCTCCTTGTTTCTTCCATCCTTTAACAGAGCAAGAACCAGGATCTCTCCACTTTCACCGAGGTCGCTCGGGTGCCAAGGGGCGTGGAGTGGCTGTGGCACCCACAAATAGTGGGGGTGTACAAACGTCTGCTGCAACAGTGTGAGATCAACTCCACCACCCGCGAGGCAGCTGCCGGAGCGCTGCAGAACGTCACAGCTGGAGACAAGAGGGTAAGCTGCAGATTTGTCAGCACGCCTGTAAAAATCATTCAAATAAAACAATCGTTCTGAAGTGTGTCCAATATTAAATGTGTCCCTCTTTGCCCTGCAGTGGGCCTCTGTGCTGAGCCGGGTGGCTCTGGAGCAGGAGCGCATCCTGCCAGTGCTGCTGGACCTCCTGCGTACCAGCAACGACCTGGAGCTGCGTTCTCTCACAGGCCTCCTCCGAAACCTGTCCCGCCATGCCAAAGATAAGAATGACATGGGTCAGTTCTTTTTCATTTATTTATTCTTGTTAGATATAAATAATACGATGCTCTGAGCTACCTGTTAACAGAGTATACTTGTAATAACATTTTAGAATAATTCCAGTAATTGTCTAAAATAATCTTCTCACTAGTGTTACATCGTGATATTAATGTTAAATTTATAGCATTTCAATTTAATTTATAAAGCATTTTTCTAAATTTATGTGGTATCACCTCTTTGACTTTCTTTATTGGTTATTTATAAGAGGCGACTGTGGCTCAGTGGTTAGCAAGTCGGTCTTTCAATCAGAGGGTCAGTGGTTCGATCCCCGGCTCCGGCTGTCTGCGTCGTTGTGTCCTTGAGCAAGACACTTAACCCCTAATTGCTCACCGTTGCTGTGTCTACGGTCTACTGTATAGCATGTAAGTCGCTTTGGATAAAAGCGTCAGCTAAATGAAATGTAATGTAATGTAATAAGAAGAAAACATTGTTTCCACAGGATTGAATAATTTATTCATTTATTTATAATAATAAAAATAATAATAAGTCAAGTAAAAAAAAATCAAGATGAAACATCTGGGATACCCAGAATAAAAAAATAAAGCCTGAACAGAATTAAACAATCATCTGCCTATAACATTGAATTAGAATTATTGAATGTGAAAAACAAAAAAATGCAAAATATCAGTTCAAACTTTGGCATGAATGTATGTGTTCACGCAGGATCCCATTGCAAAGGGGAATTATCTGATTGTTAAAATAAATCTTAACAATACTTACTGGTTTATCTCCAGCTACAAAGACGGTGAACAACCTGGTGACCAAGCTGCCCAGCGATGGACGCCAGAAGGAGCCCTCCAGCGAAGTGACGGTCAACCTCTGCGGCGTTCTCAATAACTTGGTGACCAGCAGCATCGTGGCTGCCAGAGACATCACCTTCTTTGATGGCCTGCAAAAACTGGTCGGCATCAAGACCTCACATGACAGCAGGTGGGTTGTTGAAGTGGAATTGATTTATCATGTCGAACTAGTTGATTGTGTACCGGACCTGATACAGGCATTTGCACATTTTAATGACATTTGATGTTAAATGTTGGATATTGCTGCCCGTCTTCTGAGACCAAATACTTTGTACAAAGCATTCACTGTGGATGAATCTGTTTTCTCTAGCACTGGGAAGACCAAAGCAGCCCAAGCAGCAGCCACTGTTCTCAGCAACATGTACCAGTACAAGAAACTGCACAAAGACTACTCAAAGGTAAGAGACTAAAATCGAGCTCTGCATGATCAAAGAAAACTGAGAGGGAAAATCAATAACACATCAAAGCATCAGTTTTTACATTTTTGTTCAAAGTCTATTGTGAGTTCCAGCAGCGTTTTTAAGTGTTACTAATATCCCAATACTTTAGAAGGGATCAAATAATGAATGATTAAAGTTGTTGTGTGTTATCGAATCGTCAAATCACCGAGATTTGAACCATGAATAATTATGCGGAAAGCACAGATAGCACTTTAAAATCACTTTAAAATATATTTAAGCATTGCCAGCTCATATCAATGTATGGCTACACTGTACTTTACAACATCTCATCGAGGGACTTAAAAGTATTCTCCACACACATTATTGTGATATTTAATTCAATTTAGAGATATATGAAAGATACACAAAGATAAAACATGAGTAACTTTGTGCATATTTTGTAAATGACAGTGCTCTCAGTTCAGTACAAAAATGTCTTTCTCAAGAACCACCTGGCCTCTAACACGGCTAGAACAACAAGTTGGATTCTGTATGTCGACTGACGATCATGGAGCCCCACCTCTCTGCGTGTTTGTGCCTGAGTGTGAAAAATAGTGAGTGACAGAGTGTGTGTGTGTGTGCGTGTGTGTGTGCGTGTGTGTGTGCGTGTGTGTGTGCGTGTGTGTGTGTGTGTGTGTGTGTGTGTGTGTGTGTGTGTGTGTGTGTGTGTGTGTGTGTGTGTGTGACAGATGACATTCCTCTCTCTCCGCATATCGCCAGTCAGTTGGTTGGTTGAAGTCCAAAACCTATATATTTCTGACAGTTAACACTACTGCTCTTTCAACACACACAGACACACACATAGGCGTGTCCATGTCTTGGGCAGGGTCAGGTGTTGTACGCTTTCTGCCTTTTGCAGATCACGACTTGCCTCTCCCCAGGGTGTGGTGTTCATCCTATTTCTCAACAAACAAGTCCCAGCAGAACTAAAAAATACTTTGACGCTTGTCTTACATCAGGGGTGCCCACACTTTTTTGGCTTGCGAGCTACTTTTAAAATGACCTAGTCAAAAAGATATACCTACATTAATAATGCTAAATATCTATCTATATAGATATATATCTATATAAATCTATATAGATATATATTAATAAATAGCATTATTAATGTATTAATATACCGAGTATACTTTATATTTACAATATTGGCGTACCTTGCATAACTTATGACACAATATAATTCTGTACATTTTTGGTCATTACATTTTACTCTGACTTGCACTGAATAGAAACAGCCAGGGTTATGCTGCGTTCACACTGAATGCGGCACGTATTATTCGCGAGTAGATTACATGCAAAGTCAATGCACAGACGCGAATGACGCAAATTTCCGCCGGGCAGCGCAAATGACGCGAATAACTTGGGCGAAAGATTTGCGTAGTGAAAGCCAATCAGCGTTGAGAAGCGCCGCATCATCACTGCTGTCCTGCCGGTGCTGAATCAAACTGCTGCTGGGCCGCCTGAAGCAGCGCTGGAAGCAGCCGTCATTCAGACGCTGTTGTGCGGCTACAGATGATATTATGGACACGGGGCGTCTGATGGTCCGACGTTTGAGGGATTTCCACAATAACTATAAAGCAGAACTAGTGGTTAGTTCAAAGGTGGATGGCGAAAATGGTACCGCTTTTACGGAGATAAGCCACGGAGATATCCCTGCCCCTTTTCAGCCGCGAGTAAAGCAAATGGCGCAAATTAACCACATAAAGTTGAGTAAACTCACGGGAGTAGAGAATGCATTCAAGCGTCCGACCATGCGGGCGCACCGTCCGTGGTGATGGACATTGATTTACACACTGGCTGGTCTGTATATCAATCAAGTGGCAAATGTCGTAGGGAAGATACTTTTTTTTTTTCTTTTTTAATGGCATGCGATCTACCCGCGCTACCCTGGCGATCGACTGGTCGATCGCGATCGACGTATTGGGCACCCCTGTCTTACATACATTTGTATCTCTGCACTGCAAACTGTTATGTAAATATGTACATTCACACAATTTAAGCTTTCAAACACTGAATCTCTGAATCTTCTGAAACTCTGAAATGGAATTTATTGTATAGAGTCCAGAGTTGACTCCAGGTCAAATGTCGAAATCAATGGTGCTTTTGTTTTCACCTCTGTGGTGTACAGTATAATTCATGTTTTATGTTGTATGTGTCATAACACTATCTTGTTTGTTTTCTTTGTGTTACAGAAAGGGTTTGTAAAACCGGACTTTGCAGACATGACGATCTAAAAGAAAAGTAGCGCCGTACAAGTTCACTTCTTTAACAGTGGTAAGGCCTGCACTCCACCAGCCGCCCGTGGAGGAAAGAGACTGTTTATATTATTCAAAGATAGCGTAGGTTCAGGTCTTATGTGCATTACTTTATGATGACAACATGGACATGCAAGTGATGGAGGATCTCCCCAATGGAAAAGGACTTAAAAACGCGATGGACAATTCAAGAAATGTGGATCCGGTACGCTTGACTATTGATGGACTTTGATGCGATGTGTGCACCTTAACCATTTACTCTCTTTGTTTGAACACTGTATGTTTTAGTTTGGAGTCAGGGGTTTCTTATTTGTCATAGAAACATGTATTCATATGAAACCTTTTGTTCTGCCAACTGAGCAACTGTTGATGGGCAATATGGTTGACACTTGTGCCTTGTCTTCTCACTGTTGCAACTCAATTGCAGCAGAAATGCCAACAACTGTACTTTTGTAAATATTGCTTCTTATTTTACACAGAAATCAAAGTTTTATATGTTGTATTTGCGCGCTTTGTATTCATAGATTTTGAAGAGATAAATATGTGTTTATCAATATGTCTGAATTATAATGTTGTTATAATTGAATCACAGGAGATTTATAGAAATATGGATATTTGATTCAGAAATATGTTGATAATGATTATGCCTGCAAAATTTCTACAAAATGCTGATGAATGACATTTGTAATTGCTTTGTCAAATAAAACTCATGGAGTACTATGAGTTCACAGCGATGAAAAGGATACAATCCTAACTATTATATCAGAACAAATAATGTATTTGTTTTGTATTTGAGGTCATATTGCTAAATCTATCACTTCACATTCAAGTTTATTATTTTAATTTGTTGTGTAACTTGTAAGTATTGATACAAAACTCTAAATCTACGATTCATAGTTATTAGTCCTGAGGCATGAATGGTGTTTCTGTGTGGATTCTCACTGTTTTATATTTGCTTTTAAGTTGTGTACAAGCAGATGTATCATCTGGATATTTTTCAGCTAATAAAGTTACAAATTTGGAAGTGAAATGTCCTTTTTAAGCATTTCTTGTGTGTGTGTGTGTGTGCATGTACACTGCAGCGTATGCTGCGACAATCATAGAGTGACACTGAGGTGGTAAACTGAGGTCGGCCACTCCCTGTTTACATATTTGCTCCTGCTCAGACAGGAACAATACCAGACCTTCCCAGCTGCGCCCTTATTAAGACTCTGCAGGTACTGTAATCATTTCTACATGAGGACAAAGATCATCAGCCCCTACAGAGAGAAATATTTGGTCAAACTGCTTTATTAGCGAGATTGCTGTGCTATCAGTCTGTTTACATCACACACAGAAACCTGGCCGTACATAAATATCAACAACTCTGAGTTCTTCAGTCATGAGCGTCGTCCGGCTTCAGTTGAATTGTGTGCAAACAGATACCAGTGTTCTGGGTCCAAATCTGACTTCATTTTTCCATAACATTTATTTTCCTGAACCTCTGTCTACTTTCAATTGTAAAACTGGAAATTTGCTTAAGAAGCAGAATTCCTCCATCGCATCTGATATCACTCCGCCCTCTGCTGGGGACTTTATGAGAGATGTTGGCAGTGAAATGACAAATCAAAAGTTACTTATTTCCCTGATTAACACATCCATCCATCCATTATCTGAACCGCTTATCCTCTTTAGGGTCGCATTGGGCGAAGGCAGGGTACACCCTGGATAAGTCGCCAGTCTATCCAGGGCTCACATATAGACAGACAACCATTCACATTCACATTCCCTGATTAACACATATTTCAGACAAATAAAAAGATCATTAAATATTTTACACAACAGTAAAAAATACACAAAATAATGAAAATCAGTCTTTGGTAAGAAACACTCTGATTTCAACAACAAACTGTACATAAAAGAAAAAATATTAACTAGAAAACTATAAAGCAATGCTAATCTCCAAGTAGATGTATAAATCAGTAGCAGAGAGGGGAGTGTGGATCACATGTCCTCCTTAGTGACCAGGCAGTAAAAGTCTGAGCGGGCTCCGTAGTTGCGTGATCCCAGGTCCGACACGTCGATGTCGGAGGATTTGGGCTCAGCTGCAGTGATGGGAGCAGCAGGGAGGACGGGAGCTTTTAAGGACAGAGACTTGTACATAGGGAGGCGTAGCCCTGCGGCAGAAAGAAGAAATAAAGGTCAAACATCTTTCCCAAAAGAATGCAAATACATGATGTGTTACTCACTGCTGAAGTGTTGGGCTGTTGGGCTGCATGATGCTTTTTATGTAAATTACTAATCTCTCCTTAATTTAAAATGTAATTATTGTTTAATTCATGCACATTTTGAGAAGATTGATACACTCTCACATTTGTCTGTTCACATTGTGAAGCTACAGCTAGCCCGCCTGTTAGCTTAGCTTAGCATGAAGACAGAGACAAAAATGTTGTTACCAAAATAAAGAAAATTGATTTACCAGCATCTGTAAAGCTAACCACCACCGAAGTGTAAAAACATCAGGCTGTGTTTTACATTGGGTTAGATGCTGGACTATTTGTTGTCCAAGCAGAGTAACTTTTTGAAATACTAAACTTCCTTAAACGATTCTGTGTTTGGGCAGGCGTTACCTGTTTCCAGTCTTTGTGCTGAACCAAGATAAACGACTGTAGCTTCATATTTAGGTGAAGCATAATAAAGTGGTATTGATCTATTCATCTAACTAAGTAGTAAGTAAGCAAAGTAAGCAAATGCATTATTTTCTTATGTGTAAACAAATGTGCAAGCTCATCATGTGATATTATGTCCTTGTAATGAAGTTAAAAATTAACTGTAGACTAATCCATGTTTGGAGATTCAAACCAGTCTCAGACTACGGCAGTTTCAATGCACACCGTGTTGAAAAAGAGAACAGACTCTCTATCAGGTTGAGACTTGAATACAGGCCATAACTTTTGCAACAAAAGTACATGAAAAACCAAACATTTGAAAAGCATTTACATCTCTGGAATATAGTCAGTTCCAGATGGTCGTTAAACATGAGTATGCTTCTCTCAATAATATAAACCCAAACAGTTGCACACCTCACATTCATTTATGTAAGGTAGCAGAGCTTTAATATGCCTTTCTTTTATTTGCATGTGCAAATAGAGTGAAGAGTGAACCAAACATCAGTACTGGAGGACGTATCGAGTCCTGTGTCTGTTGCTCTTACCCAGATCTCCAGCGGGGTCTGTGTCTGAGCGGCAGTCAAGGTAGTCGGAGTCGAGGGTCAGCATTGGGTCCTTGTCATCGTGCAGCACAGTCTGAGGGTCGCCTGCAGACTCGCTGCGGAAGACGACTCCGCGAGGCATCGCTAAGGCCAGCTCCTTCCAGAAGACTGAGCAAGGAGTCTGTGGAAACCGAAAACACACTCCGCCATTAAAGGCTGCAGAACATGATACATAGTAGATACTGTACATTTCTTTTTTTTTTCTACATTGATATGTATATGTATCATTTACATTGAAACAAATTTCTATAGAGAGATAACTATTATTGCACAATTTTTATATATAATCAGTTTAATAATATTGTCAGTTAATCAAACTCAAACTCTGTTGCTGATTTAGTCATACATGTGTAATGTATTGGAAACAATTTAAAACCAAGTTCAAACGGTTTTTTAATGATCTTTAGTGAAGTCTTTTCACATGATTATTTCACTGTAATGTAAATGTGTAATGTTGCTTCAATGGAAACACAACATGCTCTCAGTGGGAGATTCAAGGCAAGGTTTTTTGAGAGAAGCATACTGGTGTTTTAAATTACTCATACTGTATTTTGTTTGTTATTGATGTTAGTTTGCTCAGAAAGCACTAATGGGTAATATTATTATTATTATTAACTCACCACAGAGTTGTGCCTCCAGGTGAGTATAGTGAGGCAGTGCTGGTGCTCAGTGAGCAGCTGCTTGATCTCAGGCCTCATGCGTTTGGACTGACCCTCCAACATGATGAGGACGGGCCGCTGACACAGCTCCAACAGGTGCAGGAGGCCCTGACTGAAAACACACACAGCTCCACTATGTCATGACAGGACACACTGGAGACACTGCTCCAAATTGCAGCAACACTGACCTCAAGTGGTGTATTCTAATGGTGCCACAGTCATTTATATAAAGTGCTGTTTGAAAAGAATCGTTTATACATTAAATTCTTCTGACCTGAAGTTATTGGAGCACCAGTCCTGCTCAAGGTAAGCATGAGAGAGCAACACGATCAAACGCCGAGAGCGACTGATGTTCGTGAGCAGCTCTGCAGAAGGTTCTGGAGACAAATGACAAGGTTGTGCATTGTTATGACAATAGTTACCCAAAAGCCTGTTTCACAAAAAGTGCTTTCAAGCAGATGGTCACACAAATGATATGCAAATTAAAGATGCATTTACATATGTAAAAGTCTGAGGCAATTGTTTTGATTAGAGAAACGTCTCAAGATTGGATTTTGAAGATTAAAACTAACAGAAACTGCATAGAAATGCAGTCCTTTAAAGACCAACGGACAAATCTTACCTGAGTCAGGTAGAATATCGTTGTCATTGATGTGCACCTTGAGTGCATTTTTATTCTCCAGGTGAGGTTTGAGAATAAAGTTGACAAACTTCCTGTCATGATCATTGTTCACGTAAGAGATATAGGCATCATATAATTTGCCATCTGAAGACATGGAGACACAAACATACCAGTGGTGTTGATACTACTGAACAGTCTTATACATGATAATAGCAAAATGTTATCACTTCAGAGGCCTCACCATTGAGTTCATAGGCGCCGTAGGAGTTCCTGTACCAGAGTTTGATGTTCAAGTGACACCTGGAGTACACAACTGCAGCTACAGCCAGGAGGAGGAGGAGAAAGGCGGCTGCAATAACAGCAGATGTGTGGTTGGGGCCGTCTGGACACACAAACAGGTCTGCGGACCAAAAATAAGCATAAAATAAACAATCAATACTGATAAAAACTCCGGAATATGGATTTTTCAGTAGAGTGATTCTGTACATCGGGGTCATTGCAACAGTTAAGTACTGTGCACATTATTAATGTGCAGGCAATTCTGGGAGAAGTAACATAAATCAGAATCAATTCATGTTGTGAATTACAAGATTACACACTGGCTTCCTGCCAAAATGCTGTAAAAGGATACAAACTTGATGTATCTGTGTGTCGATGGTATTATTGGGTGTGTGACAGTTGACAATGTGTGTAGAGCTGGCGGACTTTCTCCTGCTCCATAGCACATTGATCGTGTCTACAATACACTTTCATATGGTTTTTGATAATGTACAAAACCGCGGCTCTTCATGGAGTCTGGCCTTTCACTGTTTTCTCTAATCTTCGTTGTCACATTTGTGTGTCTCTTTCGTCTTTGGGTGGGTAATCTTTCAGGAAATGACAGGAAACCTGGAATGCATAGGTTGGTGTCTTTAGTTCTTACCTGAGTACGGCAGGCTAAAGTCAGAGGAAATGTTCCTCACTGTGCAGCTGTAGAGCCCAAAAGCATCCGGCTTTGTGAGGCTGATCACCAGCAGACTGTTCACCATCAGCTGGCCGACATCAGCAGACCTAATATGCAGGACAGAAAGCTTGATCTCACTTTGAAATACCCTTTAAAAGCAGGTGCATGTCACTGATATTTTAAAAGCTTCAATTCACCATGAGGAGGTATTCTGCGTGTAATGCGTGTGATTGGTGAGGGGTTGGCCATCTTTACTCCACTGCAGCGTGGCGTCACAGTGCTCTTCTGTTGGGTCCCATTGGAGGAGAGCAGTGCAGTTCAGTGTCACAGTGCATTCCACGTTCACCCGGAGTCCGGTCGAGCTTCCATTCAGTTTAAATTCTGGGGCTTTGGAGCACTGAGACTCTGTGGAAAGACATACCACTGTTATCTGTGTTCACTGCAGGGGCTCCAGACAATAGAGGCCTTTATGTGCACTGCCAGGTAAAGCCTGAGACTGCAGCTGGAAGACAAGCTGAAATGAAATGCCTCCCCTACAAACTCTACGTTTACTTCAGGGACAGATAATAGCTTACTGTGAAAGACACATAATCACAGGATAAGGTTTGAGATGACTTCATCACATGAGGAAATAATACATACCTTTAACGACGAGACGAACAGTGAATGAGGCTGTGCTGTTGCTCTGTTGTATACAGGTGTAGTTCCCTTGATCTTGCAAGGTGAGGCTGGAAAACTCCAGGTAGGCCTTCCCTCCCTGAGTAGGGAGCGGCTGACAGTCCTTCTTCCAGGTCAGCTGGGGCTGGAGGGAGCTCTGGGGCTCCAGAGGGCAGTTCAGCCGATACGGAGCCCTCTGCCGCCCCACCTGCTCCTTAAACCTGCTCTCATCCACACAAGACTGAGCTACAAACACAAAGAAAGCAGATTTACACAGTCGTGACTTAACTTATTTTAGAGAAACCAGTTTGCCCACACGTTAACAGTTTGCATTCCCTCTGTACAGCTTCAGAAGACGTATTGTTGTGTTTAGCTTTGGGCAGAGATTAAGTGTCAAATGGTGCATGAAGGTGAACTCAGCCAACTTTGAGCAAAGGGGGTGTTTTGTCAGGACAGATTTAGGATACACGTCGGACGATCTACTAGTGAGCGCTGCCCTAAGAATCTGGACCTGTTCTTCAAGATGTTCCGCGCATGCGCTAATCCGGAATTTGACTAAACCAGCACAACTGCCCGCTCTGGTTCCTCTCTGACTTCCCTTTAGCTTTTTTATTATTTTTTTTAACCGTTTCTCAAACAAAGTGACACTCATCCGGGTCCGAAGTCCGGCTCAAGTGCCCATGTTTCCAGGCAGCAGCATGTGACCGCGTGACAGATACTGTGACCCTGCATATGACCACATGTATTTACCCATCCAGCATCCCATAAACAGAACCGTTTTTAATGGTCGAATATACAAAAAAACAATGCTGTGAACACTACAGCTATCAACAAATGCAATAAAGAGTAAACCTATGATATATGAGTACATTTAAGTATGCCTAATGTTGTACATCCTTACCCTCCGCGAGGACAGACTTGTCCCATTTCCCGGTGAACACCAATATAAAAGCGAATAAAATAAGAGCCATGAGCCGCAGTCTTCTTCCTCCTCTTCCTCCTCAGGTAACAAGTGAGCCTAGAAAATAGTTTTTTGTGTAACCTACATAACTACCTATAAGATACTGATTATTACTGTTTAATGCATGTGACTACGTAGACGTCAGCCTTCTGGTTAAGGACAGCACCTGGAGATACCTGAAACACTTCTGCTATTGGCTCTCCGTGGTCACGTGACGTTCTACCTACACTGGCACTTGGGAGGAGTCCGGAAAACTTACTAAAATACAACATCTACGTTTCGTGCAACCTTAATATAATTATATCTCTAGCAAATTCAGGCTTAGCGTTTGTTCTAATCTAAATGTACAACAGTATTTCGTTTTAATAGGGCACATTTTATACATGATTTATAAGAGGTAAATAAATAATTAATCTCGCGGTTGTTAAAAATCTTATTGGCTGCACGTTAAATCCATACATAAATCTTCATAAGTTTTTCACTTTTTAATAATCAGTATATAGCATTCTTTATAATAACCCATGATTTTGAAGTGTAAAAGTTTATATGTGAGAAATGAACATTTCATCATCAAATCAGCAGCAAATGTAAAATTAACACATTGATTTTCATCAGCCCTTTCCAGAAATGATGTCCAACAGTCTAACCAGTTAAGGGGATTTCAATCAGGAGAGACAGTGAGTGATTAGTAGTTAACATTTATTATGCCAGGTGACACGTTCATGAGTTACACATAATTTATTTGGAGCTTGAACTCAACGAGGAGATTTGAGATGGCGCTGTGTTTGCCCTGAGCGGCAGCCGTCTATAGATCCCCCTCGAGGAGTCCAGACACTGGTGGTGGTGGCTGGAGGTTCTGCTGGAGTTGCTGGAGATGCCGCTTGGGTGCTGGATCTGTGGAGGCGGATGGTGCTGGGGAGGTGGAGGGTCGCATGAGTCAGCAGCAGGACGCTAGGGCGGAGATACAGCAGATTTAAAGGAAGCAGCGCGAGCTGATAGGCTAACGCGAAGGTGTGGCTTGGCGCTTAATGGCTGGCGCCGCCCCGCTGTCGAACAGCTGGTGGAGTATGATGCTCTTGACACTCCTGATGGAGACGTCCGGTATAGCATGTGCGCTGCTGGTGACAGCTGTATGAGTGGGGGCCTACACACCTGGCGTGAGGGGATGGTCTTCCTGTCTGAACTTACGCTAGAGCTTCATTTCTCACAACCTGCCAACCCAAAAAGTGTCCTTATAATGGTCCATGTTTTATTTACCATTAATAAAGTTACAACTTTATAATCCCATTATAATGGTCCACTGTGGTATACTGTTCAAATATATGTTGTTTATATTTTAGCTACATATGATGGTCAAAATGCTGTTTCAATACATTTCAAATGGATACATTTCCTGATAATATTTTTTAGCTTAGAATTCTTGAATGTAAAGATGTTGAGACTTAGACATAGTAGCATCAGCTCTTAAAAGACACCACGTGTGACTTCTCTTTAAAATATAAAATCCCCTCGGGTCATTAAATCCCCACAATTGCCATAAACAATGCACAGAGCTTACATGAAGAAAATGCCGACATAAATGTAGCTATTACTAAATATCTGATGTGTATACTCTTAAATCTGTAATTTGGCAAAACAAAAACATTACCTTTGGCACCTTTTAACAGACACTTAAATTCAAAAGACATTTCAGTATATGATGTCAGTTTTCCTCTTTTATTCAGTAATATAAAATAGTATAATGCAAAACATTATTCTGTCTGGTTTACAAAAGACACCTTCAGACTCCATCTGCAGTAATGACAATCATCACAGCGCTTTTTTACACTATAAGGCAACATAGTAACACACAATCAGTACTGTATGTGCAGTCGCGGTATAAATTATCTTTAGGCCTTCAATAAAAACACTGACATGCATCTCACAAATATAGAGATCCAACAGTAAGCTATCAGTGCATTCTTACAATATAATAAGAACAATTTTGTTGTCAGTAAAATCAGTTGCTGTACACTTGTTTTGCCCCAAAGCTGTCTAGCTTCAAAGTTCGTTTTGTAGATGAGAATCCAGATAGCCAGCCATTAACATTTGAATGCAAACAATAAAAGAGAGTGAGAGCCCTCTGTCTGAACTCTTCAGAAAGACGATGAATGGCTTTGAAGCTGACTCAACACTGATAGTCTGGACACTTTAATGCACAAGGCAACGCCGGGCTCAGGGTGAAACATGTAAACTTTAAGTGTTTGAATGGGATCACGCTTCAAATGAACTGCAAGGAAGAAAAAAAAAGGTTGGTTAGTTGCAGCATTTATGTAAAGGAAACAGAGTTTTCCTTTCAATGTATACCACTTAGAATTCATTCATCAAGATGAATGCTGGCTTTAAAAACTCTAAAGTAAACACTGCCACATGCAAGTGCCTACACAGTGGGATAAAATAGCAAGGTCAGGATGAAGTTTCTCAAAAGTTTGAATGCATTGATTTTCCACAAGTCAGAATGTCTGCTGAATGTGATGTAAAACACAAGATAGACTTGTGTCTCTGTGTGTTAATACTGGCAGTAATGGGTCACATCATGGCCGATACCAGATCCACCTAATACGGTCAGTATCCGCTCCAATACCGGGCCAGTGAATTTTTCAGAAACCGTCTGCCACAACAATGTAACCACATATTACTTGAGACTCACCTGAGTTCCTCTTTTAGTCTCTTGAGTTTATCAAAGAGTCTATCATTCTTGACCTGCATGGGAGCGCTCGGCACAAACCAGGCTGCAACAAACTTGCATATGACGACAACGTGCTGCAGGCAGAGAGGAAAATGTTAGGTATGTTATCTCCTTTTGTATCTGTAAAAATGTGATTTGTTAAAGATACCATTCACTAGTTTTGTAATAACCAAGATCAACGACCAACGAAGATTCAAAATAGACAAACAGTTGGGAGGACATGCGTGTTGTATTTTTCAGTGTAAGAAGATGTGGTTGGTGGTTTCTTGTTTGGTCATGAGACTTACCTCAAACAGGATGACAAAGGCAAAGCGCACAGCTAAAATTAGCCAGAATTGTGGGGTAAAACTGTAGTCCTCATTGCTCCTGTAGTCTTTATACCTGTGAAGAAAAAATTAACAAAATGTGGATGTTATCTCTCTCTTATTTCTCAATCACACAGTTGATTATTCTGCTTCCAGCTGCAGTGATGGCAATTGAAGAAGAATGTAAAATGTGTTTATATAGCACTTCTATCCCGAGGTTAGACTGTCCTCACAGGAACAGTAACAAGATATCTGAGTTGGCAGTTATTAACGCTAGTGGTGGGAAGAGTCAGTGCTTTTTACTCTGTTGTTACTCAAATTACATGTTTTGACTTCTTCTGTCCTCAAAATAACTTCTGACCTAATTACTCAGCCATTGAAGACCCATCCGATTAAAGGGGAACAAACCTGCAGTAAGAGACATTCAAGCCACTGGCAGTGACCATCTGACTGGCTGAAAACTCGTTGCCTATGTTCTGGTCGTCCATTTGTGCAATTGAGAGAGTGTTGTTGATGTATCCAGCCATGCAGCTTGAAAAGAAGAAGTTATTTACTTTAAAGTGAGTGTTGCAGATTACATGCCAGAACATAAACATCTTCTACGAGAATTCTCACTCAATATCCGTCACTGTGCCGTTGGCACATGGGCCATAGCGGTAGCGGTACACCAATCGAGGGATGAAGTCTGAAGATACACCGATGACCAGCCCGTTTGCAATGACAGCCAAGACACCGATAGCTTCCAACACGTCTATCCACACACCTGAGGAAAGGAGACGTTGATGAGAGGAGAGTTTTATCTCCAATATAAACAGGCAGACTACATTTGAATTCTCAGTCAAAAGCGATGCTCACCAATATCGTTGGTCTTCTTGGGAACCAGTCTGCGCTCCAGAGCAACCATTTTAATGGCATCCAGGCGTATCTCAATGACATTATTAATGAGAGCTAGCAGAGGAGCGAGAGGAAACGCTGCCACAAATATGGTGGTAAAGCTGAACTGGATCACTGAGGAGAAAGCAAGACATATATTATTGTTCCAAAACCAGTCCAGCGTTTGTCTAGTGTCTACTGTTTTTGTTGTTGAAGAATCCAGCGGAGTACACACCCATTTCCAGGAATTCATGGAACAGGCTGAAGGAGTCGACATCATTGAGACGGTAGTTGCTGACCCAGTCTCGGAGCTTGCAGTTATCACACAGTTCAGCTCCTTGTTTGGTCTCTGATTCATCTTTCAGGTAGCAGTGGGCACATTTCCTCTGCAGCTTCTGGGTTCTTCGTCTCTTCAACCACCTGCAGAACCAGCTGATGCAACCAAGAGACAGCTTTCAAAACACCGGACAAGGTGTGAGTAAAGTGGATTTAACAGTGTTATTCAGTATTTAATCAGATTTATACTCACGGCCCAGTGAACTCAAAGACATTGCTGATGGTTTGCTTGAGTACCATTATGATGGCCATTTGGATGAACAAATCTGTGAGACATCCACTGGGATGACACTGCACAAGGGAGAGTAACTTGTTTGAAAAGCAATCAGACATTAAAAAAAGATAAATGGACATTGAGTGATGCTAAATGAGATGCATGTTTATGTCACAAACCTCTTCTAGCCTCCATTTCCCTGAAATACGGACGTAACCACCAGGATGCCCATTTATCCTGTCAAAAACATGTTATTAGTTGGGTTGGGACACTGGGTGTTAATAATTAAGGACAACGAGTTTATTTTATTTGGACTTTAATTTACATGTCCTTTATGTGTTCTATGGGTTTGAAATCTGAGTCTAGAGCAGACTATTTGTATACCGATATACATTACATATGACGCCAATAAAAGTCCAATATGAATATTGAATTATCGGCTGGTCCACTTGTTCTTACCTGCCGAGAAAAAAGGCCACGTAGAAGAGGGAGGAGAAATAGGTGAAGAACTGGAAGGTGAACATCTTGACAGTGAAGCTCTTCTCTGTGGCAGCAAATGATCTGGTTTTCTCTAGAGAACAGAGACGTCATGTCAGTTTTTATGCAGTTCACTATTTGGTCAATGGATGGCACAATCTCACACACTTGCTTGAGACTACAACATAATTTACATATGACATTGATTACATCATTACCCCTATATACATTTAGAGTTACATGTTGGAGCACATAATATGAAGATTTCATTTTGAGTGTGCAAACTAAAGCTATCATAAACTGTAATCAACACATCACAGCTGAACGTGACTGGCTCACTGATAACAGGTAAAGCACAGGTGCAATCAGTAACCTCATGATTGATGCATTCTAATCAGGTGAGACAGTAACAGGGCCCTGATATCAGGCATGCTGCCTCACTGAGCAATCAGGCCCCATAAATGTTTTTAGCCAAAATTGCGAATGCTTTTTCTCTCACATTAAATCCTGATTATCTCCTCATTCACAAGGTCTATTTGAAAGATTTAAAAAGCTATAAAATACAGAAGACCCTTGTGAAGATATATAATAAGGCCATATATGTGTTAGTGGTATATTGGTTTATGATAATACACATACAAAAGAAAAAAAAAGTAAAAAGATGTATTTTTTTTAAGAAAAATTATGTTAAAAGTTAATCTTTATTACCTTACACATCGATGTGAACACTTTTTAAATTACTATAAAATAGCTCAATGTTGTAGGAGTATCTGTGCGAAGTTTGGCTTTGATTGGGTAAGTCAATTTTCATATTTTTTGCTGGACACAAATGGCATTCCTGTGCATATCTTTGCAATGCTTTGTCTGAGAGTGGAATTGGCAGATTCTGTAGGCTCTAAGGATTCTAAAACCGTTGAGTTTAGGCCTCTAGCTGGTTCCTAACTTTTTTAATCAGCATTATTCAAAACTCGGGGTCCATACTTAGTCGTTTTTGAGTCACTTTAATTCATGCTTATGGTTTATGTTTGTAATTACTGTGTAATAGTGTTATAAACATGACACAATTAACTTATACTGACTTGTGGTGCAGGGATATGACATTTCTTGGGTTTTATTTAATTTTATTTAATTTTTGTTTGATTTTTTGGGATTTTTTCAGTCCCAGAGGCTAAACCCAAAAGCACCAAAATTGGGGCAGATGGGGCCTATATTGTTAATGTGAAATGACCTGCTTCACCTGCCATGGCAGGTCAAACATGTCTGATGGGGGAAAAAAGGTCTATTAAAGGAACAGTGTGTAGCATGTTTTGGGTTCTAGACAAGACAAAAATATACCATATACCATAGAGGCCTGAAGAGATACAACTCTCTTGTCTTTAACATTAAGACTGCAAACATATGATGTTTCACTCTCTCGTTATTCAACTTGAAAACCTTCAGACTCGTCTTATAAGCGTTTGGGGTTCGGACTTAGCTCGACGTGACAAGACAGGCAGATGTTTTTTATTCTATTCTACCGTCCTCAGACTCTCTCTCTCCTAAAGTTTTAAAGCAGTTTTCTTCCCGTCACGTCCCACCTTCTTTCTAGTTTCCCGTCATTGAGTTTGGCTGAATATCAGCTGACCTATCATGTTTCTTTACAACTGACACTTATTTCCTCGATCAGTGTGCATCGTGGCCCATTTCTACCCAATGTCTACTCAGAGCTATTGTTTTCTCATGAATATCATAATTCCTTCATGTAATGAAGACATTGTGCTTGGCTGCTATAAACTTGTTTTTGGAAGTTTTAAATTAGTTTTTGTTTTTTTTAAGGTTTCCCCTGACTATTTAAGAAAATAATACTGATTTGTTGGTAATCCTCCTAAGAAGATTGGGACATAGTGTGCAGGGTCTGTGAGCGGACATTGAATTTGGGCAACTGTAGCTGCTGTCGTGTTCCAGACATTACTTGTTATCTGTCTGTTATCTGTGTGTCTGTGTGTGAACAGCTTCCTTTCTGATTACCTGCCTTCCTGCTTCAGCGCCCCTGCATATTTGAACTAATTAAAATATACTGGTAAGTAAACGTACCTAAATCACAGAGCTTCATGGCAACAATCCTGTTGATCTGCAAAGACGAAGACATTGTCATACTCATGGAGAATACCACCAAAAGGAGAAAGAGATGCACATTTTGAGACCTGCATACCCGTGTCATGACAGTGATGATGAGGTAATGGAGGACGGCCCCCAGCATCATCGCTCCGCTGTTGGAGTGGGTGCTCAGGAACTCCCATGATCCCTCAGCCAAGAGCACTGCTGCGATCACCCTGAACACCACCAAGGCGTGTGTCAGGCCAATGATCACCAATATCTGTGGAAATAAAAACACTCACTTGTATTATTATACTTGTAAGGGCCTCCATTAACTATGAAAACAAAAATACCCTACGTTTAATGCCAACACCTGAACCTTATAAAACTTAAATCTGATTCCTATTTCAACCGAGCTTTAAAGATGTACAAGCTATTTAAAGATGCAATATATACAGAATTCTGTGCAATAATATAGCTGAAACCAACTATTTGCTATGTAAATATACAGTGAGGTAATGCCTCCCCAAGCAGAGCATTAAGTTACTCTCCCCCTGAGTATGTTTTTATCTGCGCTTCTCTGTCATAGCCGGGCTGGTGGTGTCTTCTTTTCGGGCATGCTTGTACATGTGCTCTGCACTGCCCTTATACAGATGATAACGCCGTCCCAAACAATGGCATTTTTGCAGAAGAGTAGCACCCACCCTCCAATTCCCCCTCAGGTAACCACTGTTAGCTCTGTCAGCCCGTTTGCCGTAGTTTCTACTGTTAGCGCTGTTAGCGCTGTTAGCTGCCAGCTGCCGGCTCAGTCATCGTCATGTTGAGAATCGTTGAGAGGCAATTGAAATGCACTTAATATCATGAATAGCACCTTTAAAGAACATTTATGAAGAGGTTTAAAGGACAAGTCACCCACCATAGCTGTGACACAGATAAAAACCAGAGTGCTGCGGAGATAGGAGTGCTTGTATTCTTTTGGTTCACAGTTAACGTCGTTCACAATTTCAAGGATCAGTTCCTCCTACAGTTAAAAAAAAAAAAAGTATGCACAGTCATAGTTCCAGTGAGCACTGACCAGGTATTACTGAAATGTAATGTATACAACTGATCATACCTCCTCCTCACACCAATCTGACACTTTCCATTCGCACACAAAGGAAGCCCGATGTCTCTTCCAGAACTCCAAAAACAGTGTTGCTGTGAAAATCAAGGATTTTTATGAGTCTATAAAACCTATAATAATAATGTGAAATATGAATGAAAACAAAGATCCACTATGGTAGTAATAGTAAAGTATATGTTTTGCATTCATCTTTCTCTCAATGTATGAAAATATCCATTCAAGGTTTAACATCTGATGAAACATGTTTTGCTTTTGCCATGTACATACATATTTGCTTTTGGTTTTAGCATACTGACACGGGGCTTTGTCACACAACAACATTAACAGTATTACTTTTTGCAGTAGCTGTTCAAGGTCACTGTACTCTCCCCAATGCTACTACATATCATTTAGCCTGAACCCTTTTTTTTTTTTTTTTACAACAGATACAAATTGGATGTGAGAAGAGGTTTGCCAACAGACTGTTAACATTTAAAAATGCACAAAAAAACAACAGAAAAGCTGAATAAGTCAGTGAAAGAGCATTTCTATGTTCTCATAGATGGCTGCTTGACCGCCCCCACGGCCAGATGGCCTGGGCTGACTGCAAAGTGAGAAGCCAGGGCGAGTAGGTTCTCTCTGTGATGTGGCATTTCTTTGGCAGTGCACATCTCATTGATCATAAAACATCCAGGCAGTTGGATAAAATAAATGAGAGGCAGACAAAAGACTTGTTTGTACCAGTGATCCTGTAAAGCCAAACGTGTTCAGGCGAAAAAATAGCATTGGAGAAGAGTTATGCATCCTGATTTTTAAGGATCTTTTATTAAATCTGCATGGGTTCTAATGGCCATAAACAAAATTGCATCTGCAGCAAGTATGATTGTGATATGTCTCACTAATCTATCTTAAACAGAGAACTAAATATTGCAAATGCATGACTATGTCTATGAACACAAGAATAATTATATCATATAGACACACAAAACTCACCCCACACTGCCATGAACATTGCAAAGAGCACTGTGCCATTATTATCAAACAGCAGGCTCACCTGTAGGTAAACCAGGAGACCATCAGTGAGCACAAACAGACAAATATTCAGCCATCCAATTTAAATGCACTGATGTACCTTGGCGTATGTGCAGGTGTCGGAGAGCTTCCACACTTTGCATCTCTTGTCACAAAGGGGACACATGACCGTGTCAGCCTCACAAACCTCCTTTCTGCAAAACAATGAGCGCTCTATTTACCGCAGTGCAAATGCTAGGTTATGTTGACACAAATACTGCGTTGCTGTGGAAAAACTTACATGAGGGGTGAGCTGTTGAAGAAGGCAAGGCCATAAAGGAAGACAATGACTCCGATGATAGCAGGCGGGATGAGCAGATACGTGTACCAGCCCAACCAGAGGTAGTACAAGGCCACCTTCTCCCCAAAGTAGTTCCTGACATGGGAACACACGCACACAGCCGGAGAAAATGACGAAACACATGAATAATGTACATTTATAATATGTCTATCATATGTTTCTTATGTACACATAATGGACTTATAATGCTGTTTGAGGCATACTAAACCAACATTTTCAAAATGATGTCAAAGTATAAAATTGATCAAATCTGCAAGAAACAGACTTTTATCAAGTAACACATAAAAAAACAGAGTATGTTGTATTTCCCAACATAAATTCAACTTGTATTCACAAGGGTGTGTTTAAGCCTCCATCCATCCATCCATTTTCATCCGCTTATCCGGGGTCGGGTCGCGGAGGCAGCAGGTCAAGCAGGCCGACCCAGGCTTCTCTCTCACCCGCAACATCTACCAGCTCATTCTGGGGGATCCCGAGGCGTTCCCAGGCCAGCTGGGAGATATAATCCCTCCAGCGTGTCCTGGGTCTTCCCCGGGGCCTCCTACCAGATGGACGTGCCTGGAAAACCTCTAAAGGGAGGCGTCCTGGAGGCATCCTAATTAGATGCCCGAACCACCTCAGCTGACTCCTTTCGACACGAAGGAGTAGCGGCTCAACTTCAAGCTCCCTCCTGATGTCCGAGCTCCTCACCCTATCTCTAAGGCTGAGCCCGGCCACTCTACGGAGGAAACTCATTTCGGCCGCTTGTATCCGCGACCTCGTTCTTTCGGACACGATCCAAAGCTCGTGACCATAGGTGAGGGTTGGGACGTAGACCGACCAGTAAATTGAGAGCTTCGCCTTCCGGCTCAGCTCCTTCTTCACCAAGACGGCCCGGTGCAACGCCTGTTTTACTGCTGCAGCCGCACCGATACGCCTGTCGATCTCCCGCTCCATTTTACCCTCACTCGTGAACAAGACCCCGAGATACTTGAACTCCTTCGCTTGTGGTAGGCACTCTGTCCCCACCCGGAGGGAGCAATCCACCGGTTTCCGGCAGAGCACCATGGCCTCAGATTTCGTGGTGCTGACTCTCATCCCCGCCGCTTCACACTCGGCTGCAAAACGCCCCAGTGAATGCTGGAGGTCATGGTCCGAGGAGGCAAACAGGACCACATCATCTGCAAACAGCAGAGAGGCTATCCTGAGATCCCCGAACCTGACATTCTCCGCCCCACGGCTGCGCCTAGATATCCTGTCCATGAAAGTCACGAACAGGACCGGTGATAAAGGGCAGCCCTGGCGGAGGCCAACACCCACCGGGAACGTATCTGACTTACTGCCGAGGATACGAACACAGCTCCTACTGCAGGCGTACAGAGACCGGATGGCCCGTTGCAACGGGTCCGGCACACCATACTCCCGCAGCACCCCCCACAAAAAGCCCCGAGGGACCCGGTCGAAAGCCTTCTCCAAGTCCACAAAGCACATGTAGACTGGTTGGGCAAACTCCCAGGACCCCTCCAGTATCCTTGCAAGGGTAAAGAGCTGGTCCACTGTTCCACGACCAGGACGAAACCCGCACTGTTCTTCTTGAATCCGAGGTTCGACAAACGGTCGGAGCCTCCGTTCCAGCACCCTGGCATAAGCTTTTCCCGGGAGGCTGAGTAGTGTGTTTAAGCCTCTTGGAGCTTAAACTAGTTCAACATACGAGGAGAACAAGTGCTCGACTGACAGTGATGCTGTACAGTGTATCCTGTCACTTGTTTGCTGAAATCACACAGCTAACATGTTGACATGAAGCTGACCCAAATCCAATTACTTTCTTTCAATTAAAAGCGAAGACATGATGCATGTTTGCAGAGTGCTCCGCTGTTTGGACTCAGTAAACAAGTGAATATAAAGACAAACGCTCTCATGTGTACCAGCAATAAGTGCTGGACATGATTTTAAACAAAGAGGCCTGCTTCATGCGTGGGTGGCGACATGTTTGCTTGTTACCTTGTTGTCTGGGGATGACATGAAAAACAATAATGCTGCAATAACTGCAACTGTAAAAATGAAGCAGGAAAATGAATAGGCTGTTGTGTTGCAGTCCAAACCTGACAGCAGTGATTGGTTGCCCTTGGAGACAGGCTGTCCATCGTGCCCAGCTCTCCTTCAGCTCTCTCTGTTTCTTTTTCTGAAATCACCAACATGAAGAAGAGCTTTGCACATATTGGTAATCACAACATACGGCCAAACTGAATTCAGAAGCTTACAATGTAAAAACACAATCAACTGATTTTACTGTCTTTGCTGTCGATGCAATTACAAAAACATCCACGAATGAAGCTGCTTCATGTTTCTAATAAGCTTCAGAACTGTATTTACATTTTAATTTCCTAGACATTTAATGTAAACGCCTTCACAGTGTTGAGGTAAACACACATATGCATGCTATTGCTTACATGTGCACACACTGTTTGTGTCAATGTATGTTCACACACATGCCCACATACTCCCAGCTCCTAATGACTCACTGCGTTACTGAGAACAAATACTTTTCTGGCAGCAATGTATTGTTTTGAAAAGCTCCTGCCAAGTTTCACTTCATAATTTTAGATTCTCAGTAAGTAAGAACAGAAAGAAAATAGTGTCACTAGCAGGAAGATGTGTGGATCCACACAGAGAAAATATACTGGTTTAATCGTATTATTGTGATATCATTCTGACCTTATGAAAATGATGATTCAGTCTACTGTTTTCATTCTTCATTCATACAATCTGTTTAATCTGCAGTTCATATCCCAAACCTGGTAATAGCAGGTCCTATATCAGGGCCTATATGGTGACTATATTGCTATATGTCATCGTGATAAATCATAGATGCCGTATAAGAAGGAGGCTTATACTGTATGTTAGGATGTTTACCTCATGCAAGCAGAACCGTGCCTCAAAAACCTTCATCTTCATAAGATCCCGCAAACTCTCTGGGAAGACCAACAACAGGTGAGTGAATAAAAGATGAGGTGTTCGGTCACCTCTGGAGATTGTGAATACAGTTAGTCGTTCTCACCTCCTGAACGAATATAGGTGTGATTCAAAATGAAGTGGACAATCCTTATCCTGAAACAAGGACGAGTGTCACTTATAAAGCTCAACGTTCAGCAAGAGGCCGTAAAAACCTAATTAAATCACATTTGTATGCAGCCAATATGGAAAACAAATTATGTATTAAGATCACAGAGAGCACATAAACCATGACAGATGCTTTAATGTGCATTTGTGGTTGTTTAAATTGACAACAATAGCTGCTGTACGGCAGCATGTTTTACCTGGTGCTGAGTGGTACAACGTTCTGATCCGAGCTCCAGTTACAAGCATCCGACACTTTGAGCAGATACCTGTACCTCTCAAATATTTCTTTCGGTGCTTGAATCCCATAGAAGACGAGATCATCATCTATGATTTTCTAAAAAGGATGAATAAAGACCAGATCGATAATCGTGTAACCTTCGCAACATTAGAGAATTTTTGTTTTTGTTTTTATTAAAGACTTACGGTAACTTTCAAGTTCTTTTTTTTCAGTTCTTCGATGTATTCAGTTTGCTTCTTGAAAGCCTCTCTCTCCTGTTTCTCAATTGTTTTGGCAACCAGGACGTAGTCGTATGAAAGAGGTGTGTGCTGAGTGGCAATAATAATAATATGGCAAAGTCAGACTTTCAGAAATGATAAGGATACATCTTAATCTGGCAATGAGGTAGCCTGGACTAGTTAGCTTGTTATTAAAGGAGACACATTGAATTCTTACCACAGGAGGGAGTGACTGGTCGCTGCCATTCTCTTTTACCACTCCCATCAATTCCAGTAATTCAATACTGGGCTATACAATTATTAGAAAAACAATACAAGTCATTAACAAAGTTATGTTAATTTCCTCACATCTTTAATAAAGAAATAAATGGGTTTCATCATTCCACTGGTATTTAAAGAGACAGTTCACCCCAAAATAAAAATAGACATTTGAGCGCCACAAGCATAGTGCAATCCCTATGCTTGTGGCGCTCAAAGCTCAAAACTCACCAGCAATGTCTCTTCATAAATCATGACCCGGTATTAAAGATAATACACAGACATTGTTGTGAACCTTTGTGAGTTCTTCAAATGTATTGTTGGCACTTCGAGCGCCACAAACTCTCCAAAACTAGGAAACTCACACCAAAACAATCTAAATTGATAAATAGCCCTACAGGTAAAAAGGAGGACAAATAAAACAATATTTTAGTGTAAACTGTCCCTTTAAGAATAAAACAAACATGCAGAAAGGTCATCTACAACGTAGTCCTGTTTAACTATGACGTGAGCATGTGTCAGTGTCAGTGAATGCCTCTGTAGTGATCCTGACAGAGAAGTGGGTTAGTTTAACTGACTGAACCGCATGGCATGTGGATCTACTGACACCCTCATGCCGATCCAGGCTATTCAGCGGAGGTGTGGCAGACCTACACCTACAATCTGAACAGCATGATACCGGTGGAAGCACATATTACATCCCATTCAACACTGACCATGGTGTAGTCTTGGCTTGTGCAAAGGGCCTTGTCCAATATTTAGTCTGACAAGTGCAGGATTGGCAGCGGGGCTATGTTCAACATAACACACTGTTATGAGTAGCAGCTGGTCTCAGAACGGCCTCATTCTGAATCGCTATAATCTATGTGTTATGTGTGAATATATAAGATCACCCACCTGCCTCCTGTGGACGGGCATGATGAGTAGGTGCTGAATGCAGATGCGAGTTCCAGGATTGAAAGAAGAAAAAAAAGAAAAGAAGCTTCAGTCACCATTCAATGGTCCCAGAGCCTCTCCGTGCGCTCCACGGCTATAAAATGACATGATTGCACTTGAGCAGGCAGCAGGGAACTTCCGCACTTCCTCTAGGAACAAACGTATTGTTTGTCCTACTAGCTAAGGAATGTAAAAGCGACTCTACCTGTTGCTGGTGTCACAGCGTTTATCAGTATCGCCTCCACCTTGTTCTCTCAGTTCAGTCCGTCCAGCGGGACAATGGGCAATGGGCAATGGGCAATGGGCAATGGACACGCAGACAACCAGGCTCTATGTGTTCCAGCCGCACAGGGCAGACAGAGATAAGCTCCACACGGGTAGTCAGGTGCAATGGAATGGTATATGTCTCCTGCCTCCTCCACACTGAATAGCGCGCATCCACCACTAGGGGGCAGCAGCGGCGCCAACAGCCTGCAAATCACAGCTAGCGCTGACTTCCTACACAGTCATGACTGTGACATTTGTTTAAAAGACATCAGCGCCTCACCTCTACACTCTGAGTCACGAAATTTAGACTTAAAAGCATCTTCGAGGTCGATACTGAAGGCTGAGCCGGTCCACTACCACTCACAGCCCCTTAATTAACAAACCAGCATCAAAACAAACATAATAAATGCATTGGGACTATTAATTAAAACTGAAATTCATCATAAATATTAGTGTTTAATATGATATGATATTATCAATGTTGAGCTAGTTCAACTGCAGATAAGCAAACACAGGCTGATTTGATAGTAGGCCTATCATAAACTGGCCTTATTAAATGTTACATGCAGATGGGAGCTTGATTTATTGAATATGCAACAAATGTAATCCTTGCTCATTCATCTCGTGCTTACAGTAGCTTTCCAAGTTGCTGCAGCAGCTTTACTTCTACTACAAATGTCCCTCTTTTGACAACAAACAAAACATGTTCAGAGGAAGTACCAAAACAAAAGCCCTAAAACCATAGTTAATCATTGAAAAATGCACAAGATTGACCTACTGCTACATTTTAGTCTAAGAAAGTAACTATACTGTATATTGTATACACTATTTGATTTTATTGTAGCAGTATAGTACAACATATGTGACCAACCTATTCACCAATGATTAAGTAAAACTATCAAACTTTACTCCTTAACCATCTCATTCCACTGCTGCTTGATGCCAAATAGAAATCTTGTAATGTAATGTCAATAGTATTATGTTTTTGAAAGGTAAATCATCTTAATGGATACTTTTCATACTTTAAAAACAACTTGTAAAGTATTTTGTTTCTACATTTTTGTCTTGCTGTTTGGATGTAGGCCTATTTCAATCTGTATCTGCTTTAAATTCTGATGACACTACAAGCTTGTGTGTGTGTGTTGTTTTGTATATCTTACATGTGATTCCTATCGCACAGTCTTGTAGACCTATTTCTGGACCCATCCTTTCTCTTTGACTGCAAAAAGAAAAACTAACATATCAAACGGGCACAGGGTGGCCCTCTGTGCCTTGTTATTAAAGATGAGTTTCACCATTAGTCTTGGAAACCTTGGAAAGCAGCGCACACCCAGGAAGACCCACATGAGGAGCAGAGGCAATGTAAGCCTCAAGAAAAAGTGGTCAAGAAAATAAGCGGCTGTATTTCTGTACACGGCCACACCCCACAGAGGAGCACGGCGTAATTACAGCAGCAGGGCGCCGTGAACCACTTGAAGGGCGACAGAGGGGCCACTGCGGCCCCGTCTGACCGGAGTGGAAGTATAGGGTGGAGAGGTGCCGGGAGGAGCAGGGACAAGCGGGGGGCCCCTTCCTGAACTCTCTGATATAGAAGAAACAAACAGATGAGGTGAACGACTGGGTAGATCAGATAAACATCAGGCTGTTTAAACTAAACACAACAAAACACTAAACCAAACATCCGTGTGATTGCTGAAAGATTTAATATACAGTCCACACATTCCTGGAAAGTGCTCCTCGTCCAAGAATATAACATGTCTATTGTGACTTTATAGCCTAACAACATCCCTCTGGGTTCACACTCCAACTACAATGGGAATATAACTGTCTTTAACTGTTTGAGCACAATATGAGTAACTCTGGGATCTTTAATATGAAACAGTTTTGGAAAGGCATGAGTTGATAAGCCTATATGTGGTTGTTTGTGAAAGAGTTCCTGGAAGCTCTTACCCTGGACATTTTGCCAAACAAAGTTCCTTAAGCAAATCCATTATCTGGCAACGCCGTGACATCAGCATCACTACCCTTGTGACCAAGTCTTTATTTGTTAAAATGCAGGATCGTTTGCATATCAACAAATTATGTGATGTTGATTGTATTTCCTGGGAACCTTTTGATTCAGTGTTTAACATCTTGGTTTTACTTTCCACTTTTTCAACCACCACATGACAAAGAAATACGCTATGTATCATACAGTGTCAAAAAAGATGACCCAGAGTCTGAATATAGTACACTTGCGTTATTACATCTTTGAATTCAAGATAACTTTGCTAGAAAATAACTTAAAATAAATCAAATACTGAGGCGCAACCATGAATAAGCTGCTGTACAGCAGTGTTAATGAATTGAAAGCTAACGTCGACGTCTGTTGTATTTTAGCATGTGAGGTCAACACCTTATTTTAACTGGGTAGGGAGCTAAATCTGGTCAATAGTTTTGCTCATTTGAAAAAAAAAAGATTTGAACCTGAAAAAAAAATAAGATTTGAAAAAATAAGTGAAAATATATATATTTTATAAAAAAAAACTGAACTGAATCAGAATTATAATATTTAACCCCCCAAAAAACGTTAAACTTATTTATTTATTTCGAATACATTGTTAGATTTTTCAAAGTTCAAGACCAAAACTTGAATTTTCATGTTCAAATCTTTTTTTCAAAATTACACAACTATTGATACAGATTTGGCTCCATAATTTGGCTCCAAGTCTGTGCCCATGTTTTCACATCCACGGGCCAAATGCTAAAATAAGGCGTCTGACTGCAGTCTTTGCCCCCCGCCGCTCATTGGCTGCCGGAGGAGCCACTCCCCGCACGGACCTCCCCCCCTCCGGTTGAAGCGCGAAGCCCCCGGCGGTCAGTGGGTGAAGGCGGGCCGGTGCTTCGAGTGAGGCGTCGCTGGAGAGGAGCCGAGCAAGGAGACCGGTTCGGACTCTACGCGGGGGAAGGAGGGACAGAAGCAGTCTGGGGACATCTCGGTCTCCAGGAGCAACGATAACCACCAACATGCACCGAATAACGGGCAAAGCCGGAGGGGACAGTTTAATTGAGATGAGCCCGACGGACTCCTTCAATGGTGAGTAGCTAGAAGACGGCCGGTCCGCCTCCAGGCTGCTGGGCCATGAGCGTGAAGAATCCGTCCTCAGTTCAGACTAAACAGAGCTCGGTATTCTGGCTGTTAAGAGGAACTTTAAACAAGTTATCAAGGACTACTAAACAATTACTGCACTAAAACGACATCTTTTAATTAAACATGACTATGTGAATAGCGTGGACACATAACGCGAGATTACGAGAACTGAAACTTTTGTAACGACCACCACAACATAACGAAAACCTAATAGCACATTTAAAGTTATATTTAGTCTTCCTGGGGCAGCTGCTAAAACGCAGTGTATAACACCATCCTGCACCACACCTTCACCTACACACAGGACCTTTTACAATTCATGTAAGTTTCATTGGCTCAACTATTTTAAGATGCACCCACCCTGCACATTTCCTCTGTGCCACAACAGGCTCATAATCTGGCTGTCTTTCTGTGCAAGCAGCAGTGACTTACAGCCAGCCAGCCTCTGACAGCTGGCCTGCTTACTGGAAACTCTGTCACACACAGCCACCGCTTCATCCACCAGCACAAACCCCAAACCCGTGCTACCCTTCTCTGCTTCTGGCCTCGTGTGAATTCAAAACTAACGCTGAGAGGATTGTGTGTTTTTTTTTGCCATTTATGGTGTCGCTGAATGGAGGATGAATCACCCTGGATGCCCTCCAGTGTATAGTTGGTGTTGTTGAGGTAACACACTCACAACTCCACAACATGGAGTCCCTGTACTATTACAAATCGTGATTACTTTAATATAGAGGTGCGTAGATTCCACAATGGGTGCTGCTGATGGGAAAACAGCATCTATATATATACGGCTAACCATATTGTATAAAGTAGTGCCAACAAAAATAATTGAAAGTCATACTGTTACCTGGCATATCCCTAGATTACCAGTATTTACATACAACACACGTCTAAACATATAATCTCAGAGTCTTTAATACATGCCATTTAATGGTAGTTTAGGATAGGAGTATATAAGCATTATGCTTCTTCTTTTGTATATTATATTGTGGCTTTACTTATTGTATTGTATGTAATGCTTCAGACTGCATAAACAAGTCAGAAATCACAGATTTCTGAAAGTCTCACAGTTTGCCACCCTCTGTGTTTTATATACAAATAAAGCAGTTTGAAAACATGAGGCGGCTGAATTTACTTTACCACCCTTACTCTTGAAAAACTACAGGTACAGCATTTGATACAGCTATCCAGATGCTAAAGAGTAGTCCATATCTCTGTTTTGTCAATAAACCAGCTCTAGTTGTTGTCTATTTCCCCTTCAGTATCATTATAGCCGTGTTGTAAATGATAGATTTACATGAGGTCTGGAGTCTGGTCGCTTTCTGTGGTAATAAAACAAGAGTCAGAAGCTGCCTTGTGGCATTTCCTCTGTGATCAGCTGCTCGCTCTTCAACAAAGCCTGAACTGTGGAGGCTTCTTAGCTAGGTGGGAAAAGACTGTTGGCTTAGCTGAGAGAGGCTCTATGCTGAGTGCTCTAATACTGAGTCACACTGTGCAAAAATATGCTCAGCTGTGTGCTCATATGTTGTGAAAGACAAACTATTTGGAACAACCGACAGCAAACTATCCATCAGTCAGTATCCTCCAGTGTTTTTAGGGAAGACGAAACAAGAAGTTGGAATTCATGTTGTTGGTAAAGCTCTATGAAGGTCTGCCATGAAGGGTGGCCACATGTCAAATGTACTGTAAAGAAATGATTCTCCGAGGGTCACTGCAGGAGGATACCAGCCCCCTGTAAACATCCACATCCTGCCATAACTCAAAAGGTAAACGTATCAACAAGCATGCCGTGTATACAAATGAAAACAGCAAGCTTGCTTTTCATAATCTAAATAACAAAGAACTAGCAAATACATTTCTTTTAGTTGTTACGTTGTTACTGTGGTGGAAAAAACAATGATTTATAATAAAGCTCCCCAATTGTAAATGGCAGTTCTGAAAAACAAAACTTATTTTAGTTTGGAACCACTAACGCATACTTTGCTGACTTACTGTGTAATGATGTAGAGACAGAGAAGCTATACATATTACAAGGTTTTGAAAGCTTGTTTCAGCTCTGTGTAAGCACATTTTGTGTGTTGAGTCCAGACTAAATATAACTCGGAGAGACCATCAATTAGGACTGTTGCATTTCTATTTAAACATAGACACAGAGGCTGAAACCTTGAGAGTTTTTGGCAAAAGTGTTGCCAACAGCACTTCAGCCCTGCTATTTGTTTATGTAAATATTCGTACCCAGATTATGTACTGTAGACGGTTGTAATTGCTTTTGTCGGGCCCTGACTGGTGGGTGAGATCGATCGTCAGCTTGATAAAAGCCATATTTCATCACACAAGCATTTTCAGTCACATTGAAGGGGTTTACCAGTCTGGTTTCCCGTAGTCACCCCCGCCGTGCCAGCAACATGGCTGTGGGTATTGTTTCACAGTGATCCTGTGGAGTCACGTTATCCGGCCTGTGGGAGCACGGCCACAACATGCTGTACAAATATAGACCACAACATTGGCGGTCTGTCAGTGCTCCTCTATTAAGTGAGGCAGCTGTTCATATGCCTGAAACTCAACTGCACTGCGTCCAAGCTGCCTGTCTGAGATTCACTACACGTATTATTATTCTCCTATGGGAATACTGTCCTAATCATCAAGGTAATTATATTGCTCATTTAGTGTTTCTTCTGTTCCTGTCTTTCAGATGAGATGAATGGCTACGACCAACATGCCTCATCCAGCACAGGATCCCTCCAGCAGGGCCCATCACCGGTAAACACCAACCTCACCATGGGCTCACACTCACTTAGCGCCGCCAGACAGACATTTCTGGAAAGCAGCTTCTTTTGTGTCGATTGTGGACAGACTGAGAGAGAGTTTCATTTCATACAAACACCAAAAGATGTCTTAACATCCCATGATATTATACAGTACATGTTTGCAAGTTTATCGGTTTAGTTTCTTGGATGATTTCAATTTACACCAGCTATTTCAATATGTGAAAATGCGGTCCTCCCTACATGTTAGTTGTGCCGCCCCTCCCACTGTCTTGAAGGAAGTCTGGACAAGTGAGGGTCGTCAGCTTGAGCAAGCTCACTATCGTATCTTCACTTCCTGAAAACAGGAAGCTGGAAGCAGGAAGTTAATTGTGGTCAAAACTAGGGATGCAACGATACCATTTTTTACAAACCGATACGATACCGATATTTGTATTTGTGTACTTGCCGATACCGAGTACCGATACCGATACTTCTTAGATTTGGTCTCCATGAAAGTGCAATTAATTTGGAGGCAGATTTTATTTTATCCTCTGCAGATTATGTCAAGCCTATAGTACAAAATTAACAGAAGGCTATCCCAAGCTTTAAACTTCTCGTGGAAGTCCCTCTAATGTCGGACCATAAAACGCCCCGTGTCCGGGTTCATAATGTAAGCGATAATATTAGGGATCGAGCAATTATATAGGAAACTGTGTTCCAAGTTATGTTTCCGGTGCTTTTATTGTGGAGGGACAAACGGAAAGGAAAAGAGTGGAATTGTGGGATATACGTGTGTGAAGGAGATAAAAAAGCGGTTCAAGTTACCCTGCAGCGTGTTTTCATTTTATTAGAATTACAAATATAGACACACAACAGACACTCGGCTACAATAATATCATCCGTAGCCGCACAACAGCGTCTGAATGAGGCCGCTGCCAGCGCTACTTCTGGTGGATCAGCAACAGTTTGATTCAAACCGGCAGGACGGCGGTGATGACGCGCAGAGCTTCTCAATTATAGATGTATTAAATATGGAAAATTTCAACTCTCGCGTCTAACGTGCCGCCGGCGTAAATTTGCGTCTGTCGCAACCACACGCGTCTGTGCATAGACTTTACATGTAATCTGGTCGCGCGAAACATTTGCGTCGCGTTGGGACGGACTGATTACAAGTAACTCCGGGGCTGTCAGCCACTAACAAGAGCACTAATATGAGCAATAATATGTCATACACACGTATGCAACACCGGTTAATAAGCACAATATCGATAAAGTCTTGTATTGTACTCGCGTCTCACTTTTCTCCTGTCTATTGAAAGAAGTGAGAGCTGCGTAGCGAGAATCCAAGATGGCGGCTCCAGATTCTGCTGTTGAGACAAACTGGCCATCTGATTGGACGGCAAAACAACTTGGATAGCGTGATTGGCTGCTCAGAAGTTGAGACTGTTGAGACAGTTGAGACAGAGAAGAGTGTCTCCGGCTCCGCCACGGGATTGCTTCTCCACAAAGCGCGACCAGTTTGTTGTAGTGAAATACTGTTGAGTGAGTATCGGTTCTTGGTATCGGCCATTGAAACCGATGCGAGTACGAGTATTTAACGCAGTATCGAGGTGCATCCCTAGTCAAAACATTTTGGGATTTCCCCATCCGTTACACTGATTTGTAAATCACCCTCCAACCCACAGCCAACATGTGGTAGAAGAGTGAACTTGCCTAACTTAGAAGAGCCCACAACTTTTAGTTTTAGTTTTGAGATGACATTATACTAGTTTACAACCTGTACATGCTATGAGAAAGTCAGAGATAACCCTTTTTCTCCTGTCTATCCCCTCCTGCCCTTTCACAATGTACTGAAAGTCTCCTTTAACGCCTGATGTGTGTGTAGACACATGTGAGTCTCTCAACACCAGCCTGGCCTCCCTGTCCCACTCTGACCACAGCGACAGTCCACCGTCTGAGCCTCAGACCTTAGAGCGAATCAGTGCTCTGACTGGGGTAAGGCACCAGTCGGGGGCACAGATGCATGCCGCTGTGTCAGTGTGCTTGTTACATTATCTCTGAACTCAAACCTGTAACTGAGCAAGACGTAACCTTACTAATAACATTTTGTGGTTTTCAGTGTTATGAGGTTTTTTTGGGACGTAATCTGTAATGGCGTGTAAACATAGCGCAAGTGTGGGGCGCGTCTGACATTGTGATCGCCTCTGTAAGGTTGCTGCTATAGTTTTAGCTGTATGTTGTTGAATTTGTTGTGTTGTTAAGCTTTCCCTCACTATCCAATCGGTTCCTCCACAGCTGTCCAGAAAGCGGGCGCTATTCCTGATGTTTCGTTCCAGGGTATGGCATGGTAAAACAGGCTTGTGATGTGATGCTGTGCAACTTTACGCATATTTCTGCCTGCTAGCCTTTATTTCCTTTTTGAGAAATGTCTGCTTAGCGTTGAGTTTCTCCACCAGGTAGAGAATACAGCTTGGACATACGAGATGAAATCAATACCCATCTCTTGGTAGAGAGCTGCTGATGGCTTCTGGAGAGCGAGTTTTTGTTGCTGCAGAGAGCAATGGAAACAAGCTGGCCTGAGCTGTGTGTTTACTGCATCATAAGAGCTCATTAAAAATGGAAAAGGCCTTTTTACTTGCTTTGTTCTCACCTGTGATAACTGCCCGCTTCGCTGAAGAGAAATCAACAGCCTGGTGGTGTTACAGCATATTTAGAAAGTGCACATTGGCACATGCACAGCGTTTGTCATTGGCGTTGCTGTTTCTGTGTGTGCGCATTTACGTGTGACCGTGTACTTTAAGTATATACAGTCTATACTGTAATCATGACCCGGCCCTGTGCTCATGACAGGACTGGACTTGGCTGTGGCTAACTAACCATAAAGTGTACTGTCGGCTTCTTCTTTTGAATACTCTCAAATGTGGTCTTGTTTAAACAGTGTGCCCCCCATTTTAATGGACATTTGAATCAATACCCTTTTAAATAGCTGCTAATCTTAAAGGAAAAAAAACAGTACACATTTCTAATAATCGGGCTTCCTTCAAATAAATACTGCAATTTAGCTGAGATCGCATCAAGGAGTTTTAGAGGGGAGGCAGCTGCACATCTATAAATTGCCTCTATAATGAAAACAAAAGCTGAGTGTAAGGTCCTCATCTTACAAGACGTTTCAGCTGCAACGTTTTGGCAGGGTTGTCCTTGGGACATTTCAGGGAGGCCCACTGAACCAGATACAATGTTCTGCACATTCATTTGACATTTTTTAGCTCTGGAAAAAACACAATGTTCTCTCAATTCTAGACTCAATGTGGCTAACAATTCTCTGTTCTTTAAAAAAAGAAACAGAAACTATATACCAAAAAAAGAGTAGAGAATTAGGTTTTGTGGCACTAATCACACTACATTACTTTACTTTACATTGAAGTGTAGAAAATTAAGCTAGATAGGAGAGTTATTGGATGGAGAGAAGATTCTACATTTTGCTGCAAATCAACAGCTGTGATGTATTTAAAATCAAAGAGGTGAACAGTTTCATTGAAGTGCTGTTCCGAACTAATTTATCCTAAAAAAGAAAGGTTTTGACAGTAATATTTTTACTGTCAAAACCCCTCCCTAAAACTAGACGTCTATTTATCTCCTGCATGTTCTGCATTTACCCTCCTTAATTAAGATAAAAGACACACATGTCTAAACACCCAGTACTTAGAGGTTAGTGGGTAAATGTATAGAGCTGTGTGGCCTCCACCAGCTTTACTGAGCTGAAGCCGGTTTCAGCAGATTCACTGATTCCATACGGCTGATCTGTAATTACAGAAAATTTGAGAGTTTTTGCAGCGAAGTCCAAGTTAAAGAGCGCACCCACCCTACCATGGTCTACATGGTCCCATGTAGTCTGGGAGGTAGTCCAGAGCAGAAGTTAGAACGCAAGAAGGATTTGGAATAAGAAAAGAGTAAAACAAGATTGAACACGTAGACAGGAATCTTAAAGACTATACGTTGGTATGGTAGGAATCAGGGTGGAAGATCCAGCTGTAAAGCTAAAAACAGCTGTCTTGAATTTCCCTTAGGGGATCAATAAAGTACTTATCTATCTATCTATCTATCTATCTATCTATCTATCTATCTATCTATCTATCTATCTATCTATCTATCTATGAGTATATCACTACTCCTCTGTGGACATTTACATGCATTTTCCACTGATAGTGTCCCATTTGCACTTTACACCGTTGTAATAAAGTTCAGGTAGTTTAATTGATTAGTTTCAAACATTCAACTCTAAGATTATGCACAAGTTTTCAGTTTGGTTTTCACTAATTTGACCTTACACGGTCAGTTTGCTTTTAAGATAAAATGTAGCTTGGTATCTTAAATATTAGACGTCATGTGGGACTTTTACTCCCCTGATGGTCAGTGTCGTACAGTACAGCGATATCGACTCCCCCGATGCTGTGCTCTCATTACATTAGTTAGCAAGCAGCAGCAGCAATGCTCTCCCTGTGCTGATGTCATCTCTAGGAGTCTCCTCTACTTCTCTCCTAGTATCCCCCCTCCTCTCTCTCTCTCTCTTTGCTAGATGTCTGAGCAAGTGAGGGCTTGTCTAGGGAGGTTAGAGGACTAGATGGAGCTCCTTCTGGCTAGGGATCAGTGGAGTGAGAGTGAGAGAAACAGTGCTTTTAGGGCTGGATCATTTCCCCCTAACAGGCAGCCATGCAGCCTTTCCGCTAATGCTTCAAAGCCGTAAATGGAGTGGGCCATGGAGGTAAAGTGCTCTTCCTTTCCTCCCTATACCCTTGCAGCTTTGTGCTGATGGACGTGGCCAGTTCAATCAGAACTACAGTACAGTGCAATGTTTTTGTGATGCTAAACGCCGAGTTCTCTAAATGGTCTGCAGTCCAGTGTAGGTAGCTACTGTAGTGATGACAGAAGTAACTGTTATATTTAGCTGTCTGAACAGCTGAAGCAGAATTAGCTGCATGCCCTCCTTTCTTTCCTTAAAGCACTCTCTTCAGCCCTGTGGCTGCTGAAAGGTTAGCATGTACTGGCTAGCACATATGTGGAATGTCTTTAGCCTCCAATTCAGGTTTTAGACACTGCGTTGGTGTGTTAAGCCCACTATGGATGTTGGATGCCCCTGTTGTGTAGAGAGTGATATTTATTAATGTATAGTCCTTTTTTACATATCCTTTGCTCTGACATGTAACCTGTGGTAGTAGTACATGAGTTCAGAATCCAATCATTCTATTTCATGGATTTCTTTATGGATTAAATTATGTTATCCAACAAAAACATATTTTAATGCCTATTCTCATCTTCAGTAAATCATATAAAAGGGACATCAGCGGCGTAAAACATCTTAGCCATAGCAGTTCGCCTCCATTTAGCATAATGTTTGTGTTTGGAGTGAAAAATATAATAATACGCATTTTTGTTTGTGTGTGAAGTGGTGTTGATGCCTCGTTCTTTGGGTTTCGCTGTTAGCCACTGACACGTAAATGGTTTCCCTGTCTGCTCTGCTGAGTCTGAATGCATCCAAATACTTGTAGAGCTGATATTGTATGTGTGTGTTTAAATGCTGTGACGTCTTTTCCATCTCACTATAGATTGACAAACAACAACACAGTAAAGACTCTGTCTTCTTCCGGGATGGAGTGCGTATGATTGATTTTGTCCTGTCCTATGTTGAAGATAAAGATGGTGAGAGAAAACAGGTAAGAAACAACGTCCAAGACTGTATGCCCAATACATTTGCCTAACTGCATGCATGTTTGTAATAGCTAATGTGTATTTCTTGATGACTTTTTATTCAGTGTCATTGTTGTATTATTTCCAGAATTGAGTATCTTGAAATCCTAAAATATCACAGAAAAGAACAGCTGATTTTATTTCCACTTTGTGATTTATCCAGAGAGAACTGTTTCTTACAAAGTCTCAAAGTCTGTTTCTCAAAGTCCACGGTGTGTGTCAGCAGCATGCCCCAAATACCACAACACAGATAACGTTAGATACTCTGTTATTCTCAGCTTGTCTAAGTAATCCTCTTCTAGAGATAGACTGGCTTCCCTTTTTTCTTTTGTAAAACTACATTCATTTGTTTCAAACTGTAGCCGGCCAGATGTGTTTTGGGGGCTTGTGAGCTGTTGGGTGCTGAGACTTTTCCGTTTGTCTAGTGTTTGATGCCGGACTGTTAGTCTTCACAGTTCTGTGTTACCACTCGGATACGAGGCCGTGTGCCGACTCACATTTAGCCAACACCCAGACCTCCCTGCTGCTCAGGAACTCTCTCATTTGTTCCACGATATGAGGAAGGGCCGGCAGGAGGCCAGTTCCTGTGTATATTCCACGTGTTGGGAAATATGTGACAAGGAGGTACATTTTTCTGGTTGAATTTGTGATCGTATGGGCAATTTTGCCTATTTCTGAAGACATTACACCTAATTCCAGGTGCCCTTTGAAAGGCTTTGTTATGTATTGGTTTGTCCACAATTGTTAATAGTAGTTGGGTTCACTTTAGTTTCACGTTTGTTCATTTTTGTGGGCTTAATTTAATGACTTTGCAGTTTTCAGAAATGTGTTTAGTTGTGTATTCTCAGTTGTACATCATACAATGTGACCCACATCCATCCATCCATTATCTTTCACCACGCATCCTGTTCAGGGTCCCGGGGGGCTGGAGCCGATTCCCAGCTGACATTAGGCGAAGGCAGGGTTCACCCTGGACAGGTTGCCAGACTATTGCAGAGCTGACACAGCCAGACAGGCAACCATTCACGCTCACATTCACACCTACGGTGCAATTCAGAGAAATCAATTCATCCTGAGTTGCATGTTTTTGGACTGTGGGAGGAAGCCAGAGAACCCATACTGACACAAGGAGAACATGCAGCTCCACACAGAACCTACTTCCTCCTGCTGTGAGGCAACAGTTCACTACACCACCGTGCAGCCTTTGATCCTCATTCTATTTCATTATTAATACACAAGTCTATACATTTCACAATCTTAAATGTTTTATGTGGATATTATTCAGGCTCCTTTCTTTTTAAGTGTGTTAAATGTATTTGCACACAGCTTGTGTGTACTTTATTTTGATTTACTAGATTTTAATGTTGTGCAAGGGCAGTAAAGGAATGTATATCAAACTGATAAATATATGCATATATGCTTTGTTTCCCTCTTAAGGAGAGGAGGAAGCTGTATGAGGCCAATCTAGTGAATGTCGGCCTGGAGCTGGAGACAGAAGATAAGTCGGTAAGAGTCCATTTTTTTATTTGATTATGTCTAATGTAAAAGGAAATGATAATGTATGTGTATATGTGTATGTATTCATTGTTTCACACTCACTCTACTTTGACACTTGTCTCATATCAGGAGTCAGAAGATGGAAAGACTTATTTTGTAAAGATCCACGCTCCATGGGAAGTGTTGGCCACCTACGCAGATGTGCTGAAGGTTAAGGTCCCATTCAAGACCAACGACATCCCAGACAACAGCGACCTGCCGATGAACTGGCTGTCCACCCCTTTCCGTCTGCCGGAGCACATCATGCACCCCCAGCCCGACTATTTCACAGCTCCCTTTGACAAGAGCAAGTCTGACTTCTTCCTTATTGACAACAAAGATACGTTCTTCTCGCCTTCTACTCGCAACAGGATAGTAAGGATACTTTTTTTAATCTTGTTTGTTAATTTTAAATTAAAGCTTTCCTTTGACATTCTCGTCAAATCTGAATTTACAATATGAAATACTACAGATGCTGCAGTTCTGTGTGCAGACCTCCACATGTGTTTTTAAAGGCTCAATTTAACATCTAACCTATACATTTAGTAGTAGTTTTTTTTTTTTTCTTTAAAAAAGCCTCCTGTGGACAGGTGTTGCAAATTAGCATTTCGCTACAAACACAAAACACAGTGCATCTATTTTTGTGCATAATTGTATGTTACAACTCTAATGCCGCTGTGATGTCCATATGTGAGGAGTTTAATGTCCATTATTGTAAGATATTGTGAATACAGAAACAACTTTATCGTTCTGTTTTTATCCAACAAAACTACATCCTTCTACATCTCCCTGTGCCCAGGTCTACTACATCCTGTCCCGCTGTTCGTACTTCAGGGATGAATATGCAGATAAAGACAAGAAGGGGATCAAGAGGTTACTCAACAATGGCACCTACACGGCCGCCTTCCCCCTGCATGATGTGAGCCTCTTTTGGTGAACCATCACCTTCAATGAAATGTGCACTCATTACTTTCCAACAGTAACATCGGAGGCCGTGTTGGATGAGGAAGATGAATAACTCTGCGATATGATATGAATGTGACTGTTTTAATTTGTGCGAGCAGTCTAGATACTGGACAAGATCGAAGGATGCTAACTGCGAAAGTGACAGATACAGTCTCCACAAACACTGGGCCAGATTCTTCTGTTTCTTCAAGGAGCAGCCCCTCAATATGATAAGGTAAGACTTTAAAACAGAGTGCTCACATCTGATGTGTATTTCTCAACATTAAAGTTACAATTTCGAAGATTTCTATTTCTTAAATTTACCATAAGTGGTAATTGCAGGTGTGTTTTTGGCTCCCACTTCCCTGATATACAAACAGAGGCACCTGGGATTTTTCCTGGTTATATTTACACAGATGTCCAGTTGGTTATACTGCAAATGCAAGAGCCTTCATCAATTGGCCATAAGCCCAATAAACATTGTGTTACCTCATTCGGTATTAGATGTGACCTTACACAAATCTAATTTGAAATCTTTAATTGTATTACTTTAATTAAATAATGTACTGCAATCATGTTGTTTTTCCCTTCAACAGGAAGTATTATGGGGAGAAGATAGGTATTTATTTTGCATGGCTGGGCTTCTACACTGAGATGCTGTTGTTTGCTGCAATAGTTGGGACAATTTGTTTCATCTATGGGATCCTCACTTACGATGACAACCAGTGGAGGTGCTTTTTTTAATTTATTTTTTGTTTTGTTGGTCTTTCAGTTGTCATTGTTTCACTAGATATTAGTGTTATATATTATTGTTACATATATTATTACCAATTTCATTGTTTCTCATTTCCCTACAGCAAAGAAATCTGTAGTGAGGAGATCGGCGGGAATATTGTCATGTGCCCGTTGTGTGACAAGAAATGCGGCTACTGGAAACTCAACACAACATGCAACTCCTCATGGGTGAGACGTCTTAGCTTGTTGAGTTTTCTTTTATGCAGTTATTTTGTCACCCTGTTTTTGTTTGTTTATTTTATTTATTTATTTTTTTTCTATTCCATTTTTGTTTATTTTATTTTGTATTCATGCCTTTATGGTATGGTCCTTTTTTGTTTTCCGGAATCGACGTGATGTATGACTTTTTAAAGGCCCTATATAAATAAAGTTATTATTATTATTTTCATAATAATGATGTTCTACCTACAATATGTGACCTTGTAAAGGGTGGTTGCAGCTAAATGTCAAGCAGCTGCGAATCATTATCTCATTATTTCTTTAACATGTTTTTCTTTCAGCAATCGCATCTGTTTGACAATGTGGGAACAGTGTTTTTCGCCATATTTATGGGAATTTGGGGTGAGTAAACATGTCTGCTTTCTGCATTTTATCATTCTAACACAATGCACCACCTAGTGGGAGCTGATGAATTGTTATTGATCATTTAAAATCAAAGTTACTTACTCTGTATTTAAGTGACTTAATCACCCAAATCACAATAAATCATATGTTCATATATTTACTGAGGTTCTGAGATCTGAAACCTTTGCAGCCACACTAATAAGATAGAGGTCAATTGTGGTAAAAGTTTCTTTTTGGGTCGTACGCTCTACAGTGACGCTGTTTCTGGAGTTCTGGAAGAGGCGGCAGGCTCGTCTCGAGTACGAATGGGATCTGGTCGACTTCGAGGAGGAACAACAGCAGCTTCAGCTTCGGCCAGAGTATGAAACCAAGTGCACCAACCGCAAGCTGAACCGCATCACTCAGGTGTTTGTGTCCTCATTCAATACTAATATGCTGTTTGCTACTGTTAGCTTTAGGGACAGGGATGTCGTATGTGTACAGATTGTAAAGCCCTCCGAGGAAAATTTAGAATTTGTGATTTTGTGCTATACAAAATTAAATTGAATGTACTGATTGATAGGCAACTGTTTTATTAATTTGATTGTTTTTCACTTGGTTGGTTGCAGTCATTCATAAAGCCATGCATGGACTAGAAAATGTGTAAATAGAGACTCTTTGATAAAGAGCAATATTACTTACCGGTAGTAAAATTGACCAACTGCGTTTTCGGGCATAGGAGTACGTAGTTGTGGATAGTGACAGACACAGATGTGTATAATGAACAGAAACAGGGTGCTATAATTTGCCGTGACCACATTCCACCCGGCTTTAGGAAATGGAGTGGGTTCTTCAAAGGACTGCTGCAGATTTAATGGGGAAGTTGTTGCTGTGCTGGGCCACAGTGACACTCTGGGTAAGGGTGGCTCCTAACATGGAATGCCACATTGGTGAGGAATTGGTTTTGGTGTGGCGTAGTTTGTGTTTCTGGAAAGACTCAGAGGCACGAGTTTCCTTTTGCCCTGCATTATTGTTCGTCTGGTGGATCGGTATCTTGAAAGGCTGGCTTCACTAGGAGGCCGCTAGTTGAAAGAATTGGACTTGGACTGAAACACCTACACACACAAAGCTGTGATTGGGCGACCCCACTCTGCCTTGCATCTGGGGCCAGTCAGTGGTAATTAAAGGAGCCCGGCCTCTTTTGGAGCTGTCTTTTCAGGATATAACAAAGCGTTACTGACTCCTGTGTCCATGATTTGCTTGCTTATGATATAGGAAATGGAGCCATACTTACCCATAACAAGCAAGTGTGCACGCACATGTCTGTCTGGAGCCACCGTCCTCTTATGGGTGAGCATTGTATCTTTGCTACACATGATTAATCTAAATGAGTTGCTCCTTCATCCTGTCTTTTTGTCTTTCCCATCATACTGGCCATTATCATCATGATCACTAATGTAATGTGACCAGGGCCAGTATGTATAAAACTCCTCAGAAATATACCTCTCTTTAATATGTTTTTGGGTGCTGAGACCGAGTCAGAATACTTTTTATTTATGCCACTTACTCTAAATTCAAAAAAATATGAGCAAAGGTATCTATAAAGGACCAAAGTCTTGCAGTTGTGGCCCAGCGTATTACTGTACTGACTCTTGTTAGTAAAAAACTGTAACATGTGCATAAGCTAGGAAAACTATGGAGTATTTATTTTAATGGGGCATGTGTGCACACTTCAAGCATTACTGTCCCTCCTAACATGTATGTTTGCATTAATTCACCTTGCTTTGTTCATGTGTTGAAATGTTTTGCACTTGCATCACAATTTGTATGGCGTTTGTGTACTGTACTCTGGTCTTGTGCGATGTAGTTGTCTTTCATGTTGTTCCTGTTGTCTCTGTCCTGAAGATCTCATTGATCATTGCCTGCATCATCGGGGTGATTGCGTACCGCCTGGCGGTATACGCAGCCTTCGCCAGCATCATGAAGGACAGTGCCACCACCCACATACAGGTGGTCGGCCCCTACATCACGCCACAGCTGGCCACTTCTGTCACAGCCTCCTGCATCAACTTTGTCATCATCATGATCCTCAACCTCATGTATGAGAAAGTGGCTGTTTGGATCACTGACATGGGTGAGGGTCAGAGGGAGAGAGCATGTCCCAGATTATTAAGCTTCGGTGGCTTTATGTATCCATTAGGCATTTCACATTGAAATGAAGTGTTCCCGTTTTTGTTTATGTATTTAAGATCTATGTTATTATCTTTTGCTATGCGGCAGAGATTCCCAAGACCCACCTGGAGTATGAGAACAAACTGACGGTGAAGATGTTCCTCTTCCAGTTCGTAAACTACTACTCCTCCTGCTTCTATGTGGCTTTCTTTAAGGGCAAGTTTGTTGGCTATCCTGGAAAGTATGAGTATATGTTTGGCAGCAAGCTAAGGAATGAAGAGGTAAAGATATAACAACATTACATTCTATGAGATCAGCTCTGGTTCTTTGACTTGAGTCTGTAATGTGTGTTTCTTTCCCTTAACCTCCACATCCAGTGTGACCCTGGTGGTTGTTTGATTGAGTTGACCACCCAGCTGGTGATAGTGATGACTGGTAAACAGGTGTGGGGCAACATCCAGGAGGCTCTGGTCCCGTAAGTACAACTGAACCGACCGTCCAAAGCACAAGAAAAGATACAAGGAGGTTAAATTCACACACGGCTACATCACATAGCTCATAGATACATCAACCATGGCTGGGGCTTTGTTTTATATTTTGATTTTAATAATCTTTTTAGAAATGAGCGTAAATGTTGTTATAATGTTTCTTTTTCGACTGCAAGAGGATTTTAAAAAAGTACTCAAAGTAATGTCATAATGGGCTCAGAGCCATCGTTAATATGAATTACTTACATCTGTGCTTTTGCTACCATGAGACGTCCAAATAACTGCTTTTAAAAAGCCTGCTACCAGTGTCTGCATAATCCTTTTCCATTCTCAACTAATAAAGAAATGAACCTGGACCTTTATGCTCAGTTCAGACAGGTGCTATGTTTAGAAACTTAGTCATCTCTACATATTGTTTACAATTCAATAGAGCCTTCAATGCTGTTGGACAGAGAAATAAGTGGCCGCTCACAGCTCTCTGTCGCCCCCTTGTGTCCTTCAGGTGGCTGATGAACTGGTGGGGCAGCAGGAAGGCACGAAACCACCCAGAGAGTCTGTACAGCCGCTGGGAGCAGGACCACGACCTGCAGAGCTTTGGCCAGCTGGGCCTCTTCGACGAGTACCTGGAAATGGGTAAACATGCAGGCTAGTCAATCCATTACACAGAGAGTGAGACATAGAAACACACCTGAAGGTTCTCAAGACCAGTTTAGTGAAGGTCCAGTTCAGATCAGGCCTACAACAAAACCAAGACGAACAGATATGGATGGATGGATGGATATATAGATAGATAGATGGATGGATATATAGATAGATAGATAGATAGATAGATAGATAGATAGATAGATAGATAGATAGATAGATAGATAGATAGATAGATAGATAGAATGATTGATGCAGTGTCTGCTGAGATTCTGTAGATGGTGCTGTTTCCTTTTTTCTGTCTTTCACTAACCTCTCTCTTCTCTGTGTCCCAGTTATCCAGTTTGGTTTCATCACCCTGTTCGTCGCCTCCTTTCCACTGGCACCCCTGCTGGCACTTATCAACAACATCATCGAGGTTAGAGTGGATGCCTGGAAGCTCACCACTCAATTCAGACGTCCTGTGGCAGCAAAGGCCCACAGCATCGGCGCCTGGCAGGAAATCCTCAACGGGATGGCCGTACTCTCCGTGGTCACAAATGTGAGTGCCCAACAACCTCTGTGTGTCTGCTCATTATTTACCTAGTGTCATCTCTAGTTTTCCTCACACTGTTTCTCCCCCTGCTTTCTAGGCGTTCATTGTGGCCTTCACCTCTGATATGATCCCTCGGCTTGTGTACATGTACGCCTACCAGCCAGAAGGTGAGATGAATATGAAGGGTTACATAAACGACAGCCTGTCTGTGTTTAACATCTCTGCGATCCCACTGGAGAACAAGCCTGACGATGAGGAGAGCCCTTCCTGGTTCAACAGCTCCATCACTACCTGCAGGTTTGTGTGATTGTAAGGCTCTGTGCATAAAAGAGAAAGAGTGCTTGTAGATTATGTTTTCACTTCCATGTTAAATTCTCACTGGTGGAAGAAGTACTCAGATTCTTTGCTTAAGTAAAAGTAGAAATACCGACCAACTTTCAGTCCCAACTCATCACTTGACGCCTGGTCAGGACCTCTAAGTCACACTGTTTGTAAAGTGAAATAGAAACGTAACATTGTGAACACAAAGACCACATGTTGTTGGTTTCAAAGTAGAGTACAAGTAGAAGTAGAACGTAAAGTAGAAAGATATTTCTAAGTTGTATTTAGGTAGAGTATTTAAGTATATGTGTATAGTTACTTTTCACTACTGATGCCTTCTGGACACAATGATGCAATATTTCTATTTATAAGCACATTTGAGACATTTCAATGTAGTAAAGCCACATAAATACAGCTCAGCTGAACCACTTAACTTAAATCACTATTTAACTTCAGATTTGTTGGTAATATTGTATGTATTTTTAAATACATACAAAGTTTGAATCCACTTTTATAACTATTATTATATAGCCAGCAAAATAATACCAGAGTAATTAATACGTTCATTTCTTTGCAGAATGAACTGAAGAATGCCATGAAACAATCTTTAGTAAAAGCCTATGTAAATATTGTTCTTCTTTGTAGGTATCGTGATTACCGCTACCCTTCTGGCCACGAGAAGCAGTACACCCACACCATGCAGTTCTGGCATATTCTGGCTGCCAAGTTGGCTTTCATCATTATTGTGGAGGTAAAACCAGGCTGCAGTGCTTCCACCACCACTTATTGACCGCTGGAACTGGGCCTCACATTCTTACCTTGGACAGTCGTCAATTGTTACATTAATTATTCTCCCACAAACACATTTCTTAGATATAATATAATGCAGCGGTTTTTTTCAGCAGCTCTTGTTGACTCAAGCTTGAAGTAAAACTAACCTGCCGTGCCTTCTTCCTCCACAGCATGTCGTGTTCTTGGTCAAGTTCTTTGTGGCCTGGCTGATTCCTGATATTCCCTCTGACGTGAGGGCTCGTGTAAAGAGAGAGCGCTACCTGGTCCAGGAGTATCTCCACAACTACGAAGTGGAGAAACTGAAGGTCCAACTCAGCCAAAACGCCCACAATGATGATTGTACCTGCACGCCCATGATCTATCCGTCCATAGCCAAACATGAGGTGCTGTCAGAGTGTCTCTAGCCCAGCGAGCTGCTACTCAATCAGCTGGACATGATGTTGGTGTAGATTTCTCTGCTTGATACTGACCACCACTTTGCTCTAGTGCCTGTGTTGTTTGTCCAGTACACACACACACACACACACACACACATGTAATTTGATTTAACAGCCAGAGGATTCCTTAATTCACAGCTGTCCCTCTCCTACTAATCTGCTGATAGTGAACGTGCACACAGGTGAAAGAACAAGCCTCCAGCATGCTAAAAAAATGTAATATTTATGGCTTTTGACTCAATGTTGTATCAAAGTGCTGATGATAATCAACATTTGCTGTAAGGAAAGAGACAGGAAATATTATACACTGTGTATAGTCAGAACTTACTCTTATTGTAATGGAAGTCTATTTATTTAAGTGCCACTATGAGTAACCAAAGACTTGATGCCTTACTACATCACACATGCATCCTTGGTTGCATCTGTCATTAGAATAACAATTGGTATAATTTAGAAACTGAGAGCTTGTTTTTTATTGGGTTTTAAATGTTTCCCTTTACTGTAAGTTTATGTTTATTTCTATTTTAGTTTTTTTGTTATGTTATTTCCAAAAAAAATTCTAGCATTGTTATTTTGCATTTAGATTATAGCACAGACACAATTTTACCAAATCATATTCTTCACCCCACGCTGGCAGCCTCCAGCACGTTCTGGAGACTAAAGTCTGACATGTGAAGTAGCTCTTTGTGGACACAAATCTGTGCAGCTGTTAGCACTGTGAGTCAGGGCCGATTTCGTCCTGCAATGGCCAGTTGTTGAGCGGCAGCAGGTGGTGCATGACTGTTGACAGTGAGTGAAGGGATCCCTTTTTAATGTGCCTCTGTTTACCAACACGTCGGCGCTAATGAAAGCCTGCCCCTACCTACTGAACTATGTTTGCTCTATCACACAAAGCACATCAGCCATTTCCCAGTTCTCGTGCTTGTTTCCCTTAGATGTGTCTGTGTAGTGCAGGAAAGAAACACATTCTCATTTTTTTTTATTTTGCACAAAGCACTTAATGAAACGTAACTACCAAGACATAAGCACGTGAGTTTAATTGTCATGAGACTACATATTCAAATTTGGTGTTTTAAGCATCAAAGTGTGATCTGTTCATTGAAATGGTCTGAATTAGATATTTATATCAAGCTTAAATGACAACAAGGAGAAAGATGTAGCTTTTTGTTTTGAAATTATATGAAGGACATGTTTTATTTATCTGGCTGCCTACATAGAAATATGTGAAACAAATCAGTTGTTGAAGTATTTGAATTTTAGATGTAATAGCTGGCTGGCTGTGCTACAAACTCAGGCAACTAAATCTGTTTGGTTGAGGTGTGTGTATGTGGCCACGTAGCCGAGAGCAATGTCGGACTGATCCAGTTTGCCTTTTTCATGCTCTGGGCTCAGCTGAACTCTGCCTGTTGATGCCTTAATACATCTAATAAGTTCTGTTTTCTATTTTATTTCTTTGTATCTTATGTCTTCTTATGCTATAGTAATAATATTTCATTTTATACCAATACTGTGCTTGGAAAAAAGTTGTATGCTTAAAAATGACAATTTTATGTGTTCATCGATTTGTTTCTGTAATTTTTTTCTGTATTCAAATGTGTTTGGTAAACAAAGACAAATCTCCTCAATAAAGTACCAGTTCATCTTGAGTAATTGTTGGACATCTGAAATATTGAACTCATGGGCTGCTCTGCTGAGAACAGGAAAGTTGCTCTTCCCATAACAGATGGCCCGAGAGAACACTGATAACTATTCAGTGTTTGTTAACACTGGTGGGTGTGTTTTACACCCAAATATGATGGCACAGTGGTTTCGCTTGGCACACCGTGAAGCCGTCGTAACATGGGCAACACTCAGGTTCAGGTAGGTTGGAAAGGTTCACTGAGATTTAAAACATGTTATCAATCAGGTTTAAGATTTATGAAACAACAAATATAGATTTTTAACAGCATTGTAATTATGGGAAATTGTTGTTCATAGGCTCAGGGCAGATATCCTGTTCATATCTTTAATGCTTTGTGCAATGCAACGAACGTGTTAATAATGTAATGCAGATTTAGCTGAAGAATGAGAGGACACAAACTATCTCGTTATAAATCTGCATTGTAAACTGGTCCAGCCTCCAGAAGAAGCCTTCTGCGACCTGGACACACATCAAGCTTTACCGGTGGTCCAGCTCTACGTGATGCCGTCCATCTTCCTGGTGGTGCTGATCCTTGGGCTTCCCCTCAACCTGCTCTCCCTCTGGGTTTTCTTCCAGCGCCTGCGGCGCTGGACCCGCAGCACCGTGTTCCTCTTCAACTTGACCCTGGCTGACACCTCGTGGCTGCTGGCTTTGCCGTACCTCATCAACTACCACCTGAACCAGCTGTACTGGAAGCTGGGGCTGCCGTTCTGCATGGTTGTGAGGATGTTTTACCACAACTACTTCTACCTCAGCATCTTCTTCGTCACCTGCATCAGTGTGGACCGATACCTGGCCATCGTGCACCCGCTGCGCTGCCTGGTGCTGCTGGGCAGGAGGCAGACCAGCCTGCTGTGTGTGGCGGTCTGGGTGGCCACTCTGATCCTCAGCACACCTATTGTCGGTATGACTCAGATCCAGACTTGCCCTGGGAGCAACCGCACCGTGTGCCCCCTGTACGTACTGCTAAGTGAGACCAAGAAAAGCCTCCCCTATTCCCTCTTTTGCTCCATCGTCGGCTTCCTCTTCCCGCTGCTCTCCATCTGCTACTGCGGCCTGCGCAGCGTCAGAGAGCTGCGCCACCGCTGCTGCCGCCCAGACCCGTTCAACAAGCAGCGGCGGCTCCGGCGGGTGCTGAGCACAGCGCTGATTTTCTTTGCCCTGTTTTACCTGCCCTACCACCTGAGCCGCAACGCGGCCATCGTGATGCGGGCAGTCTATCCTTCAAACCCCGCCTCCTGGCGTTACGCAGACCTGGTCTTCGCCCTGGAGATGTGCTTCTGCAGCCTCATCACCTGCGTGAACCCTCTGTTCAGCTGCTTCATGGGCCACCAGTTCAGGAAGGAGTTTCACGGCCTTTTCGCTGTCATGTTTTCCCAGTGTACAGGCACGCAGGTGGCCTCAAAGATATCCAAGAGGACCCGGATGACGGTGAAGAAAAGGCCGCGGATTTCTACTGTCACACCTTTGTGCGCAATGCCTGCACCTGGAGCTGTAGAAATAACTCAGTAATGTTCTTTGAAACTATCTACAAAACATCTTTATGTCCTGTGTTTAATCACATGCTTTCTTTGATTGGAGGAATACGATAAATAAACTGTATGTAACAATGATTCCCAGTCTCCTTTATCTCATCGAATCTCCTATTAGTTAACTTTCTTACACAACACTGCCTCTCCGTGGTTGACTGCATACTGTACTTCACGGTCTGGTTCCACGTGTGTGAATACTCTTTCTTTTATTCAGTGATTATTCAGTGATCCTCAGTTTATTTCATTTTAATAATAAACACATATTGACATGTGTCCACGTAGGTTTACAATGTCTATAAGCGCAGCAGGTCAAACGAAAACCAAGCAATAACCGGATGTATAGAGGGAGGGTATGGGTGTGTGTGTGTGTGTGTGTGTGTGTGTGTGTGTGTGTGTGTGTGTGTGTGTGCGTGTGTGTGTGTGTGTGTGTGTGTGTGTGTGTGTGTGTGTGTGTGTGTGTGTGAGGGGGGGAGATTCAATGCTTTGTGCCTGCTGCAGCAAGTTATTTATGAGCTGTCGGAGCTGAAATCATTTTGATTCAGTTAGACATAAATGAAGGAGCGAGGTTATGCAAGTGGCAACTGTCGCTGTTAACAGATTTTTACGTAGTAATTGAATTAGAGGAGGGGAGCGTCGGAAGCGGAGGGAGGAGGGGCGCTGCGCGGAGCTGCTGACAGGTAGATGAGCTGTGCGCTGTCCGCGGTGCTGAAACCTCCTCCGGCTGCTGCCTCACCGGAGATCTTCACCTCAGATTAGACCGGAGCTCCACTGACCTGCACCGGCTGAAGATTTTCACTTTTCCACCTCGATTTCTCGAAGAATTCTAAAAGGAAAGTCCCCCGCCCCCCAAAACAACTTTCTATTTTCGGTGTTGCTGTTTTCTAATCGCTGCGTGGATCTTAAAATGGCACTGCATGGATTAACATTGCGCAAGGCAAAAGCGGAGTTATTTGACTGCTGTTTTGTGACTGTGAAACCAGCCCTTTCAGACTGAACGTGCTTCCTCTCTTCTCCATTTTCTGGCTCCTCTTTTCAGGACACCGAGACGTTTTCTGCCTAAAAGACAGGAGCGCGTTTATTTGGATTAATATCTTCACAATATGCTCATTAATGCAGCACTGCCATTTATTATAGTATTGTAGAATTTCATACATCTATGGATATGGAGCCAGGCGCGGAAAAAGCTGCCCCTACCACCAAGGAGGGAATCAAACAGCTCGCAGGAAAGGCCCTCGGGAAGATTTACAAGTAAGGCAAAGAAATCCCCATTTCTACACGTCTTTTGATTACAGAATGTTATCTGTTACGATAAATTAAAATAGGACCTATCCAGATGTTAAGATCACACATACGAATGTCACACATAAAACGCATTGGTTTTAAATGTGCTTGATACTGAATTACATTGAAATCAAGAGGGAAATATCTTCTTTATGAGATGGATCACGGACAGGATGCTAAAAACAGAGTCGTGTGGCCCGAATATTTAAGGATCAGATATTTCCCTGGAGGATGATCCCTCCACCAGCTGCTGTGGGTGTTTTTTTAATAATTAATGAAACAGAACGAGTCGTGACACAAGGTCGGTGGATATATATTACCATATGTATCCATCTGTATTAATCCAAGATCGATGGACTTCATATCAATTGACTTAATCTCTTTCTTTATACTGTCAGAAGGACCTAAATGAAATGTAATCCAAAGGGAAACTCATAACTGACTTGAAAGCAAACAGCGCTTCAATTTAAAATCAGAGTAAGGGAGCAGGATGCATAAATCACATGTTTCAAATTTAATTATGGCATACTTCCGATTGTAAATGCGAATAAAATTGTCTTTGGTTGAATATTAAACCGGAAAAAAACGAATACTTAGACAAATTACCTGGAAACACGTATCTTTTATAAATTACACATATTTTAGACGATTATTGGTGCAGACACACAACATGTATGTTTTGCTCCTTATGGCAGTTGTTGAACTTGATTCCAAGCTGCAACACAGAAACGTGACTCAAAGCTATGCAAGAAAAAATGTGTTGGTTTCATTTAAACTGTAGCAGGCCTGTATTTTCTCTGGATGAGGCCTGCACATTTCGATGGCATGTATGTTTTTTAATTAACTTCAAATTTCTTTCTCCAAATTTTAAATGGAAGCCACAGCAAGATGCCAGCCCCTCATTTATGGGAGCTAATAAATAAATTATAAGGGCAAAATTAACTCTTAACAACGATGATGCTGATATTGCTGCAATGCGGTATGAATATAATTTTTCCCTCGTTTGCCAACGAGTCTGTATTTAAGAGAAACATAGACTTTTCCAGCAGGGAACGAATAATTAAATTAAAAAAGCAGTTTGACTTGAAAGGAAGCAGGTTTTGAATGGTCTGAGCCAAATTCAAGGATGGAAATTAAGACATTGTCAAGGCCTGAGGTTGAAAGAGCACGCTAATTTCATCTGTAGCATTAACTGCGAGCAGCTCGTGAGAGGCATGTAATAAATACATGAGTAAAAAAGTAGACATTTAGTTGTTGCAGAAAATCAACCAAATCACGCATTTCCCACTGATAGTTCTCGCTCCTTTATACGCAGCCAAACGTGCCTGGATGTTTGAATGCATGAATCCAAGTGTCGACATTGAATTTAACCTAAAGAACAAAACTAAAAAACAAACATGTGATCGGCTCGTGTCGTGCAGGAGGCTGGAAAAGCGGCAGCAGACAGGTGAGGCGATCGAGCTCACGGAGGATGGGAGACCCAAGGCGGACCAGGAGCGGAAGACGCCCCTGTGTGACTGCACTTGCTTCGGGCTTCCGCGCAGATACATCATCGCTATGCTGAGCGGGATGGGCTTCTGCATCTCCTTCGGCATCCGGTGTAACTTGGGTGTGGCCATCGTCAGCATGGTTAATAACAGAACGATCCACCAAAACGGCAAGATCATCATCGCTGAGGTGCGTGGTGACTCCTCCTCGCACGAGCCCACGTGTTGAATAAGTGATGAGGGCCAGAGCCAATAGACTGATTGATTGATAGGTTTTAATAAACACGTATAACTGGAGAACCTCAATTGAGCTTATGCATATACTTTTAAATTATTGTCCTGTAGATATATATTAAGAAAGGAACACAGGTTTCTTTATTTGTGTTGGTCATTTTCTTAAAAATCTGCTTATTGTGTGCTTTGATTAATTGATCGAAAGGTATGAAGCATCAAATAAAATGGATCTGATATCTTTCTGACAATATTTTACACAACGATATGATTTCACACTTAGATGAGAAGCATTTTGATTACACCATTCACAGTTTTCCACCACGTACATTTTCTTAAATGTCTGGAAAATAAATTAAAATGTGTCTTTTTTTTCCTGAAAGAAAGCGAAATTCAATTGGGACCCAGAGATCGTGGGGATGATTCATGGCTCCTTCTTCTGGGGCTACATAGTGACTCAGATTCCAGGAGGGTATATCTCCTCAAGACTGGCTGCAAACAGGTAACTGTAAATAAATAAACTGGATAGCGTGGATGGGGATAGGTATCCGTTGTATGTTCCTTTTTATAATTCATAATGGAAATGTAGGTGTAATATTTGGATGTCGGTCTGGTGGTTTGATGAAAGGAGCATGACCTTACAGCAGATATACTGGGGATTTGGCTGATGCCCACCAGGCGTGCCTCCTCATGTTAATGAGCTCCCATGGGACCACCATGTCTAATCCTTTATGTTCAGAGGCATGGCAACCACATCAGCCAAAGCCCTGCAGTGTGAAATGTGGCTCTGCGTAATGATTGTAGTATGATTTCAATGACCATTCTGCCTCTATAATCACATTATTTCACTACAACAACAGATTAGTCAGCTGCAATTAGACAAAATGATACAGAGAAAGAACAACTAATATGTTAAAACGGTATAAGAAAAACAAATTATATGGCACATTAGAACCCCATGTGAATATAAAAGTGATGATGCTATAAAAGCAACCAAAGTAAGATACGGTCTCAGTATAAGCTTTTGTACATCCACATTATAAGGTTGTTTGATTTCTCATGAGGGAAATGAAGTCTAAATAAGATGCAAATCTTTGAAGAGCTTCATCATGCCAAGTCAGCTGAGCCCACTGAGGCCTTCTGCCGCAAACACCTCCTGCTCTCGCTCTCCTGAATAGTGTGTGTGTGTGTGTGTGTGTGCCATCCAATTAGGATTTATTTATCTTCCTCATCAGTGATAATTCTCCCAGTAAAGAATCCCACAATAACATTGTTTTAATATTTGTACTTATCTGTGTATTTTTTATGCTTGAATCCATATTGTTGCCACCTCCTTTGAATAAGATGAACTTGTTTTGATGATATTCTGACAAATAACCCTGACTCACTGTTTATCCAGAGTTTTCGGTGCTGCCATTGTGCTGACATCCATCTTGAACATGTTCATTCCCTCTGCCGCCCGGACGCACTATGGATGTGTCATCTTTGTGAGGATATTACAAGGGTTGGTGGAGGTACGAATGCACAGTTTGCACAACAGATCCTGACCTTTAACTGATTCAAAAATGATGCCTCATTATCATGCTGAGCGCTAAACTCGACCCGAATGAAATTGTCCTGACATTCTGATTTTGACCACGATTTACAGAAATCCCCTTGTTCTCACAGATGCCCAGGCTTTCTATTAAAATTAGAAAATGAAGCCCATTAAGGAGAGGTTCCATTCATTATACTGTACATAATAATCAGATTAGTCCACCAACGTTTTAACTGTATGTATGTTGGTTTACTCCATGTTCACATGGAAACATGCTAACAAAAGACATGAAAACCACTTGATGCGGGCGGTGCCTCCAGCACAACAGACAGTATTTCGGAGAGAGATGCTAATATTAGACTGAAGGTTATTCTTTGTAATTTTGCTTTGCTGTTTTTTCAAAAGCACCTCATGACCATTGAGAGAGCGCGCCGCCTGCGCTCAGCACCCATCGACCTATTACAACAAATGAAACATTAGCATTTCAGGGTGTCTCCCACTGCAAGCCCCAGCAATTTGTGTCTATCAATAGTTGATTGTATGCCACTTAGTGTGTAATGAAGATTTAATAGGAGCAATTCAGTATTTTTTTCATGAAGTGGGTGGTCAGCCTGAGTCTGCACTGCCTCACACCTAACCCATTAGTTTCTATTAGAAAAGGTCAGCTACAATGCATGTCAGTTTGTTTGTTATTAACTACAATTTGTCTTGTATGTCTTTGGCAAATGAGAACAGACTAAGTCAATCAGGTAGAATCAGAATATGTAAATGATATTGACTGAAAGTGGAAAAATAGATGTAAAATTATCTGTCATTTGTCACCGTGCAGGGAGTGACTTATCCAGCCTGCCACGGGATCTGGAGTAAATGGGCTCCGCCACTGGAGAGAAGTCGTCTGGCAACCATCTCCTTCTGTGGTACAACATCTACACGTTTCTGTGTCATATCAATTTTACAATAATATTACTTCATACACTGAAAAGCAGGTTTAGAATGACAAAATATTGCTCCTGAATTGTGTGTAAAGGTGTACTAGACACGTCTGTCAATAGACAATGGGACAACAAAGCAGTCTGAATAAGCACCCGGGATCAAATTCTGCTCCCTCATGATATTTTGTCTCGTTCAGGATCCTATGCGGGTGCAGTGATAGCCATGCCTCTGGCTGGGATCCTGGTCCAGTACACTGGGTGGCCCTCTGTCTTCTATGTCTATGGTGAGTATCACTGTCTTGAGTAGATTTAAGGCCAGACATGACAGGCAAAAACATTGTTTCTCATCATGGTCAATTTTGAAATGTGCTATTTTGCTTCCATAACAAACAAACTGTGTCTATTTGTATCTGTAGATTTCTTCTAAAATCACCAAAATCTAGCTTAAATAGTGTCTCACCTGCATACTTAAACTCAACATCTCAGAAAACTACAACACATAATTGTCTTAATGTAAGTAATCAAGTGGGCAGTTTTCACCACATTACATTTACATTTCATTCCAAAGCGACTTACATGATATACAGTAGACACAGCTGACTGATCCACAGTCACCCCATTAAACTGCAAAATGTATGTCATGTATAAATTAGTTTTTTTTTCTTGTACTCTGACCCTGAAATATCTACTTCAGTAAGACATACATACATCAAACTTTCCCCTTATCATCCGTAGCCTGATTAATAGAACATTTTAATTCCTAAAATGAATGTCAAAAACCTCTTCGGACTTTGTGGGCCTGTATTGAACGATTGAGTGACATCTTCCTGGCCAGCTATTTAGCTTTGTTGAACCTGTTCAGGTGGGACAAATTACACCTCTATCATTCTCATTAGCTGATGCAGATTTGTGATCCAATAAATTCCCAACAAAACTCTGTCCACCGTCAACTTGAGCAGAGGTCTAATCAGCCAGAAACAATCACATCTCCTGTGGGGATGTTCAGGGACTTTAATAACTCAAATGGAGACTATGTTCCTTTCAAAAGAAGAAACAACACAAAGAACACCAAAACAAATGCATCGTCTCCCTTCTCATATAACATGTTCTGTATCATTTTGTTTGTAATGACGCACATGTTTGGTTCTTGATGTCATTACTGTGATGGTCTGTTCAGGGTGCTTTGGGATATTCTGGTACATGTTCTGGGTCTTGGTGTCCTACGAGAGCCCAGCGGAGCACCCGACCATCACTGACGAGGAGCGCCGTTACATTGAGGAGAGCATCGGGGAAAGTGCCCAGCTGATGGGCGCAATGGAAGTGAGTTCTCAATCTGTATCCATTGATCTGTAGCACCTCGACAAGTGCTGTACATCCGGCTGATTCTCCGTTTGTCTGAACAGAAATACAAGACTCCCTGGAAGAAGTTCTTCACCTCCATGCCCGTCTATGCAATCATCGTGGCCAACTTCTGCAGGAGCTGGACCTTTTATCTGCTCCTCATCAGCCAGCCTGCATACTTTGAGGAGGTGTTTGGCTTTGAAATCAGCAAGGTAAATAAATCCCCCATAATGCCTGGAGTCAGCTAAGACATGTTAACATGGTGTGATTTAATGTTCAAGATCACAAACTAAGATTTTCTCAGCCACGAATTGCTTGAGCTATGATCTGTCTAACGGTTAGTAGCTGGTGAACATAGTGGAGAATTGAGCAGCTAAAGAGACAGATATTTACCTCAGGAGTTGGTTGAGACCAAAAACAGAACGAAAATAGTTTGACTCATCATGAATCATCATGTGGCCCAAAACACAAATCATAATGAACAATGCATGATGATGTTGCTGTATAGCCGCTGGATGTGTGATAATGCTTCATCATATCAAATTATAAGGTGATGTTAAAGTTATGTTCAAAACTTCATCTCCCCAAAAGTGCTCCAAAAATTAGAAAGATTATATTGGAGTCAACATAAAACAAATAGTTTGTATGAGTTTAGTTAGGCAAACCTCCCAGCATGCACCAGGGCAGTCATGCCCAGATACCCTGAAACTTGTTTTCTGACACTGCATTCCAAATTGCATACTTTTTGTTATTTATTTTGGTAGATACTGCAGCTGTCCTTACAAAGTGAATACAGTTGCATGTAGAATGCATTCAACTGGGTCATTCTACTTCCCCATTCAACATAGAGCCTTGACCCTTGACCCTCATGCTCATATATCCGCTGTGCAGATGATTGTGGGTCAGAATAGACAGAAAAGTCAGCTTGCTGGGATGTAATAGTTCATCCTTGCATTTTTGGCACACTGTATTTGACATAGTATGTATTGGGACACATTCAATCTTTTTCTGGAAAACTAAATAGTATGGCAGTATGGGTTTGTGATATAATTCAGATTGAATGTGCACCCTGCTTGACAACAGGTGTTACTGTGTGTTACTGGTGTTGTGTTTTGGTGCTTTTCTGATCATACTGTCCACGAATGTGTCAAAGATTCCAGTTGATCTTAATATTTCCTAATCTGTACCTTCCCTGGAGAGTGTGAAGCATGCATCAAGCCGGTTTGGCAGATGTAATTCAGCTTCAGGATGGGCTGCTGTGATTACTGCGGGTGAATTATTGCTCCGATGTGACACTGCCGTCAGAGGATGAAACAGACCCAAAGATTGGGCCTGAGAATAGAAGAAGAATCACTTTTGTTTTGACAGTTTATTTGTAGTTGTCACAACTGCTTCAGAAAAAGTGTTTGATGGTTTCTCAGGTTGGAATCGTGTCAGCGCTCCCCCACTTGGTCATGACCATCATCGTGCCCTTAGGAGGCCAGTTAGCGGACTACCTGCGGACCCACAACCTTATGTCCACCACCAATGTCCGGAAAATCATGAACTGTGGAGGTGAGGCTTGGATAATCAGCTCTCTGTCTGTTGCCATAACACTAAATACATGTTTCTCATCAGGTAACTCTCCTGTTGTTTTCAGGGTTTGGGATGGAGGCCACTTTCTTGTTAGTGGTTGGTTATTCTCACAGTAAGGGGGTGGCCATCTCTTTCTTAGTTCTGGCGGTGGGTTTTAGCGGATTTGCAATATCAGGTGAGTCTCCGAGCAATGGATTCTAGATCAACTTCCTTTGTGCTACTCAAAAGAGCACCAAACTCAGAATATTCCCTCTTTGTTGCTGCAGGTTTCAATGTCAACCATCTAGACATCGCTCCTCGCTATGCCAGCATCCTCATGGGTATATCCAACGGGGTGGGTACCCTGTCAGGGATGGTGTGCCCTCTAATAGTGGGAGCCATGACAAAGAACAAGGTGAGTCATTTTTATTCATACAGCGATGTGAATGTTGATGCAGATAGGACCCAGTTTCAAATCTTGAGTATTTTTTCTATATTCAAAACTAAATGTGCAACAATTGAATTCAACAAGTTAGAAGTCATGAAGCCAACCCGGTCTTACTCCCAACTCATCACATACCCACAGCTGGTCAGTGTTCCTCAGCATCTAATACCGATGTATGGAGGCACCCTTAAGCGACTGTATGTGACACCCTGTACACTCATCCTCTTCATTTTTAGAGGGTCAGGGCAACTTACGTACTGTAAAGAGCAAAATGTTCCACACAGGGCGGGCAAGCGAGAACGAGTGGTGGATGGGTCAAACAAATACAGGACTTGAGTCCAGGAGACTGCTGTTTGTGTCGCGTGCAAACTTAAAGAAATCGTTAACATTTTGCCACGTCACTCACTAGTCGCAAAAGTGTCGTTAGTCACATGTCTCGTTTGTAACTCAGTAGCAACATGAGGTGTTAGTAAGTCAAGTTGATATCAACCTTCTTTTCCTAAACCTAACTAAGGTTGTGTTGCTTAAAAATCTGAGACTCGATGTTGTGTAGAGCGTTGGGAGTAAGTATGTGTTGACGCCAATAAGAGCATCTTCAGCGTTAGTGTTGTGATGTATTTTCTGAGAGAGAATGTGAGGATGGGGTTTAGTAACAAGAGAGATTTCAATCAAATCAAATATATTTCACTCAAAAGTGTCAGCGGCATCACAAATACAACACGATACAGAGCTGTGGAGTGAGATGGAGCCGCCTGACGCCTCACTTCACAGCTGCACTTCCTTCACCGTGATCAAGAGGAAGATAACCACATTTTGTAGAAATGTAAACCAAGTGATTGCCAGCTGAAATCCCACTCTATGCTCTGCTCAAGTGCTGTTTTATATGATGGTCAGAGTTAAACAGTAGCTCCAAATCATATTTGATTGGATCATCAAGAAGACTTTCCTGTTTTTCAGAGAGAAAAACTGAAAAACTATATATATATATATATATAACATATTTAGCATGTATCAAATGATAAATGAACAATTAACACAGGGACACAAGATTATAAATTGGTAAATCTATTTTTCATTTCACTTAACAGTCAAAAGCTGGGTGGATGTAGTTTGATCATATTTCCCATTTGATATTTAATATTGACAGACAACCCCACAACTGTCATTAGACTGATTTAGATGTTCGGCAAATCCTGATGATTAGGCCGACACATAGATCATGACATCACTTTTGTCCAATACTCACTTCAAACCAGTGGGAAGAGCACAGACAAAAACCCAAATACAGGAATCATGTGAATGCAACGCTGTGGGGGCCGTGGCCGCACATTTAGGAGCACACTGCTCGTGGTAATAAGTCAGTTGAGAAAACACACGATCAGGCCTTATTAAAGAAGTGACTCAGCCTGGCTGCAACTGTTTTCTGTCTCTAGACGCGGGACGAGTGGCAGTACGTCTTCCTCATTGCTTCCCTGGTGCATTACGGGGGAGTGGTGTTTTATGGCATCTTTGCATCTGGGGAGAAACAGCCATGGGCCGACCCTGAAGAAACCAGCGAAGAGAAGTGTGGCTTCATCGATGAGGATGAGCTGGCCGAAGAGACGGGAGACACCATGCAGAGTTACGGCGCCATGGGCGGTCCGGCTAAAAGCTACGGGGCCACGGCACAGCTCAACGGAGGTTGGGTTCAGGACTGGGATAAGACGGAAGAGTATGTTCAGGAACCGGCCGGAAAGATATACGCTGAGCGCGGCTACTCTTAAGCCAGACTAGTCTGTTTACAGAGACAGACTCTCCATCACGGATTGCACAACATTAACTTAGATATTTAAATCCATTCTGTGTACTCAAGTAACTAGTTTCAAAAAGCCAATGTAAAGAAATAGTTTATTGCAATGCAGAACGATCCTCATTAGATTCTCACACGTCTCTCATCACATGTACCTACAGTAGGGCTTCACTATAAAGAGAGCAAAGAAAACTGCAGGCCTATGTTGTACTTCTTAGGCACTCAAACCTCATCAATCTACTTGAACAACATGAACCAGATGACACTGCAGTTGACCATCGTAAAGGGTCTTTCTCCGAAATACCACTCTGATTGCACTGAAACTATAAGTATTCTAAAACAAGATTTTATTCTGTTTCTCAAATGTGTTTTATGTATTGTATATACCTGTATACTGTTTCTGTGAGACTATTGTGGATTTTGGGTCGTTGATCTGTGTTAACATTAATATAAAAGGCCATATTTTTCATGGACAGTACCTTTTCAGGGAGATGTCTGCTTGCATAAAAAGGTCTCCTCCTCGAGCGAGGCCTATAATACACTATAAGACAAAAATAGCGTGAGTGAAGTTGAACCGTAGAGTTTTAGTGTGTGTTTGTTGCATGAATTTGCTCAGATCAATGTTTCAGATGCAGCCGCCTCACAGTCATCGATAGTCCTCATTCGGCCCGCTGCTTTGTTCTTAGATAAGCGTCTTCTGCCATAATAAATAATAAGATGAACTTTCATTATCAGGTGCCAGTCGTGATGTGAGACAAATCAAAAAAAGTTTTGAAGGCGATTGCTCAGAAGACATTGTTTATTGATGTTTGGTGTGCACTGCAATAAATTCTGTGTACCAGCCGCCACCCATCACATTCTGTTTTGTAATGTAACACTGGCTTGCTGTATCTAACTGTAATTGTTTTGGAGTCATGTGATGCTCAACATTAAGGTGTGTGTTTTAACAAGTTACTAGTGTCTGGAGAATCCAGCTTTAGTGCTCATGATGCAGGACGTGTTGCATTTTGACAGCGAGGAATGCAGTAATGTTTGTGAACAACCAGGTTGTTGTGCTCTCTTGGTGTTTCTTGGTTGTTCTCATTGTCACCAAAAGTACTTTGTTGACACTTTGATATTGTCACGTTTGAGTGGACCTTTTGCGTTGATAGATCGCTCTTCCACCTGAATTAATTTGCTATTTGAACACTTTCTTTATTTGCTGTATGAAATTTGCAAGGATGTTTAAAATATATGAATATTTAAGAATGTTTAAGATGACCAAAAGATGCTATTACGGCTTTGTGCCTAAAGTTTATGTAAACAGATAAATGTGATTTTATGGCTTCTAATATTGTGTTTAATGAAGAGGTATGTTGATGTCAAAAGTGTTAAAAGTATAAAAAATACTATCATTTTATAAAAAAACAAAACAACCAAAAGTCAACCTTTTGTCGTTCGTCCTCTTTTCCTCGTGTGTGTTGATGTGATGTCCTGTGGCACAGTCAGCTGTTCATCTGAAGGTTAGTGGTCTTCAGAGACTACCTTACCAGTTAACCACCTTCCCCAATCAGTGTCGTGCATCACCAATTCTCTCCACGTTTCTCATTAGTAAATCAATGTCTGAGGTCTCTGGAGTCCGGGGGTGGTTATCGGACCCTGTAGCTTGGTAATTGGTAAGAGGAAAGCAGCAATGTTACGCTATTACTGGAGTTTACGTCCCTATAAACCAGGGATATTGTCTGCCTTCCCTAAGAGTCCCGTCTTTAATATGCAGTGTGGATGAAGTTGTCATGTAGGTGCAAAAAAATGTGATGGACCAGTTCAACCTCTCAGCAGCATCTAACATTTCTAGCTAAAGAAAAAAAAAAACATCTTAGGCATGACTAAAAAAGAAAACACTTTGTGAGAATATTAACTATCCTGTTTCCCCAGTGTGTCCTCCTCTACACAACTGAGGTCAACAGTGTTGTATTCGACATATTCAACTATTGACCCAGCTCCTGCATTAATTCCTGCAAAATCAATACTGTTTGCCTATTGAGCGTATTGGACTTTTAAAACAAAAATGCATCTCATGAAAGTTTTAATTCAGAATACATGTTGGTGACAAGCACGGCCATGCTACCTTTGCTACCTGCATTTCAGAATTATTAGTATTGCATGTTTACTAGAAAAGTAACGAATAAAAAACACTGAATTAAAACAGCATCAATGTTCATTACATTGCCTCGACAGTTAATTTGCATTTTATTCAAAAACTTGATGTAACTTACAATGAGTGCAGTCATAGAATAAGGATTGATTCCTACATTATTAATGTTACAAGCAACCACGATACATACTATATGTACAGGTTGAATTCACAGTGCAGAAATACTGACTTTAAAGGTGAAACCTGAATGCACCATTAGTTTCTTGCAACTTCCTTCTGCGGTGATGCCATCCAATGAAAATCAGTAGCAGCATTTACTCTTTGAAATATCAGGATGCATCTGTTTAGGTTTGAATGATTGCATGAAAGTCAGGCAAAAAATAACTATTCATTTGATTTCATAAAATGTTATTAAAAGAAAGATTTAAGAAAAAAGAAGCAGATGGAAATGTCTACCTGTTAATCTTAACTTCATAGATAAAAGACAGTTACAAGGCAAAAACAGAATGAACCTCACATTCAGGGAGTGGTGAGTGAACAGGAAGTCATATGACTCACAGTTCAATCTGAAATCAGATGTACCGAGTGAACAAGAAAGGGGATACTACCTTCTGTGGTGCCTCTGTGCTGCTCTGCAGTGTGTCAAACACGCTGCTCTGGAGGCCAACCAACTGCAGCGCGTCAGAGATGTGGTAAATAATTCAGGAAATGATGCCGTCCATCCGTCCACGCGCATCAGAGCACCTTCTTACAGTGCAAAGGGCTCGGTGGTGTGTACGGGTCTGGATAAATCAAAGACCGTGATTCAGACTGTGCCGTTCAGCATCTGCAGGTGGGAATGAAACCACATGGAGCAGTTCATCATTAGTGGTCCGACCAGCTTCCTGACGGTGCTCATTACGCATGATGTCAATGTGACCAACAGGTAGCCATTAAATGTGTTCCTCCTGAGGCCAGGGTGAATATAAGCAGGAAGGTCTCCTGCAAATGAAGCCTCCCTCTTTAGAAGAAATGATAGACAGACATGAAGTTTGTGAAGCTGGGGGTTAACACGTTGACCATCGGTTTTATGCACATGATGGACACTCTGAATCAATTTAATGTGCAGAGTCTGCAGTAGCCTTGCCCCGTGTTGTCTGACGCTTCGATCACAGGAAGCAGCTCCATGTCCGAAACACTTCCAGAAGCAGCATTGGCAGCAATTACAGTAAATCTCTGTTTCTCCTCCGATTATCTGCCTGGCTGAGGAGGGAAACCATTAACGCTCACCACCGCCTGCTTCTCGGTGCACATGTTAATTTGACAGAAAACACAATTGTGTCACCAGCCACGTGGAACATGTTTTCTCATGCCTAACCAGCCGGAGTGGTCATGGCTGTTGCTCCGGTGACGTGCCTGTTGGGGCGCGCGGTAATTGGACAACATTTGGGCTGCATTTCATTCATAGGTGGGAATTCTCTCAGCATTCACCTGCCACTAACCTCCACCCACTCTGTTGTTTTTGCAGCATCTCAAAAACGGTGTGAGTTTTAGAGACGCTGTTTGTCTGGTGGTGTAATCTTGTAGGCGAGTGAAGGGGGATTGAGTGGTGAGTCTGTGGGGCAGGTGCGGTGTGGCTCCTGGGGGACTGTAATGGGATGAGGCCCAGCCAGAATGAGTGTTTGATGACGGGGTTGCACTCCTCCCCTGGGACTCAGCCAGCATGCAATTATCCTCCCGATCCCTTCTCTCTTCTCTAGTCTGCAGTCCGAAGTGTACACAGCGATCTCTCCAAACTGCTGCCTGAATATCCTTTAACGCACAATCAAAAATTAAAATCCCTCGTATGCAAAAAGAAAAAGTAATTACAAACCCAAATTTGAAAGCAGCATTGGAGTAATTACTGTTTTATGGCACCCGAGCATGACATTACACTACCTCGGGGCATTTGAATTTATAAACGCCTCCTTCTCCTCCCTTGCTAATGGCTTTATTAACGGTGAGCACGGCACCCTGAATCAGTCTGTATTACCAGACATGTTGTAGGTCTCTGCTCTCCACCCATGTGCAAACTAAAACCAATATACAGTATCTATATTTAAATATTGCTGTTTAGAAATAAGATTACTAAATCTCCCTAACATCATTTTTAAAAATCTCTTGTTTTTGCAAAGAGCTTCTGCTTAAGATTTTTTTTTAAACGCTCTTCTTTTTGTGATATGCAAATGGCATCCCCTGTAAAAGATCTCCATCTTGTTTATCTCCCCCGAAAGCCACACGATCTGTGTGCTCTCGTGATTTAGTACCAAACTACCAACCCAGTAGTGAGGCGGGGCAACAGGGATGCCATCTAAGGGCTACATTTTCCGACCCGCCATATGAGGAGTGAGAATTGCATCTTCCACAATCACAGGAAGTGGAGGGGCGTTGCGACATCCAATTGTTTTTCCTCCCCAAAACTGGTTTCCTACAGTTGCATGTGAGGTTATCTATCACAGGTCCTTCCAGTTCCCCTCCCCCATATCACATTACGTTGACAGCTTCATACCCTCCTCTCCACAGCGTGCTCATATCGAGCTCGTATCACACTCAGACAAAGGATGAGAGGCTGATAAGATTTGACATGATATTCTCGTTGAAGTCAGGGCTTTGAAATCTGGATTGAATGACGAATTTGCTGACAAGGGAACATATTGTACAACTTGAATTGTGTTTTAATCTCCTGCATGTCATGAAAAAGCTAGCTTTTTTTTATGGCAGCGTCCATCAATTAATGTCAAAATCGAGTAATTGTTGCAGCCCTGCTTTCTTTTGTTGTGGCTTTTTTTTCTTCCACTCAGCCCCCTCTCTTTCCTTATGTGCAAACATGTTTCTGCAACCACAGCACCTCACTGGAGTGTCTGACAGCACAGTTTTCATGGGATGTCCTGGAAAGGGCAACGTGAACTGCTTTCATTCTGTTCTTCACAAGCGGCACCAACATCTCATAATGACTCTGCAGAAGCATTACACTTCCATCCACCTTTTCCACACAGCTTCACAGAAAAGAAAACCCAAATGAAAGCGACAATCCCTCTTCCTCGGCGCATGCCTGATGATGACGGCCACTGATCTGCATCCTCTGAGTGGGGCACAGGTGTGCGGAGGGGCCCCCCTGCCCCTGTGATCCCTCACCGAGGCCAGACAAGGGCCAGGCTGGAGCGGCTTAGGCGCGTGCCGAGGGAGGGCTGTACACCCCTCCACCCAGCCCCTCGGAGGGCTCCCTATTCACACCACCAGATGGGGGCTGGATCTGAGTTTTAATGAATGCTATCCTTCATGACCCTTTAGAAGCTGCAGAACAGCAGTCGCCCTCAGCACGTCACACTGCAGTGTGTTGCCCCACGCTGACACAGAACAATAATACAATGCACAGAATCATAAACAAGCCGCGGATAAGACGTGAGAGCAGGAAAAGCTGTTCTATTTTCACATCCTCAAGTGGGACAAGTGGTTTTATAAAAGATATGCTACATTCTGCATTCCCACAAATACTGAATTCCTTTTTCAAGAGATTAGTGGGTACTAGAACAGATTTAAGAGACGTCTCGACGCAAACCTCACACATTTAAAGTGGGCTGGTGAAGATATTATGGGGCTGTGTCGACCTCCTGCTGTTTGAAGTGATACAATAAGACAACCTGTAATTTCACCTTTCAGGTTAAGAGCAGAGGGCAATTTGATCCCGTTTATGAGACAAAAAGTGGGTTGGTAAATAGCTGCTTTATATTATAGAAGGGTTTTAATTATGTGAAAGTCAAAATGGTTATTTCTAATAGAAAATCGCAAAATCTCAAAGAAAACTAAATTCTTTGGCATAAAGGGATTGAAGATAATGGGCTTTACATGTTATTATCAGTTATTTGACATGGGCATCATGAATAATCTTGTTCTCATTTAATAGAGATACAGGCAGGCTTCACATTTGGAGTGAGACCAACACGCCTGAGTCATTGGCGCGGGTGCTAAGACACTCTGCCAGATATGTGTAAGGCTGTGAAGAAGAGTGAGAAACAAAATCTAAAAATGAAGAAAAAAAAACAGTCAGTGTTCAATCCTAAAGGCTAAACAATAAAGTGCTGGTTGGTAACATGGAGAGGATGAACAATATTTTCTGAATAAACTGCGGTAATTTCCTTTGAATCTAAAATCTGATCTAACAAGCTGAACATCTAGATTCATTTATTTGCATCCATCTATAACCGCAGGAGCAGGTGAGATCCATCCAATCATTGTTGGTTTCCATCCAGCTAGATGCATATGTTCTTCATTGGATGGAAATAAATTGGTTGTGTACATGCATCCCCTTACTCAGTGACCCTTGTCTGCCTCGACGTGAATTGCTTTTGTGGCGTGTTAAACGAGCCGTGGCCGTGTTGGTGTTTCCCTCCACTCGGCGGCCGGTTCCCTAATCCGCTGTCTGCCACAGTTATGTCACACACCGGCTATTGTGGAGGGTTTGATTGAAGACGCCTGATCTGACTAACTGATCCCTCGCCGCAGAGGTGGTCTGACACATGGGCGAGGTCGGAGATGTGTGAATTGGCAGTCGAGTCACGTCACTGGCAATAAGCCAATCAAAATGTTTGGATTCGGAAGGTGTGCAGCTTTGTTGTGAGCAGGCAGTATTGACAGATGGTGTGAGAGAAAGTGAAAATGATTTTAGGTGTGTACAGTTAGAAAAGGGTAAATTAGATTACACAAAGCCTTTCCTTTCTTTTGGCAAATTATTTAGAGCCCCGTGTCCATTTTCTAGGACCTCATCAATCAGCAGCTAGAGACCGCTTTTTAAACAGTACATCTATAATATAAATTGGTAGCGAGGAGGGATTTATGGGGCCAAATGAAGCCTTGAATCTCCAGAGACCAATTTATAATGCGTTAACTATTCACTGCCTGACATGTACTTTCAATTTAATTCAGTCAGATCACGTGCTGCTAAGGCAGCATACCATCTGTCCAAACCTTGTAAGATGGGCGTTTCTAACAAATATACAACTGTATTGAGAAAAACAATTAATCCCATTATTACAAGGTGCATGGATAAAATATTACAAAAATAATTATGTCAAGGCTTCAAAATCCACCGAAGTGAGCATTTATAGATTGTCGTCAGCAATTACAATTCTATCATATCAAACATTTTAATGGAAAATAAATTTCTGAACGACTGGACAACATTAAGGATTTGTGGGCTTTTTATGTGTATTTGGCACTGAAAAGAGTTTTTCGTTACTATTGTTTTTATATCTGCATTTCAGTACTAATACCTTTTTAAGCCATACAAGAACTCTGACTAATAAAGATATCAACAAAATCCCGACTGAAATTATCTACTTTGAATCTGAGGGAGCATTTGATTCAAGCTTTGAGTCATTGACGCAGTTTACAATAATCTGCACTATGGACACATTTTCTTTGGTAACAAAAAGCACTGAGGTTTATTACTCAGTCCCAGTCATACATTGCATAAAAATATGAACAGACTTAGACATTTGGCTACATTGTGGCATCTCGTTGCTCTCTAAATAATCATTAGACTGATTTGTTTAAAGCTGACAGGAGGTCACCCCACACACTCAGACCTCTGACATCAAAGTCTCCATCGGAGATTTTCAGAACATTAAGCTCCTTTTTGACCTCCTCACTGGTCTCACACAAGCCTAGAAAGTGTTCAGTCAGTCTGTTGAAGGACACTTTTGGGTTTGTTTTGGTTTGAACCCAGTAACCCTCACTTATGCTGTACTCCATATCAGATGCCCACTTTTTCAGCAAATCCCAGTATGCACCTCTAAATTTCTGGTGCTCTTTAGTCAGGTCTATAATAAGTGTAGCAGGCAGAGCAGAACACATGTGCTGCAGCACACTCTGTTCTTTCTGCAGCCAGTCCAAGAGAAAGTTATGTGAAGCACATTGTGCAGCAGAGTTTTTCTTCGTCAGCAGAGCTGCAGCGATGACCAGACAGAAATGTCCTGGTGCTCCTTCAAATCCCCAGAGGGCAGAGTCTAGAATGTGCGTTGTTTGGCAGGCTTCACTGCCTTGGCTCAGCACAGCATCCAACCTCTCCATCAGCATCACTGCCTGTACCTCAGCATCAGCACCAACAGCTGACAAGTCTGGGAGAGGACTCAGGACTTTACAAGCAGATTTACATTGAATGATCTGGCTGCAGAAGCCAGTAACGTCCTGGCACTCACTCTGCTTGGTGTTTACAGGACTCGTTGTGTCAAAGAGTATCTTCATGATGGATATGGGCAGCTCGGGGTTTCTCAACAGCCCGACAAGCAACAAGTGCTGACACCTGGAGAGGTCTGAGAAGGACACTTCAATGTATCCAGCGAAGGCAGCTCGCAAACCTTGATTTGTGAGCTGCAGCTGCTTCTCCATACACCTCCTTATCGCAGGGTTATTATGAAACCTGGAGAAGAGCTGTTCGCAGTACCGGGCCCATTGAAAAGCTCTGCACAGAGTTTGTTTATCCCATCGCTCCACCTCCCCGCTCCGCGCCGCCACTGCCAGCAGCTCCGCGGTGCTCGCCAAGTTTTTCAGCACCGCCTCCATGTGGCGCTGTCCTCTGGACGCTCACTGAGAGGGAAAGACACACTTTAGCGAGCTAAACATTCAGCAAACTGTCTTCTGCCGCCGATAAACCGAGCCATGTTAGCTAGCTAGCTAATGGTAACAGTCAATGTTGTATTAGAACAGTGCTTCCGGTGTCACGTTTCAAAACAAAATTACTTTTAACGAAAGCTGTTTTAGATTACATCCAGCGTCACACACAATAGAGAGTATGACAAACTATTAAAGGAAAATTTAGTAGAAATATACTCACTGTTTTTCCTTTACTCGTGTACACCGGCAAACTGTTTGCCCCGCTTGTACGACCGCGCATGCGTTCTTGAGTGCCAAGCTTTGGCAAATGTATTCCTTCAAAATAAAAGCCACCGAGTAACACCAGTAACACGCACAAAAAAGTGCACAATTGAGGCAAGCAAAACATTTGTTTTTTTCTCATTTAGTTTCTAATGTTTATTTTCTAACATATGGTTAATTGTCTATATTACATCAATACTACTGTAAAAAAACAAAACAAAGCCCATCTAATTAGAGAAAAATAAATCCTCATCCATGCATTTCTTACAAATTATGTATTTGGGGTTGTGTCTGCGTCATTATGATGTATTTACCACAAAAACCGTGCCATTCCAATGGACTATTCAGGTTTGATATAGGCATGGTCTGTCAGTTGGATCAGATTACATGGGCACGCAGAAAAAATGGAAATCCATTTAATCAAAGTGTATTGAAGGATTGAATTTCTCGGGCTGACCTGCTGAATGCAGTCCAGAAATGTCATATTGAGGCAACACAAAGCGGAGCGACGAAGGAGGCACTGCCAGCAGGATCAAACTTCCCTCCCATCAGCAGCAGCAGCAGCAGCAGCAGCGCGAGTTGATGTGTGTGCGTGTGTGAGTGCAGATCCTTGTGCAAATGCGCTGCGGTGCACATTGGTTTAGTGTTTTGGAGCCTAACCTGTGGGTCGGTGCACTGCAGTGAAAAGCATGAAAACTGGGATCCAGCAGTTCTCAGGAAGAGTGAGAGGAAGGTGCGCACTAACGAGCTGAACCCTCAGGTCGAGGACAGGTAAGTGCTTTTTACGACTCCTGCAAAGCCATTTGCGCTGATTTACTGTTGCCAAACAAATGACAGACTTTTGAATGCCTTGATGTATAATATGTTATAGGTTGGTGGGGGTGGGAAGGGGAGGGGGGGGGGGTAACTTGTACTTTATAGCCCCTTGCTCTTCTCACTGGGGATTGTGCCCTTTGCAAAATTTCATATTCTATTTTTAAAAGTTGGGGCTCAGTTCAGTCTTACAGTGCCAGTGAAAAAGCAGTTTTTTTTTTTTTTTTTTTTTTACTCAAAAATTGTTCAATGCATCTTTAATTACACAGAATGAGATATTTGGTTCAGTTGCAGCTTTCAGTCATTTCATTGGTTTTAATTAGAGGGTGCTCAGCTGGAGTTCAGCCATAACTTGCAGGCATCCTCCCTTGATCCTATTTTCCAGAGTGGTGAAATGTCTGTTGTGGCTGCTTTTAATTGTGACAGTTGTAAAGGAGGAGGCAGCTTTAAAATTGAGTTGTGAATTAAATGTGCTGCAGTGTTTTAAGAGGCCAATGCAACAGTTCAAAACCAATTTATTGCACTAAATTCAGACATAGCAACAAAAGATCTGTGTGGTGCAATAATAAGTGTGCTGTGCAGACATGTTGTCTGTCTGAAATGCAGTTTGTAGTGAAAAGTTAAACAACACAGGGGTCTTCAAATGCAGGATAGACTGCCTGTTACTTTTTTAAATGATTTAGTCTGGAATAAATTAATGCAAGATTACAGCTCAGGATGTATGACGATGGTCAGAAAATAACTGTTTTATTGGAATGTGTGATATGATAATTGTAACAGGGTCCGTTGTTACCGGGGGTCTCCAGGAGCTCCAGACATAGAGACGACACCAGGTTTCTCCTTTTGCGACCTTTATTAGGCATTTCGTTCACACACGCATTTACATGCCCTGCCTAGCTTCCCCCCTTGCGTGGCTCTGGGAGCTTTTATGCTCCCCTCCCTGCCCACGCAATCCCACACTCATTTGGATCAGCTGTGCCTCCTCACGAGCGCCACAGCTGACCCAAATGAGCGTCCCTCTCCCTCTCTCCCTGTGCCGCAGGTGCGCTAGCCACGCCCCCGCCCACATACCCCCACCGCCCGACTTAGGCCGGGGAGCCACCGGTCTAACCAACTCCCCCCCCCTCCCTCCCACTGGGAGCGGGAGCGGAAGTCAGCCCCGACCATCTGCACCCCCGACCTATGGACCACCATGGAATTAACTTGCGTTTCCGCCAGATGCCAACGGGTGGTCCGGGCGTTGGCATCCTCCACCCGTGGGGGCCCGGGCGCGGGCCATGGCCCGGACAGAGGGCGATCGAGCGCCCCGGGAAGCAGGTTCCTTGCGCTCTCCGCCAGCCCCCTCCCGGGGCCAAACCGGCTCTCCCCCTCAGTCCGCTGCGGCAACCTGCAACACAAGAGAGAGAAAGTTAGGGAGGCGGGACCCATATCGGTCCCCACTGCGCCCCGGCCCACGGGCCCCAGGCGCGGGCCCGAGCCCCTGGCCCGGCCCTCCGTCTCCGGCCCCACTGGCCCGTCCGCCGGGCCTGCTCGGCCCCCTCCCCACACCTGCCGATGTGGGCCGGTCGGCCCCAGTCTCTCCCCCAGGCTGTCGGGGACAGTGGCGCTGCCCAGGGCGTCGCCCCTGGGTGTAGCGGCTGTCCCCGGTGTTGCCTGGCCTGCCACCCCTGGTCCTCCGTCCACCCAGGACAGGACCTCTTCAGGTGTCCCCGTCTCCCGCAGGTCCAGCACTGCTTGCGGCACTGCCGCTGCAGGTGCCCGGGTTGGCCGCATGCCCAGCACCTCCGCATCGCCGACTCTGGGAACCCCCAGTACTCCGGCCTCCTCTGCCGCTTGGGAGCCCATCGCTCCCTCTGCGGCCGCTCCTTGCGGCCCCTTGGCAGCGCCTTCTCCCGACCCCTCTGGTCGGGTTCCGCTCCCGCCGACGCTCTCACCGCCGTCGGAGCGACCGCCGTCGCCGCTGCCTCCGCGCCCGCTGACGTCTGCGCTGCCGCCTCCATCGCCGCCGGAGCCGCCGCCGTCTGTGCCGCCGCCTCCATCGCCGCCGGAGCCGCCGCCGTCTGTGCCGCTACCTCCGCCGTCGTCGGAGCCGCCGCGCCCGCTGACGTCTGCGCCGCTGCCTCCGCCGTCGTCGGAGCCTCCGCGCCCGCTGACGTCAGCGTCGCCGCTTCCGCTCCCGTCGGCGCTGCCCCCGTCGCCGGAGCTGCCGCCGACGTCTGCGCCGCCGCCTCCGTCGTCGCTGCCGCGCCCGCCGACGTCTGCGCCGCCGTCTCCTTCGTCGGAGCCGTCGCGCCCGCCGACGTCTGCGCTGCCCGGGTCTTCTGGCGTCTGGCGTCTGTCTGGGTCTCCCCAACCCTCCGGCGCCTTGCGTCAGTCTGAGTCGCGGCTCTTGCCGTCTCTCGGGCCACCCACTTGAGCTCCAGCGCCTCCCCGAGGAGCGCCTCCCTCCGCGTCTGCTCCTCCAGCTGCCTCGCCAGCGTTTGTACCGCCTGGGCGTACTCCCGTACCTGCGCCCGCAGCCGGTCCTTTTCCTCCTCCAGCTGGTGCAGCCGCGCGCTGTCGGACCGCTCCTGGCGCGTCTCGTCCCGCGGCCCCTCCTTGGTGCCGCCCACCGTCACCGGCGCCGCCGGGACCCGCACCGCCTGCGCCACGTCCCGGACCTCCGGTGCCTCTCCCGGCCTGAGCGCCCTCACGGCGCCCACCATCTGGCCGTCTTCTGGGCCCGCGCGTTCCGCCGCCCGCCGCTCGAGGTACTCGCGCCACTCGTCGAACGAGCGGTACGGCGCCGGTTTCCCCGGTGTCGTCGGGACCCGCGCCGCCTGCGCCACGTCCCGGACCTCCGGTGCTCCCGGCACCCCGCCGCCCGACATGGCGGCATACAGCCTCTCAATCTCCGCATTCCCGTCGTCCATGAAGTCCGGCAGCTCCGTCCCCACCGGCAATCCCCGTTGGGCGCCACTGTAACAGGGTCCGTTGTTACCGGGGGTCTCCAGGAGCTCCAGACATAGAGACGACACCAGGTTTCTCCTTTTGCGACCTTTATTAGGCATTTCGTTCACACACGCATTTACATGCCCTGCCTAGCTTCCCCCCTTGCGTGGCTCTGGGAGCTTTTATGCTCCCCTCCCTGCCCACGCAATCCCACACTCATTTGGATCAGCTGTGCCTCCTCACGAGCGCCACAGCTGACCCAAATGAGCGTCCCTCTCCCTCTCTCCCTGTGCCGCAGGTGCGCTAGCCACGCCCCCGCCCACATAATAAACAATATTTTTGCTGTGGGCTTATTGTATTGTGGATGTTGCTTTTGTTGATACCTGCTGCAGATTTAAATAACCACAGTTGATGATACAATCTGATACCTAAATGCAATACTGGCTCATAACACACAGTACTTATCTGAACATGCAGTTTCTTTGTTTAAATGGACAAATCAGTCTCCAGATCAGTTTACTGTTGTAGTGGAGAAAGGCATGAAGGACTGTGAGGGTTAGGAGGACAGAGATACTCTTGTTTTTTTCTAATTGATATGATTTAGCAGTCAAAATTCCCATCCATATGCATTTCCTGGAGCAATCTGCAGCCAACCGTGGCAGGTTATGATGTCTCTATAAAGTTATGAGGCTTTTCAGACAAATGGTATATCTCTAACCTAATATCTCTGGGCTATAAGACATAGTGTTTTTCTGATTCTGAACTTGGGTCTACTGTCAGATTCGGAATTTGATTATGAAAAATAACATGAAGCAGCAAGTTCAGCAGATGGTACATGCTACATGAAGCTAGCAGAGTGGTGGGGTTGACTGTGTTCTTGGCCTGCAGAGGAAGAGGTCACGCTACAGTGTGGTGAGAGGAAACCAGGTATGTTTAACAACACCTCGTTGTCTCTTTAGGACATTTTCCTGGGAAAAAGAGTAAACCCAGTATGATGTTCATTCATGATCCTTTTGAGAACAATACCGCTTTTTAATTAAGTTTGTTGTTCATTGACAGATGTTTACCCAGAATTCCAATGCATTTCCCTGTATTTTTAAAACAGAAAGTCACATGAAAAAGTTTTTTATTAAGTAGTGATGAAGATATACAGAATTGTTAAGAAGGAGTGGAAAATATTCAAGATACATCTTCACTGTACTTTGTTACCCATTGAAAGATATGTCAAATACCAATATTTTTATAGTGAATGGTGCTTGTGCTGTGAGACATGAGAAGTTGTCCTTGTGCCTTGAATGTAGCACCTGTGTATGAGTGCAGAGCTCCAGAGTTTAGTGTGTAGGCAACATGGAGCTCTCGTCTTCAGGAAGATAAGACGACCTTGGTCGGACATCAAGGTCCTGATGTCCAGTGTGGCACCACAGTGTGATTTGGTTATTGCCAACTCCAGAGGGACCTTGAAATGTTACAAAGCTTTAAAGGTCAGATTCCTCACATTGTGTTACACTCCCTCGGTATTCAGAGAACATTTTCAGCCATCACTATGAACTAATTCTTCATGGAAGCTTCCCTTTGTTGTTTGAATGGGCTTTTCAAATATACTGTTGCTATTTGCCTACCGTGCAAGATGTTTCTGCTTGCGTCAAAGCTGGAGGCAGAACTTTTTTAGATGGCACAACTTGATTTCATTACAAAGGAGGAGATTGTACTCAACCTACTTTCTGTTTCGATAATGAAGCCTGAAAGAAGAATTTAGCGATGACAAAGAAACAGAAACGGTGGAGCGAAACACATCAATCGTCACCAGTCATCTATGTTGTTAAGTTATTTGTAACAATAGAAAACTTAAGCTGTCCATGTCGGCTTGCGTATCGCCCTCTGGTGCATTACAAAGCACCTTATAAAATAACCCAATTTTTAAACAATTCTGAAAGAGTCTTTTCTCATTTTATTCCGTTTCTTTCTCTCTTTCCATGTCAGCTCTTACATCGGGTGCCCAGTTGTTTTGTCAGTTACTCACTTGCCTCATCACCAAATCCACTAATGGAGTGACACTGATTTGAAATGTGAAAAGATTTTTACATTATCGCTCGGACAGTGAACGCCTGGCACACTGTAGCACCAGACATTCTCATTGACTTCCCTTTGCAGGCAGTGAGTAGTTGTTAAAAGTTGCTCTGAATATTGATGTCAAGCCCTCTGATCCCTCTTTTCTTGTGTTAATTTGATCGTCCTCCTCTAGGGACTGGATGATAGCTAGTATTGAAGATCATTTAGATTTTGAATTTTTTTTCAGAAGGTCTTTATTTCCATGAGTGAATCCTTTTTATTATAATATATCATATGATTAACACCTTTCCATTCCATTATCCAAACCGCCCACATGGGCTCGGCTGGAGCTGAGCCCATTGGGCGAAGGCTGGGTACATCCTGAACAGGCCGCCAGTTTATTGCATATAGGGCACATAGGGCACATTCACACCTATACGGGCAATTTAGAGTCTCCACACAGAAGGAACGGCCGGGATCGGGAATCGAACCCGGGTACCACTTACTGTGAGGTGACAATGCTAGCTTCACCACCAACAGTTCATTTTTAACACCTGTTAAAGGAATTCTAACCAACAAAAGCGTAGCCTAAAAATAGTTGAATCAACATTCAACACAAAAAAGAGCATCATAAGCTTCATATATGAGATATTGATTGCACATCTGCTGTATGGTAGCCTATTGCACAGCCTATTGATTTTCTAGACACTACATATAGACATGTCTGAAGTTCCCATTGCAAATTCCCATTGTGTCTCAGTCTGCATCATCTGTGTGTGTCCTGTCCTCCTGTTCTTCCTCAGGCCGTCAAAAGGGAACCATGTGCAGCTTCCTGAGCCCCAAACAGCCCAGCGGCCCCGGCCTCACAGATATGCAGCAGTATCACCAGTGGCTGACCAGTCGACATGAAGCCAGCCTGCTGCCCATGAAGGAAGACCTGGCCCTGTGGCTCACTAATATTCTGGGTAGGAAACACTCATAATCAACACATGACACATCTGACTACTACTAATAATTCAGCATGTGTCATAAACAAGTTGTATGACAATATTGTCTTTCAATACATTTGACATATATTCCATATTGTGCCTCAGTCATTCATTTCTCACAAATCTTGTTATTTTTGCTGACAAATATATAAAGTGCTGTTGCTGATTTATTCAAAACACTGTCCTAGAAATAGCTTCGACCTTCAGCAGTAATTGAAGTGGTGTTGCTGATGCAAACACCTCTGCAGTGGGCTGGAATCAATCTGAACCTCATTACAAAGAATTTGAAAGTCACGAGAATGTGTGAACCTGTTCCCTGTTCATCCTCCCATAGATTTTCCTTAATTGAATAATGGCCATCATTAAGAGTTCCCAAATAATGCGCAGCCAGTGGTGGAGAATGAGCTGCAGAGGGAACATCAGCAGATGCTTTGTGCAAGGTTGCTATTGCATTATAAATCACCCTTTGTGGTATACTTCTTCAACAGTGCAGTCACAAAGGATCTGATTTGAATTTAGAGACTCAAATTGAACTGGGTGTGTATGCAGAAAGTGAAGTTTCACATATATATATATATATATATATATATATATATTTTATATTATGATATATATATATTTCTTTTGAAATATTTGTAGCTGCACTTGATATGGCAAAAGGTATTCCACTGATGCCTCCGAGTTACTCCAAGGGACATCCTGCAGACCGTAAACAGTCCAACAATAATTTCTCAAATCAACTGGAAGCCGGTTGAATTTCTGAAACTGACTCCAGTCTGTGTGTGAACTACTTAAAATAACTGCAATACCTCCATTGTTATCTCTGGCAGTCTGTGTGTTTGCGCTGGAACCAGCTGAGCTAGAAACCTCTGGTCTGCTGGAGTGAGGGATCAAGAACCAAAAAGACTTCAGAAGCACGAGCATCCAAATGTTGAACCTGTTTGTTGGTTTGAACCGTCTTCTGTGTGCTCAGCACCTTACAGTTCTATGAAAGAAGAAGGCGCTGATATGCTGAGCAGGGTTTACAGTTTCAGGTGGGAGGAGTGATGCGGCATAACGAGTCCACTGATTGAGTGGAAGGATTCATTATACTGATGAGTCATGTTGCTGTTGTGATTGGGGGGGATGGGGGGGGGGAGGGGGGGGGGGGAGGGGGTTTGAATTAACTGAGCAATTTATGGGAGTGAGTATTTGAGTTGAACTGTTTCTTTCAGAGCCCTCTGGAATATAGTTTCCTCACACAGGGATCGAGGGAGAGTCTGAGCATATGAGACTGGAGCTCACTGAGTATTTCTCAAGATTTCAATCTCTCTTTTCTGGGCTCAATTACAACATTTGGAACTCATTAAACGTCAAACCCCCAAGACCCCTCCTCTAAGAAACAGAAAAGGGATTAAAAAAAAAAATCTCTCCGGTTTCTTTCCACAGACACCCCCCTGCCACCACCTCCTATTTCGCAATGATCTAACTATGAAGGAATGGTCCTCTGGAAGTCAGTCAACTGGACACCACATGTTGATCACCAATCTATCTCTGCAACTGTGCAGGATAATAAAGACATAATTTGCACAATCAGATGCCCCTTTTCATGTTCATCTTGTCTTTTCCGCCCCACGCTGTACTACCAGAAAATCCCCCTGCCCCCTCACCAGATTCCCCCAAGTCATGTTGTAATATGTGAACATTTGGCTTCTGCAGAGCTGCCTAAACCCAGCAGCACAAGCTCAATCAGCCAGGCGGTTTCTGGAAGTCAATAACATTGCATCAGGTTCAGCTTCAACTGGGAATGGATGGAGAATAAATTGTATTTCCTTATACTGCACATATATTTGAATAAAAAGATTGAAATGAGCATTTGCATGTTGAATTTACTGCTTCTCTGATTTCTTTATGTGTCCCCTGCTCAGGTCTGGAAATCACCGCGGAGAGTTTCATGGATCGCTTAGACAATGGCTTCCTGTTGTGCCAGCTGGCTGAGACACTACAGGAGAAGTTCAGGCAAAATGATGGAGACATGCCTGTCTGTGGAAACAAGGTGCCGAGAAACCTGAGGATTACAGTAGTGTGGCATGATAACGTTTACACTGAAAACAGTAATCTGGGAGCCAAACCTTAACGTGTTCAAAGATTTAGCAGATAATTGATTCTGAGAACTGAGACTATGATCATTTTTAACTATTTGATTAGAAAATAGTGTGAAATCCAGACATACTACATATTACATTTAACAGTGTTCTGCATTACCACAAAGTATCTCCTGAAATCCCATTTCTTCTGCAAAGGTTATGGGACAAAACTAAAGACAACAGTATTGAAGCTGTACTGACTCTTGTTGAGACAGGAAACAGCTGATATCAGGTTTCCATCAATAAGATCATTAAAAACTACACTGATAGAGTTCCTCCCATCTCAAAAAAATATTGACATCATAACCTTTGAAGAGTAACACAGAGAGACCCTCCAGAACGATATGTGATCCATCCTTGTCAAATGGTTTTGTCGGCTCAGCAGCGACCATGAATCCCAACTTTGCAAGGAGCTCCATAATTTTAGAAAGCAGTGCACAAAGACTGGGATGGGGGATGGGGGCCTGCAGCCTTCAGCGGGGCAAAAAAGAAAAAAAATAAGGCTGGCAAGGACACATTAACGGATGGGGCCCCGCATCCCCTGTGAGAATTGGCAGAGCTACGTTAAATGTTCATTTCTTGTGAGTCTTGAGTGAGACTTTAATGATTTTTAAAAGATTAAAGGGAACCTTGCATGTCGTAATCGTATATTTCACTGGATCACTGCTCAAGAAAACAAACCGATCCGGGTGCAAATCTTTACTTTGGATCAGCTTCAGAGCTACTGCGAGAAGGTTCCATGTCTTTAGCGTATAGAAATGTTGTTCATGTCTTTCCACCTGTGCCCAGTTTTATAGAAACATCCTAGAGTGGCGAGCAAATGTGCATTGGCTTTGTTAAAGTGTTCTTGATCAGCCTGCACACCTAAAATGGGACTTCATAAGAGTTTAAAAATGTAATTAAAATTGTCCTCCTCTTCAGTGCTGAATATGACAGAAGAGTTATCCTGCAGACATGAATGCACAATACCTGTAGTTTCTATATGCTTCTGTCTGGTGCTCAGTTGGATTATACTTCTCTAATGGAGGGAAACGCTGATTAGTTTCTGTTCAGAGAAAATAAAGCAAAAAGACTCCTGTGTTGGCTCTGGAGTGAGAGTTGTTGATGTTTGCACTGAGGCATTACTGTGCTGATGACGGGGAGTCTCCTGATCTCAGTGTGAGTGTAGCAGCACAGATGTGAGATAATACTTGAGGTTAGTGACCGTGGGACGGCAGAGGATCCACTGAAAAAGTCTATTGATCATGTGGAGTCTTCCTGAGGCCGATAGTCCTGGAAAACAGAGCGTGGTGGACCCTGACCCACAACTCTGGTTTAAATCAAACACAGTTCCACTATGATACTTACAGCTCTCATGATGCACTTTCAGCATTCATCTGATACAATGTACGTAATCTTCTGTCATGTTCAGTTTATGACTCAAACAATGGTTGCTTTGCTTATCATGGCACTTTGTAATGCGCTGAAGTTGTTTACTGTTGCATTTGACCACTTTAAAGAGATCGTCCATCTGCTTTAAAACTCATTATGAGTTGTGGGTGGAGCGGGACGAAATGATTCCAGCAGAGAGAAACAATAAATCCTTTGTAGATGCTTCTCTTGCACATCTTCCCATGTGTTTACGTCAATACAAACTGCAGATGACTGAAGATGATGTTTTTTTCTTGGCATACTACTGCACTGTTCAAGGTTCAATATCACCACTTCGTTAACTGTTAAGATGATTACCACATTAACAAAATGTGAAGGAAACGCTCAGCATTTTAGGCAATCTCTCATATATGTCCATTAAATGTAAAACCACAGTCGTCTCCAGTCAGATTAATTTAGCACAAAAAAATGGAAACTGCCTCGCTCTTTCCAAAATAACAGAAATCTGCCTACGCCTCTAAAGTTCACTAATAACCCTTTAGTTTATATGCACAACAACGGGGTATAAAACATTTATTTTTAATGTTTTTTGGTCTTGGTTGAGACTAGTTGCCAGGCAACCAACAGAGACTCCAGAAAGTAACTCCCCCCCCCCACACACACACTTTAGAGGATTTTTAAACCATTCAGAATCGAGCTAGCTGTTTCCAGTCTTTATGCTAAGCTAAAATAACTGGCTGCAGTCATATATAATCTCCACAACTAACTGTAGGCATATTTCCCAAAACGTAGAACTATTCCTTTAAAGGGTCCATGAACAGCCAAGCAGGTAGATATCCATAAATAATGTATAATCTTCCTGGTTGAAAGAAAATTATGGGATTTTTTTTACTCAAAGTTCTCCTCTCTATTATTCGATCCTATTCCTCTAAACATAATGTCTTCCAATAGTTCTGCGCCTCCTGTGCAATTATTAGATATGTAAAGGTGCAGCTCAGCGCCACAGAAGTAGCAACATGTCATTCTGATTGTTGGATCAAACGAAACTGGCAATGTGGTCGACATTATTTCCCCAGGAATGCAAAGTAATTCAACAACAGAAAGGATCCCAGAAAAAGTCAAAAGGAGAGCCTGGAAAGAAAAGAAAAATACCCACAAAAGCCTGCATATTTCCAGCATGAGCTCATTGCACCTTTCTTATAGCACAGACGCACATATCCTGTATAAAACCACAGCGAGGCGCATAAATCTCCCCAAACAGACCGTGTGGGGGCTGAAACCTTTAAGCATGTCATTCGATCCCAAATCATAGAAGGCCTGGTAAAGTAGCTCCGTTTTCTAACCCGCCATCTACCAAATTGATCTTTGTTGAAAAAGTCCTTGATCCTGAGCCGAAACCAGCAGATGGAGAAGAAATCAGTGCAGATAAAAAAAAGTGTGTGGCCCCATGTTTTGGTGGAAACTCTGGGGGTTTGCTGGACAAGCCTCCCTGGTGGATGTTTGTTTTTGCTTTGTCAAACACAGAATAGAAGCTCATGTTCTGTTTATCAATTCAATTATCTTCATCCCAGATAACCTCTCGTTGTCTCTAGCAGAGCATTCCCAATCGGAGGATACCATGTCGACAGAGCGCTCCCTCCGGCTCCTTTTTTGCTCGAGACAACACGGCTAACTTCCTGGCCTGGTGTCGTAAGGTCGGAGTTGGAGAAACATGTCTGTTTGAGTCAGAGGATTTAGGTGAGCGTACTCTTTTTCTGCCATAAACATCCGAACACTAGAGCACCTAGATGCTGGGGAGTCTATAAACAGGTTTCAGCTACAACACAGCCAGCCTTTGGCTCTCACTGGCACCACCAGGGTATTGGACTCAGGTTTCGATCCCCTGTGAATGGCGTGATTGTGCAGCTACAGAGTATCACGCAGGCTGGACGGCTTCTCTCGCTCTGTCTTCAACTCCTTTGACATTCACACCACGGTCACTAGGGCAGCAGTCCGCTGGGAGCAGCTCTACCTGACAATGAGGACATCTCGGATACAGTGCTCATGCACAAAATGTCTGGAGTAAAACAAAAGGGCGCACAGGCAGAAGGGTGTGAGTTAGAGAGAAAGTAGGCCAACGCTATGCAAATGTTTTCCTCAGCACGGAGTGGGGACATTCTGCTCTCTTCCTCATTCGCACACTCACTGTGTTATCTCTATCCATTTAATCTATTGCAAGGATTTTTTGTGCATTATGTCACTGGAATATGCTCGCAGTTAAGATATGCCCGGACTGAAATATTCTCCTTCGATTGGATATACCGTATGTGACCCTGGCAGTAACAGAAATACCGAGAATATCTCTCTCTCTATGGCTGCTCCACCATCGCTAAGCAATTTCAACTATGCAAATCATTTCTGAAGGCCAAGTCACACACGCAGCTATTCACCAACACTGCACCTTCACATGCAGCGGGCGTGTAATTGTGAAATAAAATGTTGTGAACATACTTTGGAAATCAGCTTACTTCTTTCTTTCTTCTTTCTCTTTCTTCTGTTATTTCTCTGGATGGATTTATCAGTTCAGCAGTAGATGAAACAACAACAGGTTTGCTATCACGTAGTGGATAACTGGTCTTTAACGCATGGTGTGTCACATGTATCGCACATCTTGTCTCACTGTCTGCTCATATATTCAGTGAGGTTAGAATAAACACCTCAAGCCAAATATAGAAACCTCAAGTCTGAACAATATACTCATTTGGGACCATCGGGGTTGGAGAGGAGGGGAACATGTGAATGCATGAAGTTCATGAGCTCCTTTTTATGTTCATCTTACATCACTCAGCCACTCATTTTCACTCTGTGCTTTTTTTCCATACCGTTTAATGTCTATAAACTGAATGCTGAAACTTAATCTCTTCCTTTAGTTCTTCATAAGCAGCCACGAGAAGTGTGCCTCTGTCTTTTAGAGTTGGGACGGATAGCTTCACGGTATGGACTTGCCTTTTATGTGCCCTGTAATATATATATTTTAGTTCATACATGACCAGATCCTAACTGTTTGTTTGGTCTAGATACAACGTGGAGCCTCCCGGCCTTATAAAACTGGAGAAAGAGATTGAACAAGAAGAAAAATCCCCTCCACCACCTCCATCACCTGTATCACCTGTATCCCCACAGCCCCTTCCACCATCTCCCTCTTTATCTCCCTCCCCGTCTCCGACTCCGACCAAAGTCAGTTCCAGCAAGAAAAGTACAGGGAAGCAGCTGGACGATGCTGTAAGTTAGCAATAGTTAACCCCTGCTTCTACTTTTGATATCAGGAGGGAAATATCTTTAATATACTTGTGTGTTTTACAGGTAAGACACATCGCTGAAGATCCCCCCTGCAGATGCTTGAACAAATTCTGTGTCGAAAGACATTCGCAGGGTCGATACCGTGTTGGGGAGAAGATGCTTTTTATCCGGGTAAGATCTTTCATAATAAGGAGGTGTTTAAAAATATATTATATATTTTCCAACAGGGATTGGAAAAGTATCAAAATATTTTTAAACGCAAGAATACCACATTGGAAATTAAGATTTAAAGTCTTGGTTTCACAATAGCAATGTGCTTAAGGTATACAGACTTGAGTACCTCCATTTTCTGCTTCTTGTACTTCACTACGTTTCAGAGGTTGAATTGTACTTTGTATTCCACTACATTTAGATTAATAATTTAAAACGTGGATAACACCACGGTCTCACACTGCAGTGCAAACCTTTCTGTGCACACAGCATATGGCCGTATGTTGATACTAGGGACTGGCTTTGGGATGAAAGTGAACCATTGTGTCTGGAGCTGCTGTGAGCTCTCATTTACTGGTAGTGGTATTCCGACAATGTCCGTCTTCAGCCAAACATAATGTGGCTCGCTGGCTATTGATGGGAAATAACACCCACACATTGCCATATGATCTGTAGTTAATGCTTGAAAAATATTTTACCAAGCTTTACTGCCCGTTAATTACGTCTTATAATCACACTGAATCTATCAGCCCGGGAAATGTTACTGCACTCTCTCAGAGTGGAGGAATAAAGGATACCGGAGGAGGATAAATGGAGGCTAACACAGATTAGAGATGTAGCACTGGTCCCCTTGGGATTCTGGTTACTTGGCAACCCATAACCAGAATTCACACCTCTGAGAACGTGGTTCATGCCGGCGGTACGTTCGGATGGAGACGTTCAAAGGAGAGTTTACTCTTGGATGTCCTCTGCTGTCGGCCCATTATACTGCAGCTACGGCTGTCCGATGTTAAACACATCTCAGTCATTGCATGGGTGAACAAAACTGTCTTTAACAGTGAGGACCATTGGACTCTTAATTTCCTGCTCGAATAACATGTGGGAATCTGAATATTTATCCTCATGTGATGCTTTTCTGATGCTTTGATGCACCATACATGTCTGTTCAAGTCAATTTTATTCATTTAGACCAAAACCACAGTTTTGCATGGAAGTGCTGTGTATCTTCCTCGTAAATATATTTAGTTCTCCCCTTTTATTTTTTATTTTTTTACATATAAGTCGCTTATTTTATACTTTTATTCTATTCTAATTCATAATATTTTAATGTGTTTATATATTTTCTGTGTGTGTAGAGTGGAGGAGGACTACTACTGCATTTCATTGTACAATCCTGCATTATATGTTGACAATAGAGATGAACCTTTTCAATTTGTGCAGCATGCCACTCCCTCTATGAACAGACCCTTGATTTGGATAAAAAGAATATCCCCCCCCCCAAAAAAAACTTGAATGGGGGAAAAAAAGGAGGAAACCATAAAGAGTCTTCAAGGACGGACAGGCATCAACTAAGTATGCACATAGTAGGCATAAAACTGAAATGAGACCTATTTATGATCATGCGTTATCAGGTGTACTCACAGTTAAAGTATGTGAGATACATTGGTTGATCAGACCGAAGCAAGTGTGAAACCTCTATTCCTTTGTCTTTCAGCCAGCAAGCTTCCACTCTTCACAGTCAAAACACTTTAATTAAAATTCCTCAGATGTTTTTACCCTGCAGCAGCAGCTGCTTGCAGTGAGAAGGCATGAGGGCCGTAAGGCCAAGTCACTGTAGGCAGTGAGGACAACAGCAGGCATGCAGCCATAATAAGAGCGCACACAACAATTATCTGTACACGACTGAGAGACTGACCTTGTCAGCTCCTGGAGGAAATGAGGTGTAGGCTCAACGAGGAGGCAGAGCAACATCACAGTGTTTGTGAGAAGTGCAGTCCGAGCTCAGCCCCGGGCCTCTGTCCTTCTGCAGAGGAGGGAATGGGCCTGGTCCCAAAGCAGCGTGATTGAAACCCCTCTGCATCACACAGGTCCATTACATCCACAGTCACAGAGCCTGCAGGCCTGGTGCTGGTGATTGGAGGCGCTGCCCCACCAGTGCCCTCTTGATTGATTCTTTTAAGAGGCTTATAAATGTTGCATGTAATGCCGCCTAGAGGGCAGACCGCCTCATACCTGGCCAGACCGATGGGGACAATGTCATGAGGTAGTTTACCCTTTTTCATCAAACATTTAGTTTGGCATTTGACTGAATTATTCTCCTACTGTTTGTGTTTTTGAGGACAAATATAGCGTCCCAATAGTCTTGATGATAAGCTGTTCGTGTACTCGGTAAACAAGCTTGTTTTATCCGTGTAATGTAGTGTTAATGAGGTAAGAGGGTGATACGGCTCCATAGTGACGCTGACATGTTTTATGTGCACAGCCTCTGGGGAATGTGAGTGTCTGAGCATCCAATATTTCAGAGCTTTTTATATCTTCTTCTCTCTATTGAAATGGCCGATGTTGCCATGGTACCCAACCTTGAGAATGTGAGGCGGCCACAATATACCTGCTTAGCATTAGCTTGTGTTATTGTGAGCATGTTAGCATAGCATAGCGTTTAGCTTAAAACATTGCTGTGGCAAACTGTGACTTTTAGTCTTCTTTATTATGTATCTCCATGATTCAAATGGAGATGAATCAATCCTTCTGGCATTAGGCAGGCAAGAGATGGAGAGAGCTTCCCTCTAGTCTGAGGCCCCCGACATCAATCAACAACCTCTGACATCAAAGCCATGCTTAAATGTTCATTCAGCTTCTGCCTGAGGACCAAAGCCTCAATCAGTGAAACGGCATTAGTCTGATTGAAGGGGCAGTAACCTGTTTTAAGCTCTCCTTTGATACGGTGACATAATAATACTATTTCTTTCTGCAGATGCTGAACAACAAGCATGTGATGGTGCGTGTTGGTGGAGGCTGGGAGACGTTTGAGAGCTACCTGCTGAAACACGACCCATGCCGCATGCTCCAAGTCTCCCGGGTGGAGGGCAAGACGTCCCCAATCAGCAGCAAGTCCCCCAACATCAAGGACCTCGGCCCTGACAGCTACCTGGTCGTGGCAGCCCACTACCGCAGCAAGAAGTGAAGACATGAGACTGAAACGGGCCATTCATATCAGGATGGCTTGTTATGTAACATATCCAGAATATTCATATCAGAATATGGAGAGCAGATCATTTAGCCAAATGGATGTTGGAGAGCAGAATAAGCCTGGAGCCACACAAGTGGGCCCTTAACAATGTGCTTTAGTTTTACAGTCATTACAATATTATTAAAATCAAGTCGATCTGGCTTTTTTTTCTGAATGAAATCAAGTAAGTGAGTACATATTTTTTTGACTTTTAAGAGGCCAGACTTCTTTTGCAACCTGGGAAGTAGACATTCTCCAAAGGCAATCCACCACTCCTTTATCTTAATTTGTCATTTGGCTTACATGGGTTACACAGGTGGCTTTAGTGGGCAGAGTACTCAAGTTGCAAATTCAACTTTAACTATGACATAAGAAGAATAAGTGGAAACTTTACTGTTCAAAGAAATAGAATTAACCAGATTGTTACATTATAGTTCACTGTATAATGTGCCTTTAAAAACTGCCAAATCTCCCTTAGAAACCAAACATTGGTCATAAAATGTTATGGCTTTTTCTTTTCTTTGTTTTTATATTGGACTAAGAAATGAATGCAATGCTTTGACATGTTTAATATCTATTCTATGAAATGCATTTTTATACTATAATCATTTTTTATAATTCTTCATTGTTAGGATAGCTGTGTTGTATCATTTATAATGTAAGAACATGGACAATCACCTGTGCACGATGCAGTATAGTGAAACAGAACCTCAACGATTTGTGATCAATAATACATTAGAAAAGGATTTGAGGTTCTGAAAATCTTCAATTTGTTGCATGTTACTTATCTCTAGAGGCAGTGCAATAATTAAAACTAGATTTTCTTTTACAATTAATAGATTAACTACATTATTGTTCAATATATTAATTTGTGCAACTTTATCCCTGGAAAATGAATAAGTAGGTTTGACACAAGATCATTAGCTATACAAACAGGCTTGTATGTGAATAGAATTTGTCCAATTTATATTTTAAATGTACATTTTTAATAAACTTTGAAACTTTAATCTTCATAATTTGAAAGAACTACTTTGTAAATAGTCAGTTTCAACAGGAATATGTGTGTTTCTCGCTCATAGTTCAAAGATTAAGAAATCTTTGAAATTTAAAACTTTTACATTTTTGTAAAACTGAAAAATGTTGGTACATATGTCCACAACTAAGTGTATATTTAGCAAGTATATATCTCAACCATAGTTTTCTGCAATTATATCAATGATAATGTCAATCAAATCTTATCTGAAACTCATTAATTCCACACAAGTAGCAGAAATGTGTTTTATTGTAGCAAATAACATTAGTTAGAATTCCTGTTCTACAAAATAGCGACAGCACCGGAAGCATTGTGGGATCAAAAGGATCAGTGAAGGCTGTAAGAAAAGCACTCAGTTAGGCAAGTCAAAGTAAATACTTCACTACGTACTGTACACACTTCACTTTTTCTTTTCCTTCAGTTTCCATTACAGGCGACATGAATCACTCCCAACATAAGAGTGTGAGCAAGCATGTAGACAAACTGTGTGCAAATAGATGTCTTAACGAGAGCTTCCGTTTGTATTATGGCAATTCACAAACACATTTCATATCCTTTAAATTAAGCAGGCATCACATTAATGTTCTGCAAATATTACAATTCAATTCAATTCAATAAACTCAAATTGTGCAGCGAAAAAAACAAAAGGGGCTGCTCTATTAAAGAAGTAAATGGCAAAGACCAGTGCAACAGGCCATGTGCACAGTCAATAACGGTGTATCCAAGTGCAGCTCCTTTTCCTTTCTACTGGTTGGAGAATGTCTTTGTGTTGTTTTATATTATTCTGCAGTATTGCCGCTGCATATTTTGTCAAGTATGTAGATTGTACTTCATGACTGAATCCCCCAAATTAGTGATTAAATGATGTTGCACAGAGTACAATCATATTCTCATCACAATATACAACAAAGGACACATCAGAGACCAGCAAAGTGCATTACAAGTTCAATATCTGCAAGTTATAGCACTGTTTGCGCAAGTCTTTGTGTTGCCAACCAATAGAAAATAAAAGTTAAATGAGTGTTAGTGTATACTAATCATAAAATAAGCACACTTACATGTTTGTAAACATTAACTGTGTTTCACTTGTGAAATGTGTAATTTGCATAACTGACTTTTAGAGAAGTCATACAAAAAGAAATGTGGCCAAGGTGAATTTACACATCCTCAACAATGAAAACCAAAAGCAGTGGAGTGAAAAATCTGAAAAGTGTTGGACAGTCTTACTGAGAACAATAATATGTTGCGTTAGTCACTGTAAGACTATCTAATCAATGGTCAAATACAACTAAGACCGTAGGATCTGTACTTGCCTACAAATATTCTGTTTCATCCCTGACTTTCAAAAGGTCCAAACCATTTGTAGAATTGGCAACAAGTCCTGCGGTTCTGTCTGTAATCACTTCAGATTGTTTTGCATAAAAACTGTAGTGGTTTGTCTCGTATCATAAATTAAGCAAACAAAATAATAATTAGAAAACTGGATACAGTTCAAACATCTTTCAAGTCATCTTGCTACAATACTTCATGTTGAGTCAAGACTTTAACCGTTACCATCTTGGTTTTCAGCCCACCTGCCACTAGAAAACAAAGAGGGGGAAATCATCAGAACAATCTTCAAGCTTCTTTGAGACATAGTGTCAGTTGATCATATAATATCCATCAACATGAGACTAGATGTGGTCTGGATTATTTGGTTAGTGTAATATTAAGATGTCACCACTCACTGGGTTTGAGATAAATTACAGCTGAACAATACTTTTTCTTCTTTTTTAAATATTTGACTGCTTTATGTAAAACACTGAATGCATTTCTCAGATAAGGTAATAAGTCCAATATGCCTCACTTTTGTTACAGAAATGTTTAATTATTATACTCAGCTAAATATTACAAAACAGACTCCAACTTCTAACACCATCACACATGTGTTTGTACCTGAGGATTCACGATAACTAAACTGTATGTTGCATTACATCTCAAGATTCACAAAAAAAAGAAAGTGCTCAAAGTTATGAATTTGCTCAGGACATAATTGACTTTCAGGACCATCCTTCAGGACACAAAACTAACCTTCAATCCACCGCCGCCTCCACCAGACACCGAGGGGGTCATCTCCTGTTTTTCAATCTCTTCCTGTTTTTTCTTTTTCCTCTCGACAGCTTCTGGATTTTTAACACCCCTGTATGTTGTCTGAAAAATAGTGGTATATATCAAGCACCAACAAACACTGGCTTCATTAACATAGTGTTTTTTTTTATATGCAATGGTTTCATGAAAGCGTGTTTTTGTCGCGTTTATGTAAAAGTGTTTTTTTATTATTAAAACTGTTTTTATGTTGTTGTTTTAAAAAAATTAAAACATGCATGTTTTCCAAAAGCATTTCTAATCAATCATTTTATCACAACCTTTTTCAAAAAGCACAAGGCAAGAAGCAAAAGAGGCATTCAACTGCCAAATAAGGCAATTTAGATAAATGATGGAGCAGCTAACTGAAACGTGGCTGTGGGTTAGGGCTCAGTGCTTTCATTTGTTGTAGTGAAAGTGTCAAATCCTCGGTGTCAGGAGATTTAAAGGTGAAAATAGTGACTCGTAGCAGAAACATGTGGTAGGTGAGCCATCAGTCAATCCAAAAGATTCACCTGGCTGAGAAAAGTTATTATTATTATTATTATTATGGGCCATGTCTACTTACCGTGGAACAACTTTAGCATTCTTCTTACGGGTTTGCAAGTGGCTTTTCTGTATAATAAAAAATGTGGTTCTGCCTTGAATAGGGTGTAAATATGACATTGAAGGCGCCAAAGTTATTATACACTAAGTTACCAGAGTGTAGTTTAATAAGCTAATAAATTATATCTTTGTTAAGGTTATGAAATTCTGTTTTATTACACTGTTGACCTTTTTTAACTTTTGGAGGCTGCGGAGTGCTTTGTTGATGAATTGTAAAATGTTAAACTGAGAAATGTTTACAACATTGCAGCCTACAATGACCCCACTATCATAAAGATATGATTCATAGCAGAGCTGTTGTATTAAAGTCACTTTCAGCTTGCTGTAACTAACAATATGACAAGAAAGTGTATTAAAACCACTTGTAAATGAACCCACCTCTTTTTGTCTCTTCTCGGCAGCCTCAGCTAACTGTCGTCTTCTTATCTCCTGTAAAAAACAACAACACATGGGTAACTAACTAGGTAATAAGTAGTGTGTAAACCTTAGCTTAGTGTACAGCGAGCTAACGCCTGCTAGCTAGCTCAGAGGGGCCTCGAGCAGACTGGGCACGCCGGTGTTTACACAGGAGGATAAACACCTCGTAGGGCCTTGGTGATTATTCACGTTCACGTGGCGTCAAATTAAATGAACTAGCATTCCGCTGTACATACTGACCCAGCTGTCAGTACAAGTTATTAGCAAATCAACTTACCGGATCCGGAGTGACCACCACGTCGTTCGCTGCCCCACCGAGGCACGACAAGCACATCCCCATGCTGGAGGCGTTAGTCCGGGCAGAAAAAGGCAACACAGGAAAGTGAGTTATCACGGCTTTGTTTGAGCGTGACCGGCTAACGCTACCTGACTAGCTGGCGAGCCCGTTTCAAATCACGGGGCTGATTGTTAAGGCAACTGAGGCAACAGCTTCTAGTGCAAGCGGCCGCTGTCGGGTCGTCCGGCATAGCAACGTTACCGTTAGCTAACGGCTCCGATCAGCTCACGGTAACGTCAGCATTCTAGCTAGCGGCTAGCGTAAACTACCACGACAAGCCCCGTTGCTTCTCCAAGACACCTAATTAATTACTTGTCCTCGCACCTCTTGTTTAATCGCATTGGCATTTGGAAAATATCTGTTTGAAAGTCAAAGCCAGATATTTATCCCTGCGAGTTTGTTTTGGTCACAGTTCAACTGGCTGACGAACCTGCGAGGGTGCGTTCAAGAACTTCGCGCACACGGTTTTCTGCTGGTGTGCATATAAACACAACAATAGCCCACCTTGCGTTTACTTTCATGTCAGCGATTAAAACACAACGATACTTCTACTTTTAAATACTGAATGAATCGTAATTGGTTGTGCCGTGATCGTATTTATAAAAAATTAGTTAACCTTTTTTCGGTAAGAGGTGTTCATTGTAGGATTTTGAACGTAGCTCCGTGTGATCCGGTGACGCTCGAAGCTGGTCCTCTGTTAGCTGGTCCAACAGCACCACCATGTGGCGAAGATCAACTCCAACGTGATAATGACAATATAATGCATCTATGACTACACATTATGATGCTTGGTTTGCAGTTTACTCACGACAGGCTAAATAAATGCAATGGGGATCAGAATGAGCCGGTTAATGACATGTGTTGGTTTCCAATATTGGACTGGTTCAAACATAAGGAAAGAAAAGTATGGGACTTCCAGCCGACAACACGAGGCTTCAATACAACAATAACAGATTCTGACGTGTAGGCTATTAACCTTCATGGTGGGAGATTGTGCCAGTGTAAGCTTTCAGATTCAAGAAAATCCTTTCTCTCTGCTGTCCTGGTTATCTTCTCAATCACGTAGTGGAGACTGAGAGCTCCATGTGATGAATCAGCAGTTCCGTACTCCACAATCAATAACCTAAGAGTTTTAATGCTGTACCCCGCTTAACCCGCCAACATGTTAAACTCCACCCATCACTCTCCGCTGCTCCGCCCGGGCTACTTCACAGCTCCAAGTGCTGCACTGTGGCAATGGCAGGTTCATGAGGTTGCACAGCTTTGCAGGTTACAAGTTGTCATTCAGAAACTTTTTGATGGGGGATTTGTACTGAATGCGCAATACGTGCAATGGAGGTGGAGGTGTCCCAGGCTCTTGGCAGCTCCTCAGGTAGGTTTGATACAACAAAAATTAACAAATAGCAACATCATACAGAATTGTAACTGTTATTAAGGTGTACTTTGTTTTTACTAAAATTGTTGTTAAATGTTTGTTTTTTAACCATGTGTTTATGCAGGCAACTTATTCTAAAGACATCAGATATATAAAGGTACTTTTGTTAAGCTGATGACCATTATAATTATATTTAAATATAATAGGCTATTCTTTTATACTGTAAGATCTGCATGTGTAAGTGAGTGCAGAAGAGTTTGGATTATACTTGATGTCAACTTATCATGTAGGTTTTATTTATTTATAAAGTTTTCATAAATGAGAAATAGATTAAGTGTCATTAAGAAAATTGCATACACCTTATGGTGTTTGTTCTTGTTGTTTGGCATTTATTTGATCATTTAGAGATCAGGAAAGCACATTGTAATCTTGTGCTGAAACATCTGTGGTCAGACTGAAGGAATGAGAGCGTGGCGGTTTTCAAGGGAAATCCAGCGTCATTCCGTTTAATGATCTATCTAATGCATGGATGCCATGGCTTTTATTAGCTGTTCTAAATCATCACTGCCCCAGGCAAAGATGAGAATGGCAAAACTGTGCTTATGCCCGGATAGCTAATAGGACAGTGTTTTCATCCGAGTTGAGCCATATGAATAATGTTCAGTGGTGTGCAGAGACTCTAGAGGGGGCATGGGAGCAAAGTGTGACGTGGTGGCTCTGCTAGAAGCTGCATTGTTAAGTGTTTACCTTAGTATAAAACATCAGGCATTAGAAACTGGTTTGGAGCCTTCAGTTTGTGCCCCCTTTCCTTTATGTGTTTGGGTAAATCTTCAGTGACTAATATACACAAAGCAGACATGTCAAAGGAATTGTCTTTAAAAGAGTGCAATCCCTGTGGACTAATAGAATATTTGTGTGTGAACTCTGGGGAGAAAATGGTGAACATCTTATTTTTGAAAAATTATTTGTAGTGAATTTTGTTTAATGGTCTTTCTTCTTCTACTTAACCTTAAAGCACATATTAACCAAAAGAAGAAAAAAACACAACTGAAAAGAAGTTGCGTATTACATTAGAGATCTCTTTAGAAAAATAATAATCACTTTCTAGCTGCAGAAGATACAATCTAAACACTTCTGATAACCACAAGATTCTCTTTCCTGTTGGTGATGGTCAAAGCTCTCTGTGATGTTTGGGGGATTTGAAAGGTTCAAGAGAATCTGCTGGGGGTCATGATCCTTTTTTGAATCGTAATTCTTTGCCTGCTGTTTTACAGTGAAGGTCACTTTTAATAATTGTGTTCGAAGGCTGCTCCTTCACTCTCTCAACATTGTGTTCAGCTGAAGGAACATTTCATTCTTTACACATTGAATTAGAGAAGGCGACAGGAGTGTTTTGATTTTATGGAGACATTTATGTGTCCTTAAGTGATCGCAGCTGACTAACATAAGCTGTTTAAGTGATATAAGGCACAGGTTGGAGTAGCCATCATGTAATGGAAATACTGCAGTATATAAATGCCCTCCATACTGGCTGTACACACCTTTAGCTTAAATGTAATAAGGTGATAAACACTGTTGCCCTTTTGTTCAATTAACAAGTTGCTGTATAAGATGTACTGCACTTAAACTAAATACATTTAGTCAATCAGCTGTTCATATTTCCATATTGTAAAGTGTTGTTGACATATATTGATTAAATTGTTCCATCTCCTAAGGTTATCAATATTTTCCAAGATCTCTGTGTGTGTGATACTTATTGCAAAGTAGAAACTTAGTCATATAGTATTTGATGTGGTGCCTATTATGCTGATATAAATTATACAATTACATTGTTAATGGAGTCACACTCCTCAACATCTCATCATACATGCATGGTTATTTGAGAGAGGAAATAAGTGACCCAGTGTTTTGAAACGTATTTGTTTGAATAAATAATCAATGTGCCAGGAAGTGCAAGTAGGATGTATCTGCTCATCAATCGATCTGTAGCGTCTCCACAATGTTGAAGTCCTCAGGACAGCATATTACTGCACTCAGACTACACGTCTGTAATGAACCAAGCACTTCCAGGGAAAGTGTTTTTTTTTTTCTTCAGATCAGCCGTTCAGAGCTCTAGTTTCTTAAACACAGAAGTGTCCACATGTCACATGTCACTATTGACATGCAATAATGACTGTTATTGGTGTTTGTCAGTGAGGCACCCAGGGAACCGACAAATTGCACTTAGTCAATGAACTTACTCTGAACTGGTTAAACTCAACTTTGGTTTCATTCAAAAATATTACTGTATTTTTTTTTTTTATGGGCTCTATTGAGAAGTGATGTTGAAGAGAGATGTTGCTGTTCAACATGTGGAATAATAATCCTTCCTGAGATGTAAAGTACTTCTGAATGTTGGTGAGTCATGTTGTTTGGACTGAGTGCAGCCCGCGGCCCTTCCTCCCTGTCTTAATGTTACCTCATGCACACACGAGGGAGGAAACACAGACTGACTGTAGATGCGGTTTTTCCATTGTAAACAAATTTAAAATGCATTATTGTATGCTAACTTGGTTAACCGAGGCAGTGACCTATTTAAGATTCACAATGGAAACCGTCACATTATATAATTATGCAATTACTGCAAAACAATTGCTTTGGTGGTTGTATGCAAAAATAGTAAATATTAATTTATAATGTGCATTTAGCCATTTATTTTCCTATTGTGCTGATTTCCTTCTAAACATTCACATTGTTAGAGAAGCAATTCCAACTAGGTTGACAGCTGCCCTGTTTAAACATGTATTTATTCATAACTTTTCATTATGTTACTGCAGGAAAAGGAGACTTTTTTTTCTGTTGCTGAAAAACAAACTTCATGGGAACGAAACTTCAGTTTCGACAATTGTTTATTCCTGAAATGATTAAAAGGTATATCCCTCAACAGTTTAATTGAGTAAGATCATGTTAACTGCTGATCTGATGAGTTGGGTAGAGCCGAGGCCTTATTGTTCCCCTTTAGTGTCAAGTGTCCGACAGTAAAAGGTCATTTTCGACTTGTGTTAAAAATGTATGAGTGCAGTAACACGAGAGGGCTGGACTGCTGGGATCACCTGCATATTTTACTGACACAAGCTATTTCATTTTCTCTCTGATAACTTGAGAATCTGGTATCATGGTGGGAGTTAATGACATAATGCCCTTCAAGATAAAAGCAACAATAAAGATACTTTAATAATTTGATATTGACGCTGTAGGCTGGCCCCTTGAACACATTGTGTGTTTTGCAGGATCATGTCACCAGGACAACTGTATGTTCCTGCCTCTGCTGGAGAGTCACGCTCCCGTCAATCCCACCGCCATCAGCCACTCGGTGTCCTGGAGCTCCTCCCTAGCCAACAGCTTCCCATCTGGAGACCTGGAGACAGACAGCGACCGACTCTCCGGTGAGTTTGCCAGCTGCACTTGTGAATCAAGGCTTTTAGATGCATTACATCCATCTGAGATATGCCCACACGTGTTAGGAATATTGCTGCACACCCTAATGTGTGTATACATAGTATGAGGTTAACACTGATTTTAACTTATTCCTTTAATAAATATGGACCATTTTGAATTCGTGGTTAATCCATTGGTCAATTAGTTAAATTAAATCAAAATATGTTTGACTTGGATTATGGGAAAATGTTATTGCCATTTTTGAACAATTTTCAGACACTTTTAGACACATTTGTTAATTGATTTACACACAAACATAATTGATAGAATAATTGATAATGAAAATAGTTCGTTGACTTCAGAATGAAGAGGGAAACACATTATATATATATATATATATATATATATATATATATATATATATATATATAATCTCTCTTCACATGACCTTCTCTGACTGAAATATTTGATTTTAAGTAACCTATTACCATTATTATCAAACTGCACTCATTTAGCAGTTATATTCTCATTGTTGACAGACAACATGTTTTCACTGTTAAAAAGTATTGTTTGGTTTTTGATGCAAAGACGTTTAGTTTAGAGACTGGAACATCTGATTTTTGTCAAAAGTAGTTCAGGATTTTTATATTTGCATGCATTGGTTGGGGTGAATAATGCACAAACAGTGTGTGATTCTTGGGTCATAGTGCTGACTACTGAATCAATCATATTTTCCACCACACGGTGGCAGTATTTAATCTTTCTAAAAGCCTTGCTTTCTGCAGCGCTATCATCTGACCTACATCTTTGAACTAACAGGCAGCAATAGAGGAGATAACATTTTAAATGGGCTGACCTTATAAGAGCTGCTTACTTATTTATCGGCCCAGTGGAAGAAATGCATTTGCCTCATAGTTCAATGGCATAGTTATAGGGGCTGGCACGCACTGCCACCAGCCCTCAATAAACCTCAGAGCAGTGGGAGGAGACGCATGCTGAGCTGCAAGAAAGCAGATGGTATTTGCGTCTATGACAGATGCTAGACTACTCAGAATACCAGCGTAGACAGAGATTGATACACAAAAGTAGGACCACAGACCAAACTGCAACCTGTGTTGTTGTGACCCTTTGAAGACTGACCACATCCCAGCAGTCGCGTCAGTGTCTGCTAACACAGCGACAACATGAACAACAGGGAATCCCTCTCGTGGGTTTCACATCACGATGGAGGTCTGCTGGTCCGTAACTCTGTGTGGTTGACATTGAGATGAGAGCATGACCTTGCAGATATACACCAGGATAAGATCTCTGTTTGGTTGATGCAATTGAAGACCTATAGCAACGTGATAAGGAGACAATATTGTATGTTGCCTTCATATTGGTGCAGGTTTAGATGCCACATAAATTGACTTGTGTGATAAATCATAACGTGCTTCCATGTTTTTCTATGTCACATATACATGTTCAGTCAAAAACAACAGTATAATGTGCAAGTGATGACAGACATCAGGGCTCTAGAGTTAACATCATTACCTTAAATAAAGAAACCATGAATTCAAATTGACAAAAAAAACAAGGGAGAAATCTCTTATTTTTAGTAAGACTTTAAAAAAAATGAAACAACAAATAGTGTTCTGTATATTATATGTATTATATTGCCCTATATCAAATTTCCTCCCAAAAAGTCCTGTGTGTGCAATAAACTTTAATACATTTTTGAACGTTTTTAACATGGTTATCAAACTACTGCAGTCGTTTTAACACCCTGCTCAGTTTTCATGACTGATTGGCTACAACACTGGCTCTGTAAGAGGGATCCCCCATCCGCTACCAGGCAGCAGTGTGTCAGCACAGCTGAGCGCTGTAGAGCTATAGTATTGATTGTTGAGAGTTTTTCCTCGCAGCCTCATAGTAGTTGATGTCTGCCAAAACAAATGGCTCAGCCTTGAAAGGGTCCATAAAGTCCCTATGTTGATATTTGTGTGTGTGTGTTTTATGTTGAAGTTTGCATCATGTTCAATGGGTTAGATTTTCATTTTTTGTTTTTGTTTTTTGAAATAATATTTTTAGAATCTTTTCCAAAGATTTTGTAAATGTTCTGATAACATTATTCTAGAGGGGCTTGTGGTGTTGTGCAATGTGAACACGTGATCCTTTTCTGAACGCATTGTGTTAGTTACCCTGTATTGTCCTCCCTGGAGGTTCATTAGACTACAGACTCGAGCGCAGGTACAAGCGGGTGATGGATGTCCGAATCGATACTCTTGTCTGAGATGCGCTGCCCCTGGTAATTCCCCGCAGTTTATTTGGAGTCAGTAAATCAGTACGGGGGGAGAGAGATGGAGGAGGGGTGGGGGGGGGGGGCGTGTCCATCTCAGGACCTCCTCCACCGCCCGTCACCATGACAACAGTCGTGGATGGTCGTGGTTGGGGGGGGGGGGGGGGGCATGCGGAGCTTAGACAGGTGTTGCTGGGTTTGCGCAGCGCCCGTGAGATCGTTTGGCAGGATGATGGGAGCCGCGAGCACACCCACGCTTCCCCGCCACAGTTTCATGATTATTCTGCTATCCCGCTCCTCGTGATACGGAGTTCAATTAACGCCGGAACGCAACTGACCGTCGCAATGGTGCACCACTCGGGCTCCATCCAGTCCTTCAAGCAGCAGAAAGGTTGGTCGCTAATGGGATCATTTCGCGTCCCGGTAATGAAGCGTGTGTGTGTCGGGCGGCGACTTTTCTTCCCCCGTTAGTTAGTTAGTTAGTGAGTGAGTTGGTTGATGTTTAACGGCTCTCTCGGGCATCGGACGCGCCACTTGCTGCGCGCGTGACGCAGAGTTGGAGGTCTCGCCGCGTCCTCGTCCTGCACGGAGCCTGTTTACGAACCTCGTGCCCTCTCATAGTCTATCAGTAGTTTATGTAACGTTGACCTCGGGCATTATTTGTTTGGCAGGATGCTTCATAGATCTAATTAAAGTAAATGTAATGACCCTAAATATGATTCCATTGATCAGGAAGTGTTTTTAAACCAGGTTTGTTATAATACACTGGATGGTTGCAGTTGCTGCTGCACGAAATCAAGACGTGACCTTTCTTCCCAAACGAGCAGTGCAGATCTCTGAAAGGTGTTTGAACTTGCAGTGATTTCAACTGCACTCAGTCGTGTCCATGTGCACCAGCGGGATGTGCAGGCGGGCTTGTGTGAGCAGTGATTGCATTATGTTGTGGCTGCATGGGCTCTGAGTAAAGATGCAAACTGTGCCATACAAATCTGTTAAGGAGCAAGCACAATAGTTTGTGCTGAAGGAGAAGAATAGCAAAGAACAGCTGCACTCAGGCTTTGACTGCAATATAAAAATGACTTGCAGCCGTTAGTTCCTGCCACTCAGCGACTTGTGAAAAGCATCAGACTCATTCTCAGTTCATGTCTGGAGTCCGTTTCACACATTTGTGTTTTTGACCGACAAAATAATTACGCTTTGTATCAAAGTGGGCGGTGAAAGAAAGCCATTTGGTGTCCACACACATTTCTTCATATCTATAAATAAATGCCCATCATGTCATCAATCTCTTTTATTCCAGCTTGATTACATGGCTGCGGCAGTATTGATTTTGAACCATAAGTAGGGCTTCTTCAATACTTTGGGTTAATTATTCATGCCCCGGCGGTCTAAATTTAGAGAAATGGTGACGATCTTCTTGTTTCCACGCTGACGCTGGCTCATAAAGGGGGAGCGATGCCCTCCTTTTGTTGAGGCACCTGGCTGAAGAGGATGAAAGGGTCCATCCCCTGGCCTTTGATGAGAGGAGCGGCTCGAAATCTCACGAGTGAGGGGATGCCCTGTGAAGGAGGTGTTGGCTTTGTCTGCTGAAGCTTTGCTGGTTTTGAGTGTGAAAACAAACTGAGGGAGATGGACAAAAAAATAGAGCGGCGAAAGCAGATTATGTACACCGACAATACACATTATTATTTTCTTCTACATTCCCAGAAGGAACCGAGCCACATTAAGCCATAATGCCTCTGTTTTTCATTTTTATGATCCGACTCTAAACCGACTTTTATTGTTTTGATGTTTTTGGATTTAATCAGATGACTTGGAATTCTTTCTTTCAACAGCTTAAACATTATACACGATGGAGTGAACTACTTCCTGGCTTCAGAAAACACATTGCACAGCATGATATCAGAGCTATGTACAAGACTTTGGGCTTGAGGGCCCACTCAATATTTCAGTGACTGCTAAGTGCACCATTCAATTGAAGTCAAAGAGGGTGTTGGCTCACAAAGTCCTGCAAAAGCAACATTTTGAAATGATGTAGCCCTTATTCCTCAAACTCAATCAGCAGCACCATGAGGGCATTTAAAGTGTTGGCGCTGAATGTGGCTTTGTGTTTCTGTAACCGGGAGGTGAAACGCTTTCTTATTGTTGCTGCAGCCAAGAGCTTTATTGCTTTTATTGGTATTCAGTCATATCTGAAAATGTATTCTAAATCAACTGCAAGTCGAGATTTAAGTTGTTATGGGAGTTATATATTTCTCTTCGCTGAGCTGATGGTGAGAAAACATTTTGGATTGAAGACAAAGCGGAGGTTGGAAACTAATGGACTAATTATTAAGATGTAAGATCATATTTTAAAAGAAAAGTCCCTCAGTTAGTAAAAACTAGAAAACACAGCTCCATTTGGACTTTGAGACCAAAATGACTCACAACCATCTGATCTCACTCCGGGATTCAAGTGAATTTAAATGTTCTTCGGCAGACTGTGTGCATGTGTTGAAACATATTGAGAATGTATTTGCTTTAAGCATATTGATATTTAAATGTAACCAGGTGTAACAATCGAACTTCAGTCTTTAACAAAGCTTTGCTCCCGTTTTGACATGTATTATTCTAGAGCTGCAACGATAATTGGATTTATCTATTAGTAGATTGAATAAATAAATCTAATAAACAATTTTGATGAGCATTAAAATCATTTTTCAAGCAAAACAGTTGATGATTTCAAGGTTCTCAAATGGGACAATTTGTTGCTTTTCTTGGTGTCACGTGATAGTAAATTTAATAATTTGGGGCCTTTAGATTGTTGCTTGGACCAAACAAGACATTTACCGACGTAATTTTGTGCTGCAGGATATTGTGATGGACATTTATTTTAGTGTTTGTTGCTGTTTTATAGACCAAAATATTTATTGATTTGTCAAGAATTGTATTGGCAGATTGATCGATAATGAAAGTAATCGTTCTTTGCAGCCCTATGTATATAAATATCCCACACTGTCATAAGCAGTAATACAAACAACCAACTTCTCTAGTTTTTAAAGAATCAATATTTAGTATGAAGCAATATCTCGCTCAAATGTCCCATGGAAACAGTTTATGGATTAGTGATTTATTTATTTGTTGGTCAATGGGTGGGGTCACTGCTGCAGGACTCAGAGTCCTGTCCTAGACTTAACTTTGTTTAGTGTGTGTGTGTGTGTGTGTGTGTGTGTGTGTGTGTGTGTGTGTGTGTGTGTGTGTGTGTGTGTGTGTGTGTGTGTGTGTGTGTGTGTGTGTGTGTGTGTGTGTGTGTAAACCTTTGGTTGCACAGTCCTAAGCAGGCCACCTGTCCTCTTATGCAAGCAGGCAGATGGTTTCATAGATACAGACATTATTTATGTGCCGATTTAGGAAGAGCACATACAGTATCATCTGTGATTCAAACGGTCGGCTGTAGGATATTAGATATTAGGAAGACATCAGTTTATGGAAGCTGATCCAGTCTGTGTAAATTGAAGAGTTTACAAAAAGACAAAACAATGAGGCTGTTTGGTTCTGCATGCGTGTGTCTTGCAGTTACCAGCTTCAACACTTTCACAGTCTTTAAATAGTCGGCGGTTGTTTTGTTGCTAGGTTATAAGAACAATACATGCAGAAGTTCTGCTGCAGACCAAAGTTATTGTGCCGTTTAATCACGGCTGAACAACACATTGACTTCGGCGATTCTTGGTGGAAGTGAAGTGTTCTGCTGTGAACTTTTTAATGCTTGCTAGTATCTACTGACGACGGTGTAGTTTATATGCAGTCCCTGATGAGGTGTGTACGCAAGCGGAAAATCCTGTGGTGTAGGAGAAATCACAAGCAATCAGGGGACATAAGAAGATAGTGTGGCGCTGAAGGGGTGGGGGTAATAAAGAGATTGAGAAGCGGAGAGAGAGAAGGAAGATGTTTAATCTGCTCAAATGATGCAATCCAGAGGTAGTGCCAGGATTGTGTAATACGGTCCTGAACCGTTTAAACTGAGGCTAAAAAGTGCCTGCTGCTCGAAGGTGGGTTCACGGTCAGCTGCTCCTGATGGACAGACAACAGAGTCTGTGGAGCTAATTATTTGCTTTTTTTATGGAAAAAATCTGAATTACATTTTCTGTGATTCAATGTTGAAAATGTCTAAACAGGTTAATCATTTCATAGTCGCTGGATTACATTTCTTTTTTCTTGTGTTTGTTAAAATGATCATCTCCTGATGCTTCATGCTGAAATTGCATGTAAGTTTCAAGTCAATAAGCAGTTTTGTGATGTGAACACTGCATTAGCTTCAATATATTGAATGCCATCACTGAAGTTAATAGCTTGTGTAGTTAAGTCAATACCTTCCTATTTTGTGCAGTTAACCATAACATCATCAATAAATGAATGATGGCAATGAGTAAATAAAATACTGTTGTGGTAAATCACAAATCAATGGGACAACTAACATTTTATTATTACATTACAAATTGAATTGATATGTGCAGTACTGTGCAAAGGTTTTAGGCAGGTGTGAAAAAATGCTGTAAACTAAGAATGCTTTCAAAAATAGAAGTGCTAACAATTTATTTTCATCAATTAACAAAATGCAAAGTGAGCGAACAAAAGAAAAATCTTGTTAATTGATGAAAATAAACTGTTAGCACTTCTATTTTTGAAAGCATTCTTAGTTTACAGCATTTTTTCACACCTGCCTAAAACTTTTGCACAGTACTGTGTATATATTAAGCCATAAGCAGCAATTGTCAAGTTATTATTTTCCTTCATCTAAATAGAAAATCCAATCATACTTAATATTCTCTGTGAATCTGAAGCTACAAACTGCAGTCACCGTATCAATGATGCTGATGGTCATCATCTATAGCATTGAAAACGCAGCTGTAGCTTAAAAATAATTTTGAGTAAACTGTTATGATGTTGAATATACTGTATATTGAACTCATCGCCTGTTTCTACCAACCCAAGTTTGATTTTGTCAGATGAAGCTGCAGAAACAAAAGTGTTGCGCTTTATTTTCACGTGTTCTGCCTGAAGAACTCTGCGATTCATTCCAGAGATCACTCATCATTTCATACTTGTATTTGGACAGCGAAAATGATCTGCGTGCCTCGAGTACTCGTGTAATGTAAGACATGAGCTGAATATTCAGGAGCTGCTAATGATATCGTTCTAAATACTGCGTGTGAACTCGGCTCCGTCTCTATGTTCTTTGATACGGTGCCAGGCGGAGGATGAAACACTCTAACTGCTTAGAGAAGGTTTCTGAAGGAGAGGCTGCCGGCCTCGCCTCAGTCCTGCCTCCACGCGATCATTTATATAAACGCAGCGCAGCAGTGTTTTGGACCTGCTTCTCTTAAGCATGTGTGTGTCTGTGTGTGTGTGTGTGTGTGTGTGTGTGTGTGTGTGTGTGTGTGTGTGTGTGTGTGTGTGAGATTTTCTTCTTCTTTGCCCACTCTTTTATAGCAGGGATTCCCACATGCACTCTGTAAAGGCAAGGCAATACTGACGTTTGTTGTGCTGCACAGTGTTCTGGACTGAAAGTGCTATGGGCTGAACATGGATGAATTATTGAAGGTATAGAATGAGGAAAGACAGATGCATGATGGGAAACAGCCCACTGACCTGAATTCTCTGTTTGCTACTTTGCGCTACATCCAGAAAATGTCTCAATTCTCAAGTTTCTGCTCGGGTCTCATGGTGAACAACTAAAGTAACAAAAGTAACATTTTACACTTATTGTTTTGCCTTATTTTCACAGCATTGTTTTGTTATATTTGTATATAACAGCAATTGATCGTAAAATCTGTCATGTTCTTCCAGCTGGCTGAGTGTGGGTTTGCGACAGCGATATGTTCACTTTTTATGATAATCAACAACCTCTACTTTCGATGTTTGTCACGAGCAGAATCAGTTGTAAACAAGTATGCAGCCACAATGATCTATCATACCCACACACATGCACGGACCAACCAAAAATCCTCTTAATCCCGAATCACAAGACCAGCATGGACAAGCTGCACAGGAGAGATCCAAATCCCGGATCACGACCTCCCCTGAATCTCGTCCAGATGAGCATGAGTGGGCATTTGTGAGAACGCACACACGGGGATTGTCACCATGTCCCAGTGTCGGGAAAAAAAACGGAAGTGTTTTTTCCCAGACCACCTCATAGTGGGACTCTTGATCTGTTTTTTAAAATTATTTTATTCCTCTCCTGTTTCCGTCCTCTCTATGGGGGCTCTCTGTGCAGGACTCAGTATCAGTCCACAGACTCCCATATCGAGTGGCGTACAGCACACACACACACACACAGGATTAACTTTCTCCTGATAAACCAGTTTTAGCCAGTGCACAGCGAGATTAGGATTTCACATTAGATGAACCCTTTATATATTTACATAGACTCACACAATGCACTGTCTTCAGAATGTACTGCACAGCTGCTCTGACTGTGGGACAAAGTTCAAGGTCTGCCAGCATCAGAAAACTAAGCTAAAGCTTTTCAACAGGGCAATGATTGTCAGATAACCAGTATTACTGTATGTCCTTAATATCCATTGAGGCTGAGAGGTTTGACCAGTGAATCATTTTCGTATACCGGCTCTGAAATGTACATGGAAGCAATTTCACACAACTCCAACTCCGTCCAATTTGTGGGTCTATTTTAAAACCGGAGAGTCCTTTGGGACCACCGAGCCTCACCCCCACAGGCCCATTAGCTGGCTCTGCTCCTATGTATCATCTCAGACATGTTGAGCCTTGCCGATGTCTGTTGGGATTATCTAGGCCGCGTCCAGTAAATGTACCTTTTTGATCTACACAGCAGCCATTCTCTACGTATCGATCAGTATAATGATAAGAAAGTGGGCAGGTATATTAAATCAAAATGGGAATTGGTCTGAAGAGGGGATGCAGACACTGTGAAATTGGCACTTTAGGCTTCTGGCTTTGTGAGTGGAAAGCTCACACGGATTTGCCAGCCAGTCGAAAAAGCATGTTGTAGCTTTGTTGTTGGAGGACAAATTAACTTTCTTACATGGGAAGAGTTGCCAATGTTATGGGTTACTCTTTGTCCTAATTTGTGCAGAGTAATCACACTTTTATATTTAAAATACTTTTAGTTGAAACAATTTGTCTAAATCTGTCCCCTGAGTAAAATCCATCTGCGAGCTAAATTGAGTTTACACATCAAGATTTCGACAGTTTTCCCTTTTTCAATAATTCATTGTGTCGCTCTTAGCTGGAGCTCACAACCTTCATTCATTTCATATCTGAGGGGCTGCACAGGAAATAAAGAGCGCGCTCAGAGGTTCCCCTGAGCCCTCCAGCTCACATCTCTAACTGGCTCCCTTCTCGCCCAACAGCACTGGGAAATCCCATTGGTATCAATGTCATACGAGCGAGTTATTGCACAGCTTGCAGCGCCGACGGACCCTCTGGATGCGGAGAGTGAATTATCAATGCAGCTGACAATTTCAGGAAGGTCACCGGAGGAATTCCTCACTGGAGGTGAAACAAAGTCACGTTCCCATTTTCATGAATAAATGTGAGGAGCTGCAGAGGTGGAGCTGCTGCCTGCTGTGAAGGTCGGCTGCAATGACCTGCTTCCAACACTGGACATCCATTATCGTGGTTAACCTCAGAGTTTCTCGTTACAACACATCATTACAGCGTTGCTGAATTAATCATTCAACAATCTGTCAGCCCCACCATCACCATATTGCTTTTACTGCTGAAATAACCTTGAACATCACCTCTGCTGGTTGTTAAACAAATGCCATGCTAATGAGAACGCTAACGGCACACGTGAATGCTGTTACCACATGTATCTTTGTGAAATTGGCTGCGGCATCATGCGGCTTTTCATGAGGTATTGAGCTGTGTGATGATGGAGGAGTGCTGCTGGTTGTGATACACATTATCACCCCTGTAGCCCATAAAGGGAAGGACCAATGATTTCTCCCTCCTTTTTTTCCCACTTACTCTCTTCTTATGAGTTCATGCATTAGATCGTAAATAAGTCTTCTTACAATTTATTTTTCTCCCTTCCGGTTACAATTCAGTCATTTTAAGATAAGATGAGAAATAACAAGCAAAATTAAACAATAGGATCAATCACTTAATATAAATATGCGCTAAAGCCAAACATAACTTTTATGTTGACATTTAGATAAAGGAATGTATTGACATTTTTCATTTATTGTCTAAGTTTTCATTAAGTAAGTATTTCAAAATATAGCTACTGTATAAATTCATAACTATTAGTAAATTGAGCGTTCCATTAAAGCACTGTCGCACTTGCATTAGCTTTTTGGCATCAGCTGCTTCAGTGATTTAGTATTCGGCTTTTATAAAGTTGGCTCACGAGCAAGCTTTTTAAATGAATGCAGCAGAGCATCCTAACTTTTGGTGGCGAATATGGACCACGATCCAAAAACACTGGACCCTGTGTTTCCAGTAATACAAGCCAGTTGGGTCTTAAGTGAAACCTTCCCTGCCTGGCGGATTCCTGCGTCTTTCAAACTCCAAGTCATCAGTTTGTTTGGGTTTTCTGTTCTGAAAGTGTAAACCTGAAGACATCCTCGTGGTTGTTATAGCAAACATTATACAGATCACTTCAGAGCCTCAGAGATGCTTCATACAACTGTTTTCACGCTGAGTTCTGCCTCAAACTAACGTGTGCTGCGCCCCTTTCATGCATCCCTATCACTGGCTCATTCATCTCCACCAGCTGACTAGTGACGTCATACTCATGCAGCCATGATGACCTGACACTTCTTCCTGACTACTCTGCTGATACCTTCATGGCATCAATGCCATTTGCTGCTGGAAGCCCTACCCCAACCTGCACCTTATGTAATACATTTAATTAATATTGCTGCCTAATCCAATCCATCCCTTAGTGCTAGTGTCGCTGACCAAATGTGTATTTCGTGTGTATTTGTATATTTCAGTGTAAACATGATATGATAAATGTATAAATATGTCAAATGTATATAGTATTTAGTTTTATAGTTCTATTTATCCCTAAATTATTTTAAACTGAACTCCCTCTGTCCCTGTCCCTGTCATCCTCAGGCATGCACACCAGCATCAGCGAGATCCTGAAGGAGAAGAGCCTGAAGCCGTCTCGCCGCAGCCTGCCCTGTCTGGCCCAGAGTCAGACTCATCCAATCAACCTCAACCACTTCCTGTCTGTGCCTCTGAGCCCGGAGCCCAAACCAGAAGCTGAGGCTCTGAGTCAGAGCATCAGCACATCCTGCAGCCTCCTGCCCCCGCAGACAGGTCAGTCTCCTGAGACTAAACCTAAACCTGGTACTGGATAAGATGCTTCAATCACCAGTTTGCTTCACTGATTTGTGTCTTTTCTACTCTGTTTACCTACAAGGAAGCCTTTAACAGGAAATAAAACATCATGTCTGTGATGCAAAGAGTTTATTTTGTTTGTATGTCGTGTTTCATCATTCGCTCCATACTCTGCATGGACTGTATTGTTGTCATGCTCCACAGGAACAGAGTCGGTTGCAACACAGATTGCCACAATGTCGGTGACATTTAAGGCACGTGCGCTCTACTGATTTAGCAGATTGTGATGATGCTGCAGAGGATTTAGAAAACAGTCACATGTGTCTGGTGCACATTCAGAGGCAGTGAGAAAGTGTGGACTCACAGTATGGACTGCAAAACAAAATGCCTGTTGGACACTGAAAATCATTCAGTCGTATTAATATCTTCAAGAATATTAATAGTGCTATTAATAATAATAACAATAATAAGGCCATTTGAGGGCTCTAGCGTATGCAGCCCTTCAACGTTGGTATTTTCATGACCTTGAGACGCCCTTTGCCCAACCCTTTGTTATTCCGCTGCTGATTGGAGTGTGCAAAAGGGAGATGCAGTTCCATGCAGATGAGGCAGCACAAGGTGAGGTGTTGCTATTTTAGTGAAGAGTGGCTCTTTGTCATTGTGCTGGAAATAGTCGTCTGAAGAACATAAGAAGAGGTGCAGCCAGAAGGAGAGTGAAGGCAGACCAACCAGCTTCCCACCTGTGTGCACCGATAGATGTGTTGGACTGGTTTAACTAAGCTGGGTGCACTTCTACTGGAGAGATCCAGCAGCGTAAATCCAGACTGCTTTGGATTCTTTACAGCGCCTCATGTTGCCAAAGGTTCTTTGACATTTTTTCAGCACAGTTGACACTTTATTTACCAAATACAAATGGATTGTGTTGGCTTTCAGTGCAGAGGAAATTCGCATTGCTGTCTGAAAACAAGACACATCACCACAAACAGTTGCCAAAAATCGTCTGGACGAAAGCTGTGCACTTTTGATATTCGTTGTACTGGATGAAATTGTTGTACGTCGTACAAGTAAAACAAAAGAAAGAAAGGGGGGGGGGGGCACCCCGTCACAGCTAGTGATTTTGCATTAAAATGTATTTATTACTGTCCAAGACCCAATAATGTACTAACATGCACTAAAGGCTCGAAATTAACTTCAGTTACTAAATGAAGCTGTTGAGTCTCGGTGGTTCTGTGATTTAAATGGAAAGCTAATGAACGCAGCTTTTTTTCCACACATATTTTCCATAACAGAAAACTTTTAGTCAATGATATTGTTTGAATGGTTTGTGATTTGTACACCAGAGCTCAGCACAGCACTGCACAGATCTTCTGACTGTAGAAACGGGAAGCTGACTGGCGGTGAATTCGACTCCTTTGACTGGAGAAATGAGCCGAGCTGTCACACATAGCATGTGCTGTGCTGTGAAATGATACAGCTCCATATAGCTATGGGGTGTCATGCCTTTAGTCAACCCTGCATGTATTAGGAGATTTGTTATGCCCACTAAATCTACTCTCCTCGTCATAAAAGCAATACATTCTGCACCAGATTGAAAATGGAAAAGCCTCCATATTGTGTTGCTCGTCAACTAGGAAGACTTCTTGTTTGTGTCAAAGACCGGCAATCTGATAAGGTTTCAAGACGCTGAGCATCTAGAAAAGGAGTTCTCAGTACAGTGTGCATTGTGTCTTTCCTCACAGTGTGGGTTTAACAAAACGTTCTTTTGTTTGTGCACATCAGTGGGATGAAAAAAGATTCAGGAAGGAAGGAAACCGGATTGGCCCTCTTTCAACATCGGCGCATGGATCTGTTAAATTACATCAAGGTGTTGCTCTCAAGCTGGCGCCCACATCGAACTAACTTTGATTTAGCTCATTTAAATGTTGGAAATTGAAATAAGGAAAATATTGACGGAAGACTCAATGCAGATAGGACGTTTTTGGTGGTGCGTTACCAGTTCAATAACGTGTTGTGTCTGTGCGCAGCAGAGGATGGGAAGGATCAGTACGTGGAGGAGTCGGAGGTGACTACGCGTGAAACCAGGAAAGACGAGTCAGTCCCGCTCCAAAAGCCTGTCACCCGAGTTAAATTAGAGGCCCGTGCAGATTCACTTCAGGTAACACGGCAAAATTATTACCACGACTGTTCATAGCTACTGTTGCACTGTAGTTATGTTATCACGGAGAAGCTTCATTCAAGCAGGCCTGCGTTTCGCTTTCCTGCATCTGAAATTCCCGTATGATACATTGTCTACAGGGAAAGAATCGAGCTCGGTCCTCTGGGCTGTTCTTCCGAGCTGGGAAAAAGCATGTTGACTACATTCTGGTTTACAAGAAGTCCAGCCTACAGGTGGAAAAGAGGTGCACCTTTGAGAAGAACCTACGTGCTGAGGGTCTAATGCTGGAGAAGGAGGTAAAAAAAGATGTTTGCTTTTTGAAGACTTTCATTTCCTCTAATTCCTCAACTCAGTTCTCAAACCCCTGTTTCTTTTTAATCTGAAAGCCCTCGCTGACAAACAACGACATCATGTTTGTGAAGGTCCACGCTCCTTGGGATACGCTTTGCAAATATGCAGAGCAGATGAACATCCGAATGCCTTTCAGGTAACTGGAGTTGGAGAAAAAGATTCAGCTTTTAACTCTGTTATTTTTCAGTGGCTGGCGACTTCAAACAGTCTCTCTGACATGTGTTTTTTTTTTCATTCTTTAAGGAAGAAATGTTACTTTACGGACTGGAAGAGCAGAACCTTGGGCAGGTAGGTAGATAAAGAGTGTAGGATTATTTTCTTCTGTTGATTTGTGGGGGCAGGAAGTTGGACGCTTCAGTGCCTCTAATGAAATATGTGAGCAAAGCTGCGAGGCTTGAGTCGTGATGTGAGCTCCGGATGGTGTTTCAATACGTTATCGGTCCCCTCAGGGGAGAATGTTTAAATCAAACCGTCACTGGCCTTGTTGATCAACCCTTTACACAGACCGTGAGTAAATAAACAGTATGTATAAAGTCTGGGATTATATATATATATATATATTAAATTGAAAAGTCACCCCCCCATGTGTAGCACTGAAAAGTAGCAATACAAAAAAAAAAACAGTAATTTAGTGCATTTGACTGAAGCGCTGTTAGTTTAAATCGACTTGATTCATTAAACTTTCCAACCTTTAAATAAAGCACAGCATCCTGCAAGGCAGAGACATTGTTAAGAGTACAATACTGTAACACTGACAGCGTTTTTCTATGAAAAGCTTGTAGTCTTTCAGTCAAATAACTGGAGCTGCACAGGCTGATTAGCATACTATTTTTAGAGCTTTGATGTGATGTGAGTTTACCGAGCTCTGCACAGGACTCCAAATTCCCATCTCTTAATCTCACTGGAATGCAGATGGAAACACAAACCCAAGAAAAAAAGTGTATATCAGCATCTTTTGTTTGAAAGACCTTTCATTAACATACTGCGTATGTATTTGAATTATCTCTTCTTTTTATTTATTCAAAAGTCTCTTTTGCTTCTCAGGCCCGAACAAACTTTTCTCAACATTTACTCAATTTAGATCTTACTGTGCGTGATGCTGATCCTATCCATTTCCTGTCCAATTTAGAGCAGATTTTTGATGTCATTTAGATTATGTTGTTTTGCTTGTTCTTGTCTCACTGGTTTGAAGTGGCTGAACTCAGTTGGGAATAGATGATGTCATACTTCCATGCAATAATCAGGATTTAGCGACAGTTCTTTCTTTAGTCCATTGCAATCAAATCTGGTCACAGCACACCCAGACTGTCCTGATGAGAAAGATTAGCAGAATGTATGACCGCAAAACTCTTAATACAAAACATATTAGAATGTGTCACTTATTTAGCCGTCAGTATTTACTATTATAGATACATATATTTGATTTGAAACCACGTTGTGCGGGGCTAAACCTGTTGTTCATTCATTTCATTACTCCGTGATGAGGTAATGTAAATGATGTTTAAGCCACAGCATTGAAGGCAGACGTTTATGTGTCAACCCGAGCCCCTGTCAAGCTTTGAATAGGCAACAGTGAGGTGTGATATCACTGATATTTAAGGACTCCAACTGAAAATGAAAACATGGTGTGACTCATACTGCTTCCACCATTTGGCTCTGTTTTGAACAGAGCTTATTGATAATAACCACGATAGGTGGGACTTGACAAAGTAACTACAATAAATGTGTAGCAGATCTATCAATATACTATTTACATCACGGAGTATAAAAGTTGAAGGAGTGGAAAATATGCATAATATTGAATATGGGTAATATTGTTATTTCACCATGACATGCAGTATCATATTTACAGTTTAATGGCCGTGCTTGGATGACACACGTACCTACGCACACAGAGCAGACGAAGATCACACAGACAAGAATCACTCGCCCACCTGTCCGACTGAGAACAAAGCACTTTTGTGAGAGGGATCTTAGTCATTGTGAACAACGGGGAGCATTATGATTTTCTCCGAGCTCCTGCAGTCACTCTGTTGCTCTAAAAAGAAAAACGGGCTTTTTGAGTTTACTAATGGTCCGTCACTAACTCACGTCCCAGTCAAGCTGAACAAATTGACCGTGTGCAGGTAGTGACGGCTCGCTGGCTTGATATCATTACTTTCTGTGCAGTACCTGTCCCTTTCACAACAACGTTCATAACACGCTTTCTGTTTTCACCCATAAATCCCCTTTATATTCATTTAATCCTTATCAGAGCCGAGCCTGACAAATTAAACCGCTCCAGCAAATCTGCAGAAGCAACTGATGTTTAGCTCTGGGATGTTGATGTTGGTCTGTTGTTTGGTCCACTTTGTTGTTCCAGACTGATTATATTCACAACTATTAGATGGATTAACATGACATTTTGACCTGAGGATATATCCTTTATTGACTTTTGTGATCCCTTGACTTTTTGAATGAGATGGATCATGTTCCCTTCAGGATGAGGGTTAGCTAAGTCAAAAATCCTTTTTTTGTACACTTTGATTTATGACCAAACACCTGAAAGTTAATGGCATTCCCATCAGCCTCAGCTGTACTTAGTGCTGTGTGCTAATAAGCAAACGTCAGGAGGCTAGCATTGCTAAACGATGATAATGAACATGGTAAACATTATACATGCTTAACATCAACACGTTAGCATTGACATCGTGGGCATGTCCGCATGCAGATATAAACTTTTAGGTTGGAAGTAATTTTTAAGAATGACTTGCTTACAAAATTAGGTTAGTTGACATAAATATTTTGACGTAAACAGTTTAGCCTCACATGCATGGCTGCAGACTCTTATTCATGTCTCTATTTATTTAGTATGAAGGGGCCTGCAATTAGAAAGGTGGCTGGAAAGGAGAGACAGAGAGAGAGACAGAATGTGACAATAAGTCAAAAGGAGATACAATTTAGAAAATCAATGCATGTCTTAACACGCCAACTGGTCTTAAATCACGACTGGAGTATCAAAAGAAATGTGTATTATCCTCTGAGTTGGATTTAGCAAGCTGCTATCCTGGATCAGTGACTCTCATGAGTCACGAGCAACGTAAAAAATTGAAAGCGAGTCGGCAGCGTGATGCCTTCAATGCGTGGGTGTACATGTGCATGTGTGTATAAACTTTATTTTAGTGGGTGTGAGGCGGTGCAAGCTTGTCGGGGTTTTGTTAGGGGTAAAGAAGGTTAGGAGCCACTGTTCCACATCAAAGAAAACAATCTTCATGTTAATCTGTGCTGTTAATCCTGTTTTCTCTGTACGTCCGTGCAGCAGATTTCATCTGAGATGTCGTCAGATAAAAAGCTGGCTTCCCAGAAATCCCATGAAGCTGGACAAAGAGGCCTTGCCTGACCTGGAGGAAACCGACTGCTACACGGCCCCCTTCAGCAGAGCTCGCATGCATCAGTAAGGAGGACATGCACTCAGTCATTCATGTCATCACAGAAACTCACGCACATGATCGGAGTGTCACATAATGACAGCATCTGTACCTGTAGTGCTGGATGATATTTCTCCTGCTCTGTATCCCGCGCCCCTCTCTTATCCATCACATCCATTCAGGTCCTGAGCTCTGGATGTGGAATTTAGAAACCAGCTGTCGTGTATATTTTACAGCTTTTGAGTCTGGATTCAGAATGATGAAGACAAGCTGATCATAAACAAGATATCGAAATACAGCTGCAGATATTCAAGAATTCTTATTTCTCCACCCTTCCTTCCTGTTTTTTCTTTTGCATTTTTAAGAAACCTTCAAGAAAGGCATCATCTCATCTCATTTGTCAGTGAATCATCTCCACTTTTCCTTCTCTTGTCAGCCTTGAGGTTTCTTTTTAAAATAACGATGCCACCAGAATGAACCCAAACCCACAGATTGAGTTTTAATGAGCTTTGCATCATTATGAGCTCAGCTCCCATTAAACTCTGTGACTGGATGATGTTGATTGTTATATGATGAATAACTGAATGAGTGTGCCGTTAATTTCCAGCTTCACTATCAACAATAGAGGGACCTTCTTCTCCAATTCCACCAGAAGCCGAATAGTTCATCATGTGCTGCAGCGCACCAAGTATGAGGATGGAAAATTAAAGATAGGTAAGGCGCCACGCTCGCTGCTTTCCCCCTGTTGCTCCTCGCATAGTAAACAATATTTCTAGTAGTCACGTTAGTGTCGGGGGAATTATGCCTTTGTTTTTAGTTTTTTTTTTGTGGGATACTCAAAATGTGAGCTGCCGCTGATCTGTTGGCGTCGTCCAACTTGTGGCTGATCTCTCCTATCCTTCTGTCTTTTTGGTATTGGCACTTACCAAACTGCCCATCTACTATCTTGTCTGACTGCCACAGATATGTTTTGCTGATTAAAGTTTGGCCTTTGAAGGGCTGAAACGGATTTCACATTCATATTTTATAAGATCAGCTCCGCCACAAGAGTGGAAAATCCTTTTCCAATCCACCCCTCCCTGCTTGTGCTCTCACTGTCTACAGTTTCAGACAGGGGATGACAATGCAAATGAAGGCTCTATTGTCCTGTGAAACATAACATTTCATTCACTACTGCCTCATACAGTAAAGTAGCTGCAGCCAATTCAGTCACTTTAAGGGATTGTGTCATTTTAAACCATGTAATTATGGTCCACCAAAAACATTTGCAGCTATTTGAAATTCTAACCTGAGTGTTATAAGCCTCTAATGGGCTTGTCTAATGCAGCTTGTCTGTTACATAATGCAGTAGATTGTTATGACTGTGGAAAAGTAGGTTTAAATGAATATCTCATTGGACCCCTCTCGCTGTCATGACTGGTACTGAATCTTTAATGTGGCATCTTTGTGCTCTTCTAGCTGCATCCTTTTAACATGACGGTTTATTCTACTGTAGGTATCAACCGGTTGTTGGGCAACAACACATATGAGGCTGCATTTCCTCCTCATGAGGTGAGAAGACTTTAAGTTGTGTTGAAAATCTCTCGGGATTTACAAATTGTCAAACTGTAGAATTCCAAGCGTTTCCTTCTCTTTATCTCCTCAGGGTGGTCACAAGAGCAGACACCCAATTAAGACGCACGGGGCCCAGAACCACAGGCATCTTCTGTATGAGCGCTGGGCCCGTTGGGGAATGTGGTACAAATACCAGCCTCTGGACCTCATCAGGTAGTCGGCACAGCATCACAAGTTGTTGTTGGACACTAACTTTGCTCGAGTTTCCTGGGATGAGCTTTGTTCTGGCTTGTTTAAATAGAACATAGACTCAGTTGTTCATCCCCCTGATTTTAAAGATATCCTGTGATCACAGTCTGCAGCCTGAACAGGATTGTGTATCGTTCCCCGACATCTCGGTATGCCTGATATTTCTGGACTGAAGGAAATACGACATTCAGAGCGTTAATATAGCAACAAACTACTATTTGCTTTGTCAAGACACAATGGAGAGACGTCTACCTGAGCAGATAACGAAGTAGCTGTTCCTCTCTGTGTGTTGTTATTCGAGCTTCTCCTTCCTTTGTTGACATAGCCAGCCCGGCCGTGCATGCTTTTAGTTCATGTAAGTGCACGTGAGCGTGCCCCACTGGGTAGCTCATGGCCACAGTTCTGCAATTCTCTTATATTGTGGTTACAGCTGACAGCACCATCCCAACCGACAGCGTCGTCGTGGAAGGGTAGCACCCCCCCTTTGGTTTTACTTAAGGTAAACACTGTTAGCACTGTCTCCACTTTAGCCGTAGTTTGCTCCGTTGGCACCGTTAGCTGTGAGCCGCGTCGCCATGTTGAGAGCCATTTGGGAGGCAATAGACATGCTCTCAGTCTCGTAACATGCACCTTTAACTTCAACTGTTGAGGAAGTATGAATCCACGGAAGTGTTTGGCTGTCTTTGCACCTCCGGTGTTTTAATCTTCTCATTAGAGTGACAAGCAATACAGTTATTCACGTTCTCGCCATGAGCCAGAGGAGAAAAGTGACATCACAGAGCTGAATCTGGCTCTCATGCTGAACTAGGCTAACTGCCTCCTGAGATGATATGAATTTGTCAACCATTAGAGATTTTGTCAAACTGTTCACACCAAGGTAGCGAACCCTTTAACAGTGGCTATGATCTAGTATATATAATATGTTGTAACAACAATCTATCAAATGGCAATATGAGAACCGTGTGAAAGAGCTCGCTCGCAGTGAGTTATCGGCCCTGATCCTGAAACCAGGAACCACTACTGGGACACTAATGTGCATCTAAACACACCGACTCAGCCACGTCCTTCAATGTTGAATAAACACTTGGGAGTTGTCTCATTACAGCTAATTACCGCTGAGCTGCTTTACTGGAGTGTCTGGAATAAGTGTAAAGGGCACCCTGACAGCTGTGGTTTAGGAGGCAGATACGGATATTGATGAATTTCCCACCACAGCGTTATACTCAGCCCAGCAGTCTCTCCACTAGGCCACTACAACCACCTCACAGTGAACATGGTCAGGTTTAATCACCAGTCAACACAGTGCATTGGGGTATTCTGACCACGCTGTCTCTCCTCCTCTCTCCCAGGCGGTACTTTGGGGAGAAGATTGGTCTTTACTTTGCGTGGTTGGGCTGGTACACCGGCATGTTGATCCCTGCCGCCCTGGTCGGCGTTTTTGTCTTCCTCTATGGTCTCTTCACGATGGACTCCAGCCAAGTCAGGTCAGGTCACACAATCGGCAGTGTACCATATAAAATGCAAATACACTCTTCAATTGATACAACGCAGAATGTGTATTTTAAAACGTGTATATTCTTTATTGTTGCTTTCCTGATTCGTTGTCTCACCAGTAAAGAGATCTGTGAAGCCTACACCACCACCATGTGTCCTATGTGTGAGGAAACCTGTGACCCGTGGAACCTCAGTGACAGTTGTGTCTACGCAAAGGTCAGTGCAGTCATGGTATTCATCCGTAGTCCCATTTCAGTGACGCACATTTAAAAAACTATATTTTAAAGCCTTGAAAATATAAAAGATTGCATAAAAAGAAGCTTTTGAGTTAAAGGTTTGGTTAGATATTTGTGATACACTACAAATACACTTTGATATTGTATCAGGATCATCTAATCTCATTTGTCACTGTCAGGGAATCATAGGGATGCACTGATCTGATCCGGCTTGATCAGTCACGATGTCGTAACCCGTGTTTAATTAATAAGCTGCATGGGATCATTATTTTATCTGTAAGGCAACATCAGCCACGATTTAAAGATTGCTTTCCTTATTTCGTAAAAGAAAATATAACAAATAAATACATGGATATACATTTTGTGAATTCTTATTTATTATTAAAATAATACATCGTACAGCATAAAATTGGTAGAAAAAAAACTTAAATTAACAGGAATTACAATGCAAGTGGCAACCTTTTAAATGCAGCAACATATTGGTAAAAACAGTTGGTTGTGTTGTATTCGTTCATTAGCTTTCCAGATATTGCAAGTAATGGTTCAACCCGTTGGTGTAAGAGAGGGATACCTCCAAACAGTTGACATGTTTATTGCTGGCTCCGTCAGCTGTGCGGTCTACTGGCGTGCTGCGGACACATGACGTAGTACACGCATGTGTTATCAGACGTAAACATTTGATTGAATAGATCGGCACCATTGTCATCGGTATCCGATCCAGCTACTTGAGTCAGTATCCTCCTGATATCAGTATGAGATGTAGGTGCCGCAAGCAGCCGGTTAGTTTAGCTTAACACCAAGACTGGAAACAAGATTCACCAGCTTGCTGGCTCTATCCAAGGGTAAAAAAAACTTTTTTTTTTAATCAAATTATTATGTCAAACTATTCCTGTAAGAAATGTCAAATGAACGATTAGACTCTGAAGTCCTCTTCTGATTTGACAAAAAGTGACGCTGTTTTGAAAGCCCCTTTTCAGAGCAGCCCTTCGTGTGCTTGTGTTTCTAGGTGACCCATCTGTTTGATAATGGCGGCACTGTGTTCTTTGCCATCTTCATGGCTATTTGGGGTAGGTAGACACTCTCTGTTTTCTTGTTGTTGTCCCTGTTTGTAAAACCCTTGTTGTATTATCAGCTATGTGCTTCACTTAATTCAAACCCTTCTGGAATTCAAATCTATTTTTACAATAGTGTGTCAGTCCTCATGCTTCCACTCTCCACCCAACTCCTCCAAACACATCAATCTTTTCAACCGAGAATTCAATACAGTAAACACTCAGCAGTGCAAATACAGAAGATCTTCACTCTGTAATACATTAGTCATTGAATAAATCGTGGGCAGGTTTTACTGTTGCACACTCTCCCAGTGCCGACCTGATGTAATTAGTCAGATAATTAAACATTTCTTCAGGGGGAGACGGTATCGTTCCGCTGTCAGCGTGGAAAATTGCACCATGATAGCATATAATTCCGCTTCGGTTCCCACAGCTATAATATCTATGTAATGTAGAGTGTGAGCAGCGTCTGGTAAAGATTCATCTATCTGCCAGCATGGTAAATAATCACCTGAGCCCAGAGGGAACATTTGGCACATTGTGTTCAGAGTCTGGGCTAAATGAAGGCCAAGCGGAGCCGTAGAGCCGAGGGAGGTCCGGCCAGCCTCGCTGACTGAGGCGGTAGCTCTGGCTTTTGGCAATGTGGACCAAAGTAACTGTACTGCACCACTGAGTGCACTCTGTCTGAGCGTGTGTGTGTGCAAGATAAAGATGTGAAATTGGTTAGCCCAGGGGACCGAATGTAGGCACATGAGAAGGCTGCTTTTCAACTTCGACGTCTTTAACAGCAGTCAAAGTTGTTCTGAATGAGCGTTCGTATACTGGGTTTTTTAAGGCCACAATCTTTTGTGTGTTTTGAATGTATCTTCTCCACTGGAACCATTTAGTTGTACTTTAAAAGGTACAAATAACACATGTAGTGAGTATTTGAATCAATTCATCTGGTGATTATTTTCTGGATTAATCGGGTAAACAAAACAATGCTGCAAAATAGTACAAATTGTCTGAAAGCCCAAGGTGATGTCAGGGAATTGGTTGTTTTGTCTGGCCAACAGTCTAAAACCTTAAAATATTCAGTTTACTGTCAAATATGAAAAATACATTCAGACAGTTCTCATAACTGAGTAATTGGAACTGAGACTGAGGTGTTTCTTTAAAAAGGTCTCAATTAAAACAGTTTTTTCTTTTCATTGATTGTGTTGTCTTAAGGCTGCACAGCACAGTTTGAATGTCCGTTTTCAATATACATTCTTTCCTCTGCTGCAAAAGCACACATGTGTTTAATATGCACATCTAATGAAAACTGACAAAAGCACTGAGTCACTAGTCTAATGTTACAGCGTGCTGTCCATAACAGATCATACATGATTGCACTGTTCTTTCCCACTGAGGCCCACCTGTCACTCTGTTTGCACGTATGCTACTTAGACACATTTTCCCACATATATTGGACCCCATAAATGTTGATTTGGTTGATGTTGGTTTCTGAAGCCATTCAGCCTTTATAAAAGCCCTTTTTCCTGGTTTTATTCATGTATAATACAAAAATGATGGTGTAGTGTGCAGCTCAAGTCACAATAGAGTCAGACACAAAGGAAGCGCTGCCTGCAGAGTATATTCTGCCCACAGAAAGTTACGCCTTTGAAGTCTTTCAACACAAAATGGAGCTTGCCTGACAAGACCCGACTTTGGGGTGATGCATTGTACAAGTAAAGCCTATTTGCTGCATGTTATTACGTCCTTAACGTCTCCACACAAACTAAGCAGTCTGTAAAGAGTTTCCACAATGGCCGCCATGTGGTGGTTCTGCACCGTGTCCCCAGTGGATGTCCCTCTCGTGATTATCAATCATTCTGTGTGTTACATATCAAAATGTATCAATAATAGGATTGATTCCTGATCCCCTCTGCAGCCACAGTATTTCTAGAGTTCTGGAAAAGGAGGAGGGCAGAACTGACTTATGACTGGGATCTCATTGATTGGGAGGAGGAGGAGGTACGTCAGAGATATCCTCAAATAGATCAACATAATGTCGTTACCACACAATTTCTGTTCTTGCAGCACGTCTTTTAATCTTGACACTGATTACTTGACATAAAATGAAGATGAATACACAGTTCAATAGCTGATCCTGGATTGTGTCTTGTGAATCAGGAGGAGCTGAGGCCTCAGTTTGAAGCCAAGTACTCCAGGGTGGAGAGAGTTAACCCCATCTCTGGCAAGCCCGAGCCTTTCCAGCCTTTCTCAGACAAACTCAGCCGGCTCATGGTGTCTGTGTCCGGAATATTCTTCATGGTAAACCCTTTGATCTTTGAATAATCTTCCCTTTTGGGACTCGGCCTCAGAGTGAGATAAAAGTTGTTTTTGTGTGTGCCACCTTTGGAGGTTTGTCGCACCAGGCAGTGGCTTAACATCACCCCCTGCTGGATGAAAACAGTATTAAGATTCTAGATTTGGCCTTTCTAATGGCCTAAATTGATTACATTTAAATGATGAGCTTTTTGTTTACCTGAATAGTTAATAGGTACCCCTGTGGTACATTATAATATTAAAAAAAACCTCTACACATGCATATAAAATCCTGTACTTTATGCTTCCTTCTGCCCATCGTCTCTGCTTAGATTTCCCTCGTTCTCACAGCAGTGTTTGCTGTGGTGGTTTTCCGTCTCATCGCGATGGAGAAGTTTGCTTCCTTCGACTGGAAATTTTTGAAGAAGAACTGGCAGTTTGCCACCTCTGGCACCGGCGTCTGCATCAACTTTATGATCATCATGTCTCTCAACGTGGTGGGTGTCTGGACAAGCATCATCTGGCACACTTACATATTCTGTGCAACAAATGTTTCATGAAACATTTATTTAGAACTTCTCACAGTCACAGCCAGAAAGACTTTCTTTTCTTTCTTTTTTTTGCTGAGCTTCCTGTTTTCCTCTCTTTTTCATGATCATTATCCTCCTCAACCCTTTCCCTGTTGATGCTTACGAGTACTATCATCTTGCCAGGTGTATGAAAAGGTGGCCTATCTGCTGACAAATTTAGGTGAGCATTGTCCACGTGCTGCAGGCTTCTATAAATTCTTTATTTTTCTCCTCCCAAGCATGTTTTTTCTCCATGTCCACCCCTAAACGACCTGTTTGTCCCCTCAGAGCACCCACGGACAGACTCTGAGTGGGAGAACAGCTTTTCTCTGAAGATGTTCCTGTTCCAGTTTGTAAATTTGAACAGCTCCACATTTTACATCGCTTTCTTTCTTGGAAGGTAGGCTGCCTGCCATGAACTCTACAGTTCCTGTTTACAGTGAATTTAATGAGCGATTGTGCAAAGATGTTTTATTTCAATCTCGTCATGGCGTCTGCCGAGACTCTTTTCCTTTCCCTCCTCACTGTACAGTTGTGTTTTTGGACCTCATGTTTCAGCCGCCTTGAATGTAACCAAGTTGGTGTTTATCAGACATAATTAGCACTTTTAAGTGTCTTTTTCTTTTCGTTCCGCTCAGGCTTTATTAGTTTTGTTGATTGAATTTCACAACTAATGTTTCCGATGTCAATCTGTTCAGGTTTGCTGGCAGGCCTGGAAAATACAATAAACTCTTTAATCGATGGAGACTGGAGGAGGTGAGTGCAATTAGGCATCATCATAAGTGGGCTGATTATTGCCTTCTGTTTTAGCATATATTTAAAATTGGCACCCAATTCATCTTTTGTGTTTTGTCTGTATGTGAACCATTAATCTCCGACATAATTGTTGGGATTTTGAATTTAATGATCAAGAAACAAAACTGGATGAAATGTATGGCATGATACGCTCATTAATTGGCTTTGAATTATCAGGCATGAAATATGGATGCCACAGTTTTGTTATTCAAACATATTTTTCTCAGTGTCACCCGAGTGGCTGTTTGATTGATCTCTGCCTGCAAATGGGAGTCATCATGTTCTTCAAACAAATATGGAACAACTTCATGGAACTCGGTTATCCGTGAGTAACCTTGTATTATAAGCATTCTTTCTCTACGATTAGAAAATGTTAATGTTTTAATTAATGCTGTAAATTCCTGTGATTGGCATTTTACAAACCTTATTACAAACCTTAATTTCTGTATTTCTTTTGTCCTTAAGATGATTAGCATATTAAAAAGCTTGTCTCCTGCAGAAACGCATCAGATCCTCTTGTATGGGGCTTAGTAAAAGGCTTCCTGCAGTGCTCAGTGAATTGTCAGAGATAATTGACAGTTTACTTGCTACGTTTTCAGTTTGCTGCAGAACTGGTGGTCTCGCAGGAAGATGAAAAAAAGAGGTGGTGGAGGACAGAATGTAGAGAATAAAGCCCAGCTTCCACAGTGGGACAAAGACTGGAATCTGCAGCCGATGAACGCCCATGGACTGGTGGACGAATACCTCGAAATGGGTAAAACATTAGATTATTTTTTAGTGTTATATTTGTCGGAAGAGGGACGGTAGATAAATCAAATATGTACATTGTTTAAGCCCGAGCTGAGACGATCTTTCCTCTGCAGTTCTCCAGTTTGGCTTCACCACCATCTTTGTAGCGGCGTTCCCGCTGGCTCCTCTCCTGGCTCTCCTCAACAACATTATTGAGATTCGTCTTGACGCCTACAAGTTTGTCACTCAGTGGAGGAGGCCCATGCCGGCCCGAGCCACTGACATAGGTCCGTGTGATCTTTGACTGCCCCCACACCTCCTGTGACTGTTGTATTTTTAGATCACAGCTACTTTTTTTCCCGACAGTAACACATTATGGGAAACAAACACTTTCCATTACCCACCCTATGGAGACAGATCTGTTCCTACATCCTCTGCGTCTGTACCACCATATGCTGCGCCTCGCCAGCCCATCTCCCCATATGATCACAAACAGCACCCTCCAACCGACGTATGATATGTGACCAAAGGCTTCTTGTGGCATGTTGCCCTGTAATTAAAGAAAAACAATCCACCCCGAACAATGTTCAGCTGTAATGAACACATTATGTTTCAGTTCTTCTTTTTGGTTTAAGCTGACATTTACGGATCATACAAAGAAAAAAAGGCAGAGGGAAAAATCATTTAAAAGGCAGAGGGATTATTTTTCTTCTCTGACAGTACAGAAGCCTTTATAGACTTTATTGTTATGCAACCCCCAAAAAATGCAGTATTTTGAGTAACAACAATACAATATGTCCTTCCACCGTCTCTGGAGGCTGTTGAAAATTATTTTGGTAAATAATTAACTGAAACGAAGTAAATGAAGCACAATGAAGGAAAGTGCAGCGTATCAAGAAAGCCAAAAAAAAAATATATTATGAGGTTAGAAAAATCCTAATTCTCCTGATTTTTGTCTGTCAGGTATCTGGCATGGGATTCTTGAAGGCATTGGCGTGCTGGCAGTCATCACCAATGCCTTCGTCATCGCCATCACCTCAGACTACATCCCCCGCTTTGTTTTCGCCTACAAATATGGCCCGTGTGTGGACAAGGGACGCCACTATGAGGATGAGTAAGCACTCAATATAACGTGTAAGCTGTAGATATTTCCGGCAGAGCGGCTGGTGTTATAGTCTGAAAGATTCTGCTCTCCTCCCTCAGATGTTTGCAAGGCTACGTGGACAGCAGCCTGTCTGTGTTTGAGATGAAGGAGGAGAACAGCAGCCAGTCCACCTACTGCAGGTACAGAGACTACCGGGCGCCGCCCTGGAGCCCGGAGCCGTACAAATTCACGCTGCAGTTCTGGCACGTCTTGGCTGCCAGACTGGCCTTCATCATCGTCTTTGAGGTAATTCCTCTTCTTTCTTTTTTTGTTTACTAGCAGGGCAAGCTGCTAAAACTAAATTCCCTATGTCGTCAAAAGTCGTTGAAACTGCAGAATGTTTTGAAGATTCATATTGGTTTTTACTTTTAATGATGTATGTGCTGTCCTTGACAAGTGAAAACCTCACAAGCTGGATTTAAGTGATTTTAAAGCTTTAATTGGATCTTGCTGCTACAGAAGGATGAGGAATTTCACCCAAAACAAAATGGAAAATAATTCCAAAATGACACGGTGGTCCAGCCAAAAAAATCTTCCCTGACAACGCTGCCCTCTGCAATAATTTGTAGTGAGGAAAAACTGGCACCTATAAAACATTATAGGGCTCATAATGTTCCTTATTGTGGTGCGCACAGTGTTAACCTTTGCATTTTTATTGAATGGTGCAGCAAATACTGGCAACTAAAGCGTGGTCTTGTGGAAGGTAACTCATAAATGATTAACGCTTCCCTCAGCACCTGGTGTATGGGATCAAGTCCTTCATAGCGTACCTCATTCCGGACATGCCTAAGGATCTCTGCGATCGTATGAGGAGGGAAAAGTACCTGATGCAGGAGATGATCTACGAAGCAGAACTGGAGCACCTGCAGAAGGAGAGGAAGAAGAACGGACGGCGTTATCACCATGAGTGGCCTTAGCTTTTTACCCCACGTCTCCGCCTCATGCCGCACAGCCCTCAACTCACAAGCACAACCTCCCCCTGCCTGCTTATTTATGTATTGTAGCTTTGAGACTCCAGCTCCACTCGGCTGATTCTGTACACCAAAGACACCCTCTTCTGTAACCAGATCCTGCCCCAAACCTGACCACTCCCTCGCCATCTGTTTCACGTCTGGCGTTGGCGCTGCTCCAGGTTTCAGGCTCTGACCCTCTCCTGCCCCGCCCCGATGCCTCACCTGGCTCCATCCAGCAGGTTGCCCTTGGGTCTGTGTGCCGTTCCATGGCTTCACTGGGGGAAACCTGTGCAGTTGTAATGTTTACTATGCAGATCAAGGGCTGCAGATCACCACTGTTCACTTCTGGCACCCATCCTGCACTGTGTGTGGCAGCTAGCACTCCGCTTTCACTCTGTTTGGTGCAGCTTGCAGCTTGGCCGTGTTTTTCTCACGTGAGCATCAGCAGAGCCACCGTTCTGCCGGTTATACTGTACGTGACAGAACTACTGGCACTCAGCGTTTCTTGTTGCAAAAGAGATTCTGGTGATGTGGCTCCTAAATACGATGGACACTGTTCTCGCAAAGCGACTGTATATTGCCCTTGAAGCATGCTGATTCACATTTGCAGCGAGGAAAAAAAACAAATAAAATAATAAGAACAGCATTCATTGGAGAGGCTGTGAACATCCATTCCGTACATTGGACAAATACATCTCTACGACATTATATAAAGTGCATGGTAATATTGTTTTGTACCTTTTGATAGACAAAGGCCCTGTCTTGATGCCTGGTTCACGTGTGTCTGTACTCGCTGTGTGTTAATCTCTGTTTGTGCTACTGCTGAGCTCGGCGGTTTTGAGTTGAGGAAATGTGAACTTAGTGAGGTTTGATCGTGCCTACAGTTGTGCGCATCTCAATTGTGTCACCAACATCACGTGTGCCTGTTTGTGCTGCACGTCCTACTTCAAGTGCAAAGAATATTCTCTCTGGTCGTCTTTTTGTGTGATCTTCTGTAAACTCTCTGAACTCTCCGTTAAGGATTTGTTTTGGATGTGAGTCACACCGCACTACCTTCTCGGGTCTCAGTTAATGGCTCTGACACACGGTATACGTCGTAATGTGACTCCCTTCATGAACAATGTATACACACACTTGCATGCAGGAGCCGCAAATATGCTCTTCCGTTCTGTGCTTGCGGCCTGTTTTTCATTTGTTGTTGGAAGCCCTGACGCGTGGTTGAAACTTGGATGACTTAGACATACCTGTGGCTTGGATGTTCAGCTTGCAAAAAACATCCATCCACTGTTCCTCAGTCACAAAGAACACCAACATACTACATCGGAAATGAGGTTTTATTGAATGCAGAGTCGTGACCTTTTATTGTGGCCAGTCATGATGTCACTGAGCAGGATGTTTTTGAGAACGCGGGGAAAACAGGCAGCAAAAGTGGCATCTCAATCTGTGAGGCTGAGTCAGAGACCTAATAATTTCCTGTTTCATTCATGTTGAGAAGGAGAGTTGTTGAGGGAACAGCATTAATGAGGTGGGTTGTAATTTGTAGATGAGTACAGGTCACGCTGATCATATAATAGGAAATAAGATGTATTATACATGAGAGTTACAGCAATCTAACAACTGAAGATAAAAAGGATTGCTAACCTGAATGCATTGCAGACCACTGAAAAAAAACGTTTTTATCGTTTTACAAAAATTGCATATTATTTATTTGTTTATTTTGCTGTTCTTTGTATACATTTTATGACGTATGTGATGTTTTTATACTTTTAATTGTGTGCTACCAGTATGAGTTCACCTGTTTTCACCCTTAGATAAACAAATTAACGTCCACATTTCTCAGGTGTCCTTATATATTTTATAAGATGCAATCAAAGGTGTCCCACTTTTTAAGATATATATATATATATATATATATTTGCATGACAATGATGCAGAATCACAGTTAAAATCTTCGTTGATTTTTCTTTGCATAATCACAGTAAGTGTATTAGAGCCGATCAGAAATCCCACAGTTCATTAAGGAGACATGATGCAGGTCGTTAAGAAGTACTGATGCTTTCGGGTCATATTGGTCAATCCATTGATCATAATCATTTCATTCACATGAGAGAGATATTTGTTTTGAAATCGCATTCCAAAAAAAAAAAACTAGTCCAGGTTTTCAGAATATCTTCCCTGCTATGTGAACATTGAAAATCTATGCATGTTGTTATCCTTGAGAGTTTTGAACAGACGCAGATGTTGATGTACTGGTACGTTTGTACTGTGGAGTATGCATGACCTAACGCCTGCTTTGAGCCCAGCTAACTTCTGTCAACTTGTTAACAGCGTCTTGAACATATCACCTCCCTTTTTCAGTGTTTATCCTTTCCGAAAGTCCAAACAAGACATGATGTTTCTTGATGTGACAGACTTTTAAACTGTAAGAGTGTTTTCTAAGTTAGAGTTTGGACTCCAGAATGATTTATATAATCTGACCTGGACTGAATTTCAAGGAGAGTCTGATAAAGCTGAACATGTGAATCCTCAGATTTGCCCTGTTTGAACACTTAAGAGGGAATTAGAGTTCTGTTTAACTTAACGGGATGTGGGTAATATTATGAATTAATATGACCTCGGCTGTTTGTCTTAACCAGCTACTAATCTTTTTCCTGTTATCTTCTCCTCTCTGAGAGCAATGGTTCATCTTCTCATGAACACAAATGCTGCACCGTGGTGGAAAGGCCTTCTGCTGTGGGCGATAGCACAATATGGGTACTGCATAATAAGTAATAATGGCATGACATTGCACATCTTGGAAAATATAGCAGTCTACGGGGGGATTAAGCTTTCTGTTCTATGCTATGCCTCCTAATAGGATTGTGCTTGACTTGTGCTTGACTTGTACTTGACGTTGAAGCACAGTGACGTTAGACCTTATATTTAACTGTACAATCGGGTGATATCAGTCGTGACATGAAGTGTATCAATAACATTGTTTACTTCGTTCCTGTTTACATGTAAAAACATATTGAAATGTATAAAAATAATGTAACATAAAATAATTTGGATATCACTTTTCTGTAATAAATCATGGATTGTATCTTTTAAATGCTTTCTTCATTTGTGTTACCGTTATGATATAAACAGAAAAAAAACAGCCTGTGGGTCTGGCTGATATTATCTTCATGACTATTCAAGTTGAACTAAATCTGCAGACGGAACAAACCAGAGCACAGAGGAGTGCAGAGATAGTTTTCTCTTTTCGCCTCGCTATTATCTCAAACCACAAATCTTCTTTCCAAAGAGCGTTCATATAACATATTGTTAAAAAGATTGTTTCTATTACAAACCAACTATTTGAGTAATGGTTCAAACTAAATTAAGACTGCTGCTGCTGCTCAGCTTTCACTTCGAACTGCTTTTCCGTTCATGTCATGAGATCTAAACTCACATGAAATGGTTTACTTTGAGCTGATGACAAATGTTTAATACTTTTATTATTTATTTTCTTCCGTCTTACTGTTGGATACCCACACCAAGATTTTTCCTTTCACCTCTTTGACCAACATACATATTAAAAAGCTATGCTTTCACATTTCACTGTTGGGTCCTATGGAAAATATAGAAGTTCAGATTTATATCTATTGCATTTCTATCTTGTAGTGCTGTCATTTCATATTAAGGGAAGTATATCTCTAGGAAAAGTATGTGCAAAAGATGGAACTTATATACAAAAATAAATAATTGGAGGCAAAAAGACCAATATATGCAGCATTACAAGCTGCTACTTTGTTTATTTAAGTAAAAGTAGGAATATAACAATGTAAACTACTTAATTACAAGAAAAAGACCTGCGTTCAAAATCGTACTTGGTTAAAGTCCAGAAGTATTAACAGCTGAATGTACTCAAAGTATCAACAAATAAACACAGTTGCTCTGCAGCAAAAGAGCCACTTTGATGAATTATTATATCACTTTTTGTTTGTGACATAAGAGCAGGAACAAACTAAACTGGGACCCACACATAAAAACACTGCGCCATTGTGCTGAGAGTGGTCAAAAGTCCTCCTACCTTTTAATGATATAACATAAAAGAAACTGTTCATGCTAGTAAACATGTTTTGCTCCCTGCAAAAAGAAAGATGCTCTGTTATAAAACAGAATTATACACATATATGCAGCAGTCGGGGGTTTAGAAATAAGAGAAGAAGTGGGGTTATTCACATTTGGATCAGAGCAGTTTTCCAGAGACATTCCAACCACAGCTTCATATAGCTGTTATGTTAACCACTCTCCCTCTCGTACATATTGCAGACATTAATTCTCGGTCTCTGGGAGCACCTCCAGCTGACTGATGTTATTCATATAGCACAGCGGAGATTTACAGTGCAGGTTGGGAAGGTAATCAGTGGGCCCACTGAGAATGTGGCCGTAAATCCAATAGCACCAAGGTGTAAACAAGACAGGGAGCCAATGATGACCAGCGGAGGACAAAAGAGTCACAACACGGACGGCCACAATAAATCCTCTAGCTTGGTGCAAGAAATTTCCAACATTTTTCAACATTGCAATGGGCAGAACATTCATGACAAAACATGTTTAAAGGAAATGGCAGAGGGGCTCTATAGTGCTGGCATTGGAGGTCTGTTGGTCGGTTCACTGCTTTGGTTCAGACTAGGGATGCACCGATACTGCGTTAAAATACTCGTACTCGTATCGATTTCAATTGTCGATACCAAGAACCGATACCACTCAACAGTATTTCGCTACAACAAACTGGTCGCGCTTTGTGGAGAAAAAGATTTGTTGTCCTACCTGACTTCAACGTCTAGGGCAGGGGTCGGCAACCCGTGATCCAGATCTTTCGTCGCTCTCTTGCAGCAAGGTGTGTAGAGTAATGGTGCGTTCACATCCAACGTGACGGAAATTACTGCCGTTCCGCCGGTTTGAATCAAACTGTTGCTGGTCCGCCAGAAGTAGCGCTGGCAGCGGCCTCATTCAGACGCTGTTGTGCGGCTACGGATGATATTATTGTAGCCGAGTGTCTGTTGTGTGTCTATATTTGTAATTCTAATAAAATGAAAACACGCTCCAGGGTAACTTGAACCACTTTTTTATCTCCTTCACACACGTATATCCCACAATTCCACTCCTCTTTTCCTTTCCGTTTGTCCCTCCACAATAAAAGCACCGGAAACTATATAATTGCTCGATCCCTAATATTACATTATGAACCCAGACACGGCGGCGTTTTATGGTCCGACATTAGAGGGACTTCCACAAGACGTTTAAAGCTTGGGATAGCCTTCTGTTAATTTTGTACTATAGGCTTGACATAATCTGCAGAGGATAAAATAAAATCTGCCTCCAAATTAATTGCACTTTCATGGAGACCAAATCTAAGAAGTATCGGTATCGGTACTCGGTATCGGCAAGTACACAAATAAAAATACTCGTACTCGTATCGGTTTGTAAAAAGTGGTATCGTTGCATCCCTAGTTCAGACTGAAACATCTCAGCAGCTATTAGATGGACTGCCCTGACATTTTGTGCAGATATTTATGGAGCCCAGAGGTTGAACCCCGCTGACTTCATTGATCCCTTGTTCACCGTGACATTGACATTTAATTGAACTGAGTGAAATGTCTTGCCAACCATTTAATTGACTGTTGTGACATTTTGTAGATATTCATGAGAAATAGACTAAATCTCATTTGGGTGTGAAGAAGAAAACAAACATTTTGTGGGTCCACAAAATCAGTGCCCCGTTCAGCTTTATACTCCCTGGCATCACACGTTTGACATTACTTCTCTGGTTTCTGGCTTTGAGAGAGAGTCGCCTATGCTCATAAATATAGAATGAAATATAGGCCGTGGAAATAACATACTGGAATTCTTAATTTAGGTGGTGTGCCCTTTAACATCAGCATGTTAGCATGATGATGTTAGCATTTAAACCCCTAGGTATTGCCTCACGAGCACGTCTGTACACTTGTCAAGTCGTGTTAACTGAATATACTTTCCTTACATCCTGTTATCAGGCTGTCAGTGTATTTCTCATCAATTAATTATATTTGAGTCTACGGGCTCATGTGAGGTTCATCCAAGATGAGTTTTAAGCATTCAAACTGACAGCACATGTAGAAAGCCTTGTTTAACTTTCGCAGAGCAAGGAAACACAAAAAAACAGCTTTTGCATTAACTCATCAACTTGAAGCATTAACTTTTTTTTTTTTTTCATTGAGCACAGCTGCTGGTGAAGATAACAGCACAGCAGGCACAGTGGTAAAATGTTTAGCTCGGTGAAAGCGGGGTGAGACTATTGGAATAAGTATTGTAGAAAATCATGCAACATCTGCCTAATTTATGTATATCTGTTCCTTTATAAATCAGAACGATTTCTTCTTTTTGTACAATTTCTCCTCCCACGGGTGCAATCAGAGTAAACAAGCTGCTTCAGAGTAAAGCACCTGCACATCCATCCACCATGCAACTCCTTGGCCACCTGAGGACACGTGGCGTGCTGCTTTATGTTATGCTTTAATCTGTAAATAGCATTAAGCAGGTTTTGTGTATACACAAATATGTGTTATTCCAGGTGTCGGAGAAACGTACACACCTGTGAGGTTGCTGATGTGAAGACACTGATGCTAACAGCCACAGTGCTGCTGAGTGACAAGGAGTAGTTAACTGGTTTGTGTGGTCATCAACATCCTCCCTTTAAATAAAGAATCATATAGAAAAACACGTAATGTCAACAGATGTTGCAAAGGTTGTCCACTCTTTTGCACATTTGGATTCATCATTGGAGCAAACAACATAATGCAAAACAGTATGATGAGCAGAGTGGGGAGGCTCGGGGACATAATCCTGAGAGGTGAAGAGCAAACAGAGAACTATCCTCTTAACACGAGAACAAACAGATTTTTATATTTCAGACTTCATTTGAAGATAATTCTGCATATTATATGATACGACGCATCACTGGATTATGTGTTCATTGAAAACATTAACTGTTGATGTTTCTCCACACGAGAGAGTCCATCACTCGGAGGTGGTGTCAAAGTTGAGAGCAAAGAGAGTAATTTGACATTTTTCCATTTAATAACAGGGAAGTGATGTAAAACATCCATCTCATTTGAACTTTTGAATCTACAGTACTGTGCAAAAGTTTTAGGCAGGTGTGAAAAAATGCTGTAAACTAAGAATGCTTTCAAAAATAGAAGTGCTAACAGTTTATTTTCATCAATTAACAAAATGCAAAGTGAGCGAACAAAATAAATATCTTGTTAATTGATGAAAATAAACTGTTAAGGCAAGGCAAGTTTATTTGTATAGCACATTTCAACACAAGGCGATTCAAAGTGCTTCACATTGTGGAAAATAACAACTCTGATAAAAAGCCAGCTGAAAACCAGACAATGAACTGTTGTTGAACTGTTGCTGTGTATAAACTTCTGTTCAAGGTCGGGCCAGACAATGAACACTTGTTGAACTGTTGCTGTGTATTAACCACGCCCGGGAACTGTTTTTTCTTTTTTTAATGGGCTCCACAAGGAGAGCCCAAATATAATCTTTGCGCACTCTTGGTTAAGCGCCTAATCTTTGGGGACCGCTGAACTAGTCAAGTTCCATTAGGACCGTGTGCACGTTAAACTGCCCGGAATGCATTGCTCTGTTTAGAATATTTTTATATTGATAATAAATCTCTGTGAATTTAACTACCCGTCCTCCTCGTATAATTTGGAATTCACAACAAATTACAACCATTAAAAGCATAAAAACACAATCCAAAATAAAAGATTTAAAAACAATTAAGAACATTCATTAAAACAATAAAAAACAGTTAAAAAGCAAAAAGCAAAAATAGATAGATACAGAATTGAATAAAAGTTGCAGTGCAGTTTAAGATATAAAATGCAGTAGTAAGATGCAGAATCTGGTTTAATTAAAGGCAACAGCAAACAGAAAGGTCTTCAGTCTGGATTTAAAGAGGCTGAGGGTCTCAGAAGACCTGCAGCTCTCAGGGACCTTGTTCCAGATGTGTGGAGCAGAAAAGCTGAACGCTGCCTCTCCGTGTTTAGTTCTGACTCTTGGAACAGAAAGTAGACCCGTCCCAGATGACCTGAGGGGTCGGGATGGTTCATAAGGCAGCAGTAGATCACTAATGTATTTAGGCCCTAAACCATTCAGGGCTTTATAAACCAGCAGCAGGATTTTAAAGTCAATTCTTTGTTGGACAGGAAGCCAGTGCAAAGACCTCAGAACCGGAGTGATGTGATCCACTTTCCTTTTCTTAGTGAGGACTCGAGCTGCAGCGTTCTGAATCAGCTGCAGCTTTCTGATTGGCTTTTTACTGAGACCTGTGAACACACCGTTACAGTAGTCAAGTCTACTGAAGATAAATGCATGGACAAGGTTCTCCAAATCCTGTTGAGACATAAGTCCTCTAACCCTTGATATATTCTTCAGGTGATAGTAGGCTGATTTTGTAACTGTCTTCATATGGCTGTTCAGGTTGAGGTCTGAATCCATAACTACACCTAGATTTCTGGAATGGTTTGAGGTTTTTTAACGTCAGTGATTGTAGCTCAGCGCTCACTTTCAATCGTTCGTCCTTGGAACCAAAAACAAGTACTTCTGTTTTATCTTTATTTAATTGAAGAAAATTCTGGCACATCCAGTTGTTGATTTCTTCAATACATTTAGCCAGCACTGGTATGGGATTATAGTCCCCTGGTGATATAGTTATGTAGATTTGTGTGTCGTCTGCATAGTTATGATAACACACTTTGTTGTTTTTCATAATCTGAGCCAGTGGAAGCATGTAGATGTTGAACAGAAGAGGCCCCAGTATTGAACCTTGGGGAACACCACATGTCATACCAGTCAGCTCTGACTCGTAATTAGCTACCGACACAAAGTATTGTCGGTCCTTCAAGTAAGAGTCAAACCAGTTAAGTGCTGCACCAGAGAGTCCTACCCAGACTTTCAGTCTGTCTAGTAGTATGTTGTGATCGACTGTGTCGAATGCAGCACTGAGATCCAGTAATACTAAGACTGAAGTTCTGCCTCTGTCTGTGTTTAAGTGGATGTCGTTGAAAACCTTAACAAGAGCAGTTTCAGTACTGTGATGCTGACGAAAGCCAGACTGGAAGACATCAAAACAGTTATTTTCGGCCAAGAAGCTATTTAGCTGTTGATAAACCACTTTTTCCATTATTTTACTTAAAAAGGGAGGTTTGATATTGGCCTATAATTTTTCATTATTTCGGGGTCTAAACTAGCCTTCTTTAGGAGTGGTTTAATAACTGCAGTTTTTAGGGCTTGTGGGAAGACACCTGAGAGAAGGGATGTGTTTACAATTTGTAAAAGGTCAGTGATCATGCAGTGTGAAATGTTTTTGAAAAAGTGTGTTGGTAGAATATCTAAGCAGCATGTGGATGTTTTCAGATGCACTTCTATTTTTGAAAAGCATTCTTAAAAAAAAGCATTTTTTCACACTTGCCTAAAACTTTTGCACAGTATATCTGTACCTTCGGCGGGTTAATTTCCAGTGGATCCATAGTGCTCCCACTTTCCAGAAGGTTTGCGACCTTATTGCTTTTACACAAAGGTGAGTGTTTGGTCTTCTGTCATCATTCAGCTGTGGTTAATATATTGTATACAAACTAATTGGCCCACAAACACAAGGATCTTTGCCAAATTGTTTTATATTGGTGTTAGTCCAGATTTAGGGGTGCCGACATTTATAAATATCTGTGTTTATGTTTAGTAAATTCTTCTTAAATTTGCCTTTACTCTAAAATGATTCCTTCATTTCCAAATAAGCTTTCTCATTTTTCTCATTTCTCCATGGTGTTAGAAACGTTGGATGCCAAGTTGCTCATTTGATAAAACTGACATTTTCTCTTGAATATATCTTATTTATCATTATAATATATTAATATATCGGGCAGTTACAGCGAAACCTAAAAGCACTCTGACATAACATGCAATCCTCCAAAATGTGCATTTAGCTGATAAATGGTACTAGAACTACATTTAAATTAGATATTACTCACTTGAAATTCTTAAAAATGCATCCTTGCATAGAGTCCTAATATTTTTTGACAGCGTTTACGGCAAATATTCTCCAAAATGTATTGCCACCATCAGCCAGGCCTGACTGAAGATTTTCTTACAATATCAAAAAAAGATTGTGCAGATGTTTGTGCTCTCTGGGTGTTTATATTTATTGTTGATTATGAGCTGGTTTTAAAGAAACGCTACAGAAATAAACCTTGCTTCACTGCTAATAACTGACGGAAAAACTTGTCTGCAATGAATTTGGGTCATTAATGTTCACTGTGAGACTGTGAGTCGGCTTCTCGTATCTGCAGCCTCCCACACAGCCTGCAGGCCCTCGACCCGCCGGCCCCCTCAGATCATTGTGAGGAAACATTACCACCATCTGAAAAGCATCTGTCCAAACTACAGCCTTCTGGCCTCTGTAAAGACACACACACACACACACACACACACACACACACACACACACACACACACACATACAAACAGTGAACAGTAGAGGATCAACAAGAATATCCCCCCCAACTCCTCTAAATTATATTTGTTGTCACATCTGTTGCTACATCTGCCTGAGGCCGCTTTGCGCTGCTGTTCCTTGCTCTGCTTTGGCGAGCCGGTCAGTTTACTTTATCTGTGTTTATGTTGAGAGTCGCTGTATTTATTCAGGTGTGTTGCTGAAGAAGAAACAGAGAAAGGCTGCATGCCGGGAAACCTCGAGTTGTCTTTGCTTGCATCCTTCCTTCAACAGTACACAGAGGTTATAAAATGAACAACACATGCCACTCTATGACGCAAAGTTAAAGCTGATGTTAAACGCAAAACATGTTGGTTCTGAAAGTCAATTGCAAAATGTTTCCACATCTTCACACTGAATATTCTGACTGCACTGTTGTGGTGCAGCGTTGATACAACGTCATGATGCTGATTTTTTTTTTAATTGTTGACCTCTTGGTGGTTTAAAAGGCTTTCGGGTCATGACTCGAACTTCAAAGATAAACGCACTTGAAAGTGTTCGTGTCAAAAGTATAAAAACGCTGCGATAATCCGCATTGAGCGGTTGTTTATCGTGACAAACCCACAGAAGCATTCCCTTGACACATCTCTCAGTTGATTGTCTGATCCACAACTTTTTGTTTTGGTTCAATCGTGCTGCTCTAATCAGCGCCACATACATGCAGCCGCAGAGGCAGCTGCTCTCAGTGGAAAAAGCCCACAGTAAAAGTGAACACTACCTCCTCAACACCGAACCACAGGGAGGCAGTTAGTGACCAGCTGCGGAACATTTGGCAGCTAAGGAGACAGATATTTATTATCTACGAGGATCTGATTATTCACCCTGTTTCCACTAAAGTCTTTTTGTGGCAGACATTACGATGGCATTAATGGTATCAATAAAGGATGTGCTCTCTTTGCCCTAAAGATAAATAGAGTACAATAGAGTTGCTCTCTCAAAGATACACTTAAATGAAGCAGAGCCATTGGTAATGGAAATAAATTACACCTGCTATGACATTGAAAATGTCTGCTCTGAAAAATAACCATTTCCTCCATTGTTTGACCTCCACCCACCTGAGCACATGCCTCCAATTCCCTCTTCAGCTCCCAGCATTAATCTGTATCTGCCCTTTAGCACTTGTTTCCTGAGAGATTGTGCCTCGAGGCCTTGTGTTCCAGCTTTCTTGTCTTGTTTTTTGCTTCCTTTTTTTCGAGTCTTTGATCCCAGCAAGTGTTTTGGACTTCTGCCTGCCTCCTCTCTTGGTTTCGTTCGCTGCTGACTGCAAAGCTGTTGCCGACCTTCATCCTGCCTGTTGACAAGGTAGGAGTCGGCCGTGGCTCTAAATTCAAAATTGTTCGAGAGAAGAAACAGCAACTCCTGAATATCAAATACTACAAATATCATCACACATATTTTCCATTCTATGATTAAATCAGATGTTTCATACACTATTGCCAAAACTTTTGTTTCTTTATATTGTCATTGTTTGGCAACAAAAGCTCAACCCCCCGCTTCACCAAACACTGTATATGAAACATGAATGGATGCACAAAACCAGACATATCCAGTCTTGTGTTTACAGCTTGCCATATGTTTCCAGTTTGTGTGAGTTTCTCTAACATGCGGAGAGGAGCCGTATCTGAGACCACCCTGTGATGATGTAATTACCCAAGACAGGATGTAGCCCAGGGGACCCTCCCTCCGTGCAGTAATGCAATCACCTGAGTGAAGTAATCAGAGTGAGCTCTAACTACACTCTCACAGAACAGAAACACATCACTCCGTTCACTACACATTGTTAAAAGATATTTTAAACCCTCTTCCTTGTGTATTGTTTAAAAGGAGAAACAACACGCCATCTGTTATTGTATTGGATGTAGTTTTTTTTGGCTTAAGAAATGGCAAAAAAATAAAAGTAGACTCACTTACTTCACTGCTGTGTTCATAGATAAATTGCATTCAGTTCAGCTTGGAATATTAAACACTGGTTTATAAAGGAAATGTCATGTTAGCATTTGGTGACCTTGAAAAACGTAAATTTGGACTTATTTATGTTGTTTATTTATAGTGTTATAATATGAGATCTAAATATTTAGTTTGTTTGTACTGACATACAGATTAAACTGTTTCAGGTAATAGAATATGCGGTTGAGCTCCTGATTATCTGCACATACTAAAATGATTTACAGATGTTTTGATAAAGACTACCATTAAATAACAATATGGTTGTATGTTAATGATAACTTTTGTTTTTATATTAAATTGGATGAAAAGCAAAATACCTGCAAAGTTGTCTCTTATAAGCCAAAATTGATTGAAATTAATTGAGTAAGCAGGGGCCACCGGGGGCCCTCCAGACTAAAAACAAGCGGACTGCCCCTTTTGGGTGACGGGGGACTTTGTAACTTGAGTCGGGATGAAAACTGTGCGCTGAATCCGGCTGCCGGTGCAGATGCTGTTGGACAGAGAGAGAGGGGGAGAGAGAGAGAGAGAGAGAGAGGAGGTGCATGATGGATCCCGTCCCACTGCTGCTCATCATAGTCACATCTGTGCCATTGTGCACGGCCGTCTACACCGGGCCCCTTCAACCGGAGATCTCCAATGGCAGTTTCCATCACTTCTTTGTCCCGGACGGGGACTACGATGCGACCGTAGACCCGGAGGAGTGCCAGATGCTCTTTAAATTCTCGGATGTGTATCCATGTGGGGCCTCCGAAGAGAGGGACTCCGTCGTGAGGGACGACTTCATCATCACCAAGCTGCAGGCGGAGGACGCGGCGCGGCTGCTGGAAGGCATCGGCCGGACTGTGGCGCTGGACCTGGACGGAGAGGACGGCTACGGCAAGTTCCTCCAGCGGGAGCTGTCGCAGATCGGCGAGGCCTTTTCCAGCGTGGACACATCGCTGCTGGAGCTGGAGGGGAAGTTTAAGCAGAGTCAAGAAACGGAGCTGAGAGAGGAGCAACAGCTGAACGACAATGTGATGAAGCAAGTGAGTGACATCCGGGAAACTCTGAGGGAAACTACAGACGTCTCTCTGGGACTGAAAGATAAACACGAGCTGCTGTCTCTCATCATCCGCAGTCATGGCACCAGACTGAGCCGCCTGAAGACAGAGTATCTTAATGTGGGCTCTTAGTGGGCTGTGTGTGTGTGTGTGTGTGTGTGTGTATGTGTGTGTGTGTGTGACCCTCCAGTTCAACAAACTGGAAAGTTAATTGTGGCTTATGAATATCCTTCCTTGAATATATCTGACCTTCTAGCTACCTTCTAATGGGCTATCCCCATTCTTTGGACATGTGTCATTGAAGCAAGCTCAAACCCAAACACCCGGACATTCCTCTGTCAGGGGGGGGGGAAAGGAAACGTAAACATGAATTATGGCTTTGTGGAGCCCTTTGTGCCACCTCTGAGAATGTTTTAAGAGTGTGAAAATAAACTCTTTCAGCTTCTGAATGGCTATATGTTTTTTTCTGTGTATGGTTTAAATTATGTCGTATATCCAACTGTAGGGTGTTACTAATCAAATAAAGGCGTATTATTCATCACATGAAACGTGTTCCATGTTATATTCATGAGTTTTCTACTGCATATTTTACTAATTTGTCCTGAGAAACACACACTCTTCTTTTAAGCTTGAGGTATACATAAATAGTAAAAACCTTTTCAAATTTGAACTTTTGATTCATCGGCAGTCGTGTCTTTACGTCACTGTGTTTTGTTGTTGGCTCTGTGATTGGCAGACTCAACCGTCCTGTCAAGTGGCTCGGTTTAATTGGCGTCTACAGTCTGTCATTGCCTCCCATTTTCATCTGGAAGTCATCTACTCAAGTATGAAGTGTGTTTGTCCAAAAGCAGCCACTGTTGTCATTATCTACTCTTTTGTCTTTCATGATCTATAATATTTGTGGTTTATATGAAATGTGTGGTTTGGGATGATCTAATTTCACTAAAATAGATTTATAGATGGCAGCTTGTTTACATCTCGAAGAAACATATTCTCTCTTGTTATTCTGCTGTGTCAATATAACATCTTATTTCAGTTTGTGGTAGGAAAGTTGTTTTGACTTCCTGAAAGACATTCATCTTACACACACAGGAGCGTTCTTAATGTGCAGGGCCTTTAATTTAACATGTTGAATGCCTTTGGTAGAAATATGTGTATTTTCTGTCTTTAACTAAAACTCTCTTGTTTCAGCCAAAGTCTGCAACAACCGCAATGTTACTGCCATAAGTGTGCCCACTTTTTTACAGAGATCATGTCTATGCAGATGTGAGGGAGCCAGATGGGCGCAACTGGGTGTGATTTCCTCTGTCTGGTTTTCCTCACAGTCCAGCTTCCCCAGAGGGACCCCTTTTTAAAAAAACAGTTCTCTGAAGCTCAGCGTAGTGCGGGCCAACCCCGTCAAAAACCCCAGAGCTGCAGGAACTCTGTGCATGGAAACCCTATATGTCTGTCTGTCTTAATTTCCATGTGGTGCAGCACAGGGCTGTATGCCATGGAAATTAAGAGCCATATAGACATATATCATGTAAGCCATACCCATTTTACCTAATTTGTCTCTTTTGGCTCTAATCATTGATTCCACCTATAGAACATGTGTTTTTCTGTAGATTGGTTTCAGGTCCCTGATGCTTAGAAGGAGGAACGCCTGAGTGTCAAGAGCGCTGTTCGAAGAACGTATTCTCCTCTCTGACATATTTTAAGGACAAACAAAGAGGTCAGGAATGTAGAGCGGAGCTGACCTGAGAACACTGATCCCTCTCTGTGCAGCGCACAAAGCTCCAAAACCACATGCCTTTAGTGTTATTATTAGAAAGATGAGAGCTATTTGAATACTACAGCTGCTACTAGTCCTATACCATTATTATTACTGCAATGGATACTGTGTTTAATTCAAAATATTAATAGTACAACCATCCTTTAGCTACTACGTGTGTTTATGTGAGAGTCCTTGTTGGAAAGAAAGACAAGCTGGTTACTGCTCACACTTAAATGAGAATCATTTTAACTTAGTGGCTTTTTCAGCAGGCTTTTGCAGGTCAAATGTCCTGCAGTTCACCGCTTGCTGACTGAGCTTCATCAGGAGCTTTCAAATGCTTCTCATTGGACCAACTTCATTACAACAGAAAACTATCACTGAGCAACTTCCATTTAATTATGAAGACAATGAGATGGTTGAAGGCTGGAGACAAAGCTAGCACGTTTACCTTCAGTTGAGATTTGTTTGTTAAACTTGTTAGTCTAATATTTACTCTGACACTGTGGCAAAGAAGTACTCATATCTTTTACTTCTGTAAAAAGCGGTAATACTACAATGTTTAAACTTTACAACGTTACAAGTCAAATTCCTGTATTCAAAATGTTACTTAAGTAAAAGTAGATAAGAAATTACCATCAAAATATACTCAAAGTATCAAAAGTTCTCATTCTTTCAAAGGACAAATTCCACAAAAATATTTATATTTTATTTATATAATTGGATAATAATCAGGGATGCATTAATGTGCAGCTCATGAAGGTGGAGCTAATTGTAACATTAAATACTGCAGGGTACCTATAAACAAATATTGTATTAGTTTAATTTAATTATATTTTCTATTAATATGAATAAGTAAATAATTTGTAACCAAAGTAATTGGTAATCATGGTAACTGATAATCATGAAAAAGTGAAAAGTACTAATAAAGTAATGCCAAAAGGATGCCAAAAGGATGCAGTGAAGTAGAAGTATAAAGTAGCGTGGAAATACACAAGTTAAGTATAAATATCTCAAAACTAATTAAGTACAATACTTTAGAAAATATCCTATGTACTATATTATGTTTCACCACTGTTCACTTTTGAAGCATTGGCCTTTTTACTTCATACTTTTATCAGGCAGCTGTAGGTTTTATGGTCACTTTGCAGAAACATGCAACACGTTGACTGATATCATAGGATGAAATGCACTGTTAGATTCAAACTAGCAGGGAGAAATTAGATGGCCTACTATATTAAATTAGTTTTTATTGCTGTAGGCGCATATAGGGCATGCAGGATTTTCTAGTTGTAACAGTGACACAGGTGTTCTGTGTCACTGTTACAACTATGCAACACTGCAAAATGAACCATGAGCTGCAATATGTATGTTACACCAAATAATTCATTTTATTTACGTATTATATTTTACATTTTACATCATTTCAACACTGTTCATCTTTCAGAATGTCACAAAGTGCAGATCAATGTATTATACTTTTGATTCTGTGTTTATGAAATACTGCACATCATATATTCTATCATGAACATATGCTTACTGACAAAATCAGTCTCCAGTGGCCAGTATGTTTTTATCCAACAACAATAATTCCACTAGGGCTGCAGCAGCTCAGTAACTCCATGAAGATTATAAATATAATTTGACACACAATAGTAAAAAGGAATTGCTGCGCAGAGAAACTTCCAGAAATAATTGAAGCCAGGAATTGGATGTCATCAAGATTTAATTTATCATAAAAGTAAGTAATTACAGCTTACAGAGGCTGGTATGTTGTTAAGGAGAAGCATTAGTACTAGTATCAATACAACCTTTGTGCTGTTATCAGAATAAAGTATGTGATCAGAAAGTGAATGTAGTTATCTGGATTTTATTTCTTATTTTTATAATAGATGTTTATTAAAAAAGGAGCTGTTGTTCCACTGTAATGCACAGCGGACAATACTTCACTTTTTATGTTTCATTCTTATTGTTGGACTGTTTTATTTATGTCAGCTTTGGTCACTGACTCCACTTTTGGTCGCTGCTCATTAAGTTTTCAGAAGTGGCTGAATAAAACAGACTGCTCGTAACACAACGGTAAATATAAAGAGCTGCTGTTTAAAAATAATGGTGTTGAAGTTTTGACACCATTAGCATGGCTCTCTGCTGACATACCAGTGATCTCATTATGCAACAGAAAAGACAACCACAAAGAAGTTTATGTGACGTCTGTTCAGTGTGTTACACAGGAAGAAGAAATAGTTCTGCAAGGCTGTTTTATTTTTCAAAAATATTTTGATGGGGTTAAGACCTCAAGAACAACAAAACATTTCTCTCAAACACAGATTGGTCTTAATCTTCATCTTTTTCCTTGAATAAACACAAATGCATCTGCATACATACAATTCAAAAAGTACATGTACATATCTTGTTTTGAATGGGTACATAATGATACACAGTTGCCCTTTGAAATGTGACAGTACACATCCATAATTTGATCTTCAATACATATTTCAAAGTTGTGCTATTGATTGTCTGCCAGTGTTTCTTTTTCTCTTTTTTTTCTTCTTCTCATACTAGCAGATTTTACAGGAAGAAAATTTGTATAACTATTCTCCTCTTGAAGAGCAAGCAATTAACACTGAACAGTTCATTCATAAAGAGGAATAGGGAAATAAGCACCAGAAGGACTGGAATCGTCTTCAGTCAAATGTCACCTCTTTTCGTTTCCATGTGAGTGAGAGCCAAAGTCCTGTGCTTTCTCTGTGTTAAGACTCCCTCTGCTCTGAGTCCCTGGGTATAACTGTCTGTGCAGCAGGGCTCGTCACTGTTTCGGGATGAGACAGGTGTCTGTTAAATGTGCGGCGGCCTGTCACACACAGCCGTTCTCCTGCCTGGGCTTGTGCACCACAGCGGTGTGTGGAGGATAGAGGGAAGGAGCGAGTGTACACAGGAAGCCAGCCAGCAACGTCAGGCCCAGTCCACCCCAGGCACAAAACATGGACCAGCCGTAACCGTGACTGATGTCCTCTGGTATTCCAAACATGTAGCGAGGATAGCGGGACAGTTCAAAGTTGATCCCAGCCACACATGTGCAGAGGGAGATAATGCAGCATGTCCCTGCCGGAGAGGAAGAAAAACAAGTCACACGACAGCAGTCCATTTTCATCTCCTCTGATGCATCGTTTCATCACGCGCTCATTAACAAAGACATTACTGCCCCTCTGTGGTGATTATGGGTAGTGCCCTTTATGTATATCCCAGCTTACCTCCCATGAGGAAAAGAAGTCCAGCCACATACTGCATCAGATCATGCTCCTTGCAGCAGCCCAGCACGCCTATGATCCAGCCGAACAGGATGATGGATATGGCCATGCCTACAAAGCTTGCAGTCATCCTCTGGAGGTCTGCAAAGCACACAAGGGAAGTGACAGTGTTTGTTGGGGCGCTGCCAGGTTTCTCTACATTTATTCTTCAGATTATGAAAGGGGGCTTTGAGAACTCACGGAGCGCGTGCCACTCATCCTGCCTTATTGTCTTCGTCAGATTGATTGGCAGGTTTCTGGGCAACGCCGATGATGAGTAGTAGTATTTTATTGGTGTGCAGCGCGGAACCAATCCTGTGGATGTAAACAACACAAAGAGGATGTCACAAAAGCACTGAGATCAGATGAAGAGCATATCACAAGGCTCTCTGCTGCCACCCCCTTACCCAAAAAAATAGCACCCAACCTCCTTCCACCACCACCCACCCATCCACCCACACCATTGTAGAGTAGCTTATTGTACGCAACTCGAGGCTTCTGTTACTACAGCTTGCCCTTTTGTGCTGGAAACCACACAGCACGTCGAATTGTAACTGTACTCCGCGTTATACTGCGTAGGCCTTGAGGGTCCTTGCGCAGCATCAGCACCTTGGATAGCGCATTCGTGCACAAAGTATGTTCTGTGTGATGGCGCCTCGCACACAACAACGCAAATGCCCGAAACAAACACATTATAGCACAAAATATAATGATAGAAAACCAAACCTTTAAAGATCAAATCCTCTATCTCCAAGTCGAATCCCCCTCGGTGGCACTTTTTCCACAGTCCGGTGATGGTGGAGTTGAATTGCCGACTGCAGAGGGACTCCATGGCCGGGGCAGGAGGCAAGAAGTGCCGCTTAGCCCGCAGCAGCATTTCGCCGCTCCTCTTCTCCACATTTCTCTCCTTTGGCAACATGCGAAGTGGAAGGTTGTTGTTGGAGATGTAAATGTAGCCGGGGTCGTTTCTTTTGTTGGAATAATTCTTGCAGCGTTCCCGGTGCCTCCTCGCGTCGGTCTCGTACCAGTTGTCAGTGCTGATAGCCACTGATATCAGTCCCAAAGCGCAAAATGCCAAAAAGAGACCTGCCACGGTTAAAGTCCTCATAGCAGCCATGTTCCATGCGTATCTCGTCTCGGTGCCGTGATAATTCCACGGGACAGCGGGACAGCGGGACTCCGCTGCTGGCTGCTGCTGTCAGCGTTTGAGGTGGGAAGGAAATTCAGCAATACATGGAAATCTGAAAAGCACGTAAAATCCCGAAAGCGTTCATTGTCTTAAATGTGTCAAACGCCGACGAAATAAGCCAAATTCCGAAGCGCAGGATAAATAAATTCGGGGCCTCGGTGAGCTATTTTGGCTGTCTCCTCGCTGCCTCTGAACTCAGTCTAGCCTAGATACTGGTCAATCCAACATTTCTTTCCAGTAGATGGAGACAGAGTAAATATTTGAAAGAACAACAAGCCCTCAGGCCTGCAGTTACAGTAAATCATGATCTGAAAGAATGGCCGAAGTTTGACAGTCATACTAGAGGAAGTACCCTCAGGTTTGTACATTTGGTATCACCTTGGCTGCTGCTGTCTAAAGAGTTCAGTTATGAAACACCCGGAGACAGACCACCCCTTAGAGGGCCCCATTTCTTCCATCTGTGTACAGGAAACAATTTCATCACATCCAACAGATTGCCTCTGGTAACTTTCCATCTCAACAAGTCCAAACACATCAAACAATACAACAACAAAACAAAAGAATATCGTTTGGTTCATTGTATTATGTTGTGAGAAGTTATACCCATTTCTTAAAAAATAAAAATAAGTTTAGCCACAGTTAAACAGCATATATTTCAAGTACTAGTATTTCCATAGGCAATAATGTATCCAAGTAAGCTAACAGGAATATTACTCCACAAACAAGTTTCAGGGACACAGTGGCTCCAGACATTTCAGTCAAGTTTTCACGGTTTCATTCGCATGGTCAATACTTCCTCAATTGCAACCATAATGCCAAACTAAAGAGGAACAAGCTTGAGTCCAAACTCATTTTTGGTTTCGGCTCTTGTGTGCAGCTACTCTTTAAAAAAACCCAACTATAAGTAAATTTGTCTTGGGATTTGTTGTGATTGATGGTGAGGAAACAAGTAAATCACATGTTCTTTCACTGCAAGTGTAGGTCAGCCTGATATGTGTTAAATGAATAAGAATGGTATTTTATTTAGCTTTTCTGAAGGGCACATGACTGCGGCACTTGGACTGACAAGAGGGGAAGTTGAAGCATAAGGGCACGCCATTGAATATGTGTGATAACTAATGTCTATTTTAACAGTGTGACTGATTCTACAAATATGTTTAGAGGACTCATACATGTCTCTATTTCTACTATTGTTGTAGTTTATGGATAAATACATTTTGAACCGCACCATATTACTATTACTATTACTCTGGACCATTACTAAAATATGTTATATATATATATATATATATATATATATATATATATATATATATATATATATATATATATATATATACATATATAAATATAGTGGAACTGCTTATGTGCAATATTAAATCGGGTATCATTGTGAATCCTTGTACAAATATTAAAAATGCAAGAAATGTGTGTCCATATTATTGGCTCATGACACTCAGCCATCAGGAACTAGCTGATTGTCTGAATTTAACAATTGGATGATATGAACACAGACTCTATAGAGTCCAGTTTGTTTCTCACTTTCAGTTCCCATTTGTCTGGTGAAGTCGGCGCAGCGACGTTGCGTGTTTCAGTGAAGCAATAGGAAAAAGTTTACATCCATCACAAGCTTCAAGAACAAAGTTTCATGCTGCCTTGTTTACATGATGGAGGGATATAGCGTATCATCTGTAAGTGCTGCTGTTTTATTGTTTCATGTCTGTTCTTTGATCATGATTTGTGACATTATGATCATATTTTCCTGTTTGTCATGCTGTTTATATGTTTCATTTGCTGTTTTAAAAACGGCTTTCTAGATACCAAGTAATTCCAGTGACCATGGTGGAACTTAGAAATCCATATTGTTGGTAACTGAAGAAGAAGATGAGGGCTTGGAGTTGTGTTGTTTAACAAGGACATGTGTATTTGTTTTTGCTGTTAGAATTGGGAGAGTAACTCTTAACATACTAAACCCACCTTCATGTATGAATTTTTGTATTTCCTCTGGTGATCAGCTGCTCGGTTACTTGATTCTATTCATTTCTGGTGTTTATCTTCTAAAGCCATAAAGATCCCCAAAATATCTAAAGTACTTATTGAAGAACACAATGGTCATATTTTACCAGTTTTGTCAGGATAAAGAGACTCAAACTTTTACTTTCTTTGTGGCAAAATCTAATTTTTCCTCTCAAAAGGCGGCAGCTGAAATCGTTCCAAATGAACCAGATAATTATCGGCCACCTGCAGAGCTGTACCCTTATCTCACGACTGTGGGGGAGATTTATGAAGGTAAGAAGAATGGATTTAACCAGTGAAGTGAACACGAATCACTGCACAACTGTGACTGTGACCGTTTAGTGCTTTCTGTCACTTCTCAGACCATAGATGGACCTTCCACTCAGAGCGCGTCCAGCCGACGGACTTTGATAATTCTCCAGTGAATCACCTCATTGAGCTTCAGTCTGTGTCTCCTCAACAACTGGTACAACCAGCATACCGCTACAGCAGCGAGTCTATGCCCCTTCACCTGGACCCACCACTCGTACCTCTCTCTGTGTCACCACAGGTAAGTTCATGTGTAGAAATGGATGATGGCTCTAGTGTGAAGAGACATAATCTATAAATATGTGACCTGAAATATTGAAATCAAAAGAATATTGATGTTATGCAGTAAAAAGCTTACATGCAATACAGGTCAGTTTTAACATACCTTGATAACTTGGTCTTATTATTACCACGCTGCAGTCATTTCTTTGCACTGAGGAAAAAAGCATGATGTCAGGTACATAAGTCATATTACTCAAAGTATTTTTACAGAATGAAAGGACAAAATAGGGTTTTGTGAATTTTTTTCAACTTGTTTTTTAGTTAAGTTAGTCACAAATTCAATACAGCATGTTTTCTTTTCAATTCAAACTTATGTTAACAAGGCCACTAACGAATCATTTAGTCCATAAAATGTCATAAAATTGGATGAAATGGCCATTTTGTATTTTTCAGAGCCCAAGTTTACTCATTGAAATGGCTGACTTTATCTAACCATATTTATCTAAAAGAAAATGAATTGTATCTCTGCAAATACATGTTGTGGACAGTCAGTGATAATTTATCTTAAATGTTGTATGCATCACATGGTCTTGCAGAGCACAGAATTCTATTTTGGCAGAGTTACTTCCTCTTTTAGCACAATGACTGAATGTTCAAGCAAAATGTCAGACGATGGTTGCAAAACAAAAGAAATTGCAGTTTGATCACTTCTCTGTGTAAACTTGAACCATGACGTGCTTTAAATTTCTCCTAAAGATTCCATATTACACCCAATCCCTGTGCTACCAGTACCAGCCCTCTGGCTCACCCGGACATTACTACTCAGAAGAGGAACAAAGAGGAATCAGTCCTCCGCTTGAGGTATCAGATGGGGAGGAACTTGAAGACCACAACCACTCCTCCTTCAGGAAAGACATTAGTGAGTATTTAAAATGCATACATCTACTGCAAGTTATATACATACATATAAAGTCTGTGGAAACTGCTAAATGAAATGGTTTGACTAAGTTTCATATTTTCAAATCTAGGCAACAAGAAGAAAATCCGCTTGTACCAGTTCCTCCTGGACTTGCTCAGAAAGGGTGATATGACTGACAGTATCTGGTGGGTGGACCAGGACAAGGGTATCTTTCAGTTCTCCACAAAACACAAAGAAGTCCTGGCCAGCCACTGGGGTACTCAGAAAGGAAACCGCAAAAAAATGACCTACCAGAAAATGGCTCGAGCTCTGAGGAACTATGGTAAATCTGGAGAGATTAAAAAAGTAAAGAAAAAGCTTACCTATCAGTTCAGTGAAGAGGTGCTGAGGAATCTCTATTTACGCCAGTATCCTCACTGATAAGGGAACACAGGCTGTCTTTCATTACGCTGAAATCACTAAACTACCCAAGATTGTGTTTTTCCTGTATGCAATTTAATTTTTCTACCAAGTTTTCTTACATATTTATTTTTGATGCCAGTATACATCCTACGCTATTTGCCTCTATAAACTTCTTCATTTCAGACTCAAATGTAGTTTGTGCATGTAAATTTTACTGTTTGTGTCCAATAATTAAAGGATTATTAAACATCAGGGACATCTAAAAAACAACACTGTTTTTTATATAATCTTTTGTCATGAATGTCACATTACTCAAATGAACAGAATCCATCTTTAAACACACAAATCATGTTCTGGCCCTCGGTTGATATGTGTCTATTCCAGAGCATGGTGTGGTCTATTTTTAATTCAGCAAAACTTGAGTGGCAGAACTGAGAAACATGACTGATAGTTAATTTCTCATTGTTTTGAACCTGGTTAAAGTGGGGAAAAAAGAGAAGAGCAAAAGACGTACGGTAAACAGCTGTGGCAAAAAGTAATGAAATGACAAGATAATTTAAGTTTTTGACCAAGAAAGACCAAGTAGAGACTTGTACACCAGATAAATAGAAAATAAAATACAATTGCAAGCAGATTGTGAATTTGTGGATGGAGTCTGTATAGCCTTACCAAAAAGGCATTTGGCTGGCAAGGTCTGCCCATGCTGTGCTCATGCTGTGCTCCATGCAGGCCTATAGGATACACGATAGTTACACACAAAGGCAAAAGTCAATTATGACATTCACATAGGAGAAACCATATAATATATATATATATATATATATACATATCCATAGACCACACCTGAAGCAAAAACAGATATGACAAACGATACAGAGCAAAACGTGGTCAGCAGATCAAAATACTGTACACTGGGAAGCACAGACCAGAGTCATGGTCTGAAACCGATAGGTAGATCTGAGAAAAATAATAATAGATAGATAGATCTGTCTACAGTTATTTAGTCTTTATGACAACATTACACTAACAGCATATGAACTTAACAATAATGGCCCATTCATTTGAATTACTTCACAAAACAAAGGGGGAATCAATGGCATTGTGATGCAATCCCTAACATCAGTAGAACGTTCAACATATCAATAGAAAAGTATTACTTTTTGTATTTTTCTAAAATTATATATTCAATTTTCTCTAATATTTAAGCATTGCATCATGTGGAACACAGTATTACATATGGTTTGTGTCTGAGCAGTAAAATATAAAATACAATATCCCAAATAAAACAATAACAAATAGATGACAATATGTAAGTTCATACATTGTAAATAATAAAAAATAAACAATACAAAACTACAAATGGTCTTCCATTAAAGGTTGGAACACTCCAGGTCTTAAGATGTGTACAATATTACTACGCCTTTTAGCAGTTCTTTTGCAGATTTCAAACATATAGGCCTATATTTCAAGGATTTACCATATGAAGGAAATGCATTACAAAAAGCATTACAATTTGAAGGCCTTAAGCGGCAGTTAATTTCCTAGATTTTGAATTTGTGTATATCATAGTTTGCCATCCATACATTAAATATACATGTGATTGGAGTTTGACAGATTATCTTGTCTATTCTTCCATTTGTTTCAATTAAAGCAACAGGAAAAGACAATATGCTGCGTGGGTTCAATATCAAAATAACGGACATCACTTTCAAAAGGGATTCATTTTAAACGATAAAGCCCCGCCCCCTGAAAAACTTCCTGCTCGTCAGTCGAAGCAGCCAATCAGAGCTCAGATCTCGTTTCGGTGCAGATTTTAAACCTGTCGAGTCGACAAGCGAACTGCGGTCCCGACAACCCACGGTTGTCGTTTATTTTTATTAAAAGACCGCTTTTGCGTTAAGGAAGATTGTTTTGTAATTTTTGTTGTAAACGTGCGGCGGTAAGATGAGAGTAAGGTGAGTAACCTAACATTTAAATTAATGTGAGCTTTAATTGTTTTGCGTTACGTTAACATTAATTGTCAGTTAGCAATCTTGTGTCCCGATCAGTTAGCTTAGCTAGCGTTAGCTACTGTGAGCAGACGCACACAGCTCGTGTCGAGTTGGGACGGAGTCCCGTCTTCGTATGCTGCCTGCAATGTCACGTTTTGAATGGTAATTAGGGTTTGTGTTATTATTCAGGCTCGATGTAGTGTGTGTATATATAGCTATATGTTTGCGTTTACAATGAAAGTCAATGCGTCGGGAAGCTAGCTAACGTTAGCTTGCTCAGTTAGGTCTGCTAAAATTACTAGCCAATTGAATCTGATACCTGATTTTCACTAGCGCTCATGTAATATTGGACTGGTTTTACTACTAAAAGGTGTTGAGCCTACAGAAAAATGACTCACCACTGCTTTTGTTTCCAGTGAGGTACACGCAGCAGAGTGTGGTGCTTACCTCAACAGAGCCCAGGTCAGGCTGCAGGATATTTGGGATGAAATCGGGATTCCAGAGGAACAGCGCGTACAGAGAACCAATGATGTTCACAAGCACATTAAAGTGAGTCTCAGATCCATTTTGATTAGATATACAGACTGGTTATTGACCTTACAAAGATAGCAAATTGACACTTATCATTGGTTCTCTCGTCCTGCAGGGGCTGCTGGACCTAATGATTGTAGAAGAAGAGCAGCTCAAGAATAGGTTACTGAAAAGCATACAGGCGTTTGTTGAGGAACTTAATAAGTTGTGCAGTGAACTTCAGATGCCCCCCTTTGAGGTACAGTCTATTTTTTCTGGTAATTTTCATAAACCTGTTTGGGAAAATTCTGAATGTTTCGACTAACTTTCTGGATTTTTCTGCAAAGGAGAAAGATGGCTGCACCATGTTGCAAATGGAGAAGAATAGCCGCACACGTCTAGAGGTGATGAAGGAGCACAAGAAGCGAAGAATGGAAGAGCTTAAGGCCTTCATTAGCAAAGACCGTGAGCTGTGTGACATTATGTGCACGACCCCATTTTGCATTGACCAAGACTCCGTCCCCTCACTGGAGCAACTTGAGATGTATCATGCCTATCTGGAGGATCTGACCAAAGAGAAGGTGTTACTGACATTCTGGTCTTAACCACTAAGTGCCTTTTTGTTATTAGGGTTGTAAGTTAACCTGCCGTGTCTTTTTTTTCTTTCAGGGACGTCGTCATGATGAATTTGTAAGAGTCAAAAAGGAGATCGTTGTATGTATGGATGATCTGGAGCGAAACCCAGAGACGAGCTTTGAGATGGATGTGATGTGTGAGGATGAGGAGGCATTTTGTCTGTCAAATGACAACATTACTGCTCTGAAACTACTGCTCGGCCAGGTAATTTTGTAATATTTGACATTGGATGTTTGTTGTTCTGACTCTATGATTTAAGTCTACGATATAATCGGCTGTATCATATTATACTGGATGTATGATTGTTATTCCTCCTTCCAGTTACAAGAACACAAGGCTGAGAGCGAGCACCTCTGTGCAGCTTTCCGTTCTAAGATCCAGGAGCTGTGGGAAAGACTTCAGATTCCCCAAGAGGAGAGGGAAGCCATGTCTGAGCATATGGTCATGTCAAAGAAGAGAAACATCGAGGCAGTAAGAAATCTACCTCATGTGGTCATTTAGATGAACTGATTTCATAAATTGCATTGGTGTGTCGTTTCACCAAACACTTGCATAACCCATTTTAATAATGAGCGGTCTGTCTTTCCAGCTCCAGGCTGAGGTCCAGCGTCTAGAGATGCTGAAAATGCAGAGCATGACGACTGTCATTGGGGCCATCAGAGCTGAGATTGCTCTTTTGTGGGAGAAATGCTTCTACAGCCAAGAACAGCAGCAGGCGTTTGTTCCATACCATGATGGTAAAGATTTGATGTATATTGACGATGCCCTTACATGACTATATGCTGTTGATCATCACAAAGAGTGTGCTCAACTTCTCAATGCGTGTTTTATTTGCCCAGATGATTTTACTGAAGAGCTTCTCAACCTGCACGAGGCAGAGGTCAAAACCCTGAAGATGTGTTACGAGGGCCACAGAGAACTCTTTGATGGAGTCACAAAATGGCAGGAGAACTGGACCTTGTACTTGGAACTTGATGTAAGTACTGTCCTCAAAAATGTAGTGGGGAGGCATTTAAAACAAATGTATCTTGGTGTGGTAACATGTGGTTATATGTACCTATCTCAGAAAAAGGCAAATGACCCCTCGAGGTTCAACAACCGAGGTGGAAACCTTCTGAAAGAAGCGAAGCAGAGAGCTGACATGCAGAAAAGTTTGCCTAAGGTGAGGAAATGTTTAAACATGGGGTTTATTGACATGTTCTGTGTGTTTAGTTAATATAAAAACTGGATTGCAATTTAATCAATTATATGCTTGTAAAAGAAGCTGTTGGTTTGGATTTAAAATCTATAAAAGTCAAGTGGAAACGGCTCTGCGGTTGTTGGTGCATTACTGATTTTGGTCAACAGATGGGGATGTTCAAACAATAATAATCTCGCTCTAGTTCCTGTGCAAAATTGTAGGCACCAGATTTTGACAAAGGGCATTTTAGAAATTGGGACTGTTATGTAATGTAGACTGATAGTCGATGGGAAATGTGAACATGTCGACGTCCCTTTTTGTTCCAGCTGGAAAAGAGTCTGAAAGCCCAAATTGATGCTTGGGAGGAGGAGCATGGCAAAGAATTCCTAGTCAATGGACAGAAATTTCTTGAGTACGTCCAGCTGCAGTGGGATCAACACCATTCTGAAAAGGAGAGCGAGAAACTGGAGAGGGTGTGTTTTTACTTGGATTTAAGGAAAATAAAATAAAATCTTTCAGTCTTACATTTCCCTGTCTCAAAAGGAATGTAAATATGACTAAGTTCTTTTTGTGTCAATTAGCAAATGAAGAAAACAAAACAGACACAGGAGGACATGAAATTTGGAACTTCAGTGAGAACACCATCCAAAAGGCGGCTAGTGGGGACTCCCATGTCTGGAAAAGTAAAAAGGGTAAGATGGTGCAGGTTTATTCGCTTTGTGTTTCATTATTGCATGCGCAGAGTGACACTGACTGACTGAATACATGCAAAAGTTGACCCGCTGTTTTCTCCTCTGTCTTAGCTCGATTGCACCTCAACCATCTCCACTCCTAACAGCATCCTTTGTTCACGCCTCGGTGGAACCATGTGCCAGCAGTCCTCCATCCAGAAACCGCCTCTGTCTGCCAGCAAGGTATAGTCAGAGTCCTATAAAGTCATCTCATTGGCAACATTTTAATTGTTTTTGATGGACTTTGAAGGTTAGATTGCTCTGTATCTCAGGCTGGTTGCACAAAAAAATCCCTTCATTTAAGAATTGCCCTGAAGTCAGAGTTGCTGTTTCCTTTTCCTTAAATTGTTCGCTATACTTTGATGTGGCCGCTTTGCAGGGGTGTACTGTGAATGTGTGATGCTATAGATCTTTATTAGTTTTCATTGCACAATGCAACTGTGGTCTTTTTAGTCTGAAATCAAGTCAAATGAAAAAGCTGGCCAAAAAGCACATAATTGTCTTGTTGTAGGGTTTTGGCCTGCGAACCCCTGGACATGGAAACACTCCCCATCTAACAGACAGAAACAAGGAAAACATCTCTCATCTAAGAAACACTCCAAGTGGCACACTAAGGTCTCAGGATACTCAAGATCACACCTTCACCTTTAATTCTGTTGCAGCCTCCTATTCGGATTTTGCGGTAAATGCAATTTTGTACTTATGTTTAGTTATTCCCTCAACATTAAAAACATACAATCTAATACTGAATTTTATGAGATTATATTACATATAGTACCATGAATTACAAGAGGCTATAATATTATATCAAGTATTTAGGATTACATAGTTAACTGCCACTATATTTTATAATGGGAAAATTTTCCTTCAGAATTACAAATGCCTTGAACATATTGTATTTTAGCTGTACAGTAACAATTTGGGTATCCTGACATACCAAAGACTCAATCACTTGTTTCCCAGGCGACAGTTTAACTCCAGCAAATTACGCCAAGAAATATTAACATAGTGACAAATGTTTTCCAAAAGGACATTACCACGCCACATGTCACTTCTTCAATATGAACCAAGATACTGATGCAGAACTTTCCCCTGTCTCTCAACAGAGAGACCTCTCGAAGGCGTCTAAATCCAATGTGAAGGCTGGACTGATGAACTCCACTGTCAGTCATCAGTGATGGCGTCAAAAGGGCTGCTCCGGCGCCAGAGGTCATCCAGCGCCGCTGTAGTTTGGTGTCGTATTCAGATCGTGGACAAGAGGGAACGTTGATGTTAACTTCTCACACAAAATGTAAATATTTCAGTCTATGTAAACACTTCAAGTTTCTATCAATTCTGTTTTCTTAAGACTTTATTCCAGCGTTGGCCTTACTGTTTTCTCTGCTGTCTTTATGGAACGTTATTGCTATTTGTGCTGGGTCGGTTGTGGCTTTTATTTTACATTTTTCTTTTAGGACTACAGCTTTTTAAATAAAACAGTTACCATATCTAGATGATTACTTTATTTTAGTACTGTAGCAGCTAGCAAAAGCACCATGGTTTTATTCCTCCAGCTGAAATGACAGCTAATTTTGCTCTTCAGAGTATTTTTCATTTTTTTTTAATCAAGCTGTAAATAAATGTTTAAGATACCGATTTATGATCTTGTCATTTGTAATAGTTCTTGAATGTTTTCATTCAAGCCGCTGTGGTTGAGTTGCTTGCAAAGGTTTTATGTTAATGGGACAATGCACCCCAAACTCAAAAGTACGTATTTTTCCTCTTACCTGTATTACTATTTATCAATCTTGTTTGGCTACTTCCTGTATCTTAGTACATGTAAAGTGATCCTTGTTTATGGACAAATGTATTGAGTACATCCAACAGCAGTGGGGGCACCACCTTGTTCAAAAGACAAATGTGTATTTAAAATCACTCGTCCTTTTGACTCATTTCACTGACACAATTCACATAATGTTTCGACATGGCGTTCTCCAAAAAGGGAAGTGGACAGCGAGACCAGAGCCTTTCACCGAGAATGTGCAGACTCTTGTTTGTTCTTCACGGGACATCTTTTTAGCAAATGTACATTACTCAAATCTGAAATGAAGTCCCATAACAAAAGGAGATCAGTATGAGCAGAATCCTAACTGACCAATGGTAAGAGAGGAGAATAGAGCTAAAACAGGTAAAGTCCCTGTATACATTTCATCGGTTCTTTTTGATTGTAATCGCTTCACACCGAATAACATTTAAAAGCTGCGGGGCAATAGCGTCCAATTCATTTTTCTAAAATTACTTTATTTTAAGATCAACATTTCTCAAAAGCTTTATGTTATGTAATTTATTTGTAAATGCTGCCCATATTTTACTTGAAATGAGAGAACATTTGAGTATGCATTTATAATTCATCCAGTTCAGTTTTAAAACTCAAATATTGAGATATTATTCAATTGAACTTTCTTTACTCAATTTGACAGTTGACTACATACAGACGTTGATAGAACGGCTCTGTCATGAGGAAATTCTTTGTATAAATCTACTGAGAATGTATTTTTATTTTCATTGTACAATGCAAGTGTTTCCCTTTGTTCTCGTTGTGGTTATGTAGTCTGAAATTGAAAAAGGTGGCTTAAGTGTGAATGCACACACCTGAACCCTAAATTATTTTTACTTTGACATTTTTACTTATTTTTCCCATATGAGCAAAATATTCTGATTAATTTTCCCTTGAGACCTCTCGAAGGCTACTAAATAGTTGTGTTGCACAGGTTTTATGTTAACCTTGTGCTAGTTGGAGTAAGTCAGAAGACAGTATCTGTTGGGTATATTGTTTTGACCACATAATGTAGCTTAGTACATACTGTATACATGCGAGTACATTTCACACTGTATTAGAGAAGATGATCCATTCTCTATGCAGACTAGAAATAGGAAGATGTTCCGTTTAAGCCATGCGTGTCATGAGTTCTTCAAGAGCCCTCTCACGGTGATTTTCATGAACAAGCAGCACTTCTTTGATTGCATTTTGCTGGAAGCCCATCTCATTAAACTGAGTCAGGAGACGCAGGAACTCAGCAGCCTGAAATAGAATGTAAAGTAAGTTAAGATGCACATCACTGGCTGTGGTGTAACCTTTTTGCCGGAAGCCACTGACGAGCGGTAATCACCTTGCTTTCGCAGTTCTGAAACATCTCCAAGGCCTCCTCCACCTGAGCTTCGTCATAACCCAGCTCACACAGACGATCACAGGCTACCAGGTATTTTAGGATCTGTTGATAAAGGGACAAATGATTGAGTGGCATGCTGGGTCTTGATGAAGTGCAAATAGCACAAGTTAGATCTTTAGATAATTGTGCATAAGGTTCAAGGTTTGTATTTGCCAATTGTGCACAGACCAACGGTTCTGATACATAGGAATTCTTTGTGCAGGGCTCAAAAGGTTAGAAATAGAAAGAAAGAAAGCACACTATCAAGAATAGGGATATAAAATATAAAACAACTATACATAAAGGTGGTAATATGTACAGTTATTATGAGAAATGATAACTATTTAAAATTCATTGTTTAAATACCAATGCTTGACAGGTCACTAGTAAGCTGTTATTGATTAGTAAGGCCCTTGGTTGTAAGGATCTATTTTGCTGGTGCATTTTCTCTGCCAAACATTTTTTCCAATTACAATAAATATAAATGCAGGGTTGATGGATTATTCTATTCTTTGACTTTGATTTTACAACTACTCAAACAGGTGTTATGTGTTAAACCATGAACGATGTGTTATCTCAAAGACTTTAATTTAAATAACTGTCTGTGAACACAATGGTGATTGAGCAAATTACCCACTTTACAGTCTTGTGGACTCGGAAAAATCTATACAACAGTCTTTGAATCTTTGGAGTGAGAGACAAAAACACACCTGCAATTACAGCTTATTGTCATAAGTGAAGCCAAAGAGAACAAACTCGTCGAGATTTACCTTTACCAACAACAACAACATGCTACTTCTTGCACTGCGTTTATTGTTTAATGGTATGCACCACCCACCGCCATACGTGGCAATAAATGCTTCTGATTCTGAAGTGGCGCCTACCTTCTCTGGGCTGTGATAGCCGGTCTTTTGCAGAGCCAGAATAGCGGTGCGTAAAGGGTAGCCCTTCTCTGTGACGGTTTCAAGTAGCTCCCTCTCTTCCTGGCTGAGTGCAGACAACAACTCTGCTGCTGAGTCAAAGAAAACCCCACGAGAGCCACCGGTCCTCAGTGCCTGGTGACAAGGGAAGAACAGATTAAAAATAGTGGGTTATGGAATAGAAGTAAAGAGAAATTATACATATTTTTCTCAGACACTGATAGAAAAAAAACAAAAAACCTTATGCCTGTAGTTTGTGACAACGGGCCCTGCAGAGGAGGGTCGTTGCTGGTGCAGCCTGGGTGGGGAGGGAGCGGGTGGGGTGTTCTGGAAGTGCTTTCTAACCACCGTGCTCTGTGAGCGCTGCTTCTTTTTGCTGGCCTTCTGCCCGTGGGGGAGCGGGCTGGCCTGCTGGGACCTGTGCTGCTCCAGTGCTCGCAGAGGTTGTCTGCTGTCTTGAAGAGAAGGTAAAGGGCCTCTGCTGCCTCGGAGGCTCTGAGGCGAGGCAGGCGGACAGTGGTGCGTGGAAGGACCCAGGTACATGTCTTTGACTCTGGAGAGTTGGTCTCTGGGTGCAGCGCTGCGGGGCCGCTCTCTGCTCTTGATGGGCCGAGGTGCGTCATCGGTTGAGGAGGCTTCATTATCCTCGTGGTAACCATCTTCATCCTCGGAGTCAGAGATGAAGTACCTGACGGTGCGATAGTGCAGCCAGCGAGTGTCTACAGAGTTCAGGCTGTGACTGCGGGGCCGGGGGCTCGGGGACCATGAGTCACTGCTCCAGCGATTGGCCTGGCGGCTCTCCTGAGGGCTGCTGGACATCAGGCAGAAGGGGGGGCAGGATGGGGCCTGACAGACTAGCTGTTGCCCAGTTAAGATCCACTTCTCCAGGTTGAAGCCATACTGCAGGAAAAACAGATTATCAGCAACACAGCAGAGTCTGACTTGTCATAGTAGGAAAGCACATGTACTGGTAACATTTACAGGATGAATAAACTATACATCTATATTGTATTGTCCCAGTAAGGCATGACTGAGCCAGCTTCCACAATACCAGGAGTCTGAGTCTGAAGCAGCAAAATGGAATTCAGCCATGATTCATGTTATTTACCTCTGTACTTTTCCCTCTTTCACATGCCAAAATAATGTCTTACATCAACAAACACCTATGAGGATAATACTAATAATAAAAAATATAAATTGTTCTCTTACTTGTTTGATTGATAAATAGCACTTCAATTAAGAGGTAAAATATGTATTTTTGATTTGGAGTGATATTCATATTGATTTTACTTTTGTGGGCTGTGACAAATCTAATAGCAGTAGCACTCCAACAGGAACTGTATTACTAATAAAGTGTTTTTTACTAGGAGGAATAACTAGGAGAGGAAAGCTGAAAGCCAGATCACTGCTCATGAACGGATCCCAGAAAGACATTAAAGGTTGAACATTGAACGTTCATTTGGATGTGTGACCTGAGTGTCTTGCAGTATCTGAAGGCAGTCTGGCATCGTGATGTCTGGAACCGTCACAAGCTGCACTTCCTCCTCCAGTGGGCCCAGTAGGCTCTGAAATGGGACGTCCTCCAGATTGCTCATATTCACCAACTAATAACCTGCATCAAAAGAAACGAGTTCCTGCGTTTTATGTTGTCAGACCACAACTTTATTGTAGCTGTAATGATGCTTACCGTTATTTTCTTTCCGCTATTCTCTTCGGTTCACAGCCCTCTGAAGCGTTGACAGGTGGTTGGAGTAAATTACTTACACAAAGGTGATATACGTGATAAGCCTCTTCATCACTAAGCCTCTGACATCAGTTGAGGAGTTGTTTACCAATATTACCCGACAGACATCTGTTATAATCCGACCTGCACATGTACAGTACAAATAATGGAGATTTTAAACATATATACATAGAAATATATACCAGAGTAATACTAAAAATATTCAAAATTAGCTCCAATAATACATTATTGGAGCTAATTATAATTAATTTATATGTTGCTATTAATACACTGATAATTAGAATTCTTTTTTATTTGCCAATCTTTTACGTATTTTCCTTCCATATTCAAAAGGCACGTTTCAGACAGTGTGACTTTGTAAATTAAATCTGGATCTGAAAGGGGATTAGAGATTGCTGAGGTATTGAGAAACAAAGAACAATACATTCCAGAGATTAACAGATTACATAAAGGTGACAGCGTAACAGGGTGGAACAACATTGATGTCTAGGACATCAATTTCCTATTTTATTGATTTGTGTGTTGAGAACATCTGAGAAACACTTCGTCACACTGACCGTGGTGACCTAATCAATTTGAAGCTTACGTTCTGTTCTGCGGACAAGTTTAAAATGCAAAGAACAAATAAAAATCTGTACATAGATTTACATTTTATTTATATATTTTCAACAATCACAAATCATTTTAGATCCACAAACTGGGGGAGGATACAGGTTCTGTAACAGACCTCTGAAAACAGAAAAGCAGTTTTTGAACTTAACTGAAAGAAAAGGAAACTTAAGAGAGAGAGAACGGATCTAGTTAAATCTCTTTTTAAAGCACAAACAGCATTTTAAAGAGTACAGCAGCGTGGTTCAGTCAGAGAGCATTTAGGCCTGACTACAGACGTGTTTATTGAGAGATAGGATTGTATCACTAACACTTGAGGTGGGTTTCCAACACTGGGGCACGCACAATGAAAATAAAAATGGAGCAGCATCCAGCCAACTGTGAGAGATCATCTGTCTTTATGATTTGAATCACAATAATGAAGCTTTAATATCACATTTTAAAATATGATTCAGTCATGTACTGCATGTTGGAGGATATCTACTAGAAAACTAAATAATCAGAGGATAATTATATAACGCTTCAAAGTTGCCTGGTAACCTGCTAATCCTGCTTTGAGAGACGTGCGATGATCGGGTCAGGAAGTAAACACATCCCCTAAATGGTGGGCTACAAGTGGAAGCAAAACATGGAAAAATAACCATCCTGGCTGTTAAAAAAGGCCACCCTTGTTTAAGCCCTGCTTTGTTTAGTTTGCTGGTGCCTTTAACTTTACAATGTGTTCTCCTAATTATAAGTCATGTCTTACAAACCGCCACCTGAGCAGCGTACGTGATTTTTGTTTTTGTGTGTTTTCTGTGAGCACCATTTCTACAATGGTGGTAAAGAGAAAAAAAAGAAAATTCAGAATATTGATGTGCTCATGGAATATTATGCCCTTATGATACAAGGCATTACATGACATGTTTCCATCACATCTGCACTCAGTGCCACTTCTTTTCAAGCGTAAAGTATGATCCCATAATTTCCATTTGCCTCCCTTGCAATTACAGCCATCACCACAAAAAAAAAGAAAACAAATAAACTAGCTACAAATCGTGAATAAAATTGCATTATCTTTATATAGATAAAAATGTTAATCCCCAGAGATTGAAATATTTTCGGACGGTCCACCCTGTGAGTGCACCGCTAGAAAATTAACATTGATGCACGGGCCCAAAGTTTGTTACACTCTCTTAACTCATTGAAAACCACCAGACTTCATTATTACCTCTTCTACAGAGTCCACAGCTTGTTTGTCAGAGGCCTTAGTAAAATCCAGAGTGGGTTTCAAAGGGTTCATAATGATCTAATGATTTCACAGACTGTCCTTAGGTGAAATTAGTGACATGTGGTTCAGTTGTTAGCAGCGTCCGCCTGCCGAGGCCAGTTCTCCTCCTCAATGCCCGAGTCGTATTCCTCTTCTGCAGATTCCTTGGCTGGGGCTCTGAAATGCAAATGGAAACCCCAGTTCAGGTTTCAAACAACACAACATTGGCGACCCAGTGAGCTCAGTTTAAGGTCTCTGAGCAGTAACATAACAGAAATGTAGCGTTGCACTGTGAGCAGAGAGATACTGACCGGATATATCTTGGTAGGGATTTCCCTTGGACAATTTCTTTGTTCAGCTCAACAGCCATGATGTCAGACTGTGGCACCTCAAACATGGGCTCTAGAAGGAGCTTTTCCTATATGAAATGAGGACAAGTTTAATTATTGTGCTACATCAACATGTAAGTAACCCATGGCAAAAATCACATACCATGATGGATCTGAGCCCACGAGCTCCAGTTTTTCTCTCCAGAGCCATCCTGGCGATGGCCTTCAGGGCGCCTGGAGTCACATTGAGTTCACACTGAGAAAGAAAAAAAAAAAGAGATTAATTTCAGTTCTAAACATCCAGTCCTTCAGTTATAAACACATACAGATAACATTTTAACAAACTTGTTCTTTTCCTGTAGGTCTGATACAAGGGAAATGTGTTGCCTTTCAGGTACCAGTAAGACAATAAGTACCAGTAGAAATACTGTGGTGATTCGATATTACCAAGTAACCAACCAGGAATGTGCCCTTGCAGGCATTTGACTAGATGACGCTGCATTGCGTTGTGGCAACAGCTGAGCCTTAGCCCCCTGGGTGGACGCCCTACTGAGCAGTGGTCTTATTCAAATGAATGAGGGGGCTTCTGCCCGTCTGAACACGGCTTAACAGTGTACTGCAGTACCCACTACATGAGAGTCCTTACTTTGTCCATGCTGAACAGAGCCTGGTACTGCGGCACCACAGCGTTGCGTGGTTCTGTCAAGATCCGGACTAGCGTTTCTTCATCCAGGCTGTGCAGAGGCACGACCACGGGAAGACGACCAACGAACTCTGGGATCATTCCAAACTCAATCAGATCCCTGGCCTCCACGTGCGTCAGCAGCCTGTCCTTCTCCTCGATCTCTGCCACCGTGTCCGTCTCACCGCTGGTGTTGGCCAAGTCTGCGGCAGCTGCTGCGCGCCGCCCTTTTCCCATGTTGGAGGGAGTTCCAAAACCCAAATACTGAAGTGTCACGAAATAAGAGGATCACATTAGAGGCAGGAATGAAGACAAACAGGAATGTGGACTGAAAGTCTGCAGAGTCAGTGTGAGCCATGTGAAATGTACCTTTTCATTCTTTCTTCTGCTGATGATTCTGTCGAGTCCGTTGAAAGCACCAGAAGCAACAAACAGAATGTTTGTTGTGTCCACCTGCACCGTCTCTCCTCTCAGTTTCCTGGAGTTTTTCTCAGGAACATTGACAATTGTGCCCTCCAAAAGTTTAAGCAACCCCTGACAGAGGAAAAGGAAATACATGTTAATAATACAAGTTTATAAACTATATAAACAAAACGCATTAAAGTTGTCTATAGTTCAGCTGGTTGAATACTGACCTGCTGGACCCCCTCTCCTCCTACATCTCTCAGCTGATGGATTCCAGGCACACTGCCAATCTTATCAACCTCATCCAGAAACACAATACCTGCACAAATACAAGGACAGAGCCATGACAGTCTAAGTTTCAACATCAGACAGTTCCTTACTCTAATAAACAGTTTGTCCATAAATGTATCCAATGTTTGCTTCAGATTTAGATTTTCTACCCAACAAGATCAAGCCAATGAGATAGTCTTTGCCCATGAAAGGAATGGAAGTTTAAAAAATGATATAAAAGTGCACATTTAAACAGATGGAAGGTGAATAACTCAGTAATTGATGTAAAAGTAAACAGCATTCATCTTTACAAGAGTTAAGTCTCACTGAGTGGTTTTCTACAAGGCACTGTTTTATTAGGTTTATATTACATCAGCAGAAATTTTTATTTTTCCATTGGCTAAATTATCTTGGTGTATATTAGAGAGCACACTTTAGTGAAACTATCCCCATTAAGTGAGTCCCTCTGCCTACCTTGTTGTGCTTTCTCCACTGAATAGTTGGCATCTTGCAGTAGTTTTGCAATAACTGACTCGATGTCTTCTCCCACGTATCCAGCTTGAGTTAGTGTTGTGCAATCGCATATTGCAAATGGAACATCCAGACAAAGAGCCAGTGTTTGCGCCAACAATGTTTTTCCTGTGAACATTTTGAAAAATCATGACCATGATAAAACTTCTTTTGACAAGACGGGGGTCCATGTTACGTCTTAATGATCCGAGTGTCACTGTGCAATATCACATCACTAACCTGAGCCAGTTGGACCTAGAAGTATGATGTTGCTCTTCTCCAGTTTAATTTCTGTGTGTGTGGAGTCCAAGACCTCCCCGCCCCTCTTCTCCTGAGGTGCCTGCTGGCTTGCCTGTTGCTGCATAGACGCTCCCAGAGCATTTCCATGAGGACTGATCCCTGCAATCTGCAGCAGTTCTGCAACAACAACAAGTCACAGCGGTTAGCGTTGTGACTGAAAAGTAAGAACTATTAAGACTGAAAGCTTTCTATTTGAACTGCTGCTCACTTCACACAAGCCATGTATAGGTGGTGTATGTATCAAACTGTGCATAGAAACATTTACTTGCTCGTGATAAAATATGTGTTAAAGTCTGTGTGGAGTTAGCAAGTGAGGAGGGCTGGACTGGAAACGGCGAAAGTACATGTTCTACTCTCAGGTCAGTCAAAGATTAACAGATATAATCTTAGTGCTTCCGTCTCACAGATCATTTTTATGCAGGTAAATCGATAGTCGCTGCTCAACTGGAGCTGTATTTCCTCAAATGAAATGAATGCATCATCTGGTTTATTGATTGATCATCTGTTGTATTGATTAATTAAAATTATTCATAATTATGTTATAATATTTATTTAGGTTGAGTAGGACTATAAAGTAGTCACTAGAAATATCTGGCTGGAAAAGCAACAGCTGTCTGTACATTTTGGCATTTGTGCAACTCATGACAGTAAAGACAGAAATTGCAGTTTAAGTGTTGTGATTTTTAAGTGGCCTCTGATAAAAACAGCAGTAAGGAGGACCAATCACTTACTTGTGAACCTGTACTCATCCTCTCGTCTTCTCATCTCTAGTTCTACAGGAAGAGGATGAAAGTACCCAAATCAATATTATCATTAATCATTACCATTATGACATTATCACTACAATCCTAAAAAAAAAAACTCTATACAGTTGTGAAATGGTTATTGAACAAATGCCAAATAATACAGATTATGATTCAAGACAAGTCATAAATGAAGGCCACAGCTGCAACTTCTTATCAGTTATTTGAGTAGATTTTATGAGTAAATGACTCGATGATGACGACTTGATTATGTAACATGTTTGATGTGTAGAAAATAAAAGCTATGGTGCCATACATTTCAGTGCTTCAATGTGACAAACTTGAACAATTGACAATGTATTTGTTTATCAGCACTTGCATGGAAACAAAGTTATTATGAATTATTACTGGTCTTGTAGAACTGCATCTCTTATGTTCACTTCATCAGGAGCTTAATGAGAACTTTGTTTTTAGATATTTTGTAATTCCATATTTAAGTTACATTTTGAAATAGTGTTTGATAAATCCCGGAATCATTTTAAAAACCAAACAGTGGCATAAACAATAACTTCTATTTTAAATTACAGGTCCTGGCGCATACCATTCCACCTCACTCTCTCTCACCATATTTGCGGTCTGTCTCTGCTCTCCGGTATGAAATGAAAACAAAAACGGAGCCCAGAAGTAGGTCAAAGCTCAGCACTATATATTTTGAGTAAAACAGATTTGGTCCAAACACAAAAGATACAGAACATGGATCTCTTGTTAAAGTCACAATGCAAGTGATCTGAGGAAACCAAATCAGCATGTACATTATGTACATAACAATAGTTTAAAATGAAGACACTAGGAAGGGGGTTTTCAAATAAAAAACTGGGGGGGGGGGGGGGGGGGGGAGTCCCATCAATAAGAAGCCGAATTAAACAATATCTATAGACAACAGAAATACTGACCACGAGGTGTTAGAGAGGGCTGTTTTTCCACCTCCACCTGCTGTCGACTCCCAGCAGGGATGTTGTTGTAGATGCGCTTGTAGTGATTGTACACTGCAACTGCTAACACCTTTTTTGCATAAGACTGACCAACAACGTACTTGTCGAGGTAAGCATATATCTGAAGAAAAAAAACAATGTATACTTCATAACAGGATTTTTACAACAGGATGTGTAACATTTAAATGAGAATCCTTTAAAAACATATTTTGACTTCCTGCTTCAATTTCTCACCTTCTTAGGAGGAGGGGGAGGTTTCTGTGCAAACGCCAGTTTCACTGCCTCCGCAGCAGATTCTGGCTCTTTGTTTAGTCCCTTCTTAGAGTCCATTTCAGACAGAACCACGAAAAAGTGATGACATTTCTCACATTTGACAAATCGTGTTGATGCTACAAAAGAATAAACACACAACACAAATAAACATTTCAAAACCTGGTAGAAAGAAATGTTTGAGACATTCACAGTTTAACATTTATTCAAGGTTGCATATCATTAAGCTGACTCACTTAAACATAACTCTTAACATTGAAAACGGGTGTCTCATAGTGCTGAAGTGGAGAAATGGCCCAGAATGTTCTGCTGCTGGTCCTAACCTACAGGTAAACTTGCTGAATTATCTACATGATGCAACAGGATACATGTGGAAAACAAATTGCTGTTACACATGCTGCCTAGCATTGCCCCTGGTACATTTATTTTTAACATTTGAATTAATTCTCTCCTTACAATTAACTTTAATTTGCCACCTAGCCATGGCCAAGCTGCACTGACACTGCAAGATGATACTTGGTTACTGGATTTTAGTGAAATGACAGCACATTGCTGCTTGTATGCATTAGATTATTTTCTCATAGTGAGTGGTTGAACAGTCAGACAGTCGAAAACAGAGCCCTGTTTGTTACAATGTCATAAAGTTTCAGAAGTTACAAAACAAACCAGGGCAGAAACCCTGCATATGAGTGTTTGAAAGGAGGTTTCTTACACCTCGAACAACCTAAACAACACTTCTTAGTTGAAAAATAAAAACTCACATAGTTGATGTTGCAACACAAATTTGGAAATGATAATTTGACAACAATGAAACCTATACCTTAGTGTTTATTTGCATGTCTGTATTTTGATGAACTGTGCAAGGAAATTACTTATAATGGTTGTCTGTGGTGTACCATTGATCAGGCTACTACAGTTAGTAGCACAGCAAAATGTGAAAGGTGGTTCAATGCTTTGTTTGAAACATAACAAAAGACACATTTCAACACCAAATTGTGCACAAAAAATGAAAAATCTGATAAATCTGCTGCGGCTGTACTTTCCCCTCTGCTTATTTTATTTTTAGTGAGCCAGTACACAACCCATATACTCCCTTGTTTTTCTCTTCCTCCTCTATATTGCATGGTATTCAACAAATTTCTTTTGCACTAATAATGCTGGATATTGCCTGTACGATTGTTTACATAATCATAAAACAGAACATCTCTCATAAACTGTCCTCTACATTCTATTTTGTTTTTGTTAGCGAGTATTTTTGTATGCAAACTCAACAAAACATTGGTGACATATTCGTCCCTTTTCACACCTACTCGTCTTGATTTCTACATAAACTTTGCACCTAAAATGCACATCAGATCATGTCTTGGTAGAATCTGGTTGTCGAATATTAAGAGGTTTACTCACATACAAAGGTCTCTACATGTGTGCAGGGATCTCCACATTTCGGGCAACGTAGCTGGCTTTCCCCCTTGCCTGATCCTCCAGAGCCAGAACCTCTCTTCCCCTCACTGATGCTTTTCTGTGTAAAAACAACAGCACATTTTTAATTACATAACTACCATATCTTACATTTACAGAGTAACGCGTAACACTACAATGGAAGAAAGCTACAAATGAGATTTCTTCTCCAAGAGATTACCTTCCCCCCATCGCTTCCACTGTCCTTTGTTGTCCCATCTTTAGCGGCATAGCAGACAGCAGTCTCTGAAAACGACCTTACCCGTACACTAGGGGGTAAATAAGTTTCCCGAGACCCCTGACGACTCAGAGAAAACAACTGGATCCGGGAGCAGGACAATCCTGAAAACACAACAGCAACATTATTTTTGATTCCAAAAAACCTTGTCTTTTGTTAACATACATTTCAAATAAATGACAATTATTATTATATTTTAAGTTATTCGATGACCCATACAACCCATATTACCCTAACTGCTCCTATTTATCATGTAACTAGAGCTGATTAATCTATTTGCAAATCTATAGAAAATTAATCTGGAAGTATTTTAATAATTATACTAGGTACTTAGGTTAATATATCAAACATTGTCTAGTTCCAGCTTCTCCAATGTAATTTATTTTGGCATGTAAACAGAATATCTTTGGACTGCCAACTTGGGCTCCCACATACTGTGATGGCCATTTTTCACAATTGTTACACTTGAAAGAATAATAAATTAATTGGTTGATCAAGTAAATAACGCGCAAATTAATTAATAATGAAAATAATTGTTAGTTGCCACCCTACTACATGCACCGTTGGGGGCAGATAACTTAATTAGTTGTCAACACATCAGATGAGTGAACAACAAAGCAACATAATGGCCTCTAGTTGATATCAGTTGAACACGCAGCATGTTATCTAGACTAGAGCAACAGTGCATGTCTGGGTCAATGAGTCCATAGTATACGTGCAGTCGCTGTACATTTTGTATTATGCAAGTGTGAAGTGCTTTGGCTGACGGAAGAAGTATGCTAAGCTATTGCTAACTTCCCACTATTTTGTGTTCTCATATACGTGCGTTTTCTTTACGTATTATCACTCTTGAAGCCAGGCTCAGCTGTACAACTATATGCGAAGCTGGGGGATGCAAGTTAACAACTAACGTCACAGCTTTATTACAACCACCGAGACACTTTTCCACCTGCAGCTGGCATTACGTGAAGGACGAACAGCTGTCCGTGCTAGCTACAGACCTACTTCACAAACAGCAGCAAGTAACGTTAGCACAATGTCCTGCTTTGCCAGCACATGTGTACTTTCACTTTCTTACCTCTGTGAGCAGTGTTGAGGAACAACCTGGCAGCCGAAGTGCATGGGCAGGACATGGCTCTTCGTGTGGCTCAATATCCTGAAAAATGAACATAAAGTCAACACTGTGTCCTGAGGAAACACGGGGCAGTCTTCATGAGTTGCCTGCTAATAAACAGGAGCAAACGCTAATGGCCGTTTAGTGTCATAACTTCAACGTCACCGTTAGCATTAGCAGGTCATTCACTGGCGACGGTGGCAACGCCAGGGCTGCTTGCTGTTGTGCAAATAAAGCTCGTTGAAATGACTCTTTAAATGTATTAATTGGTGGGGCTATCAAGGCCAGCTAACTCCTGCTATCTAACGGCAGCCATGTGCGGCTAAATAAACAACATATCTGGTTGGGTTAAATCATTAAGTAGCTCCCTGAACTAGGCCCAAGCCAGTGCTACCTGACATGACAAACACCGTTAGGCAGAGAGACAGGCAGGCAGACAGGCGGTGCTGCGCAGATGAGCGGCCTGAAACTAACAAGTATCGTGAGCTAACCTTAGCAGGCAGACATGCAGCTGAACTCTCACAGTAACGGCGCACCAGAATATTTGGAGACAACATGTCTGTTTTACTCACAGGGCTCGATGAAACCAGTCGCGTATCGACAGCCCCTTCGTGGAAAGAAAAACAAACAAATTCGCAAAGTCACCACCGCTTTTAGGTCTTTTGTTTTAGTTTAACGGGTCAGTGTGTCGGACTGATATCACAGCGGTCAGCGTTGGCTTCTCGAGGCCGATATTTCCCAGGTGGGACACGACCCAAAGTGATGTAACGCTGTTATGCACTAGGTCGGTTACCCAGTTAGCTATTAGCTAGCTTTCTCTCTGTGTACAGAAGCTAACAAACGTGATGTAACCAATGTGAATGGTTCTAAGCAAGATGGCGGCGTCGTTTTCGTCTATGCAGCTCACACCCATCCCGATGTTTTGAGATCGAACGTCGTCAGCAGCTAATCCACACAGGGGGCGTTAACAGTAAAGACTGCTGGTGCGTTCAAGTGGTTGTCGTAATGTACGGTTTATGTGGCGTTTGGGTGATCCTCGTAAATGTGTAATGTTGTTCTGAACAAGCGAAGATTCACGACATTTTTAGGCAACAATAGTGTCATGTATTACCGGAGTTGGTCGTGGAATTATATAGTGGTCTGAAATTAATTTAAAATACAAGCTACTAGCCTACTGGAGTGGGAGATGCTTTCCAGTACGGCAGCTTAGCTTAGCTACATCTATGAAAAACAAACCGAGATATCATAAGAAATAGCAGAAAAAAGTTTCAGAGTTCTTTTATACTTCATTTAACAACAATGATAATAATAACATACATATAAAGATTTGGGGCTGACCAAATGATGTCCTCTTGTCTTGTCCCTGTAGTTTAACGATAAACAAATATATAAATCAACATTATCTAGAAAGTTTAAATGGTCTTCATGATCAGTAGTGACATTAAAAATAGCTCCCTCACAGTTGTACACATCAGTTGAAAATGTGGTATAATTTTTTTAGAGCCCCAAGCTGTGTAAATGCATAATTTAGGTATCTTGGAATCAACACATACACATCATAAGTCATTTGAGTAACACATTTATTGTGAACAACATCCAGTGTGACTGAAGCCTCCTTAAAATCAACTAAGTGTTTCAAGAAATTCTGGTACATCAACTGAGACTTTATTTCTCATTTTATAAGTTGTATGATTATTTCTTGGTCAGTTTGAGTTTAACTTTGCATATTTTCACACTGCTGTTCTCCCACATATACAGAAGCTTTCTGTTGGGATAATATGACAGCATAGCCAAGATGCCATTGGCTGGCCTTAAATCAAAACTTGCATCCAGAGGACTCTCCTTCTTTAAATCAAAGGCATATGTAACTGCTCTGTCTTTGTCATCTGTAAAATATAGCACCCCACATACAATGAAAGCATTTCCTGCTTTAGTTGTAGGGTAGCGAGTGTTAATGACTGACTCCACAGAGAATCTGTCAGTGTTAATCTTTGCAACCATCGTATCATCATCATCTGTATCTGCTGCAAAAATGACCCACAGTCCATTTTCATCCACAGCAAACTTGAAATATGTCTTTGAATTTCCAAAAAGATAATTGAGGTTGTGATATCTGCTGTTTGCCATAATCAGAGTGTTTGTTTCACTGGTGTTCAGGTCAAATCTGTGAAATATTGCACAAGTTCAAAAAAGTCAGTATGAGTAAGTTAATAAGCCAGAGAGAAGTATTATACAAGTTAATACAATCACTTACTCTATAAGTCTGTTGGTTCCTGCGTTGTGAAAGTAAAATGACCGGTTATAAATAACATGACCACAGCCCTGGAAGTACCTCCTGACGTCTATCGTTTTGTTGCTTGGATCATGAAATGTCAAAATGTTCCTGTGCTCCACCAAAACCCGACCTGGGGAAGACGTTTTTAATGTTTACTGTAAATCCACAAAAACTCACAGATATCTATGAAGAATGATGTGTAGACTTGTGGTTACTGAAAACTTAAATAAATAAATAAAATACCTGAAAAATGATCGGTCAGCCAGTATCGCCCTCTATCCAGCCGGGATGCATCGGACATCCAGGCTCCAAAAGTGCTTTGCATTTTGGTGGCTTTCTCCGGACATTTAATAGTTCTAAGTTTGCACTCTAAATAAAAGAAGATGTGTTCAGTTTTTGAATAAGTTAGTATAGATAGATAGATAGATAGATAGATAGATAGATAGATAGATAGATAGATAGATAGATAGATAGATAGATAGATAGATAGATAGATAGATAGATAGATAGATAGATAGATTGATTGATTGATTGATTGATTGATTGATTGATTGATTGATTGATTCAAATATGATTGATGGGCTTTGAGAATGAAGATAAATTGTATAAAGTAAGATGATTGGTTATTATTAAAGCCAAACATAGGACACAAACAGTTTTTACCACTTGTCATGGGTGTTTTGATACTATTTCCACTGATGTTGAAGGCTTCCCTCCCCAGATCTTCAGAAAGTGAGACTGAAACATAAAAGGAAACAAATACACATAGACACTAACGGGTTATAGAGCAGACTCAAAATCAGACAAAAGACATAACCAAGTATTTCAACAGTAATATTTTACTTTTACATATAATTTGAAAAAGAGCATTTCTTACCTGTTAATAATTGAATTGGGGCCTCTGTAGCATTGTTGAACTCATCACTGTTTTGGTCCGCGGAAAATGGAGCTGCAGAATGAAAAATAACATTGTATATAAGTTTTGGTCACTCACTTTAGTCATAATTCAAAACACAATTTTTCTACCTTTTGATAATTGTATCGGTCGGTCTGTAGCATTTCCTCTCTTGGTGTCATTCAACATGTCATGGTGGTCGTCGTGATGAAATGATACTGACTCTAGAAAATAAATCGGGTTTAACTTTTTTCTCATGATGTCAGATTTGTCTTTAAGTCTCTTGCTGCTCAAATTGTTTGTTTACCAGCTTCCTTGTTTGCGTCTTGAAGTTTCTCAGAGTCAGTGACATCTCTGCTGCTGTCAGTTGGACGAGGAGTTGGTGATTCTGCAGAAAGAAAAATTAATGATATTCAACTGAAGAGATAATACAAATATTAAATATACTTATTTTCAAGGGAAGATAAAAAAAAACTGAATTTTTCAAAACTGAGACCAAACGATGACACAAATAGACAGTTTCTTACCACTTTTCATGGGTGAATCAATAACGGCTCCACTATAATTGAAGGAATCACTGTTTTGGTCCACAGAGAAAGGAACTGTTGAAAGAAATTAAACTTTTAATACAACGTTAAAGTTCTGGTCACCCACTTTACTGACAATTAAAACAAAGTGTTTCTACCTGTTAATAACTTAATTGGTCCTTTAGTAACATTTCCTCTTTTGGTGTCGTTCAACATGTCATGGTGGTCGTCGTGATGAAATGATACTGACTCTAGAAAATAAATCGGGTTTAACTTTTTTCTCATGTTGTCAGATTTGTCTTTAAGTCTTTTGCTGCTCAAATTGTTTGTTTACCAGCTTCCTTGTTTGCGTCTAGAAGTTTCTCAGAGTCAGTGACATCTCTGCTGCTGTCAGTTGGACGAGGAGTTGGTGATTCTGCAGAAAGAAAAATGAGATTCAATTGAAGAGATAATACAAATATTAAATATACTTATTTTCAAGGGAAGATTAAAAAAAACTAATGAAATTAAATGTTTGAAATGATCAACACTGAGACCAAACAATGACACAAATAGACAGTTTCTTACCACTTTGCAGTGAATCAATAACGACTCCACTATAATTGAAGGAATCACTGTTTTGGTCCACAGAGAAAGGAACTGTTGAAAGAAATTATACTTTTAATACAACGTTAAAGTTCTGGTCACCCACTTTACTGACAATTAAAACAAAGTGTTTCTACCTGTTAATAACTTAATTGGTCCTTTAGTAACATTTCCTCTCTTGGTGTCATTCAACATGTCATGGTGGTCGTCGTGATGAAATGATACTGACTCTAGAAAAGAAATCAAAGTTTGGGGTTTAACTTTTTTTCTTTTGTTGTAAATATTTGTCTTTAAGTCAACAAGTTTTGTTGCTCAAATTGTTTGTTTACCAGCTTCCATGTTTGCATCTTGAAGTTTCTCAGAGTCAGTGACATCTCTGCTGCTGTCAGTTGGACGAGGAGTTGGTGATTCTGCAGAAAGAAAAATGAGATTCAACTGAAGAGATGGTACAAATATTAAATGTACTTATTTTCAAGGTAAGATTAAAAAAAACTATGGAAATTAAATGTGTGAAATGATCAACACTGAGACCAAACAATGACACAAATAGACAGTTTCTTACCACTTTGCAGTGAATCAATAACGACTCCACTATAATTGAAGGAATCACTGTTTTGGTCCACAGAGAAAGGAACTGTTGAAAGAAATTATACTTTTAATACAACGTTAAAGTTCTGGTCACCCACTTTACTGACAATTAAAACAAAGTGTTTCTACCTGTTAATAACTTAATTGGTCTTTTAGTAACATTTCCTCTTTTGGTGTCATTCAACATGTCATGGTGGTCGTCGTGATGAAATGATACTGACTCTAGAAAATAAATCGGGTTTAACTTTTTTCTCATGTTGTCAGATTTGTCTTTAAGTCTCTTGCTGCTCAAATTGTTTGTTTACCAGCTTCCTTGTTTGCGTCTAGAAGTTTCTCAGAGTCAGTGACATCTCTGCTGCTGTCAGTTGGACGAGGAGTTGGTGACTCTGCAGAAAGAAAAATTAACGATATTCAACTGAAGAGATAATACAAATATTAAATATACTTATTTTCAAGGGAAGATTAAAAAAAACTAATGAAATTAAATGTGTGAAATGATCAACACTGAGACCAAACAATGACACAAATAGACAGTTTCTTACCACTTTTCATGGGTGAATCAATAACGGCTCCACTATAATTGAAGGAATCACTGTTTTGGTCCACAGAGAAAGGAACTGTTGAAAGAAATTATACTTTTAATACAACGTTAAAGTTCTGGTCACCCACTTTACTGACAATTCAAAACACAGTGTTTCTACCTGTTAATAACTTAATTGGTCCTTTAGTAACATTTCCTCTCTTGGTGTCATTCAACATGTCATGGTGGTCGTCGTGATGAAATGATACTGACTCTAGAAAAGAAAATTAAGTTTAAGGTTTAACTTTTGTTCATATGGACAAAGTTTGTCTTTAAGTCTTTTGTTGCTCAAATTGTTTGTTTACCAGCTTCCTTGTTTGCGTCTAGAAGTTTCTCAGAGTCAGTGACATCTCTGCTGCTGTCAGTTGGACGAGGAGTTGGTGACTCTGCAGAAAGAAAAATGAGATTCAATTGAAGAGATGGTACAAATATTAACTGTACTTATTTTAAAGGGAATTTGTATGTGTGAATCTTTCAACACTGAGACCAAACAATGACACAAATAGACCACTTTTCACCACTTTGCATGGGTGCATCAATAATGTTTCCACTGTTAGTGAAGGAATCACTGTTTTGGTCCACAGAGAGAGGAACTGTTGAACAAAATTAAACTTTTATTATAACGTTTTAAAGTTAATCACCAACTTTACTGACAATTCAAAACACAGTGTTTCTACCTAATAATGTTATCGTTCCGTCTGTAACATTTCCTCTCTTGATATCGTTCAACATGTCATGGTGGTCGTCATGATGAAATGATACTGACTCTAGAAAAGAAAATTAAGTTTAAGGTTTAACTTTTGTTCATATGGACAAAGTTTGTCTTTAAGTCTCTTGTTGCTCAAATTGTTTGTTTACCAGCTTCCTTGTTTGCGTCTAGAAGTTTCTCAGAGTCAGTGACATCTCTGCTGCTGTCAGTTGGACGAGGAGTTGGTGATTCTGCAGAAAGAAAAATAAGATTCAACTAGAAGATATAGTACAAATATTAAACATAAGTAAAACTTGAAATCCTAATTCACAATCATATCTCCAAATTTTGTTTAGGAGATGTGATTTTAAGTATTGCGTTTGCATGCAACACTGAATGGTGAGACCAATAGACAGTTTCTACCACTTTGCATGGGTGCTTCAATAACAGTTCCACGGTTGTTGAAGGAATCAGTGTTTTGGTCCAGATGAAGAGGAACTGTTGAATAAAAAGAAACATATATATATTGTTATTAAAGTTATGGTCACTTCCTTAACTCATAATTCGCAACAGAGTGTTTGCACCTGTTAATAATCGTATTGTTCCACCTGTAACATTATCTGTGTTATTCTGGGTGTCATGGTTGTAGTCTTTATGAAATGATACTGAGTCTGGAAAATAAAAAGGTATTGATTTTCATCATCAGAGTCACAGGGCACACTTTCCTGCAGATACTTGATTCTTTGTGGGTGTTGATGTGTGTGTGTGTAGATTATGTTGCTGGTTGCTTACCAGATTCCTTATCCGCCTCTCGCAGTTTCTCAGAGTCAGTAACGTTAAACACATCTGGAGCTTTATGAGTTGGATGTGGTGTTGGTAACACTGTGGAGATTTAATAAGATGAGTTTGGTATGAAGTTAAGATCAAATCTGCGTGTCCAAACATTCTCAAAAATGAGTTTCAGCACCTCCTACCTCTTAATATGTTAATCGAAGCCTCTGTGACATTCTCTGTACTGGTTTCCATCCACATGTCCTGTCTGTAGTCTGGGCGAGGTGATACTAACAGAAAACAGGATTTGGATTACCATACATACAATACAATCTTCCTGATACCCAAAATGGTTGTCAACTAGATTTTGAATGTGTGCCTTGATTGAACTAAACATGTGTGCATTGGTCAATACTGATGCCAAAAACAGTTTATATAATCTAATTTTTTTTATCACTTTTCATTGGTGTTTCTTTAATGTTTCCACTGCCATTGAAGGTGTTTCTGTTTCTGACTGGAGTACGTGGGGCTGTAAAGGAATCAGTTCACATGGAAATTGTTACCAGTTTTTGATTGATGACCACTTGTCTTTTAACGCAAGTTTACAGTATGTTGAAAAAAGCTGACTTGGGAAACAAGTCTTTTTTACTCATTGACCATGTTGATGAGTTGAACACAAATGTGTTCACGAGCCGGTAGCGTTATCTGAGTATCATTACAAACTGGACCTCTTCCCCACCATTGTGTTTTATACTCAAAAGTGAATTGGCTTGCTTTATGTCCACTAGCATGTTTTTATCCGCAAAGCAATTCTTGGATCAAATTCCTACCTACCCATTTTCTCTTTTAATTTAGAATTTCGGAAATTACAATCTCACTTCAAAGGACTTTTTGTGTTTTGTTATTCCCAAAGTCAGAACAGAATTGGGACAGAAAACATCAGATTTTGCTTACCAGATTCCTTATCCGCCTCTCGCAGTTTCTCAGAGTCAGTAACGTTAAACACATCTGGAGCTTTATGAGTTGGATGTGGTGTTGGTAACACTGTGGAGATTTAATAAGATGAGTTTGGTATGAAGTTAAGATCAAATCTGCGTGTCCAAACATTCTCGAGAATGAGTTTCATGATGCCTCTGTGACATTCTCTGCATTGGCCTGCTTTATGTACACTATGTTTTTATTGGCAGAGCAGTTTATCAGCTTTAGATTTTGCCTACCATAGTCTGTTCTTGTGTCGAGAGGTTTGTTTGAGGCATTGATAGTGAAAACATCTCTGCTCTCGTTTACTGGATGGAGTGATTCTGTGGAAATAAAGACATTATACATTTCTATTATTATTACTAAGTCACAGACAGCCTATAATCTAAATCATTAACTCATATAATTGTTGCACTAAACGTAACGTCAGAATTTCTTCCTACCATTCTTGATCATTGTTGAGTTGCTTTTTTCTACGTTGGTCACAGAAGGAGATGAATCTAAATATGTAGAGGATGAAAAGAAATTCTTGCCAACCTTTCTAAAAAAAATAACTATCAAAACATGAATAGCCAACACTTTATGGCGATATGAAGGGTCATTCTAAGGTAACAAAAACACAACCTTAGTTTTAGGTGATTACACACTAATGAAAACATAACTATATTCTATTTCTACCAATAAATTATTTATTAAATAAAAGTGAGTGGGCACAATGTTTGTCTCGAGAAGGCTGACCTTTCATTTTGTATCACTATTATTATAACATTTAGTGAAGAGGCCTTGGTGTCATTTATTTGATGAATGATTTTAGCTGTGAAAATGAAACACTGATCACTGATTACTGATTCGGTTTATTCTCACCCATCAACATGTTGTTTTGAGTGTGTTCTCCGGTGGTCTTGTTTCTCACTTCATTATAATACCAAGCAGGACATGGTGGACCAGGTGGACCCGCTGGACCCCTTGGACCCGGAGATCCTTTAAATATTAACATCCAGTATGTCAGGTATGTAGAACTGGCTGAATTAACAATATGCATCAAGAGGTCCTATTGACAGGTATTTAGTTTAAACCAATGAGTTGAAAATGGAAATGAAAAACAGGACGATCGTGTGTTAATTGTAGGACTGAAAACATGTAAACATACATTTTAAACATGCAGTCTCAAAGTGCTAAATACAACCGAGCTGATCTGAAACCAGATTAACTCAGGTGTAATCAGTCCAGTAAACGTTTTCAACTAAATCAATCTCCAATGCTTTTCTCATGGCAGCGACAGAAAAGCGAGTGTTGTCATGTTGTGTAACGATGGCTGAACAATGGCAGACTGTTTGAAACTTGTAACAGACTTTATGAGTATATCTGTCTGTGTGGTGCACACCTGGTGAGGGGGGTTAGTCCTATTTGACACAACAGATCTCTCACCTCTTCTTCCCCGTCTCCCCTCCGGCCCGGCCACACCCCGAGGTCCTGATGAACCAGCTCTACCAGGCAAACCTAACACAAGTACTGTGGCTGCAGTTACACATTCAGCTTAGTTTAAATAATGAAGTTCATTAAAGTGTTTGTTTTTACCTGGTGGTCCAGCTGGGCCTGGGGAGGGGGGGATAAATACATATTTTACACAGGTCAAAAAGAGTGGAAGCACCAGCAGCAATAAAAACCACAGCACTGGAATGGAAGTGAACCTGTTAAACAAAGTCCTCTGGAGCTATTACACAGATCCATGAAGGCTTTGACCTGAAATAAAGAAGACAGATGGTAAAGTCAGTATTGATTACAACATCTGAAAGCTTTATAATGTTTATAATGTGACCCATTTGCTCTCACGATTTGAGAGAAGATTACGCAATAAATTATTCATTATTTAAATGTTCTACTATGCCTGTTTTCCCATTATTAGAACTTAAAAAATATAATATGATGAATTAATGTTTGTGACAATAATAGCTGGTAATCAATTAATCATTTTGTACTTCTGACATTTCTTAAACAATGAATCAACTAATCCAGAAAACGAAAGTGGTGATTATTAATCAATCAGATTAATAATACAACTAGACTTTATTTTGGTAAAATACTGTAATGATAACGTCAGAAAATACAGTAGCACCCTCTGGAGAAATGCCAGTTCCCATCGGAGTGAGTGCAGTTGAGGGCGGAGCAGTCACGCTCCACTGCTCCACACTATTTATCCTGGAAACACGCAGTGGAAAAACAAATCACTGCAACTCTTGGATTCTTTGCATTTCACGCACTCACTTATTATTCCAAAAGGGAGACGAGAGGAAATGTTTCTATTAAAGATGAAAGCAAAGAGATGTTGGCGCCGCTCTTCTGTCTCATTATAACATCATGAAACATTCTCTTTTCATGTTTTTAGTAGAGTTAACAGTTTGCAATAATCACAATTTCATAGAGCCCACATTTAAGCATGCCGGTGTCTTACAGGAACCATGGAGTATGTCATCAGCATCATCATGTCCTTCTCGTCCTCGCTTTGTGTTGGTTCTCCCTCCGGGTTTCTTCTGCTGCGCTGGAGCTTCTTTAGCTCTCCAGCCTCTGGCGGGCCGGCGGGCCGGAGGACTGCCTGCAGCCTGCAGCTCTGTGACAGCTCCTGCACCTGGGCGTCCAACCTCACCAGCTCCTTAGTCAGCTCTTTCTGTCGCACCAGCAGGAACACTAAACCTCCTGAGCTCAGGAGCAGCAACGCACACATCACCAGCAGCAGCACTTTCCACGGCAGAACAACTCCACTCCTCTCCTTCATGTTTGTGCCCTGCTCGCTCTTCCTCCACTGCAGAGTAATCTGAGCTCTGACATTCACAAGCACATACAGCACATATCTGACCACTTGCCAACAGATGAGACGTCAGAGTGAAACTACGCTCGAGAAATAAACATGTCAAGATCTGTTTGTAACTATGGGGAGCCACACGATGCATTGCGCAACAACACACATCTGGGAAAATCTGTAGGCCTACTTGATTCAGAAGCAGCTAATGGACATATTTCCAGTATGACACGCCTTTATGGTTCTCCTCATTCTGATGCTCTTCCTCTCAATATTGCCACAAAATTACATGGAAGTGGAATAAATAAGTTGTGAACAAGTGGAGCATTCTTTGGATTTACAAAAGAGCTTTCAGAAGCTTTCAATAAAAGACTGTGAGTGTGTGGATGTGTGTGGGTGGGTGTGTGTTTGTGTGAGTGTGTGGATGTGTGTGTGGATGTGTGTGTGTGTGTGTGTGTGTGTGTGTGTGTGTGTGTGTGTGTGTGTGTGTGTGTGTGTGTGTGTGTGTGTGTGTGTACCGAAATCTTCTTTTAATAAATGAAATTTTATGTTTTTTATTTATTGCATTATGCATTTACAAAGATAGAATAGTTACATATTATTTCCTCCACTTGTGTCGGTGGATAAGTAACAGTAAAGTTTCTCCATTTGCAAAAAAGTTCTTATTTTCCAGTTTAGTCTCTTCTTCAATGAGGAGAGCAGGTTTTTCAGCCAACTTGGGATAAAAGCCGCCACCCGAACCTTTAAATCTGAGGCCAACATATTCATCAACAGAATACCAGCTATTCAGGTAGTGAGCTTGAAGCACAGCTCGTCAGAAGCACACAACCTCTGCATGAACACTGTTTTCCCTTTTTTTGCATCCATTCTCATTTTTAAAGGAATGGAGCAGTGACACCAGTTCATGACATTTTCAGAACTTTTAATTCTTAAATAATAAAGATGACATTTTCCCTTTCTCGTCTTTCCTATTCGTAACTGCTGAGTAAATCCCTACTCCCTTTGATTCGGGTCAGTCTGACCCAGCTAATTAAGTTCTCCTTGAAAAGCCTCCTTGGGGGGAAGACAGTGGGGTTTCTTTCTTTTGAACAAAGCTAAATGTGAAGTAAATCCATAAAAAGGACTGTTGCAGAGTAAAAGGGATGCAAGACCTGCAGGTTTTGTATTCTTATGAATAAACACCACTTTTGTTCTTTTTGTGGTTAAGATGTGCACTGTTATCTGGCCTGTGCACTGTTCGGTCATCTATTGGTACTTGTAACCCCAAAGTGGTAGTGTTTCTAAGCAACCAGTAAAATGAGGGCTTAACCGAGGATTTATAAACACTTGAATGACTGTGATTTATTTGGTAGGAGCATGTTGATCATCCTTACAACCAGTGGAGGAAGAACTGCATCACTTTAAACTGCACTCTAACTCGTCCGCAGTCGACAAGAACAAGCAAAGTAAGTATTATTTTTTGATAATTTGCTAATGAACAATTAAAAAGATACTCTTCAGGATAAAATACGTAGAAACATCTGAGTGTAGACTATGTTGAACAAATATTAACTACATTTCTATTTAATTAAAATAGATTTTTGAATTGAATTGAATTATTTGGTTGTTGTTCCTGTATTGCCAGACTGTGTTAGCTACACTGAAGTTTAACACACATTTTAGTAATGAAATTCAGTTGAATTTAACTCTCATTTTAGGATGTGTTGTGTGTGGAATATTTGGAACTCAATGTACATGATATCTTGAGATAATTGTCGCTAATATAATGAGCAGGATGAACCTGTAATAAGATTAAAATAAATGAAGGAATTATCTGTCCCCCACAAACTGACATATTAGATGAGCAGCTGTCTGAGTAGCAAATAGTTCATCATAAATCTTTGTGTGGGTGTGTTTTGGTTGTAATGTGTTTCATTGCGTTAACACAAGGACAAGATAATTACAAGGGATGTTCCCGGATTTAGGTTCCCCTATTTTGTTTCAACGAATGGATGAACTTGTTTTGTCTGCTGGTGATTAAAGGAGACCGAAGCTTTATGAGCACAGGACAGACAGCGGACACAGTAAGCCTACTCATGTGTGTGTTTATGAAGGGGATGCAGCCGCCGGAGACACTCACCGTTGGCGGCGAGGTTGTGGACACAATGTCTGAAGTCACCACCGTTCTGCTTCTACTGCTGTTGCTGCTGGTGCTCACGGCCTGGAGCCGAATAAAACGGTCACAGATGCCCGGTAAGAGACCACAGCTCCGGTTCTTGGACAACACTTGCACAGATTTATCCACATGTTCAAGTGACTGCAGATGTAAGCTAGAGAGAGACAGAGATAAATTATTACTAATTCGTTAATTATTATTACTTATTACCAATTATTGTTACCTATCTACCCATATGAATTACATATTTTTGATGTTGATATCTCTTCATGCTTTGGCAATACTGTCTTTTTTTAATGCAAATAAAGCATATTTAATTGAATTGAATAGAAAATTGAGAAAAGTATATCTGCTTTGAAGAGTTTTGTACTTTGAATAATTAAAGTACATTTTTAAAAATTATCAAACTTCGAGCCAAAGTCAATTGTTTCCTCATCACGTTATTGATGACATAACTGTAACTGATCTCCATACAAGAAGACCTCTGTTTCCAATAGCAGCCCGGGGTCTATTAAGCCTTCAGTCAACACCCGTTTCTTTCTGCCAGGTCCGTCCTTCTTGGCAGGACTCGGTCCTATCCTCTCCTACAGCAGGTTCATCTGGACAGGGATAGGAACAGCGAGCAACTACTATAACAACAAATATGGCAGCATGGTCCGGGTCTGGATTAATGGCGAGGAGACCCTCATTCTGAGCAGGCAAGTCTCTTGAGATTAAAAACTCACATCGTATCCCATGAATCTGTAGTGAGTCAAAGCCTGGCTACTCTTGCAGATCTTCAGCAGTGTATCATGTTCTGAGGAGCGCCCACTACGTGGCCAGATTCGGGAGCAAAAAAGGACTGGAGTGCATCGGGATGGAGGGGAAGGGTATCATTTTCAACAGCGATGTCTTGCTCTGGAGAAAAGTGAGGACATATTTTTCTAAAGGTAAGCAACAACCTTACACAAGACAGTGTGGGGTCAGAGTACTATGTGTTATGTCTTATCCCCTCCCTCTCACTACTGTACTGGTTCATGGTTGTTTTACAGCTCTGACTGGCCCAGGCCTCCAGAGTACGGTGCAAATCTGTGTGAACTCCACAGCCAAACATCTGGACCACTTGCAGAAGATGACAGACCCCTCCAGACACGTGGACGCTCTCAATCTGCTAAGAGTCATGGTGGTGGACATCTCCAACAGGCTTTTCCTCAGGGTGCCACTCAACGGTCAGCTGCATGGTCATTGCCTGCACATTCTACACTCAAACTCAGTATTTTCTGCCAGCAAATCATATTTCACATTTATATCCCTCCTTTTTTTTTGTTGTTGTTCCTCATCACTCAGAAAAGGACTTGCTGATGAAAATCCACAACTACTTTGAGACCTGGCAAACCGTTCTTATAAAGCCTGATATATTCTTCAAGATTGGATGGCTGTACAACAAGCACAAGAGAGCAGCGTAGAGATACTCACAAATCACAACAACTCAACATTTAGCTTACGATTTCTAAACCTAATCTATGCGTTGCTTTTTGTGTCAACAGCCAGGAGCTGCAGGACGTGATGGAGAGCCTTCTTGAAATGAAAAGAAAGATTATCGATGAGTCTGAGAAGTTGGATGATGATCTTGACTTTGCAACAGAGCTCATCTTTGCTCAGGTTTGCCCCTTTTGATAAATATACACCGCCTGCGTCATAGAGGTATCGTCCTGACCATGTCACGTGTTTGCCACGTACCTTTCCTTTCTTTTGGACAGAATGTCGGAGAGCTTTCAGCAGACAACGTCAGGCAGTGCGTGCTGGAGATGGTGATTGCAGCACCTGACACACTGTCCATCAGCCTCTTCTTCATGCTGATGCTGCTGAAACAAAACCCAGACGTAGAGCTGAGGATAGTAGAGGAGATGAACACTGTCTTGAGTGAGAGCGTTTGTGCTATGTTTTATTCTCTGTTACAGCCTGACAGTTAAAACACAACTATCCTAACGATCCATGAATGCTGCGTTTTCATTTCCAGGTGAAAAAGGTGAAAACATTGATTATCAAAGCTTGAAAGTGCTGGAGAGTTTCATCAATGAGTCCTTGAGGTTTCATCCGGTGGTTGATTTCACAATGCGTAAAGCTCTGGAAGATGACAACATCGAAGGCATTCAAATCCCAAAAGGAACCAACATCATTCTCAACATCGGTCTTATGCATAAGACCGAATTCTTCCCAAAACCAAAAGAGTTCAACCTGATGAACTTTGACAAAACAGTAAGTCAGGTGAATGTTGTGCATCATGTGGCTCAAGAAACACCCAACCGCTCAGTGTTTACCTCCTCTGGTTGGCAGGTGCCCAGTCGCTTCTTCCAGCCATTCGGGTGTGGGCCTCGCTCCTGCGTGGGCAAACACATCGCCATGGTGATGATGAAAGCCATCCTGGTCACCCTGTTGTCTCGGTACACCGTGTGTCCTCGCCAGGGCTGCACCCTCAGCAGCATCCGGCAGACCAACAACCTGTCGCAGCAGCCTGTGGAGGACGAGCACAGCCTGTCCATGCGCTTCATCCCTCGAACGACATCAACTCAGCACAGTCAGCACTGAGACACATGCAGGGGCCCCGTTTAGGGGGAAACTACTGGGTGAAGTATGCCACTGATACAGAAATATCCCCGGCCACGATTGTACAAATGTGCAAAAACCCACACACTTTGGTACTCTGGGTTTTTATAGCTGCAGGAATGAGTCCGAAACCAGGAAATGGTTCCCTTGTCTTGAAGTCAACGGGTGTTTTAAAGATGTCTTTGGTGAGATGCCTGAAATATGGTCTAACACAAGCTTAAGTAATACTTATTTTTTTTACGAGATGTAATAAGTCAGTAAATCCCTCTCTCTTGGATTTCTTTAGTTATTACATGTATTAAAAAAGGCAGTTGTCATCACGCCAAACACGAGTCTGCTTGAAGCTTTGTGGTGATGATGCAAAGTCCTTAACTGTGGTGTGGTTTGGTTGTAGCCTCACATTAGCTTTTTACATCTGCTGATCGCATTAATTAACTGAATTAATGCTTCAAGACACATAAAGTGGGGTTCATTTGTGAAGATTATCTTGCTGAATAGAACTTGTAAGTATCATAACCTTGTGTTTGTCACAGATCTTATTTTGTGCAATTATTACAAATCCACTGGAAAGCCCCACTGTTTTTTTGTCGAAGGAACCAGTGCGATACAAAAATACGTCATCCCTGCAGACCTCTCTTTCTATCTAAATGTGTGATGTCACTACAGATGTTTCGTTACTGATCTTTAACAAATACGACTGAAGGTTTTACCTGATACAGAGCAGTGCTAGCATGATGTTCTGGCCCATATGATGAAGTTTGGAAAAACAGGATGGACATGGATATCGATTTTGTTTTGCTGTCTTGAGCTATCAAAATTAATTATGGCAAAACATTATTCTTTTTTTTAAATTAAATGCATCCTAACTTGGTTTTGTTTAAGAGCTGGACTGAATCAAATAGCTAGTTTTTTATTTTGTAATGTTGATCCTAGTCCTGTACATGCCACAGACATATTGACCAGACAGCATATGTTTCCTTTAGCATTATAGGGGTTACTGTTTTAAACATTATCAAAGTTAAAATATCAATGTTAAAGTATAGAATAGTGAAGAGTACTAGATATAAAAGTCATGTGAGAATTCCAGCACATACTGGAATATATACAACATTGGGTGTAAATGCATTATGAATCCAGATAAAAACTTATTAACCCTCAATATCTCATATTGTTTTTTCATGTTAAATCTCTGATAATAGGAGAAAACTTATTTTTAGGGTCTCAGTGAATTGAAATGTGGACAAAGGCTGCAAATCAAATAATACTAGTATTTCTTGTTTTTGGTGTTTGTAGTAAGCAATCAAAATTCAATAAATCATTCAATAAATATGTGAAATAGTATTCTTTCCATGAAGCAAATGCTACGTGAGAGGAAAGATCAACATTTTTCTTTACTGTAATAATGTCCCGCCATGCTTCAAGTCCAGAAAATCTGTGTTTATTTCATGAATAATCGTTGAGTCAGAGTCAAGTTAGTTTGCATGTGTTGGGTTTATTCACAAGTTAGCAGAATGTAGTGACAGGCACGGTAAGAAACAAGGACTTCCTCTGCACCACAGGCACAAATCAAACACGCCACGTGGCGTTAGAACATAAGGCGTTGGGTTCAAGTTGAGCTTTAGACGCACTGCTAGCACTGCCAAACCTTTCCTTTCAGGTTGAATTCAATAATACAGGCTGAGCAAGTCCAGTCGGCACAGCACGATCAAACAGCACATGGAACACGATGATTTTCCTTTCTTTCAGAAAAGAATAATATAAAATATTTTCTGTAAGAATATAAATTCAATAAATATGTTTGTAATACTGCATTGATACAAAAATAGAATAATCAAAAGACCACTAAAAATCCACCCCTCACTCAAACTGACAGAAACATGAGTGCATAGATAATCATAGCACGCAGCAGGCAGCGTCTGCAAAACAGGAGGAAAACCTGAAATGCATCACAATGACAAACGGACAATATGAACATCACAGAGGGACATTGTTGCTTATTTAAGACACAACGCTCTCTTCATAGATGAAAGAAATACGTGGATGCCATCCTAAAGACAAAGAGGGATGTAAGGCTAGGAGGTTCTCCTCGAAAAGCAATGGTTTGTTTAAATAAAGAACAATTCATTTGATAATCTTAAAACAAATCAATATTTTCCCTGTACTTCTCCAAAACACATAACTAACATGAACCAGTCCGATGCAAAAATATGTCAGTCTTTCCATTTCAGTCAGTATTGATGAATTTGAAAATAACCCAAATTACATTTTTGTCTTTGTCTGATTAAAACACATTTGGGCGTCACTGTTATGATTGTTCTAGAAAATGTAGCAGATTTATAAAAAAAATCATGTTACAAATTAAAAAGCAGGACATGATCTCTCTCTTTTTCTTCAGCATGCAGACCAGGGGTGCACAAAATAGAAATGAATGATGTTCACCTCATTTCAATAATATCATACTTATTATTAATTGCACTACTAACAATGTTTGAACCCATTGGAGTTTTCAAGTGAAGCTCTGTCATCATCATTTTAAGACATTATTGTTATTCTGAAACACTCAAAGGAGGTTAAAATACAATCGTTTGGCCCTGAGGTTATTCCAGCCATGATATTCAAACAGTTGTGAGCCTGCGAATTATAACAGCAATGTACCTGTTGAAAATAAATGATTTGAGGACAAAACACAAATTGTTGTAACTTATAGTGGGAGAGATAAACAAATAGTCAACACTGTAATGTAAAGATGTTCTGCTGTTGCTCTGTGCACCTTCTTCCTGGTGGTTGAGGGTCAGGCGGTTGCGTTGCTCAGTGGGTTAAGTGGAGGAGTTGCAGAAGGAGGCTCAGTGCTCCTGTAAAGCTCTCTGACAGTGGTACATCAGGCAGTCGGGCAGGTCGGGGACCGGCGAGCGCAGCCACACGGACAGCGTTCCCGAATGCAGACGACAGTGCATCAGACACGGCTGATCTCGGAGAAGCCGGCAAGCTACAATACCTTCCATACCTGTGGGGAAGAATAATGAAGCTTAATCACAAATACATAACAAAATACATGGGAAAGTAGGCTGCATTCAACACATTTTGGTCCTATTGGTCAAATACTGTGCCGCTGCACCTTTCACATATGTATGCATGTCATTTCGAGATGCCCTAAAATATTAGTAGCAAAACTAATGACTTGACCTGGGCGTTCATATTGGATCTTTAACGGCAGCTGACAAAATAAACAAGCTCTAAAGCTCTGGAACAAGTGAGTAAGTCAACCCTGTGTTGCATTGGATGCATTGCTTCTCTGGCATAAGATATAAGTTAGCATTAATAACTAATTAACATTAACATTAATAAAGCCACAGGTCCACTTAATCGTTTTCTTCCCCTGAAACCTTCAATCACATCTCTTGGTCTTCAGCTAGGTTAACAGCTCTGGAAGATGCTAGTAAGTGACATGTATTAAGACTATTTTGTGAAACTTTTGTTTTGTATATATATACACACATACATTATATACATATATATCTATAAACTCATGAGGGGGATACATGAATATATGGCCATACATACACCAAGTTTTTTTTAAGTATCTGTATGTTTTTCTTGTGAGGCAGGAACATGTACCTTCTGGGACTTGTTACAGCAGTAAATGCATGTCTAAAAGCTCAGCTTTTACATTTAAAATTAGAACTTAATGTCTGTTCACCAATGATTTCCACGACATGAAGCTTAAGTTTCTCCTTCAGCACATTCAGTGAGTCTGCGAGAGGATCTTGGCCATCACTTATCGGGGTCAGCTTCTGCTTTGTATCATGAGAGAAGTCCAGCCACATGGCCCCGTACTCCTCTGTGGACACGGTCAAAGGTCTGAAGGAAACGTGACATTACAGTCAGCAACTAATCTTCTCTGCAAGATCACACGTGTGAAAAAGATCACACACACAAAAAAAAGGAGGACTTATTTCACCTGATGAAGCTGGCTAGAGGAAGTTTGTATGAGAACTGCGCCGACTGAGGCGTCCCGGCAGGAAACTGGTAAGACACCACCCCGACCACTTCAACATGGACTGAAGGCCTCTTCACGGTCAGGGAATACTGACACACTGCTACGCTGTGGCTTCTGGCCTCCTGCACTGGACTGTCACACACACAGGATACCTGAAACAAGCATAACAACAAAATGCCATTGTATATGAAAGCCTAACCAGAGTATACGACTTACAATGATAATTCTCAATAGTTACTGTACCTCAAGTTCTTCTGAGTCGAGCTCTAGTTGTATCTGCTGAATGTCAGAGTCAGAGGAGTTGTAAATGAAAACAACCAGCGCTAAAGAATCCTCTTTCTGCAAATGACAGGCTGAGAGATCCAGGGTTTGGTTAGTGCACAGAGGAGTGATTTCTGAGTGACAGAGTCCAGAGAACTCTGCAGGAAGATGAGTACTGAGACACAAGTCTTTAAGCTGGTCTGGGTCTTCCTCTGGAGCCGGATCAGCAGCTACAACGGCGTTATCCCTAATGAGAGCGGGGCTACTTTCCTTCATGTCGCTGTCTGTTAACTCTACATCACAGGTGCCGTTTGCAGCAGCCGGGCCCTGAGAGAGCTGGGACGTCTGTTCGAGTGAAGAAACAGCAAGGTCTGAGGTGAAGGTGGAGTCCAAGAGGTTGTTACACAGCAAATTATTCGCTGTGCTCGGAGTAGAGACGAGGGAGTTGGGTATTTGTTCGCTGGCACCCGAGGACGAGACCGGACCTTTTGCTTTTCTTCTGAATCGCTGGGTTGTCGACTCAGATTTTCCCATCTGTTGAAAGGAAAGGTTTTAGTTGTAACACAGCCATATGCATGCACAGCCTTATCCTGCGCCTCCTGTCGGTTTTTAAACCTGTGAAGTGAGCTTTAATCAAGGTCACCAGATTCATCTCTAGCAAATGTGAGTAGATGACTTCCAGCCGCCAGAAGATGCCGTTTAAGTATTCATTGAATATCTCATATTGCAATTTTAATATTTATCAGACCTAGCATCTTTACTTCAGACGGGACATCCCCACCTCAAACTAAAGGAGAAGAATTGAAATGCTCACCAGACACACCGAGCTTTGGGAGCTCAGGCCGACAAACAGCGAAGAGGCCAGCTGCTGTTTCTCCTGTTCGGGGTGAGGGGTCGGTACCGGAGTGGGAGTCTGGCTGTGTGGACTGTCAGCCCCTCCCTGCTGGCTGGGGGACCGGAGGGGACTGGGAACCTCAACATGAGCAGACTCCTCCACAGATTCCCTCTGTGCCAGGTAGCCTTCCCTCCCCCACACCCTATTCACACCGTCCAGCTTCAGAGTTGTCGAGCTGAACCAAAAAAATAAGTTCGAAGCCAGCCGTGCATTTGTGTGTAACCTATTGTAAATCAGACAGCATACTTGTGTGTGTGTGTGTGTGTGTGTGTGTGTGTGTGTGTGTGTGTGTGTGTGTCCACGTACCCTCCTTTGTGAGAGAGGTCGGGGCTATCGCCTGACAGGCCAGAGCTCACAGACAACAGTGTAGGAGACTGTCTGTCTGCGATGCTGCAGGAAGACATGCTGATGGGCAGGGACAGGCCGTACGGCTCCAGGCTCAACGCTGAGGCAAGAAACACAGTCGGCACAAATCAAAAACAAGGCCGTGCGGGTGCGGCCAAATCTGCCAAAATCTAAACCTCAGTCGTTTACCTTTTGCCTGAGCTAGCTCCTCCTGCCGTTGATGGGGAGGCTTGTATGGAGCAGCGCCAGCAGCCAACGCCTCCGACACAAAGCCATCCAGAAACGACAGAGAGGAATCCACCTGGAAACCAACATCAACAACAACAAAGTTAAACTTTCTCTTTTAGTGGAAGATCATTTGGAAAAGTTCTGCAGGACTAAACATGTTATTTGTGTGTGCATGCAAATGTGACTCATATGAATAATCTTTAAACTATTTTTGTCACAAAACACATTTAAACAACCAGAGGAAGCATTTATGTATTTGGAATATAATTATTGTTCTGTGGTAAACCGGACCCATTAGACAACTCTAGACATGCTTTAACGCGGCTTTGATTCGGGCTGAAATGATGATCCCCATTATCTTGATGAATACAGTAATGAATATAATATACTGGATAATGTGTCATGGAAGGGCAAGTGCAGGCAGGTTTTGTATTCCAACCATCACTTAAAAAGCATTTAATCTGCCAGAGAGGAGGAACTACAAAGAGATATCTACTGAGGTTCATAGAGCTAAATCAAGTTTCAACAGCGGCGGACTTTACAGGTCAGATTAAATCACTCCAATACCAGGTGGCCATGAATATTGACTGAAAACAATATTACATTGGCAATACGCCGCACACTTAAACATTATTATTGTGATTCTGCAGCGTATGCATGTTACCTCCAGGGGCTCCAGGCCGCCGTCTCGGGGTAGCACCCTGGCTCGTAGTTCACAGTCTTGGCTGAGGTGCTGCAGCTCCTGAGCCCTCTGTCTCAGTACGGTGTCCAGGGAGCTGCTGTATGTTTCACAGACCTCCTGGGCCACAGAAACGCCCGCCCCGCCCTCACACAGCTTGGTCATTGCCATGAGGACCCAGCTCTTGGTTTCACTGCTGGTGCTCTTCGTGTCCAAAAGTTTGGCCAGCAGCCTCAGGACTGTGGCCGCTTCAAGTTCCTCCCTCAGATGGGAGTATTCACCGAGGACCTGTGTGCGGCAGAGAAGCGGCAAACATTGAGTGTGTTGTTCTGTGAATGCCCTGCACAGTTTCCATAGAGTGAGTGTTGTGAGTTACATTTTGAAGAACAAGTAAAGACGAGTAGTGTCATTGAATGTTTTGAATTATCATTCTTGTAAAAAATAATTCACAAATGTTTTTAGGCCACCACGGTACCAGATACTGTTTATACTGTGTGTGTGATCGGCGGCACTGAAGACCTCTTAAATCCCTGTGAGCTGCTTGAGATCTTCTCACTTCTGATCATCCATCAGGACACACACCAGCATCACTGTACTTTTATTCTGGATTTGATTGACCCACCCGAGTAATTACATCTGAGTAATTGTTTATGATATTTTTTAAACACTTTCAAATAGGTATTGTTTCTTTTGGTGGTTTGTTTTTCCTGTAGTTATTCCTCTCAATTTTCACTTAAATGCATTCAATATTTCATCTCTTCCAAAATGTTACTATTCTTTTTTATGCCTGGAAATGATAATGAGTAACGTGTGCTTTAAACCATATTAGTAGTATTACATAAGAATGATACAAACGGCTTCAAGTGCATACAGCACTCACCCAGCTGATGACTTGGAGGAAGCGCTGTGGCAGCTTGCCAGGCTCTCCTTGCAGCAGAGAAACATATGAATCCACCGCAAACAGCCTCAACTTCCTGTCTTCCTCCACGTTGTCAAATCCTAGGCCATTAAAGATTAAAGAAACATTAGCATTACAAGACTAAGAATCAGCGGCAAATAACTGAAATATCACAACACAGCAGAACAACAACTACAGTATAAGTTGAGAGTGTGTGTGTGTGTGTGTGTGTGTGTGTGTGTGTGTGTGTGTGTGTGTGTGTGTGTGTGTGTGTGTGTGTGTGTGTGTGTGTGTGTGTGTGTGTGTGTGTGTGTGTGTGTGTGTGTGTGTGTCTCACCCTCAGAGAGCAGTTTAAGGAAACTGTTTGGGATGTCAGGCTGCATCATGTCTCCACCCACTGAAAACACTGTGCTCATGGTCTCAATGAACCATTCATTGTCTGGTGCATATGTATAATGGTTCATAGGAAAACACAATCGACACAATAAACAAGGTATGAAGAATACAACAGCATGATTTTAAAAGGACTGGGTTTCTGTTTTTCAACTCATATCTAATTTGTATTGAATTTAAACACCAACAGTAGGTCTAGTATTGAGAAACAGAGACCGAATGCTGTTACGCTGTTAAGCGGTTATGGTGTTGAACAATATGTGTTGCTAAACACGCTTTCTAACAGGATTACTGACATTGTCTTAACTAAATCTCTGAAGGAAGCAGGAAGTTGTGTAAATTAAATCTCATTCAACTTTACAGAAAGTAAAATTTGTGACCCTTTTAATTGTCAGAACCAATAGGCTTGCTTTTCAAGACTGTGAGAATCCAGGTTTATAAAACACACTTTATCTTGCTTACTGAAGGCCTGAACAGTTGCAATTTTGTGTTTAACTTCAGTGAAAAGCTGCCATAAAGAGGTACTGTATACAACAAGAAAGGTACTGCTTTGCCACCATAATAAACTGATTTTACTATATGCACAATCAGCTTCTTGGATCAGAGATGCAACGGCAGTGGGCATTGCAGGCTCTTATTTCAGTATTTATAGCAGCGTATATATACAACTCTGGCACATTGTTGTATGTGTTTTCTACTTTTCCAGTTGCAGTGGGCCACCAGAAGTAAATTAATATATATTTAAGGATATTTTTCTGCCAACTCTGCCACCTTCCCCACCAGGTCGATTGTAGTGTAGTCATCTTTATTGACGCGCAGGAACTCCAGCATCTTCTCGACGATGACTGTGACATTCTGGGCGTTAGTGATGCGAAAGAGCAACTCCAGTGTCTACGACACAACAAGTCACATGATGTTACAAACCTACAATTCTATGACGTAAAAAATCCAGAGTGCATCAGTATCTGCCTCACCTCACGCTTGATGATGAGGTCGGGGTGATCGAGACACTCTATAATGGTCATCTGATGCTGCAGGGCCAGTTTAGGATCCTGCTGGACCACATAGGTGAGGGCCTTCAAGCCTACAGTAACACCAAATTAAACAATGTACTACAGTCAATATCTGAAGTCTGGATTGTCAATGGAAAAAATGACTTCAATCAAATGTTTTATTTGAATCTTACCGAGATATTTTAGATTAATCTTCGTTGACAGAACAAAGTTGCCAATGCACTTTGCAGCTTTTTCCAAAAGTTCAGATTTGGGATGAATTGTGTAAATGCATTTTACACACTCGTATAATATTGCTGGAAATAAAAGACGTAAAAGTGATTAAATACAATACTGAAATTACTACCAAATTTGCAAAAAAATACTTTAAATTGGACATACCATAGGTGATGTTATGATTTATCTCTGCTCTTCGTAAAGACTCATCGAGGACTTCATACATGATCTCACTTGTACTGTTACACAAAGAACAAACGCACAAAATGTACTCACAAGGATTTGAGTACAAAACACAGTACATAAACAACCAGATTAATTGTTGAACACAAATAATCACCTCTGATCATTTTTCCCAAGAAAAGCCAGTATTCTGAGAAGCTGAATTTGCAGCCATGGAGCAGGAACACTGTGATAGTTAAAATCCATGGGCAGTTTCCCTCCCACCACTTGCTTCAGTATGGTGACAAAACTTGCTGTCAGGTCTTTATAACCTTCTGGATTCTCCTGTAACAAAATACAAAAAAATGTAATAAGACTGGATTCATCACACCAGAATGTCCAGAGTCCAGAAAAACGAATTACCTGGATCATCTGTAAGTAGATGTGTAGTGATGCTGTCATGACGCCGGGGTCCTTGTCACACAGAGCTTTACGAAACTTGTTGTGGATGTGTTGAACTTGATTTGGTGCTATTAGGTAGAACTTATACAGGGCCAGCACTGCTTTTCTTCGAATGATTTCTCTGCAAATATGTTCGGAGAAACGGTTATGATTCAAAATATCCAGGCTGATTTTTTAATGAATTAACTTGAATGCACATTGGTAACTATTTTGACTTTTAAGAGCGTTTCTTACTTTGGGTGATTAAGTTTCTCCTCGACCAGAGGAAGGATTGCAGGAATCATATCTTTGGGGAACATTTGGCTGACAACAGTGAGAGCCATGCACACTTCAATAAGATTTGTGCTCTGAAGATCCTGAAAACACAAAATACATCAACATCCCTTTTGCCAAGATAAGGAGCCAGATGACAAATTCTGTAAAAACATAGCACCCACCTTTAATACAGTGTTCACAAGGAGGAGAAGCAGCTCGTGACTTTCGTTCAGAAACAAAGACACAGCGAGATAACCTGCAATTCAGACACACAAACGTACCTTTTGATCAAAGATGTTCAGGAAGATGCAGCGAGTTAAAGTTGCTTTGAAGCTAAGCATGCCTTTGTGTTGATAATGAGACAAAGTGAGTAATAACGAGTCATTGAGTAAGGAGTCTGAAGAAGGACGAAGTTTCACAGCTCATCAGAAACAAACATACCGACTCTTTTCTCCAGAGCAGTGCCTTGTTGAGCCAGTTTGATGGCGTGAATATAGCTGAACGAAGCCTCGTAACCGAGCATTTCACAGTAGATCGCTCTCACCATGAGCTCCTTCATCTGCCTCTGGATGAGATAATGACACGAGGAAAAAGTGAAGATATCAATAACTGAAGGCATCACCTCATCTGGACTCATCTGCTTTCTTAAATCAAATTGGAAAATCAGGAGAATCGTACCATGGAGGTGTTCGGGGAGGACACCTGCTCTTTGATAGATACTAGTTCACGTTGAATAAGTTTCTCCTCTTCCTAAAAAAGTAGAAGCACACTTCAGGACGTGAAGATCAAAGGGAGACAGAATGCCTGCTAACACAAGACACTGGCATGCTCTGTGTGCTGCCAATGGTCATGTTAGGTTACAAGAACATATGTCTGCCCATTAGCTACTTATCAGAATCTGACCAAATGTGTCCAGGTAATTATTTCAAGAATGTGAGAGATGTTTATATTCATAATACCAGAGCCTGTGAAACATATTTAAACATTGATAGGATTTAAGACAATAATAAGTAAGGGTTCTTCTCTTTACAATGTGCTGATGCTTTGAATGGAATAAGCTGCCTCCTTTAATTAAAGAGGTGTCCAACCCTCCTAACTTTAATGCAAATGTTAAACAGTAGCGTATACACTGCAAACCTCATACGAGTGTGGATAAATTAATTTATTCCTTTATAATTGTCTATTAATATGTATGCCATTAAATAATGTCTTACATCTGTTTAATTGTATTTTATTAGTTTATTATACTAATTATGATGTGCTTTTTTTGGATAACTATTTATGCTTCTTACAAACAAATTAGCGAATGTTTGTTGATATGATTTAACGTTGTAGTTTTCAGTTCCTGTTTTTTTCAAATTTTTTAAGACTCTCAAAGTGATATCATCTTGACAAAGGCTGGTGGACTGTGAATAAATCATTTTCTCAAAAAACAAAACAAAAAAACAATAAAATACACTTTGTGTTGCCGACAGTATGCAAGTATACACAGAAAATCAAGTTGTAGAGACTTTATACGAAGGCTATCTAGCTGATTTGCTCAAACTATTTCTGATTGGGGCATTCACGTGTTTACGGGATATTACAACACTTATGAGTGTGATTTGAGAATTGGCTGAAAGACAGCAGCAACATTTATCACAATGTTCATATTTGCCTTCCAAGTTGTACTTCTCTGCAACACAATGTGTGAATGCAAAGCATATTGACAGCGGACTCTTCGCCACTTCGATTAACTGAGTTTATCACAAACACTCGGACGCATCAACAAGGACAAAGTTTAAAAATAGTCCCAGCTCTGTTTGCGCCAATATTATCACGTGATAATAACATAGCAGGGACGAGAAGGTAACTGTAAATCAGTCAAAAACATTACCGGTAATGCAGGGAGATCACGGCCGATAGAAAGTGGGTTGAAACACGCAAACACACCCTCTTTTTTTTTTAGCTTAGCGGAGACAGTTTAGCAAGCTAACGTTAGGGCACATCATCCAAAGATGACTCGTCCTATTTCACCTGGGCTCCATTTTTAAGGACGGACTCACATGTTTGGACGTTAACTCGGTGATCCCTCTGATGAGGTTTCCCAGTTTCGAGGTGGAGGACAGTTTTGTAGATCCAGACTGAGAGTCTAAAGACAGCAGGCTCGGCAGAGCTGTCAGGGTCTTCTCCACAACGTCGCTCATTTTGGCTTGCGAGCTGTTTTTTTTCTTAAACAATACCCTTATTAAACCATCTAGCCATCCTTGAAACAGTGTCGTAAACAGAGTAAGTTAAAAGAGGATCATAAGAGGTAACGTGCTAGCTTGACAGTCGGCCATTGTTTTCATTCAGCAGACTGACCAATGATGTCACTTCCGCTTGTATTTGGGAAACTTTATTAGAAACCTTAAATAACAACAGTGGCTGTAATTCTAGTCTAAATAGCTCAGTACCAGAAAGAAAAACTACAACATCGGGTAAAGTACAAAAATGAGACTGCAATGATATTCAAAACTCAGTTTATTATGTTTGATAAACAGTCCCTTTAATAACTGTACACTAAACTACAATCAAATAATTACAGTAAATATTAAATTACAGTCATTGGACAACTGCATGAAAAGAGTACATTCTAAGAATTTAAACTTTTTTTAAATATTAGTATTTATATATCTGGTAAGGGACCACAGATTCAGATGCAGAGTGCACATATAGAGCAGTAAGTGGCTTCCACAGCTGGAAACAGACATTTTCAAATCATTGGGGTGGAAAGTCAACATCATATATTTTGGATTTACCTTTTTAATATGTGCTTATTTTTACATTATAATAATATTGGCAGGTGAGTTGCTGTCAAGGCTTGTTGGGTGCACAGGGAACTAAATCCATTTCCTTCTCATCTTCATAAACTACAATGGTGTACTTTTGTTGATTAATATTGTATGCTAATGTTCCATCATCTGGCTTCAAACTATCTATTATTGATATTTTTTTTTTACAAGACAATCCATCAACAATCCTCCTCACTTTCCCCTCATATTCCAACATTTTGCAATTGCAGATTTTCTGTCACGAGAAACTCAAGCCAAGAGAAGCTGAGGCCTTCATAAAAACCTTAGTACTTCCTCTGCAGATGTATTTTGCTTCCTATTATCCTATTTTCTTCTTCAGTCCTCCATTATGTTTTGTGCAAAAAACAACAACAAATAAATTAACAAGTATCCTTTATGTGGGCTCATACAATACATCACTTTATTGTGTCACTTCTATTCTAGACTGATGCTAGTCACTACCAATGGTATTTTCAGCAATATACATTTTTCATCTTAAGTTGTAACCATAACTACCTCTGTGCAATTTCCTTTCAATCGTACTGTAATAGAAGCGTGCCATTTGGTTTAATTACTCTCTGAAATATGTAAATCTATCATGGCCATGAGACTGGAGTATATACAATGCTATTGATATGCCCTATGTACAACCAAAACTGATTCTCTATCTCTGTGATTGTACTCTAGCAAACAGAAATATTGGTGTGTCTTCAGTAGGTCTGTCTAACATTTAATCCCCTGTGTCTTCATCCTTAAGCCCAGATCTGGAAAAAAATAAATAAATCAGACAGCAGACATTACAAGATATCACCAAAAATGTCCCGGAACATTTGCAAAGTTGTCAGAACAGACAATGATAACAGACATCTCATACCCGAAGAGTGTGGTCCCAGGAACCTGTGCAGAAGGCCGTCCCATCTGGAGAAACACGCAGTGTACTGACACGGTTCTCATGGCCAAACAGAATGGAGACCCGTGTTCCTTTGAGAACATCCCAAACATTTATGGTGTAGTCGTTGTAGCCGCCAAATAGTAAGCGTCCTGAAAGGTTCAAACAAAAACATAAATGTTTTAAACTCTGCATACAAAAATAATAAATGTTAAGCTCCAATTACTGCCGTTTGGTTGAATGACTAGACTAATACTGAGGTGTATATGTCTCACCACTGAGAGAGAAATCAACACTGGAGACCCCAAATATGATGCTCTCTTTGGAATAAATTGCCACTTCTCTGTCTGCTCTTAAGTCAAACAGCCGGCACTGTAAAAAAAAAAAAAAAAAGGTCAGTGTTTGGATGTTAAAGTTATTTTCAATATGTTTCCATTTGTACTTTTGGTGGTAAATATTTGATTACTTACTGTTGCATCATCTGAGCCAGATGCAAATGCATCTCCACTGGGATAGTATCTATAAAAAAAAGAAACACAGACAACACAGTTAGGACCGAGTAGGATTTAATTAGTTGACGTTTAGCGACTCCAAGTGGTGACATGAAAGAACACACTGTGCAGTGGAAGATGTGACAAGTCATAACATTTTACACAGGGGTTTTCAAATATCTGCTTGTTTCCCCTCACTGATGAATTCCAAATATTCTCATTTTCACTTATCACGTAAAATGACGATTAGCAGCAACTTACCGCACACTATTTATGTCCGATTCATGAGTTTCAAAGGACTGAATACACTGTCCTGAACGCATGTCCCACACATTGGCCTTCTTATCACAGCCCTGCAATCATACAGAATAATGTGGTATAGAACCAAATGTGTGAAGTAATTCAGGGAAATTTGAATAGCAATAATCTGAAGTGAAGTTAGGTGTCCTCACCCCTGAAACGAACGTATTTCCAGTCTCAGAGGGGGCGAGGTCCAGACAGAGCACGTCTGCAGCATGTCCATGGAAACTCTGCAACAGCTGCCCGCTCTCAACATCCCATAATGCACATGTTCCATCCCCACTGGACGTCAAGATCTTTAACACAAGCAGACGATGAGGAGGAAGAATAGTGTCTGTTCTGAAGATCAGTAAAAGTCTATGTGGGCTAACACACGGCTATAAATGGATTGTCTTTGCTGCGTGAAGCATCATGTGACCAGGACGTCAAACCAGGAGCAACTGGCTGCTGTGAATTATTAACAGGGAGCTCTTTACATGGGAATATTAAAAGGCAGGGATTTCTGATTCATAATGAGGGATAGTAATGAATGAAAACAAAGCAACCGTGTTTGCAGGAACCTGGAGTATCAAATTGGGGGGAAATTGCTTTTGGTGTGAGTTTTTGTGCATGGTCGATGATCTCACCTGCATATCGGAGTTGGTGAAGCTGCAGGCTGACAGGTAGTTTGTGTGCATGGCCACTGACTTCTTCTTGGCAGCCAAGTTCTCATTTTTGTCCAGAGAGAGGGGATACACTGAGCATTTATTATCCAGGCCCCTGCGACAAGAAAATCACCAAAGTTTACAAAAAGACAACGGAAACCCAAACCGATGACACGGCCCATTTGGACTCCTCACGAGCAGGAAGACACTCACCCACAAGCTACAGCACAGCCGGAGGGGGCGTAGGCGCAGGCCATCACCCAGGTGCAAGGCATTGTCACAGCGTGCTCCTAATAAATATCAAAACACACAGCTGCATGAGTCGCGTCAGGACAGCAAGATGAATCAAATTCATTAGAATCAATTAATTGGAGCAGAACAGGAAGCTTTAGGCTGTTACACATCAGCGGTGTAACCGTTTGTCCAAAAGCAGAAAATAAAGCCAAACAGGCATTTTAAATACATTTGAAACATTCTTGTGGTCAATGTTCAACTAATAGCAATCTCTGAAGTCCGTGCCCCTTCGTCCTCACTCATTAAAATCGTTTGCGTCATAGATGATGATGGATGGTGATGTGGAAATATTTCACATCTCCTCATTTCTTTTATGCCTCACAGATTTGAGTGAAATTCTCAATTAGTGGTTCAATTTATGATATTTCTATACAAAGGCTCCCTCTGAGACATTCACAAACACGACATTCCAGTTGTATGCACCAATGATATTCATTTTTCTGTTGTTATTTGCATGTTTGCCTAAATTAGGATAATAAGATCAAGCTGATGGGTACCTGTTTATTTTTGCTTTTGTCTTTAGAAATACCAAATACTAAATATGAATTTCAGACTTCATAGAAATACTTCAAATATAATTATCTGAGATGCAAACAGTCTTTGATTGAACTAATCGGTTGACTTGGTGTCAGGGAGCATATCTGAAAAACTGATTTATGACAAGCTTGAAGGAGGATGCAGTAGGTAAAATGTGAAAATGTTTTTTAAAATCTCAGCATTTTACAAAAGAATGTTTTTGTAATAAAATATATATTTTTAGAATATATAAAATTACCTTGTTTGTGGTGAAAGCATCCCATACAATCACCTTTCCATCCTGGAAAGATATTAGAACAAGTACAATATAAAACACATGTACTGTAAATTATGCGACATACACCGGGCTAAACACATAAGCAGAGTGTGTGACCTGTGAGGAGCTGACGATCCTCCTCTTGTCCTTACACCAGTCCATACACAGAACTTTGTTGCCATGTCCCTTCAGAGTTCTTCGGGTCTTCATGACAAACTGACCCAGCCCATCCACCTTCTCTGCCACTTGATGTACTGTGAATATATAAATACACACACATGCACAGTATATTAAACCCTCTACTGAATACACACTGGATTAATATTCCCAGGGAGCAATAAGGATTAAAGTCGGATTACAATATATACAGGAATATTTTTAAATGAATCTTCTGTCATATCTTCTCATAAACAAACACGCACAAGAAATCTTTCTTTTTTTTTTAATTATGTTTTTAGGTCTCCTTCCAACATCTTATTCCACATCTGCCCTAAAGCTGAGATGTGATGGGAATAAACCACTACATAGAAGAAATCCAGATGGAAGTAGTGGGCTGTAAAATGGGGAAGCAAACAAACATACTGCTCAAGTCGCCTGTCAAATATCTGAGGAAACGTCGAGCCAATCCGGCCAATAATCAGCTCGGACACACTCACATCTCTGAAAAACTGGCAACATTCGTCCTCCTGCTAAAATGCATTTGGCTCGAGACATTTGCTTTTATTTGTCCCGTCACAGTGTACACGCAGCGGTGGCTCGAGGCCTCTCCATTTTCAGAAGCACTCACGTTCAACGTCGTGCAGCTTCGCCCTTTCCTCCTCCAGCTTCGTCTTCAGCGTGTCCGACTCCGTTTTGAGATGGGACAGAGTCTCATTCCGCTGTACCTCCTGTGTCGCCATTTCAGGGACTAGAGGGGATCTCATATATTTCCTTCGTGCAGGCAGCGATCGGCAGCGAAAAGGCTTGAAGCAGAGCTAACAGCTGATGCTGCTGTCATGACGTCACAGGGAGAAGATGCTCCACCAGTCTTCATGAAGAGGAGGAGGAGGAGGAGGAGGAGGAAGAGGAGGAAGAGGAGGAAGAGGAGGAGGGTCCTGCCTCCCGGTGATGCTGCTGCTCAGCTCGGGCTGCATCCTCAGCAGCCTCACTACTCTACCGCTGATAATGCATTTAAATACTTCCGACATGGAAATCACAATACTGTTATGCAAACTGCCATTAAGAGCCATTTTGTTATTGTTATTGTTTTGTTAAGCCTCCCACCACTTGGGGGCGCAGTGTCGCTGTCAGTTAGGCGACAGGTGAACATACTCAGGAGGGTGACCAGAGGTGTGGCTGATTGGGAAGAAGCAAACAGGTGTTGACCATTTATTTTGTCCATGATTTAGGAAATAGACGTATGACAGAGAACATTTCTCTCCTATATAAGTTTCTGTATTGAGTTAATGATTTGATTGATTTCACTTTTATTTTTGATCACACTGACGACTGTGAGGTCATGTCCTTATTGATGGGTATTTAATTGGCTCATATCTCCAGCACTGGCACCCAGTGATCGCACTCGCTGTCTACTTTGTTAGCGTTGTTTGTGTTTGGCTACTTTGGCAAAATATTCAACAAAGACATTAGAAAATGAAATGACCTCTGTATTTCAAACATTTTGGCCACAGACCTCAATTTTAAATATATTGTGTTCATTGTTTATTTAAAGCGTTCACATATTTACATATACAGTAAATTAGTCATAGGCCCCCGGACTGTAATGAGAGGTTGAAGGCTGGCTGTCAGACCCTGGTTAGGAAGCTCAGGTGAAGGCTGCTCGGGACCTGCAGCAGCTCCAGAGCCTGCGAGGACGGGCAGAAAGGAAACGTGACCTGGAAACGATAGTCTGAGTCCAGCATCAGCTGTGAGCTCGACCCGTCACGATCTTGAAGTAATGACTGCAACAGGGAGAAACTTGACATATTAAATCAAGTGCAAGTATGACAGGTAAATAAGTATTTCATGACATCACTGTACTTTAAATTAGAAAAGTGGGTTGCATTAAAATTAGAAAATAAACAATCCAGCATGTGCACCTGAACTTTGCGAACAAATGACGACGTCACCCTTTTCTCAAAATCATCGATGGGAGTGTAGGAGTTCAAAATCTTGACAATCTGTAAATTTGAATGTAACTGTTAAGCTGGATTTTTCCAATATCAAAAATATGGCATGTGTGGCATGGATAAAGTACCTGAACCGGGTTGAGCTCAGTGCATTTTTCAGAGATCTCCTTGGCGTCGTCGTCAGTGGACTTGTTGACTTGCAGCAGCCAGGCGGCCTGAGACAACGGCATCAGAGTATCTAGAGCATTAGAGCTTTGCAGTTCCTTCTCTTGCAGCCATTCCTCGAGGTAACTGATGTTACACCTGAACAAACAAAAGCTATGAACTCATTTTTGTCTGCGTAGGAAATCTTCTTTATTCTCATAAAAACAACCACCGACCTGATTTGCATTCCCTTTCTGCAGGAACACATGTCTTTTCGGAGCATGATGTTGTTGAGGGTGGTCGCACCAACGAGGAAGAACATTTGCTTGACTGCCTGTTTGATGAGTCCCTGCTCCATGCCATGCTGGCTCATGGTGGAGTGGAAGACACTGAGCTGCTGAACGATGGAGGAGATGGTGTGCGTCTCTGAGTCCTCGTAGGTGCTGTTGGAGCGCTTCCTGAAGCCCGACGGCTTCATGCTAGAAATCCCCTGTAGGCTCTCGTGCTCCAACAAACCTGGCACTGTAGGGCGAGAAAGCCAAGCAGCAGATTTAAGGTAATAATAATGGAGGACCACTTCCAAAATCTGCATGTGATAATGGTGATGATGAAATACCAATTGCAGGAGTTAGGGTCTTTTCCATGATGGAGACAAACTGATGGTAGATTTGAATGGCCAGGTCGCTGAGAATCTGTCTGTGTTCAGACAAATCAAAATTCTGCAAGCAGTTCTTTTTCTGCCGAGGAGTATTTTGTTTCAGGAACTCCTTCAAAGAGACAAGAGCATGTAAAAATATGCCTGCTATATACGATATTTTCAATAAAAACAATAACAGTGCATTCAGGGTAAAGACAGACCTCCTCCCCGCTGTATTGTTTCAGACAGTTGAGCAGCTGATACATGTTTGAGAGCCAGAATGACAGCAACTCAAAGTCTTTCTGCTGACTCTGAAATAAATAAAAAAATGTCATGTTGCTTTCATTTCTTTTCAACAACCAATTGTTTGTAATTCTAATTATCAATTCATATATTTATTTTTCTAGCTGTTGATCCTTTTCACATGATCAATATCACAAAGTAAAATAATGAAAGTAAACTACACGGGTGCCAACATTCAGGCAACCTAATCTGAAATATGGTTATGAGTAATAGCATTTGCATTATTATTATTTGATTATGATACTGTTATTTATTTAGCAGATCTACAGTTGAGATAAAGGCTACTTAAATGAGAATTAACCTCACCATGATGACCTTTTTGACCGCAACGATGATCACATTCATAAGAGACTTGAGCTTGACTTCATCGTTCAAGTAGTCGGCATGGCGGATGCACATGAAGAGGATGTAAGCCGGCAGACCGGGGATCATATTTACCACCACACCTTTGGGCTTCAGGTCTGTGAGTAGAATATGGCAAGTTTAATTATAATGTATTCCCCCTCAACATCCAGAGGACCACAGCATACACGCAAAGGAAGTCACAAAATAAATGAAGAAGAATACCCAGAATGATGTTTTGAATGAGCCTGGATTCATCCTCTCTCTTGTACTCCAACATGCCAAGGTAATCTTTGGGAATGGCTGGTGCCGGCGTTTGCTTGGCTGTGCGACAGAGGTTAAAGTGATGAACATACAGAAGGTGGATTCATCTCATAATGCGCGTGTATAAAGCGCAGCAATACCTTTCTGTGATGTTTCGAGGCTCCTTATGTGATTCTGGAGTTTCTTTATTATTCTGTCTTTCTGGTCCAGCTGCTCTTCAAAGTCCTGAACGAAAAGCACAATTTGTTTCTGCCTTTAATACAGACAAGACACACACACACACACACACACACACACACACACACACACACAGACACAGACACAGACACAGACACACAGACACACAGACACACACACAGACACACACACAGACACACACACACACACACACACACACACACACACACACACACACACACACACACACACACACACACACACATACCATATTCTCAGCAGTTAACTGGGAAGTCTCCTGTCTCAATTTGTTCTTAGCTTCGCTCTCCATCAGCTGCTGTCTCTTCAAATGAGCAGTCTCGTCTTCCAGCTCCTCTACTCTGCCTTGAAGATCCCTCTTCAACTCCTCCAGCTCTTCAGCTTTTACCTCAAAGTGCCTTAAGGAGCAACAGAAATCAGGCCGACTCAGAAAGGACGATCACTTCTTTCATCAAGAAACAGATTCTAATTCGGGTGTTTTACCTGCGTTGGGAGCTCTCCTCTTTAATCTTCTTTTGAAGAATGTTTGTGATCTCCTCAGTTTTTTCTTTCGGGTTACATGAACAAACAAAAAAATAATAAACAAAGGAACAAGGGAAATTCTAATCTGCAAAATAGCTTCATGATGTTGGGGAAAACAGACCTGCTAGCTCTGTGCTCTGCATCTCTACGTGGGCCTCCAATTCTTGTTTTTGTCTCTGCAGCTCTGAAGCCTGCAGCTTGAGCTCCGGTATAACCTGTGGATCCATGAAATAAGGGAAATGACGCAATGTTCTGCACCTCATCTATCCAAAGGAAGGAAATATGGGATTTAAGAATGCAATAACGCACTGAGTTCTCGCTGCTGAGCCTGGACACTTCTTGGCGAATGTTTTCGTTGAGATTACTCTTCTCCTGGAACAGGTTTTGCAACTTGCTGTTCTCATTTTGAAGGTGGTCCACCTTCAGTTGCAAGCCCTCTACTTGTGTCTCGTAGCTTTCCTTCTGCTCCTTCTGGCGGTTTTCTAGTATTCTGCCGTCAATGGTGGAACCGTGTTAAACAGGATCAAGAGTAAACAAGTTTGTCACACAGGTAAAGAATAAAGCATAATAATACTGCATTAAGTGACGGGATTGCTATGGTTGTCAGTAGAAATAGACCTGGTCGCTTTCTGTAGGCCATCAAAGGCTGCCAGCAAATCTTCAACTTCATAAATCTTCTCCGAGTCGTTTGGAGTTAGCCTTCAGAGAAACAATGTGTGAGATGAAATGACTAAAAGAGATATGGAACAGCTACGATCTATATAAAATATTGGAGTTACCCCAAAAGAACCTCGTCCTCAACAACACCACCAAGAAGTTGTCTCATAATATCGTTAATTTTAGCTGCAGAAAGATATTCAAGTATTATCAGTACAATATTGTCGTAATTTATGTATAACAACACTTCTTTTTTAAAACTGCAGATAAGTTAAAGTATGTACCTCTTGCTTGTTCCGACTGTTGCTTCATCTTTCGGTCCATGTTATTCCTCTGGTTTTGCAGGTTGTTGAGATCTCTGCGGAGTTCGGGAATGACCTTGACGTGTTTGGTGAGCTGGATGACCTGTTCCTGCAGGTCAGAGTTCACCTGGCCCGCCTCCTCCAACTTCCTCTGCAGACTGATTTTCTGTTCTTTCAACCTCTTAATCTCCTCTTTCAGACTTTCCACCTCCGTCTCATGGTCCTGTCTCTGGATCTCTGCGTTGTTCTCTGCAATTCTGACAAAAGTCATCTCATCAACTGAATAAAGAGTCAGAGTTTGCCTTCGCTAGACAAATATTTGCTTCATGCTCTAAAGGAGGGAGACTGTACAGTTCCATTACTTACTTTCTAAACCTTGCTTCATATTCTTTCTCTTCCAGGAGGCTCATCTTTATTTGATCAAAGCTCTCTGTAAGAGTGTAAAACCGGTCACAGATTTGCTGCACATTCTAATAAGAGTAGCATACACAGAGATCTTGACTCGTATTACCTTTGGCCTCTTTGGTGCCAGCTTCAAACCTTTTCTCCAAGCTCTGCTTTTCAAGGTTTAGTGCATCTATTTCCTTCTGAAGCTGTGCAGTTGTCTGGAGCAATAATACAAGTGTTTTTAAAGGGCTCATACATCCTGCTTCATAAGCAAACAGAAGATGCAAACAATCTGTAACAACTGGTTTCTAGCATCAACTTAAAGACTGACCAGACTTGCTGCCTCTTTGGTGTTCTTCTCTCTGGCCTCCACGGATGCCTTCTGGCTGGTTGATTTTATCAGCTGTGCCTCCAGACCCTGAAGCTTGTCCACGGTTTGAGAGTGGGAGTTGGCCAAGCTTGTAAGTCTTTCCATCAACCCACGGTTCTCTTTGTTCTGTAGGGATACAAGGATTTAGTGACATCCTCTCCATGAAAGCCAGAGCTGAAGTAACCTTGGAAGCATCTTTACCTGCTCTTCAACCTTCTTTCTGAGCTTCTGAACCCTGAAGGAGAGCTGAACATTGAGCACCAGCCGACGCATGGTTTGAAAACGCCGTCGTGCCAGCCATGCCCTGCTATACTTCTGTAGAATGAGGGCCTTCTGCTCCTCTATCATCTGAGAATTCATTAATTAAGAAACAGCGGAGCATGAATGACATGTGGTTACAATTTGTAATTTCAGCAAATTAAATAATACAAATGACAAATGAATCAGCTTCACAGACCTTCTTATACCGTTTACGGGCCATCCAACCTCGCGTGAAGGCCTGGATGGTGATGGAAGCCAGACGGACAACTAGGAAGATCTGTGTCATGCGGTAACCTCTCCAGTATCTCTGGATCACCAGTGCTGCCCAGCCCTGCTTCAGCGTTGCAGCAGTCACGGTTTTACTGCAGAACAAGAGGGCGCACATGTCAGAACCCTGACGGAAACAAAGAGGACAACAAAACTGAAAGTGAATGCCTCTAACCGGATTGTCCTCTTTCCACGGATGTACTGCTGGAGGATGATGGCTGCCTCTCTCATGCGTAGGTACTTCCTCCTCTGGCTCCACCCACGGGCGTGTTTCTGGATGGTCACGCAGGCTCCTCTAAGTCGGTCCAGGCGCAGCTTCTCGAGATAAGCTACCTGACCAGCCCGGAAGAAGATCTTTGTCCGGCCAAACTTGTACTGGTTGGGGTCCTGGAGATCAAGCCATGAGGCCGAAGTTATACACTAACATGCAGCGCACAATAATGCATGACAATGTTGTATCAAAAGGCAATTAAAGAGACGGCTAACCTGAATCAACCTCTGCAACACGTTCTTGCAGGTCTGTTTCTTGTCATTGAAGTCTGCCTCTTGATGTGACATCAGGATACTGTATCGGCTATAGAACTCATTGTATGTCCACCTGTTAACAAAAAACATGTAAACCATTACAATATGAGCATATGGAGATTTTGTTTTGGCTGATATAGAAGGGTGTAAAAGAGAATCACCTGGACGGATAGCTCTGTGCACTGATACGAATAGTCTCAAGGACTCCACACGCTCGCAACTGCTGCACCACCCTCCTGGAGTCATATCTAAAACAAACAAACAAGGAAACACTTCCTTCAACCACAGACACAAACACACACAAATGATTGAGGCTGACAGATTGATTCATGTCAAACACAGTTTCACCAGCACTCACTCAAATGGGAGCTTTTCATCATTGGGCTTAATGCAGCGTACATAGTGAGGGGTGGTAGCATTCAGGGTTTCCATCAGTAAAGAGAGGGAGCTGCAGAACTATATTTAACCATGAAGTTCATCAGAAAGGATAAAAATACAACACAAACAAAACAGAATTGTGTCACACAACATAACATGGAAACTTCAGTGGGTTTAATCTCCAGTGAGCAGCGACATAAGCAAACATGGTCACCTTATCTCCCACAGAGGTTCTCAACTGTTTATTGGTTGGTTTCACTCCAGGTCTGGCAGGTCTCACTTTGACGACTTTACCCGTCACAGAGCTTTGCTTCTCCTCTCGGAAAAAGTTGGCCAGAAATGGAAACTGATAACAGTTGCAAGCAGGAGAATTAGGAAAAACATAGCTGCATGGATTGGCATAAATGAAAAGACCCTCCAATTTGCTAACTTTTTAAACACTATAATATATATTAAAATGAAACAGGGCCTTTGATTACCTTACTGGCTCTCATAATGTCAACCAATTCTTCATACAGAGCGTCTCTGTTCTTTTCAAGAAAACCTGTACATTGATATTCCACCTGTTAATGGAAAAAGATTTGCATAGTTCAAAAAAGGCATCTGTCGGGAATCCAACAGCATTAATAGTGAATAATAGTAGGAATGACATTTGTGTGACATTATGCTGGGAATGGGTTTCTAAAGGTCACCAGACTGCACCTTGTCTGCAAAGTGTTGAATAACAAATGCCTCATTTGATAACCTGGGCTTCTCAAACAGAGGATTGGCATCAAGGTAGTTGAACAGCTTTTGCAGCCAGCTTTGATCAGTTCCCTGAGGAAACTGTAAAGTAAAAAGACATATATGTACAGGAGGCACAGCTAAAGTAAGCAAAACGTTGTTCACATTCACATCACAGCCATTCAATTACCAAGCATTCTTCATCAAGCAAGTCCAGGATCCCCATCTTCGCTTCAATCAGGTCAATGACCGGCTGGTTGTCATAGAAATCTATCAACGTCCACGGTATGTCCTCTCTCATGTACTCCTCTTGCTCCAGCTTGAACACGTGCTGATTGAAAAAAGAGAAAGACGACAGAATAACCCCCTGGGCCGAGAATGCTTTGTGTGCAGTGTCTTACAATGATTTAGAAATATGGTGAAGCATACCAAGTTAAACTGCTGTTGAAGCTTCTCGTTTGCATAGTTGATACAAAACTGCTCAAAGCTGTTGATGTCAAACGTTTCAAAGCTGCAGACGAAAGAAACAAGGATCACATCACTAAAGGCCATATGAGAGACCGAAACATCGATCATCGTTGTATCTGCATTACCCATAAATGTCCAGTACACCAATGAAAGCGTGTTGCTGTCCCGGAACCTGCAGTGCAGTATTTATCCTCTTAATAATACAGTCGAACAGATGGGCATAGATCTGCTTGGCGAGGGCATCTCGGGCATTTACGGCCCGCTCTATGGGCACCGGCTTCACCACCGTCTCAGCCACCAGAACGATCCTCCGATGGCACAGCCAGCGCCCCAACCCTTCTGCACTCACGCTCAGCAACTCACAGAAGACCGCCAGGTGTGTGTCACCAGGCTGGAAGATATATGCAAATGAATATGTGAACTGAACCAGGTTAATGTTTTAAGATCTAACCTCGCAGACAAAAAGCCATTTAGGCTTGGAGAGCTGAGACTCACAGGAACTGATGATTTTCCATCTCCAGAGTTTTTGATTTTGACATTTCCCAAATGCAAAATGGCAGCCAAAACTTTGAACACGTTTGACTGGAAGTCCTCCTTCAACCCTGGAGAGGAAGAGAGGGGACGGTAACGTAGACGTCACGCTGAAAGCAAGTTACATTCTGACAGATAAAGTGTTTTTTTTACCCAGCAGCGAGAAGGTCTTTCGAGTCTCCTCCATGTCTTTCTTGTCATCGACACCTTCAATACTGATATCACCGCCCTTGCAGGTGTACCGGAACTTATCCGCACTCACTACAGATGACAGGAATATACAATCAAGGCAGTCTTACAATACAATAATAAACAAAAGTCGCTCAATCAACCTTCATTAGAAACACTCACACAGTCTTAGATTCTTGAACTGTGGCAGGTGAGCACAGGAACACATCTGGTAGAATATGTGATAGTTTCGCTCGTTGTCTGTCTGAATAACATAAGAGTATCATTGTTATGTATCAGATATTTCTTTTTTAAATAACACAACACCTTCATCTCATACACTACCTGAAAGACGACTCTAGATTTCTCTAAGAGGTAGGTCCTCATGTTCGCTCCGATGATCCGGTACCTCCTGTCGAAGCTGATCTCTGTGTATTTCCCAAAACGGCTGCTGTTGTCGTTCCGGGTGGTCTTTGCGTTTCCTATTGCCTGAGAGAAAGTCGCCTCAGTTCATCAAGTCTCTTTATTAAGTTTTCCCAAAGATATAAGTTGTTATAATTAATGCACTGGGGGCTTTATACTGGTTTGCTGTTGTCACAGTCCTGAAACATTGACCATTCGGCCAGTTCAGTGGAGAGGACAGCGATGTGTTGCCTTGTGAGTACAGAGCTCCTGGTCCAGTAAAATCATACCTCTGTTATCGGATTGGATGCCAGGACTTTGTCTTCAACGTGAGTCTTATTTCCAGATTTGCTCACAACAGCAAAGTACCTCATGGCATACCGAGCGGACACCGTTTTCCCAGCTCCAGATTCACCACTGACGATGATAGACTGGTTCTTGTGGTTTCTGAGAAAAATAATATCAGTTATAAGTTGACTGTACACGCTATTTTATGTGATAATTTTGTCTTTTATTTACCTGGCCATCTGTTTGTAAGCCTCCTCTGCGACCGCAAATATATGAGGGTCCATGTCTCCCATGTTCTTGCCTGAGTAGGCATGAATGATTGCATCTCCATAGACGTGAAGCTGTTTGTATGGATTTACAGCCACCAGTATAATACCTGCAATTGAGGAAGGAGCACAGGCTGAGACAAGAGCACCAACAGGCAGGATCCAGTTTGACAGTCAAAGATTTGTTTCCACAGTACCACAGTAGGTGTAGATGATTCTGGACTCTGCAAATCGCACTTTAAGATTATGAAGGACTGCAGGTTCGTGCAGGTAGCTGAGGGCGGTGAGGTCGTTCTCCCCCACCAAGATGTCCGGGTTGCGAAGCGGAGGGAGTTGTGGTGTCGACGGGTCAACAGGGAGGTGGTGCTCCTGTGCAAAGACAGGTTATGTAAAAGAGGCAGGTCAGCTGTTACTCAACATCATAAATCCATTGCAGCTGCATGTGAAGGTTTTATCAGTCACATTTTACTCACAGTGCCATCTTCAAGAAGCAATTCGAGAACATTATCTCCAGAATGAAAGTTTCTCATAATCTCGGCTGATTTCCACACATGTTCTGCGTCTGGTATCCACACTCTGTTGTACTATGGGAGACGATTTCAGTGGTGTCAAGATAACCATTTAACAATGTATCTATTTTAAATATATAACACTGTAAATGTAATACAATTCCCTGTGTGAACATCTACTTAATAAACTATGATGACCTTAATTACTTTCCTATTTAACAGCATTCCATCATAGTTAATTTGCATATTAACAAGTCATGAAGATTTACATTTAAACCGTTGAGTACGGGTTAACAGTTGAGCATTTAGACCTTAAGTCCAGCTTCCTCTACATCTCTGCAACTTAACTGAGCTCTGACAAAGTTTCCATATGTTTCTGTAAAACAACATAAAGTTTTCATTATCTCTATTCAAATAGAAACATGGTGCTTTTCTCTTACCTCGGTGTACAGTTCCAACAAAGCCATATTTATGCATTATTGTTTTAGCTTCTCTTGTCAGTATTGTCAGCGTTTGTATCACTGTACTTTCCAGGTTACCAACGAATTTCTTCCTTCCCCTCACAACTATGCAAGTATCTCCAGTCAAACGTGAAACAAACACATGGCTTTCCCGGTTGTAGCTTTCAAAATAATACTCACTGAATTATTCGAAATCTCTTTTAAGTTGAAACAAAAAAAAACTTGAACCAGTTTTCCACTGTCTTTGAAATGTTCACCCACGGGTCAGTCTGACATGTTAATGTCTGCTTCAATTTCATGTACATGTACTAATAGTATTCTGTATTCATTTATTTTACTTGACCAGTTCTGAGGAAATAAAACGGGAGAACAATTAAAACTATTCAATTCAAACAATCTGAAGACATTCTAACTCAAGGCCATGATGTGGAGTCACATATAGGCATTGCTAAAGTTTGAGGGGTCACCACATTAAAGAAAAATCCTCCCATCTAAAGTGACAAACCTGACGCTTTTATTCTGAAAGCCTCGACACTCATGTCCCAGGTGTCGCGCGTCTTCCTGGTTGGTCTGTCGCACACCTGCTGCGGACTTTGCCTGCCTGACTCCGCCCTCCCGTCTTGTGACAGCGGCTTGGGAGAGTGGGTGTGCTCGTATGATCAAGGATTCTGACAACAAAAGAAACCGGATACAGACCTCAGTCTGCTCCCCATATATGAAGGCATTCCAGCCGGTGCTTCCTCATAAGTCGTTAAAAGAAAATAGTTTTGAGTAAATAGTTCACAATATCACTGCACTTGTGAAAAATGTGGGAATACCCAACTTTTCCACATTACTGGTGAGCACAGGACATAAATCAGTTATTAACTTTTTATGTATTTACATTTGGAAATACAGAGCAATAATGAACGCGGAAGGAAAAAAGCTAAAGCATAGACTGAAGGCCGGTGTTAGTTACATTACATGCATGCATATTTCTAAATCCTAGAGCCCCAAACCTTTCCATGGTGAGGACTCTATAGCTCTTCTCCCAATTAGATGAGGCTCAGAGTGCACTTCTGTGTTTATGTATATGTCTTGCTAAATACCAATTACCCGCCACAGTGAGTGTCAGTCAGTGTCACAAAAGGATTCCACATTTTCTTTGGGACTCTCTGGTGGTTCCACTTTGAAAACAGTGAGCTTGTGATAACACATGTGTAACACCTCGTGAGGTTGTAAAACTGTGTAGCACTTCAAACCATCTTACAGAAAAGCCAGCCTTTAATATGACCAACATTAAGACTGGTTAAAAACATACTGGAATCAGTTTCTGTTCCATCTGTTGTATGGACACTAATACCATCACTTGATATTAGAAGTTACAGAAATACAAAGTTATGGAAATAAAACAGGATTTTATAAAGAGACATTTTCAATATTTAAATAACATGAACATCAAATCTCATTGGTTATCTTCTCTTTTTTTGTTTTTTTAATTTGTTACTAACTAACAAATTCATAGTTACCAGGATACATTCATATATCCCAATAATCAGAAACTTGTCACTTTCAGTCCAGTCAGATTTTTTTTACTTGAATTCAGGTATTATATTAGGTAAGAAATCTACACATGAATTCACAAAATACTATCATAACCTGTATCGGCAAAACATTAGGAGGGGACATATGACCTTTAAAATACTTTTCAGATTCACCATTTACACAGTTATTAATCTTTGGCTATGCAGTGCTGGAAAGCTGATACATAAATGCAGTGAACAACACTACAACTGGTATAAACTTTGGTCAGTCAGTGTGTTTACTCTGGTAAAAGTGTCCGAGGTCTCTGGTCTAGATGCGGGCGAGGAAGCCCAGATTGAGGCTAGCAGGGACCTGGATGGTCTCCAGGGCCACAGAGGAAGGTGTGAAGGGGAGAGTGATGGAAAAGATCTTCTTTGCGTCCATCATCAATGTGGTTGACTCAACTCTGTCTTTCAAAAGGTCCTGAATTGTAAACAGAAACGCATATAGGAAAAAGAAAAAAAAACATGATACAATAGCCTTAATAAACACAAGACTGAGTATAAAGCTGCCCAACATTATTGCAAATTTACAAAACATCTACTCACTTTAATAGTTGCGATGAAAGTGGTTGGCACTCGCTCTTCAAACTCAATCACTGGGGTGTACAAGGTCAACACTTTCACAATCTGCAAAGATAAACACATAATAATCAAAGCACTATCAACACATCATATCTGCCAGTGAAGAAAGCAGAACCTTTACGGATACCTGTGCTGTGGTGAGGGCAGAGCACATGGTGCAAATAACTTGGGCGTCTGCCTCAGTCTTCTTCTTGATCTGTAGAAGCTGTGCAGCCTGTACGAGAGGCTCCAGAGTCTCCTTGGCACCGCAGTCTGACATCTCCCTTTCTGCCAGCCACTCCTCCAAGTGCCATACATTGTACCTGAAGCCAGAGGCATTGAACAAACAATTAAGACTAAACCAATGTAACGTCTAGCAAGGTCCATTCTGTTCTGTGAGGTCAGAGTACGAACAACAGTGTTTTGAAAACAAAAACACTAAACATATTCCCTGTGCATGATGCTTTTATTCACCTTATTTATTTAAAATACTATCTGAGTAGCATGTTTTTTTTCTGTTTGTGTACAATTTTAGACTCCACAATACTATGAGGATAAATGATTGTCTATAATCTTTGTAACAATCAGACCACAGTCTGAGATTCTACCTGAGACAGCTTGCTTGGTGTATGTAAGCACTAACACACCTCAATCCACACTCTTCTGCCCCTCTAATTTCATTGCATGAAGTATAATAACAACTGGCGGATGGCCCTTCTATGCAGTACCTGATCTGCAGGCCTTTACTCCAGGAGCACATGTCCTTCCTCAGCAGCAGGTGGTTGAGTGTGACCGCACAGATGATGTAAAACTGCTGCTTGACTAGTTGTTTAATGAGGTCCAAGTCCATCCCGTGCTGACTCATGATGGTGAGGAAGACGCCAAGACGCTGCAGCAGGACTTCCACTGTAACAGCCTGCTCTGAGAAACTGGTGCTCCTCTTCCTCAGGCCGGTCGGTTTGGACCCCAAAACACCCTGGATTGTCTCGTGCTCCAGCATGCTTGCCACTACACAGAAGGTACAAATTGAGGGGAAATAAATGTCATGTGGTTCGGTTAAAGTCAGCAAAAGAAAACATTGTTACGGTGAGATTGTCTTCTCACCAATCAGGGGCTGCAGGGTGTCCTCCATGCATTTAATGAGCTGGCGGTAAATTTGGATGGCTAGATCACCAAAGACCTGCTGGTACTCAGACAGTTCAAAGTTGGCCAGGCAGTGCTCATTCTGCTTGGCAGTGTTGTGCGTCACGAAGGCCTGCAGTAAATAGAGCTTACGTTAATAAAAAGGGACTTGTACAGATGTAAACATTATTCTGGTATCTGCTAAAGCCTTCTCAAGTTTACCTCATCTCCACTGTACTGCTTCAGGCAGTGCATTAATCTGCATGTGTTGGCCAGCCAGAAAGACACCACTTCAAAATCATTTCCTCTCCTCTACAGAAACAGTTTGAAAATTAATTCAAAATAAAAGCAACCGTCTTTTTTTTTGTGTGTCAAAGTCATGTCCACGTTTAGTTGTATACTACACCTTAATGACCCCCTTGATGCTGCTGATGGTGGCATTGAGCAGAGTGCTGACTCTCTGATCATCATTCACATTGTCTGCATATCGTACGCACATGAAGATGATGTAAGCCGGAAGCCCGGGAATTAAGCCGACTGCCACACCACGAGGCTTCAGATCTGAGAAGATTTTAGCATTTTAAAAAGGGAAATCCACAAATAAATGTGTCCTTGATCTATGAAAAACATTTTGATGCTTGAGCAAAATAGGTTTAACATACCTACGACCAGTTTCTTAACCAAGCGGGTCTCGTCACCCTCCCTGTACTCCAACATGCCCCGGTACTCTTTCTCCTTACGGGTGATATTCACCGCTCTGATAGGCGCAGTCGTCACAGGGGCTTTACTCTTTTGCTGAGCACTCGCTGAATACAACAGAGACGCAACGTAAGAAATCACACGACAAAGGCTGTACTAATGTCATCTAGAAAATGTACTGTACAAACACATCCAATGCCATGTGTTACCTTCAAAATCGTCCACTTTTTTAATGTAAAGTTTCAGTTGTTTTTTCAACTTGCGTATAGTTTCGACTTGTTGCTCTTGCTGCTCCATGAGTTCCTAAAAGCATGTAAGCACACAAGATTAGTGTGAGGGCAAACCAAACTTTCATATCATGCAAAAGTGTATATTTTAAAAACTGTAAAATTAAAACATCTGTGTAAATAGCAACATGGTGAGAATTATTTTTGTCCCATAAAAACCCTTTCCTAACTCTTCTGTATTTTACTGTGTGTTTGTAAACAATATATTTTTTGCTGATGCAATGTTTACTCGAACAACAATACATTTAATCTCATTAAGAAAACATTTTTAAATAAGAGGGCCCTCTCAAAAGGCAGATCCAATATCAGACAGCAACTGTTCATTATGAAGGAGCTCTGCATCGTGGATGGAATTACATAATAACTGATAAAAGGCAGAGTGATAAAACCAGACAGTGAGCAGACTCACCAGGTTCTCATTGGTGAGCCGTGTCATCTCATGCTTCAGGCTCGCCTCAATACGAGCATCTTCAGGCAGGAGGAGGCTCTGGGCCAGCAGCTTCTGCTGTTGCTCCTTCTCACCCTTAAACTTGCCCACCTCCTCAAGCCGTGTCTTATACTCCTCTTGGAGAGCACGTTTCTGCTCCTGCATCTGGCACTCCAAAAGTCTGGAAGATGGACAGATAGTATTCAATTCCATATGGTTTAGTCTTGCAGTAATGCACAGAATATGATTTCATTACCTATTGGTTTCTTTCAAGCCTTCATAAGCCAGCCACAGCTCTCCATCTTCATTGAGTGTGTGGATGTTAGTAGACCTGAGAAACAGCAACAGAGAATGTAAATAACACTTAACTGTGCTAAACTAACTGTACCATCTGATGGATTTAAACTGAGCCCCATGGTCTTACTTGCCAACATGTTGATATGAAGGAATTTCACTTAGATCCAAATTCACACCTTCCCCGAGCGCAGAGTCCTAGAAGTCAGTTCATATGTGATTTATTAGAAATAGGAATTGTCAGATGTCTGTTGCATTAAATGCAAAAATATCAAGAATTGACTTTCTCACCTTATGTTTAAGAGCCTCTTGGCGGACGATGTGGGACCGGAGGAGCAGCACTTCCTCTTTTCGCATCTCCAGTTCATCGTTGGAAGAACCGAGTTGTTTCAGCAGTATGTTGTAGGGTCGAGAGCCCGGGACAGGGGGCGACAATTCACTATTCTCATTGGTCAGAGACTTTCTCAGCTCATTTAGATCCTGCTTCAATTTCTTGTTGTCAGACTCCAGTTCTTGCCGCTAAGACATTTAGAGAAACACAAACAAGTCAAACAGCTACAAATTATTTTAGTTTCTATTCAACGTAAAGTTCTTTTCACTGTTTTCACGTATATTAATATGGTGACTCTTTGAGGACATCTCCTTTTTGGTTCGTTAGATATCTTGCTTTGGACACCTAACAAAGTCGTACATGTACCTGCTAAAGTCATACCTTCAGTGTTTCCAAGTCCAGTTCTGCTCTGCCAACAGTTCTCTGCTCCTCCACCTCCTTTTATGAAAGATATACACATAATGTAAATACTAACCATCCAACAGCAAATAGCAACTAATAGCGTACTGATATAAAACTTCAGTCCATACTTTTGCCTTTTCTTGTTGGGCTTCTTCTCTGTTATCCAGCTGCTGCCATAGTGACTCTTTGTCCTGCTCCAGTTCCTTCACTCGTCTCTGGAGCTTCAGTAGGATCGGCAGGTCCACCTTTGTCTGTGTCTCATCATAAGAAAACACAGCAAGCATTGGGTGAATCTCTTCACAAACTAACTAGAATGCTGCACTAATGAGATTATAGCACAGACAAGGCCAGAACTAAATGGTTCCCCAGCTGGTCCAAGAAATGAGTGTCCCGTGTTTGTAGCCACAGTGATCATGTATCACCAGCATTGTAACCGACTCGTTAGTAAAGCTGCTTTTTGGAGATAATACCAGTTTTCCCACAATGAAAACTATAATTTGTTGTAACTCACTGTGTTCACACCACAGCTGCTATTCCTTTATAGAAAATACAAACATTTCAAGCGTACAGGGGGTGAGCATGTCATACTTGACATGATACATTTTGGGCTGATATATATATATATATATATATATATATATATATATATATATATATATATATATATGTATTTCTAATACTGCACTAAACTGGACTGTACCTCTGTTTTTATGGAGCCGTCTTCCCCCTCAGAACAGCATAAGCTCTGACTGAACTCAGATGAGTTGCTGCTGTAGTTGGAGTCTGTCCTGTTGTGACCAGATTTGCTTGAACTCTGGTTATGTGTGAAAAAAGCAAATTACTGAAGGAATAGGCTGTCAGACCTTGACTTAATCAATCACGATAAAAAAATGTCTATAATTTGCACACTAACAGTGTTAACATTTTACATGTCGCTACAGGTAAATGGTTGTTGTACCTTTGTAAGCTACTGTCACATGAACTACTGAACCTTTTGATGAGACACCATGAAATTAAATAACCATGTTGTTAATGAAATGAAGTGCTTACAATGCTGAGATTCATCTCTTCCTTCACGTCTCTGTGCCGCTCCTCCAGATGCAGGTGTTCACTCAGCAGACTTTGGTAGCGAGACCGCTCTTCAGCTAAGTCCTTCTCCAGCTGTTTTGCATTCTCGACGTTGGTTTTGATATCTGAAAGAAAACAGTTTTATTCATTCATCCATTCATCCTAAATGCAGCCATTACTGAAGGAACGGAGGTTTGAAGTGAACTGCTCAGTACCTGTTAACTGATCTGTTTGTTCCAGGATTTGTTTGTTCATTTCATCTCTCTCGCTGTTCAGCAAGCTGTTCCTCATATTAAGGTCTTCTACCACCTGATCGCAAGAGGAGGCAAAATCATGTAATCTTATTAGTGTTTGCTACGGTGAAAACAACTTCTCTGAAATCTCAAGTGCTGAACTCATTTGCCTCCAGGTCAGCTGTTTTGGGTTCTGATCTTTGTAACTACAGTTGGTAAAGTCACCACAATGAGAAAAAAACCCCTAAGGACATTGGACACTTTTCTGGTGCGACATGAATTTTGTTCAACACGAGGTGTTTAGGGTGCTCCTTTAAAAACGGAACAAAGCGAGCCCCTCAGCAACACAAACGCAGTGGGCTAAATGCTTCCCTCTTGTTGAAAACAATTACAAAAAGCTGCCCCAGGATAATAAAATATCCTGTCTGATCATGTTCTTAGTCTTTAAACGTATTCATTATGGCTTTTAAGGTTTTGGAGACGGACAAAAGTGGAACAAAATAAGTTAATTAAATGCCCAAAGGGCAACAATTACAAGTTCCTATTTTGAATTTCATAAGCCTTTTGACACTAAAAACATTTCCATTTTTTCTAGAAGGTTTTGACAAGCAAACTTAAAAAACAAAAAGGGGATCACACATCAAGCAGTAGAAGCAAATGCCTTCCCCCCAAAAAAACATATATGGAAAAGAAAACCTAAAATCCCACAACTTCATGAATGTGGGGTGTAGATGTATTTCTCCCAAATGCTGTGTAATTTATCCTACCTATTATCACCCAGATAATTAAAGAAAGAGCGCTAAAATTGTAGTGACGTTGCCCAGCAGTCAAGTTGGATAAATCTAGATGAAGTAGGCCTACCTGTTGTGTCTGCTCCTTGTAGACCCTTGACTCCTCTTCCAGGCCATCTTTCTCTCTGCGGGTGATTTCCAGCTCGTGCTGAAGGAAGGAGAGCTGCTCCAGCAGCGAGGGAAGCTTCACGGCCTTTTCTCTGGCCTCCTGCTCCGATCTACGTAGGTTTTCAATCTCTCCGTTCTGCTTCTCTCTCTCCGTGGTCTGGGTCTTCTCCATAACATTCAGCCTTTCACTGAGCTCTCTGTTGTCTTTTTGCTGCAGGGGGAGAAACACACACATGCTGGGCATGTGATATGACAACTCCCAATGACCCAATGTTTTCTTCTTCTTCTTACGATTGTGAACCACAAACTAGATTCCCATAGTCACGCACCACTCACCTGCTCATTTATCTTGTGCTGCAACTGCATAATCTTGTTCTCCATGCCAATGTTGAGCTTCTTGAAACGCTCCACAGAGCGAGCCTCCACTTTCCGCTTCTTTATTTCCTTCTTTGCCTTCATGCGACGCACATAGCTCTGCAGCAGGACGATGGCTGCCACGGTGCGTTTGTAATGCCGTCTAGCCTGCCAGCCTTTAACCCACTTCTGGAGGATAACAGCTTTTTGCTCAAATACCAACTGCAAAAAAAAGCAACAAATATTGAATGTCAAGCTTATCAATGAAATGATAAAGAGAAGAATCGTTGATGGTATATACTGTAATATATATATATTCATTGTTGCCGTGCAAGGAACTTATACAAATATATATATTCCTTAGTTGCTTCAGCTGACAGGAAGTAAATGGACCTAAGCTGTTGCATTTCGAGTGAAATGCTCAGAATAAATGCAATAGAACATTTAATATCAAAGTGTAAATGAGGTCAACAAGGTCAGTATGAATATCGTCGGCCCCTATTCATAAGACATATGACACAGCGATCGAGATTTAGGAAGTGCAGAACAATCTGGTGCACTCTGCTGCTGCAAGGCTTTACTGCCTCAACAATGTTATTAACGGAACTTGTCACATCTGGGCTTCCTTTGAGCTGGGAACTTTTCCATAGTATATTCATGAGGCACTGATTCCTGTTTTCTTGGTGGCACCTACTAAATCCTGTTTGGTTCATGTAATATTTGAATATCAAGTTCCTCTATCGGTTGAGACAATAGCCTTTTAAACCCTTTCAAGCTCCAGAAACAAACTCAACAGGTCAGCTAAAATCAAGGCTGATGTTGATATTGCCTCCTGGAATTATGTTAGTAAAATCTTATTTTGATCATCAAACCTTTCAGTGAATGAGACCTTACAAGATTTGAATAATAACAAATCTAATTCTTCAAGCATCAAGCATGGCATTACCTTATAGTACTGCTGTCGAGCCATGTAGGCCCTCAAGAAGCACTGAATAGTGAGAGCTGCAGAGCGCTGCTGCTGGTAGCGCCTCCTGGTCACCCACATACGCACATTACGCTGAATGATAACAGCTGCTCTGGTTCTTTGCAGAAACTTAACATAGCTGAAAGAAGAAACAAAAACATGTAAGAAATGAAATGGATGTCCTTTTTCTTCTGCTATTTTTTTTACGTCTCCACTCACCAGCGTGCCTGGTGACCTCGTACATGTCTCTGGATGGTGATGGCAGATTCCCTCATCCTCAGGTACTTTTTGCGGGCCAGCCAGCAGCGGATGGTCTTCTGGATGCGGACACAAGCCATTCGCAGCTTGTCAGAACGCAGCTTCTCCAGGTAAGCTACCTGACCAGCCCTGAAGAAGATCTTGTTTTTGCCAAACTGATACTTATCCTGGTCCTATGAAACAAACAGAAATTAAATTAGTAATAATAATATGTAATGTTTCCGTGAAAGTTAAGTTGCTACTGATATTATGGGAAAGCTTTTAAACAATTCAGACATACCGCTACAAGTTTTTCGAGGAGATTCTTGCAGGTTTGTTTTCTGTCATGGAGCACATCCTTCAGCTTCATGAGGACCCGATAGCGATTAAAGAATTCCTGATAGGTCCATCTGCAAAGATTATGTTAATAAGACAAGTTGGGTGGAAGCTTTTTATAGTTCTGTGTATTATAAACACATAAGCTGCCCATGGATCTGTGCTGTTGTTGATATGCTACCTTGATGGGAAGCCTGCTGCTGAGATCCGGATTGTTTCGAGGATGCCACATGCTCGAAGCTGCTGCACTGCCCTCACAGGATCCATGCTTTATAAAAAGGTAAAGAACATAGAAAACACCTGTTACAAAAGTAAGTAAACTACTCTTTCATCTGTGCTTGTTGCAGATCATAAAAAGACGAAAGAGTGAAATTGTCCTCACATGAATGGAGATTTGTCATCATTTGGTTTGATGCAGCGTACATAGTGAGGAATTGTAGCATTTAGTGTGTCCATCAGCAAATGTAGAGACTGTCGAAACTGAGAAAAAGACATCGATAAATCCTTGATAAGTAAGTATGAAAATACAGAAATTGTAAAAATATGTTTAAATATTCAATATCAGATTTTGATTTTGAAAATGTCGCCTGCTCTGTGTGCTCTGACCTGAAGTCCAACAGTCTTCTTATTATCCCGCTGAGTCTGACCAGTCCTTCCAGTGATGCCAGCACGCTTCTTCACAGGACTTGTTGCCTTCTCATCGTCCTCAAACAGCTTCAGCAGCAAATCAACCTTAAAAAATAATTTTCAGAGATCAGACAGACAAAAGGCAAAGTTATCATTGAACAGCAGATGGCAGTGTTTTCAAACGTTGGTGTATTTCCTCCAATAGTTGTGGTTAAACAATTCAAGGGTGTGTCAAAAGCTTGCAACACAAAATGTTTGGTGTTGATATTGAATCCCAAAAACTAACTAATTGAGAAGAACTAGAGAGTGACAATATAACTAACTGTTCATAAACCATTTCACCTTGCTCTTTTTCAGCGCATTTATCTGCTCCGCATTGACTGTGTCCCGGTTTTTCTCCAGGAAACCTTCACACTGGTACTCCACCTAGGCACAAAGGACCAGGTCCCACAGTGTTTTTCACCAAAAGATTAAAAGGTCATATTCACCATTGAAAGTTGAAAGTAGACAGATTAGTACTACTCTAATAAATAGAATCATCATCATCATTAGTGGTGAAGACGTATAATTCGGATATTGCAGACAGTCATTTGGATTTCACACTTGACTCCTTTGGCGCTCTTAGATTAGATAAACATGAGTCATCCATCTATCTGCTGACCACTGAGATGTAATGCCAACTAATGCACAGGACACCCAACTACGTTTTACCTTGTCTGCAAAGTGGTGGATGATGAAAGCTCTATTTGACAACCTGGGTTTATCAAAGAGAGCATTCTGCTTCAGGAGGGTGTTGTACATTTTCTGGGCCCATGTGTCATCAGAGCCTTTGGGCATCTACGGAAAACGGAAGGGCTGACACATCATTTAGTCATGGCCTTAGTCATAACCTCCAAACATAGCACGGGGGAGGTTCCTCCACTGGAAACTAGCTGAACCAAAAACAATTAAACTGGCATTTTACTTTGCACTCCTCATCCAGGAGGTCCAGAACCCCCAGCTTGGCCTCGATCAAATAAATGCACGGCTGGTTGTCATCAAAGTCAATCAATGTCCAAGGGATCTCCTCTTTCAGGTACTCCTCCTGCTCCAGTTTGAAGACATGCTGGAGGCAGTGATAGCTGGAAATTATTAACGTAAACACTATGGCTACGAAAATGAACAAGTTGAGCAAGAAGAGACCCGCACCTGGTTGAACTGTTGTTGGAGCTTCTCGTTGGCATAATTGATGCAAAACTGTTCAAAGCTGTTGACATCAAATGTTTCAAACCTAAGGAAAAATACATGTGGAAATAAAAACACGTCGGGTCATCTCGGAAACATAAATGGAAAAGAATCCCAAACCCGGAGATGAACACATACCCGTAAATGTCGAGCACACCAATGAAGGAGTGTTGCTTTGCTGCAGACATCAAGGCATTGTTAATACTGCACACAATCCAGCTGAAGAGTCTGGCATAGATGTGTTTGGCGAGGGCATCCCGGCCATTGACCGCATTCATTTTGGAGACAGACTTGACATAAGTTTCTGTGGTCGTCTCGAGTTTCCTGTGACATAACCAGTGGGCCATTTCTTCACAGGGCACTCCCATCAACTCGCAAAACACCATCAGGTGAGCATTGTCTGGCTGGAAACACATTAACATTAATCATATTATACGGGTACAACATCAAATTACCAAGTATACTCAACAAAGTGTTTTTATGCTGTGTTCAGAGGTAATATGTGTTTACCAAGATGCTGCTTTTGTCTGCAGACTGATCCTTCACCTCCACATTGCTCAGATGAAGAATAGCTGCCAGAATTTGATAAATTGCCATTTGATCACTTTCTTTGATTCCTACAATGCAAACAGAACAATTAAACAACAAGTACTCGATTATGTAAGAAAATCCGGACAATTTTTTTTATATGTACAGGAAAGACTATTGAACATAATGTAAAAGCAAAAACGTATTAAAATGCAATCAGCCCTGACCTAACTTTGAGAAAGCCCTCCTGGTATTGCACATCTCTTTGGCATCGTCCACTCCATTTATGACTGGGCTCTGACCCTGGTTAGTACAGTGGAATTCATCTGCGTAACCTTCAAAAAAAGAAATCATATAAACATTGTACTAAATAGACCAGATAGTTCAGATTTTTCAAAAGCTTGCTAAAAGCTATTATTTTGGTGACTCTCATACCTAACTTGAAGGCTTTAAACTCTGGTAAATGTGAAGAGGCACACAGCTGGTAGAATATATGGTAGTTCCTTTCTTCGTCGGTCTAAAAGTAGTGCAAAGAGATGTAAAATTACTGCAGCACACTCGGTAAAGTTGATAGCTCTTTTGGCTGCAGATGCGTGTATAAACTGTAAGCACATTGCTAAACCCATGCTTTAACTGATATCATCAAATTCTCTTTTGAAAATAGTTCACAGTTGCTTTTCAAAGCCAAATATGTTGCAACCTTTCTGAGCCAAGGGCCAGGTAGGCTGGACCGAGTGATGTCTATGTTGTTTGTTATAGATATACACATGTTACATGCGCATTAGTGTTTTAAATCAATTAACTGCAAGGAGATGCACATAAGACACAGATGAGAAGGGCCACATTTAGACACTGACAGTAGTCACATGAAACCATACCAATGAAATTTACCTGAAACACAACTCTAGACTTCTCCAGTAAGTAGGTTCTCATGTTAGCCCCAATGATACAATGCTTTGTGTCAAACCCAATCTCAATGTACTTCCCAAAGCGACTGCTGTTGTCATTCCTTGTTGTCTTGGCATTCCCAAGAGCCTACAGGAAACACACAAAAGGCTCTCAGTAACCTTTATCATTCTATAATTTGATTATATTCTCCAGCAGTGTTAATATTACCTCCATGATGGGGTTGGAGGCCAGGACTCTCTCCTCAACACTGGCCTCACTAGAGGAGCAGCTGACTGTGGCAAAGTAACGCATAGCATACTTAGCAGAGACCGTTTTGCCAGCTCCCGACTCACCACTCACAATGATGGACTGGTTTCTTTCATCTCTGTCGCAAAGGATGTGATGACATACAGACCAAATATCAGCTTAAAATTATTTCGAATATCATCAGAAATAGACACTTACAACAAATTTGCTTTCAAAATGTACAAGGAAAAATATTTGGAGGTTCCGAAACCTGGCCATCTGTTTGTACGCTTCTTCTGCTACTGCAAAGATATGGGGGTCCATGTCTCCCATGTTCTGTCCACTGTAGGCATTCATGATGTCAGCTTCATAGATGGGCAGACTCTCATAAGGATTGATGGCAACCAAGACAATCCCTAAATACCACAAAAAGAAAGATTCTCTGTTAGCCTCAGCGTAAACGTATGTTATCTGAAATTGGTTGAAACTAATGAATGAAGTTGGTTTGTGTACATTATTTATCACAAATTCCTAGTAATACATTTAATGTGTGTTCCTTTAAGAGCAGCCTGCACCACAATAATCAGCATGATGTACTGTAGATTATCTCAAAGCGTTCAGTGAGCAGGGCTCCAAAGTCTACAGTGACAGTGATAGTGTGAGTCAAAGAAGATGAAGCTTATTACCACAGTATGTGTAAATCAACTTGGAGTCGATAAAGCGCACTTTAAGGTTGTGTAGCACTGCAGGCTCGTGCAGGTAGCTGAGAGCTGTGAGGTCATTTTCCCCAACCAGGATGTTAGGGTTTCTAAGTGGAGGCAGGTTGTTGGTTCGGGGGTCTATTTTGTATTCCACCTCCTGTAAAGAAACAAGACGTTAGCTATAAGTACCCACAGTATGAGGCAAAAAAAGTAAGTTGCTTCTTCTTCTTTTTTTTACTGCAAAAACTGTTTGGATAACAAGTTGGAAAAAAGATCAAATTAAGCAAAAATAGATGGTTAAAGCAACAAAACGTTACCATCTGTCCTTCATGTTAACACTAACTATAACCACTCTTCTTGGCTTGTTCGTGTTCACTCAAGATAACACTTTGGCCTTATTTCCATACCTGAACTGCATGCCCAAACTTGACATCACAACTGCAGGTAGGAACAGTGCAGAGTTGCATACACAGGCTCAAGGTGTCTTGGTAATATATGTGCATTTACCCAGCAGCACAGCACACCCAGATTCAAGCTGCTCCATTGCCAGAGTTCTTGCAGAGAAATATGTCCATGGCTCTCTGACAGAACATCACACACCCATGTCCACCTCAGCACCTCCATCTCCCTGCATGTGTGTGTTTGTTTGTGGCATTTGCCAGCCTTACCTTGCCATCCTCCAGCTGCAGAGTTAGCTTCAGGTCGCCGGGACTGTAATCTTTGATGAGCTCTGCTGACTTCCACACTTCTCCTGCATCTGGCAGCCATACACGGGCATACTGATGATGGACACAGGGGGGGAAACCGGGTCAGAGCCATTCAACCACTTCACAGTCTTTTACCAAAAACTACAACTAAACAGCAGTGGCATGGCTCAGGAAAATGGACAGGGTAGCTGACGTTAACTGGAAGTCAGCAGACAGCAGTCATGCGTATAATGTGGACAGATATGTGGTATTTTAAGTGCCAGGCAGATGAAAGAAAATGAATAAATTAAGATTTACAAAACAAACAAACAGTAATGTAAACACCTCTAAGTGACTGGCACAAGTTTACCACAATTCCTGACAGATATGTATCACGACAAATAAACTAGCATAACTTTAGCTCAAGAAACCCGTTAAATGTGCTGGTCAGCCGTCACCGCCTGGATCAATGAGCCCAACATGCCGACCTACCTTGGCGTAAAGTTCAGAGGCTGCCATGTCTAACAAGTCGCTCACTGAGCCTTTAGAAACTTTCTCCGGCCGCAGAGGAAACACGAAACATTTTATTGACTTCCAGATTGGAAACCATGAACTCCTCTGGGCTGCTCTCCCTGCGGCTCAGTGCTCTCAGCCGGGAGGAGAGTTGAACTGTTGCTGCTACAACGGTTGTCAGTCAGCTGCGCGTGCCCCGACACGTTTTGCTCTCGTGCGCCTTGCCCGCCACCCAGCGGTCAAACACGCTCATGACAGCCGGTCTGTGGTGACGACAGGTGACGAAGGTCATAATGTATGAAGGAACATTGTACCCAGAACTCATATTGAAAGGGACCGTAACCTCGTACACACGTCTATGGAAGCCCATTTCCGCTATTGTGATTAAAACATTAAGATTATGTAATTCATAAATCATAATATCGACTAACTATCTCATAATCATGAGATATTAAATTATAATTTCGATTTAGTATCTCATAATTATGTGAGATAGTTAGGTCTTACAGGATCTTAATTTGGCATCACAGTGGAATAAATGGGCTTTCATACACGTCTGTGGTATCAGAATATTAATATTCTGTCATTTGAGACTTGCTAATAACCAGAGCTGTAACCAAGCAGTATACTTTTATCATGAAAGTGTAATGAACTACACTACAATAATAATACATAAATAATACAAGCTAAATGTTTTGCAGTCCCATAACAGAAATCAGATTAATTTAAAAAATACATTGTCATTGAACTAATTTCAATAACTGTTTGAATGTCACTTTTTTATTATTATTGAAATTTCACAATATTTCAATGTGCCGTTCCCTTGACTTGAGAGTTTATATTTGTTAAACAAAATTGTATACCACTTGCTACATTCCAGATGAAAATAAAGATACATACACAAGTAGACAAGTATTTAAGACTCAAGTCCACACCAGAATAGTGAAGTTTACCTCCACAACACAATAGTTATTGGTCAAGACATCCCCTAATTTGAAAAGTCCTCCAATGTTCTATGTATATTTCCCTGCTTACTTACTGCCCTCTACATCTTCATTAAAGTGGTTATTCACTTACTTTGCCATTAATATGTATGGTTTGTGCTCACCTGGTATATTGTGATATGAATATATATTTTAGCAAGTATTGGCTGGCCAAAAAAAGTATTTTTCTTTTTATACACTACTCAATGAATAAAGGTATATTTCGCTTATCCTTGGACTTTAATCTTACTTGTGTTTAACATAAACTGGGCTTTTATTTGTGTAGACAAATTAAATAACATGAGGTATTATGCAAAACTATTTTATTTACAAAACAAATGGCACAGTATGACTGCACAGTAAATGCACATGCACACTCCAGACATGTCATGGGAGTTTCTTTCCATAAAATCCTACGTGATTCCAGTCAGACAGTGACAGACATTTCAGGCAAAATTCATAACTAAGATTCTCACTGAGGGAGCAAATATTGCTCAAGAGGAACAACGGTTCATTACTTTTAAGGCCATTTTAGAGGTTAGGATGAGATGGACACCAGCAACAAGTCCTTGCAAACAAATGTCACTAAAATGAATTAAAATACAGCTGGCTATAGTGTGTGGTCTAATTGTCGGTACTTTGAAAGCACATTATCAAACAGCTTAATGGAGAGAGGAGAGGACACAAACAAAGGATTAGAAAACAAAAAAAGCAAGATTACATCACTTTTCACTATTTAAAACAGATATGCCTCCATATGAGCAGCTGAATTCTCCATTTCAAACTGAAAGGCATATCTGTAAATCACACTTCTACTTCATACATCAATGCAAACTGTCTGTGGTCATAACTTAAGTTTTCTTTGCCTCTAATAGGCAGATCCCTCTGCGCAGGCTCTTCAACTTCTGTTAGACAAGCAATGTATATGGAGGCATATATCCTTAAAAGTGAAAATGTTACGTGAGATACCATTAACGTCTATTCTTTTTTAATGTTTATAAATCAATCACCAGTCAGTTTTTTTTTTTTTAAGATCTTGAGAAACATTTCCAGCAACTTCTTTGTTTGATTTAACCCACTGACAATTCAGCGCTTGACAGTTGTCATATGTTCTCAAGAATTTGGCTTAGTACATTACTTGTTCTTGGAGAATACATAGAAAGGTGAAAAATAAACAAAAAACGTAAACAGCAGATAGATATGACGTGGGTGTCGGAATGGTAACAAAAGAGTAAACATGAAACCCATCAACCAGCCAGTTTGCTGGCCACAATTGACGTCTTTCTTTGCGGCAGGTCCTGAGGTGTTGGGATGTGGCCCCCTGTGATCTCAGTCTTCTCTGTTGGGGCTGATGGCAACTGTTTATTCTTCATTTTGGCCTTGGCCATGTTGTAGTCACCAGAGTCAAAATACTTTGGCTGGACAAAGAAGAAGATGGAAAGTGAGAATTATTTTTGTTGTTATATTGATATTTAAGAATTAAGGAGCAAGCAAAGTTTACGCACCCCCTTCTGAAGTCTTTTCCTCAGTAAGTCAGAGCCTCCAGGCTTGGCACCCAGGTTAGGATACCTGGCCTTCAGTTTGGCCTCCTCTGCTTTTTCTGGACTAATTACTTTGTCCTCCATTTCCTGCGGAAAGAGCAGTGTGTGTTGACGGTAAATGCTCCACTAAGCCGACTTATGGGAGAAAAGCTGTGAAAGTGCATAAGACATTAGCTAGTAATAAATTAAACTGCACTAAAACATTCTGACAGCAGTAACAAATGCAGCTTATATGCTCACAATTTGCTAAACGTTTACAATATATGCAGACGACGCCATGAGGGAAAACTCCTACTAGTGTTTGCAGTGACGTTAGCATCAATGCTCCAAATTAACTTAGCATATTACGCTACAACATTTAACAATCTAAGCTACGCTATCAACACATTTACACGCAAATGTGGCCATAGATGTTTCTCGTCGGCCCCAAAACAATATGTTTGTTTCGCTCCAAGCTCATTAGCTAGTGACTTAGCATCATTGGTGACATTAGCTCCCGGCTAACTAGCTTGCCGCTAATTTAAGCTAGCAGGCTCGACGTGCTAACGGCGCTGGCGAACGTGAAATTAGTCGTCAGCTATGTTAATCGTTCCACTTAACCTGCTGTTCCTCCGAAGTCCCCGTTCCTCCAACCTCCTCAGACATAGCTGGAGTGAATCCCTGCTTTGTTCGCAAAAAAAACCCGCGGGTGAAACGTTAGCCGCTAAACCAGCTCTTCTGGAAGATGAACGGTGGTTTGAGGGCGACTGAGACGAAGAGGCGGGCAGCAGCAGCCTGTCATGCACAGCCTGTCCAGCAACAGGCCGGGGAATCGATGCCAGAGATGCAGATGGGAAACAGAAGTGTCACATTAATCTGTCCAACCCAACGATCGTTTTATGGCATCTTATTAAGTATCGGGCTGTAGTAGCATTTTACAATATGTGCAGTAAAAAAGGTGTAAATACCGCCAGACACAGACATTTTGGGGGGCAGGTGCTCAAACCCCCCAAAAAAGGGCACCCATCGCCAAAATTATTTATGAAATTAAAAATAATAATAAATAAATAAATTCTCCCTCATTTGTTTTACTAGTTGATGGCCTGATCCAAGATAAAAGAGAGCTGCTACCCTGAGCTGCTTGCTGCAGTTCCCTGTCCTTCTGCTTTTGGAGTCTGTCTTTTCTTGGCATTATGCTGCAAATTTTGTAAATGAGATAAATCAATGTTGTGCATAATAATCAAGAGTGACTTACATAATCTCTATAAAGCTGTACACAGTACACACACATATTTTTTATTGTTTTCTGACTAGACAGCTTAGACAGCTAGCTTACATTTTCCTTATGAATAAAGATAATTGGCTACATACTACACACTGATCAACATACTTTCGAAATTGTCCAAACGGCATTTATACAACAACACAAAGAAGATGCCTGCCTGAATATCTCTCCCTCTCTCTCTTCATTAAACATGACTAACGTCAGTAAACAGCTGGACAAGGCTTTGAAATCACGGATTTCGTGAGTTTTTTGTTTGTTTATTTTTTTAGGAAACGTCGGACCAGTTGTGACGTAATGTTTTCAGCGGCGCTAATGTTGTGGTTAATTTATCACCAAACAACGTCGGGGGATTGCACAAACACCGTCATTACCTGTTTGTCTGATGCTGCGGGTCAGAGGAGAAGTAGGCTGCACCCGTTTGGCCTGGCGCTCACTGCATGAGCACTAAGTGGAGGAGGAGGAGGGAGGGGGAGGTCTTCAAGTTGATGTTAAACTTATCATGATTCTTTTAAAAATATGCAAAATAGGTCTACCCGAACCAGCAGACAAAAAATTCAACCCGCGGCAACACTTCAAAAGTAGCCCAATTCCGCGGGAAAACCGCGGACCTGCAACACTGTCTATGAGTCAGATCAGCGGCTTGGTCACGTGACCCAAGGGCGACGCGTTATTATTATTATTTAAAATAATTACAGATTACTTTCGGGCCAGATTTAGAGTCTACGCAGTTTGTCTTATTTGTTTATTCCATTTTGTAGTATAATGTACTCATGCAACTCATTAAAAAACACACACCGCTAAAACAAAAGATAAATGCGACTATAGGTACATATATATTTGCCTAGCACGATGGTTTAATGGATAGCGAGCTCGCCTGTCACGCGAGAACCCAGGGTTCGAGACTGAGTATGGGCCCGTACTCAGTCGAGTGTAAAGACGTCTTTGAGACGGGATAGGTAAAGGGATACCCGTATGCTGGTAGAATATCGGCCGAGTTTAAATTCCTGCCTATCCCTGTACACTACGTTGGAGCCACCCTGGGGGTCAATAGTAAAGGCGTCTTTGAGACACGTAGGTAAAGGGATACCCGTATGCTGGTAGAATATCGGCCGAGTTTAAATTCCTGCCTATGCTGTACACCACGCCGGAGCTCATTGACCACTCAAGTGACAGCCAACGTAAATGCCCTAAGTCTAAAGGACGTCACTTACGGACGTTAGGGGGCTAAGGCGAGTGACCTAGACAAGCATCGTGTTAGTGGCACCAAACAACTGGGCTAAACCCCTATAGGATGGTGCTGGGATTTTGGTTTTTTAAACTGATAATAACAATTATATATTATATTGTTATATATGTTATATATGTTTTATATATATATATATATATATATATATATTAGCTCTTATAATATATATATAACTCATATATATATAGACCCCGATAGGTTGGTGCTGGCATTTTTTTTTAAACTGATAACTGAAAATAACAATTATATATAATATAATATATGTTATATATATTATATATATATAATATATTAATGCAATGTATATTAGATTGCATTTCTAGTGACCAGGACAAGCATCGTGTAAGTGGTACTTACGGTACTAGCTAACTAGATCTTTAAGTACTTCTGCATGTAACTAGCATGTAAATATCTTCCATGATATATTCTCTGTGTGTTTACCGTTTAGTTTAAGTTTAGTTGTATAGAAGCTAATCGCAATGCTTTAACCAGATGGTGAATCAGAAACAAATGTAATATATAACTTGAGATCTGATCCGTCTTCACTCTGGTATGCAACTCCAGCGAGCAGTCCAATCGGCTGCAGCGTCCATTCAAACAGCTGATAAACACTGAGGGGGCGCGTTGAACGTTAAAACACGTCCTCCTGATCACGGCTCCTCTGAGATCCTCCTCGCTCTTGAACAAGGACGTTAACGGCCGTTAATGTGGCGGCGCAGAACAACTTTCAGTTCAGTCGTAGAGCGAGGAAACGTTTGGCTCCTACTGACTGGCAGGACGAAATTATATTTTGGTTTAATTTGTGAGCATATCTCATAACGGCTAGACATTTGACTTTTTATTTTTTTTTATAAATAAAACTGGCTGACTGGAAAATGCTGCGGAGCATTTCGGGGCGAAATTCTCACAAGAACTCAAATAAATGCCCCGTCAGATATCAAAACACATTTGTGGGGAATTGATGACAGAGAGAGTCATTTTTATTCTTAACTGATGAATGAAGAAAAAATTGGGCTCCAGTAGAAGGGGCACTTTTCTCATTCAGGGCAAAAGGGCAGGTGCTTGAGCACCACTAGGGGTCTATCTGTGCACGTGCCTGCCGCCAGGGCTCAACTGATGCCACACCTTGTGCTTCTACACTGTTTGCATAATATATGGAGATGTAAAGTTATTAATTCATGCTTTTGAGCTTTGAAAGTGCAGCCGGAACACTAAGCTTTTATCTGTAGATGTAACATGTTTCTTAATATTTTAAGTCGATTTTAATACACAATATTCCATTTTTAATTTGCCAATGTATTCGTTGGAATCTGGGGGAAAAATGCATTTCATTTCAGTAATCTGTTGTATTAAATCTTTCAGTGTAAATATACCTGCGGTCATGGGTGGTAAAGGTCAATCAGACTAACCTTTCTCAACATTAGACATCTTGATCTATATTTCTGGAGGAAAACACTTGGGTTGGAAAAATAAGCCCAGAGAAATGCCTATACTTCCAAATATACTTTCTATAACATACCATTATAGATAAGCGGTAGAATTGTTTTATAAAATAATCTTCAGTTAAGTTGTAGTCAAGTCAGTGACATATGATGATCATAGCCTACTAGTTAAGATAAGTGAATATCATTCAATAAGGCACTTACTTTATATAGAAAATGTGTGTGCAGTGTAGGAAAGTGCAGAAAACTTTCTCTTCTTACATAAGGGTCTTCACAACACAAAAGCCAACAGAAATAACAAGCTCATAATTAATATTCCACATGTAACACAACTAAATCATCTTGGTTCCCCATACTACTAACTTATAATTAATTTATGGTTATAGTGCGTTTCATGTAAGAGAATATAATAAACGACCATTACTCAAAAGAAGTTAAGTCATACAGTTTCTGTATGACTTAAATACATTTAACTACACAAAAGGATCGAGTAATTATTTTCAGTTCGAAATACCACACCGGGAAAAAATAACTGGAAGGTATGCGTTTAAATGCGGCTGCTTTGGAGGCAGATCGTCGTTAAATCAATGCTTTCAGTCCTCGTGCAACTATTTAAAACTGGATGCATTACTGTGCTGCTCATCGGCCATATAGACATTTTAATTCCAATACCGAAGTACAATATAATACAAGGTGAACTTGCTGACAAGTCACAAAAACAAAATTCCTTGGGTATAGGATTAGTTAACTTCCTCCCCCATGTCCACGTCTTCTTGTAATTTCTGCACCATTTTGGCTTCCATTTGTTTGGCCTTTCCTGTAGAAACAAAAATAGAACAGACAAAACTTTAATAATGCTAAAGTCACAGACTGATCTTAAGTACATTCATTAGTATTCAGCAGTATTTTTTCCTACAAAATCAAGTTTGTAATAATCCATAAACTGACAAACATCCATCAATCCTGCATTAAAAGTTTTTATGTCCACCTCCACCAAGGGGGAAAGGCACAAAAAAGATCTTGTTTTTCCTTATGATGTATGAACATTTAGTACATTTAGTTTGTTCAGTTTATCTTGCTACATTGTCTTTTCTTTCTTTGGTGACTCTTAAAGTTCTTACCTGCATGTGGTGCTTTGATAAGGTGAATATTTTTCTTCACTTCGACGATGGCCTCTTGCTTCTCCAACTGTTTGCCCTTCTTTAATCTATTTAGTGGAGACAAAAATAGCAACGGTGAGGCAATCATGGTTTTACAAATCCTGTTAATACTATATTTGTCAAATAAAATCGATTTAACATAAGATGGTCACTGTAAAATGCAAAAGGATCAACTCAAAATATAAATAACTTGCTCACCTGTTCATGATGAATCTTGCCTGTCGTTTCTGTTTTATCTCCTGCACCCTCTTCATTGCTTCCACTGTGGAAATTGAAAGTGACACAACTCTTTAGTTCAAAAATAAAATGACAAAACAAATTTACAGCAAGTACATGTGAGAAATACATTTCTGCATTACCTGTTTTGTCCCACAGATCCCTGTTGTACTTAACAGGTATATTTCTTCGTTTCTCAAACTCCAGGGCGTTATCCTAAAAGAGAGGAATTTGTTGGATAAGTAACAAAACCAATTCATGACAAATAGATAGTTCGATAGATAACCAACTCACCACTGTCAACTCCTTTCCTGTTGCCTTTCTGAATGCTTTGGTCCATCTGGTCTTTCTTGGGTTACGCTTCTTCTTGAAGTTCTTGTGGCATTTTGATTTGCAGAATCTGAATGACTAAATACATGTAGAAATAGAGACAGAATAATATTATTATAAGTTTAACGCAAGAAGAAAACTACAAGACTTTAAATGGATATGAAAACGTAATGTTCTTGCATGGAGCTAAAACGAGTTTGGGATTGTCGAGATAAAAATAGTTGATTTGAAAAATTCAGCATTAAAGAGTGTGCATTACATTGGTCAAAATACAAATATTGGGGTACATATTCAAGGCATGTTGGAGGTAAACAGTGTCGCCATTATATAGTTTGTCCACCAGAGAGACCACGTTTATTTTTCATCTATAAAATGTTTCACTTAGTATTTTACAAACATGCTAATGAATATGCATGTATAAAAGATGATTCGTTGTGTAAAAAGGGATAATAAAAATATATTTGTCCAACAGCTTCATTTTCAATAACACCATATCACATTAAAAAAGTTGAGCTATGTTTACAAGTATTCCCTGTTAAAAGTGTAATAAACAGAATCTAGTATAAAAGCTAATGAGTTTTAGAAAATGTATTCAATTCAAATGTACTATAAATAAGATTAGCCCTTGATTACCCTTGTAACGCATATTATATCTTTGTTGTGACTGTTAAAACCACATAAAACACGTGGTGATGTGTAATATTGAGGCCGTACCACATATTTGGACCTCAAAACATAAATGCAAAGTTTTCAAATATCGCTGACACGATCTCAACAACCAGTTTAAGAATTGCAGATGATTGTGGGGTTGTTTCTAATTTGCCGAGTGTAACTTCACCTTCAGAGGGCGCAATTACTCCACAGCCCCAAACCAGAGGCCAGATGTCCAGCTAGTCATCAACATTACTTTTTTATTCAAATACAGCATTAATTTAACATTTGATAAAGTATACCCCAGCTCCACATTGTAAATGTGACCGCGGAGGTAGACAATCATCACGTAGAGTTGTTTACAGTGCGCGATAGACTAAAAATCCCCCGTCGACCCCACGTGAGCGAGAACAGCACGTTCTGGGAGCTAACGTTAGCCCGATAGCTAACGGGTCGACGCTGACAGTCAAACGAGAGCTTTTGTTACCGTTACAGGAATATTCAGGAGAAATAAGAGGACCATACCTTGCAGTCGTTCCTTACGAACATAACTCCATGCCCGGGGTACACTGGCCCCGAGCAGAAGTAACACTTTTCGATGCGCATTGTCGCCGCAGAGATGCTGCGTGCGACAAACGATGAAAACAAGACCGTCCCGTTTCCGCTTCTTCTTATTCTTTGATCCCGGCTGCTGAAGCGCGTGGTAGCGATCTACTGCCCCCTGCTGGACCTCTTGTCGAGCCGCTTTCTTCTTCTGTGGAGTTTAACGGCAGCATCCATCCTGTTTGTTGCTTTACTGCCATCTTCTGGTTTCAGTTTGAAAACGTATGTTCTTACATGTGCTTGGACTTTCTCCCGAATTGCTGCAACACCGAATAACATAACCTCCTATTGTCCCTTAGGACATCTCCATGCCTTGAATATGAATAAGACGAAGAAGAATAAATAATAGTAACACATATTAACGAGGCAAATAGTGAAATCAATAACTAACTTAATAAACTCAAGTCAGTTTTCAGTACTGTTTTAGTGGAGTTCGCCTTATATACCTTTTTCTCTTTCTACAATTTTTATTTCATAATAGACTTTTTCCACATCCTTGCAACTATCATATCATATAATTATCATTATTCATCATATAATAATGAGTGGATTTTAAAATATTGACATGTATTTTGTTGTTTCATATAATTGACTCTTATTGACTATATTTACTTATTTGATATTGAACATTTTCCTACCTATTATTCATGTATCCCTGTTTCTTCCACAGCTGTTTTCCTCATAAGCTGGTGACTGTGGTGTCCACACATCAAGTGACTTTATACTGATTATGGGGTCAAAAGTAATTCTACACATTTACACACGGTGAATGAGCCAACAAAACAGAAACGCTGTGGATTTTTCTTCATTGTGAAAAGGCTTAAAAAGTGGGAGAGATGAAACCTTGACTCAGTGTTGACCATCTGGCACGGTTTCATTGTTCGTCACCTAATCTCAAGGCCAGTATTATTGTTCCTAACAAGCTGGTCATGTATGCAACTACATACACTCTTATTCAAAAATATTTCTTATCATCTTAACTTTTCAATAAATATTAAAATGTTCATAATTACACACACACACACACACAAAAGCAAGGAGACAAAGTGCAACACAAATTAGAATTTGTCCAAGAACAATTTTATTATCTAGTATTTGCTATCATCTTGAGAGTATCAAAAAAAGTCTGTTGCAACATTTCAACACTTTGCTTCGTTGCTCACTTTGAATTAAAATGTGTATTTTGGTATTTAAAAGCAGAAATAAAATAAAAAACACAACTTAAATGTTAACATTTAAGTCTACACTCTAAGTTAATTCACCAAAAGTATCTTTGGCTTTCAAATTAACCTCTTATAATTATTGCATGACAGAAAAACTTTCAACTTCAAATTTAGAAAAAATGTCACATTTAAATTGGGAAATGTGTTTTCTTCTTAAACAATCTTAAGAAAAAAAATCTCCAAATGTCACCTATGTAAGTATTATTCAAAAAATCCCATGGTGATAAAAAGACAGCAGAACAGTTTGATATCTCAAGTATAAAAAAAAACTATGTAAAAATGCCTTTCTAGCAATCAAAACCATTGGAAATTATATCACATTTAAATGCAAATAATGTAAATGCAAACCAAAGAAAATCACTAAATAACAGGGACTTCAAATTTCTTTGGTTAGGATTATTTGTATTACAAAGATATAAAAATTGATTATGTTGCTCTTCACACATAGGGTTTCCATTTTGATAGTCTGAATCCTTCATTGTCACACCTGGACATGAAATATCATGGAGAGAAAAAGAGAATTCTTCCCCATACAGCTATATTGTTGATCGGTAACAGATGATTCTCCAAACAAAGAATAAATATCATCATCTATCACTGGCAGGACAAACTGGATCGTTGGTCTCGTGTCAAATATTTCCACCTCATAGTACCAAGGATCAACTGAATGAAAAGCCATACCCATCTGAGGAAGGAGACAACTCTTTGGATAGTAGCATCGGCATCACCGCTGCGTTTAGCAATGGTCGAGAAGGCAAATGGACCACAAGCCGGAGAGACTTGTGCTAAAGCTTTCACCAGAATAAAGCATCAAGAAAGTTTACACTGAGTAAAGCAATCAAACCACAATTCTAAGGTAAATTTACATCAATGGCAAGAACAATATTTTGGCAAACGCACCCTTAATGTATATTCTCTATATTTTTGGTTGCCTTAGAATATCTATTGTATTATCAAAAACTCTTTGGGTACAATTCTTCCCGTCTTTGGATCTCATCTTCTATAGTATGCAAAGCCCTTTCAATACTAAGGCCATGTTAAAGCTTTGAGTTCAGTGCACTGGAAATGCCAAACGATATTGTATGATAAAGCTCAATTAGCTTGACAATATCTAATGCACTTGTTATTTTCGCAACATACATCATTCAAAGACAAACAATGTGACACAAAAGCTCTTAAAACCGTGAAAATAAAAGTTTTGAAAATTCAAAAAGTATGGACCTCTATACGATAACGTCCTAACAGAGGTTTTAAGACATGGCAATAAAATGTTTTCACCTTGTCCCCTGAGTCTGAGATAATACTGCACAATATATGGTGAAAATGAGGTAGTAATGTATACACAAGAACAGAACACGGAGGTAGATAATCAGTCAAAAGGGCCCCACTTCACCCTCTGCTCCAGTGGAAAGTAATTAAATATAATGAAAATGTATCACTGCACATTTCTGACATTCTTTTTAACATTCATCATGGGTGAGCTTTGGTTTAGGACAGACAACGCCAAACAGCCAAACAGACAGAAAGTTAAAAAAAAAAATGGAAATGAAATGTTATAACATTCATACAAAATCCTGAGGTAGATCCGAAGCAAAAGCACATTTCGTCCATCGAGGCAGCTAGCTTCCTGATCCCTTGTGCCTCAGGAAATAACCGAGGGGCTCATCTCAGGAAGCAAACGAGGTAGAAGTGGCGAAAGCTTCGGCTGCTGGAGAGCAGATCTAGGCTGGGTGGTGTCAGGAGGCGACTGCTTGCGACGCGTGCAGGGCCGGATGGGCGCACTCTGAGACGCAGCAGAAGCGGGTCGCATCAGGGGCGGAGTGATGGAGGGGATGGCTCAACATCTCCTCATTTTCCACTTCAAAAGACTGTTTCAGCTTGGCGGCAGTGGGGCCATCGACCGACCCAAAAGATTCAGGTCGGGAGCTTCGGCTGGTCGAAGGGTTGCTCATCTCCTCGTTGCTTTCTTCGTTGGAGTAGTGTCCAGAGTCTCCCGTCTCTTGGCTGCCCTCACTGGTGTGAGAGCTCTCCGAGTGATACGGTCCATAGATGATCTCCCGGGACGAAGGTGCCAAGGGCGCCGAACCTATCGGCGCCTCGTACCTCAAAACTGTTCTGCCCGCCTCATACAAGCTGGCTCTCCTCTCAGCCTAATGGGATAGAGATGACCAAATTAAAATTAAGATTCAAAAGAAACAAGAAAGCTGATTGACCAGAATAATGATGCCTCACTTACATCACTTTCAGCTGGATTCCTGATCTCCCTCTTGAAGAGCAGCCACCGCTTGCTGCTGATTGGACCGGCACTATTTATGACCACATTAGCTTCCTCCTGTGGCAAATTAGATAATATATGAGAGACGCAGATTATTTTCATGGCCTTGTGCTTTTTTGAACATGTAACTGTGAAACTTAAAAATGAATTACATTAAGAATCATGACATTATCACACGGTCATTCTATCTCTCTCTCTTTGTTTGGCTCACCTTAGTATCTAGAAAGTGGTGACTCATCATTGGTATAAGGGCCTCAATATTCTCTCTATGGTGTTCGTTGGGCAGGGACAACCCAACATGTGGACCTTCAGCAGCTCCCCCAGCAATTACTTTGGGACTGGAGGATTTCCTATAAGTCATACAAAGACAATAATGTAAACAAATGTCCGGAAAAAAAGATTTTATGAAATAATTGTCAACAGTTTTTTCATTATTGCAAATGATCATGATCAGTACCTTGGTCTGCCCTTACTGATGAGGATTAAGGCACACATAACAATACAGGCCAAGGCGATGCTCACACCAACAATGATCCCAGTCATAGACCTCTGGTCTATGTGGTAGAGACCATCAGATAGGACTGGAAGATAAACAGCAGTGTTTCAGGTGAGAAATTATTACACGTTACCTACAACTATTTAGAGCAAATTAATAAACAAAGGAGAGATTACGCTGAACAAAAGTTAATACTGTCAGCCTTGAAACTGATGATTAACAAACCTTCACATTCATCTATTGTTGTTTACCGTTCATGATCAACACTTTGTGCAGGACTGACGTGAATTAAAAGGTACACACTCAGCTTTTATCAGAAAAGAATATACAACTTCTCCATATTCCTACCATAAGTAAAACAAATAATTCATAATTAATCCATACTAAAGTCAAAGTACATCCCCTCACAGTAAATATTTTTTTCAGCACAAGATACATAGATTTAATGAAGCTGGCATAGATTTGATTAAGCAACTTAATAAAATCAAGCTTAAGAAATTCAAACAATTGCATTTCAAGCTAAGAATACTAACATCAGAGTATAGCTCCGCTTTCATATAATTATAAACGTCCTGCCACACAACTAGCAGCTTGGTATAACAAATGAATCACCTCATCAAGATGTACCTCTATCATGTATGCTGCAGTGTTTAATGATGCTCACCTGTTGTATCGGGGAAGGTGTCAGAGTGCCTGGGGTTCTTGCTGCGGTGGGTGTTTCCATGCTTCAGCGCCAGCTCCACAATGTTAGAGAAAGGCCCGTCACCGACGTGGTTGGAGGCAGAGATTTTCACCAGGTAAACGTTCCCTGCCTCCAGCTTCTCCAGCAGGGCCATTGTGTGGCTCCCTGTAAACAAAAGCAGCAAGGATTAGAAATACAGAAAACCTATACTGGTGCACTTAATGTTGCATGAATATCTGCTTCCAGCATGTATTATATTTTACAGCCCCCTGTACCCTGACAGGTATATCTGAAGCTGGGGAGTTCAGATGACACACAACCCAATATAACTTGGGGAAAGAAATGGATCCTATGTGGTTGGTGATACACAATCTATAGGGTAAGTTATATTGAAATGTTTCCTCATTACAAAATGTTCCTATATGTTTAAAATTGCCCCACAGCAAGCACTCCAATACGCATACTACGGGGATAAAAGTGCCATATATTCAGTGGTTAGTTAATTGTGCTTAAAGGAATTTTGTAAATCTCTTTTGTGACATTACTTATACTATATATATATATATATCTTTGTAATGTTCTGCTACTGTATACTCTATACATACTCTCTATAAACATGATCTAGTCCACTACTCACCCTCCCTCTGCAGTATTTGCCAGCGTCCCACCATCCAGGCTTTCTGGGAAGCGTACAGGATGGTATAGCGCGTAACCACCACATTGGGCTCTATGGGCTCCCTCCAGGACACCAGAGCAGTGTCATCCTCGATCAGACTTACTCGCACTCCTGCAGGTGGTTTGCTAGGTGCTGCACACAGAGAAACCACATTCACATTAAACAACACATGCTTAGAAAAGTAATGAGACATATGCAATTATCTGATATGAGTCTGGACAGCAGAGGGGTGGGATACATAAACACCAACATACTCATGACCAAGTTATGTTACATTAATTTACAATATTACCTGCTGGCAGAGTCTGATGGTGAAAGACAGAACTCCAGGGACTCGACATCTGGTCCACATGAAGACGCACAACAAACTCATAACGAGTGTTTGGATACAAATTCTGAACCATCACTCTCTGTCTGGTCCTGTGGGCAAACACATTCATACATTATGGGCATTTGGCAGACAATAATCCAGAGCTACTGACTGCTATAAAATGTGAGACTTAGGGGTAAGCTTAAATATCTATATCATCCTTACAAACAGCAAGTGTTTAAATTGTAAACACAAACCAAAATATCTTTTGGAGGTTTTATTAATTATGTTGGATGTAAAATACAGATTCTTTGGGGGGTTCCGAGCTTACGTTTGTAGGTAGCGTATAGCAGAGGCATTGTGGGTGCCCACAGGTGTACAACGGACTGTATAGCTGACAGCCTTTCCGGAGGGGAAAGTAGGACGGCTCCAGCTTAAAGACACTGCAGATGAATTGCTGGCCAAGACAGTCACATGATCTGGAGGCGGAGGGGCTGCTGCCAGTTGGTCTCTAGCCGCTGAACAATGCAAACAAAATGCATATTTTCATCACAGGTTTGAATTCCATTTTAAATTGTAAGACTTTTGAAACAAACAACAGAGAAATGTACTTACACACACATCCCGGGGTACTCATTGTTTGGTCTGTCTGATAGCCATCTCCAGCTTGACTGACAGCCAGAATCTTGACATGATACTTTCTCCTTGGGTCTGAAACACAAATAATACATTGTTTAGCCATTTCTGTCCATGTTGCTTGAACTACAACTTAAGGTTGGTCGAACTGACATTACATTGATCTCATAGAGCACCTTTTTTCAAATGAATAGTCCAACAGGGGCCAAACATTGTGTTAATAATTCCAAACTATGAAATATCTCCAATAAAATACCAGAGGTGATGGTTAACAAATAGAGCAGACTGACAATTAGCTGCAGGAGGGGACGTTTGTAGGTCATAAATGGCCATTCCCTATGCATGAACAATGCATGGTCTCCTGAGTCACCCCAACCTCTCATTTATCACGTGTTGTCATGTGTAAGGAGCATGAGAAAGATCAACCAGCCCCAAGGCCCAGTAAATATGGTGACATGATCAATAAGCTCTATAACAATTATCACAAAAATATATTTATTTTTCTTTTGAAAGCCTATACAATTTTTACAGCTATGAAACCCTATCAGCACTAGGATGTGCTTTCAAACACAATACAAACAAATTGCAAAAATTGAGGATACCAGCAGTAGTGAGATTTGCTAAAACCTGAAAAAAGAAAGTAATTATTGGAAATAAAAGGCTGTATCAAGTACGGGCTAAAAGACATCAGCAGGATCGTTGGGGCCTGGGGGTGGGAACCTTTGTTTGAAACGTGAGTGTTAAGATTTGTTTTATGCCTCTGGTGTGAAAGGTCAGCCTATGGGTATTGACCAGTGAAGGCGGTGTGTCCAGGCCTGCTGTGGGGGCTGGGCCAGGGGCAGGGTTCAGCTGCTGGGATCCTAGGCCCATGGGACTTGGGAGGGGGGGTTGACTGGGGTCACCAGGTCAGGCCAAGATAGAACAGAAGGAATCTGGGCGCAGGACTGTGGGAGAGGAGCTGGGCCCCTTTTGTTCCCCCTTTCACATCCTTCCTATTGGCCTTAAACTTGGAGCGCAGAAAGAAAAATGGCTCCAAAGCAGTATTTTGACATTAGTAATATAGGACCACTCACAGCAGCTTGTGTGATTATCAAAAGAGAATCAAACTGAAGTGTTTTTACAGATCGAGCAAGGCATTATGACAAAAACATTTGAATCAAAAACAGTTCCTAATAATCTACACATTGTTATTTCAACTTTTTGGGCATTAACTGCTTAGGAACTGCACTGTGCCTAAAGACTCATATCAGACAAAATGATTTTGTAAACAGTTTTGATGGCCCTGGATGCTGCATATAGATTGCTGAGGGCTATTGACATGGACAGCACAGATGACCAGTGGGGGCAGGGTCCCAATCCAGGACTGCTGTCTCCCAACTCGAGGTCAGTGGCTCGGTCCAGCTTTGGCCACTCCCAGGGGTCTTTGTTTGTGCGCTTCAGTGTCCAGCTAAAGGGGGTAGTGGCCAGGGCCTTACAGGGCAGGTCTGGCCCTGGCTAAAACACAATGGCCAGGGGTAATTATGCAAGCTGCAGGATGGGAAACGGTGGTGGAAGGGACATCTGGATCCTAACCTCTAACCCTGGGAGCCTGCTCTCACACAATACTGCAGCCAGACTGGAGGGGCTACTGGTTAGGCAAGAGGGGTCAGCCCATATTGATCAGGACAGAGGGTAAAATGCAAATATAGCTTTCAACTGCCCATTGAATTAAATTGGGACCAAATTGAGCTCATCGGTCACTCTCTGTTGTCTCGACACCAAATGTACAGGTCTAGGTGGTCAAATATACACGTTATATGTTTCTCATCCACTCCACCATCCCATCATCTCACAAATTGAGGGCTATGACAAGTGCATCACTCACCAAGGCCACTGATGGTGTAAGTATAGGTTAGAGCCTGCAGCTGGATGATAGGCTGCTCCGGTTGGCCTTCCTCATGGTAACACAGCTGGTAACCCTGGACAACCACAGATTGTGGGGAGGTTTGCCAGCGTGCCACAATGGAGGTGCAGTTAAGTGGCTCAAGTTGAAGAGTAGGGGCTGAAGGCACTATGGGGCAGAGACAGGGGAAATGTTATCAATACACACTCATATTCAAAGAAATTGCAGAGCACAAAGAAAGACTAAACAAAAACCAACAGGACATTGCATTGGGTAATGAAAAAGGATGGATGGATGGAGGATCATCACATTAACACAGTGTTTTGGGTGTGACCTAGTTATTATCTAAGCTGCATATTGGAAGAAAATGCACTAATACACATCACATTTTGGGAGAATATTCTTTCACCAGCATGTTTTAGATCTTGCTCGTAAAATGATGTCAGCTGTGCTGCTGTTCATCACCTAAATATATAACAAAACCTTTGAAAACAAGAACTCCAGCTTTGGTGGACAAACAGCCTCCCCCAACACACCAGGCCATGAAAAGAGGCTATTCTTTCCCCCACATAGATGCCTGAGGCCCTCTCTTTATGACCCGTGACTGAGGCCACTCTAACATCACTGACAGCGAAGGGCAAAGGTTCCTGAGTAACCAACACAAAGAGTGTGGGACAATGCTACAAGAGAAAACTCTAGTCATAAGCCAGCCACTCTGCATGAGCTGTAGTGATCCTCCTGGTATTCTAAGAGCAGCATAACAGCGACTCAACAAAAGCAAAGCATAGCCAGTTACAATTTTGGCACCACGTGACTCTATTACTCTATAGCAACCTGTGGTTTGCTTCTTATCTTGCCAAAGATGCCTGATGCCTTATTTGACTCATAAGAATAAATTAAATTATGCATGAAAACCTAGCAACAAATGCAAGAATGAAGTGACCAAAACAGCTTGATACAACCTGACAACATTTCTGTTTCAGCTTTCTGCAGGTTTACCTTTGCTGCTGGAGATCTTAGGTGTGTGGTGCGAGGTCCAAGTAGAAGGCTCACACCAGCCCACACGGGTGGCTGCAGCCATGCGAAGCAGGTAGATGGTGTCAGGCTGCAGGCCCTCCAGCAGATATTCGGTGCTGTTCTGAGGTAACTCCACCGAGGTGACAGTGCTGTCCGCAGCTGTACGATAGGATAGTCTGTATGCAGACAACTGACCGCGGCTCACCTTGGCAGGCAGCGGCTGCCAAATCACCTGAATATCTGTGGAGCTCTGGCTGATCAGACTCAGCTCCGGGGTACGCAAAGGCACTGTGGATATGGATATAAAAAACTATTGAGTCTGATGTGGTGATGGATTTCTTAAGAATACAAACATGAATGGCAACAACCAAATTGTCATATATCTTTATATTTACAAATTTGCAGTTCGAGAGGAGAACATTTTGCTAACACCAGAATGCCAATCCCCCTTATTTCCACTCAAAATGTGCTCTGTACACAAATCACTTGCATGCACGTTAGCTTAACTATCAGAGTGATTTATTGCAAGGAATGTTCAGTGCTCTATGCTTACCATCCTCCAGGGTATGCTGACTGACTTGGTCTGACATACGACTGGCTCCCATTGGCATATAAGCAACGATGTAAAAGCTGTAGTTTCTAGCTGGCTCAAGGTCATCGATTATATAACTGGTCGTGTCGTTGCCAATAACAACTTGGTATTCTTCGTTGTTCAGACCTGACATGGAACAGATAATGAAATGGGTTAGGAAATAGGTGGAGATTATCCAAAGAAGAAGAGACTTATATGAAAGGTTGTCAGACATGTACCATGTAACTTTTACAACATTTACAACTTTTTACAACATGTACCATGTTGTCAGACATGTACAATGTAAACAGTCAGTGTTTGAAAGGCTTGATGCTGGCAGTTTCTGAATGTCACTCATCTTTCTATAAACATTTGTAACACAAGGCACAGCAACTAACTTCCTCCAGGACTCTTGAAGCAAACCCAATTAAACATCTAAAAATGTTTACTACAAACACAGATTTATCTGAATAGAGTAACTTAACTTACGTTGATGCATTAGGTTAAATGCAACTGGTTTGCAAGACTATCCGGTTTTTAAAAAGATACCCTGTCCCTTTAACTGCAAGCAGAATGAGCTGGGGAGTGGACAATGGGCTGGCTAAACCTGTTGTTATTTCGATGAGGTTGCCATTCTGAGTCCTCCTTGACCTCTGCTCTGTGCAGCAACAACAGATGGCCTTCACCAAGGAAATATTATCACATGAGAGCGTGAGATAGCCTATTGTGGTTGACTGTGATCTTGCATCTTTTCACACTTTCACAACTCACAGTTCACAACAGCTTAAATAAAACCTTTAAAATAATTGAAACTAAAATGTCTTCCTTTTGGTCTCACCTTCAGCCTTCATGTAATGGATAGAGTAGGCAATGACTTTGTCTGCATTGTAGAGAGGTCTCTCCCAGGCCAGTAAGATAGCAGAGCTTGAGATGGTCTCAGCATGGACATTTCTTGGTGCACTGGGCCTGTCCTCGGACATGACAACAATAAGGCGAGCCAGCGACAGCACAGAACCCTGTTCACTCTCTGCCATGCACTGATAGATGGCATCATCTTCAGGGATGATCTGGGTAATCACCAATTTGCTGTGAAGCAATAAACAAAATATTAACAATCAGTACTAACCTCAAGAAACTGATCGAATCGAAACTGATGATTTTAATGGTACTTAGTTATGTTTGATTGCAATACCTGTTGTACATCTTAATCCTCCCATTTAAGTGAACATCTTCTCCATTCTTTAGCCACATGATGCGTGGCAGAGGCACTCCCTCTGCTTGGCACATAAACCGGGCAGTGCCTGCTCTTGGACGGGTCTGGCTCTCTGGCCTCTCGACAATGGATGGTGGCACTAAAACAGTAATGTAAGAGAAAAGTGATGAAAACCAAGGCTATCGCTCTCCATTTGTTAAACTACAAAACACTAATTGTGTGGCATCTTGCAAATAACACTTCCTCTACAAGCATGCATGGTCTTATTCTCTTGGTATAAAATGAGTCCCATCTGCAAAAGTTAAGGCTTTGGAATGTGAGAAACAACGAGAACCAGTGCTGTATAACTACTTCAGAGTTTACTGTACCTAGAACTGTGAGGTTGGCTGCAGCAATAGTGTAGTTGCGGGTTCCAGGGGTGGTGGCCCTGCAGAGGTAGACTCCACTGTGCTTGGAATTGACATCAGTAATAACAAGGTTTCCATTGCCCAGCACTTTGGCGTTGTACACATCAATGGGTTTACTGTCAGCACGGCTCCAGGAGATGATGGGCCAGGGATTGCCTGTGGCCACACACTCCAGCACCACAGTTTGGTGATGAGAAACTGTGACATTCTGAGGTCCTGCAATGATTCTGGGCCTCTGACGTGGTTTAGGGCCTGCACCTTCACCAAAAAAGGAAAATGTAAAAAAATTAATTACCTATATCATGTAATGGTTTAATGCTCATTCCTAAAATCCAGTTAATGCAGTCTCTGTACCTTGGTTGACTGTCAATGTGGCTTCTCTACTCTTCAAACGGCTGCCGATGTTAGTTGCCACACATCGATATTGTCCAGCATCTTCCAATTGTACATTGTGGATCTGAAGTACTCCGTTGGGCAAAACTGTTAGTCTGGGAACATATACGGTAACATTAAGTTAAAAACTGTAGGCCATATGTAGACTGCAACAGAATTTGGGAGCTGTATCTCGATTAAAAATATGGTGTCTAAAATGACTCAAGGCTTGTCGACAGGTACCTGTCTGTTTGTAGTGGTAATGTGCTTTGGTTGAGCTCCCAGGTGATAGAGGCAGGAGGGCTAGAGATGACAGCACAGGAGAATCGTGCCAATGAGCCCTCAGCCACCACCATAGGCACAGGATGCAACACAAACTCTGAGATACCTGTGGAGAAAAAAAATCAATCACAGTCAAAATATCAGCAGCAGAATATTTCAACTAAAACTGAATTCATTGGCTTATTATGAAATCAATTAGCAGTTGTTTTAGTTGTGGGCTATTGAATATTTAACAATGATTTTTCCCAAATATTTGTTTTGCAGTTATTTGTTGTCAGTAAATATAGCATTTTCTTTCAATATTTGGTAAAGCATTATACATTATGTATGCAAGCCTTGACTTTGATGGATGTTACTGATTGTATGAAGGGAATTGATCTTTGGAAGACACCATGATCTTGGTTGTGTGCAGATGAGCTATCAGGTGCCAGACTGACCAACTGGTCCAATCAATGGATCAATTGAAGAATGACACTGAATGATGCTTTGTAAACTAATCAATTCCCTTTGCATAAGAAGGATTGTCAGCAACCACTATCCCTTTCTTCTTGCAGAAGTTTCAGGATTTTTATCAGGTTCATGTTGTAAATGTTATTTTTAGACCCTACTATGTAGACACTGATTAAGTATACTTGCTTTAACATGACTAAAACAACTGTGAAAAAGTTGCTGAGTCACATTCTGTTTGTGTATTCAAAAAACCTTTCAATAATCACCACAAGTAACAACCCCCAATCTGCATTTTCCTCCAGAACACTCTGTAAGAGATGACCAATGACCTTTATTCATTAAGGTGGTAACTCTCTCCCTTCCCCCTCCCTCACAGGAAGGAAGTCAATATCATGTGGAAGAAAATCAATACCTTGTTCTCCCACTGAAGCTCCATATTTAAATCCTCAGCTTTGGGTCATCCAAATTAAAGACCGATCCTTTAATTCAAGACCTAATCTCATCAATATTACACAAATATACTGGAAACCCTGCATACGTGAAGTGAATTGGGGAGTAAGCCTGAACCAGGGGAAACGATCCTTTAGGGTGTGTTTGTGAGTTAGTCCTTTGGAATGTGGTCTGCTTTAGCGTTAATACATGACAACCAAATCCCATGACAAAATACATGTAATTATGTTCCAATGGTCAATAATTTTGGAATTATTCATTTATTCTGTCTAAAACAACAAAGGTGACTGGTGATCACAAAAAGCTCTCAACATCTGCTGGAAAGTTCAAAACAGTTGTTTACTCTCTACTGGGACACCATCTTCACTGGTGCTGGGATCAGTGATGTAGAGATGGTGGGTGTGGCCTGCACAGACTGATCCGCTAATATGCTCACCTCTGTTGTAAAGAACAAATCAATGTCTAGGTCAAACAGCACAAAGGTTTCTCTAAAAAGGTCAAAGTTCGCTTCAACCCCCTATCCATTCAATTTTAGCCCAAATTGGGAGCCAGATCGAAGTCAGTTTACCATCAGTCTAAAAAAGAGGATCTTGTTGTTCATATCATATATAAAATGATACAATAGTATTTAATTATAATGGCAAAGCTCATATGTACTTATTTTGAGGATATTGTAAAAATATATAAGATAGCCGACACCTCTGTAAACCCAAGAGGTGTTAAAACTAGTGATGTAGTCCTAAAACAAGGAAAATACCTCCTGAATGTAAACATGTTTTTGAAAGGATCATCTCTTTTTACTAGAATATCAGGCCAGTTCAATCACATGACAAACTGGGCTTTCTTTAACAAAAGGGTTCTGCTTGACAGGGCAACAGAGGGACTGATCCAGTGAAAGGGATTGTGGGCTGAAAGACGGAACAGCAGGGCAGCCCAGCCAGAGCAGGGCTGTGACGTCAGTCACAAAGGCTTTCCCTGCTGACCCCTGACCCCCGGGACCTCTGGACAGAAGGGAAGCACAGAGGAGGCCCATCCTCCACTCTCTGCCTACAGCTGACCAAAAAACCTTTAACCCTTTCACTGACAAAGGCTGGACGCCAGGCCAAGCTTGATTTTTATGTGGTCATCCTTTTTTTGTTTCTCTTTAGAGGAGACTTAGAGTGTATATAAGCCTATAAATGTCTTTAAGTGTCTATAAATTTGTTTTCCTGATTGTATTTTCTATTATTATACATATATTCCTGTGTGATAATTGTATCTAGGTCTTCATAGTTTTGTACTGTTGAGTATTGGGACATATTGCCCTAAACTTTCTAACCTCAGTGTCAGTGTCAAAATCAGTATATTTCAGAAGTTAGTTTCCATGACATCAGTCAAGGGATGTGCCTTCCAAAACCTGTGAAAAGTTTCCATGGTAGAACAGGCCCATTGAATAGACACAGCTGTCCTGTCCACTGATATGTGGACAAACAAATGCCCTGAAAACCTAGCCTTTTCTTCTGGTGCGGTCAGGGTTACCCCACACAAAGGCTAAAGGCAAGTGAAGTGGCCTTTCAGAGATTCCTCTGTGTGGCAGACCATTCAGCAATTGCACAGAGCCACAGTCTGCAGTGACAATGCAATCCCACTAACTAACTAGAGAAGGCTAATTTCTAACTTTTTACCAATGCTTCCTGGGTACTTTTATAAGTGTGCAAGTGGTGTGTTTCCTCAAAACAGTGAACAAACAAAGTACTCAGGGCTGCCTGTTTATGGAGTATTTATGAGCTTTTAGATTGACTCTCCATCTACCTTTAACTGTCTCTTAAAACGATCCTATAACTGGACTGACAGCTTTAAACTCAAGCATGACCAAGTCTGAACAACTTCCAAACTCAGACTTTAGAGTTTTTTCCTCAGTAAAGAAAAAAAGAGTGGGGTGGGGGACATCTGCTTCCTATCTCCAGGTTAATAACCCATGAAGTTGTCATTCTGATGCCTGCATGTTGACACCACAAATGGATACCACCAACAAGTTTAACCCATCCTTCCAACAGTTTAAAGCAGGAATAAGGTCCCTGTTAGCTTCAGACAATCCCTTTCACTCTGAGCTCCATACTTACTTGCGATAGTCAGACGTGATCTTTGGCTCAGGATAGCTCCATATTTGTTCTGGGAGAGGCACTGGTAGAATCCTTCATCTGAATCCTCCTTGGTATGCTTTATCTTTGGTATGTACAAGGAGCCGTTGGGCAGAAACTGTATGTGCTCACTTTCTGCCAACTTAAATCCATTCTTCAGCCACTTGATGGTGACTGGAGGCAGCCCATGAGCCTGGCAGTCCAAGACAGCAGGGTCCTTTGGTAGTAAGGTAACGTCACTGGGCTCTGTGATGAAGGACAACTCGCTGAAACATAAAACACCTGGAGGAAAAGAATGGGACCATTACTAAAGAGTTGGAAAGAAAGACTACAAGTGCAAAATAACTCTGTAGCGTGACAGATTATACGCATCATGTAACATTACAAGAACAATAATGTTATTAAATGTGTTAGTATGACAGACACTGTGTAAAGCAGCTGTATCCGGGTGGTTATTGATGTATAATTTAAAAAGAATTGTGAAAATAACTTTTTCAGAACCAGTGATGTAACGTAAAAGTATGGCATGGTGTTTTAATATTTGCTGTCATAAATGTCAGACATTACGTTAAGTTTGTCAGCATCCGAACCGACGTAACTTTATTGAAAGAGAAATGCAGGATTATTAGAAAGTAGCGACGCAGTTAAAGTTGAACCACATGTCTAGTAATCTCATTTTACTCAATGTTCAGAAAAACAATGCTGTTTTTTAACAAAATAATGACATTGTCTGCTCGGAACAACGACGTTAGCGAACAATACGTATTTAACGCCCACGTTAGCGTAACGCCATCAACGGTCCTCTTATCAGGTCAGCACACAGGTTATATTCACAGCGATAACGTCAGTAACAAACACAAAACAACACACTTACTTGATAAAGGAAGAAAGAAAACAATAAACAGCCAGTGCTGGTGGACCTTCATCTTAAATTTTCCCATTTATCCAGCTTTGGGTGTCATTTCCCAACCACGAACCGCCGCTGCCCTGCGTGCTGTCCGTAAATCCCCAAAAGCACTTTTGGCTGCGAGAGAGGACCAACGGCTCGACAGGGGTGCCGGGGGGCGCTCCCACCCCTCGCCGTTCAACGCATGCGCAGACAGTGCGGGCCAGAAGCAAGTGCGTCTCAAACAACTGAGGTCTGGGGACCCCAGGGGCCTCCAGGTGGAACTGTCACAGAACAGTAACTGGAACATTTCCTCTGTTGCACCTACAGGAGGATGTGATGACCAGAGATGGTGATTGTTCCCTATAGATCCTCACCTGGAGGTGACACTGGCAGCAAAGATCTCCAAAAAGGCCCCATGGTTATAACACACGGGATCTGTGTTGGCTAATAATAATAATGTATCTATATTCACATTTGGTTATTTGGCATTCATTACTCTGCAGTTGAATATATAGTTTGTCCCTTTGGTATCCTTGAGTTTACCTCACACGGTATTCATAATAATGTAATTCTCTTTTTCCATGTTATGTTCTGTAAGACATTTACTGCATATCTGTCTGTTTTGAAAGAGGGATCCCTTCTCTGTTAATCTTCTGACCTTTTCCCTGTTATACAGGGTTTTAGTGGAGTTTTCCTGATCTAAAAAGAGGATCTGAAGACTAAGGAGGAATGGTGGAGGCTTTATAATTGATTAAACTTATCTTGAGTTGTTCTTATGTATTTCAGTCCAGCTGATGACAAACTATATAAAGATGAATTTATAAGTCAAGCTCTAATTATGCACATAGACTACATCACTATACAGTACATTTCAAACTACTAATTGATCAGAAATCAACTGTACTGATTTCCCATTTAGCAACTTAGCCTTGTGAGATCTTTCTTTCTGTGCATTGTATATTTTAGACAACAAAATGAGGTGAACATAGTGAATTATCAGTTACCAAAGGCCACTGGTAATAAGGTCACTCTGAACAGCATCTGCTTCTACCACAAAACCTGGTAATTATGAGGAGATATTGATGGCTGCAAGTCAGCTGCATAATGAATTCAGATATTGATCCGCCGACCGTGTCTTTTGACAATGACCCTCCCGTCTCCCAGCCCTCATTCAATAGCAATACAATGGGCTCCAGCTGTGAGATCAGCCATGCCATATCAGGAAAACACATCCATTGATACAGGTAAATGCAGTCATCACATTCAGCATGGGAACTAAATTATGTTGTGCCTTCCAATATTTATTATAAAACTTGTATTCTCAACAATGTCTATGAATTGTTGTGTAAGGCTTTTAAGGAAGTATTGACATAGACATGCACCTCCACACTTCAATATCAAACAAATGAGAGCAGAGTGTAATGATGTATAGATTACATCTAACTATTGATTTAATCAACTAATGTCGTAGTTATTAGTCTACGATCAAAATATAAGGTTAGGTTAATAGCATTGTGTAATGTGTTCACTCAATAGTTTAGATTTTCAAATAATTTTATGAATAATTCAATATGTATTTCAATTACCTTCTCTTTATCAGAAAACACACTTTGTTGTTGCTTAGTCATCGATTGTTATCAACTAATTCACTGATATAAAGTGTGCTTCTGTTTTCAGACATATTATTGACATGCATTGGTTGGCATAGATAAAAAAAGAGCAAATATTTTGTTTCTCAAAACCGTCACTGATGATTTTAGTTGTGAGGATGGTAAATGAACGAAACTAAACATGAGTTGTCTACATTGCTGCCTCTGCCTATCTGTAGCTTTATATTCTCCCATTATATACATGTTGGATACAAACAGGAAATATATTATTGTATTGCTCATGAAATCGGTTGACTCACGTAGCCAAATGTTGTGTTGTGGAGGGCTCCACATGGTTAGGCTAAAGGTTAGGCTGTTTGGCCATGATCAATAGGGTTAAGGTAATTAACATGTTATGAATATCATGAGGCCCTGGGAAAGCAGAGCAGAGGACCAACGAACTGGGCTCTGATTGGCTGGAGCGAGTTGCTAGGAGAGGCCACCCCCCACTGACCTAAGAGGTCATTTGAAGAGCTGATGGCCTCTGACCTCTAGCCAAGAGGGTGATGGAAAGGCTTGAATAGATTTGATTGCTAAATTATTAAAAGTGTGTGGTGTTTGAGCAAAAGCATTTAACACCAGTATTAGCACATTTGGAAAAATCAACAGTATCATGTCATAAGCCTGCGTCGGTCCAATCAGAACTGTGTTTTTGTCTTGCAACGTTTGTATTTGAGACGGATCTACATTTGTATCCTAGAATCTTGTCATTACCCAGGGACATTTTAATAATACTGGCCATGACACATAATATAATAATTGTTTAGCTAGCAAATCAACCAGTTCAACTATTAATTACTTATTTTTAAACTACAATAAGTCCTGTAAGTTTACTCTCTTTTCTTTATTCACTACAGTGAAATACAAAATCATTAACACATAAACACACAAGAACATTCTTTAAAAAAGTTTATTGGCTTTTAAAACCACTTTAAAAATCTCACCAGTGAGTACTTTCCATTGAAAAAAGAAACAACGCAGTTGCAATATTAACAAGCTACTGTACATTAAGCAGTACACCAGACAACACCACGGAGGAGGTTTTTTCTTTTTTTTTTTTCTACTGGTAGAAATGGACAAGATAGTCAAACAGAGTTGGTTCTGGGTCAGTCAAAGGTAAAGAATCAGAGTCACTGCTTGATGGAGCTCCTGTACTCATGAAGAGGTGCGTTCCATCATTCAAATTCAAATATCAGTGCCTTATTGTTTAAGAAAAGATTACGAGAAAATGTTAAATTTCTTCACAAATGCATTTTGCAAAATGAGATTATGTAAAATCAACAGAAAACAGTCATCATGAACATAACATATAGAACAACATTAACTTAGTAAACAGCACACAACAAAAGTAATCAAACTTATGAAACTAGCACTGCTAGTCTGGTTAACAGAACCTGCCCAAATCACAGAAGACAGTGGTTACCAAAAATACAAAGTACAACAGAAGTCATCACACATGCGTGCGTACAATCATTTATCAACATAATGAGCATGTAGGTTTTAAAAGGTTGTTTAACTTTCCCCCCTCAATGCTTTATATTCTCATGTATGAGAATGAGTAAGAAATGTGTATCTCACTGAGATTAATGCACATTTTGCTACAAGACAATTAGTCATTTTCTGACAGTTTCCCTACTCATCTTGTCATAAAAAATATTTTTTTTCTTTTTTTGTGGGCATCCATCATTACATTTGTCCATAAAGATGTGGCAAAGTAATGTGTCATAAAAATTTAGTGCAATAATGTGAACCTCCAAAGTTTGTTGAAACATGAGTAATTGTTTTTTTTTTTTCCAGTGTCTGCTGAAAGGCTTTGAGCACAATGTCTGTCACAGAGATGTTTGCAACCAGCTAACAGTATCACAACTTTTTTTTCTCAATATACCATGCTATTGATCCTGCTCAAAGCACACATCACTTCTGCAACTGCAGAGACCTATTATCTTTGAATAGAAAAAAAGTTAAAGAAAATCAGCAAGCGAGACCAGACAGCATTACTTTTACGACACACTGAGCCAGAAATGTAACACACAACATACAGTATCTTGCCGACTATAGATCTGTTAAGCTTTTTTTTCTCTTTTGAATGGCACATACTTAGCTAGAATAATGGCCATAATATAGTGTCTTGATACATCAAATCTCTATGTATCTATCCTATTTACAGATGGAGCTTAAACATGACTTATACAACATTGACAATAGCCAAAAACTCAAGCAAGCATCCTACTGTATCACATAGCCTACCGGGCTAGCAGTGATGGTTTCAACATGCTCTCAGGTCCATGGTTACCTATAAAACATAGGACAGTGACCGTTTTCACAAATTTACATACTGTACATAAGATTTACGCAACTCAACCCTTTTCTTCAAATGCAATAAAACTCTTTTATATCTGCGAGGTCGCCCTGTTTTTTTGTTGCCGTTAATGTCTACTAGGAGTGTCTATGTGTAATACTCTTATGTTATTTAAACAGATCATCTTTGGTATGGAAATAAGGCTGGATTTTCCACAAACATAATTTCATTTCTTTTTGATCCCAAGATGACATCAAAACATAAATGTCAGCCTCTAGCTTTCTATGTAACTAAGCCTTCTCCATACCATTGATATTCTTATCCAAGCTGGGAGTATAGCATACCAAAAAAAAATCTCATGACTTAAAGTGTGCCTGCCATGTTTTATGGACAGCATATCAAATTCCTCTAAATCCATTACTGATAAGGGCACACAGTGTAGTTTTTAGCCTATACAATACGCATCTATATTTTAACACTGCAAAACAGAAATAATAAGAAATAGTACTGAAAACATCAGAGTAACAGCTGCCTTGATATGATGATGCTCTGGATGGATCTGAAGAGTCTTAACGTTATACTATATACAGTCTCTCTACAGATGGCATAAGGCCTTTGACTTTGGGAATAAGGCAGCCAGTTGTTGATTCCTTTCGATGTATAGTCCACAAAGTGGCCTGAATTCCCATCTTCTCCCTCCTGATTCATCTACTCCCTTTATAAGATATTAAACAGTACAAGAAGTATAGGCTGTGAGAAAATTTCCCTCTTGGACAATGCTCAGATGAGAATCAGTTTTCCACTGATTTGGTATATGATAAAGTATAAAGATTATGTCTTAAATTCAGCACCTGGCAGCATAAGATGCTACCCTTTTTTAATATTCAGATATGGCAGGCAAATGTACTACAACTATTATGTGCATATACTACAATCCCAATATTGTCTCCATTTGGTTGAACTTGAGCCGCACACACTGAAAATAGTATACAACAGCATACGTTTTTGGTCTTTTGTGCCAAATTTCCTGTCCAACTCTTTCTTTCATTAAGTGTCCGTTGAATACAAATATTGCATTGTTGATTGGTTATAACAAGGAAGATTATGTTTCTCTTAATGGTCATACCATACAAACCTGCACTTTGTAAGTGCATGCTGCCGCCAAGTACTCACACTTTTTACTTGAAATGCTTACATTTCTAATTTCAGATGAGGGACAAAAGTGGTTAAGTACTGAATCTCTGGGTGACAAATGAAAAAGGAGAGAAGTAACTAAATGTCAGTAGGAGTGATTTTCTGGTAAGCCTGGCACTTTTAACAGAACGAATGGCAAAGTCCAGACAAATCCCAACAAACTATAGTTTAAAAACAGATAAACTACATACGCACCAAACAAACGACAGAGAACAGAAATCATACAGAGTAAAAGATGACTTTAGCCCAGCATCTCGACTGTAGTAGGCTGGTCTTTGCTTTCTAGCCAGTCAAAAGAGTTCACAGTATCACTGCATATTTGCTGAAAAAGCGGGTCGTTCTTCAGTTCTTCCAGTGTTGAGTCTTCATATTGTTCCTGCTGTTGATTAGGATCAAACAGCAGGTTGGTGTCCAACGTGTTAAGGTCAGTGATGCTACTGGACAGATCTGAGGTCAGTCTGATGTCGTTTGAAAAGTCAGAAGCCACAGCGTTGAGCTCGGAAGCTACCTGACCCACCAACTGGGAACTGGGGTTGAGGCCATCATCTCCCAACAAGTCCTTGACGGTGTTGTTGAAATCCAGCTGTTGTTGCTCGTCCTCTGCCTCCTGCTGCTGTGTGCTCTGGAGGAGCAGCTGTGGTTGTGTCTGCACAGGATTCTCCTGGACCTGCTGCTGCTGGTCTTGGTCACCAGGACCCGCTTGTGCTTGGCTGTCCCCAGTGGAGAAACTCACCTGTTCTCCACTGTTAGTGGTAAGGTAGCCATGCTGCTGTAGCTCAAAGGCAGCAGGGCTGGAGCTAACAGGCAGCTGAGTCTGGTGAGCAGTTCCTCCAGCAAAGTCAGGAGTGGTCTCCAGGATCTGTGTGAGGTTCATACGAGCCGTGTAGTTAGAGGGGAGGTTGTTAATGCCCAGGCCACGGACAGAATCATCCCCATCAGCTTCCATCTTGCTGAGAAGAACATTGGTGATTTTGGCGGTGTTACACTGACCCTGCACAGGCCGCATCTCACTCTGCATCATGATGTTCAGGGGCACAGATTGGCTACGCTGAACCATGCTGTGCACAGAGCCGACCGTCTGACTGTTGGACAGGATGCTTAGCACCTCAGAGGTGATGGGGGAGTTAAAGGGTGAAACCACAGCTCGGGTGGTGGTATTGGTGGTGGTATTGGTCGTGGTTGGAGGGTTGGTGTTGCCACTGAAGTTTCTCTGGCGCACTGCAGGACTGACACTGCGGCAACGGAAAGTGCTGGACGCAGACGAGGTTGAGGCCTTGTTGTCCATTGGTGCAGGCACAGCAAAACTCTCCTGTTTAGTGGGAGTAGTTACACCTGTTACCAGCTGCTGCTGTTGCGACTGTTGTTGCTGCTGCTGCACCGGGGAGATGGGGGTCAAACGGCCAAAGTGAGAAGTATCCTGTCTCGACTGAGCTTGAAATGACTGGCCTGGAATTGCAAAGGCATGTGGCTTACGGAACTGGTCATCTACCAGGTCTTGGTAGCTTGGCAGAATGCCAATGCTATGGTTGGGCAAAGGACCTGCAGAGTTGCTGTTGTAGCGGTTGTTGATCCACTCCAGTTTGGCCTTGTCAGGATGCGTTGCCATTGGCCTTTGCATGGGTTTAACAGGGCTGCTGGAGATAATACTAGCATCATGATACCCTGTGATGCTTGAGTTGATTGGTGTGAACGCAAAAGGGTTCCTGCACTCCACTGGGCTTGGGGGGACGCTGCTGCTGCAGTTGGACAGTGGTGTGCTGATGGGGGTGTGGCGACCCATGGGCCCATCCACAGGGGTGATTGGAGCCATGCGGGAACAGGGGCTCTCTCTCGTCATGCTGTGCCCTAGCGTCATTTCAGAGGTGGGGGTTGGTGTCGGAGTTGGAGTCGGTGTTGGAGTGGGAGTTTGGACAGGAGTGGTGCTGCTGTGGGCAGAGTGGAAGAAAGTAGTGCCGGCCTGGTGAGCGTTTATGATCGAGCCTTGACTGCTGGCTGACTGGCCTTGTATAGACACATCCACACAGCTACTAAACAGACCCTTCAGCTTCATCTGCTCTTCCATTTGCACTAGCTCCTCCACGATACTGTCCTGGGTCATGTCATCGTCATTAAAAGGGAAGTAGTCCATGTTGGGCTGAGAACCTGCAAAGTCAACCATCTCCTGCGCAAGGCTGAGCTGGCCTGAGGCCTCGGGGGGTTGAGCTATAATGGAAAGTTGATCAGAAGGGGCTTGTTTGTGTTCTGCTGGTATCTGCTGAGCAAACGCCTGCTTCCGAAGCTCATCAAGCTGTCCCTCCTCCCATATTGTGCTCTTTAAGTCTCTCATCACAGAGGCTTCGTGTGCTCCTGAGTTGGCTGGTATGGTGAGAGGGTCCCTGCTGATCTGCCTTAGCAACGCCTGATCCTGCATGTTGTGTCCAGCTGCTGTTGTATCAGTGCTGAGAGAATGGTCTACGCGTTTCATCAGCAAGGCCAGGGGTTTGACAACAGTCTGGGAGCCCTCATTGTGTGTGATGGGCGAGTCAGAGAGAGCAAGGATCTGTGTGGGCCCCATGGAGGGGTGTTTCACAGTCACTTTGCAGGGAGCACTCTCTGGTCTGGCGGGGGTTCCCGGTCTGGGGATCCTCTTCAACGCAGCACTGACTCCAGGTTTGGAATTGTCAATTAAAGCCAGTGGCTGCTGGGAAATAAACACCCTCTTCACAGGAATAACATGGGACTCCCCACCTGGGCCTGTGCGCTTTCTTGGGCTCTTGACATCTAGGCAGACATCTTTTGATGTTGGGGTAAGAGCAGAGGAGCCATTGGATGATGTGTTGCTATTGGAGTTCTGATTATCAACAGTCAAGTACAAAGTACTGCCATGGCAGTTACTGCTATTGCTGTCCTGAGTCCCAACTACAGCTATCGAGGTGGGAGGGGATGTTGGGTCAATTTTTATTCTTGACCCTTTGTCGGGTCCAGGAGAACACTTAATCAGGAAGCTTGGCTCGCTGGCAGCCCTGAACTTAGCCATTCTCTCCTCTTTTACCCCAACAGCAGTTCTCTCTGTGCCATGGCCGTGGTTATTGTCATTTCCAGCGTCAGACACCAGTTTGATGTCAGTGGAGAGGATTGAGGTGGAGATTAGGGCACTGGGTCGGATTGCCGAAGACTGAGAGGCAAATGAGCTCCCACCATGTGTATGCTGTGAATCGTCCAGGCCAGCTATGGTATTCACACCCGCCGAGGCAGAACGCACGGTCGTGCTGCTGCTGCTGGGAGCCAGAGCAATGGCCGTCATCTTCACCACGTTGACTGAGCTGACGTGGGGAGTGGGCATCACAGTTTTTATGGGGCTGTTGGTGATGAGCAGGGTGGGAGGTGAGCGCAACGTGATGGCACTGGTGGCAGAGGGCTTGGGCAGAATTTGTGCGTACCGTGTACCATGTCGTGCCAGCCGGTCACTCACAGGACTGGCTGATATATTCTGAGGATGTTTGGGGGACTGTTTCATAGACTGAGTGACCACTTGGAAGTTCACAGGCATCACTTTCCCTTCTGAAGTCCCCACAGGGCTGGGTGAGGTCATCAACTGCCTGCCTCGCTGTACCTGGGAGAAAAAATGTGAGAATGTAAAACTACATTGAGGCACATTTGATAATAACAGATCTGAGGACAATTGGAGACAAAACGTCCGCCACATACAGTGACTGGGCTGGGGACAGCTGCTACCACGATGCCTATGGTGGGCTGAGGGGAGAGCAGAGCAGGGCTGCCACAGGCGATGGTGGGCCCGGGAATACTGGCCTCCGTTCTCTTGACCTGGGCCTCCATGGGCAGGGGTGAGTGGAGCTTCTGCTCCTGCTGCTTCTTCTGGATCTTGCGCTGCAGTTGCTGCTTCGCATCAACAGAGGGAGAAGGCAGGGTCTTCACCTGGGGCTGGAAAGAGTTTGCCTCAGCTGTTGGCACAAACGCAGAGGCTGGAGTTGGCGTCTTCATTCCTGTCAAGCGAAGAAAAACAAAATCAAAGAATGATGTAAGAATGAGTAAGGACACAGTGCAAGTAAGTGAGCGCAAAGCACTTCAAACCACTTGCTGCTAATAGAGACAATTTAAGTAGTTTTGGACTTGCAGAGTCGCACGCAAGTATTTTCAGGTACGGATTACATCATTGTAATACGTCATATTTATTTACAACGGCCGATGCTCTGTTATGCTGATCATGAGCGGCCAGGACAGAACACAACAGTACAATCACAACACCAGCAGAGGAGAGGACCTCTCTCTTTACCTGTGGGTGTTCCGGTCATAACAGTGAGTGCAGCCATGGACTTAGTACCAATATAGTGGCTATTGAGCAGGAAGCGGGCCAAGTCCTCCACGTGGTCAAACTGACGACTCAGGACCTTTTGGGCCCACTCGCACACCAGTCCACAGGCAGCAGATCTCATTTCATCTTCAGCGCTCGGGGACTGGCCTGACGGCTCCATCAGCTCACACTACAGTAGAGAGCAGCAGGTGGACGAGCGTCAGACAGTTTCACATGTCAAACTAGATATTTACAGGATGCTTTTTTGTCTTCTTTTTCTTCAGAGTAACTTACCCCATCACCAGATTTCTGCAGATCCAGGTTGGGTAAGGACGGCATGTGAACAAAAGCTTTCTTCCTTAACCCGCTATAACAGTATGTGAGAAGGAGTTAAGGAGTCTGAAACATAATGACTTAATCTGGAAACACAGAACATTGTATTTGGCACAATGACACAATTGATAAGAATTAACACCAAATGATAAAACTTAGAAGCACTTATAGAAGACATAAATGATCTGCCTCTCAAATGGCACCACTAAATGTCTGCAATCAACAAACAGCATCAACTCACTTACAAGCAGAATAAAGTGACGCACGGACACATAAAAGCAGCGGAAGACTTTTTTTGACCGATTCATCAGAATTAAAGGATATTTGGATTTCCCCCTCATGCCCAGTCGACGTGCCTTCATGTTAGGAAAGACATTCTTCATGATCTTTCCGAAGTCTGCTGCACTCAGTGGATTGTAGCCGAGATTGTCGCAATAGCTCCTGCAAAAGAAGAGAATCACCCATGAGATTAAAAGAGAAATGCATACTGTTGTTACACTCCTTCCCTGTGGCCTTCTCTGTTTCCGTTACACTCACTTGTATTCATCATACACCTCTTGCTTTGGGAGGGAAGTCTCTGGGTGCTCTTCTAGGTGATTTCGTATCCAGTTGAAAGCATACATCTGTTGAGTACGGCTTGACGACATGGAACTCTGATCACTGGAATTAGTGCAGAAGAAGAATACATCTGGTGAGGCAGTGTCCTCGATTTGTATGCATCATTTATTGTTAATACAGAAACTTTAATACCATAATCCAGGAGTGGAGGTCCCCCTCTCATTCTCAGTCCAAATGGGTAGAATTGGGGGGTTGGGGTGATGAATAGATATGGGGAAACAAATGAAACACAGACAGCTAGGTATAGCAAGAATCTACACCAGTGGTTTGCTTCATACAGTTAATCAATCATACAGCTGAAAAATTAATGACAATTTGCATATATAAAAAAAAACTCACCAGTGACAAAAAATGTCAAAAATTCAACTTCATTTTTAGGAGCTAGCAGCCTAAACCTTCTGCGAAGTAAGCAGTGTCTTGAATTTTTGACAAGCAATGTAATGAGAGCCACAACAAAGCAGCATGTGTGTGTGTGTGTGTGTGTGTGTGTGTGTGTGTGTGTGTGTGTGTGTGTGTGTGTGTGTGTGTGTGTGTGTCATACCTTTTATCATTGCCACTGCTGGGACCAGAAGGCAACTTCAGGTAGAGGTAGAGTTTTTCGATGTCTGTAAACTTCTCAACATCTTGCTGTAAAAATAAAATGATCACAAAAGGAAAACATATAATTGATATGAAACTAAGTAAAATCAGTTCCCCAAACAGAACCTATAAATGTTTGCCTAGTGAGTGTGGTGTGGACTAAAGAATGAAGACAGAAGATGACACTGATCAAAACATTGTAAATATTATTTCAGGCCTCATGGTTTTCACAACTGAACAAATAGATTTATGTTTGCAACATTTGTTTTAATTCAGCAGCGGTTCTTAAATGCTCCACAGGTAAGACCGTTGCACACAACCTCCTTACTATTGATTCCACCAGACTGCTTTTCAATTGGTTTCTAAGAATGGACTCATCTTCCCCGTTTTCTTTCCTATTTGCCTCTTTGTTGCTAGGGGAACCAATACTTGAATGAATGAGGTGAGAGCTGTCGGCCAATGAGCATTGAATGAAAACGCTATTTACTACACTCCATTGCTTCAAGCACGGCGTATGAATGAGTCCTCGTCTGCTTATAGAATACCACGGTTCAATCTTTTGGCAACATCCCCGAACATGTTTTCTTTCCTTTCTCCTGATTTTCACACCTGACAACATAACATCTACAGATAGCGTAGAAAACGTATTATTTATAAACTCACTTGCTTTCAAATTTAGAAATGTGGTGGACTTTGAAAACGCTTAATTAATGGACTAAGTAAAAAATAAGATGCTTCTAGATGTATACAAAAACAAAGATATTTTACAGTCAAAGAAGTGAATTTGTGGAATTGAAAATAAAATGTAATGTAAAAATAAAATGATTGTTAAATATAAAACACAAAATATGAACACTAGTAGTGTTCATATGGGGTATGAACACTGTGGGGTTTACACACTAAATATTTATTTTGATTCTCTTTCATTTTCAGTCTATAAGTTTATTGATATTTGTTCAAATTAATTAATGTAAAAAAGGCAGGTGTAGCCTACACCTTTTCGGATTACATAAACATGCTTTAGTTTTCCAAAACTAATTAGTTGGAGTGCTTCAGCATGAAGCACCCAACTATTGTTCTTCGAATCTTTATTATTCTATTTCTTCCGTACGTATTTTGAAAAGTTTCTCCTCCTTCATATGTTCAGCTACAGAAACTCTTCAAATATTAAAAAATTCAGCTCCTTCAGGAGAGGGGTGCTATGACCTTTCATATTTTTAACTTTTCAACTTTTCTTAATATTAATCTTTTTATGCTTTTTTTTAACATGGGATTCCTATGGAGAAAATCCTCAACTTTAACAGCTTATAGGTTCAGCATACTTTCAGCTAAAGATACCATTTCAACTTTAAAATGTAGACATATTTTTCATCTATGACTGCATATTTTTAAATATTTTCTATCTTTTAAGAATTTTAAACTATGAATTTTTGAATTTAATTAAATATCTCTCCCTACGGGGCAGAGCTGTGCTTCTCCAATCGCCATGGTAACCATGGCGCGTGTGTTTTTTTTGTCTTTGATGTTCGCTCTGTCTTTGATCTATATTGAGCTATTTTCAGCTTAATTTAGCAATTTTCTTTTCACTTATTCTTTTCAAATATTTAAGCTTTAAGCTTCAGCTTTTAGCACTCCAACGCATTTTCAGCAGGAAATGCTCTTTCTAGTTACTAATCATTAGCTGTGGCGCTCTTATTCTTCCTAAACTTTCGACCGTAAAGGGTCCCGCAGCGTTGCCAGCACATGCGTACATAATACATCAAAACGAGCGGCTTGATCGGGAATCGTGTGCTATGACTTTTCTAAGAGATTCGACCGGCAGTTTCCCCGAAAAATGCAAAAAAACGGCGAGAAATTGTCCCATTCACTTACATGGGGTTTCGGCGTGAAGAGAGCAAAGGAAACACTCATCTTTGTGCCCATAGTGACTCGCCATACTTTAACGTAGAGAAATGATTAAACCTTTGAAACGTTAACAAAAGGATGGAGTTCATTTTCCTAATTGGACATTTTTTGATAGCTAGCACAGTTTTCCTCAAATATATGTTCAAGTTTAGGAAAATATTCAGACCATTTCTGACTTTACAATGGGTGTGTATGTGGCAGCTCAGAGCACGTGATGTCATCGCTAGAGCACGAACCAGCTTCAGACGCATCAGAAAGAAATATTTGTAAATTGCCATTACTGCCACAATTTTCACTCTACAGGCATAATTTATAGTACAAAACGTAGGAAATCTTGTGCTTGCTTGTACAAATGTGTCGTGGAGTCCCAAAAACATTTACTTTTTTGTCAAAAAGCAAGAAAGCGACATAAAGTCAGCCAACTGCTCCATTCAGCTCCATGTTAAATCGGAGCACACATTTCTTCGATGAAGCAAACGGAGGCCCTTTCTGAACTGCCTCTAAGCTCTCATTTCTAAACCCACCAAACATTTAAGTACACGTAGACGTTCACAAAAGTCTTGTGCTTCTCACGATGTCTTCGTTTTTTCATACGGAGTTACGGTTTTCCTATCAAATTCATTAGTTTGACAAGTTGTTTTTGTTAAATCTACAGTGCAGTCTCCCTCTCAGTCACTCACTGACACAGGTGTTTCTAATTAGCTCATCAGGACAGTTTGACACAGGAGAAGTGTCACTATGGAAACCTTTGATGTTACCAGCACACAGATGCTCTGCTTAGTGCAGTTTGACAGACACACAGACACAGATACACGCACACACATAGGGCAACTGACTTCTGAATGTCTGGCTCTCCCCCTCTATCTCTCTCTCCTTCTGTCTCTCTCACTCTCTCTGTCTCTCCCACCCCTCCCCTTTTGAGCAGGTAGTTTCTCTTTTCTGTATTTTAAGCTATTTTAACCTATATTTAGCTATATTCAGCTATCTGCTAAATTGAACTATATTCAGCTTTGTTCACCAATTTACAGCTATAATGAGCTATATTCAGCAGTTTACACCTAAAATGAGCTATACTAAGCTATATTATGCTATTTTCTGCTTTATTGAGCTATATTGAGCTTTATTCAGCAATATTCGATTATTTTCAGCTATTACGGCAGTAGGCGCCACACATTAAAATTTCTTGCGAAATTTTCTAGTTGTTTTTATTATTTCTTTACCTGTGTATTTGAGCTGTATAAGTTGAAAACAAACTAAACTAAAACATGATTAACATTAATACATTTACAATTACAATGATACATCTCAGATACGCGAGCCACCCAGCGGCTACACTGTGAAAGCACCACCTGAATATTTAAGAATAATCACGGACTGAAGTTAGTCAGTCAAAGCTATTGCTTTTATAAAATGGTCATCAAGTAAGGCCATAGACTTAGTTATAGACACATTCCACTTTGCATAGTTATTTTTATTGATAAATAATAAAGTTAACAGTAAAATAGGCGCTCCTCTGCTGAACGCAGCTAACAATAGCAGCTAGCATATTTATTTTGTTCATCACAGGGTAGCATTGTATTGATTATTATTGTAATTATTATCTTTATTTTAAATTTGTTTGTATGTTGCATATCTGATCACACGTTGAACAGTGTCTGATAAAATATTCATTAATTCCACCCACTCCTCGGGATTATTTTAAGGTCTCTTAATATTTTGTCACCTTATCTATACATTATGTGTGCATATTATTGTACAATATGGATGGTGCTTATGATATTCACCCCACAACCATATTTGGAACCAATCCATAAGTGAAACACATTTTATAGTCAGTTGTAAAGGAGGTCTTTTATTTGCCCCAGCCTGACATGCTGTGTCCAACGGCATTTGTAAGCCTCTGATGTGCTTACGTATTGAAAGGGACTAAATATGGTCTCAGACAGACTTGTTGAAATTAAAATAGAAACTGTTCACGGCCTGTATTTTCTATTAGTAACAACAAATGACAAAGCTCTATCATGTAGCTTTGATGTCACTGACATGGCTTTGTTGCAGAATACGAGATGTGGTCCACTTCAGCTCAGACGAATGCACAACAAAATGTACATAAATAGAAATCTTTTACATATACAGATGTGGTGAGAACCCAAAAAAGTTTCTCATTTGAATATTGCAAATAAAAAGATCTATGTGTATTTACAGGCAAATATAATGTACACTACTGTTAACATGATTTAAAAAAATAAATAACAGTAACAGAATAAGAGTAATATATAAAATAGGACAACTAAGAATGAAACATATTATTTCTCAACTGAAGCTAAACTGCACATCTGCTCTCATGAAGCATTTAACTGTTACATGTGACTCTTATAATAAGGGTTAGTAGAGTGTAAAGTATCCGACAAGAAACACTTGGCTTGTACAGGTAGAACGCCTTCTTATGGAAACTCACCAATATGCTGTCCACTTTTGATTGTACAGATTTGCTGCAATAGAAAAGAGAGCTAAAGTCAGAATTGTGAATAGATATGACTTGGATTAATAGAACATTGACAAATGCAGTTTTTTCCTGTTATTTCAGCTAACTTTGTTTTCATTCCCCGTGGACCCGTTTTCTTTGTATGGTATAACGCAGTGTTTCTCAACTTTTTTTCAGTGATGTACCCCCGATGAAATATTCGTGACCAGCACAAAGTATGTTTGGTTGAAAAAAATGTAATACACACTGCTGTGTCATCGGTGTCTGATTTATTATGGAATATATAACATTTTGTCTATGAACTTACACTTTGAATATGCATTAAATAACAATCTTTTAATGATTTTTTTAATGGATGCTCATTTCAAATATGTTCACGAACCCCGATTTGAGAACATCTGGTATAAATATGATAAGAAACTCGACATTTAATTTATTACTGCAGTTTTTGAATATACTAAATTCCGATACAGGTTGAAACAGGAGTGAGTGAACTGCCATCTTCAGGTCGCTCAACAGATGTTTTTGGGCTTCAGTTGGGTCATTGCAGGACGTTAAGAGACTTGACCCAAAGCCACTCCAGCGTTGGCTTGGCTGTCTGCTCCAGGTTGTTGTAGTGCTGAATGGTAAACTCCAAGGCCAATGGGTTCTTTGTCACCTCCCTGACCATGACCCTTTCAGCCTTGAGTTGTTTACACTTGTGTGCGCGCACCCACACGCCTTTTTAAATCATGTCCAATCATTTTAATTTCCCAATCAAGTTATATGCTGTGTCCTCCTTCATTACTCCCAATAGACCTTCAATAGTTTATTGTAGATGTTTGACATTTATGAATTATAATCATCACTTTGCATCACCATTGGCAGGTGTAGCGTCGCACCACTGCATATGTGAAATGCAGTGAATTGCATTGTGGGATCCATGCCATGGATACTGCTTGATTTGTCCAAAGGCCTTTTTTCACATCACATTTTACAACTTGTCATGGTAGTAAAAGCCCAGGAGTTAATAACAACATTAAGCCATGTGAGTGCAAGAGTGAACCAGCATGCACAATACCAGGACCCTGAAACTGAAGCAGCTAAATGGAATTCAGCCATCTTTGTTATTATCATTTACACCTGTGCTTTTCCTACATGACATGGTGAAATATCTTCTGCTAAAAAATACCTGTTGTGTTTTTTAGGCCACTTTATATTTTATATATTTCAAATTCAAAATTTGGACATAAATAGGATGGTGTGGACAGCACATTTACCGCACCATGTAATATCAAAGCAGGTGCACTAATAGATGCATAGCAGAGACTCTGAATAAGTAAGTAAATGAGCAATTTCCATTTTAAAAAGTCAAATGAATCTGCAGAAAGAAAAACCTCTAAAAACACGTTTGGCCTTGTGATTGTGGGTTATCGTGTAATAACATATCCATTTGAAATAAAATACATAAAATGTGCAAAATGTCCAAAGCCATAACACCTGAGAAGATATAGATAATAAAACGTCACGTTATTTAGTAGATTTTACTCACAATTTACTGCTCGACGAAGGAAACACACAGACACAATTTAGTTTGAATCGTGTCCAAAGCCACCGCAGAAACTAAAACACACGGATACTGAACCATTAGCAGCACTAAACCGGTGAGAGACCGTCTCTCCGTGCAGCGGGTCTGGTTTGACACCTGTCATCCGGAGCATCAGCACCACCGGTGGGCTTAGCATCATCTATCACATGGCCTCCTCTGCCTCCATGCTCATGATTACAGCCACTACCGCTGGAAATAACCAGGCGTGAACGTCCCATTGATGCACAACCGGGGAGCAGACAGCACGGCTGCCCTCGCCGCTGTTGCATCTCCCGTTAAATGTCTCCGGTCGGCACCGGGGAGCACTCGTGTTATTTGCAGCCGCTTTGTGCAGCCCTCTGCCCCCCCTGCCACTTCACAAGCTAGATACGCTAATTACGAGGCTACTGCTAGCGAGAGAAGGAAAAAAAAGGACAGTGTGGCTGCTCGAGGATTTAATTTTCCATTTCTTACCAAATTGAATTCTTTATTTTGAACTGTAACGCGTTGGCCTCGGGCCCCTGGAGTCCTGGCACCAGCGCTGGAAGAGAGCCTAATCCCGAGGCAGGCTTCTGACCAGGTTGTTGTTGATCATCAGCCATCGCGACGGAGGGGTGGTGGGGGAGCTTTAACAAGTAGGCCTCATCCCCGGCTGTGCGCTGCACCGGACCCACCGCTGCTGGAGCGGCTCAGTCAGCTAGGACAGCCCGCTGAATCCACCGCAGAGCATGGCTACAAACACTGGGATCGGACCCGACGCAAAACACAAAACTGAACCCAAAATAACACCCGGGGAATACAAAAGGCATTTCGCAGAGGTCTCTCCGCTGCCGCAAATAGCACGCCTGCAGCAGCCAGCAGCAGCTACAGACGAGCTGGCTGCGTCAAGGTACAGGCGAGACGCACGGGCCAGCCCGGAAGTACACGGGCACTTTGGCCTTCGAAATAAAAGCACTGACAGTTTCACTTTTTTGTTGTTTTGTTTTTAACAAGTGTGTCTTTGAATAATAATCACATATCCAGATGTGCATTCAAATAGCTCTTGCAAGCTGTAATACTTTCTGCTGTTCACACTGGCCAATAAAAGATCACATTATAACTGTAAAATCCAAACTGTGTCTGCATGTATTGAGATTATCTTTGTATTTCCACAGACAGTATTTATTTAGGGATATTAACATGGAGAGGGTATTTAGTATTAAAAACACTCAATAAGGAAGTACAAGGAGTGTAGTTTTTTACCCCATCACTTATATTGGAAGCACATCATGAAGGGATATTTTAATCATCAGTATAAACAGGAGTAATGATTATAGCAAGCAAAATCTTTTTCAATGTACACTTTGGAACCTGATTATTGTTTTAAGGCAGACTTGAAAAATCATGAAACAGTGGTGTTAGTGTGAGCACCAGGTCCAGTGGTTCCTCCCACCATGTGAGAGTTATCCTAGAATACAACAAGTACATTTATATTGTTGTTCTGCAAAAATCTAATTACCCTGAAAAAATGTGCAATAAACTTACACAATGTACATAATACACAATGTGCTTAACTCACTTTGACTTCTGGCCTTTTTCAGTCCCAAAAACTGAAAAGACCCTCTGGAACTAAATTCAGTATGGGTTCAAATGATGCCAACCAATGAGTTTAAGAAAAATAATTTTAACAATCTATTAATCAATTTAGTTACTTTTTAAAGCACTTGCCATATGTGAGAAATTTCAACATGAATAGTATTGTGAATATTACCTGAATATATTATCTTTGAACTGGTTGGAAAAACAACAGTCAATTAAATATGTCACCTCATTCCCCTTAATCACCTCAACTGTGCAGTATGAATACATTTTCTTCTGTCTGACTGTCTGTATATATAATATTTTTATTGTGCATTATTACTGTTTTACTGTTTATTTACTATTACTAATAAAGGAGTATCTAATCTAATCTATTGTCATCTTGGGCTCTGGAAATATGTGGATATTATAGAAAAAGAATCCTTATGAATTGAAAAAAAAATTGTCAGTTGAATCAATAATTAAGCTAATCATTGGTTACAGCCCTATTTTAAAGTAAATCATTGTGTTTTAAATACATCCTTGTACTGCTATTTTTCAGTTGCTGTACGTGTGTTTTAACTGTCTTAATTTTAAAATCTTGACGGGGATTTAAGTGTTTTATTGTGTTTCCTCTAACTTGACTCTGGTCTGTGTGCTGCAGTTCTGCTATCAGCCGACAGGGGCGCTGCGCAGGAAGCTGGTTGATCAGATAGTGACAATGACGGGTAAACAGCCAGGATGATATCACCTCACCATGTAAACCGGTCATTTACCAGCGCGTGTATCGATCCAATGATCAACCAATATGTTTCAATCGAATGATTATCTGATCAGACTTTTGGTGAAGGAAGACACGATGAAACATCAAACAGATTGCTCCAATATTTCTCTTTGCTCATCACACAGTTTAGTCTACTATTTTTTCCTTCGGCAGAAATATGAGACAACAGGCGGAAAAAAATAACCTGAGAGGATGATTTGGATTGAGACTGTCCATTCCAGATATAAATATAACGTTCACTTATGTCCCACTACTTGGAAATGACAGATATTAGGCTGCGCACATGTTGAGTTAATTTGGTTGTAATCACTGTTTTAACCAACTATACATATTAGGGATGTTTTTATATCTCCTTCATGAAAATATAAAGTGACAGGAATGAAGCTACCAGGTCAAGAAAAAGAATACCTAAATTATTTCTTTCATCATGACTTATTTTATGCCGCCATCTGTTGATGGAAACAGGTAATGTTACTCCACTGACACCATGCTCATGAAACATAATGCAAGACAGCAATAGACACACACACACACACACACACACACACACACACACACACACACACACACACACACACACACACACACGGGAAAGGCATGTACAGACACATATAAAGTGACGAGGATGACTTAATACCTGTCAAGATAAGAATAACAGGAACCAGAGAGAATCATATATACGTTGCTTCTTGGATTCAGTTGGTTTGCAGGCTGTGTAGTTGCTCTGCTCCTGTTTTGTATATTTAATGTCTCTGAGAACATTATGTGACTGCTGTTGTGTTTGTCTTTTGCAGTGACTAAGCGTTTTTTTCACAGAAGTTGATGATGAATCTTTGACATGACATCAAGATATACAAACATAAAATCCATGGTGAAATTAAATTGACTTGATCACGTTTCTCATTTCCATTTTCCATTCACTACATTTTTAAATATTTTTATTAACTAATTACTTTGCAGATTCAGAATATTAAAACAAAATACAAGCTACTAAAATTTTATGATATTATGATAATAAAATAAAATACCCAGAAATCAGTTGTAGTCAGACCCGCTTTTGACAGTATTTACAATATTCTGCGTACTTTTACTTTTGGTCAATGCGTATGTATGTGTGTGTGTGTGTGGGTGTGTTAGTGTGAATGAATCTCTCTGCTGTGGTTTAGGGGAGAACAGGTTCAGTTGTAACATTTCAAGTCACTCACACAATGTTTTGGTTTAATATTTTTCTGGCACAAACTGTTCTATACACCACAGCACCAATACAGTCTGAATAGATGAATAGTAACGCCTTAAATGTGTTGTCCTGCAATTTCCTCACTGAGGGACTAATACATAATTATTTTATCTAATCGTGTCAGTAATTTGACCTCACACAATGTAATGATATAAATAACGGGGTTCATACGGTCTTGGAAAACCTGGAAAAGTCATAGAATTTTTAAATGGTTATTTCCAGGCCTGGAAAAGTCCTTGAAAAAAATAAAATCCCAAAAGATTTGGAAAAGTCATGGAAATGTGTTATGTTCATATGTTCATGTCGTTCATTTACACTGCGTTTGAAATTATAAATATTCTTTCATACGACGTACACAATCCACCAATTGCACCAAAACCACTGTCAGACAAAGCCTCAGCAAGATATCAACCACATTGCATTTTTTCCCAGACAAAAAACTGCTATATGACGTACTTATGAATGAAACAATACTTGCTTGGTATGTATTGGTGCATCTGCTTGAGGAACCAGAGGCGTCCAAGGTCCAGAAATAAAGTTAGGGTATTTTTGCTTTCAGCGGACCTAAACCTACGGTACACGAAATGTGCACTAAATTAATTAATACAAATATTTAACTTCACTTAATCAAAGTCAAACTTTGCAGAGATACTGTTAACACATAGTGCTATTTTATATTAGTATTATATAGTAGTATACCTTTTGAAATTATTTAGATAGCCCTTGTGGTTGAGGAGATATTCTGTATTTAGTATGGGTATGCAAAACCATTTGAGATTTTTGCATATCTGAGTGGCCGCCATGATAAGTGTTGGTCAAATTCTCTAAATGCAAAGGAAAGGAGCTCCAATGCTTCCTTACTTAGCTCCTTTAGCATAGGAAACACTGGTCCTTCCTTTACGAAAGGAAAGGAGATAATGCCGTCCCACAATTCCTTGCGGCGGCAACGTTTAAAGTTGAAGTTTTGGTTTAATACTGACACCTATATACAAACTATAAATCTTGTGATGGATCTTAAAGTATGATGTGGTTTTGGGGGATTGTAAACAAATAGAGATAGGCAGATATGTCATGCAGAAGGGAGCTGGAGAGCAGAAGAAATGTCCACAAATTAAAGGATCACTAACATTTTATTATTGCTGATGTAATTGAATAAAACAAGTCTTTGCTTCAACATTTAGGTATTCTTGACAATTTCTTCTTCTCTCCATAACATATCGTACACGCACACACACACAGACACACACACACAGACACGCACACACACACACACACACACACACACACACACACACACACACACACACACACACACACACACATCCCTCAAACCTCATCATTTGCAACACCGGAGGTGTGGAACAGTGACACTTCATCTAAATCTCAAGAAAATGTTGTTTCCTTGTTAGTCATTGTTTTCTCACTCTATTTATGACCTTCGGTTGCTGGCTATTCTGGACTGATTTATTTTACTGTCAATCTCCTGTCACTACTGATTTGGGCTGGAAGGTCTCATCTCAGCAGTCTTTGCCCTTGCTCATTCTTCCGAATGTTAAGATTTACACAACACTCTTAAAAAAGTTACTGCCATGCAACCAAAATTCCACGTGGACGCAATTTACAATATCTCCTCAATGTAGCTTACTTTAGTTCATAGTTATGTGTCGACTTACATTGATTGATTGTTCAAATTCTACACAAAAGATTACCTTTTAGAGGAATTATTTAACATTATGCTAAACCATATTTAACAAACACATACAGGGGAAACTCCTACTTAAATATAACTAAAATACAACAACACATAAAAGAAATACATAAAGCAAAAGCTGACAAGGGCCATCCGGTCTGCAATAATCAATGTTATATTGTATTTGTTCAGTTTATTATGAGAGAAATGCAATTACAGCTAATATGATGCACCTTTTGCTGTACATTGTAGTTAATATATACAGTACATGTTAGCACACTTAAACCTCAAATACCACTTATTTGTTTGTTGAAGATTGCATTAGCTGCTCCCTGGAAATCGAGCAGGTCACGCATTAGGCTGGCAGTGTCCTAACGCTACCTGCCTTCTCCTTTTACTCCGGTGAATGTGGGACAGCGAGGTCACCGTGGTGCAGAGGTCGCTGAGTCTGGCTCTCACGTGCACCAGGCAGCCATAACTGCTCCAATCCTCTTACAACCCCCACTTCTTCCAGCACTCAGGCCAGACTATAAGATCAGCTTGCCGTGCTCAGGTCTTATCCCGAAGATGCAGGAGATCCTCAGTACAGAGTCACGCCAGCAGGTATCAAACACCTCAGCCAACACGCATGCATGCGTATAGTAGGCCAGTTGGCTTTTGTCCTCTGAAGGAGAATATTTACAGATATTTTCTGCGTGAACTGCTTCAGAAGAAACAAAATACTGTAAGAAAATCCATGGATAGTGTATAGTGTCATTATGTGTCTGGTACAATCAGCACTTCTGATGACCTACTTCTAATTAAAGTGCTCAAGTGCTCATTCAAATAATTAGTTGTTTAAATTGATAGGAAAGAAACCAGAGCTGAAAGAATTATTCGATAAATAGTCCATTAAAAGAATATGAATTGGTTACTATTTTGATAAGAGATTAATTGTTTGAATCATGTTTACAGGAAAACTGGCAAACATTTTATTGTTCCAGCTGCTAAAATATTAGGACGTTCTTATTGGTCAAACAAACCAATTGAATGCATCACCTTGGCTTATGGTAAATGTTAACAGCATTTTTTTGGGGGGGATATTTTCTGCGTAGAGACAATTTCTATTTATTAATTAACTGAAAAAAACACCTGCAGATTAATGAATAATACTATAATAATGCAGCCCTAAAACCAAAGGTATTGCTATCTTTTTGTAAAAGCTAAACCTAACAATAGGATCAACTGTGTGTCTGCAACATTTTAATCCTCAAATACTGTTCTCATATCCCCCAAATAGCACTGCTAATTCCAAAATGTGAAGGTATTGTCCACGTTTAATTTTGGTTCATCTATTCGTACCAGGGTGAAATATGGGAGTCCCTGGCTTTGACGTCACTTACACAACCGATCCCAGGCCGGGCTGTTACTGCAGAGTTTATACAGCAGCTTTTTTTTTTTCCTTGTCCTTTTTCTTGGCGTCCTGTGGAAGAGCGGATGGGAAATTCTGATGTCATCAACCTTGGCACAGCGGGACACAGGAGCATGCAGGCCCTTAGGGTGCCACGATTGGTGCCCATGTGTTTGTGCCCCGTAGATGGTGAAATAGATGGTGTGGTGCTGCCCGCCTGTGCTGCACCTGCGTCCCAGCATGCTGATTGATCAGTTTGGTCATGTGGAATGTCACCATCTGCTCCCCAGTACCACTCGCCCCTTCTTGTGTGAATGCCAATCACTGGCAGGAAGATAGTTATTTAAGCCATGTCAAATCAGGCGCATGACGATGAGCAATATGCCAGCCACACTAAAAATGTGTGTTGCAGGCGTAGTATGCACAAGAGCATATTTTACAGTCTAAGGACTACCATGACTTCAGACTCAAAGGTTTTATTTTGGGTCTCATTGGTTGGCCACATCAAAATAGAATATAATCAGATTGTGGGCCACTCACCAAAATATTCTGCAAATTAAATTAAATTAGATAACCGCGGGCTGCTATGATGACGTGATTGCCTGCATGTGTTTTTATTTGTTGGCATGTAAATGTCTCCATTTCCTTTCTTTCATTTTGAGCCCGGCTCCTTATTTATGTCTCCTCCATCCCCTTCCGTTGCTCTTTTTTGGCCTCTTAATGGCCAACAACGTATCAGGGGGCCATCAGGAGTGACATTCTTCATTGTAGAGCGTCAAAACCAATGACATTTCAACCATGGGAAAATAAAGATATGCAAATCTGAACTCATTAACATTTGCATTACCTGTTTGAATAATCGCACTCCTGACAAGACTGCAATTAACTAAGATTGATGCAAAGTTCAGGGTTAGGGGACTGTATATATTTGCTCTTGGATCATTTACCTAAGATGTGTGTGTGTGTGTGTGTGTGTGTGTGTGTGTGTGTGTGTGTGTGTGTGTGTGTGTGTGTGTGTGTGTGTGTCTGTGTGTGTGTTATGCATGCTTAGTGTCAGGTAGGAGAACTGATCTCTGTCAGAGGAAAAGGTCATTCAGTAGCCACTGATGTTCCTGAATGACTATTATTTGTAGAACTCCTGAATGTTTTTATCCATTCAAGACGCCTGCATTAAGAACATTTCCTCTTAATAATATATTTATTAATTTCATGAAAAAACTATTACTATTACTTGAAGAAAAAGGAAAGGTCCACAAGTGATTGTTCTGATGACGATGAAGAGACTGACCTGCTAACCCAGTTAACACTAGCGTGGATAGTCGGGATTAGACTTCAGGAAGCTAAGTGACTGAACAGATCAGCTTCACAGATTGAAACCAGCAGTTAGTTGTTTTCTGCTCTTAGATCAATGACATGTCTGTTTCTACCACCAGTAAACAAAGGTCTCCTTATCATGATCCTGCTGCTTAAACAGTCTTATGATTTAGGGATGGATACCTTCCTTCACACTATCAGTGCTTTAAATACAGAACACATTTTTTATAAATAGGTTGACTATTTTTAACCTACACTGCATTAAAAGTCAAACCCAGGGAAACCACAGCATACTGCTATGATGACGTGATTCTGTGTTTAAGTCTTCTTTTTGGTTGAAGACTTAAACAGAAATAGGTTTTAAAGAAGTATTCCACTTTCACACAGTCCCATGTGTCCCATGTGGCTTCGGTGTAAACACTGGAGGGTCACCATAAAGACTGCGCTGCTGTCTCAGTGGGAATATTTGATTGGATTCTTGTGCAGTCTTTCTAGGACAAAAAACCTTGCCAGGAAAGTGTGGCACACTGCAGGTCTGCGCATCACGCCAACAGCAGTGTGTTTTCTTTCCTCTCTGGTGAACCGTATTTATGTAACACACGAAATACTGCACAGCAGGCCAGCCCCTTGTACTGTTAACACACCCGCTACTCTGGCTGTTGAAGTATTTAAGCATGAGCAGTTCAGGCAGTTCACTTCCTAATGAGAGTTTTCTGAAGTCTGAGTGCTTTGTTTGCACAAGCAGTAGGTCACTGGCAGTTTCAGCACCAGGGCAGCTGACAGTGGATTTAATCTCACAGAGGAAGTCTGACTGTTTAAGTGTTTTACATGAACAGCATCAACATCACCCAGACAAACTACCCTATAATTAACTTTTAACCCGGCCGCTGGAGGAGCTCAGAACGCCACACGTGCCTACAAACTAAAGATTTGGATCTATTTGTGCATGTAGGTCAGACAGGGTTGTGTTAGCCTCTGTTTACTGGAAACCTCTACCTGTCGAACAGGAGATAATCTTCATGGCGTCATCGCTGCTTACAGGGTTTTCTGAGCTTGCTTGCATATGATTTTACACCGACATAGGATGCCATTGGAAAAGGATGACAGCTGAACAACACACACACACACACACACACACACACACACACACACTGCTGATGGTTTTTTCCCTCTTCTTATGGTGTGGTCAAGGTGTTTGATCATGCGTGAGCGGGGGAATTCCCTGATTATAACAAGTTATTTTCATTATGCTATTTTGCGCAAACAGTTTCCTTATTAGTCAACACACACTAAACAGTAAAAACTACAACCTGACTGTGTTTATTCTTGTATTTTTCTTTGATTAAAATTTAAAAAAAAACTGCTTATTATATAGAGGAACAGCCTTGTAGGACAGTAATAGCACCAACCACTGGCCACCCCTCTCTGCTGCCTGCAATGGTCCAGCCCTTATTTGCATAAGTTGTCTGCGGGTAGCTGCATGACCAGCAGGGGTAGGTTAGGGGAAGGAGTGCATGTGGACTACATACACATGAGTGAAGGGACGGACAGAGGAGCTGCTTGTGGACTGTATTGAGAGCCTTGCACTGAACCAGACTAGAGTTATGTACTGTGCTCATCCTGCCTCCGGCGCAGGCAACAACTCATTGATGTATTGCTACAACATGAAACCAGTGAGTACAATTCTTATGTGTGTTTCTATTTTATTTTCCAGAGGATACATGGCACATGTAAGTGTGATAATGCCGTTGCACTCTTTAATTGTCTTCTCAGATGTTCTGCTCGTTCGTTGACTTGAATAATGAAACACAGTTTGCATATGTATTTGTTAATTACAACATGACATCCAACATGTTATAACTTAAAATGTTCTCATTTTACATATAGACCTTTTTTTGAGGCCTTTCGGAATTGTGGGGATGTTTCGTACTCTGCACAGAACATTTGTTGGGAGATAAGGCTGTTTGTCATCTGTCTGGTTTGTGTGTGTGTGTGTGTGTGTGTGTGTGTGTGTGTCTGTGTGAGAAAGAGTGAGAGACAGTGGGAGAAAGGCTTTATGTTTTGGAGAGGTCACGTCTGATTTGTGCTGAATGTGTCGTTGTCACTTCCTTCAGGAGTTGTGCACATGGTATGAAGCTTATTCTTGTTTAAAGTTTAACAGTTGCAACTTGCCAGAGTTAATCCAAGAGTTTGTGTAACACTATAAGGTAAAAAAAAAACTAAGATGGCCATGAGTCACTTGTTTGTTTGGTTCTATTTAACAGCATTTAAAACCACATAAGAATACCATTTTATGACAATAAAAATCACGATTACTCACAAATCACAATACTTGGGGCATGCACAGTTCCTAAAATAATATTTCTATTCAGTAACACCTCATTCACTTGTGGTTTTAACAAACCTCTGTTCAAAAGCACCAGTGAGACTCGTGTTTCCTGTTCTCTAAGCACCGTGTAGTCAAGCCTAGCAGCAGAAAACATCTTGACATGAAGCAGATTGCTGCTATTTCTATTTGATTTAACCCCGCTATGTTGGAGCAGTGCAGTCCCTCCACCACTGCTGCCATTATCAAAGGCAGCTTTGATCTCTGTGAGACTAACCATATCCAGACATCGTGGATCACAGAGGCAGAAAATTGGTTGCATGTGGCTGGAGTTGGCCATGGTGGAGCACAGCATAGGCCCTGAATAGCAAGTTGATATTTCACTCATCTAGCATGGTAATGCTGTGTGCATTTACAATGGGAAAACAGTGTAGCTGTTCATTACATACATTACATATTTTTAGATTAAAATAACTTTGGAAATGCATCTAATAGATTGTCAAAAATGACTTGTGTTCAAAATGATTACTCCAATCTAATATGAAGGTATATAGTATTTCAATCCTCTATTAATTGTGTTTTTTATTTGTTAAAAAAAGCCCCTTATCATTTGTGAGGCAGTGATTGATGGCTCCTAAATCAATGCTATGTTAAAAGTGGATGACATGGTGACGGCCCCTCTCCAGCGGGGGCCAGAGAGGGCGTGCTGGGGCGGGGGTGTGACCATTATTAACGGGTCGCCTGCTATGCTGATGGTAAGGAGGACAATTGGCTTTATCCTCCGCCATATGCTGCCCAAGGCGGCTCAGACGGGCCCAGTGTCGGCAGGGGCTCCTCTGTTTGGCCTAGCCCACAATCACCATGGGACTCATGCCAGCCAGGGTCACGGCTGTGTGTGTGTGTGTGTGTGTGTGTGTGTGTGGGCTTAAGAGCGTGTGTCTTTGTGTGTGTACGTGCGTGTGCAAGCCTGTGAGTGTGCTTGCACAAGCATACTCAAGAGAGTCTTTAATAGCCTTCTTTACAGAACTTGTCGTCCGGGTAACTGACACCCCATTGATGCTGTGCAGGGAGGTTTATTTTCATTTCCTGGGGCACATCAAAGCAATCGAGGGAGGTGCAGGTGCAGCCCAGACCTCTTGGTGTGTGTGAGTGAGTGAGCATGTGTTGGTGTGTTTTGTGTGCATATGTGCGGTTTATAGCCTTGTGCTTTACAATTAAAAACCAAAAGGTATCTTTTGGTAAATTCTTATATGTATTTGCTATTTACAGTATTTTGTTTCCCCCAGAAGGGAATCATTAGGGAGACATGTTTGGTTTCGTTCTGAGGACAAAGTGTGAGAAGGCCTGTAATTTAATTTATATTTGGGAGGGAATTGTATCCAAGTCTTCTGAAGCCAGTCGAACCTGATCATGATTAGGGCAGGGATTTCTCATGGTGAATGGTTCCTAAATCCGGATAAGGTGGTGCATGGATCTGCAGCTTATGGATTATCTCATAGCTCTAAGTGTGCATCAGCTCTCTGCTTTGTTTTTATAATACTGTTGCTTCAGCTCACACTCACAGTACTGTATACACGCGGTTGTGCAAGTAAGATTGGTTTGAGTGTTGCAGGCATGTAGAAAAAGATTGTTTATGTACATTATGTTATGGTTCAAAGTCAACAAAGCCTAAAATAATCTTTTCTCTTTAGGTTTATGGGCAGTCTCCCGCTAATGACGACATCAACCAGAACTCATCTTCACATCCGTCCTCCAAGGCCCACAGCAATGTGTTTGCAAGCACCTTCTTTGGTGAGTTCGAAAATCCTAAATATTATAAAATATATACACAATAGGATTTTTGATAGATAAGCATCAATTATATGCGCAAATGACTAGGCAAAGGCAAATAATGTAATAGAAGTGTTTGATAAGTTCAGAATTACATGACTTTACTATAAAAAGCCTTTAATACCAGAAAAAGACAACTTTTACGCCATATAACATTGGATATATGTTAATATATCCAAAATCGAAGTCTCTCAAGTATCTTGTCTTTAAAAAACTGGGCATTCCCTTTAGCCTTTTAGAGCTCCAACAAAGACTGTCACATCAGATGTATTTTTTATTAACATTGTCCAGCCACTGATTGACAGATAGGGCATCATTGTTTTCATAGAGCTTCATGATTTGACTGGCTGCTTGAGATGCTATGCCAGTGCAGGCTATAACATATTGTTACCTATTTTAGAGGGGATGAGCAACTCGCCTGACATCTGGAACGCTGTAAATGGGCTGAACCAGCAGGGCTATGAAGGTGCATTGGGAGCAGCCACCAGCCACCAAACACAGCCGGGGAGCTACAGCAGCCTGCAGCCACCACAACACAGTCACTTGGTGAGATTTACCTCCAGGACCTTGGATACTGACAGCACAGCGGCCTTTTCACCCCCGCTGATAATAATAAAGTGTGTCTGCTTACTGTTCAGGACTACTCTCCACAGTCGGTGATGGCTGCCGACATGAACAGGGGTCTCCCACCAATGTCCACTTTTCACCGCAACCATTCAGCATCACGCACTCCGTCAGTCAACACCTCAGAGAATTCAACAAGTGAGGAAATGGAGAAAATAAACCTGCAACGCTTATCTCAACTCAATGTGTCTGCTCTCTGTTGTAATGATTTACAATGGGTGTTTTTCTTTCAGTCTCAGGGAACAAGGGACATGTGTCAGGAGGGTCACAGACGGGCGATGCCTTGGGCAAAGCTCTGGCCTCTGTAAGTATGCAGCACCTCAATCCCATTAGAACGGCTCATCTATGCCGTGTTATGTTCAAACAGTCAGACCAGAGCATGAAACCAAGCCCTCAGAGCCCCAGCAGTATAATGCACAAGGAACATAGTGGTTTGTCCCTGCCTGTAACAGACCAGTGCATATTAACGAACGGCCACACTCCTGCTGCTAGACTTTTTACTGGCCGCTGACTAGTAAAATGACCAGAATTGATGAGTTTAGTCCTTGTTACGAGCCTGCTCCAAAGGCTGTGGCAGCAGCTGTAAAGCCTCACGCAGAAATGACAAGTTGTGCTTTCAAAATGATCCATGCCCGACTCCCCCTCCTGCCCCTCCTCCTCTCTCTCCCTGTCTGCTGCCAGATTTATTCCCCCGATCACACCAGCAGCAGCTTCCCCTCCAGCTCGTCTACACCGGTGAGGTCTCCGTCTCCGTCCCCGCTGCAGAACGCAGCTGAACATGCAGGTATACTGGAAACATGTGATGTTATAGCTGCGGCCCACAGGGACATATTATGTATTAACATTGTGTTTTTCAACCCTTTTATGGTCTAATATGGTTGTTTTCTTTCTCTCAGGAACCAACATGTGGCCCCGGAGTTCAGTTCAGGCACCGGTGTCACCGCACTATGAGTCTTCACTTATATCATTGGTAAAGATCCAATTTGATATCACATGCCTGAAGTTTAATATTAGTGTCCTGTAGCAATATATATATAATGAAGTAATACTGAGAAGGATAATACATTCAATATAAAATACCTAAAATATATATATTGAATATAAGTATATTAAAACCAATAATTAACAGTATAATGAATAAATGCATTAGTGTGTGAACATACCTGGAACAATTATGAAAATACCAATATAACAATTCATATAATTATAATAATAATAATAGTAAATAATAGTTTGCTTAATAAACCAGACAATAGAGATAGAAATAGGGCCCGGCTGGGTGTTTCCAGTCTTAATGCTAAATTAAGCTAATCTGCTGCTGGCTTTCATATTTAACGCACAGATATGATATACATTTTGTAATATAGCTCTCGTGAGAATGGGATTAATGCTAATTCCCAAATTATTAAACTATTTCTCTGAGGGATCTATCATTTGAATTACAACGTTCCTGTCTGTGTTACTTTGTGACTTACATAACTGTTTTTGCCACAACTGAACACAAAAAAAACAACTTTTTTCTTTTTTGAAATAATTAATTTAAAACTGAAATTTGGCAAAACAAAAAAGTGTCAGAGGATATAAACAGTGTCCTGATTGGCAAATACCACAAATAACTTGTTGTGTCTTGACGTTTGCAGTCTCAGGTGGAGGACCGACTGGACCGACTGGACGACGTGATCCACGTCCTGAGGAACCACGCTGTGGGCCCCACGGCCGGCCTGCCCTCTGACATCCACGGCCTGCTAAACCAGAACCTCCACGGCCCCCTGGGATCGGCCGGCTCTCTGCCGCTCGCCTGCCACTCCCCAGCCATGGTTAGAAACACAGGGCAGCGTGTATGGAATCCCCCATGTTGTGTGTGTGCTGGTGTTCAGTTACAGGAATGTTCCACCCGCTATGTCTGCATGTTTTCCTCATGTAAAGGTTGTTGTCCTTGAAATAGGAAACTGAGCACAATGGGAGAGTGTTGTGACGCGCTGCCCTTGTGAGGGGAGCGTGCAGTATGTGCGGTCTCTAATTCCACTGTAGGGTGATCGGGGACGCCCGCGTCGTAAAATTCCCATTCCAGCATGTTTTCAGCAGACCGGGGGATTTTGGCGCAGCTGGAGTGGAAGTCTGTGCAGGGGAATGGGTTTTTAAGTCTAATCCTTTGGGGGAGGGGGAGTATTACATTCACTCACTTTTATTTTTCCAAATGTGTCTGTTGGAAGTGAATCATCATTCCTGAAGAGAATTAATGGTATCTGAAGGGAGTATGGAGTAGTTTTAAGGGAAGGATTAAGATTGTCTGAGATTAAATTAATTCTGTAGAGCGGGAGATCTACCCAGTGTTACATCGGAAATAAGGAGGCAGATGTTGGTTTTGTGACTTATTTGTCATTGGTTGGATCTAAAAGTTGTAGAGACCTACAGTATGTGGCTGAGCCAGGATCACTGTCTCATGAGCACATGAATGTTATTTACCCTATAGCATCCCTTTCTTTGTTTGTCATAAAGGTTGAAGCTGTCAACATGAACAACAACCACTCAGCCTTCCAGAGTCGCACACAAAATGGCCATCCGTACCCAGCCAGACAGAGGACTCCACTTCAGTCCATGCAGAGTGGAGGTAGAGGCTGCTGCATATTTCCCCTCCTATATATATATATATGAACCTTTGAACCTTTGAGCCATACAGACTTAAGAGATCTCACAGCTTTAATATATACATATATATATATATTTTAATTTTGTGTGATCTCCCACAGGAGGTCTGGGAGTTCAGAATAATCTGGAGCTGAAGATGGAAAGCAGGGAAAGGGAAGAGATGATGCACACCAGTCACAGCTCTGACAGCCTGAGATCAGATGATGAGAGTGATCTCAAAACAGGAGGAGAGAACAGCGGAAGTAACAGGTAAACAGTCCCATTCAATTCACCCGGTCAGAAAGAAATGTTTGTTTTTTAAGCTGCTGAATCCGCTGTGGACTCATTGTGCCTGAAAAAAGCATGGTGTGCCTTGTTAATAATCTGCAATGGGAAAAATCAATTGAGAAAGAATGTATTTTGTGGCAGTAGTACCACAGATTTAAAAAAGGCAAGAATTAGAGTCTTCTTCTTTCACCAATTTAAAACACTGTCAGACCCCCTGATGTGAAGGGCAGCTGTGTCCTGGCGAGCCTATTTAGCTCTGCCTCATCTTTCTTCTTCATGTTACAGTGAATTAAATGAGGGGAAAGACGAGCTGCCAAGAAATGGCAAAGACGTCAATGTTAAGAAGATGTATTTTTGGTCGTGGGGTTATTTTTTTGTATCCCACTTTCCATGGTCGCCATTAAAACTAAAATACAAAATAGGCTGAGTTACAGCCCTTGGTTAGTTCCACTTAGTTGGTACTATTATTTGTAATTTATTTATAAGGACTGCAACTTTGATTTTTTTTCTTCAATTATTTATTTAGAGCTTTAAATGGAGAAAATAAATGCTTACAAGCGCTTAAGAGTTTAAGGGGAAATCAACACATTGTTTGTTTTGTCAGACCAACAGTCTCAGACTGAGAAAAGCAGCAAATCCTTACAAAGTTATATATTTTTTTGCTAATATAATTAATTAAACAATTAATTGTGTATCAAAATAGTTGCCCATTAATTAAATTATTTTTCAGCTACATTTTGGTCATCAGGTCATTGGGATCATTGATGACAGAGAATTGCATTTTATTAGATTTTAAATGGGCCAGTGATTTAAGACCAGATTGAACATCTTGAGAACCTCACAGATTAATTTAAGTGTTCGTTCTGGTGTCTCTAGTTTCAGAAGTCACTTCAGGACATCAGCTCTAATGCCTGAGCACATCTTTTCTTTTTATTTATATCTATTATCTAGTTGAGGGAAAACGATGCTGACATATGAGGACACTCCTCAAGCAACAATTTCTCTACTGGAAGGGTGTCTTTGTTTTGGCTTCTTATTCAAATTGAATTACACAATGTTTGAAAATAAATCACATTTTAAAATATGACTGAATCTCATGATTATCAGTGGTTAAAGACTGAGAAAGGATCATTTAATAATAAATAAATAAATAAAATCTTCTAAATGAATTACTCGTCTGATCATATGAGCTTGTCAATATATAAAAACCTTTTTCACAGAACAAACGAGGATATATCAGACAACCTTAGGAGATTCAATAACATGAAGTCAGCTCAGTGGCCAGCAGAGGGCAGAGAGATACAGAGTATAACTCTTTTGTGTGATCCACTGAAGCTTCTAGCCACTTAAGTTTGAATATCAGTTTAAAAAACATGCATGTTTGAAAGAATCAGACAACAGATTAATGACAATCCTTAAGCGTCTTCTCATATATGTCTCATTGATGTTGTAGTATCCATGAGGATGGGGATGAAGATCTGAGTCCGGAGCAGAAGGCCGAGCGTGAGCGCGGCAGGAGGATGGCCAACAACGCCCGTGAACGTCTGCGTGTGCGGGACATCAACGAGGCCTTTAAGGAGCTGGGTCACATGTGTCAGATGCACCTGAAGAACGAGAAGCCACAGACCAAGCTGCTGGTGCTGCATCATGCCGTGTCGGTGATCCTGAGCCTGGAACAACAAGTCAGAGGTCAGTGTTTCCTTGAAATGGAGCCTTGTGTCTCTGTAAAGTCAAGTGAGTAAAGGAGAGAGTGACGATAAGATAGAAACAACTAGTTTAGCGTAGCAGATGAACCAGCTGGTCACAGACTCTAAACATATTTTTAGCTGCAGTTTATCCAGAGAGTTGTTTTTTTTACCACTTGGGAGCAAATCAGTTGGCTTTTTATACAGATAGCAGACATTATGCATCATTATCATTTATTGGGAGAATTTCTATATCCACTATTCTTCAAGCCTAAATTAGAACGCCTAAAAACCTGTACATAATTTGGGTCTCTTATTTTGTATCTAATTGTTCTCCATCTGTCTTCATTATGAAACCACAACAAATTACTAATTGATGACTAATTTTCACTCCTGACACCTAAATAGAGACAAAAATATCTGATATTAACTATTCTTTAGTTACATAACACATATGCTTAAGGAATTTAGTGTAAACAGCATATCTTTGGCAGCTTAATGCTCCACTATGTTCGCCAGCTAATCGCTAACCTTATCCGTCTGCTTTTTGGTGCTGGGCAGGTACATTGTGTACACCGGCTTTTTCACCAACAACAGCTAAAAACTACACTGATGAGAGCTGAGAGAGTGAACCAAAACATTACTGTTGCAAGATCAAAAACAATGAGCTGAAAGACACTAAAACGCTCCACGTGAGCGGTTAAGAACAGCAGTTTGGTGAAAATTGTCCGGGGGTTTCTCACTGAGAGATATTTTACAATACATATAGTCAAACAGTTTGATACAAATATTGATTAGAGCAGATTTAAAGCCACCATGACAGCAATGTGTCAAAACAATAGGTGATAGGTGAGGCACTGAGAGCTAAAATGACTGAAATGTCAACAGCCAAGGCAGAACATTCCTGAATTTGCACTACACAGAGGATGAAAATTAATAATATCCATGTACTACCACGCAGCTTCGTTTTCAATTGTAGTCAAACACTAACTCCTTGTCTGTTGAATCCCGCAGAGAGGAACCTGAACCCGAAGGCAGCGTGTCTGCGGAGGAGAGAGGAAGAGAAGGCGTCTGCAGCCATGAACGATCCACAGTCCATGCATCTCGCTTTCAATCCCAGCATGACAGCTGCAGCTAACCCCATGGGCCACCTCTGATTATCTGATCAAAACAGCAACATATCCAGCATAAAGTATGTAACATCAACTCGCAGTTACACTTATACAGCCATACACCTGTAATCAACTCCATTTTCAGAAATGAGGAATGCATGTTATATGTTTTTAATGTTGTTGTTGACCAAATGTTAACGATACCAAATCATGTTTGGAAATAATTTTGTCTTTATCTCTGTGTCTCAGATGTTGAGTGAAGAGCATCCCAGGAAACATCCAGCCGTTTTTGGAGGTCCAGCATTTCTTCTGAATTCGGGGGTCGACCTCTCCGTTGAACAATCATCAGTCTAACTTTGTGCCTAAACTTTACTTCTAACAGACAAATGCATTGTAAGCTGCAGATGTTTTGTACATATTTTGTATATTTATTGATTATTTGTCTGTTTTTTGAATATATCTGAAAGGATGATCCCCAGTAGTGACGAGGGGTCATCTGCAGTTTTGATTTTCGGAAGAGCCAGATAACCTTCGGACTGACTTTTACAGTGTATCACTATTTACCGCGTACACTTGTGATTTCCACCGAGCTCAGAGGACCGACATTCCCACATCTGTGTGTTCAGACAACGGATTTCATTTGTCCTGTGGTGTGTGTGTGTGTGGCCTGTTGTGTGTGAATGTGTGTGTGTCTCCGTGTATGTGTGTATGTGTGTGTGAGAGTGGGTTGTTGTATGTGTGTGTGTGTGTGTGTGTGTGTGTGTGTGTGTGTGGGTGTGTGTGTGTGTGTGTATTGCAGGAGTTTGACCATTCTGTGAATGAACAGATCTCCGAGAATGTTCTGTTAACACGTGGGCATCATCTGTTATCTGTATATTTGTTACACATTTGTGTTATAGCGCTGTTAAAAGGATTACACTTAATGAAACACTGGTGGACTGAATCCCTCCTCTTCTCAGTGTAATTATTGCTCTTCAGATGTAGTCAAAGCTTTTTGCATGTTTGAGTTTTTAATAGAACATTAAATTTTTTCTAAGTTATGTAACTTATCTTTTATACAAATATTGTGAATTTCATAATGTCCCTATTTACTTTTACACAGAAAAATACATTTTTGTGCAGTTTTACTAGAAGTAGCCACATGTCATGCTCTGAGCAATACAGTATTACAGAATAATTGATGTCTTGTTTGCTTATCACTCTGCTGAACAATAAATAAATAATAATCCAAAATAATCTGTAATACTCCCATCCTAACATGTACAGTATGTGTACAGTTTGAAGTAGCCTACAGGCATGTGTCGAAATGATAATGTAGCAATAAATGTCTTTTTTTTTCAAATAGTTTGAGTCTGTATGTTCTATCGTGTTTTAAAGAAGGGGAAATCACACACTTAGTGTGTATACATACAGTACAGTGTAGGAGTAAGTACTCAAAAAGAAAATAACATGAATATTATCTGCAAAATGCAAAGTATTACATGTGAAAGTACTTAATAATTATATTATATTATTTGATGGTTGCACTCATTATTAAATTGTTATTTAACTATTGTAGCTGGTCCAGGTGCAGCTAGTTTTAGCTACATTATACAGTTTGTTATTTTAGTCCAGCGGTTTCCAACCTAAAGGTCGGGCCCCACCAAATGGTCACAATATAAATCTGATGAGTTAAAAAAAGCAAAGTTTTTAAAGTTTTCAAAGTAATGACTTTGAAGAAATAAAGTTCGGGAAGAGACATAATTGTCGATCACAAAAACTGAAATTGACATTGTAGTGTTCGCACAAAAGCTTAGAAGTACGACGGTAAAGTACACACATTAGACTCCACATTTTACAATGTATGCTTCACCACATTTATCTTACAATTACCTTACATATTTAAATTAATAATACAAAGTATAATCAACAAATAAATGATGATGTATCATTATGGATAAATAAAGATAAGACTTTAATAATCCCTTGTCCCACGTTAAAGTGTGTTCATCCATTATTACAACCATTTGCATAATGAGTACTTTTAATGTATCTACAGTAATTTATTTGGATGCTAATCCTTTTATACTTTACATTAAGTAATATTTTTAATGAAGGACTTTTAGTTGTATCAGATCATTCATACATTGTGGCATTTACTTCAGTAAAATATATGAATACTTCTCCCACCACTAGCTACAATAATCAACAAACATCTGCAATCGTCTCTCCAGGTGTCCTTAATGTCATGGGAACTTTTAACCTTCCACAGTCTTCGTCAGTCATATTTCCCAGTTCAACCAATTCAGTGGATAAGCATAACACCATTACAGTGTGATACATTGTCCTTTTGTTTTATCAAAATAAGTTTCTTGTAAATAAATACATTTCGTCGTATTAAGCCCCTCTTGCAGCAATCATATGGGTCGAATATCTGACACAGAGCGAGCCGTGAACGCCCCTCAGAGCGGGACACGGTCGGAGGCAGGACATGAGCGGACAGAGGAGGAGGAAGAGGAGGAGGACTCTGTCCAACACTCAAGACTCAGCGGGTAAGTTTCAGCTCGGATCGATGCCTTTATAGCGCGCGTTTCCTTAAAATAACACGAAACTGCTTCTACGGCGACGTGCAGCGTCTCTGCGGGGCTCAGTGGTGAGTTCAGGGTCATCTTAATGCCGGAGGGTTTTCATCCATCTTTCTTCATCTGTCAGAGTAAACTTCAAGTTGTGATAAACTTTCTGATTGACGTTTCCTCGATGTAACATAACTTAATGTGACTGTAGGTTGACGTTTTACGTTTTCACAAACTGTGACGTTGGACTTAGTTTAACGTTGCTGTGAAATTGACAGTATATTCCTCAAGTAAAACCGGATAAACGCAGATCCGCAGTAAGTAACTTGTTCACAGTCTAAAGTTTTCTGGAGGGGATTCCCTCATGAATTGTGAAATTGGAATTGTTTACGTCTGATAGACGAATAAGATTTAAAAAAGTGTGATGAAAAAGAAAATATAATATATTGAATCCAATGCAAAGGGACTTGATTTGTACAAATATTTCTCTCTTTTTTTAATACAGGACACAAGACACTATATAAAATGTGTCCTAAACTGTAGTTAATGGAAGTTAATGGTGCTAATGATAGTTTCTAAATAATTGTCCAATGTTTCATGAAACAGTTATGAGCTTGCTCAAAACCCACACACGTATTGTTAAATTATGATATTCAGAGCATTAATATGGCAGCAAACCACTTGCTATGTAAAGATAAAGGTGAGTAATACCTTCCTCCTCTTTCTCTGTTGAAATCTGAGCATCTTCGTTCTTTCTTGGAGTGCCCACCTTCTTTTTGCTGAAGTTTGCACTGTTAGAACCATTACCTGTGAGTCGCCATGTTGAGAGCCGTTGAGAGGCAATCAAAATGATCCCACACTTGTATATAACACCATTAAACTGAGGTAAAATAGTCCCTTTAAGGGGACATTCAGAATAATGCACTGGTTTGATTGAAGGACATCACAGAGCCCTTTGTAAACGATGTCTTATTAAAAAGTGGTACTTGTATTTTTTTTCCTGAATGTACAACTTTTATTATTATAAATGAGCTGTTGTGTTATTAATTGAAGCGACCATACTCGGGATGGTGCTCTTAAGAAGAAACCGTTTTGTCTGCTGCACAATGCCTCCTGTGTCCTTATGTTTCAGCCACACAGTAACATATTTGTTGACAAACATTTTCCTCAAGTGTCATACCATGAAGTGGGTGACGACACCTTGGAGACCGCGGCCAGTTGTAGTCGTCATGCAGTCGTACAATAGTACACTGTCATGAGCACACAGAAGGAGCTGTTTTCATTGCACAGCAATATCAGGCTCTTGTCAGCGTCCATTTATTCTCTTTATATTGGCTGAGTGCAGCTGTGTGAGGAGCTCCCTGCATGTCTGTCATTGTGTCCCAGTGTGGCTCTGACCCTGCTCCAATGTTGTGTAAACATCAGCCTCCACTGGACCAACCTGATGCATCATTCTCCGATTCCCATGCAGGGCCAGTATCCTTCAGTGTCCTTTGTAACATGACGTTTTCTTTTCTTTTTCCACCAGTTCATCTGTTAATCCAGCAGAGTCACGATGGAGTCTCACAGGCTGAGCGGCTCTCCGGATATCAGGATGCAGAGGAGCTACATGCAGCAACACAGCCCCAGGGGCAGCCAGGACAGCATGTTTGGTGTCAGGGTGCAGATCCAAGGGATTAAAGGTCAACCCTACGTGGTTCTGAACAGTTCTGGCCAGGAGATCCACCGGGACGTCTCAGTTATCACTCACCAAGCGGGATACAATCCAGGCATGGTGAGGAGGTCTGTGGATGAAAGACACTCTCCCTCTGAGTCACAGAGGACTGCAACCTCCTCCGCATTTCATTTTCAGAAACACCCAGAGATTCTGAGACCTTACGACCCTGAAAGTAATAACATGAACGTAGTCCTTCCTTCAACAGCCTCAGTCGCTCAACCTGGACAGCTAAACGTTCATCCTGAGATCGCTAATGTGAACAAACCCAAGATCCCTCTGCCTGCCGAGGGCCCATTGGGAGACCAGAGTGAGGTGGCCCTGAACAAGACACCTCTTTCAGGTAGTCAAGTCCCTGCAAGGCCCCCGAACTCCGTGGACACAGACTCCTTCATATCTGTTGGGAAGCTAATAAGCCAGTTCAACAGCAGCCAGAGGCGGGGAAGGGGAGGCCCGAGGAACAGGTTGCAACCAGAGCAGTGTCGACGGTCACGCAGCGTGGACAGCAGTCGAAACTGTGACTCCTCGTCCTCGTCCTCTTTCTCCAGCCGAACCTCGTCTCTGAAGGGCGTCAGGGGCGAGACCCCAGGTGGGATATATCCTCCGGGGTCAGCCAGGGCCCGACTCCTCGGCGGAGAAGCCCCTATGCCAAGGGAGGAGAACAAGCCCAGCTCACTGCTTAAAGGACCTCATGGAAACGAGACCATGTCTCCACATGCTGATAGATTACTTCACAGAGCAGAGAAACCCTCCATCTCCCGGTCATTTAGTGACCAGACTGATGAATGCGATGAAAGAGAAACACGGGTAAAAGAGGTTTGTGCCAAGGCACAGTTGTCATTTAGAAGTGTGTATTTATTTGTAGTATATCTCCTAACCAGGTGACTCCTGATCTTCTGAAAGGACAGCAAGAACTCTCAGTCGACCCACCTGAAGACGCAGCAAAATACATGCTGTACACTTACCTCAAGGATGGGTAAGTGCCCCTCAGCCCCGAGCTCATTTAGTTAAAGGAAATTGGAAGTTAAAGGAAGGTGGAAAAAAGTTGCTTTCTTGCCGAGAGCCAGCAGCTAGCTTCATGTGAGAGTATCGTACCCTTTAAACTGAGACAATTCAAAGTGGTTTACACAAGGCGAAGCAATCCGTCAGTGCAACATTTAACAAAAAGCTGAATAATCAGTTAAATCAAATTAGAAGACTCTGGTTCCAAAATCAATGTACCAGCACATCTAAAGCTCACTAGTTAACATGTTTCATTTTCTTTGTTCATACATACATAAAACTGGAAGTTATGTTCTAAACGTTTTCTTGGCCGGGCACAGTAACCATCAGGAGTCAAATAAAAAAGATATAACGTGTTAATGTGTTCGCTTTATATGTTCTGGGAAATAGCATTGTGTTAGCCAGGCTTGCTGTTTCCGCCCGTGCCCAGACTTTGTGCTAAGCAATGCTAACTGGCTGCAGCTTCGTATGAATTGCACAGATATGAGAGTATCAGTCGCTCATTTAACTCTCGGCATTGTAGCGAATACGTGTAACACAAAAAATGTCCAATTATTCCTTTAAAACAGACGAATAAATGAGTTTGCATTTCCAATGAAAAGTAACGCACGTTCCAATGAAAACCTCCTACAGCCATCTTCTGGTGATTAGCTGGAGGCTAATAAGGGGCTCCGCTCCAGCTGTGTGTGCTCACGCAGTCAGGAATGCAGAGCATGTACTCGTCTCCACTGATAAAATAACTTCACATGGAAAGTTTTTTTGATCCATCAGAGGCGTTTTGATAAATATGTGCTGAAGCAGAGCTATTCTTTTTTTGTTTTTTTTAAACAACACTGTGTGCCAATGGCGTGTCACGCCACTTCCAGGTCTTTGTATAGCAACTCAGCAACTCAGATGTTATCGTTACACCATGTTCGTGCTGTTAAGAGTGTTTGTGGAATATTTGTCTTGCTTCTTAGGACAGCTGACGATGACTCCACCACTCAGAAGAAAGTCCGCGTGCTTCTTGAAAAGGTCAAAAAGGTCAAGTGGAAAGCTGCTGAAAATGTGGAGGATTGTGAAAGTGTGTGTTGGAATGAGGCGTTTGCCATCAGCCTGATTTAATGTCTGTCGTTAACGATGATGTTGGGCGTCTCCTTTTTCACACATGTAGGATTATGCAGCTGAGGTGAAGCTTTTGCAGCAGAAACAGGCCGCGCTGGAGAAGGAAGTGTCTGAATTAAAGCAAAAGCTGGAAACAGAGATTAAGGTCAGCGCAGTCCCATCCCGCTGATTCAACGCTCAAACATTCACTTCCTGTTCCAGTGACTGATAATGTTTTGTTGCAGAATGAAAAGACTCTCGCTAAGGCTTGTGAAAAGGCCAGGACAGAGAAGAAGAAACTTCAGGAAGAGTTGGCCAAAAGTCAAGATGAGCTTTACAAACTCAGCGACAGACTGGCTGGGATCGAGGCCGCTCTGCAGTCCACCAAACAGGAGTAAGGATCTGACCTTCGGGTCGTTCACAAAGTTTAAAAGGAAAACTGCAATGTAAAAATATGCAAATCTTATCAGCTTAATGAGTGCTTCCAAATGTGTGTAATTTGAATCCCCCAAATATCATTCAGTAAAGACTAGCCTGCTAATGCCTCGCGATTGTTTGGCTTCAGGAAGTCACTGCTCCTGAAATAGTCCGGGACAATGGTTTTGTGTGGATTAAACAAATGACCATAAAGTGTAAACAATTGAGCTTTAAATGTACTGGCAGGTGGGTTATTTGTATTGTTAGCTAGTGGTTTCCCCTTGTTTCCAGCCTTTATGCTAAGCTAAGCTAATCAGCGTCATATTTCACATGCGTGAGAGTGGTATGGTTGTTGAATTAAATAATTCTAGTGTCGCAAAAGAAAGTGTATCACATTTTACAGGGATAGCAAATGAAACCGTCTTTAAATGCAGAACTAAATATAATACCTCAATACTATGTTACCCTTTCCTTAACTAAGCTTCTGCTAATACTTGAAGGTCATTCAAGTGAACTGATGTATGATCTGATGGAGGTCATTTGACTGAAATCAGGGTCAAATACCATTTGGATTAAGTTTGCAGATATACTTTTTTGTCATCTATTCCTATCGAGCACCTTTCTAAAACCTTTCTGAACTCAATCTAATATATGATATCTGTCTTATTTCTGTCTTTCGTGCATATTTGTGCACGTTGTAAGGCTGACACAGATGAAGGCAGAGCGAGAGAGATCCAAGACGGAGATGAAAGACCTTCAGCAGCAGCTCTCTGAGATGCACGATGAGCTGGACCAAGCCAAGAAGGTCGAGGTGATTAATACGGAAAAAGAAGTCCTTCTGGAGGTAAATTAAACCGCACAAATCAACAGCAGCTGTAAAGCCCATTCACTGGACTCGAGGTAGTGACGTAGTATCTTGATGGATGTCTGTCAGGATATGGCGCAGCTGCGTGTGGACTTTCAGGAGATGCTACAGGTGAAGGAAGAGCAGGAGGAGGTGCTGCACCGCAGGGAGAGGGAGCTCAGCGCCCTGAAGGGGGCGCTCAAAGAGGAGGTGGAGACTCATGACGCGTACATGGGCGCTCTGAAGGATGAATATGAAAATGAGCTTGATAAGCTGCTCAGGGATTTAGACATGGCTAAAGAGGTAACAGTGAAGACAGGGATCTCTATTATTTATTTGTATTCCCAAAAGCTAAAACATTGCAAACGTTTCATAATTTCCTCCTCCGTCCCGTCTCACAGAACAGTGCTCTGCTGGGTCAAAAGAAGGTCGAAGCAGAGGAGGAGAGAGGCACAACTAAGGTGCAGCTGAAGGAATTGAGCCAGGAGAGAGATCAGCTGAGAGGAAAGGTGGAGGAGCTGAACAACAATGTGGCTCAGCTGAATCTGACAATGCAGGAGTCCAAAGCCACAGAGAGACTGTTGGAGCAGAGAGCGAAGCAGCTGGAGGTGGGACACCCGATCTACTGGAGTTCATTCATAGATGTTCTCTATTTCTATTCTGCCATTTTTTTGGGATATGCCAATGTTTTCCTTGTTCCCCAGAGGGAAAATCAACAGGTTGAGGAAGTGCTGACAGATGTGAGGAGGAATGAAGAGGAGATGAGTCAGTCCAACCAGTTGCTGCTCACTCGCTTGGAGGACGTGCAGGTAAGGCCCGTTAGCGGTTAGCTTTAGATAAACCGCTTGGTGGAGTCCTCGTGGTCCAAGATGCATCACATATAACTGCTTTTAACTTTGTTGCATGCATCCCCCTCTCTTCATACATTTCTACACCGTGAACTCCAATTTCCTTTGTTTTTCCTTTCCCAGAGTAAGCTGACCAAGCTAAATCATGAGCACAGGGACCTGAAGGAGAAACTCAAGGATGAGAGGAAACAAATAGAGGAGCTGTGGAAGACAAAAACTGAGCTGGAGGATGAGAGGCGGCTCCAGGACAGGAATGTGGAGCAACTGCAGAGGAAGGTGAGAGGTGTACCTGGAGTACTCATTAGGCATGATGTATGTTAATCGGTCATCTCAACCCTGAAGCCACATGAGATCAGCAGAAACAGCTGATTTCTTGTGCTTGGATACTTTTGTCTATGTACCCAAAGACGTCCACCTATCTCACTGTAGAAACACTTTGTTCACCTCAGATGAATAGCATCATAGAGGAGTGTGAGGCGTCTACAGATGTACTTCAGGACCAGGTAGATGAGGCCCGAGAGAAGAGTCAGAGGGAGTTGGACGAGCTGCGGAGGCAGCTGCAGGAAAAGGGAGCAGAGCTGGAGAAATCCCGTCAGGCTGCCAAAAAACTTCAGGAAGAGGTGTGGTCCTCATTGTCTCTCTAGTCCAGCATGTGGCTTCAACTGTCTGACTCACCAATAAAATAAAAAGTCAACACTAGGATGGAAAGGAGTTTAAATGTTTTTCTTCTGATTAGGTGTTAATCTTAAAACTATTTTCAATTGAAGTTTTTGTGTGTGGTTGAACAGAAACATCCCATAAAAGTAGTCCCAGATGTGTAACAAGAATGCACAACATGTCAGACTGATGGACCATAGCAAATGTTGCATGTTGCCTTATCTTACAGTGTGTTTGTTCTGTGGTCTGTTATGAGTTCAGCTGCTTCCTCTGGAGGAGGAACTGCGGCGCTGTCGCAGGGAGCAGCAGGAGGCCCAGCTGAGGGGCCGGCAGCTGGAGCAGAGGGCGGAGGAGCTGGAGGAGAGGAACGCAGCCACGGCGGGAGAGCGAGAGCGCCAGATCAAACTCATGGAGGTAAACGTCTAGCAACCTAGGGAATGAAAGGTGTACTCCAGAGTTTTTGTGTTGCACTTCCATAATGTTGGGGGACTTGCCAGAGAAAGATTAAGAAAGGAAGACGGAGATAGTTTGACTTTAAGTTCCTAGAATGGGTCAAAACACTACGTCCTTCATTTTATCTTCCATCAGACCTTCTCTGACTGACCATTTAAAATAATGTGTGTTATCCAAGTCCAAGCTGACCTCTCAAACAAATGTACAGAGGACACTACATCATTATTTTCATAGGCTGAGTAATAATCATGACCAGCAAACTGAACATAACGTATAATCAGCAGAGTGCCTCTTTTAGAAGCTGTCAGAACATCAACAGGCATCCGATTAAAAGGGGAAAAGGAATAATACTATACTAATTGTAGCCCTCTACCTCCGGTGGCCTTGCTCAGCCCCCAGCAATCTTTGAACCCAACCTTCATTTTGATCTCAACTATACACTTACGTTTTCTGACTCCTTCTTGCACGTTTGTGTATTGCTGTGACAGAATCTGCCCAAAACAGACATATACACACCTGGTAAAGTACACAAACCTGATTCTGTGGTATTTCCAGCTACAGTCTGTCTCCAGGACCAAATTCTGCCATGAAGACATAGACAGACTCACAAGGGGAAAGCAATCTGAACCTGACAAATTGTCTTCCTGAGGTTTAACTTGTGTAAATGAATTAAAAATATATTTCAAAGTAGATCATCTGGATCCATGAGGAACTGAGCTCAGTCTCATTGGAGCACTCAGTCCAACAGGCTTCAGTTCATCATTATGTTTTGAATCGGCTCAGGTGCCAGTATTTGCACATACTGTGAACTTTAAGGGCGCTGTACAGAGCCGTAGCAACAAATATCTCACAGCTCAGCACTGTTTGTCTTGCTGATGACAAAACATGACACGGCGACACCAGTGTGATTACTGTTGACACTGCGTATCGACCGAGGAAGCTCATGTTTACTGTACAGAGTTATCAGACCTGTATGGGTGTTCTCAGGACTCGTCTTTCACTCTTCCTGCGTTCCCAGAGACAAACACTGACGTTATTGTCTTCGTCTCACTGCACTTATTTCCACAGCTTGCTTCGTGTATTATCAGCCGCCCCCTTTTTTGAAAATCCAAGTCTGTTTTCTATCCACAGGCACAACTCATGGATTCATCATGTCCTCTGCTTTATAGCGTAATGCAGCATATTAACGGTTTGACATATTTTTCATGTGTTCCTCTTCTCTCAGGGACGCATCAGCCAACTGGAGGAGGATCTTAATGATGAGCGCACCAGTTCTGACCGCCTGATGGAACGATTAGACAAAACCAAAGAGCAGGCATGTTCACTCCCTCACTCTTGTTTTGAAATGTCTTTTTCCCCCCAACTGTTTGGTTTGAACACCCAGCCCTGGTTCTCATCAAAAACAGATTTTAGGCCGAGTACTCAGATTTCAGAACGCTCTCTTTGCAACAGCCCTGAAACATGCCTGAACCGCGCTGACTTCATCTACGTTTCTTCATCTACGTTTCTTCATCTACGTTTCTTCATCTACGTTTCTTCCTCTCCCATGTCGTCACAAGAGCCTCACGTCCTCAGTCTGCCTGTGAAGTAGGGCACATTCATGGGAGCAATGTGGTGCAGACTAATTGACACAAAACACAGTGCAAAGACACAAAAACAGCAAACTATTGTCAGCAGCTATTCACACTCCCTTCCCTGGGCCTCTGGATGTTATTAGAGAGGAAAGGAGCCTTTGGATCAGATGTAGCAGCTCAGACCAGACAGCATTTCCTCTGAGTTTAGGAGTTGAGCAAAACACTTTAATTTAACCTGAAAGTGCTCGTCAACAGGGGCTGTCATTTTTAATAACGTTGTGTTTTCAGTCAATATGGAAAACAGTACGTATAAAGTTCAAGCCCATATTTAGCTCGATGGTTGGCGTAAACAATCACAACTTGTATATTTACGTTAAGCTATTTATAACTACTTATGACTGAATGCCAGTGGTGGAATGAGTATCAGATCCGTTGCCAGTACAGTATAATTTAAAGCAATGGCAAAATACTTAATTTCAAGTAAGTAAAAATAATTATCAGAAAAATGTACATAAGTATAAATAGTAAACCCGAGTGACATTATTTATTATATATGACATTATTAAATTGTTTATACTGATACCTTAATGTGTAAGAAAAATTTTATATACGCGGTAATACATATATGTATGGTTGGCAAGTTTAGTCCGGTGGTTCCAGAAAAAGATTAAAAGAATATGCTCAACACATTTATGTGGATATTTATGAAAGATTGGATAATTTAACCTCTTTGAGTCACACACACTTATTGAAATGAAGCTAAGTGAGAAGTTTAGAAGGTAAATGTCTCCTCAGTTGATCTCTTTGAAGAGGCTCTTCTCTGTAAGAGGTCTGTCACAGCTCTGGGATTAAGAGCTTTAGACCTAAACTCAAATGAAGAGATGAAGAGGCAGGAGGGAGAATTTCATTAAATCAGCTCATGAGAATAATAATGACTTACAGCTCAAGACCAAAACAGGCCGGTAAAAGAAGTTAATCCAACACGAACTATGGACACCAAACACAGAAGAACACTGAAGACTAAAAGCGAGGCTGGAACGTAGCTGTGAAGCTTCAAAGGCAGATGACCTGACATCTGAGCTGAGGGAAACCAGACAGACTAAACACACAAGGGACTAATTCACTAATAAAACACAGGTGAGATAGAAAACAGGCGGGAAACACACAAAGGCAGGAAGTAGAACAAGACGTGACACATGAGGAGAGTGACTATCAAAATAAAAGAGAAAAACAAGCTACAAACAGTCCACCATACCGTGACAAGGTCACAAGACCAAAAGGCTTTGAAACGCAATTCTATTCTTTAAAGGGACAGTTCACCACAAGAACAAAGATCCAGATAGTTGTGTCTTACAAGTAGTGCTGTTGATCAATCTAGATTGTTTTGGTGGGAGTTGCCTAGTTTTGGGCAACATGTCAGTCCTCTCTCCAATATAATGGGACTACTTGGCACATGGCACTTGGCTTGTGGCCAAAAAAATGCCTTCCAGAAATGACCTGGTCACTCAACATAATCCACAGACCTTGTTGCGTGTTTCCACGTGAGACTTCTTTATGTGAAATGTGTTCAGTGTCTCGTTAGTACAGCTGTCCGATAATTGTAGTGGAGTAAAAATTGTACTTTAGTAAATGTACTTAGTTATATTTCCCTCCTCCCTGTGACAGATGGATCAGATGAGGAGCGAGCTGATGCAGGAGAGAGCCGTCAGGCAGGACCTGGAGTGTGACAAGATGAGCCTGGAGAGACAGGTACTGACCTTTGACCCCCTGCAATGCCCAGAAAACAGTCTTTGTGTCTTTTTATTTATTTATTTATATTTAAAAAAAATCCACTTACTGACACTAGAGGCCATCTTCGATCAGAGACTTTATCACCTGTTTCGTTCTAGTGCAGGCTGCTCCCGTTAGGGGGCGCCACAACGGATCCTCTCCATCGAGTTGGTCACCCGGGCCTCGAACGGTCCAGTACGGAAATTTGAATTTATGATACCCATATTTGATTTGGCATAAGCTTAACAGCAGATGCGCTTCCTGATGCAACCCCCTCATTCACAGCGGCTAGAGGAGGGACACTTATATTAATGTACATTTATACAATCACACAGGCAGGACGATTTTGAAACGAGAGACAGAAGTTAAGTATACAAAGATTAAACAGAAAATAAGAAAAACATAACCTTGGGGAGAGCGGGACATGACATCTGGCATCGGATCTGGAGGACGTTCAGCACAGATAATCCAGCATCATTACTCTCTGCTGACATCTTAATGTTCTTGTCAACAAACAAACTGTTCACAAGTTTTCTGGCACATTGCAGTATTTCTTGTAGATGAGTGGAATAATGTGAAACAATGGGCTGGAATGTGTCCTCCTGTTCTTTGACATTGCTCCATAGCAAAAAGTCCCCTGCGTCCCTTTACATTTTGCCTAATGAATGACATTGTTCTCTTTCATGTCCTCTGTCAGAATAAAGACCTGAAGAGCAGAGTGACTCATCTGGAAGGATCGCAGAGGACCAACCAGGATTCACTCGTCTCCAAACTTAACAGCCGCATCCAGGAACTTGAGGAAAGGTTGCAAGGGGAAGAGAGGTGATTGTCTGCATTAAACAATGACCTTTATGTCTCTAAACAAAACAATAAATGTGTACTGCGTTCGTCTTCGAGCGCAGGATAACACTTTGGATAATGGTCCCATCAGATACTTGATGGTGGCCGACGAGCAGTGAACCCACTCATATCACTTTCCCCGTGGTTGTATCTCCGGTCTGAAACACACTAGGAAGGTGTTGAGTTACAGGAAGCTGCAGCAGCGATGTGATCTCTCGGTGCTTTTTCCTCTCAGAGACAACAACAGCCTGCAACAAGCCAACCGCAAGCTGGAGCGCAAGGTGAAGGAGATGAAGATGCAGACGGACGAGGAACACGTCAACCTGCAGACCCAGAGAGACCAGGTAGAAAGGCCTTTAACTGCAAAGAAAAAAGAAAGTTATCAAGTAGTCAGGAGCTGCAGACTTGACTGGTGACTCATCATATCTCACTTTTTGCGAACTCTGCAGCTGACTCAGAGACTGAAGACGGCGAAGAGGCAGATGGACGAGGCGGAGGAGGAGATCGAGCGTCTGGAACACGGCAAAAAGAAGCTGCAGAGAGAGGTGGACGAGCAGCTCGAGGCCAACGAGCAGCTTCACGGCCAACTGAGCTCGCTGCGGAACGAGATGAGGTGAGCGCTCACCCTCTGCCCCTCAGCTTCTGCGTTTAATATTCGGTGTGACTTTGAATCAAGTTGCTCTTTAACTCGAGTCATTTTACTTCTGTGCGTTGGCAGGCGTAAGAGGAAATCACCTCCTCTCAGTAAGACCGTGGAGGACGACGGGAACGACGTGGACGACTTTGGATCTGATTGACCGGCGTGTGATGAAAACGAAATGCTGTCATTTCTGGACTATATTAACAAATGTTGGACTTACTGGGAAGAATTGATATCATAATTCAACATAACCCCTTCAACAAACTCAGGTGTGATTTCATGATGTTTCCAGTTGCCAAGTCTGACCTCTTGTGGCAACATGTATTACTGCAATACCTGACAAACTGATGTTTTACAATGCAGCAGATGAACTGGTTTATTTACCTGTACTCACGTTCATTAATCTGTTAATAAGTTATTCCTCTCCAGTGTGCGTTTATTTGCATTTGTAAATGTCAAACTAATTAAGAAATAAAATTAGGTTTATACATCTCAAGAAACTATTGAACGATGCGGCTTGTTTGTCCTGTGACGACACACACAAATATGGAGAAATTAAAATACAAATCACACATCAGGAAACATTGTGAGTCGACGAGGCTGATGAGAGGATTGTGATGTTGATGTTTCACCAGTGGATCAATGTTCTGCTCTGAGTGGCTGCGGTCGGGTAGAGGTGGAGATTTGACAACTCCAGAGGTTCACACCGCTGGACATCTGGTAGTTTTAACAGCAGTTGGCACAGTTATACATGGAAACACAACACAAGAGAAGCATGAGGCAACACTGTGCTCTCAAACATGGAATACTCAAGGAATTCCTGGCAGAATTCCTGGGGACATTTGTCTTGGTTGTAAGTAGCATTTATTTATTATAAAATGGTGTTTTCTTCTCAATCTAGCGCATTTTACACAATATATTTGCTTTAGAAGTTGTTAAGTCTGAGTTATTGTTGATGTGCTCATTGATCTGCTCCAGCTTATGCTAATACATCTCTTTGTTTATGATGTTAGTGAAACTCTGCTGTTCTCTCTTGTTGGTCAGTTGTTCGGCTGTGGCTCCGTCGCTCAGACCGTCCTCAGTCGAAACAGCCTGGGAGAGCCGCTCACCGTCCACATCGGCTTCTCCGTGGGACTGATGATGGCGGCGTACGTGGCCGGTGGAGTGTCAGGTAAACGTGGTTTCCACTCAAGGAGAACCTATTTTACATAAGCCACCACGCACAAGTTTGTTATGGCACTTTGAATGTAATGCATCTGCAATGCAGTTAAATGAATAAGTGTTATTGTGTGTTGTTATGATCACGTTTCCACTCTGCTGGGTAATGGTATCCTGTCAAATCAACTGAAGAAATATCATCCGTTTTAATTATACAATTTGGTTTGCATATATTATATAATATAGCTTCTTTGCTGCATTTAATCTACTGTTTAGCGCTACAGACTCCATTAAAATAATTCATAGTTAATGCAACCAGTCTGAAATAGCTCCCTTGTATGTGTTGCAATGCAAACATGAGGCGTGCAGCTCATAATAATATAACTTTATGACTTCCTGTCCAGCCGGTGTCAGCAAGGACGTGCCAGCTCTCAGTCCAGCTCCAATGAAAGTGTACCGGCCATTGATTTGTTAGTGTTGGGGCACTGCCTTTCCAGGGTCATACATAACCCTGGGCACTAAATGTCCTGCAAACTCCATTGATCACAAGCTACGCTCATCAGACCAAACGAGACTCATCTGAGCAGCAGCGACTTCCAATTTTACAACAAAAGGACCAAACAGAATTCATGGAGACAGATCACTGGCAGATGACAGATGTTTTTTTTTTAATAAAAAGAATGTGAGCGCAGTCTGATTTAAAAAAAAATAAAAATAAAAAAAAAGGAACAGAATAAAACTTCCTTTTGGTTGTTGTTTTTTCTTACGCATTGGTTGAATTTCTAATACGTGACCATCATTCTTCCTTTTTGCCTGTGAACAAAACCCAGCACCGCCCCGGGGGCCGCTCTCCTTCTGCTGCCCCTCGTAAATGTGACAGCCTCACTAATGATGGAAAGGATACCGTGCCAGACTCCTCCACCCACTGCACCCCTCTTTCACTCTCTGCTTTGTCTTTCGTCCCAGGGGGCCATGTGAACCCTGCTGTGTCTCTGGCCATGGTGATTCTGGGCAAGCTGAAGATTTGGAAGTTTCCCTTCTACGTCATTGCTCAGTTTCTTGGTGCTTTTGCGGGAGCTGCTGCAGTCTTTGGATTATACTATGGTGAATGCACCTGAACTTTACCCCTACACACCTTCACATTAAACCACACCAGTTGGCCATGGCTGTCACAGTAAAAGTATTTCAGCTACACGTTTATGATAATGAGATACTAATGGTTACAACTCCTCACAGATGCTTTCATGGACTTCACCAGTGGGATTCTGTCAGTGACGGGAATCAATGCAACAGGTCACATTTTCGCTTCCTACCCTGCGAGACACCTGTCCATCCTCGGCGGCTTCATCGATCAGGTGAGCTCTGATCACTGTAACCTAATGACCTCCCGGATAAATTGTGCATCGCCGCTCCCTTTCAGCCTTTAAATTCTGTCAAGTCTGGCAAATGTAGCTAATGCAAAATTGATTGCCCCATTTAGTCTGAGAATACCCCCTCTATTGCTTCAGCTTTGGGTCTAATGACCCATTTCCTGGCATTTCCTGGCATTCACCGGAAGGTCAAATCTATACTTAACACCATTTTCCACCTTTTTAGTCGGTGCAGCGATCCAAAAATAACACGTCTACCATCTTAAAACTGTTGAAAACCACATCAGGTGAACCACTGAGATAAGTCTAATTAAACTCTAATCAGCGGGAATGTGCTCATGTTAATGTTTAACTTTGAATATCAGTGTAACAATGATGCTGTACAGGGTTCTGCCTCTAAATACGAAACTATTAATAATAATTAATAGCAGTTAAAATCTAGATTTTAACCCTTTAGATTAAACTTGTTTCAGTGATACACATTACAAATTAAAACAGGAAATTAAAAAGGAATCATACACTAAACAGGTTAACTCTACGCATTTAATTTATCAAAAAAATACTATTATTATAAAAGACATACGTAGACAAAGACAGTCACATATACAAAGACTTAAATATTCATGAACGTAAAGTTGGATGTTAAAACACTGTGCAGGAGAAGAAGGAAGCTAAAAGAACAGAGACCTCTTCAGATAAACAGAAATACTCAGCATACTCGCATGTGTTGCCTAAACTCTGCAGTTTACCAAACAAATGTTGTTCCACTCCCGCAGGTGGTGGGGACAGGTATGCTGGTCCTGTGCATCTTGGCTATTATTGATGGTGAAAACATCGGAGCTCCCAAAGGCGTGCAGCCGCTGGCCATCGGCCTGATCATCATGGCCATCGGCGTGTCCATGGGTCTGAACTGTGGCTACCCCCTGAACCCCGCCAGAGACCTGGGACCCCGACTGTTCACAGCTGCAGCCGGATGGGGGATGGAGGTCTTCAGGTAACTGCAGCAGAGGAAGACAGATCAGGATGTTAATCACATTTGTGATTTATCTTATCTGCCTCGGTTGAATCAAATACTAGCAGTCCATCCATCCATTATCCGAACCGCTTATCCTGTTTTAGGGTCGCGGGGCGCTGGAGCCGATCCCAGCTGTCATTGGGCGAAGGCAGGGCATCGAATACTAGCAGTACTATGTCTAAATACACCATCATTTTTATTATGTTTTTATGTATTACAGCACCACCATAGGAGATGTTATTAAAGAGAATGAGGAAAAATAAGAATTATATTTTATTTTTATTTGTTTTACCCAGATGTAAATTTGTTTTTACATAGAAACATACAGACGTACACATATCTGTAAATGTATTATCATTATTTTTTTTTTTGTAAATTAGGTCAATTATTTCTTAGTTAGCTTTTGGATTGTATGCATATCATGTTAAATGTGGACTATTAAAATATAATCCAGCTACAATATAGAACCATTTTAAATAGTGCCCATAATCATGCGTAGTGAATCAATATTTTTGAGAGAACAAAAAGAGTTATTGCTTAATTATCATAGACTATTCTTTTGTTTGCTTATTTGTCTAACTTAATGTAGATGTTATTCAATACAATTGCGGTTGGTTATTCAAAGAAATACATCTTAACAAATGAACTTAGTCCAATAATGAATCAAGAGGTAGTGAGAGTTATTGCCATCCCGTTAAGACCTGAGCGGCTGACATGAGCCACAGTGTTACATAATGTCGCACGCACTCCACAGATGCAGTCGATGCTTGTGAATGATCCAGTGATGGCACCATTCATCTCCAGTGGCCTCTGTGTGAGGTGTATTTAGCTCTCTCTGCCTCTGTGCTTTTACACTCTGTTGTTTGCAGCACTGCAGACAACTGGTGGTGGATCCCCGTGGCGGGGCCCATGGTGGGAGGCGTGGTGGCCGCCGTCATCTACTACCTGTTCATCGAGGTGCACCACCACCGCGATGCGCCAGAGAAACCCCTTGTGGAGGAGGAGGAGGAGGAGGAAGACGAGGACGATGAGGACAGCAGTCTGAAGGACAAATATGAGATGATCACGATGAGCTAAACAACAAAAAAAGACATTAACCTTCTTCCATCTGTGAAGACAGGCTTCCTCTGTCAGTGTCCACACCAATGTTGGACTGTCTCTGTTGCAATTTAACATTTTATGTTTCATAAACACACAAAAGCACACAAAATCTCAGTCCTGTTTGCTTAACATTGTTATTAATGTTCATATACATGTTGTAAATACTGTATTATAGATATTAGACCCTTTATTTGGCTGTATTTAACAATTGGTACTGGACTAATAGTTTTACATTAAGTCTCCTTTTAGGTTTGCTCCCTTCTACTTTAATGGTTGTGAGGATTTTCTCTGTATATTCACTTTAAACATTCTGCAGCGCATCAGGCTGCGAGTCCAGCTGCTGCTGTCTGCTCACCTCCACCCCTCCCCCACAGGCCAGCGCGCCACGGAGACATGGTCCGTTTTATACGGCATAACGAACGCACATCAGACCCACGGGACTCATGTGACATATAGGGTTCTGCCTGCCAGCCTCCTGCCAGCTTCCTGCATTGAGCCCCTCTGCAACAGGGGGGCTTTTTTTAGACAAACTGCTAGTCAAGTATCAAGCACCAAGGCAAGTTATTTGCTAGCATTTAAATTAGCAAAAGCCAGCAAGCCTTTCTGTGAAGGGGAGTTTTTGAAAGAATGCATGGTAGAGACAGCAGGTCTCTTGTGTCCAGAGAGCAAAAACAAATTCGAAAAATTTAGTTTATCACGCAGGACAGCGACTCGGCGCGTAGAACTAATTGACGAAGACTTAGCCAGCAAGTTAAACAAAAAAGCTGAGTCATTTAAGTTATATTAGTTAGTAAGTAATGTAAGTTCTCTTTACTTTTTAGTTATTGGCTTTTACTTATAATTTATATTGGTTCACACAAACACTCTCTATCCATCTGATACTGGCCCGGACCGTCTGTCAAATTTTAAAAGTCAATGTGGCCCCTGAGCCAAAAAGTTTGCCCACCCATGCTTTAGATTGTTGTAAAGGCTTGTGTGATGAAGTGAAAGAGGAAGGTCATGGCAGGCACAAATCTTTAGCAGTAAACCTCACTAGCGAACAAGTACATTTATTGGTCTAAGATTAAACACCTTCAACTTGAATTGGACCAAAACAAAGATGGATTATTTGTTGATTGCTGAGGATGATTACACCTTTCAGTGGCAGCTCAGTACAACAAGCTGTACAGTATTTCCTGTGTGAGCTGATTACTCAAAGCGACACAGTGGGAGGTCTGATTTGAATTCAAACCTCAGGCGTGACTCTCCTGTTGGAGTTAAACATGTGGAAACAACAGGAATGTGGTTACACACATGGCAATAAGTTGAAATATAGCCATCCTGTCATTCTGTGGAGACTCTTCACACTTTTGGTCATCGGTGGAAGAATATTCAACCAATTACTTGAGTAAAGTTATAAAGAATATACATTCTACGTGTATGTGTATCCCAAGTCTTACATTTCCAGATCCCACTTGTATAAGTTGCACATTGGATCATGAGGAACTTCAACACGACAGACACTTTAAAGCAGAGAAAGCTTTATTCCTTAAGTGGAGAATATTAAAACATCCATCGTTATGCAACGTGAGAGACAAGTGTAACAAAAAGCAAATATATATATATATATATATACACGTGTATATTATTAAGGTTGGAGAGCAGGCAGCAGGGGATGGACCGCAGACTAAATGAGGACGCAGCAGAAACATGATGACTGAATTTAAAAACAAAGCTTTCAAGCAGGAGTCCAACATAACAGGCAGTTAACAGCAGGCAAGGACAAAGACAACTGGCACAGAGCTCCCAACATAACTGAAGACAAACAAATGAACTGGTATAGGGCTGAGCAATGGGGAACTGGGAACAGCTGAGCAGAGGCACAGGTGACCACAGGGCTGCCAAGAGACGGGGGGAACTAATAACACACATGGAAAACAAACAAAGGCAGGTAGGAAAACCAGACAGGACACAAGAGGAGAGCGCACTTACAAAATAAAACAGGAAACAAACTAAACAAAAACCAAGACCATGACAACTATAGACAGTATATAAGTCCCCTCTTCAGGCCATGTGAGTTCAGAGACTACTGCAGACCAGTACATGTAAAGTGACCAGTAGGAGAACCAAAAAGGTTTGAAGAGGTATCTGACGGACCAATTAGAGAGCAGCACTGAGGGCCAAAATACAAATCACATTATTGTTCATTGCATGATTGCATACATGGAGCAGAGAAAATCAGTTTGTTAGAGTAGACTATCTGGCAGCTTAATAACGCTTCATGTGCAGGTGCATGTGATTGTCCCCTCTTGTCTCTCACACAGGACGGACTTTGAATGACGTGCGATGACTTCCCTCTGATTCTGCTTTGAAGAAGCACCGACAGACTTCTGAGAAATGCATCGGCCCTTCTCTTTGTAAAATCAAATGGCTACACCAAATAAGTTCAATATGAGGAATGCTGGTGTGTGTGCGTGTGTGTGTGTGTGTATTACACACACACCAGCATTCTTCAAATATATATATATATATATATATTTATATATTGTAACGCCCAGTCGCATTATTTCTTGCAGGATATTATGTTTTCACAAGTCTATACAAACTAAAAATGTTCTTTTAAAATCTAATCTAACCTTGGGGCCTCACCATGGACAATAAACTGGGAGTTATATTGAATTTCCATTTCTTATTTTGCAGTGCTTGGGGCCAGCTGCCACTCTATTCAGTCTGGGGGACACCGAGCCGGCCGGTGCCACTATTACAATCACGCTTTGTCACTGAAAGGAGACAAAAGGTGCAGCTCGCTCATCGGCCGTGGCGTCAGCTCCTTGCACAGAGCTGAAACTCTAAATGTAGAATATTGACCGGTAGCGTTGTTCTCTCTGCAGGGAGATTGTTTAAAGGCACAGTGACATCAGCTGGAAGAGCGCTGTGAGAAAGTAGAGCATCAGTAGTAACAATTTAAATCTACCGCAATTCAACTCACCGCCTGCATTACTTAGAAAATATCGAACCTGAACTTATTTTGGGTGACTGTTCATGTCCCGACCAGCGACTGCAGCTGAGTCCACATTGAAAATCAATAGCATTCCACTGCGTGTGCTAATGCTGGTTACATCATCAAACACACACGTGAGGAAAAAGTCATCAATATGTTTAGGCAAAGAGTAAATGAAGTATGTGACAAACACATGGACTGAGGAAAATACAATGAAATATTAAAGTATTACAGAACATGCGCAATATTTTAAGTTCCTCAGATGAAGTAGTACATGATAACTGAAGTACTCATGATGGAAACAGAGGGGATGAGGAGCTGTGTGTGTCTTTGTGGTGCTGATGTTGGTGACTCACTGCAAAAGCTCCCAACACTTCAGCAACTGATCAAACCGCTGCTCCCTCAGCTGTGGACGCCTCTCGACTGCAAACAGCTGAGTGAGCAGGTTAAGTTGACAATATGTAGGATACAGCATACAGATTCATATCCCCACCACTAGAGAGGCAGAGCAACAAGCACGTTACATTTGAGTGATTTCTGTCATATCAGTTTATCTATATACAATAAAATTCATCTAAAAACCCTTCTTTTTTTTTTGTAACATCACCCATCTTTACCATGAATAATTTAAAGAGGATTAAAAGAACATAAAAAACACAAGGACACAATAAATCAGACCAATTTCATTCTTAGTCTTAATTACATCTGATGCCTTTTTGGGTGTCATTTTGGAAAAAGATTTGTAGCCGTATACGTTCACACACACAAATGCAAATAAACGAGGGGATTAGAAAAAGAGAGCACACATTACAGACAGTAAACAGGGGTCTATTTTATTTTGAACGAGTCTTTTAATTAATGCATTTCAAGTACTCCAAAAATTACATCTCTTTGCACAATACAATTTGAAATTTTTTTTTAGTAAAAATGTTCAAAGTGAACAAAAATTTCCGATACTGTATAAAACACAGTGAACATTAAAATCAGACAGTAGTATTACTTTTTAATCTTGTGTTCTTTCGGCCTACATCACCTACAACATTTCAACTCAATTTGGACATTTTCAGTGCACGTTTATCTAAAGACTTTACCAAGACTACGAAATTAAAAAGAAAGTAAATTTACAGGCATTATTCTTCTGCTCTTCTACCCAAACCATGCCACAGGAGAACAAAGACAAAAATGAGAATGTAACATTAACTCCATCACCCTGAATTGTTTTTACCATTGATGACGGTGGAGAAAAGTATCAGAAGCGAACTCCAGTTCAACTAGCACATAGAAGAACATAAATAACTTAGAGGAGAGGAAGGTTTGTCACATATGAACATCTTTGAACAACTTACTCTGGAATTAGAATACAAAAAATGAAACGGATGTATCAAAATGTAGTTTTTCATTTTCAAATGAAATGCAAATTTTCAAAGTACTGTACAAGTTTACATGTAAATTCTCTAGGCTTAACGGGCGGGAATCCAGCCTAGAAGATGAAATTTAAAAAGAGCTCCATTTTGTACAGAAATGAGAAGGTATAGCGACCGCCGAACAGCCTTGTTCATCTGCCATGTGAAATAAACTACCGACTGAGACCCATGGGTTCTAATCCCCTCCAGAGCACATGTGTGATTATTACGACCATGAGGACAGTGCTGTGAGATATCAGTTGGGAATAGTATTGCATGCGTTTAAAAAAAAAAAAATGTAAAATGCCAGCATAAAATAAAGTCTGAGCACAAAATGTACTTTGCTGAATATAAAATGTGCCAAACCTTTCACCCAAAAACTATTGGCGGGTGAAATGTTTGCAGGGGAAAATAAATCATGAGATTTTGCACAACTTGACTGGCTTATCAATTCCATCTCCGTTATTTCATCCATCAAAAGTGGCTTCAGAAACGTCACAGGTGTCTACTGCATTTTTATAAAACCTGTGCGGAAAAAAGATCAGCTGTACACATTTTTATGGCACTCTGTTGTCAACTCACACTGAGGCATGCACTCATGTACTCTTTTGGGGATTTAGTCCGTGATCCGTAATCTGACCGAGAGATAACTGCGGGTGAGTTTGAAAATAAGATCAAAAACAGCAGCTTGTCTCTTGTGAAACTAGTGAACACACTGAGGAAATGTGTGGATAGTGTGACAATGCTGCTGCGTTACGCTGCTCCTTCCACTTGTTTTAAGACTCACATTAATAGCTGTCAAAGTAAATCGTGTTGTGTGACATACAAATATTACAGACCTTTGTCAATTAAGTCACATTTAATAAATGTGTCCGCATGCCCACATTGAAAAGTTCTTAGATTCGCTATCTGAAGAATAATAGAATGATTTAATCTTACAATTTTCTTTGTACATCCACACCGGAGTCATTTTTAAATTTATTTCCACACTCATGTAAACTAACTCTAACATGATACACTCTCACTTCTAAACTAAGCCACAGCAGCCTTCACGTTCCCTCGTCTTCATATCTGAACAGGTAGAATCATCCTCAGCTTCAGTTAGTGGTTTTTCATTCTTCATTATCAAAAACAAATTCGGTAAGACAATAAAAGGTGTACCAAACTAGGCGATCTTCCCTTTCTGTTCCCATCACCTCATCTAGCTGGTTACACAACATAAGCAAAACATGATGTTAGCAAGACAATAAAAAAAAAAGATGAAAAAAGGGACCTTGAACGAAGAAGGCCTGAAAAGTGGGATATGGTGACCTTGTTGTTCAAATTCGAAATCTAGCAATCTAACGAAAGTGAAAGAGATCCACCTGATAGGACGACTGCGAAGAGAACTTGATGGCGCCAAATCCTCAACTGCAACGTCCAAGGAACTCATCACAACCATCACTCCTTCAACTATGTGTTAAGAGTCCTGAGAGCACTAACCGAAAAATTAAAGAAAAAAATGTGAAGAATTACACATTTACAGTAGAAGAAATAGTTTGTTTTCACTTATGATACACTAAATATGTACAGTCACATGCAGAAGGCGGTCTGCACCAGAGACCGGAGCCTGTGTCTTTTTGCCGTTCGACATGTGTAAATCACAAAAAGTGCCGCAAATCCCCACTGAGTGTCTCTCATTTCCTGGCTAGAATGGCGAAAGAAAAATCACGGAACAATTCACCAGCAGCCCCGGGCGTGTCACTCAAGAAGACGTTGCAATAGAACAAAAAAAAAAAAAAAAAACACACATCACAGAATGTACTAAAGCTACACATGATCCTTAACTCCTTGGCACTCCTTAAAAAAGAAAAAAATAAGGTGGAAAAAGATGCTAGATCGCACTGCATTGGAAATGGCTGATGGTCGAGTCCACTCCACGAAGAGCCAATCGAGTTGCTAGATTGTGTTTTCTCTTTCTCACGCATCCGTTTGACTGTAAATGGAGGATATGATGATGACTAACAACCATGTCAGGCTTTTCTTTGGATGGATTGACGCTTTTGTTTCCCACTGTAGGCACAAGGAGGAGCCAAGGCATTGGGGGGAGGGGGGCGGGATGCAGGGTCTCAGCGTCTCATCTGGCCCATCTGATAGTTCTCTCTGGGCTGACGGTGGTGCCTCTGGGGCTGCTGCGCCTGTCGCTGAGGCTGCCTCTGGGGTTGCCGCTGGCCGCCATGTTGGTGGCCATGCGGGTGCTGAGACTGGTTCTGCACCTGGGAGTTAGCCTGCTGCTGCGCTCGCCGCCTCTTCAAAGTGCCTGTCGGGGTGAAAGGCAGTTATTTGAGCTTGTTAGAAGACAGATTCTAGGTTCACTCCAAACTAAATTGCACATACTGACACTCTGCTACTGATGCCTTCACTGCAATAACTATATTGCAAGTTCATTGCATGTCACACGGTGAGAGATGGGTCTAATAACATTGTGGTTGCAGTCTGTGTCAGACCGTACAAGATCAAGTCGGAGGCATGTTGGAGCGTGGTGAATCGTAGAATTACAAGAGGTGGGAAAAAAAGGGTTTTAAGCAGATGCGTCATTCTTCAGCACCGCTCCCAGGTTTCGCCACGGTGCAGCCCTTTTGGATTGAGAAATCTCGAAGGAGGAGTAGCAGAGTATGGAGCAGCTCATGGAAAAATACAACGTGAAATGCAGTTGTGCATCGCAGCAGTGTTATTTTGGACCTAAATATCTGTTTAAAAAAGCCTTTTTTGTTGCTGAAGCTCTAAATCTTGTCTCGTCTCACAGTGTGACCCAGGACCACCCAGTTTGACAACAAGATTTCAACAAGTTTCTCTCACACTTGTCTTTTTTCCTCTGAGAGAAACCCAAACAGTGTGTGGTTTTCACACTTTAACCAGTATGCCAATAAAAGACATCGTTACTAAACTCCCAAACTCCAAAAACTCAACGTCAGTTCATTTAAAAGTATTTCTACCAAACCTAAGAATTTAAGTTGCAATAAGAAATCAGCAAGAGAAAATGAAAGTATATAACACAATATATATATAATTAAATCAATGAAATTATACAGTTTTGGTGTAAAACCTGACTGTAATTTTGCATGGTTAATATCTTAAAACAGACATTTTTAGTTTTTTTGCACGTGGCTTAACCAATTTATAATGTTATCTTTGTCACAAACACCTTCAATACAACAAACCTGCAACTACAAATGAAGGTGGGACATCCATGTAAACCGGTTAACTGTGACAGTGTGACAGTCAAGTGGTAAACCATGTACAAAATGTTTATAAATAAATATATAAACGTACTTTGTCATCTTTCTTTGTAAATCTCTGGACTTACCTGGAAGTGGTTTGGGAGGAGGAAGTTTGGGGTTACTGCTCGGTGTATGCACACTACAGATCTTAATGAAGCCAGCCATGAGCATGATGAGGGCGATACCCATCAATAGCACTGCCCACCAATGGGCCTAGAGAAGCACAAATCAAACAGTCAAAACAAAAAGACCTCATAATAATACTCATCATCCAATCAGAATCAAGAAGCTGATACATACCACAATCCACTCTGCGATGTTTTCATAGAGCTCTGGGTTGAAGATGGCCTTCTTCAGCCTGGCCAGCGGTCCGTCCGCATCCACCAGCCGGCACTTCATGAACACGTCACAGTAGCCCTTGAAGTCATTGCACGGCGAGCCGGCCGGCAGCGTGGTCACTTTCTTATTAAAGAAACGAGCCAGAAGCTCTGACCCTGTGCTGCTGCATGTGTTGGGATTCACTGCGGAGACGGATCACAGACAGTCAACACGATTCAAATGAAAGAGATGAAATCTCAGCCGCATTATATTTAGATTCATTTTATTTTCTCAAGACAGAAAAAAAAAATATATAAAATAAAAAATAAAATAAAAAAAGGTAAATGACTCACTCTTCTCCATGCAGCACACATGGCAAAGCTCAGTCTCGTCCTTGCCATCTTGGCTCGCGCAGGTGCAGGCCTCCAGTCCGTACTTCTCACAGATGGAGCCGGAGCAGCCCTGCGGGGGAGGAGCAGGAGGACAGGCGAGATCAGACGCTGACGGGTATGCATATAAAAGTTGCTATAACAACCCGTTCTTCCAGGTGGGAAGTCTCACCCCGTTGAGGCAGACTTGAGTCTCTCCGTGGCAGGCGGTGAAGTTGGCCTTGGGCTCAGATGTGGGACACTGGGAACCAACCCCGTTACACATGCCCTGGTGAGCGCACTCCGACTCCTCTCGGCACTTCTCATTACGACCCTTGTAAGAGCACTCGGGAGTGCAGCAGGGACCCTGGCTGGGACTGGTGGGAGAGAGCAGTTTGGTCAAGAACGATCACAAATGAGTTGCCAGGTCTTCTTTATGAAACCTAGAAATACTCCGGTGAATAAAAACACATAAATAACTTCCACATCTACCTGCAGACTTTGTTGGGCTTTAATTTGCACTTCTTGTTGTCAGCCTGGTTGGCGTCATAGCAGCACTGGTCCCTGCACTGATCACTGTAGCCACAGTCACACTCCTCTCCTGGCTCCACCAGGCCGTTGCCACAGATGGGCTGACCAGACTCTGTTTTGGGAAGGAAAAAATAAACATTGAGCCCGGCACCCAAAAACTAGAACGTGTTTCATAGTCTGACTTCCTGTACTGAAGGCTAAAGGTCAATGAGAAATAAGACATTTCCAATGAAAACAGTCTCATTACGAAACATTGTTCTGAAGAGAATGAGGTGCTGCAAAAACAGCCGTCACCCTTCAGTGAACCAAGACAGTTTTTGAAGCGTACACCCAAATCTAATATTGTCGCAGTCAAATCAGCCAAGATGGATTTGTACGCATGAGACTTCAAACAGCATGTGCAAAATAGATTAAGCTTTTAAATAAGTGTGACACTTGCAAAAACAGAAGAAGAAAAAAATCAAAAATATGCTTAATACTGTCAGTAGAAATAACACTGGATCGAAGCCAAGATTGCTTTTCAAAGCCGACACTAACCAACATGTTGGTGCCTCTCAGGCAGCCTGAATTAAATCACTAATTAGAGCATGGGGGTTAAAGTCCCCCACTCATCAGTACAAGGAAAGCAGAATCAGAACAATGTTGTGGTTTGCATTTTGAATAGTTTGACAGTGACGATGAGAACAGTGAAACGCACCGACAAAACAGTTGCTTCTCTTCTTCTCCAGCACTTGGCTGATGTTGCGCACGCTACAGATGGAGAACTTATTGTTGTTGAGCTTGTCGCCTGATGTAGCTCTTGCATACATGATATAATTGCCCTTCTCCTTCTTGTCTGGGCTCTTTGATTCTCCTGGGGTGCACTCTGATCCAGAGTCGTGCTGGGAATGAGAAAGAAAAAAAAAGGTTAAAAGAAGAAGGTTCAAAATGTGCGAGACTTCTTCATTCTCCCCATGCATTAACGTGGCACGTCTAAGTAACTCACCGGGGAGCCAAAGTTGTGTCCTACTTCATGTGCAAAAGTGATATGGGAGACTTTTGGGGGTACGTGGGAGGCATAGTTCTGTACAGTGATTATTCCAGTGTTGAGAGACTTCTTCTTTCCGTCGGAGTACAGCTTGCTTTTTTCACAGATGCCTCCGGAGCTCCCTGCAAAATGAAAGCACTAGTTAGAAATGCCTTTCAAACCACAGCTACAAAACACAGAGATTTCTCTTATTAAAAAGAGGGAGAATCTGATCTATGCTACGACAATTTTTTAATTAACTTCGAGATGACACAATGTCTTACTTCATAACATAATGAGTGGGATTTATCAACATGTTTACAGAAGATTTTAAATTAAAATTGTGTGTCATTGCAAGCGGGGGACACAGTAAATAAAAAAAACTTTCAACAGTGTAATATCTTCTGTTAAAACTTCAAATTAAGAATGCAATAATAATAATGACAATAAATATATGGCCAATTAAATCCTTTGGGAATCATCACATCTGCACATTGTTGTGTAGTTGCTACATTTGGTTCTACAGTCTGAATCAATCAGAAGTTGCAATCCAAATATCAAAGACACGTTTTCTAGTTGTAGCTGCAATGTGCAATCCAGATAATTCCCAATAAATGTAAACTCCAAATCAAAGCTGCTTTGCTAGAATAATCTCATATTCACCAAGACTGGGTGTCCCAAATACAAAGAATATTCTACAATACGTTATACGTTGTGTAAAGGACAGTCATTGGTGACCAGAACCTGAATAATCTGTCTTTCAGTACCTGAAGGGGCTCCCACCCAGGCCAAGCCCAGCACCCCGTCATCAAAGTCTCTGTCGGTGAAAACATAAGCCAAGCAGTAGTCGTCGTGGTTCTGCTCCGAGTTCAGCTCAAGAAACTTCTCCACACCGATGTTGGCAAAGCGGAACGGGTTGGACCGGTCCCTCTCGTCGCTGGTGGTGTTGATCTATACAAGAGGATGATGATGATGATGATGAAATCAGAAGAAAGACATCTAGAATCCACACAGGCCTCAAAATCTGTACAAGACTTACCCTGATTCTTTTCACCATGAAGCTGATGTTGCGAATGCCCATGAAGTCTGTCCCCTGATAGATGGCATCGATGGCCTTGACATGACTGGAGATCTGAAAGAGTTACAACAAAAAAGCTTCAACTACCTGTGTCCTCTACTGTACTCTACTGTGTTTTGTGCACCCCAGCCTGCAGGTGTCACACTGGGGTTTCCCAACAGCTGGCCTCTCTACAGTACGAGTGGAAACTCAAGTGTGTGAATGCAATTATTTCAAAACTAATTAGACTTTAAACTATTCTATATAATATTAAGTTGGTTAAAAATGTGCCTCTCCACCAATATCACACAGTAGAAACTACATACCGACTGTGTAGATCTAATTCTAACAGCACCAACGTAGCTTGTGTCAAATAAGTGGCTGGGACTGTGCATTACCTGAGCAATGACAGCCTCCCTGGTCTTGTAGTACTTGAAGAAGAGATGGTCAGTCTGAATGAACAGCTGGCAGGTGTTTTTCTCCACCTGGGCCATCCTCTTCTTCCTCAGCAGCACAGGGTCATTAAAGCCCGCCTCAGTGTGGAGCTCCTGGTGTGAGGAGATGAGAGTAGGAAATAGACGGTTAAATAAAACATATATGTATATACAACATTTTCAACCAAACAGAGGCTAAATAAATAATGTCCGGTATTTTTAGGGTGGGTTTTTTTTTTTAGCTGCAGTATGTTCACGAACTGCAACTCTGTTGCTGTGGAAGATATAATGTCTACATAGCAAATAGGAATATGGTGGGGGAAAAAAGGGAATAAATTGTAAAACATAAGAGCACAACGCTTTAGTTTGGGGAAAATATATTGGAAAGAAACATTAATATATATTGAAATAACAAAGCCTAGTATTGTATTCCTGGTTCAAATTGAACAAGGACATGTGTCATTTCTGGCATTAATTTTTGTTCGGATTAGAAAAAAACTTGAGAAAGCAAATCAAATCTTTATTATTGTGCAGTAGACTGAATATTGATTTGATGTAGTTGTAAAGGTGAATCTTTGAGGATTCTGGAAATATATTCAGAACGGCAGTACGCTTTGTTAAACTGCTTTCAGGGTTTTTCAAAGACAGTGAGATAAACCTAGCTTTCCTCATTTCATGGATGACAAAGACATCAGTAACAACTCCTCTGAAATGAAAATAAATACAATCTGAAACTTCTGAGAGATAGAAATAAATAACGTGCTATTATGTATACATTATACTATGTAAATGTATTGTAATGTATCAAGAAATAACAGTACATCAAACCTCAGATTCCCATCCTCTTTGTGGAACTGGATAAAAACATGGACGCAGCCTCACTCACATCCCCCATTAGGTGTCTGAGGAGCTGTTGTGAAGCTCAAAGCGGGTGGTTTCAGTCTATAGAGATTCATTTGCCTTGGAGCCGGCCTCACGTGGCCATTTGAAGAACTGCAGCTTTTGTCACATCAATATTGGATTAATTTCTCAGCAGGAGGTTGCCACTTGGTGAACACACACCCACAGCATCATGGATGAGTGCACTTGTGATACTGCTATACTTGTATTGCATTTTAAAGCGTTGTTGGGAAGAAAAAAAACGTTCTAGAATATTTCTTTTCCATTATATTGTGATGAGCTACTAATTAATCTAATTAATCACGAAGACATCCATTAATTGAGCCGAGACCGACAATTCTCACCAGCAAATATAACCTCAGAGGGCACACAGAGACTTAAAAAGGCATCCAAGGGAATCTCTAACCACGACTAAGAAAGAAAAGTGTACATTTTCCACAAACACCAAACCATCCCTCTAACGGCCACTGTCAGGGTTTACTGTGGTGTGTTGTGAAGTTCACCTTGGGCGGCCCGGCTGAGGCTTGGTACTTCTTCATCCTCTCAAACACTGAGCTATCAGCGCAGCCTCCCTCTGGGCCGTACTTGTGCGGGTAGTCTGAGAGCGAGAGAGGCAGACACAACAGTTCGGATTATGAAAGGGGCGACCGTGGCTCAGTGGTTAGCAAGTCAGTCTTTCAATCAGAGGGTCGGTGGTTCGATCCCCGGCTCCGGCAGTCTGTGTCGCTGTGTCCTTGAGCAAGACACTTAACCCTAATTGCTCACCGTTGCTGTGTCTACGGTCTACTGTACACTGTATATCATGTAAGTCGCTTTGGATAAAAGCGTCAGCTAAATGTAATGTAATGTAATGAAAGGCAATGTTAGCTACTTAACCCCCTGAGTCTCTATTTCTGGCGCTATTCGGGATCAGCTAATGGATGTACTTACCCGCCACTTGAGCCCAGCTTTGCAATGTAAACTGTTACTTTCTTGTCGCTCTCATTAGCGATTCCTCTAACATTTCTGTTTAACTTGCCCCTCAGCCACATACTAAATGTACACAGATCAATTGAAATTAGGGGATGCCAGCGTAGTGAAGTATGCTTGGTGCTCACTACCAGTAGCAACATGGAGAAGAGTGCTAAAATGTGCCAGTAGCCAGGGAGAAAGATCCTGTTACACAGACAACAAGCACCCCGGGTATCTCTGCTCCCTGGGGGCCGATCACACCAGTCTGCCTCCATCAGCTAAGCTGCTCTAACCTTGCACTTCTCCGGTCACACATTTACAAATGCGTGCATCCATTTACACATACTCAATGAATACACCGTGTCAAAGTATTAGTGTAGCTGAAGTTGCTGGGGACTCACGTATGTCGTCTTCGTGATAGATGACAGAGTGGAACGGCACGTCTTTGCCCTCCAGGTATCTCTCAGCAGGCTCCACGTAGTAGGAGCCATGGTAGCTCTGAATGAAGCCATCAAACTTACCATCCACAATGGAGCCGTGAGTCAGGGTACCTTTCTCACCTGGGAATCCAAATTACAGAGGTATAGATGTCAGAGGATTCACACGAGATCAAGCAGCGATACTTTAAAACAGGTATGTTAAAATGAGAAGGGCAGTCGTACCGTAGATTTCTCCAGTGTAGATATGAGAGGTATCAAATGGAACTTCGTTTCCTGAAACGTCTACCTTCAAATCTTGGGCAAACAAGGTTGTATCTCTCTTCATTCGTAAATTAAAATGTCTGAAATCAAAGAGATTAATTTGTAGGCAAGAGAGAAAACACAAGACATTGAAATGTGATAACAAAGATTACAAGGTGGGACAACAGTGTTATCTATATTGTAAGAAGCTGGTTTCCGAAACCATCTGCTTATAATATTCATGTGTGAGTGTGGGGCCTATAGGTTTGGGTGGGGATCTGAATGTGGCCCCACTTTTGTAGGTAAGCAATATTCCCTCGGTGTTTGAGAAAAAGGAAAATATAAATGAAAAGGGAAAAGGTGAAAGGGAGGGCATAGCTTGTCAGAGAGAAAACCTCGAAGCAATTTTGGTTGCAGAGGGAAAAATGCACTTATCTTGTAAGAGAGGGAAAGAAAATTAGGACATCTTGAATCAACGCTGCTTTTTTTTGTTGATCAAACATATGGCATGGAAACAAAGATGCTTCGGCAAATCTTGGTTTCATGTTACACCTACACAGTGCCTTTATTGTGTGCTCTTAGTGCGTAAGCTACAGTTCTAGGTCAGGTCGGTCAGACAGAGCAGTTATATTGACTGCAAGAGTTACTTTGTAAGATTAAGATCAGAAAGTGATGGGCAAACTCGACCTGATTGCACAAAAATCTGGTACATGAAGAAAACCTTTTGTACCACATTTGTTTACTGTTATGACTTCATCTCAGGGGGGAAATGTAATTTCTGTTCAAATGTGTTCAATCCATTAATGCTTTTTAAAAAAGGAACAGACATCTTCCTTCTCTGTGTTTGTATGCACAGCTCTTATCGTTCTCTTCCCTATTAAGGAGCGTCAGAGTTTGGGCACAGAAGGCAGGACGATAAACAGCCTTTGCCAAGCTTCCAGCCAGATGGTCTTGACTTTGTCATGGAGTGTGGACACTTTCTGTCAAACAACACCACCTCTTCAAAATGCTGAATGAAGTACCATGACAAAAACTATGTGTCCATCCATCCATCCATCCATCTTCTTTAGTTAAAAGGGGTTCCCGCCCTGGTAGCAAGTGTACAGAGACACCCTGAAAACACCCGATCCATTACAGGGCTCACACACACGCACACACACACATGGGATCAGAACAAACCCAGACTAGGGCTGCGACTAACAATGATTGTTATCGATTAATACATTTTTTGTTTGGGCAAAGTTTATGTCTTCAAATTGCTTGTTTTGTCCAATCAATAGTCCCAAGCCCCAAAAATGATCAGTTTACTGTCATAAGACAAGGAAAAGCAGGAAATCTTCACAACTAAAAAGCTGGAAACGGATGAATGTCTGGCATTTTTGCTTTAAAATGGCTTGAACGATTAAATTGATTATCAAACATAGTTTAACTCTGTAGTTCAACTCTCTACTATAGCTGACCTGCACCTTTAAACATAAGCAACGCAGGAATAACGGATGAGTTGATGGATAGACAGACTGGTAAGTAAAGATATAGATGAGGAGACATTAAAATAGACAGAGAGTCAGAGAAAATCCAAATAGATTTTCCCATCAAGTTAATATTTGGAAAATTGACAAACCTTCCATGGGCGTGAAAATCTAAATGAAGGAACTTGTCTTCATGCGAGAACGCCCTCTTGGCTCGCTGATGGTTGCTGTGCACAAGCTCTGTGTCGTAGGACAGGCCTTCATAGTGACGGATGTACTTGTTCAGGGGATTTCTATAGTGTCCTGTGTGAAAAGAACAAGAGAAACTCATGTTTTCAGCAAAAACAAGGAAATACATATTATGAAACTTGACGAAAAGCATATTTATAGAATCAAAGTAAATAACACAGCCATCGTAGGTGTATAGATATAATCTTTTTGCCATATATTATGGGTTGTATATGCATGTACAATAACTAAATGGACCAAAATAACATGGATATAAGTGTGCCTGAGAGCTCTTTACACTGAAATAAAATGTAAGCTTACAAAAAGGTAACATAAAATATAAATATAAAAAAAACAAATGATCCACTACCTCATGTAAAAAAAAAAAAAGATGTAAACTAAAGAGGTAAAAATGGAACACCAACCTATAGTTTACATTTCGTACCGCCTTGTCATTTGCAAGTGCATTCATCATTTCAAGTGCTGAATGTTAAAATAAATGTCTGTAACAGCTGTGATACCACAGTGTAACTGTCAAATCTACTATTTTTAGCTGATGGCAGAGAAACTGAAATGGTAGTTTCAAGCATAGATGGCATCAGAGTGAAACAGATACGTTTTAGAGTAAGTAACTGAGGCATGGTCCTCAATTTGGATAATTTAAGTGCCCCAAAAAAATTGGCTGATCAGGCAGATGTTTGACAGGCAGGAATAAAATGATAAAAGCTGACATCAAACCTGTATGATTGGTGTTTTAAAATGCAGCTAAATATGTTATCAGTCAAATGGATGCCAGTTTTTGGAGCTGTGCTTAACAACAGCCCCCAGCATCACAGTATAATTATTGAATATAGAGTGGGTGGTGGGCTCGAAGGAAAAAAATTCCCACCTATTTCACCAACTGCTTCACACTCAAAAGCAGACTAACACACTCCATTAAAAAAAAAAACTAAAAAAAAAACGTAATTTTGTTTAGGCCATTTAATTCCTTCAGAAAGTTGCTTTGTAAACTGAGCATACTAGCAAGTCTTTGAGATCCAATTTTTTCCACATAACATTTAAACCAAGAGAAAGTATTTTGAGTATATAGAATATATGTAATTAGTACTGTCTGACAGGTCATTGTTCTCGACTAGTAAGCCATAAATTATAGGATTCAGGATAACTATGTAGGAATCCTTGGTAAGTAGACCAGGCTTCAGCTACTTCTCTGTTCATGTGAAGTATGAAATATTTAGGTGCTAACATTAAATTTTTCATTGAGGTGACTATGAGAAGTGAAGGCCATGACTATAAATGTATTAAGGCCTACAAAAGACAAAATAATAAGCATTAAGTAGGCATGTCTTTGATTAAACAAACAATCCACATTGATTTTGTGGGGAAGCACATCACATGAAGCTCTTTAGGTAAATGTACCACAGGAGGTGGCCCTATGATGTGAACAAGTTGTGTCTGCTACTTTTAAAAAGGAACCAGTACAAGATGTAAAATACTCCCATCGCCTAAAATAAATATGGAGCATAGAATTGACAATTTAAAATACATACATTTGGGTCATATGCATCTAATTGTATTTTACTTGTAAACTATTGGAACAGTATATGATTCAGGTATATGATGCCACAATGTAACGTTGCGCACGTGACAAATGAATAAAGCAATTTAATCAATTTTGATTAAAAAAATAATAATTTTACAGACAATTTCTTTGTGCAAAATGAGTTACTGAATCCAGACAAAAGATAACATAATAAGCATTAAGTAGATGTGTTAAATGAGAGGACAGCATTGCCCAGTCCCAACAGAAGACCCTGAAGCCAACCTGAACACGATACATTCTAAAACCTGGCACGAGGCAGGTACCATAACGACGGTTGCTACGTGTCTTATTTTTGGACAGCAACCGTAACGTTGGCGGCTCGACCGTTAGCTCGCACCAAGCTAACGGCTCGTTCACCCGGTCGGCATCTCCATCTTCTCATAACAATGGCTGTCGGCGCTATTCGCACGATAACAACAAAACCGAGCCAAACCGGACAATAAAAACGGTGACAACACGCAGAAATAACTTGTCGATATCGGTTTATTTCAATCGACTGCGCGAAACCAAGTGAGCTTGTACTTCAGGTGTCATTTTTTAGCTCGAAGTAATCCGGCAAAAAGGGTGCAGTCCTCTTCACAACAAGCAGGCCCTGCTGATCCGTCTGTTAGCTAGCGGGCTATCAGCCGTTCTGCCCCGCTTAGCTTCATGGATTCAACACAACTTGGAACCTATTCTCCACGAAACGCTTCACTCACCTTGGGTGTAGTTCAGCAAACACACGGAAAGGAAAACTTTAAGAAGAAGCATGTCTGACAAATCCATTGTTAGCACATTGATACCGTTTTCACTTTATTGTCCTACTTAGATAGGCGCAGACGCCCTGTGTGTTTATTGCACCTTCCTCTCATCGCCTCCTCTCTCCAGCGTCATGACGTCAGACGCACGGCAGCCTGCCATCCCTTCCCCCAAATGCGTCCATGATCAGGCCTGCGTTCATCACAACGGCAACTGTGTCTGGGTGCTATGTAATGTCTGCAATGTATTGTCTGCAATGTATACGTCTCTTCCCCATCGTTACAAGGTCATTATAAAACAGGAACAATTATATCAACGTTTTATTTTAATATTTCAGTGTGTGAACTGTTTTACATATTAATTAAGAAAGTTCAGTGACAGTCAATATCATTATATTTTAATTTTTTTCCTTCTTATAATCAGTTTGAGTCTTTTTAAATAAAAATACCCAAAACAATCCCAAGTTCCAGCATCTTAACTGTGATGTCTTCGTCTAATGTGATGGCTGTTGTAGTGAACCAGCCTATTGCAGCCCAATTATATAAATTATCTGGTAGAGTAGTGACAATGGAGCATATTTATAGCCATATTATCACAGTGATTACTTGTAGAACAAATGTGTAGAGCTATCACACAATTTATTTTAAGAAGCCAATTAAAAGTGAGTTTTTGTTGCTTGGCCACCTGAGATCCAGAGAATATAGTGATGCCAAATAAAAGGAAACACCATCACTTTGGTGTGGCCATTGGCCGCATGTCTTGTCATGCATTAGCTCATATTATCTGTAGGCAAGCTATTTCTAATCATCTCCGGATGCACCTCTTCCTGTTGAAGGCAGTGGTTTTCCTGATGTTAATGCCACATGTCACAAGGCAGATTCCCTGCCATGAGACTCCCTGTACTCAAATAGGATTACTTTTGTGATAGATGGAACATAAATAGTTACTCATCAACATATGTTCTCAACAACCAACATCCGAAAAGATCCCAGATCTTTTTTTGTTTGTTTGTTTCCATCTGCTGTTGGTGTTTTCATTTTGGACCAAACTGATGAATTAGCAACAATGTCTTATCAGTCAATTCCTCCGCGTCTGTTTATTCCAGACGAGCTCCTCTGGCTCCAGTTGACGTTACGTGACACACTTCCACATCGGCCCCCAGCTGCTGCAGCTCATCCAGCCATATTTGTTGTTTCTGGGATAGCCGGTCAGTGGGCCCCTTCACCTCTACCAGCTGCAACAACAAGACACCCCATGTAACCAGAATTAAAAGAACCAGGTACCACAGAGTTTATGAATCCATACACCTAGGAAAATATCTAATTCAAAGAGCCAGAATAGGATGTGATCTCACCTTGTAGCTGTTGTTTGAGGTGTTCCACACCACTAGATCAGGCAAACCTCCACGGCAGTGTCTGTAGTCTTTGGACATTCGTGTTACTATCCCTCCTAAGAAGGCTCCCCCGAGGCACGACACGAGAGACTGCACAGAGTATATCAGTACCATGTCAGTAGCTACTGTAACATATGTAGACAACAGTTTTATGAACTATAATATGATGTAATTTTTATTACTGGAGGTTGTAGTTAGTGGTGGTGTTGTAATGTATTGAAATGTATTTCTAATATTCAGTCCACCCTCCTGTTTGTAAATGTGGTGGGCAAAGTATTAGAAATACCTTTCAATATAATGAAGTCAATTTCCACACCACTGTCAACTATATGTACTGTAGTAAAATAAACACCTCGCTGATAGTGTCAAACAAAACAGATCATTATCATCTTTGTAAAGGTTGAACTTATTGAATTGTATTATATTTTACAGGTGTACCTAATAAAGTGGTCACTGAGTGTAATTCACAAGAGTGAAAGTAAATACCTGTGCCTGTTGAAGGGATGAGAAACGCTCCCAGCTGACCAGTGAACACACTTTACCCTCCTGGGAGGTCCAAACATCTTCCAACATGGCGTGCAGAGTCTCCACTGATGACTCACTGAGTAACTGCACGCGACAGTCGATCGCCTCTTTTCTGTTCTCATAGAAACAGTCAGTGTAAAGATCCAGTGGACATGTCTGTGAGAAGAAAGGAAGATGAGTTTGACTAGTATTACATAGATGCACAGGAATCTTGCAAATATTATAAAAGGCCGAGCGCACTTTACCTGGTATGGATTTCTGAAAACATCTGGAATACCCTCCATAAAAATGATGTCCCAAAGCAGAAGAGCAAACAATGTTGAGAATGTTGAGCCCTCTCCATGGATCCCTATGACATTAACAATGGCAACACATGAGGTGTTAAACAGATACCAAATTATGTGCAATAGGTGAATTTAAAACTGCTTACCTTGGTCAAAGCCTTGTTGGTGGTAATGTGCCAAACACAGCTCTTCCACAGAGCATATGACCGTGGTCTCTGAACTCTCTTCCCCTTCACCATTTGCTGGTAAAAGAAACTTGGATTTCCCCATGCCCCCCTCGTGAGGGAACAGCTGTCCCCGGATGGTCACCTGTAGAAAAAAGTACTAACATTAATTCATATATCTACTATTTTACATGCAACAAAAACACATTTTTTCTTGGAAACCCAACGACTGACATATTGTGCTGAACTCACATGCGTGACATCTTGGACGTGGATCGCGGGCAGGTCTTTCAGTTGAAGGCGATACTTCTTCAAGCTGGCAGACTCGTTCATCCTAACAGCTCTCTGGTGGAGAGAAAGTTTATGTCCAGTTCGCACCAGAGGGTCCGATAGCCCATCTCTGATAGCACAAATAGCCTGGGAGCAACGGGAACAGACCACCAGTTAAATAAATGAAAACACAACAGAAGAAGAAGAAAGAAGAAGAAACCCCTTTATTAGTCCCACAGTGGGGAAATTTATCCTCTGCATTTGACCCATCCTTTTTTAAGGAGCAGTGGGCAGCCTCGTGAAGCGCCCGGGGAGCAACTGGGGGTTAAGTGTCTTGCTCAGGGACACAACAACATGGACTGGCTGAGGCGGGGTTTGAACCCCGGTCCTCTGGTTGAAAGACTCACTTGCTAACCACTGAGCCACAGTCGCCCCCTGAAATAGTTCTCATGCATTGGCTGGGAATCGAACCCAGGTCAACTGCTTGGAAGGCAGCTATGCTAGACACTATACCACCAACGCAACAGCTGTTGCGTCTTAAAGATGGGGTTGTAACCACAGACACTGGTGCTCACTTGCTCAGGTTTCTTTAGGTGCTGGTGAAGGTTTAGTGCCAGTCTGTCCCACCATTTCCCTCGGCTGTCAGGACAGTAAACAAACTGCAACAGTAGAGACCGCAGCTCGTCTACTGCTTCCTGTAACACACAAGTAGACCAACAACATATTTTAGTACTGTTTACAAACTGTTACCATCATAAGTACTTGAATTTGTCAGATTGTGAATGGATAAAGGCCAGAACACCTCGTAATGACGTAGCCTCTGCAAGATCTCCACCCCTCTGGATAAGATCCGAGTGTAAGCCCATCCTGTGGAGAAGCTGCGCAGGAAAACAGGCAGCTCCTCCTGGTGACTATATCCAACACAATGGTAATGTCAACATTAAACAATCCCTCGGGACTCTATATCTCTGTTTTAGACAGAAGCAAATACATATTTATGTCACCTGAGGTCATGATTTTTCCTCAGTTCCTGCCAGACACTTTTGGCAGCAGTGTAAAGCTCCATGGCTTCTTCCCACTGACCTCCCTGCATAGCTGAGAGTACCTCTTGCAGAGCTCGCATGGCTGCTTCATACCTGTGATGGATGGAGTCATTAGTATTTATTCCTGGCTGTCCTGCGTAGATATAACTCCATTCCACTTTTTTGGCAGATCCGCACCTGATAAGATCGTCTCTGTCCTGGAACACCTTGGCTTTACGCTGCACCGCATATTCTGGGAAGGCCAGGCGTCCTGAGTTCACCAGCAGGATGGTGAAGAGCTGGCTCTGCCCACCAGCCGCCATCTCCTCTTCATCCATGGTGTCCGTCAGAGAGAAGAGGAGAAGGAGACGAGAAAAGACAGCTCGAGGACCACGACGCAGGCGCACGCAGGAATTTGCAAGCTGCTTTGCCCTTTAAGGTTAGAGAGAACAGGGGTGAGACCACTACTGCGATACGAGTGCTGCGAATGAGCACAATGCATTTAATCATCTCACCTTTTGAGGATGACAGCCCTGATGTTGGGCTGAGCAGGGGTGAGAGAGAAGAGGCACTTTTGCCTGCTCAGACGGAGAAGTCCGTCCACTAGCTGATGTTTCTGAGTACCAGAATTGCCCAGATGGAAAGTCTTAGCCAGAGTTTTGAGTTCAGGAGCGGGCAGGAGATCCAAAGCCTCCCCCAAATCCTGAAGGTCACTCTCTTTGATAAACAACAATAGCAGCACAGGACGGGATAGACAAGAGAAAACGTGCATATTTTGGGTGATGTGGTCTTTCAGCAGATAATGTACATTCTTTATTATATATATTTCATTTGTAAAGCTCTTTTCCAAAGAATAAAAAAATAATAATAAAAAAAAAAAATACAATACAAACTAATACAAAGTATTAGTCAAAAGCGGCATGGCACATGGAGACCAACAGATTTTTTAATGAGGTTATTTTTAAAGACTGTTCCAGAGTTTGGGACCCTTGGGAACCTCCATCCATCCATCCATTATCTGAACCGCTTATCCTCTTTAGGGTCGCGGGGCCTTGGGAACCTGTTGTAGCTAATTATATACCAATTATTATTATTATTATTATTATTATTTTGTTTTAACCAATTTCATCAATCCATTCATTGTCTTAGCAGTGGTTTTTGTGCAGAATCGGGCTAAGGGCTGCCCCCTCTTGGGCAGTCAGGCAACTAATTGCTTGTTTTGGTCTTAGTCTTTCCTTGGGCTTTTTTCATGCTGAATCACTTTCTTTCCCCCAAAAAACATATGAGCACATCTCTGGAAAACAAGATTTAAAGTTGTACTTTTGAGTCATTCTTTGTGGAGAGCCCTACTCTCCCAACGATCTATACAACCTTTAAGGATCAGCAGTTACAAATCAGGAAGATGAAAAAGTGTTCGGAAGTGGAGACAGATTTTCATCATTCAAACATGATGTTATTGTGTTTCATAGCTAAAACTGTAAAGATGTTACCAACACATTAACAACAATATGCCAATAAATCAAGAGGTTTCAGCTAATTCTCCTAAATAAGCGCCAAAATGTCAAAAATATATCAGGGATTATTTACCTGTCTGTAGGAAACCACCATCAACCAACTCCTGAGCAACAGCGCCCAGATCACTGCTTATCTCTTCATAATCCAGTTTATTTACTTGAAGCCACTTCAGTTTCCTCTGAAAGAGTCTCACATACAGCTTCTGCCCCATGACTTTGAGAGGAAAAATACATGTGAGGGATAAAACCTTACTTATATTCAATAACAACGACTGAGTGATATATGCATTAAGCATACCTGAGAGTTTCTCAAATGCATGCACGAGTGACATGTCATCCTGGTTGAACAATGACCTGTCGTCCTCATTCTCCAGAACAGCTTGTAGTACAGTCTTGAAGTTACGGAGGTAGTAGGGAAGCCAGGGGGGCTGAGAGCTGTCCTGGTCACTACTAGCGGTGTTGTCAGGACCAGACTCGGCCAGTGAATCACGATTAATCGCTGCAGCACTTTTCGCACATGATTCCTCTGAACTCAAAGGGCCGTCACAGGTACTGGTAGAAGGTATCTCAGTTTTAAGCCGGTCTGTATCCGTTGTCTCTGCTAAACTTTCACTAGATAACACCTCATCTGGGTCCCCGCTGCTCCCCTCATATTTTGCTTTATTTCTGAAATCAGACACCTTGCCAGAGGAAGCTGTCTTCTTCTTTCTCTTTGAGAGTTTAGAGGAAGAAGAGTGCAGCGTTGGAGCAACCCGTTTCGGGACAGTCTCTGATTTAGATGCTTTCTGTTTGAGATTACGTCCTTCATCTAAACACGACAGATCTTCCAGCACAGTTGGAGTATCGGCACTAGTTTCTGTAAGGTCAATGATTGTCACACAGTCTTTGTTGTCTTCTAAACTCTGAAGATTTTCTTTCTGGGAGCTCCTGAGAGTCTCAGAAGAATGCATCTTCTTTTCAGAACACATTAGCGAAGGCTTGTCCTCCGTCTGTGTCCTCTCAGGTACCTTATGACGTGTCCCAGATAACCTGGAGGAGAGACTTCCCAGGTCAATCGCCCTGACCACGCTTTTACTTCTTGTCTCCCGTGGTGCCTGCTGAGAGTTATGCTTTTTGAAATACGGGCTGGTCTCTGTCTCTTTGACTTGTTCTTCATGCTCTGGATCCAGCTCTGGGGGCTTTGGGGGATTCCTTCTGGGTGACAGCTGGATGCTTGGCACAACACTATTACTTGCTGAGGCGACATCGCTGTCTCCTCTCTCAAAGTTCTGACATTGCAAATCAATGTGCTCATTGATCTTGAATCTTGGTACAAACTGGCCACACAGAGGGCAGGCCAGCTTCGGTGGAGGCTGGCTGCTGAAGAACGAGGTGATTGGAGATGTGGTGGCAGCACCGGCAGAAAGCCCAGCTCTGACGTTGCCCTTCTTCTTACTCTTGGACAACGACACACTACGTCTGAGTTTACTTTTGTTGGCTCTCCCGGTCATGATGCGGGCGGTATAGGGGCTGCTCGAGGAAAACTTTGAGCGTTACGTGTTTTAGAAGCTTTTCTTTGTTGCATACTTTGAGGACAATTATCGGTGTGGACGATGGAAAACGCTGCTGCTCTATTTAGCTGACTTAGCTCCGAAAGAGATACTTTATAAACTGGCACACATTTGTAGCTTTTGGTGCTTTACGCATGCATTGGAATAAAAAAACGTCCGAAACGTTAATTTAAAGACTGTCAATTAAAAACACAGGATGACAAACCGGGAGAAGAGCTGCAGTGGTCGATGATAACACTCCCGCGTCTCAGGCTCAACCAGCGGAGCGCAGAATGCCTTCTAGGCTGTACTAATCGAGCCCAACCACATCGATATTTTCCCAACTACCTTAACGCAAAAAACAAGGTAAAATAAATTCACAAACATATTTTTCTTGATGTAGAATACTTTTTTATATATATACATATATATATATATGTATATATATCTATTGAATGAAATTAGATGGGAATATAATTACAAATCACCCTTTTACATAAATGGCACCTTCATTACAGTGTTAAATATATAATAAATTACTATTAGCCTATATGAGTGTTTTAAACTAAAATTATTTAGGCCAATTATTAGGTGTGTGTTTGACTTATATGTGTCTCTAACTGTGTTATTTGTTGGGGGACAGAGCAGTGAGCACATGATGGGGGTGTATTTTCTACACAGGTTCCTGGGCTGCTGTGCGGCTTTTATTCAAAAATCACCATTCCGGAGAGCAATCTGATCTGATCAGCACACGGGCATTTTTTCAAGGAGGGCCGCCGACACGACTGATGTTGGTAAGTGGCACGCAGGATTGTCTGTGTATGGATGAGGGGTAATATGTAATAGTAATGCATTGTAAGCCTTTTTGGCTTGCGATAACAGAGCTGCAGACAATGCTGGATGTGCTCCTCTGGCACAACATCAGCCCACAAGCTGGATGTCAGCATGGTGCAGTCTCGATGCTTCAAATCAAGGTCGATGTGAATCGCAGCAGCAGGATAATATTTACTTCCAGATGGTGAAACCAGTCGAGATACTGTGTATGTCTTTCTGAGAGAGAGAGAGTGTGTGTGTGTGTGTGTGTGTGTGTGTGTGTGTGTGCAGGGAGTCAGCTCCATCACTGCGTGCTAGCCTACGCAGGAAAACCATATATCCGATTATGTTATCGATATTTTAGCAGATGGGAATGCGGCATCCACTTGTGTTGAAACCGGAGTGTAGCAGTGGAGGGAAGCACACACGCATACAACACTTCTCGTACGGGTTCCATCGGTTCTTTAGTGCAGGCTTTGGACACAACACTCATGTTACTCCCCTGTCTCACCGATCTCCCCCCCGACTGACTACCCAGCCGGGCTTAAATTGCCTGGTCCACTCATTGGAATCAGCTGTGGCGTATTAGCCACAGCTGATTCGAGTGTTTTCTCCCCTCCCTCTCTCGTGCCGCCGGCGCGCTAACCACGCCCGCAGCCCCACACGGAGCAACCACAACAACCACTTCTGCAGGTGCGGCAAAAGTTCAACGTAATGGGTTTATAAAATACCACCACAAATACGTCAAGGGCAGGGCGAAATGCGTGAAATCATAAAAACTGAGCCTAATGACCACTTCAGCACCATGGAGAGGTCATGATTAGGTCCGCGTGTTGTACTGTATTGGAGGTGATCTGGATTAGGTTTTTGTACCTGTTCATAATACCATAATCTCATTTTCATTATCACCTGATCAACACGGTTTGAATTTTTTTGGTTTGTGTTATAAACCTGAATCATATTCAAATGATTGTGCCCTAACAGCGCAATTGCAGTTGAGCCTCAAGCTTTCGTGATTGATGTTTAGATGAGGGTGTTGACATGTTTAGACTGGGCGGGTATCAGACCATTGTGTTCAGTGTGATAGTTTCAATAGATTCAGTACAAATCAAGTGATAACGCCTCCAGACTGTGAACAGCAGTATAGGTTTTCTTTTCTTCTGTTTAAAATCACAATAGAAATTATTATAGATTTAATGGACCCCGATAATTCACAAGGGTCTTACTGTATTGTTCCTCGTGATTACTTTATGATTTTATTCTTTGTTATTTTGAATTGATGAATTATCCTTATATATTTTTGGTTGGTGTCTTTCATAGAGCTGCAGCTAACTATTATTTTAATTTATCAGTCAATTTGTCAATTATTTTCTTTGGTCTCTTGAGTCTCAGAAGCCAGATAAAAAACACTCAAACACAAATAACGGCCAAATAGCTTTTGTGTCTGAACAACAGTCCAAAACTGAAGGATGGTCAAATGGCTGTCATAGAAACCCACGAATTTGAGAAGCTGGAAGCAGTGAATTTTGTTATTCTTTTTAAGAAAATGGTTGTAGATTAATACTCAGTCACACAAGTTTTTTGTTATGGAAAAAATCATAAACGTAACAGAGAAGAGTGCAGAAATATATTTAACACCAGATTTGGTTGATTCTTATTGAATTTGCTAATATATATGATTTTCTGTTGTGTCATAGTCCAGGGCAAACCAATCCAATCAGATATGCGGCTCAGATGTCAAAATATTGATGTACTATTCTATACTATTATAACTGTATAGTATTATAACTGTATTTTATTATAACGGGTTTCCAAAGAAGACGCACTCTATTTAAATGCTTCAGGGATGGGTTCGTAAGTGAGGATATATTTTTGTAGAGTAACAATTATTTCACATAAGAAAAATATCCCAGGCTGCTGGCCTGACTCTCTTAAAATGGGTTTGCTGCATGTTTTCTGTTCTGCGGGACATCAAGACAAAATTAGAGCAGATGCAACAAGCCGATAACAGATAAGAAACAACAACAGCAGTCACAGACAAAAAGACTGAGATGGCGGCTGTGGGTTGTTAGATGGTGGGGAAGTAATAAATATCTACATTATTATGACATTAATACGTGGTTACTGTTTATAGGTATTGGGTTTGTTTAAAGTGTAAAACTGAGACATTTACTCTGATATAATCTCATTTCAAATGTTTGTGTAAGTGTGGAAACAAATCTTTGATCATATGTTATTTAACTCTCATATAGTGCTTGAGAGAAGGGGTGTGTTGGGTGTTACTGTAATAGCTTGGAAATTAAACCGGGAAAGAGGTTAAATAACGGCTAAATAATGTATATATTTATGATTAATAAGAGAGACATAACCTGTGGCAGTTCATTTCTATTAAGTTGGTCCCAGAAAATAATTGTGTACATGTTTTTGTGTAAATTCGCTTTTAAAACTTTGTATTTCTTTAAGGATTTTTCTTTTCTACAAAGTAAGGCATCAAGTCAAAATATGCAGTGAGCATAATGCATCTAAAAATCTAATCTAATTTTTTATTTTCTATAAATGTCCGCAGGGTTGAGGGTAGCGGGCTTACAGGGCCAGTTATGGCTCATGGACAAAAGCCAGGAATCATTACCAAAATATTGGCGCCCAGCCCTCCGTGCCCCAGTCCAGGACTAACTCAACAGAGCCAAGAAGAGCAGCAAGGTTTGGTGAGGGAGGCGTCTGAGAAACCACTGTGTACCCTGAAGGATGATAACAACGACCAGCTGATTCCTTCTGTCCCTGCAAGCCACTATTACATGAGCTGTGATCCTAGTCCTGAGGACATGGAAGACACCTGCTCTGAGTACGACAACGTGGGCTCCGATGTGGAGCAGGACTATGATGAGGTGCTGCATTTGAACAAGGAGGGCGCTGTGGACACGAGGTACTACAAACAGTACTCTCCTGAGGATGCTGGCTATAGAAAGCATGCAGTAGGTGATAATATTAATGAGAACAGCAGTGCTGTTGACCAGTTCGCTCCCAGGCCTCGTCACGGCAAAGAAATATGTGAGGGATCACAATCAGACACTAAGCCTCACAAAACGGGCCGTCGCTTTAGGTCCCATTGTGCTCCGATTGCAGGGGATGAAGCTGAGAGGGAGGTGGGAAAAGGACAGGAGAACAGATTCTTCTTCAGTGATGGAGATGAGATAGAAGAGGTGCTGGATGGGGCCAAATTTATAGAGGATTTAGAGGAGACAGAGAGCAGTGTTCAAAGGAAGACAAGCCTTTATCAGGACAATGCAAATGAAAGAATTCGAAAGGGAGATGCTGAAAGGGAAAGAGAAGATGACACTCGAGTCACAAGAAACCATAATATCCCAGGAGCCAGTAGGAAGTGTGAGTCCTCTCACATGGGTGCAAAAGAGAAGGAGAGGCAGGGAAAAGGCCGAGGGAGGAAGGTAACAGGAGATGACATGGAGCCTGTTGTTTCTGGGATCAAAGGATGCACGACCAACAGCACTGAACAGCGTCCAAAGGCCTTGTCTAAGGACTGCAAAAGAGCCGCTGTGCGGACCAAAGCTAGGTCTGGTTCCAGTAAGCCACACCCTCCTCCACCACCTCGTCACTCCCATGCTCAGCCGCCTGCTGACACCCAGAAGGCCCCGCCTCGTAAAGAGACTTCCCCTGTTCCCAGACCCAGTCCCTCCTCTGCTGACAGCCGGGAGAGTGAACCCAGGATTATCAAACCATCCTTGGCTCCTCTTCACACACCGGAACAAGAGAGGGAGCCTCTTGAGGAGAGGCAGAGATGGCCAGAGAAACCCCAGCAGGTAGTCAATGCAAATCTCATTCCCTGTGTCTTGGGTTTGTTTCTGTACAATCATCTCTGTGTCCTAGAGTGAATTCAAGAAGATTTTAATTGCATGCTTAGCTACAAATAGTCTTTTTCGCCTTTTCCCCGTTGGGTTGTCATCTACAGAGGACAATACAAACATTTAAAACAATCTTGCTGAAGTTAAAGCAGATGTTTGTATGCAACAGGGTGAGAAGCCAAGCACAGCTGTAATACCTGAGGTCATGCCAGAGCAGCCGAGGAGGCCTCCGTGTCCAGAGCCTGTCCCAGAGGAGGACACAGCCAAGGTAAAGACATATTGCACAACTGAAGATGTCTTGTCAAAGATGTGATCCAACCAGTTGTAATGTATGACAGTGTAGTTTTTACAGTTTGTCTTTTTCCATCTTTATAAATTAATTTTTTACTATTCCTACCACTAACGTTTGGAGAATGATTTGGGCCACAACACAACATACATCTGCTTTGATAATTAATATGGCTGATATGTCTTTTCAGGTATTATTGTCATAACAGAGTTGTTCATTGAAGTCTAACTTATTGACATGATAACTTGTTTTAAAGAACACACAGGAAGCGGCTTCTTTCCCCAGCTTTGAGGATGGTAATTACCTCATAATATTCTGATTCATTTATTTATGTATTGCAGCACATTCCAATGCTTTACAATGAGAGTCTGTTGTTTGCTGCATAGTCCCAGGTCCCTGTGAGCCCGAGGACCTTATTGATGGGATCATCTTCGCTGCTAACTACCTTGGCTGCACTCAGGTGTTGTCTGATAAAAACCCATCCAAATCTGTCCGTATGTCCCAGGCCCATGAAGCTGTCAGTCGTATCAAGGTAATCTGCCTCCTCCGGGGGACTGTCGTTAACATCCACTGATGCAGTTTATACATATCCAAAAGATGCTGCGGCATACTGTCTTCCTGTGTGTATGTCTCAAGAATGTAGCAACACATTTAGCAAACAGAGGACTTTGTGCCCAGAATAATTGATTTGAAGTTGATGGTGATTTGGGATTTTTGCCATTAGACAAGTTACCTTCAGAGAGACTTTACTCGCTATCCTAACTGCGTGTTTACAGGTTTAAGAATCACTGGATACAACAACAATGTCAATCAGCCCTGGTAGATGCCTGGGCTCCCAAAGCTTCTTTTATTTGGGATTTTAATGGAATTCTAAGTGTATTTATCAGTATACCTGTACTGCAGCTGATGTTTCTCTACCACACGGTGGAGCTGTTGCATGTCTTTTTTGCTCACCTGCACACGTTAGTGTTTTGAAAATGTGCTGGAAGTTTGCATTGTTAGGGTACAAACATATTAAATGTCTGATTAAAACATTATGTCACATATTTCAAAGAGCCAAGATGAAGAATCTCAAATGATGACAGAAGTGGATCTGTTCATCTCCACTAAAGCTGTCAAAGTGCTGAATGCTGACACACAGGTTAGTGACTCTTTGTGTGTTGATTCAGCTGCCCTCCTGTGATAAATCTATTTTTAGAAATAATGAGTAAAGAATCGTCTTTGGTCCGCAGGAGACAATGATGGACAGTGCCTTGAGGACCATCTCCTATATAGCCGACATTGGCAGTATTGTTGTTCTGATGGCACGGAGGCGTATGTCTCAGGCCTCGTCGGAGGATTTCTCCGAATCTCCCGACTCTGCCAGCGAAGGGAAGAGTCAGTATAGGATGATCTGCTATGTTTTTGAGTCGGAGGATGTGAGTGTTCACTGCTAAACTGCTCAAACATTTTTTCTTTGGGGTTTTTACTTTAGTTTTCTATAAGATATTTGTTCTACGGTCACTAAATCATTGCTATGTGTCTCACCTCCTTGCTGTTGTCAACTCTCTGCTGAGTAGTTTTCCCCAAACTCTCCCCTTCCCACAGGCACAGCTCATTGCACAGTCCATCGGCCAGGCTTTTAGCGTGGCCTACAGAGAGTTCCTGCGAGCCAACGGCATCAACCCGACCGACTTGAGCCAGAAGCAATACAGTGACATCATCAACTCCCAGGAAATGTACCACGACGACCTTGTCCATTTCTCAAACTCCGACAACTGCAAAGAGGTGTGACATTTTTTGATTTGGCTGCAGGTGAATTGTGGATGACAGATGGATTTCCCTAAACATAAATCACTGTACCAGAACCTCACAAATCTACTAAACCTTGGCATTCGAAATATGCTTGAAAACGATAAAAAAAAAAAAAGGCTTCCTCTCTGTTCTAGCTCAATGTGGAGAAGCATAAAGGGGAGATCCTCGGTGTGGTGATCGTGGAGTCCGGTTGGGGCTCCATTCTGCCCACCGTCATCCTGGCCAGCATGCTGAACAGCGGCCCTGCAGCTCGCTCTGGAAAACTCAGTGTCGGGGACCAGATTATGTCCATCAATGACACCAGCCTGGTGGGGCTGCCACTTGCCACCTGTCAGGGCATCATCAAGGTACGCAGCATCAGGCACCTCCGGTTTTCACATATTCAGTGTTCATTTATTCTTCGAAGGAGATATCACAACATAAACAGTGTCCTGCTACTCAAACAGACTAGCTTTTTAGCTGTGGATTTGGTGCAGTGGTAATATTTAGCAAGAACATGTATGTAGGAACAGATCAAAAACTGCTACCCTCATGTTTTTAATATTTATTCAAACACTTATGGAGGATTAAGTTGTAGAAGGTTCAGGTAATTTAGTTTGGGTTTTGGTATTTTCGTGAAATTTGTTGTCAGTAAGAATCATCAGACATGTCCTTTAAAATGACTGTAATATGAATGTGTTTTTATGTGTTCTTGGTCCAGGGTCTGAAGAATCAGGTGAAGGTGAAGCTGAGTATTGTGAGCTGCCCTCCTGTCACCACTGTCCTCATCAAGAGACCCGATCTCAAGTTCCAGCTTGGTTTCAGTGTGCAGAATGGCATTGTGAGTCAGCCCTTGTTAGCATGAACCATTACACTAAACTTTAGGTCCAGGCTAAATTTTAAAGGACACACCTGTTTTTAAGTAGTCAGGGCTGTGCTATTCACTTACATGCAAAGTGTCTTTTTTTCACATTTTCAGATCTGCAGTCTGATGCGAGGCGGCATAGCTGAACGAGGCGGTGTTCGTGTTGGACACAGAATCATTGAAATAAATGGTCAGAGTGTTGTGGCCATGGCCCATGAGAAGATTGTTCAAACCCTGTCTGTCTCAGTGGGTGAGGTAAGAAAACATCATGCCACAAGATAGCAATCTTCGCTGATTACTGCACCACACAAATCACGGTACCATGCAGCCCGTTTAAAGACAGACCTACAGATTAGATCAGTTTTAGGTTAGTTAAAGCCATAAACTTTTGATTTCCTATATCATTGTAATCCTGCATGCATTTAATCAAATTAAATCAGTCAAAGCGCAAAGGTAAATCTTTACTAAACGTTTGCCTGGTCATAAATGAAGAAATATGCGATTCAATTCAATGTCAACCTAAATAAGGTAATTTATTACCTAAAATCTATAAATTAAAGTGCATATCCTTATCTTTCCTCAAATGGATACTGTGTTTCAAAAGAACAGTTTGACTTGCTGATTTCTTTGTTTATTAGCTTTTGTGCTGAGAGTTGGATAATCTCTCATGCCTGTACGGTGCTTATGAGACACAGCAGCTGCTTAGCTTAGACTTAAAACAGGGGCAAACAGATAGCATGGTATAAAATCCACCTACGAGCACCTCTAAATCGTATTTAAAGTCTGGCGCACAAACTCTCGTAAAAACACAAAGTGTAATTTTTACACTTTGTTTTTTTTAGTGATTAAATAAACAAGATACAACGTGTTAATATGAGAGCAATGTGCATCTTCTACTCTATTATTTCCTGCTTTCACCAGCTGGTAACAGGGTCATTGTGTGTTTTATCCTTCCAGCGTATGTCTCCTTTATTCTTTTTCACTAATGGATTCAAGGTCTCCTCTGACTCCCCGGTGGCGCAGAAGGGAGTAAAGTAGGCCTGGAAGTGATGCAATTAGGACCGTGCTTCTTAAATTGTTCCCCTCTTCTCATCTCCGCCAGATCAACATGAAGACGATGCCTGCTGTGATGTTCAGACTGCTGACAGGACAGGAGACGCCTGTCTACATATAGAGACCCTGCATGGATCAGCCCACTGTAGTTCTGCATGTCTGGCCGCGTGGAGCCGATGGACATATGATGGACAGGTGGCTCAGTGGGACGAGGGGAATTTATTTTTCTATCATTTTCTTTTCTCGGCCTCTTGTTGCAATGCTGTAAAGAACATCCAGTTCTCATTTTCAGGTTTTATCTTGAATTACATTGTCATAATGGCCTTACAATGTGAATACTCTGTCTGTGGTACTGTGCGTGAGTTTCTGGTGTTGAAGAGAAGTAGCTTTAAGGTCATGATTATTTTCTTATGAAGAGATAAATTAATACATTTATTTTTTATTTAGTCATTTTTATAATGTGTATGGAGTTCAACAATGTACTTCTACTGTAAATACTTTGGATTACTCAAGGACTTGGTTGGAAAGACCATATTACTCCTACAGTATATGCATGTTATTATGAAGAATTACTGACCAGGGATTCATTCTCAATCCAATATGATAATCTATTACAGTAAGTATTACAATATGATTATAATATGCTGTACAAAGGCACTAAACTATGTGTATTATGGTGATGCTGAAGGCCAAAGACACACCTACTTTTCACATGCAGTATGGGTGATCATTACCTTTACCAGAGCGTACAGTACAAGAAGAATGTATCACAATATACATTACTGAATGAATGTAATGTTATAACACACTAAGAATACAATCTTTTAGATTAATGCTTGTTGTTGTTTTTATTTTATTATAGTGGTACTGCAAAAAAAATACATACAAATTAATCAATTGTTCTAATACAAGTAGTTTGGTTTTCATTCTTTTTCACATTTATTTGGATCTCAGAAAGTGTTCAGGAAGGATGCTTCAACCAAGGATGCTGCTCAGGACCTGTGTACAAATTAGACCATCTGCTGTGGCCATGGCAACATGCATGCCTCACCAGTAATCTCGAAGAGGCTTTCAAAATGTAATGAATATTAAACAATACATTATTTTTCATCTTTCATTTATAATGAAAAGTAGAGCAACGATAGACCTATAATTCATTTTGATCAGTGTATATACACAGTGTATGGATCCCATACAAATTGACATATTTTACTTGTAACTACTGCACCATGACAATGAACTTTACATACACAACTATTTACAGTTAAATCATGTTTAACACATAACAGGCTCACATAGATCATTCAAACAGGTGTGAAGTGAGACACTCCTGCAACACATTCAGCAAAAATATCTTCAAGTATTAGCTGGATTCTCTGAGGGAAACCAGGGCGGCTTCATAGGTGCTCCTAAAACACAGAAACAAAATCATGTCAGCCAACAAGCGGAAAAGGTGGATATAACTTCCTCAAATACTAAATGGACATCATTGTGCAGGATTCATGACGTACATGGTGTGGTGGCAGTGATTCATCTTATTTCAATCTTGCATCCCTTATTAATAACGCATTGGTCACAGAACTGAATATGTATTTTGCAACAATAAATGCACATCAAAGTCCAAATTTTAACAGATTTATATAAGTACAATGAATAAAGCCACTTACCGCTTTTGATGTCAGTGGGGAAATTGTCACTCCATCGAGAAAAACTGCATTCAGGTATCCCTCCCCATAAGAAATATCCTCGTCTTCATAACTGTCGACGCCAACACTGAAAGCCTCTTTTATTTTGTCTGGTATAAGAAGGTTCAACGTCACCACCAGAATCCCGATGAGGCCACACAGCACACCTGGAAATCATTTCAGTTAGTAGAAATCGTGCTCTGCTCAGTTTACAGTTCAAAACATATGAAATGAATGTGCAGCTTCTCATCGTTACCTGTAGCCAGAGCCAGCCAGAATGAATGGCTGTACTCGATTTCAAAGGAGTCCGTTCCTATGGAGAAAACACACTGCGGTGCGTTCATGATGGTGGAGAAGGAGGCCATGGAGAAGAAGATGAAGACAGCGGCGGCCATCATCATGTACCCGGCGTACAGAATGACCGGCATGGAGAAGAGGATATTGGCGAGCATCCAGCAGCAAAATGCAGTCCTGTGAAATTGTGCAGCCATTTAAATGTCTTTTACTTTTAACCTTCATCTGATGACACTGGCAGTTTATCAATACAAGTTCAAACTGTTGGCAGTTATCATTACCAGAGGGTTTCAGAGGCGTATCGTCCAGAGTATCTGTACTGAAAGATGAGTCCACATGGGCTGCTCAGGGTGAATTTCTCAGCGATGTACAGGATGGGGTTGGGTAAGCCTTTCTCCAGAGCTTCCTCATACTCTTCTTCCATAGTGTCCTCCCAGCTGAACATCTCATTGTAGTCAATGGTCTCATTGAACTGTACAACAGGAATCCCTGTGAGAGAAAACAAGCGCACATTTGTGACAGATGCACCCAAAACACACACAGAAGTTGCTGGATTACTGTTGCAAACATCTTACCGACCTGAGTTGCTCAACGCTTTAGCGCTGCCAGTGTATGGAGTGTACTGTAAACATATCTGCGCAAAACAGCAGCAACAGTGACTCACCTTTCAGTGTCACATTGATGCCGTACAGTCCAACATGCAAGCCGATGTCAGCGTTAACCACTGCGTTGCTGAAAGACTTGTAGGTGGCATTAGTGGTCATTCTGGCCTCGGCCCAGTCGTTGGTAAAGTTGAGCACTACAGAGAAGAGACGCAGAGTGATGAGTGACACCGGCAGGGAAAAGGACAATCTGGGATTTATTCAACGACGATGACAAGAATACAAAACTCACCCACAATCACCACTCCTATGAACAAGCTGATAATTATTCGACACATCCAGAACAGCCTCTGATAGGAACATAAAGAGATAAATTATTTACGGTGCACTGAATCAAAAAGGAGACAATCATTCTGAGGTTTTTGCAGTGAGTAATAGTTCATGTGATGCTTTGCACTCACCGACTTCCCTCGTATCCCTGGCAGAATGAGAAGAAGACTGACTGCTAGCACAAGAAAGACCAGAATAATGGTGAGCAAGCGGCCACTGAAGATGAAGGAGGTCCTTTGTAGAGGGTAGAATGGGTAAATGCCATCGTAGAAAGTCATCTTAGCTCCGTAGCTGAGACTAGACAGTGTAACAGAGAAGACAGTGTTAGTGGCAGGGCTCTCAGATTCCTCCAGAGGCAGACATAGCAGCACTTGTTCCTTACGGCAGATGCGTTACAAGACGATTATTACTGCTGTTTAACATGGCACACGATGAAGCACAACCATGTCTGACCCTGACACTGTGTCTCTTTGCTGCAAATACATTAATGCATCTGTGTAATAAACAAAGGCATGCAATTATATAGTTCATCCACTTGACCACCTAAGTTAGTGTCATGTAAATATGCTCTCCATTTTAAATAATTAATTTGCACCCAAATGTGAATAAAAGTTTCAAATAAAACCCATCAGTGAAACAGAAAATCCAAAAGATTTTGCTTACCTGAAAGTCGCAAGACGAGCACGGCAGGAGAAGAAGAGAGTGAAGTGTAAATGTTGAGGGCACCTACACTTCTTTTATACCCCCTGCCCCCTTTGTTTCACCGAGGAGGAGGATGCATTGACTGGAATGCTGTGGAAAAGAGGTGGTATCCAGAAGTAATGACCATTCCCATTTTTGGCAACACAGGTCTCATGCAGTTAGTGATAAGCTGTGCCATACCAGTTGCTTTAGTTATTGCACCATCCTTCACCTGCACTTATGCTCCTGCACTGCAACTACTACTGCCCTACTACACCACAGCCTCTCCAGTAGGTAAGACCCAACTATTTCATCTTCTCCTATCAAACAGTCACTGATCCAGGAAACATGGCATTATCTTTGAATGTCTGCAGTTAACAGCATCGAAGTTGAGCTAAAGTTTTGGTGTCAGCTGTAGAATTAGACTTCCTGTCTTATCTTTCTGCTAAACCAACAACGTGTATTACATAGAACTCAGTAAATGTCAGTAAATGTTAGTAAATGTCTGTTACCTTCAGCTTGTCTCCACTTCTCAGAAGTCCTTCAGTCCTCTCGGCTGCAGCCTGAGCTGAGGAGCATCTCTCGCATCAATGGATTTGCGTAAACGGGTTTGGAGTATCTGCGCAGCGGTTGGCTTGGTGCTCATAGTCAGTGAACGTAAGTACACTACAATTGCTCTTCACAGTCAGCTACTCGGTTAACCTTTAAAAGTGCAGTTTAAAGTCGACATTTCTTGAACAGAGTCACGCTGTGAAATAACCTGGGAGGTTCCTCGTTTCGACGGCTGGTACAACAGTTTGGGATATCCCAAACGCGGAGCAGTCGGTAAGTTTGACGTGTGCAGTTTGCAGTTTGCAGTTTGCAGCAGCAGCTGCAGCAGCTGCAGCAGCAGCTTACCGCCTGCCAACACGCTGTGCTTGTGCTCGCGCAGGTTCTCACCTTGTGCGCCTCGTGCCTGCGCAATACTGGGACGGAGTCTACCAACCGGTCCAGGAGCCGCTGCGGCCAAACCCCCGCAGGCTGAGCAGCCTGCTGTCCAGGGGCCCGTCCGGGTTGCCCTCGAAACGCAACCAGACCGTGCTCTCTCTGTTCTTTGGTAAATATATCAGGCGTTGCATTTATGTGCACTATCAAAAAATATGAAATCAGAAAGCCGAATTGACCCAAACAGAACTTTTGTTTAAGGGCGCACCAATTTTCCACACATATCTTACCTGCATGCATGTGCAATATTTAATCTACAATATTTTAATGCTTTGACTGTTACTAATGTGACATGTATATTAAGTGACCAACTCCTCGATTTAAAACTTTACAAATGCATTTTGCAAATTAAATTATTTGACAGATATTTAGATTCTGTCTTTTGTTACGGAGCCAAATATCAAACAAACGTAACACTCCGATTCCAGATAGATGTTTTTTGTAGTCATGTTTTTATAATTGTTTTTTACTTTTCAGGTTATCATGTTTCTTTTGAAATGTTTGACTCAAGAAATCCTGGGTGTCCACCCGAGTTCATGAACATCCCAGTCCCAGAAGGTGACCCTTACTTTGACCCCACTGCCACTGGAAAAGTCCTGCTGCCCTTCCAGAGAGGACTGTGGGACAAAGAGTCCGGCCAGAGCCCCAGTAATCCTCGCACACAGGTATCAATCTCAATTAAATAAAAACAATACATGTGAACATGAAATTAAGACCTGTAGCAGCACTGAAAGGCACTTTGCATTATTTTTACCCGACATTTTCACTTTACCTTAAGTGCAGTAATTTTAGAAAAAATAAATATGCCACATGCAGGTCAACTTGGTGACAGCATGGATAGACGGCAGCTCCATCTATGGTCCCTCCACGTCTTGGTCTGACTCCCTGAGAAGCTTCTCTGGAGGGCTCCTGACTTCAGGCCCTGAGTGGAACATGCCAAATCAGGCGACAGGACACAGTCCCATGTGGAGCGCCGCCGACCCCTCGACAGGAGACCATGGAGCTAATGGGCTTTTTGGTGAAACATTTTATACTATACACTTCAGATCTGACCTGAAACACTGTTTGCATTATACGTAATTTGATTGTCCACTGAGTACCAGACACTGGGGTTAAAGCTCATCAGGAGCATTTTATAAAGCTGTTATTTCCACTAAACTCCATTGATTCACACAAAAGCTTGTTGGATGGAGCTCAACCTAAAACAATGGAACTCATGTGGCATTTAATGTATGGCTTTTGAAGCCCCAAACTCAACAGCAATGTCTCTAAGTTTACAAAAATCAGCCTGCGAAAATCATTTTTTTCTAAAAAAATGTCACACACAAACTAGTTCAAATTTCATATAATAGATCTGCATATCTGATCCAAAACTATCTGGAGGCACAGATTGAAATATGTTGTATTGCTTGTTTGTACTATAAACATTCAGGTACCCGAACTGTGTTTTTCCACTGTATTTGGTAATAGTAGCAATACTGCAAGCAGCTGAACTCAAGCAGCAAGACTTTCTTGCAAATATTATTTCACCGATCAGTGTTGCAGCCTGTGAGGCTTAGTCAAAAGAGGCCCTGTCTGACGTGAGTTATGACTCTTTCATTATTGCGTTAATGGCTTGTCACACTCACCGCAGTAAATCCCTCTCTCTATAGCACAGAGGATGCCGTACAGTTGTCGTGGAGCCAGTGTTTTGTTGCTTGTGTTTGGAATAGGTGTGTAGTTATTATGTGGGTGGAAGGCGGAGGATCTTCTGATGTTGTCACCGCTCTGTTGTCACGTCCTTAAAAACAAACAGCCAAATTATCAATCCATTTGTGGTCAGAGATCCTCATCAATAAAGGTAATGGGAGTGTGTCACTACTGACACATTTTCAGTAGTTTGCATTTTGTATGAAAAACATGTAAAATAAACAGCCTCTTCTCGGTTTATTGCGTTGGTGATGTTGAGTCACACGATGGAAGCAGAATTCCCTATAATTTGTGCCATCTTCCGTATCCAGAGTTGGGAAATGCCTGGGCCAATGAGAACGTGTTCACAGCAGCAGAGGGGATTATCTGGTTTCGGTACCACAATTATGTAGCTTCCAAACTGCATGAGGAACACCCAGAGTGGTCAGACGAAAAGCTGTTTCAAAACGCCAGGAAGACCGTTGTTGCCACATTCCAGGTAGGAGGAAAAGTCTCCATGTAATCCTTCCACTACTCAGGCTGCTGATTTTATTTGCACTCCGGAGAGCGAGGCTGTATCAATGCTGGATGGTCGTGATTTTATGAATGATATTGTAAATTAAACTGTCCTGAACATTACACACATGTTAATTACCTTGTATTAAACACAATAGGTAACTAGCTGCAATAAAACTATGTTTTTTTTTTGTCATATCAAACCCATAATAGCAAGAGAAACTGCACCGTAGGAGGAAAATACATATATTATCATCATACAATCATGGTTAGTTTTAGTGGATTCAGAAAAGCTGCAATAACTTTGATCCCTGCTGTTTTTCCACACAGAATATTGCTCTCTACGACTGGCTGCCTGGATATCTCGGAGACGAAAACCTTCCTCCTTACCCAGGTAAGACTCAGCCAGAGTGCGTGTACGTACAAGTGGAGGGGAACAGGTAATGCACTGGTGACCACAAGCCGTGGTCAGGTGAGCTATCGTTGTTGGTGTTTGACAAATATGTGCTCCGTCAGCAAAGCATCACCCTGAGTCTCCTTCTTCTGCTGAATAAGCACCGCAGCTGCAGAAAGTTTAAGGGACAATGGTCAGATGAGCCCATCACTGACCATTCAATCTTCATTTTCATATTCACCCTGCTTATGTTGCCTCAGGTTGAACTTTGGATGATGGCATACGGTGTTTGCATGCATGGGGATTGTTTCAGCGTGCAAGTTATTTAGTTCTTCTTGTGTTGGTTTGACTTTTGATTTTTTTCCGCTGTACACAGGTTACCAGAAGTTTGTTGATCCAGGGGTCTCTCCTGAGTTTCAAGCTGCAATAAGATTTGGCATCACTATGGCTCCACCTGGTGTTTACATGAGGTACTATTTTATTTTTCAGTTGACAGTGAAAAATCAAAACTCATTATGTCTAGTGGGCTTTGGTTGAGTGTGTGAACATCAGACACCATCTAAAAAAACAGTATATACTAATTATTAGAAATGAAACCCACCGCATTGACTCCTTTTTTTTTTTTTTTACAGAAACAGAACCTGCCATTTTAGGAAGCTCGTCAACATAGATGGCAGCTCATCACCAGCAATGCGCCTTTGTAACAGCTTTTGGAAACGTCAGGTAGATTATGATCATACTTCTGCATTTGCATATTAGTGTAGCAAATATATTTACAGTGAATTTACTTGTGTCTTTATCACCACAAACTGTCTGACTGTAAGTAGTTGCATAATGATTTATTTTTTTAATGAGAGCAGGCAGGGAAGTTACCATTAGTACAATCATTTTTGTATGGAGACTGTGAAAGTGCTGAGGGAGAACAACTCTAAAAGGATTTTAATCAGGGTCTTTGTGCTTCAGAGGCAAGAAAGTAAAACAATGAGGTTATCTGAGCTCAAATGAAGCTGTCTGTAGACGTGTTTGGCCAGAGGTCATTACAAATCACTTTCCATGTATTTATTTTCTCGTCCATAAATTCTTACTTATGTTTTTCATTTAAAAGTTAACGTTTGTCTCATGAATATCTGTTGAATTGGAGATAGAACAAACAAATAAGACTAATATGTTTGTGAAATTTGAAGGGCCTGTGTTGCCACACACACACACACACACACACACACACACACACACACACACACACACACACACACACACACATCATCATCATCATGTTTTATTGCTTTTGTCAATCTGTTTCCAGACAGGCGATGACAAGACAACAAGCCAGGACATAGACGACCTCCTCATGGGCATGGCTTCGCAGATTGCAGAGAGAGAAGACAATGTTGTTGTGGAGGACCTAAGAGGTGATGAATCATACTCATGCATTTCACATATCAGAAATCAGAAACAGATTTTCAAATGCAAGTGTTGTCTTAGTGTTGTGTTGCGGAAAATATAAGTACCACATAAGTCAAGCAATCATAAATATAAAATGGGAATCTATAATAAGTAATATTCACAGCTCTGATCTCATTTGCACCCTGACAGACTTCATGTACGGACCCCTGAGGTTCACCCGGTCAGATTTGGTGGCCAGCACCATCCAGAGAGGAAGAGACTTCGGTCTGCGTAGTTACACTGACGTCAGAAAAGCTCTGGATCTGCCTCCTGTCAAGACATTTGAAGACATAAATCCTGAGCTCTACAGCACCAACCCACAGGTACACACCTTTAAACAAAGATTGATCCACCTGCATTAAATTAGTGAATTAAAGTGTGTTCTTTTGTCCAACAGTTGCTCAACAATATTGCAGAACTGTACGACAGAGACATCTCAAAACTGGAGCTGTTCCCTGGAGGACTGCTGGAGTCTTTTGATGGTCCGGGTCCAGTTTTCTCCGCAATAATCTTGGACCAGTTCGAACGCATCAGAAATGGAGACCGCTTCTGGTTCGAGAACAAACAGAATGGGTAAGCTCCTCTCTGAAGGACTTAAAATAGCCCTGAGTGTCTGATACTACAATATTATGTCATTTACCTCATATGCCGATCATCTTCCTACATTTGTGATCTTTGGGGTGTTTTCCAGTTTGTTCACAGATGAGGAGATTGAGCTGATCCACAATGTGACTTTTCGGGACATTCTCATCGCAGTCACAAGTGCAGAAACCACTGATATACAAAATAATGTGTTCTTCTGGAAGGATGGTAAACATTTGATTTATTAAAAAAATCATGTGATATAATATTGAAAGGATGAATAAATAAACTCTCTGTTACCATAGGTGACCCTTGTCCTCAGCCCGTACAGCTGGACGCATCAATGCTCCATCCCTGCACTAATGCTACCAAACTTAATTACTTTGAAGGGAGCCGAGCTGGATTTGGGATATTTATTATTATTCTGTTCTTCTTTCCTGTCGGTCAGTATCACAAATCCATCTTCTTTTGCACAGCAATAATTCTTTGGTTGTGAAACTGATAATCCAATCGGATTATTCTACTTCCACAGTTAGTTTTCTGGTGGCCTGCATGGTGGCGTATCTCCGCAAGTACAGGTACAGGAAGTTCCAGAGAAGAAAAACTGGTGACAGAACAGAGGAGCCAGCTGTGGGAATCACGGGTACGTAATCCAAGGGGATTTAAAAAAATACTTCTAACACTTCTAATAGTGCCCAATGTTAGTAAAACCATAAATATTGTAAGGTTTCAATGCCAATTACTAATAAACACCAGCTGACCATCAGCAGCTATGATTTACTGCAACGCCAGCCTGCAGAAGCCAGTATGTATGTCACATGGTGTCAACACAATTATAAAACTGAGCTGATTATATGCATTTAGGACCTTTCATGATTTATATATCCTGTCAGCTACAGATAATCCATTATTCAAAGGCAATAGTGAAACCAAACTGGTAGTTGTGTTATTTTACACCTGCAGTCCTTCTCATCATCCAGAATCCTGTCTTGCACCATTCTGCTTTTGCTTTCCAGCCTTTGAGTGGCAGGGCCATAAAAAACCTCTGCATCCCGTCAGCGTGGAGCTGGATGAGAAGAGGAGGCTGCAGCTCTTTGACAGATCTGGGTCCACTCACCGCTGCCTCAATCTGGGCAACCAGGACTACCTAGACATCCATCTCTCCAACGACCAGCACCAGAAATCTCTACTGCTCAAAGTATCAAAAGAGTACGACCTGGTGAGCAGATGTTCGGGGATGAAACGTGGGTGGGGGATATTTACACCTTTAGGTTCTGAAAAAGCTGCAGTGTGATTCAAGTTGTAGTAAAAAAAGTGTTTTCTTTTTTAATGTTGCAGCCGTAGCATTTTGTCTCAGCATAAACATAAAATGCTTTCTGTCTTCACCAGTGACGTTCTTTTGCACCTCATTCAATCGATGATGCAGGCATGAGTCTGCAGATGTACCTGATCTAAATCACTTTTATCTCACTCCAGTCCTGTTTTTCTTCTCCTGTCTGCACATCCAGGTGCTGTTTTTTGATGACGAGAGCAAACGTGCAGCGTTTGTCAAGTATCTGTGCCCGGGGGTGACAGACCTCACGCAGGAGATTAGAGTGATGGAGATGAGAGAGAGGGAACTGCTGAAGGAGGCTTTAACCAAAGAGCAGAGGGCTCAGATTGTGGAAACTTTCATCCGACACGCTTTCTCTAAGGTACCATCAGCCTCTGGATGTTTACCTCATCCTCCGCTCTGTTACAGCGGCAGCAGATTGAAGCTCGGCCACAACATGTCGTCAAACCTTGTTTGAGGTCAAATTCGGTCCGACCTCCAGCCAAAAGAACTAATTGTTGGTCTTGATGGTGACCTCATCTGTGATGGACAAACAGTAACCTCAGTTAACGTCGTGATATTTCTAATGACATACCCTCTGCTCCACAGGTCTTGGAAATAGAGAAGTGTGACGCTGGGGACATGAGTGGTGTTTCCCACAAGAGAGCCAGAGAGGTCCTCCAGTGTGAGCTGACAGCGGTTGAGTTTGCCGATGCGCTCGGCCTCAAGCCCGACTCCTTATTTGTGGACTCCATGTTCACGCTCGCTGATAAAGATGGAAACGGTTACCTCTCCTTCCAAGAGTTTCTTGATGTGATGGTTATCTTTATGAAAGGTAAAATGCAGGACTCCAAAGTGCTGTGTTGTGTATCTAGGTGTGCTGCTATCTAAACCGTGCAACACATGTACATTTAAATTGGATTTTGATTCAAGGTGGATGGAGTGAATTATTTTAAGGTTGTTTCTTTTTTTCAGCATTAATTAAAAATAAATCAAAATAATGCTCATATATTTGCAATTTCTGCTATTAGCTGGAAATTTGAGCAGACATTTTTATATAAAAAAATCACAACACGAAACAGCATTCACAGTATCATTTGACACTTTCTAGTGTCAAATGATACTGCGACTGTTACAGAACACATTATGAAATCAGTTGAGTAAATCAATGAATCAAGTAAAGTGAAGTGGAGGTTTTACAGAGTGATGTGATTGATGTAATGTACCTCTAGATAGGAGTGGGCGATGTCAGATATTGTCTGAATGTCAGATAAAAAGGTTGATGTCAGGATCAATCTCGTCCTACATTATGTTATTGACAATGTTTGTATTTAATCAGGGTCTCCTGAGGAAAAATCTAAACTGATGTTCTCCATGAACGACATTGGTGGAACTGGTTTCTTATCAAAAGAGGAGTTTGCCAGGATGCTCAGGTTTGATCAATGTTTTCTAATTTTTTTTCATGACTGCACCAAGTGCTTTTTCTGTTTGATGGTTCATCTTTGCCCTTTTGATGTGCTGCAGGTCTTTCATTGAAATCTCAAATGGTGCTCTGTCAAAAAGCCAGGCAGAGGACGGCATCAAGGCAATGATGCAGGCAGCAGGCTTTGATGACAAGGAGAAAATCACATGGCAGGACTTCCACTTCCTCCTGCTGGACCACGATAAGGAGCTGCAGTTTGCCCAACTCAATGTCAAAGGTTGGAGAAAGTCTTGTCTAAGAAGCTCTTTTCTGTAAAGTCCTCGTTTCTCTGACCTCATCTGATGAAATGGATGTGTCTGCTGTGTGTGCAGGGATGGAGAAACAGGGCAAGAAGCGGATGAGCCGAGACCAGAGAGTGTCCTTCATCTGTCCAGGAAACAGGTCAGAGAACAGGCTGTGATCACTCATCCAGATCACAAGTATAACAACTGGTGTTTGTCACTGTGGATAAAAACAATGATCCGCTGTATCTTTGTCACTTGCCCACTTCATTTATAGATCCCAAGTGAATATTGTATCCCAGCTTACAATCTTTTTTTTTGTTTTCAGCAGCTACAAGACAGATGGATTGGAGCTACGCAGACGGAAAAAGTTTGTTCCTTATTCGATTTTTCGATTCCTGCAAATGACTAGAGGAAAAAGATACGATGACAATAAACAAAGTTCTCCATACATTACATTACATTTTTCATTTAGCTGACTTACATGCTAGACAGTAGACACAGCAACGGTGAGCAATTAGGGTTAAGTGTCTTGCTCAAGGACACATCGACATGGACTAGCACCGATGAACCACCGATTCTTTGATTGAAAGACGGACCTGTTAACCACTATGCCACAGTCGCCCCATAGAGAAGTTAAACACATTAGAAATTATGAAATTAAGTATCTACCCTCCTCTCTCCACCGAAAGCATTTTTGTTGTTTCTTTTTATTGAGGAAATTGTGGTTGTGTGGAAAACCATGGCAGCCTGTGGTTTACCAAAATGTAACTGCTCGAGTCCCTCCAACTACAGTAGAAAGTTAAAGCATCACCTACTTCTTCTGTGGTTGGGTGACCTGAATATGATCAAAAGCTCCACAGCTAAATGAGAACAAGAGTACCCTCTGAGTAAAAAATGGATGACAGTTATGACTATTTTCAGGTCAGGTGTCAACACTCCGAATGTCTATGTGAAGCCAAAGCGTGAGCAGTACATAAGGAACCCAATCCATCAAAAGATCCAACACTTCAAGCGTTTCATTGAGAATTATCGCCGTCATATTGTCTGCTTCACCGTCGTGTACGGCATCGCAGCCGGCGTGGCACTCGAAAGAAGTTATTGTGAGTAGAAACCATTCCTCACCATGTTAATATGTCATAGTCCTCTTTTGACCCTCAGCATCGTACCTTGCTTTTCTGACCCAATTAAAAACATTGTTTTCAGACTACAGTTTGCAGTCCGAGGCGACGGGCATCCCCGAGACTTCGCTGGTGGGCATCGTTGTCTCCCGTGGCTCGGCCGCCTCCATCTCCTTCCTGTTTCCCTACATGCTCCTCACCGTGTGTCGCAACCTCATCACACTGTGCCGGGAGACGTTCCTCAACCGCTACATCCCCTTTGACGCAGCCATTGATTTCCACCGCTTCATGGCCATGACCGCCATCCTTCTTTCAGGTTGGTAGCCCGGAGGAGATGAAAGCAGAGAGTGATGGCGGAAAGTTCAATTCTGATGTCTTCACCTGTTTATTTGCGCGAGCTCACTTCTATTTCTGCTCCAACTGTAGTTGTTCATACTTTGGGCCATGTGTTCAACATCTACATCTTCTCCATCAGCAACCTCAGCATCCTGTCTTGTCTTTTCCCCAAAGTCTTTTCCAACAACGGGTACCGTTTGATATAACTGCCTGATTGTAGCAGCTATTACACTTTGTGGAGAGTTATGTGCTGATTCACTGTGTGTTTTCATGTTAGGTCTGAACTTCCTCTGAAGTGGTCGTGGTGGTTCTTTCAAACCGTTCCAGGTATTATAGGAAACAGTTTTTATGGCCTCCAGTTGTACATGGAGTGCTTGTTATCTTATGCTTTAATCTGTGTTTTTTTTGCTCTTCTTTGTCCTTTTCCTAGGAATGACTGGTGTATTGCTTCTTTTTACTTTGGCATTTATGTATGTTTTTGCCTCGCACTATTTCCGTCGCATCAGCTTTCGTGGATTTTGGATCACACATTACTTCTACATTGTTGTATACGTTCTGGTAAGTACTTATCGGACTTTCAAGTACCCCAAATGCACTCTGCAGTCAGGTGGCTTGCATCATGAGAGCCAGTTTTTCTGAATAATGTGACGCTGGCTTTGTCAACAGACAGTTGTTCATGGCAGCTTCGCCCTGTTCCAAGAACCCCGTTTCTACATCTACTTAATCCCACCTGCGCTGCTCTTTCTGCTGGACAAACTGATCAGCTTGAGCAGGAAGAACCTGGAGATCCCGGTGCTCAGAGCTGAACTGCTGCCTTCAGGTGACTCTTCTGGAAAAAATCTTCAAAATGTCTTGTTATTCTCGGTCTCTCCTATATTTTAGTCTTTGCTAACTAAGTGTCACTTTTCCATTATCCAGTGAAATCAGGTATTGACTGCATGCATTGTGCATTGGAGTTCACACTTCCCTTTCCCACCTGTAGGTGTGACACATCTGGAGTTCAAGCGGCCACAGGGCTTCGTGTATCGTTCAGGCCAGTGGGTTCGTATCGCATGCCTGATGTTGGACACAGATGAGTACCACCCTTTCACACTGACATCAGCCCCGCATGAAGAGACGCTGAGCCTGCACATCCGAGCTGTGGGGCCCTGGACCAGCCAGCTCCGAGACCTCTACGCCGAAGAAAGCCTGCTCGAGCTCGGAGCCTATCCAAAGGCAGGTTAAAGCATTATTTAGTGTGTGTAAACAGTGTAATATTGTTCTCCATTATTTGTGTTTTCATGATATTCATATTCTATTTCATCCTAAGCTGTACTTGGATGGTCCGTTTGGTGAGGGCCATCAGGAGTGGATTGACTTTGAGGTGTCTGTTCTGGTGGGAGGAGGAATTGGAGTTACGCCATTCACCTCCATCTTAAAAGACCTGGTGTTCAAGTCCTCCATCAAGTCCAAGATTCAGTGTAAAAAGGTACTGCTTAAAAACCTGCTATACATGTTGCCTTGAATCTGTCCCCGGGACATTATTGATTTGTACAATAAGCTCACTCGTTCTCTCTTTCCTCTCTCGAACATTCGCTGGTGGTTTGAAGGTGTACTTCATCTGGGTGACACGAACACAGCGTCAGTTTGAGTGGGTGTCAGACATCATCAGGGAGGTGGAGGAGATGGACACCCAGGAGCTGGTCTCAGTCCACACCTACATCACGCAGGTGGCCGAAAAGTTCGACCTCCGCACCACCATGCTGGTGAGATATTTAATAATTACACATAACAATTAATTTGAATGTTTAATTCCAAAGAAGTGCTTTATTTCAGTAATAGTTCAATATTTTTGGGAAATAAGCTCCTTCTCTTTATAGCTGGGAGTTAGATGAGAGGATTGATACCACTCTCAAATGATAAATATGAAGCTACAGTCAGCAGTTGGTTAGCTTAGCTTAGTTTAGCACGAAGACTGGAAACAGGAATAAAGCGCTAGCCTGGCTACACCAAAAGATAACTAAACTAAATCTGCCTACTAGCTCTAAAAATAATTGTTGCATACATATGATAATGCCACATAAAACCTAAACTTCTTGTTTTTACAGATTATAATAAACAAGATGTAACGTGTTCCACTTTGTCTAGTCTTAAGGAGAAGCTAAGCTAACCGGCTGCTGGCCGTAACTTCACATTTAGCAGAGCAGAGTGTCACTGATCTTCTTATTAAACCCTCACATATTTCCTCAAACTATTCTTTCAATAGTAATGAAATTCACTATTGATCCCTCACCCTTGTCTTTCGACAGTACGTGTGTGAGCGCCACTTTCAGAAGGTGTGGAACCGCAGTCTCTTCACCGGCCTGCGCTCCGTCACTCACTTCGGCCGGCCGCCTCTGGTGTCCTTTCTCAGCTCACTGCAGGAAGTTCACCCCGAGGTCAGTCCTTCATCCATCTTCAGCTACCTCGTGTTTGTCTGAAACATTGCCCAATACATCAGCCTACCTTTCACCTTGTGTTACTCTCTGTAGGTGGGTAAAATCGGTGTATTCAGCTGCGGACCACCTGGACTGACCAAGAACGTGGAGAAAGCTTGCCAGAAGATGAACAAGAGGGACCAGGCCCATTTTATACATCACTATGAGAACTTCTGACTTGTCTCCTGGCATCGGACTACATGGTTGCAGAACGACAGATGGGACACTTCACAATGGAGAATACAAGTTACTACAGCAGACAAAATCACACCATCACAGAGCCAATGTAGGAAGTTTTGACTTAATGTAATGTCTACGGATTAAACGTCTCTTCTTCTTTACATGTATATTCTCTATTCATGAATATTATTGTTATACATTAATATCAAACATCAGATGATTTTGTCTATTATATCACAAAACATACATGATTATACTCACACGATGTCAAATCATTTATAATAATCATGCAAGTTTTTATTTGCTGTTTGACTTAATTATGTAACTGCCGTTGCCTCTAATGCCATGTCTTTGTTTGATTGATTTAATGTAATTGATTCCTTGTTTGAAATATATGGAACAAATAAAATCACATTTTACAATAGATGTGTAACCTGTTCATGTCAGAAGGACATTGTGAGTCCCACATTCATAACAGCAGCTGTAAATGTCTTGTCTTTGTAGTACGTTAGATTATGTAATGACCGATGGGAGTTCTCTTAATTCTGCTGTTGGCTCCTTCTGGTGCTTCCAGCTTGTGGACTAAATTACACTTGAACTAACGTAAACTCCTAAATGTGATTTGTTGGTTGAGTGTTAAGCCAGACAGCTCCTCCACCTAAAACAATAATAATAAAGTAAATATGTTGATTTTCCACAGGGGGATGAATTCTTCCTTGGTGCAACATGAATTTATGAGTTATTATTATTCATGAGTTAAAGCTTGAGGCCATCATTCTCTGACAAACTGTATTTTTCACATTTATGTGTTGCACAATAAATTGGGTGCTTACTCGGTCAGAGGTAGTTGTGTGTTCTGTTTGAATTTAATCTGAGAGGCACAAGGAAGGAGACAGCGCTTCAACTTAAGGCCATGTGTGATAAGTGTGTGCGTTATCAGGAAAAAACATCCAGTGAGACAATGAACCACAGAGGCCCCAGGGAGTGTCCACATTAAATACAAAATAAATAAATCAGAAACATTATAAGAATCAACCCGCAAGCTGATGCAGACAATGTTTTATTATTTTTTTTACTTCTATTTACTCAGGGTAGTTTCACTCAGAGCAATGGGAGCTTTTTCAGGAACGCCCTGGTCCGGTAACACATTCACACCTGGCAGCCCAGTTCAACGTGGCCACCGCCTCCATCAGAGCAGCTCAGCATTTCTACTGAGGGAGGGATGAGCACTGCTATTTCATGATTCCCATCAAAAGTATTTTTTTGCCAGTTAGGAGATTAAACTGATGACCTTCTCGTCAGATTAATTAGAAGATTCTGTAACACTACAAATTAGTTGACTCACTGTTAAACCACATCAATGCAATTTAGCACCTAAGAGTATTGCACCAATTCTGCATTGCACTCTTATAACAATGTCAAACTCACGTTGCAAAATGTTTTTATTATGTTATTATACAAACGTATGATTAATACAGAGATATAGAGCAGTCAGAAATACACCTTTACTTCCTTTTGAACACCACGGACCCCGATAGCAAGAAGCTACACACGAAAACTACGGTTTTGGAATCCACTTTAGAACAAAGTCTTGCAAAGATACGCACAATAATGTAATTCATGTCCAGCAAAAATAAATGCAAATTGACTTATTTATGGCTGAAATAATCCGGGCCTTCTTTAGTCTCTACCGATAGATCTCATTTCATCCAATCTAATCTGATATCCCGTTTAGTTCTCTGAAAAAATATGTTTTTGCAGTTGGTAAATAAAGTAAAAATTTAGTCCAGAAATTACAATACAAAATAAATAAAATGGCAAAAAAAAAGCAGACACTTATACTGTGACATGGCTCCTGCCTTACATAATCTTTTTATGCATTGTCACTTGTACTTGTTTGCCAACACCTTTACACCTGCCAAACAAATATTATGGCATTGTTCTTATAACAAGTCAAACAAAGGTTTCTTCATAAGACCAGTAAATTCTTGACATACTGTAATCGCATGACTCAACTTGAGTAGATGTCTGTGTGCCAGCACTGATAAAACTGATAAAAGTGGAAAGAGAACAAGATATTCTCTGTCTATTGCATAAAATACCTAATTTCAACACCTCAAAGTCATGATCAAAGTTAATACCCATACTTGATAAGCCCTTTCTTTCATTCTCAACTTAATGATGAGATATCATTGGTTGCATTACGGGAAGTGTAGGATGTAATCATTTCGGAGCTCAGGATGTTTTGGCCTCTGCTACTTTGATTTTGACCATTGTTATTTGAAAGGCTTTCTTACAAGTCTCCCAACTTTAGTGCAATACTAAGATATTGGAAAAACAAGCAAACAAAAAAACTTGGTATTGTCACTTAACATATGCCATCCAATAAGGACTTTTGTGTGCCAATAGAGTTGAACCATCTACAGCCCAGGATACTTTGAACATGGAGTCAATTATTTAGAAATTAAAGATTCTGCTTTACAACTTCTGCAAATACCTTCTTTTCTCTCTTTCACTGCTTGGCCACTTTGACTGAGCTTGTGCACTCAGCATGAGGGAGAGGAGAGAAAATCATCTTGTAAATCTGATGTAAAAGTGAAAGTCCTATTCATTGACAGTCTGGACGGAACTCATTAGTCTTGGATCAATAGTGAATAGTTTCTTTTTATGTGTTTTTCATAGTCATAGCTGATCTTTGACGCACTCAGCCAGACAGGTGCGTACATAGAAGCCTGTATATTTTCTGATTCATAGCAAACGGATGTTACGAATGCAGCTCGAGTCTTTTTATCAACAAAGTCACGTGTGACCTCGGATGACACCAGCTGGGTATAAGTTCCAGTGTCATCCTTGTCCACCATAACAGACAAAGAGCTGCTCCAATCGCTATATGCAAGGCGGTGGCTTCAACATAAGCCCCGAGGGCCCAAACCGGGCACAGCTTCTCCTGGTAGATACATTGCCCGTAGGCTGGTCAGGCAAGAGAAGCCAAGTCAGAAGAGCACGGGACATTTGTAGCATCTTTGTGGATTTGGTAACCCCCCCCCGCCTGATGGTTTATGTGAAACACGGTCAAGGTGAAAAGTAAGTAGGTTAATCATCTTGATTGCAACCCTGGCCAGGAGCACAGCGGCTAACTCTAGCTCAGGGCTTTTGGCTTTTGATGTCAGAATCGAAGCGTGTACACCTGGGTTAGGGTGGAAACCGCCTAGGGTTCTGAAAGGCCGTCTCGCCAATGCTCTGGGCCAAGACAAGAGTCTTCAGGCTGAAGAGGAGCCATACAGGTCTTACAGCCGGGATAGTTAAACATACCCGGCTGGGGTCAACCGAGGTGACTTTGATATAAAGACTCAACTCGATGGAAGACGCTCAGTGTTGAGCACTGCCTCTGGTGGTCAGTAAGGAAGAAATAAAATGCTGACGCTATCAGGAGCAGACAATCACACCTTCATGATCTACTATTATCAAGGAATTCTTAGGTAATGAGATAAGAAGCAGTGTTAGTAGTTACACAAAAGACAAACACTCTCTTTTTATTTGGTTTGTTTGAGTATTAGATAACAGTGGCACACTGCCAGGAAGGAGACGACTGCAAATAATTTCAGGTCACCACAAGAATGTGTTTAAGAAAACGTTTGACAAAACACCCGATGCAATGTGGATGATGGAAACTTCCACCCTCCCTATCGTAGATTATTTAAGGGGGTGGGGGGGCTCTCAGGGTTATTCTGCAGGGGGGCCTCATGTGTTTCCGTTACGGTGCTGATTGCACTCTTATAACAATGTCAAACTCACGTTGCAAAATGTTTTTATTATGTTATTATACAAACGTATGATTAATACAGAGATATAGAGCAGTCAGAAATACACCTTTACTTCCTTTTGAACACCACGGACCCCGATAGCAAGAAGCTTCACACGAAAACTACGGTTTTGGAATCCACTTTAGAACAAAGTCTTGCAAAGATACGCACAATAATGCAATTTATGTCCAGCAAAAAAAATTAAAATTGAATTATTTATGGCTGAAATAATCCGGGCCTTCTTTGGTCTCTACCGATAGATCTGACCAAGTAGCAACCGGATGTTGTGAAACAAGCACAGTTCAAGTTCCCGGAGACGTTATGGAGCTTTCAGTGCCGGCCGAGTTGCCGCGATTTCTCGAAATGTCTGAACTAAAATAATTATTAAAAATACTTAACTTCACTCAATCTAAGCCAAACTTCACACAGATACTATGCTATACAATAAATAAAAGCCTTTGATAATAGCGTTAAGATAAAAAAAATTAACTTTGAAATTATTTGAACTATTGTTTTCTTTTCTTTTCTGTGTATGATAATAAACTAATATACCACTAACACATATATGAACATATTATCTATGTTCACAATAGTTTTCTGTATATTATAGCTGTTGAAATTATTCAAATAGACCTTGTACTTGTGAAGATAATCACTATTTAGTGTCAGCTGCAACACAGTCGCAATTTTCGCCAAAACAGGGCTGGTGTTCAAAAGCATACTTTCTGCAAATGGCGTGCAAATATCTAATAGTCTTTTGTGTAATCTGAATTATTGTGGAGAACAAATCACTAAATATTTTTATCTTACTGTACATGTGCTAATTATGTAATCTATTATCTTTTTCTGTTCTTATGTTTGCAATTGTTGCAATTACTCAATTTCTGCTGTCATCATAATCTCATTTCATTGAATCTAATCTGATATCCCGTTTAGTTCTCTGAAAAAATATGTTTTTGCAGTTGGTAAATAAAGTAAAAATTTAGTCCAAAAATTACAATACAAAATAAATAAAATGGCAAAAAAAAAGCAGACACTTATACTGTGACATGGCTCCTGCCTTACATAATCTTTTTATGCATTGTCACTTGTACTTGTTTGCCAACACCTTTACACCTGCCAAACAAATATTATGGCATTGTTCTTATAACAAGTCAAACAAAGGTTTCTTCATAAGACCAGTAAATTCTTGACATACTGTAATCGCATGACTCAACTTGAGTAGATGTCTGTGTGCCAGCACTGATAAAACTGATAAAAGTGGAAAGAGAACAAGATATTCTCTGTCTATTGCATAAAATACCTAATTTCAACACCTCAAAGTCATGATCAAAGTTAATACCCATACTTGATAAGCCCTTTCTTTCATTCTCAACTTAATGATGAGATATCATTGGTTGCATTACGGGAAGTGTAGGATGTAATCATTTCGGAGCTCAGGATGTTTTGGCCTCTGCTACTTTGATTTTGACCATTGTTATTTGAAAGGCTTTCTTACAAGTCTCCCAACTTTAGTGCAATACTAAGATATTGGAAAAACAAGCAAACAAAAAAACTTGGTATTGTCACTTAACATATGCCATCCAATAAGGACTTTTGTGTGCCAATAGAGTTGAACCATCTACAGCCCAGGATACTTTGAACATGGAGTCAATTGTTTAGAAATTAAAGATTCTGCTTTACAACTTCTGCAAATACCTTCTTTTCTCTCTTTCACTGCTTGGCCACTTTGACTGAGCTTGTGCACTCAGCATGAGGGAGAGGAGAGAAAATCATCTTGTAAATCTGATGTAAAAGTGAAAGTCCTATTCATTGACAGTCTGGACGGAACTCATTAGTCTTGGATCAATAGTGAATGGTTTCTTTTTATGTGTTTTTCATAGTCATAGCTGATCTTTGACTCACTCAGCCAGACAGGTGCGTACATAGAAGCCTGTATATTTTCTGATTCATAGCAAACGGATGTTACGAATGCAGCTCGAGTCTTTTTATCAACAAAGTCACGTGTGACCTCGGATGACACCAGCTGGGTATAAGTTCCAGTGTCATCCTTGTCCACCATAACAGACAAAGAGCTGCTCCAATCGCTATATGCAAGGCGGTGGCTTCAACATAAGCCCCGAGGGCCCAAACCGGGCACAGCTTCTCCTGGTAGATACATTGCCCGTAGGCTGGTCAGGCAAGAGAAGCCAAGTCAGAAGAGCACGGGACATTTGTAGCATCTTTGTGGATTTGGTAACCCCCCCCCCCCCCCCCCGGTGGTTTATGTGAAACACGGTCAAGGTGTTGTCGAACCAGGAAGGAAGATAGGGCAGGAAGTGTTTGAGTGCTAGGTTCACGACCCGTAGCTCTAGAACATTGGCATGCAGCATGTGGTCCTGAGCAGACCTCTGCCCCCGAGCAGTCCTGTCCTGCCACACTGCATCCCACCCTGAGAGGCAGGCATCTGTTGTGACAGCCCCCGGTGGAAAGGAACAGAGCCCATGGGGATACCCCATGACAGATATGCGCTCTCCCTCCATGGGGATGAAGCGAGAAGGCACTGCTGTAAAACCTCTATCGTCTTGCGCCTGTACCACTTGGTGTCCAAGTGAAGGCTGTCCATCTCTGCAGGGGGCGCAGTGACACCAAGCCCAATGGAACAACAGCTGAGGAAACAGTGGCAAAAGAAGAAAGAGCTACTGTGGCTCAGCGTGTAGCAGGTCCGTCCTTCAATCAGAGGATCGGTGGTTCGATGTCGATGTGTCCTTGAGCAAAACACTTAACTCGAATTCCTCACCGTTGCTGTGTCGGGCGCCACGTGAAAGAGAAGGTGAGCAGTGTCCTGTGCTGCTTGATGATGGAAACTTCCACCCTCCCTATCGTAGATTATTTAGTATTTATAAGTATGTATAATATATTGCTCTTGATTCAGTTTAACAGCATGTTTTGCTTCTTTTGTTTCTCTTCCTTTCCTGTCGTTCTAGAAGCTGTCACTATATATAATAAAGCAAAAATACGCAAATCAAGCGTGTATTTCCCAAAGTTACAGTATTTTTAGTTAAAAATGTCCTCCTTGTGTTACTCCCTCCACAGGCTCAAAAAATATATTTCACATTTTAAACATTAATATAAATATGTCAGATATACAGATTTTAGATTGGACATTAACACGACATCAAATAGTGATCTCTTTTGATCTCCATCTCTCGGTCACGCGCGCAGATATTGCCTTTGTTCACATTTTTATTTTATTTTAGATATTTCGGCCGTTTAATTTCGCTGTTATGGGATTTGTAGCTCATTTACTGTGTGATTTGTTTTCTTTCCTCAATTGTTGACAACACTCTTCTTTTGGGTGATTCTTAAAAGCACACTGTGATGACTCTGGTCTGTGGTCCTGAGGCCGACTGGTTGTACTGGTCAGTTGATACACATATAAAACTGTCCCCAAATGATTTACTGCATATGTGATAGTCACTGATCAAATGGCACCCTCTTCTGGTAAAGCCTAGGCCATCCTCCATCCTTTTACACAGCAGCGGGTCAAAATGTGATTCAAGGTCATGCTGGTTTGTGCCGCATTACTTTTCTTTTTCTTTTCGATTTTCTATACCATGCATTAAGCTGCCCTTTAGATGCCCTTGTTCCATTCTATTACATGTTAATGCTTCTCCTCAAATCAAGCCTGACATCCCGATGTAACGGGTCAATGCACATGACAAAATGGTTTAATTTTGCTTTAATCGGGGGTCACATTCACAGCAAAAGCCAGGAAGGTGAGTTGTTGGAGAGATGAGCAGTGGAGCATTTCAGTGCCTTGCTCATAGGCAGCTTGTTTCATTCAAGATGGTGAGCAAATTTGCACCTCCCGAGCCTTATATTCCCTGATGACTTTAGGCTCAGCATTACCCAAAATAACTGTGCTGCCTGTGACATGGTTGTTCTAAATTATCTCTCAGGAAGTAACAGAAAAGAGAAACTAGTTTGACACATGTTTAATTAAAGGGAACATATGGTGATTAAATGGCAACTTAAGTAGCTCAAATCTTCCAACAAGACAGGCCAAAATAATGCAGTGTGTTGTCTGCACAGTGGTGAGCAGTTTGCATTGGTGTCCTTAAGAGTCTGGTAATCTTCTTAGTGCCGGTAAGTACCCGGCTAGAAATCAGCTACTCCAGATTGTCTCTTCCTGCCCCAGATGAACGACTCAGACAATAACAAAGAGAGGCTCGAGGAAACATGTGGCATGGTCGCTTCACTGGCATGAAACATGCACCTCCTCTCCTTTGGGAACTGTGTTGACAGAGTCGTGGAAGAAGTTCTGGTGGGCCTCCTCGACTTGAAGATGTTTGGCAGCGGCACTAAGAAGTGGTTTGTGAAGAGGCAGAAGAGGCAGCAGCAGAGGTCTGGCAGGAGGCCATGCACCAGGAAGAAGAAGAGATGGGCGTCGAAGATCCTCAAACAGCACCGCCAAAAGATCCTGAGCGAGCTGGACGTCAGCACGGTGCTCCCCTACCTGGTTTACGATAAGGTCTTCTCACTGAAGGAGTACAAGGAAATACTGGGACACGAGTCCAGCAAGAAACGGACGGAGATATTCTTGGACCATCTGTCCTCCAAGGGGCCTGCTGCATTCTGTTCATTCTGCTCTGTTTTGGAGGAAGTGTGTCCTCACCTGCTGACTTCCTTTCTGCTGGATGAAAAAGGTACAAACATTGATTAGCCACTCATTACGTTAATGACCAACACCAAAGCTAAAGGTCATAGCGAGCTGCATGTGTTCCTGCAGTGATGTGCTATTTGAAAAACATTTCAGTGTGCATGAGAACAAAACAGCATTGCAGCGCTTCCATCTGTAGCTGCTCTCCACTTATTTTTACAGTATTATCTTGTGTTGCGTTTCATTTTCTGCGAGTAAAATGAAAACAAACAAAAGGGAAGAATACTACTTTGCAGTAAGCCACCGTCACAGACTAAGAGCCAGCAGAAATAGCTTCTTAAATCTGGATGGCTGAGGGGATTACTGAGCCACCAGCGATCCCAACTAGCCTCTGACAACATATGGCCTCAACGTGGCTGTATAGTCTGCAGGGCGCTGTCTGTGCTGCACTTAAAGCAATATGCTTCACCTGCATTTACAAAAAACGGAATACTCTCAAGAAAATGAACCTCATTTACAGCTCAGTGTTATCTGTGGATAATATCCCACAATTACAATCCTGTGAATCACCTCGTATTCAACCAGTCAGAGGGGAATTTGTGTAAATTAGCGGAGCCATAAAAAGTGTCTCATATATTAATCTGTTCCTACAGATGGTGGCCCGGGACAGGGCAGGGACGGGGGACTCCCAGTGCCCCCTCACAGTCCAGGAGAGCCACCTCTGTGCTCCCCTCCCGTGTACACCGACCCCGTGTTTGACTCCAGGTGAGAGCAACTTTACATTTCACTGAAGTTGAGAAAAAGCATCACATACAGAGGCTTCTATGTCTGATGGATTTATAAGTTGATAAAATCCCTTCTGTGTTATAAAGTGTAACATTAGATAAACTAAATATTGGCCCCTTTAAGCGCTTAGGCTTATGCTTTCATTTCAATTTCTCCCTTGTTTTGTGTTTTTAAAGTCTTTTACAGATGTTTTGTGATTGATTACAATCATAATTCCTCTAGCCAGCAGACATATCACATTATTCTTCTGATGTTGGTTGATTGTATCTAGAAAAAGCAGACAGGTGGAGACAAATTGTCTGTTGTTAATGTGGTCAACTCAAGGAACATTGCAATATCAAGTGTTTCTTGAATGGATCTATTTAGGCATCAGTGTCTGCCCGACATTTTCCAAACCATTGTGTCTGCTTTCTCATTATCTAATTAACGGAAACTTAATGGAAAAACCTGATGGCCTATGGGAGATTTTGGATCGAAGAATCCATCTCTGTGGCTCGTGTGCAAAATGTGGTTGCTAACAGGGTTGCTCATCTGTGCTCTGCTGCTTCATGCTGCTTTGCATGGCAGCGTGTCCAGAATGATGGATGTTGTCGACGTGTCGTATCATTGCTTTGCTGCATGGTTTCTGCACTGTCCTGTGCATGCTGATGTTGTTGCTTCTGTTATTGTGCCGGTGTCTTATTGTCTTGTATTCTGTTTCCTGTCACTGCTTTGGTTTTAGGCGATTTTGCCAAAGCAATGTAGGTTCAAATTAGCTGGCTGATTGTTACTGGCACATTTACAGAAATGTTGACGATTGTGTGTTACCCTTATAAATACATATATAAATAAATGAAGTGATGAAAAGATGTATTGGATATATTGGAGAAATGCTTCCAGAGACTTGAACAATCAATGCAGAGAAACGGTACAAGCAGCGTGCGGTGACCCAACACTAAGACACTTAATGTCGGTTTTTCCTTTAATTTGGCCCCATCTGTAGTTGGACAAATTTGGCAGAAAGGATCTTGCATAAGTGGAGCCTTGTGCAGCACTATATTCAGGTCTGGTGATTCACAACTGAGTGCATAAATGAAATAAAAGAAAAGAAAAGAGGAGCATAAAATGACATCTGCTGAGCTATTCTTTTGTATATGACGGCCGCAGCAGTCCAGTACTCTGGTGCACAGCCCTGCGAGGCTGTTTTTGTCACTGTATGTCAGGCCCTGCATCATGACTGAGTGTTGGTGTCTTTCTGGGTGTGTGTGGACCCCTGGAGAGTACCCTTGGCCCAGCTAGCAGGGGGAGGGGAAAAGCAGTTGACATTGTGTGTGTGTATATATATATATATATGTATTTGTGTGTGTGTGCGTGCTTGGATGTGATGCCTGAAGTGATGGAACAGACAAGCTGATATGCTCCCTAGACCGTTAAGAAGGCCTCTTTAATGTATGACAGCTAAGTCAGCATGGAGACAGCTATCCCAGTGGTCTGGCCCTGGGCACTGACACACACACACACACACACACACACACACACACACACAGGCTGACAGAAACAGACCAACACACACAACACAGCATAGCAGCACACAGCCAGAATATTCACAGAGCCTCAACAGGAGATGCAGTACGCTAACAAGGCAATGTAAGTCCTCTTGAAATTTAATTTCAGAGTTAGATACTTTATTCGAACTTATGTCAGACTCTTGAGTACAGCTGTGAGCGATGATGCTAACATCTGTTGGTGTCAAGGGACAATGAGTTTTGTCGCTTCTTTACTCGTCTTTTATGTGTTCCTGCTTGTGTGTTAGCTGTTAATACAGGGCTGATTCAGACCCACCAATGGGCAAGGTTGACTGCATGTATGTCTCGATATAAACGGCATAATCTTTTGTTTATTCACTCTCAGGAGAAGTAGGACAGAAACTGCCTCAAGTCATGGATGCTCAGCTTCATAATGTGTGTGCCAGTGTGTGTCCCTGTGAGACAGAGGGAAGCATGTCTGCCGCCGTGCGTGTTACAAATGTGGAAACAACCTGGGAATGTGGGAATATGTTCCTCGTGGCGAACTGTTTGCCTTCCTGATCCGCACACTTTCTCTGATCCACAGCAGAAGAGCAGATTGATTGTCAGCTGTGTGGGTTCAAAGAGACACTGTGTTTATTAGTTTGGCTTTTCGTGTCCGCCTCTGGTCAGAATCCTGCTGACTGAGAGCGAACATGCAGCATTTAATCACATCTCTGGGCTTCTGTCTTAAAGAGCACAAAGGACCTGTGTATCACTGTAAGAGCAGCGCGGGAACTGATGTGAGGCTGACTGAAACCAGTTTAAGGGCCGTTCACTGCCATGTTGTTTTCATGGGACTGTTTTTCAAACCAGCATACAGCACATCAAGAGAATACGCCTAGAATTAAAGCGCTGATCCAAGTGCATTAAATGCATGATTAGGCAGAATTATTGATTGGATAGCTGGCTTTTTCTTTTTCTTTTACAGCTGCAGGATATATCACCACAGAGGATGTGAGTCTGATTCACTAGGATGTGTTGGCCATGTGTTTATATCTGTGGCCTTATATGTATATGTGAGGCTGCAGCGATGATGTAAGTCACCGTGCCTTCATCCATAAGTGGAGAAAATGAGATGCTGGCAGGTCGAGGAGGAGGAGGAGGAGGAGAGAGATTAGCTGGAGCTGTGAGGTTGTGCTTCTCTGTGCTGATGACTCACCTCACAGCACATAGAGAGAAAGCACTGCGACAGCACTGAGGTGTGACTGTGTGTGTGTGCGTGTGTTTCATTACTCTTGTTCTTCTTGGTGCAGTGCATTCATGTGAAGAGGACTTTCTCTGTGAACTTCTCCTCTCTGTTTGGTGCAAAAGTAATAAATCACGGTAGTGGTTCTTAGGGCTTTCGTCCAGGTTTGTCTCCTCTGGGAGCAGAATCTGAGTCCTACAAACCAGCTTTGATTTTGCTGTACAGAAAAAAAAAGTGGACGAGAGTCTAAGGACACGAGAAAGAAGGGCAGCCCCGTCTGTCCTATTTAGCAGCTGAAAAAAGGGCTTATTAGCGCACACGTGTGCCAGTGCATCTCTGTGTGAGCGTGCTCGTGTCGGTGTGTGTGGCGTGCAATAAAAGATGTCAGCAGTGGGTTCTCATGTGAGAAGGGCAATGATGGGGCAGGCAGCTCCGAGTCATTACTGTCGAGATGCAGAGGAGGGATGCCAATGTAAAATCAAAGTGCTGCATGCAGCGGGCTTCAGACTGCAGCACAGCCACTGACCCACTGCTGTCTCAACGTTTCCCCACTGACACACTACTACTGGTTCCCATACTAGCTTCCTGTACTGTGTGTGTGTGAGTCTATGAAAGATAGAGAGGAGGCTTGTGTATGTGTGTGTGTGTGTGTGTGTGTGTGTGTGTGTCCCTAACGGTTTCCCCATCCACTAATGATTGCTGTGTCTTACATGCCTGATAATGACGAGCCGTAGCGTCTGATTAATCAGGAGAGTCATCTGAACGGCATCCAAGTCAATGGGAGGTGACAGAGTGCGCTGCTGGTAGTTTTGTTGCTGCTCTGATGATTCCATTAGCGGTGTATTAGTTGAGTGTTGACTGGTTACAAAAAGAAGGAAAAAAAGATTCTTCACAATCTAAAGCCAAGATATAAAAAAATACTGAGGTCACCCCACCAACACCAAAAAGACAGGTTCACCTCTTTTTTCATTGTGTGAGTTTTTCTGCTCTTATATTCAAAGATACTGTATTGTCTTTGTGCAACAGGATTGCACAACAACATGCAGTTGCGGTCCATTTTATACACAAGAAAAAACACGTGACAAAATGAAACAAAAAAACAGTGAGCATCTGGATAAATGAAAGCAGCTGCAACAAAAACAACAATTGTCTGAACAGATAGTATGGCTGAAATCTTAAGATTAAAAATCATACATCACGTAAATCATCTATGTGCGCCACTGTTGCCATAGCATGGATAGAATTATTACATTTGGGTGTAAATATCCATCAAAAAATAACAGTAAAAATGGTGTCGTACGTAAACTTAAGGTTGCCAAACCCCCCAAATTCAATGAAAAAGTCTCAGTGGTAGCTGATTTTTGAACGGTCATGATTCCATTATGCATATTCTTTAAAACCCTGAGATATGTAGAGAATACATGTTATCGTTTATTTCAAATATATCTTTTATTTCTTCTACACTACACATGAGCACATGAGCACGAGATGAATTTAGGTTCCTTTAATGCCCTGAAGGGGTTTCTGCTTCCAGTCAGCCAGAAGTAACTAACTGGCAACCACAAAAAGAGCTGTTTTAAATAACAGAAAAGGCCTGATGTTCATTCTCTGCATATTACATTAGACTTTGCTCTAAATTCAAATTCAACTCAGATGTTTATTTTAGAAATAGGGGCTTTTACCTTTGATGTTATTTCACATAACCACACACTGTAGCATATTCAAACATGCCGTCATATGTTAACCTTACACTTGCCAAAGAGAGGTCTACGCTGACTGTACGGTGAGTTTGCATAACGCACACACTATGTGGAGAAGGCTTTCATCCATAGAGCACTAAAGTGTGATAGGTGCATACATTTTTAGCAACGAGGGCCAGAGAGGGGTTTGCTCCCCAGATGCTAGCGATGTCAGTTTGATGCGCTGCCTGTTCAGCTGAATGGCAGAAGTCTTCTGGAGGACATCACAGTTGCTCAAGTTTATTTTCAGCATGTGCTTCAGTCTGTTTTTTCCTAATTAACAAATCAGATAATCCCTTTATCATATACTAATAAGCTATTGTGGTATTCTATTTCTCATGGCAGATAATATAAGATCCTCAGTTTCCGTTTACCCGGCCTCCTCAGACCTCTTGTGCTGTCAGCATCTTTGTTAAGTCCGTCTGGTCTAGTGAGCGTGAGAAGTGCACCTCTCTACTCAGGTGAGCACTTCTCTACTCCTCTAAGACTTCAAAGTCTAGACTAATCGACTTCCTCTGAAGCTTAGAACGGCACCAGTGTGTCAGTCTATTGAACGAAAAACAACCCACGCCAGTTTGCTGCTAATGACAGGTGGTGTGGGCGCAAATACCAAGCCACTGTATAATCTGCTGTGGAACTGAGAAGCATATTTTCTATTTCAAGCATCAAAATATGTCACATTAACTTTAAATTATGTATGCACAAGGTATACTATTATTTTGTTCTTCCTGACATGGGAAGAAATATGTTCAGCATCGCCAAGACAACTCTTAATTTATATTTTAAGCCCACAATAATTCCCAACATAATCCAAGCTCTAAAAGACAGAAGGTGTAAGAAACTTCAGGGGATGAAAATATGTAAGTCTGAATTATTGTGAAAATGGGAAAAAAGACCATTACAAAATATATTGTAGCAGTTAGGAGACGTTTGAAACACAAGGGGTTCATAAACGAGAGATAGAATTATAACAATCACATTTTTATAATGTGTTTCCAGTGAAAAAGTCCAATGAAATTAGTTAAGTAGAATAAGCCCATTAAAATGTTGAATAGCTGGTGTCAGGTAGAGGAGACTTGCATTTTGGAATCATTTTCATACTTTCTCACCCATTCATCTTAAAGAGAAAGTTTTTACTTTATCTGTGTATTCTCATTTCATCAATTTATGACATACAATTCAAATAAAAATCAACATTTGCTCTAAAGGAAAACCCTCTTCGGCCATATCATTCATTCAGATCAGATTAACAGGACGGTCCCCGAGCACTTTCCATAGTTCGCTCCCCAATTTTGTTGCACATGACCTTTTAATTGAATTAACCTTCAGCTGTTTCATGTTACAATCTGCCATTTAGCGTCATACACAAGTAAAGCCAAGAGAAACATTTCCAATCTGTATGTATCGGTGTGCTGACCACTTTGAAACATCCAGCAGTAATCCAGGGTATTTTGTTGTCTGGCTCGTTCTAACTGAGTCAGGCTTTTGAGATAAATAATAATTGCCAAGGCATATCATAATAATCATTATATTAATAACAATTATTATTATAATTATTATAACCTCACGTAGCTGTTACACTCACAGTACTTTTACTTTACATTCACATTGTTCTGAGTAGATTGACTCCATATGAGCTTGAAAGTTCATTATTGACCTTTGTGACCTTGGATAAGTTTGACAAAAGAATATTTGCATAATGCGTAAATGAGAATGTTTTGATGAAGGTTATGCGATGTAACTGAAAACTTGCTGTCATTCAGCCTCCATCAGCAGATATGGTTTACTCCAGAGACATAACATATCTGGGACTGATATTCAGAGTTTACTCCATTCACTGATGAAGTCCACAAGATTTGTCTGAAACCTCCTGAACATTTCCATGAATCTTGAGCAATTTTTGGGGTGAACTAAATACTGTATTTTATCTACTACTAAACCTTTTTGACTGCACACATTTTGACATGTCAGAGACAGTAGATGGATTTCCATCCCCCTTTTATAAGGTACATTTTCAATTTGTGAGTGGAAATGCCCAAAACTTTGAATAAACACGTAATAATGCAAAGTACGTTTTTACGTTTTCACTCTGGTGGATAAGTTGGTGTATTATTAAAAGCAAAATTCGAGTTTCATTTAAAACAGACCTTGCAAATTACTCAAAATGTATCAAAGCATTAAACGTCCACTGAAGAGATGTAAAATATAGTCAGATGACAAACATCCAATCTATGTGGAGCGGTGAGGAGACTACAACCTCCCTCCAATGAATACATGAAACAAACATAAATGTCTTATTTACATAATGTCTAACACGTTATTTTTATGACTTTGAGGTTCGACTGGCTCTGACAATCATGTCATGTTGTTGCGCAGTGGAGAATTAACGCCACCATAATCTTTATCTCAGTGAACCAACTCATACTAGTCTCATACTAGATGGAAATGAACATTGATTTGAATTTGATTTTATTGATCTTCTGGACATCCGGGTAAAATGTGTGCTAGAAACTGAAGCAGAGAAATGGAATTCAACCGCCATTCATTTTGTTATGTGCACCTGTGTCAAAATGTCTTCTGTGAAAAACGGAAATGCCCACAAAGAGATCCCCCACCTCCATCAACAGGAGGAAGGGGGCTCCGACTATCTTGTTCCGCCCCTGTAAGCCATCACTTGTTCCAGGAAGCCCCGTGTAACACAGAAGATACTCTGTTTTCTAAATAAGCTCCCGATAACAAGTAATTAAAGACAAACTGTAGACATCCTAAACAGATGCTACAACTGAGCACCTCCAAATGAATCGGTCTCCCTCCCCCCTCTCCCCCCCCTCTCTCTCCCCCGCCTCCTCCCTCCTCCCCTCCCTCCCAGTCGCTCCCCTCTGACTACACACACTCTCTCCCCTACCTCACACACACGGACGCCTGGACTCTGCTGCGTTTTTTAAGAGAGTGTTTCCAGCCCTGGATAGGAGGGAGGAGGCAGGAGGAAGGAGGAAGGCGACAATGTCCAAATCTTGACCGTATTGAAAAGAAGAAAGACAGAAAGAAAGACATTACGCATCGGATGGATCGGCGATCTGTTGACGGGCGCTAAAACACGGTCAGAGTGTCATTGCAGACATGGGTCGCAGCGGTACGGCACCTTTCGCTCAGCTCCTTGGGGAGTGTTTTCGCTGTCAGTCCTTCAGCGCTGGAAATGGCGTTGTGATGCTGAGCATGGAAGACGCAGCGGAGGCGGATGCCAGGGAATAAAGAAATATATGATCACCTGTGCTTTTCTTTGGGTTGGATTTTTAGTAGCGGTGGACAGTACCATGGTGAATTACCAGAAATACATTACTGTTATGCAGCTGGCTCTGGGGGTGACCGCCTCCAACAAAGAACATTGTCTTCCACCTAGGAAGCGTATGTGGTGAGTATGAATCTTGGTGCGGATGGTGATGATGATGATGATGGTAATGATGATGATGCAGGTTGGAAGAAAAAAAAAAGGGGGAGCCGAGTTGTCGCCTCCCACGTCTTGTCAAACGATGAGCGGGTCACGGAGCCACGGTGCGCCCGCTCACTCTCCAAAATGACATAATATTCCGTTCATCCACTGCAGCCAGTCTGCACCATGTTGCAAGCTTCACAACCCCACTGTGGTCGATACACAGTGGGTACGGCAATAGCTCCGCATGCTGGGAGTTTATGTGCGTGGATGCGTTGCCTGTGCGCGTTCGCGACGCCTCTAGTCCAGTGGCTCGAGCTATGTCCTTCCTATCCACCAGTTTGTAAAGTTGAATGCGTATAGGGATGATGTCATAGCCTCATCATTGTTTCCTCGCCTCTCAACTCCATGTGCTTTAATGTACTATATGGCCTCCACTGCACTGCTGCTGTCACTGGAAATGTCACCATCAAGCTAACCATGTGGTAAACCATTGCCCTTCCTCCTCAAAGCCCTCTCTTAACCCCACTGTTGTGTTGTAATTCATTAATAAAATGTAAAGCATGAAACATGATCCCCTCCTGTTTTGAATTCATGTGCTGCAGCCAGGCCTCTGTACACCTCTCATTGCCATGTCTATTAAACATTTTCTACCCATACTCTGCTCTCAGCATGTGTGTTTGTGTCTTGTATCCACCTCGTCAGTGTCCTCATTACTCTGTGTGCCTGAATGCTAGTGTATTGCAGTTACCACCTCTCATTGTCTCTCTTCCTCTCCTCCCGCGGCCTCGTTCATTTGTTTACTTTGAGGCAGACTTTCATTCCTTTTCCTCGCTGTAAGCCGTTTGCCACCGAGGCTGCAACCTGTGTGACATAGTATCCCTAATTACAGACGGATTACCATCTTGTTTGAAAGCAAAGACGGTTAATTAGGAGTCAGTAGGCTCAATGGCCGTCTGATAGGGTCTCACACAAGCTCAAAATGTATCGCGCGGTGTGGATCTTTAACCACATAATGCAGTTACATCGGTGTGGCTCCGGTGTGTGAAAGGCTGAACTATTATCATCACCTCTTTCAAGCCAAACTAAACCACAAGTGGTTTCAAGGACAAAACACTGGTGCTGAAAATCTCTGGGCGTCATATTGTCTTGAAGAAGATTATTATGAATAAAGGAGGTCTACAAACTTGAATGTTATAACGTGTAAGTACCTCCAGGTTTACATTATGCAAATAGTGGGTGTACAGTGAGATGTTTTTACATTAATGGTGTAATAAGGCATTTCACTGTTTTTCAAGAACACGACCACCATCTGTTCTGGAGAAGAGGAGCGATGTCACCAAAGTGCTGCTGTAACCTCATCAGGGGTCAGGCGCTTATCACATGCAGCTTTGTTTATCTCTTGGTCTCCTTGGCTAATTATATAGCTCAGTCATCCTCTTATTAGCCTAATTGCCCCCCTAGGAGAAGATAAGGGATTTCACTGAGAAAGAAGACTCCTTTCATGTTTCTTCAGTCATTGTTGTTCTGATACCTACATCTCCGTATTCAAGCAGATTTTAGAAAAAGCTCTTCTTGTCTCCTCCACAGCAGTGCACTTATAAGGCTAACCTTATGTAACTCTTCGAGCAAGCTCCTGACCTTGTTAATAAATAAAAAAATGTACAGGCAGAGAGAAAAGCAGCAGCCCCAGCGTATTTGATGTGGAGTGAAAAGGCTGAGTTCTTCATGCTCCTCCAATAATACAGTATAAAACACTGACTGATCCAAAAGAGGTATGTTTGTTGTCTTGTTATCATTATATGTCACCTAAAGGACCATACCAGGATTTTGCTTCACTTCATTTACTCTCCCGGCATTAGGGTACAATTAACCATTTTGCTCACCATGTTGCTCCTGTTTGGATGTTTTAATGTGAAAATGTTTTTCTACCTTTCAAGCAGGTGTTACTTTGTATTAATTTCCATTGACATTTCTATTAGTTGTCTAATTTATCCCACTGAATATCATGTCTGCAACTCACAGTGTTGTTATAAGCAATGCAGTGCACTCTTTTCAAACCGATCTTCATTTAAAGTTAATTACTTCCTAACAACAGTTGATCTTTGACAATAAAATACTGCAGACTTTGTATTCATAGTAACTGTTATAGATTACCCGTCTGCAGACAATTTGAAGGGACTGCTAATTCTTATTTGTGCTAATTCACTAATTCTATAATATTATGCAAACACTATTTTAATTTGGATTTGCAGAATGTTTAGTTATAATGTAAAAATCCTGTAGGTTCATTTAAAATTGTCAACAGTAAAGTATCTAGATAATGAGATAAAACACTGGTATGGTCCATTTAAAATCTAGAAACATTGGTACAAACAGAAACGCTCTTAATAATATGGCTAAAGAACTCATATTGATCATAAAGCCTTCGCGGCTACAAGTAAACACCTCCAAGTTGTTTTATAACCTATTAACCTCAATCAGGGATTCATCTTCATGACAAATGTTTATCCTGGTTGTCATCCTCTGCTTCATAATTGTCATTGTCAATACAAAAGTATTATTAAAAATAACAGTTGTAGTTTCAGTTGTAACGGTAATAGTTGTAGTACTATTACGCTGCCTTCCTTATGGCTCAAGCTGCCGAGCACCTTTTACAGAATGTGAGTAAATCTGAGTCCTTGTTCTTCCACTTCGTTCTCATCATTCTCAAATGAATATTATACAAGAAAATGTGACAAAACACCTCATGGATGTGCTCTAATGCAATGCTCTGTAGTGCGCAGTGTCCTCATTTAATAGGCTTGTGTTTTGGGATATTTCTGTGTAGATGAAGACCTTGTGATTCATGTAGTGTCTGTCCACCTGACTTAAATGCAGCATAGTGACATTGTAGCGTGACATTTCAGGTGAAGTGCAGCAGCAGGTTTTGACACCTCGTGAATCATGAACTCTCAGTGAATACGATATTAAGTTGTCTCAAGGCCAATAAACACATATCAAGTTTCGTTGTGGTTTTCAGACATGGAGCACAATACTGATAAATGCACAGTGTACCTTAAAACGCCTTGGGTTGCAAAGTGTAGTTCTTCATATTTGTCATCTTCTCTCTGCAGGGATTTTGGAGAAAGATGATCTATTGATAACTTGATGAATGTGACATTTTAGATCAAAACTGCTGTGTGTCCAGAGCCAAAGAAAAGTGGAGAAAAAAAAAAGAAATAATACACTAATACACAATGCTGGAGCTATTATTTGAAAATGAATCTATGGCAGTTATGATAATTGAGGATTTCTTTTGTCTTTTGGAAGTCTTGCTAAAGCGACCAAAATGGAGGATCCGCTGGTTTCCTCTTTAATGATATTGTAAATTGTGTCAAATTTAAAGAAATCTTTAGGAGCTTTGGTAACTTACGATCACCATTTAAGCCTATGTTCTTACTTCCTAGATCAACAAATCATTGAGCAATAAGATAACCATTACTACTACTAATAATAATAATAATACTACAAATAATAATACATGATAAGTTACCTCACTAAAATACATTTTTATGTCATATTCCTAACAAGGATTATAAAAAGCAATGCGCTATATGTATTCAGAGTTAAATCATTATTCCGTCATCACAAATACATTTAGCATACAGATGTACAACAGGATATGACATCACTGAAAAACACACAGATTTAAACAGAGCAAACCACTTCATTGCATTTGAGTACAGAATTTAAGCATCCTGTTTTTAAGGTTGCTCTTTACATAATTGCAGCCTTAACTCTGTCCCATTTCTGGTGAAATGGTCAGAGCTGCTTCCTGTTCTGATCTCTCAGCGTGTGGCGGTGAGATTACACACCGCTCTGCTCCAGCACTTAAACCATCAACTGAACAGAGACCGAGCGCGCCATGTGCATCGCATTCTCCTAAAATTAGAGGAGGCACAGCTCCGCTTGCCTTTGATAAAGAATGAATAGCAGCAGCAGCTCTCTAAATTAGGAATACTCTTAACAAACAGATGTTCCTCTTGCCTGCAGTCTTAAAACCCATTCCCCTCTGCACACAGCCAAAGATTAGCATTAACCTGGTTTAATGAACTTTACACTCTGTTGCAAGCCTGCAGGGATATTACAACAAGTCTATTGTGTTTATATAATGTTTCCTCTTATTTTTAATCTGCACCTTTTTCTCCCAAAAAGAAAACAAAAGCAAACAGATGGTGTGGTCACAGTGTAGAGATAACTCATGGCTTGCACTAATGTTGAATTCAATTGTGTGTCTTTCACACTGCGTCTTGCTTGATTTGTTTTATTGTGTCTCTATGTGTCCCAGACACTGGTGAGGACTGTTCCTGTTGTTAAATATTATATTAGCAGTGGGAAAGATGGGAGGAATGAAGCGTAACATTGCCTATTGACCTGCTGATTAAGCAGTAGCCGTTATTGCTCGATCTAATCGTACCTGATGGCTCCTCCGGGCAGACGGAACAGAAGAACGCCATAATGTCCTGCAACTGATTAATGTGTGTGTGTGTGTGTCTTTCATTATTTCCCTTGTAAAAGCATCAGGCAGCTGCTTGACCTTCCCTTAACTGTGAATTACATTATCACACTCTGTGGTGGTCGGTGTGGGCCATCGGAGGTCTTTGCATTGATCTTATTCTATTTTCCAAAAAGTGGATTTTTCTTTCTTCACAGCAACTGCAAAAGGTCCAAGACTCCAATAACGTCATCATATCAGGGTCGAGCAAACACTTATTGTGTTGTGAACTCGCCACAAATCAAGAACCTGACCTGTATGCTGAGAGAAAACAGCGGATAGAGGACTGAGGCTTCTGTGTAGCACATTACTGATCAAGATAATATATATTATACATATTATCAGTCTTTACATTGCTGTCTGAAATCAACAGAAGAAGAAGCAGAAATTCAAAATAAGATCAGACACTGGCCTTTTAGTGTGTATAGAGGGTCTGGCAGAAGATACAGTAATTCAAATATCAAATTGTTTCACATTTCAAATGTTGTTGCTTTGCAATTGTCTTATAAATAGGCCTTCACCGTGAATACATCGACATTTGGGAAAATGCTTTTATTTGCCTTGCTTTATGTCTGTTAAAGGTCCCTATTAACAGATTATATCTTGTTTGGTCAAATAAAAAATACACGACATTCAGAGCATTAACAGTAGTAGTAACTATTATCTATGTAAAGATATCTTGTAGTAAGGTCTACCTGAGCAGGGAATAAAGTCGCTCCCTCTCTGTGTGTTGTTATCCGAGCTACTCATTGCTTTATTGACATAGCCGGGCCTGCCGTGCATGCTGTAAGTGCATGTTCCTGCATGAGTGCGTGCCCCCCTGGCTAGCTCAAAGACGCTGCTCTGCACTGCGCTCATACAGCAATTACAGCTGATAACGCCGTTGGTCGTCACTGAGGTGTAGCACCCAACCTCTGGTTCACCCTCAGGTAAAGCCTGTTAGCTCTGGCAGCACATTTGCTGTGGTTTGTGCTGTTAGCACCGTTAGCTACGAGCGGCCCGCTCAGGCGTCGCCATCTTGAAAACCCTTGAGAGGCATTCCAAATGCCCCAAATATTATATTATGCAAATTTAAATCTGTCCATAAACCAAAGTTTAAAACCGACGAGTTGTGGGACTTACTTAGTTGTGCTGGACATATTTCTTGGCTGATAGAAGTCACAACAGTGATGATAAGACTCTCTGAAGTCACTGCACAGGTCAAGAAATAGTCCAGGACATGGCCCCCTGTGAAATCCAAACTTGTTGTTTTTACACTTTGTACAAATTAAAGGAACAAAGTGTAGAGTGTTGATTAGTGAGCGTTAGAGGTGTGAGGTGGATCTTGTTACCGATTAGAGCTGTTTTTTAAAGATTCCAGTCTTTGCGCTTTAACTAAGTATACCTTTCATGTCCGTATGCTTAATATGAAGCTACTGTATCCTGACTGTAGCTTCATATTTAGCGTAGAGACATGAAAGTAGTATCCATTTTCTCCAATAACCAATTTGGCCAGAAAGCTAATACAATTGTTCCCCAAATGTCAAACTGTTAATGTAGTTTCGTGAAATTGGGTCATAAAAGGTCTTTTGACTTTCCTTAACTCTGGTAATATGTCTTGGGGTCATATGCCAAATGGCGTTCATCCACGTGTAGTTTAAAAAGTACCTATTAATGTGACACAATGAAACGGAAATGTTAGCATTCATCCTCTCAAACCTCAAGAGAAACATATTACACCAGCATATTTGATAGAGAAGACACATTTATCCCAAAAGCGATGTGAAATCGCTCTCTCCACTTTATATCTGAGTCGGCACAGTTGCTGGCACTATGTTACATTCTGCCTTTGTGGCCTGAAGTGTTTTGGCAGGAATCCATTTTAAAATCAACATCCACGAAATGAGCCTGTGAATGCGCAAGGACTGCACTGGGCCGGTGAAACAGTCCAAGCTGTTTTTCTCATTAGTCATGTTTGCTGTATTGTTTATGAGAACAATCTGAGGTGGCTTGTAATTGACTGTGCGTATTGCAGAATGCCTTTTACCTTGCATTTCCAGCCAGTAAGCACGTTACATTGCTTCAGGCAACTATTGACTGAATGCAGAGAGAAAGTGGAAGGTGATGTTCTCTTTCCTCCCATCTTTGTTCATTCCCTTCTCTTCTAATTTCCCCTCGCTGATTCTCCAAACCTCTGGAGCTCCTCTGGGCCTGCTGCTGAGCACGCTAATGGATATCTACTGTCCCTGAGCCGCACTGTGTAGACAGGATTTCTCCTCATTGAATATTGTGTTAGGTAAATCCTCATTAAGAGTGGCTGTTCTCCATGACACTGAGAGAAAGGACTGAAGAGAAGAAAAGAGAAAGAGGCAGTAACAATAGTGCTAATTTGAGCCACACTGTGCTGATGAGCACTGCACATTTATGGGACACGGGGAAAAAAGGACTGTCATTTGGTCTCCAAAATGTCCCTAAATAGTTAAAGATTCTCTCAATTTACTGAAGCCGAAAGTGTTCCCTTCAGTTTTATTCATCCATAGTCCAAAACTCAAAGATATTCAGTTTACAATGATATAGAATACTGAATAACCGGAAGCAGGTTATTCTTAACAATTGAAAAGCGAACAAAATAGTTTATTGCTGAAAACTAATAATCAAAATATTCAAAATGATTCATTTTATGGTGATTAAATGTTTTAGCTTAACTAACTACCAATGTAAGAGATATAGATGTACTACTTTCTAATACAGCATGATTTATCTGTGGTTAATTATGAATAGGTTAATAACTAACTTATAAACATTTTCCATCCATGTTCCGTGATTGTAGAATCACTTTTGGGTTGCCGGATGGTGTGTCTCCTCCTCCACCAGGACACCCAATAAGTCTTTTTGAATTGTCTTCAATTAATCAGCTAATGGACCACTTAGCTCCTGGAAAAACCTGCAAATATTTGGACCAAAATCAAGTTATTACAAACTTGTTAACATTTATAACTTTGTAGACTTGCCTGCGGTGCATTAGACAGTGTAAAATCCACAAAAATTAATAGATATAATGAACATGAACATGAATATTTATTGCTGCATTATTGCAAAAGAAAAATGAAAAAGAAGAACAGAGAGAATTTCTTTTCACAATCTGGCATCCCGAAGGTGCATCCATTAACAGATCTACAACCCATTCGTATTTTATTTATTAACCGTTAAAAGCAGTTACTTTTCAACTCACTTTTTTTTAAAGGGTGCATTATTAGAAAGTGGCACCAACATTATTTAACTGCCATATGTTTAGTAGATATATTTGGCTAGTTTTAAAAAGTAACCCTGCTGTAGATGGCTTGATAAACTCAATTCTTACTTCAGTTCAGCTTTATTCAACCCTGCAGGGACAATTAATTTAGTGGCAACACAGCACATTACACAGCAATTAAGCAACAAACATGCGAAACACAAAGGAAATGAGAGGTGGAGAGTTTTAATGTGGTCAGCAGGGTGCCAGCAGTGCTGCTTATGTATGTCATTTGTGGAGGGCAAGCCTTTCCTGAGAGTATTGGTGATGGGTCAGCCAAGTGTGCCTCCTCCTCACATCTCACCATGACCCAGCTGCAGTGAGGCCGGGGTGGCCCACAGAGCTGCACAGGCTCTCTGTGTTTGAAGCTGCAGTGCTTCCTGAGCTCCAACCAGCTCCCCTACAGGGCCTATGTGACATTAAATCCAATTATAGATTTCTTTAAATGCCATTTTATCCAGCGGGGGGCTGTGGCCTTTTGAGAAGCAGAAACGTAACCACTGTGCTCCTCCTCTTCCTCCGTCCGGCCTGTGGCAGTTTGTCCTGCTGTGATACAACCATGCTGGATGTGTACTTACTTGCCCTGATGTAGTCTTGTTGTTTTTGTTTGTCCTTCTTCTCCCCGCTGACCTCAGGATACACCCCAGCCCGACCGCTGGCTCCATCACAGCAGCCTCCTCAGTGAGCACCATTCAGGGCAAACCATCACTCCGCCGCATCAAGGGCCGCATTCACAGGAGCAAGAGCTTGGACAGCATTGATCTGCTTGACTCCAATGTAAGTAAACTGACTCAAAGGAAACGCATCAATGACATGTATCACAGAACCACAAACACTGTAATATATGACTGAAATATACAGAACAATCCTGACGTCAATCAGAGAGACACAAATGTCCTTCAGGAACATGTTTCAGTTATGAAGGTGTCTTTTTGGACAAAATAAATGTGACTTTATTAGGCGAGTCACTAAAAGAAATCACAGACAATGCCAATTGTTTAAATAAATCCAACCATACACCCAAATCTAACACCAAAAATGGTTATCCAAAGCCAGTTAGGATATATTTGTCTCAGGTAAAATCATCAAAGCAGGGACATAAACAACACACAATAATGATAACACACGCAGGTCACAAATGATGTCTCTCGCAAATTGCAGATAATTTATTAAGTCCGACAGGGCTCTGGCATTCTCATGCACGAGTTTGCTTTGATGAGTGAAATGTGTCAACATGAAAGCAATAGGAAAATAAATGTTGCAAAACTGCAGCTTACATGTTGCAATTTTGATGAAACAGATTCACGTTTACAGTTTAGAGATGATGATGATGATGATGATGATCAAGGGTTCGTCTTCCTGCTGTTTGAAGCTCTCCTGAAATGGTTCTGTTGCACCACTCTTCACAAATATGATCTATTTGGTTTGTAGGACCTTGGCATCTGCATTGCTTGTTGTCAATACATTCCCTTAACTAAAGGACATGTTCAACATTAAATGTGCTCAACTAAAGATGAAGCTACAGCCAATGACGTGGTTTTATTGGAGTATTTACACTTTTTCTAGATTAGAAAAATGAAATATAACATGTTAATTTGAAGCTTAGAGGTCCTGGATGTTTATACCTTTGAACACAGCAAAGCTAGCAGTTTTCCACTGTTTCCACTGTTTGTGCTAAGCTAAGCTAACCGGCTACTGGCTGGAGCTCAATATTGACCATGCAAACATGAGAGTGGTGTCAATCTTCTTATACTAATTCAACTGTTGCCAAAAGTGTATTTCCCAAAAAGTTGAACCATTCCGTTAGGGTGGGACAAAGATGTGTTTACTTCCTCATTTAAATCAAGGGGAAAACCCTGAATATCAAAACAATCAGAGTTTGATATTTAATCTCTTTTAATTTTGACCACTCATCCGTTTCTAATCTGTTCTAAGATTAAAGTTTAATGTCAAATGTATTATATTGACAGCTGTTTAAATTCAAGATTTGCTATATTTGTTTCCAAGAAGACATATGGTTTGAGCCTCAAAGTTGCTATTTTATTATTTGTGAACAGACAGACACACACACACACACACACACACACACACACACACACACACACACACACACACACACACACCTTTCATCCATAATCACATTCAGAAACTCTTTCTTGTCTTTATAGTCACACTAATTGATCATGACGTAACCTTTGCTGAGTGTTTATGAAACAAAAGACGTATTAATTCACGAAGCAGTGATTTAAGTTCAGAGATCTGATGTGCATAAATCAAAGCAGACACAGTTGTAAAACACACATGCACTTTGTTGTTTCCAGAGTGCTGCAGGGCCTCGGCCTTCAGGGAATTGTATCGTGTTGACAGCTCAGCTATGAGCTGACTGTGAATTCAGCTCAAACGCTCCATCTCATTACAGGATATCACAGAATCCTTGAGCTGGTTGAGTTATTGATAATACTGGCCAACAATGTTAACATGGGCTTTTAAAAACCTGTGAGTTTTGAACTCTAAGACATTTTTTCCCAGCTGTGTATGCTGATTTGTATCAGCTTAAAACAGGTTGAACTACTATTGTGTGTTTTAAAACATACCATTTAGTACCTTGAGGGTTCATCGTTCACACCTGTGTCAGTAAAGACTCTCAGCTTAGTGTTGCTGTGTGTCACAGAGCTTTACTCTGACATGCTGATTTATTAACGAGACAAACAGTCTGCAGACAGCATGCTAACATGCTCACATGCTGATGTAATGCAGTTGAGATGTTTGCCATGTTCTTCATCTCGGTTTAGCCTCTTAGCGTGCTTGTATTGGCCACTAAACACTACAGCTGAGGCTGATGGGAATGTCCTTATTTGTGCAGGTCATAAACCAAAGTATTTGTTTACTTGATGAGGTAAAATGTCAGAGCAGTTATTATTAATGTTATAACAATTCTTCCTGAGGGTGACATCAATGTCAATTAATATTATTTCAAGGCAATAGTTGTCGAGACATTTCAATCAAAACTAGTGATGCTTCTGACAGTGTTTAATTAATACGCTGTATGCCTCACTGAAGACACTGGGATCATTCCCAGTATGTCTAAGACAACACCAGGCTTGACATAAACATCCTTTCCTTACTTTGTAAAACAAAATGTACAAATACATATTTTGAGTCAAATTTGGTTCAAACTTAAACAGAAATGAATACCAGTATAATACTGTCACTGATACCCTATTCAGCTATTTGAGCCCTCATTGGCCTGTTATCCGATATCGGTATTGGTATATCTCTACTCAAAACCATTAACGTCATCCTCACTCTGGCGCTACAGGAAAAGCGGGGATCACATCAAGCAAACCGGATTCATCCTCTGGAGGTCTACATGTCTCTAGAGGGTGACAAAACCTAAGACAAAATTTAATGGCAGTCCATCCAATAGTAGGAAATATGACAGACTGATCCGAAATGATGAACTGACAGACTGAAATGTCCATCCCGAAAGCAGAAACGCAGCTAGAAACGCTAAAGAAAAAGGTGAAAATATTACAGCACAAAAAATGTGCATTGTCTCAATAAAAAAAAAAAAAGAATAGAAAACTGATTGAATAGAAAATAGAAATAGAAAAGATCTATTTTTTTTTTTTTTTTACAGAATCAGCATTCCGTTTCCATCCAGTGGACAGTGGATGTTTTTAGGCTGTAATTGACAGATTAGTGGTGGCCTTGATTTTGAGCCACACACAGCCATCGTAAGCCTTTATTCAGTGTATAATGCCACTGTATTCTCATATCCTCCATTGCTTTGTGAGTCATAGAGAGTGACTTACCACATCGATGTAATTTGTCTTTATGGCATGCCACTCAGAGGACGCCACACTGCCCAAGAGGCCACTATCTCACCAGAGACTGCGAGCCCCGCTAAGGGCTACTGGCCTTTCCACGGTATATTTCTTTTGTACAGGCTGTGTGTGCACTAGAGGAAAACTTGCTGACTTGCCCAAACTCAAATGCAGCTGATGGAAGTAACGGTCCGCCTTACAGTGAGTGATGAGACTGCAGGATGCCGAGCTGAGGAGCAGTTTCCATTGCATCCTACTAAAATGTCACAACAGACACAACACGGCCTCCGAGCCGTTGGGTGATCCGCGGCCATTTTCAAATAATGTAATCTCGCCTGATTGGCTGTTTCAACAGAAAAGTGAAGATATTAATCAACTGAGTGTATGAATTTAGGTCCATAACTATCATTGCCCATCAGCGTAGAGCGAAATAATCAATAGTGGTTAAGACTTTGTTGATATCGATTGTTTCTTTTGATTGCTTTTCTCTCTTGATAGTCAGGGGAGGACTTTGGCGCGTCGCCCACTCCCGCTGTCATTTGTGTTGGCAAGCATCGCACTTGTTCACAGAAAGCTTGAATCAGATTTTAGTGCTAAGGCTGCAGAAAGCACAACAGAGATGGAGAGGGGGGGGGAAACTACAGTCTTTTATGCACCCGATGCCTTTGTGTAAAGCAGGAGTTATTTTTCTCCGTTCATCAACAACACCTCGTCTCATTTCTCAAAACAGCAGCGTTTACAGCATTTCTTCGTGCTTTAGGGAGATGCATTAGTCCATCTGTTCTAGTATACACAAAATCTCATTCTCTTTATTATCTACACCACTTTCACGTTTCTCTGTTCTAAAGACAGGAATTAATGATAAGAAATCACCTTTTCCAGGGGATACACCGTCCTTGCCGTGTGTGTTTTATATGGATCAATGTTGAGATGATTCTGAATATGCAGTTTATTACTATGTGCATTATATTTCATCATGATAATGGGAACACTTTTTTTTACATACACAAACCCTACAGTGTGTCCTTGCTGCAGTGGGGATGCTAAACTGAGGTTGTGGTTTCTGTTTCATGTGCCTTGATTTGGGGAAAGATCTGTTTTTAATGCAGTATTTTTCCTGCCCTCTCAGCTGTTTTGGAAAATGTTAAAGGAATGTTTGCTGCAGAGGCTATATAACCAGGTGACGTGCAGGAGAACTAAGAGGGTATCAGCAGGAGCAGATGCAACTAAGCCAAGATGAAAAGCGCAATTAAATTAATTACTCCTTAACAGATCAAGATCAGTCACCAACAGGGCCTCGAGCTTTGCACTGGTCAAAGTCATAATCTCTTATTAGTTCTGCTTGCCCCATCCCACTTCTAAAATCTCATCCTTGGCTGCAGTCTACCGTGGACAGAGGCACTCCCCCCTAACCACCACCAAAAAAAGCCCCGGCGTAAGCATTTATTCGCTGCTCAGTCTTCGGAAAGTGCTTGCAGATGCATTACGGAGAGAGCAACTGCAGCTGAATTAACCAATCTGCATATTCAGGGGCTGTTAGGGGGAGATTGCTCCCGTGTGTTGGATGCGTGGAGGTGGGCGCAGGGGGCCGGACCTGAGTGAGACACACCACAAGGGCTGTGGGGAGAGACACAGGGAGGAGCAGAGCGTGGGGGTTTATCACGACGACTGTAGGAGGCCTTATAGAAACGGAGAGGGGTGGGGGGGGGGGGGGGGCAGCAGCTGGTTTTCCTTTCGGTACGACAGGTCTGTTATGTAAAAACAGTCGAAAGGATGGTTTCTTTTTTCTCATCTATAGGTGAGGGGCCCAGGGGGGTGGTTGGAGGTGATTGAGGGGGTTTGTGTGTGACACTGAGGGGGAGCTGGCCATGTATGATGCGTGTGAAGGTTGCGTGTGTGATCCACAGGAGGCAGATGTTGCTATGTTTCTGGAGGCTGTGACTCAGGAGTAAGGCATGCCTATGTTTCCTCTGATGGGACATATGGCTGGTGGCACTCTGCACTGTGTGTGTATGTAGTATAGCACATCTTGCAGCAATGCACTGACTTTACAGCAGCTGCAAAAATAAATACATATGAAACTGGATTAACTAGATAATTGTTAATGTATAATGTGTAATAGTGTTTCATGGTAAACGTTCAGTTTTATATTACATCCATACGTCAGGGTGTCATAAATGGATTTCCTGTAGCTCTCAGTAACTCTGTTGGATCAAAATACCCTCTTGTTCATTTCTTCTTCAAAGGATGCTGGGATTATAAACAGCAAAGACCTTGGTTGTCAGTGGAGGATTTGAAGAAAATGACTCGTGCTTCTGAATTGTTTTTATGGTCGCGCTTGTGTCCCTCATCTACAACAAATCATTTTGAAGAGACTCAAGACTCAAACCCACATAAATCCAAACAACTCCATTGACTTTCCTGCATGATTTATGTCAGGAGAAGAGACCTGGACAGTAAGCACCATCGGCAGCCGAGGATTAGTGAAAATAGCACTAAACCAACATCATTTACAATGTTTTCCGTTCCAAAAATGCAATCTATTAATACCACAATAACAAGCTTTCATTATAATTTTGGCTTATTTTCAAGGAGGACTTGATGTCCATGTTATTCCCCTCTGTTTGAGCTCTTGAGTGTGGGGTCAAGTGAAGGACAACCAGCAGAATGATGTAATGTTTGTAAGAATCAAGATGGTAGCCATGGTGGGGAAGTCAAGCATGAAGAATGAAACACGGGGAAGGTTGCCCCTAGACAAGTTCATCAATCGCAGGATTTGATGCTCCCGGTTGTGGCTGCTCTGTAGAATACATTGTCTGTTGATTGATTATCATGAGATGAACATGTTTTTGTGGAGGCAATATTTTGCAGATTTTATAGGCAGCAAATACACTTTGGATCTATTCTAATATCCAGTCATGGACATATCTTTGTTAATGCCCTGAATATAAACAATGCGTGTCAACTATTTATTAGGTCTGTACATTAATAATAATCTCATCACATAACCCTTTTTTATTACCTATCAATCTCATGGCATTTCTTGATTAATTGATTCATCATTTATCATTCGAGAAACTGGTAGCGACATGTGTTTTAGTTTTTATCGTTTCAGCTCTTTTATTGTTATCAACGATATAATTCAGTGACAGATCATCCTTTATTCATTGATGGTTGAAATGAAGCAACATGCACTGTGAGAAGCCTTTTATTGGTCTCAAATATTATACTGGTTCAAATCGTGTGAGATTTAATACAACAGAGCTCCATGTATGGTCGAAGAAATAAACACAAACATATTAAATAAAAAGCTTTTTCATTCTCATCTCAGCCAAAATGTCTATTCTGTGTTTGAGAATGAATGAAAGGAAGAAGTGTGTGTACATGTTGTGAATTTAGAAGTGTGTGTGTGTTGTATCATTGGTGTGTTTGTGTGTGTGTGTGTGTCACACGGCCTGCTGTGTTGCTGGACATGTAAGATGTGTGTTGATGCCCAGGGAGGCACCATATGCTGTTTAGACTCAGGAGCATCCCATCACGGCGGACCCGTGGGTGAACCACCTCAGCTCCTTCTTGTGTCTCCCTCCATCAGCTCACGCATGCATCTTCCGCCAGCAGGGGATGAAATCCACTTTCCTCACGCTTGTTTTTTTCACGCCACCATGAATAATTCTTCATATAGATTTTCCTTTTTGCAAGGTTGGAGGCGGTCATGCTTGACACAGATCATGTTCAGCTGAAGTCCTGCAGAGGGCAGAGTTTTACTATCTATATGTGCATGAACACAGTGAACATCCATGTTTGCCTATAGCAGATGCAATAGAAGAAGGAGCAGTTGGATGTACAGTGGGGATGTTGGGTTTAGATCTGATATGTGGTCATAGAAATGTTGTATTACTAGAAAACATATTATAAAAAAGTGCAGCGGCTAGAATGGGAAGAGTTGTTGGTACGAGGACTCTTGATGCTCATGTGGTTGGCAAAGTCAAGTAGGAAAACATAATTTAACCTCACCTGATGTATTACACAGGGTGCAACCTTGCACTGTTCTCTCTGTTAATAGAAAAATAATTGTGGTTTATTTTTGTATTTATTGATGAGTCAACCTGGAGTTGGGATCACAATGATATTCCAGTTGAATTAAGAAGGTGGAGATTGATAGCCTTGTTTGGCTTCTTTTCCGCAGTGCGGTAAATTACCCTGGGTGATTTTTCTCCCTTTTTCTTGCCTGTCACCGTTACCCCATCACCTGCCCTCCACAATGCCTCTTCGGTTTGGTCCGAAGGGAGCACCTGATCCCACACCACCAAGGCCTCTAATTGCTTTACTCTCATTCTGAGCGAGGGTGCTCCCCTGGGAAAAACACATGAATAGACTTATGAATCCAAAATAATTTAAAGGTCTGGTTGATGGGGAAAAAAATAAATAAAGCCACTTCATTAATAATTTAACTGGAAGGTCACGTCAAGGGTCACACGGCAGGTGTGGGTTTACACTTTGGGGGTAAAATATTTGTATATCTTGTGACATTATTTTTTAACATTGTGTGGTTTCAGGGCATTGCTTTAAAAGAGCATAGCGCTCAGTCACATTTCCCCTGAATAAACAATCGTTGATAACGTTATAGGTTTTAGAGAAATGAGTCTCCGTGGGCTTATGTGAGAAAAGCTGCAGAGTATTTGTGGTTAATTAACAGATATTTAATCTGCCGTCACCGTTTCCTGCTGTCTCTGAAATCACAATCGGATTGATCAGGATCTTGCTGCTTTAAAAGCTTTCATTCACCTCAAGGAATTCCGCTTCATGGTCTAGCACTGTAATCTGATCTATCAGTCTTCAAAAGCCAAATAATTCCCAACTCACCATGTTGCTGTTAGAGACCTCTCTATCATACACATATCCACATTAACTGATTGGAATTGTTCATCTTTATTGGCATTAGTGCTCACCCCCTGGGATAAACATACTTAGACGATTGCTTCTTTGCAACTGTACATGATGCTGTAGTTTCATCCAGAGAGGATTTGGATGTCGGTGGCCTGTTGTCACATGATCAGCAGGGCCCAGGATGTGAGGTCATTTCACGTCACCTGATATGTCTGTACTCTCAGCTGTTGGTGGGGAAAAAATGAGATGAGATTATAGGTTCATTTGGGGAATATTTAAAAATATGTATTTCCTCCCTCTACATGGGTTCTGATTTTATTTTATGAATGTTTTGCATCAGTAAATCCAGATTTGTGCTTTGTGAATCACACCCTGTATGTTCACAGGGTCAGAGAGCGCTTGTCTCCTTGTGTTATTGCCTGTAGCTCAACACCAATCTACCTTGCCGCCTTTCCACTGCAGCTAGTGCAACACAAAAAATGTCAAACATGTATGTCATTGCAGTTGACAGTCCAATTGTTATTGAAATATATTAACTATTAATTCCATTTGTACTGCAAGGAATCAAATCACAAAGAATCTGTTGTTTAATTGCTTTGGCCCTGGCATAAAAGATGAGTGCACTAAAGAGCAAAACAGGCTGCATTTTTGTATACATATTATAATGCATAATCTAAATAATATATATGTATTATTTTGTGGGACAGGTGTTACAATCACATACTGTCAAATCAGCTGCTAATAAGCTGGACAGAGATCAAGAAGCTGCAGCCAAAGTCTGTCTCCTGCATGGTTCAGCTGCATTTTACTGCTGCACGTCCTCAACTCTGCCTCACCGAGCTCACGCTTCACTCCTCTATAAAGCACCTTCTGAAGTGATGTTTCTAACTGCTGACTTTACAAGATATCTCATGCTAGATCATGGATCCTTGCTGCACCACGCATTCGTGAGGCATTATGACACCTTGTGTAAGGAATTTCTGTCCAGAACAAATGGGTTGGCTGTTAAGTCAGTGTGCTGTTTTTCCATGTTAGAGGTCAGTAATACTGACAGAGGACAACACGGGAATCACAGAAATACAAGCCTCTGTACAGTAGCCAGCTCACTCCCTTATTAGATTACATTGATGTACTTCAATTTGTAAAAACCAAAGACCGGATAACAAGATGAGAAGCACACCATTTTTTAGTATCATCTTGCAGCTTTGGCAACAGGGTGTCACATAATATCATCTATTCTTTCACAGTTGGATAAATGCATTTATTTTCCTCTGCTGCAGTGCTATGTTTAACGTCTGTCATGTCATTTGATAGCTGCAGTCATTAAAGCTCATGGATAGCCACGCCAACCTTTGCTTAGTAGGCGGTTTTCCTGACCTGTGCAGCTGAGAGGTGACTCACTCACCGTCAGGAGCAGTGCACTCTAAAAGCCAACCTGCTGTGAATTTGTAATTTGCTTTTCCACTCGTGTGATTTGTTCCTGCAGTTATACTCTGGTTTGAATCCTGTCTGTGTGCCTAAATGCGCTGATGGGGAGAGGGGCTGCATAATTCTGTTGCACGGCATGTGAACCTCCCTCTGTGCTGTTGGAGCCAGTGATGCAAACACTGTCGTAGCATTAACAGAGGGTATTTCAAGGGCTTCAACTAGGGATGCACCGATACCAATATCGGTGGTCGATACTGCGTTAAATACTCGTACTCGCATCGGTTTCAATGGCCGATACCAAGAACCGATACTCACTCAACAGTATTTCACTACAACAAACTGGTCGCGCTTTGTGAAGAAGCAACCCCGTGGCGGAGCCGGAGACACTCTTCTCTGTCTCAACTGTCTCAACAGTCTCAACTTCTGAGCAGCCAATCACGCTATCCAAGTTGTTTTGCCGTCCAATCAGATGGCCAGTTTGTCTCAACAGCAGAATCTGGAGCCGCCATCTTGGATCCTCGCTACGCAGCGCTCACTTCTTTCAATAGACAGGAGAAAAGTGAGACGCGAGTACAATACAAGACTTTATCGATATTGTGCTTATTAACCGGTGTTGCATACGTGTGTATGACATATTATTGCTCATATTAGTGCTCTTGTTAGTGGCTGACAGCCCCGGAGTTACTTGTAATCAGTCCGTCCCAACGCGACGCAAATGTTTCGCGCGACCAGATTACATGTAAAGTCTATGCACAGACGCGTGTGGTTGCGACAGACGCAAATTTACGCCGGCGGCACGTTAGACGCGAGAGTTGAAATTTTCCATATTTAATACATCTATAATTGAGAAGCTCTGCGCGTCATCACCGCCGTCCTGCCGGTTTGAATCAAACTGTTGCTGATCCACCAGAAGTAGCGCTGGCAGCGGCCTCATTCAGACGCTGTTGTGCGGCTACGGATGATATTATTGTAGCCGAGTGTCTGTTGTGTGTCTATATTTGTAATTCTAATAAAATGAAAACACGCTGCAGGGTAACTTGAACCACTTTTTTATCTCCTTCACACACGTATATCCCACAATTCCACTCTTTTCCTTTCCGTTTGTCCCTCCACAATAAAAGCACCGGAAACATAACTTGGAACACAGCTTCCTATATAATTGCTCGATACCTAATATTATCGCTTACATTATGAACCCGGACACGGGGGCGTTTTATGGTCCGACATTAGAGGGACTTCCACAAGAAGTTTAAAGCTTGGGATAGCCTTCTGTTAATTTTGTACTATAGGCTTGACATAATCTGCAGAGGATAAAATAAAATCTGCCTCCAAATTAATTGCACTTTCATGGAGACCAAATCTAAGAAGTATCGGTATCGGTACTCTGTATCGGCAAGTACACAAATAAAAATATCGGTATCGTATCGGTTTGTAAAAAATGGTATCGTTGCATCCCTAGCTTCAACAGAGATACATTAAGCAGCATTAGCTCACATCAGAGCCGATTCAAACACATGCAGAAAACGTTTACGTGCATGCATTTCCAGAGGGGTTTAATAGCTTGATTACATTTCTACTGCAATACTTTAGCTTCTTTAAATACCATAATGATGATGATAACTGATCTAACTGTCATTCATGCTCAGTGAGTATATCCTGATATACTGCCATAGTTTGCATGTAATCACCATCAAAAGATACTCAACAAAACTGTAGAGGGGCAGGTCACGGATACATATATTATTTTTTTAGCAGTTTCTTTGTTCCTATATTTACAACTGCTGTTTTCCATATATTGTTTTTCTACAGGATATAAATGACTGCCCTTGTTTATCTAATTCTTCTGACCTTGTCCAACTCGCATTCTTCCATTCAAGATGCCCCCGCCCCCCCCATCTCCTTCAAATCCTCCAATGGAATCTGCGGCAAGTCTCCCTACGTCAGCAACATTGCAGGACCTCTGTGCTCCTCCAGCATTACATTCAGCCCCTATCTTCTCCTGCACTCATTAGTGCCAGAGGTAGAGGTGACAAGAACGGTCACCCAATCTCAAAGTGATAAAATGCACAACAGAAGGTGCTGCAGAGAATTAGCTACTTCTGGAGAAACCCGCACAACAACTAAAGTGCATGCAATGGAGTCTTAAGAGTGGAGTTTGGTGCAGTGCACAATTTACATTCTACTGTATATTGATTAAATCTGTATACCCCATGGGAAGGAGTATTGAGCATCGTGACTGTAGGGTGGATTTTAGTTCTATCCTCTGCATTTTAAATGGCTTTATGCAGCATGTCATTACTACTTAAGTAGCCTACCTCAGCTTTCCCTGTAAAGACTTTATGTTTGCAGTAGTTAAAAGTGATGTCCAAATGGATTTCTTTCGTACCGTCTTTCGCATTCAAAACAATATAACATCAAATGGAACTATGTTCCACATTAAGGGCCTAGAATTTTCATTCGTTGCAGCATATTTTAGAGAAAGCTATAATTTTGAATTAAATAGCTGTTTCTCCTGATTGTGCAGAAAACACACACACACACACACACACACACACACACACACACACACACACACACACACACACACACAAAGGGATAAGGGATTAACCATCTTGTCCTTGTCCAGTCCTTTGTTTCAAAGGATGTCCAATCAATCAAACCACTGTTTTTTAATTCGATCTGTCAAATCAATATTAAGGCCTGCTTAACATAACAAAGTTCTTTGATTCATTGGCATATATTACATGCATCTGGAAGTTAAGTGCTGGGTGTATAGGTTTTAACATGAACTATAAATATAATACTGCATCTTGCTGTTGAATTACATCAGGCATAAAAAAACACTGCAGAAATTATAATATGATCAGTTTTAAACACGCATCTCTTAAGGAGCATGAGGGCAATGTAGATTCACTCTCACTGCAAACAAGCTCTCCATAGCTCTTTCATCTCACACCGATTTATTAGCGCCCTGTTTGATCAGGATGCTTGTTAAAAGCTCTTTAAGATAAATTACAACCCCGTACGTCACATGCAGCAGAGGGAACGCTTAAAATGCTTTGTGTGCACAAAGGTCTGTTTGGCCTTCTGCTGTCTACCTGTAGTCTGCTGCACCACGAGGGCAATATGGAAATCATATTACCTGGAAAAGTAAGCTATTCTTGTAACTCATTCGAAGTTGAAACAGATAATAACTGGCCTGTTTTTAACTGTTTAGCTGCAGTACCAGGTTCTCAAATCTGTAATATTGCCATTCTGTAAAATACGTCCTTGTGAAGTTTTATGGACAAAAATGAAAATCGTTAGACCTAAATTAAAACCAAACCGATTTTGGAGATTTTCTTGCCAATCTTTCTAATTTCTTTTCAGATCAACACAGTTGACACAAAAAATGGGCCAATGAAAAATACAACATTTGTAGTACACCATGCACATCTATTTCTTATTTTGCAATAGGCCTAGTTATTGTAAACCTTTAAAATAAGTAAATAAATAAATAATGTTGAACATAGATTAACCATCAGTCCATACAATAAAATAGATTGGTATTATTTTGAAAAAACTAATAATACCCTGCAGAATAGCGTTGCAGTATTATATAACATTGTTACGGTCTAATATGGAAATGTGTGCAGTGAGAATGCCATTGGGACGTTTCTGTGATAGCAATGCAGTAGACTTCTGGAAAATTAGGCTTTGTATTATTTATCTTTGTCAGGGTATTTTCCTTATTAATTGATGCATTTGAAATAGACGACAAGGCGATATAATAGTCGCATCCAGTTCTACAAATAAAGTGGGCACTGCTGTGTTCACGAAGAACTGTCTCATGAAGCCTCTTCGGTGTGTGTTCATCCTCATCGACGACCGCTTGTTCTCACGCTGGAATGGCGCTTGATGCTGCTGCTGCTGCTGCTGCCGTGGACAGCCTCTCTCTGCATCCCATCCCTACCCCTCCCACCCCGCGGACAAATCCGAATGGTTTCTTCCAGGCGAACCTGTCACTGTCACCGCGGCGGTGACGGCAGCCGAAGTGTGAGAGCAGAGTGTGTGTGGGGAGGGAGGGAGGGAGGGAGGGGGGGGGGGGGTGGGGGGAGAGAAGGCTTCATCCACTGCCTGCCATTGCAGTGCGGCGGCTGCTGCTCTGGAGCCACACCAGGAAGACCTTTCCATTCCCTTTTCTGTAAGAATTTCACAAGCACGCCGCGAGGACCATTGCTTTTACGAAAGGTGAATGGTTTTCTTGTTCTGCCCGTGATTACGTCATTTCGGGAGAGCGTATTTCTCTGCAGCAGCAGCAGCAGCAGCAGAAGCAGCTGACTGGACGTGTGTCTCTCTGCGGGCACGAGCGAACGATAACGGTTCGGTAACTTAGCTACCGCTCTGCTAGCAAACTGTATCTACCCGCTATGCTAAGTGGATAGCTAGTTGCCCAACATGATAATATTACCTTCCAGCTGACAGCATGAATAACGGTGTCCATTGCCCTATTTATTTATTTTTTTTGCGGAGCTTGCGTAACCGATAACGTCAAGGGACAAACTGCCTGGCGGTTGAGCTGTCAACGGGGGACAAGTGCGCGCAGCGTCCAGGTAACATTAGCTGTGATGAGCTAGCCTAGCTCCTGGAACAAAATGTCGGCCAGCTTGGGGTTGATTTGACCAAGAGGGTGTAAAGGGGGCACACGATTAATTAAGTGTTAAACTGCTAGAGGCGAGGAAGGAGCGGCGTCGCGAGGCCAGCTGCTACAAATATGACATCGGGTTTTTTAAATTAGACGGAAGGTCAAGCGGTGGCTCGCCGTGTTGTGATGGTCCGTGAGTCAAACTTATGTGGGTCTTTGGTGAAGCTAGGTAGCAGTTGGCTCACGGTAGCTTTTCAGCAGGCTTAAGTTTGGGTGACACTGAAATACCTGCTCGCCTGCCCCTGCCCCTGTGTCTGTCACGTTACCAGCTGTCATAATAATGTCATGTCAGCTGTGTTTGGGGGCTTTCTGGTGAGCTACAGCCGGTGTTTGGTTAGCATCACTCATATAACTATCTAACGCTAGTTAGCTGTTTAGATTTCCCTAACAAGGAACAGACTGCTGCCAACATGAACCAACAGCTAGCCCTCTAGTATCACCTGGTCAATAATGCACTGTATCGTTTTCTTGACTGCTATAGTTTGTTTTGCTAAAAGGTCCACCTGTACTGCATTGCATTAAGTTATTAAGACTAGTCATGGCTACAGCTAATATATGAACGGATAACATTGTACACTGCTTATTTTATTCACTGATGTGCAAAATTACAGTATGGGGATCCGGGATATGAAAAAATGATCCTGGATACATAAGTAAGAGATTCTTTTAAACATAATCGTGATTCAATGTGAATTTCTTAATTTATCCTTAAAGCAACATATTTCACAACCTCTGTTTAGATTACAGAATGTATGTGAGCATCATTAATAGTGGTCAGAATCTGGTATTACGTCTGCTCTTGGTGTTGCCATTGTCGCCCAGCACATGGATGGTGTGAGGTGGATCGGTTGGTCCGGTCACAGAATTTAGTTGTCTGATTTGTTTTGTTTCTATAATGGCAACATCCTTTGAATGTAAAACATTCACTAATATAACATGTCTTATTTTACTATAGCATATCTACATTACAATCTATAATTGGAAATCTATCAATGAAACTATGATGATTCATTACTGCACATCGGCGTGTTGATGTGCTATGACTTAAATATGTTATCATTACTGGCCTCATTAATGGCTACATGAAATGAAGTGGGTGAGGCACAATTCAGATGATATTTGTGGCAGCCATTAGATTGTTCCTTTTTCATTGTTCATTGTTTTTTTTAAATATATTATTCAGTTGGCAGTGTTGCGCAGGAGATGTTTCTGGCAAGCATGTCGCCTGAAAAAGGAAAGAATATCTAGATGCTCAAGGGCAGCCATACATGTTGCCCTGTAAATCTTGTTGACCTAAGCTGTCATGGGAGCAGCAGTCATCTGAGTCACTGTGGTTTTGGAAGGACGGATGTATCTGATATTTTGCCTACCTAGGTTCAATTTGACTGGAGTTTTGTAGTCCTATGTATTTGACGAAGCTATGTGGTATGAGGGGCTTATCTTGCTGGTTAATGCATACCAGTGTGACAACAGACGTACCAATGAGACTGCATTACGGTGTTAATATCATGCATGTTGACACTTTCTATCTTTTTTTAATCGTAGGTATGCTCACATAAATGCCAAGCCAAATGGCTTATTTTATTCATATTAAAGAGATCAAAGTAAATATCCTCAGGTACCTCTTTGAAGAGATCAATGTGGACAGAGGGACTGCTGGAAAACAATGCCAAAATAATGGTGAGCTACTGTGAAGATGGCACATGTTTCAGTGTTAGTGATACCCTAGAGGTGCTACTACAAAGAAGATTATTGAGTGAGTTAGCCTGCAATGAGCTATCCTTGAGTATATATATGCTAACAACACCATATATTATTTTGTATAATTAATATTGTTGTAAAATGTTCATCTGCTGAGAGGTGAGACTTCAAACTGACATGGACTTATGACACTAATTGTTTCACCCTGCTTGAGCTAATAGATCTAATCCCTTTTTTCAATATAGGAGGATTTTCTGTTCTGCATTGCAGCCTAGTTTAATCCCCTCTTTATGTCCACTCAAATGTTACTCTGCATGCTTTCTTGGCACAAGATGAATTCAATTGAACTGGTGCCAATAGAGAGAGGTTGTTGTTTTTAAAACAAAAGTCACACATCTCAGCATGTATAGATAATTTATTACATTAATGTTTTTTGTGTCGTCTGTTTTTAGTCAACCTTCACAACGAATTCCAGGGACAAAATATAATGCAGTAGATTGCAATATGCATACAAATACCCATTGCCAATTGACATTTTTGTCGGTCAGGCTTTAAATATCGTACGTCTATTATCTTTGGCTCCTTACATATTTTATACTATCACATTTTTAGGCTACTTTTTGGCGATATATGAGTTGTTGGGAGATTGATTAATGGGTGCTGTGCACATTGAAAGGTCATTGCTTTGATACATGTCCACACTAAGAGTTCCTATCAAACACCTTTTAGAATTATGGCATTAAAGTCCATGTCCCCAACATACAGTATGTCTCTGTGTGGGCAAATGGCATGTTTATGTTATGTTCATAGCTCCGGTTATACAGAAGCTTGCTTCAAGTCCATCGTAAATCCCAATTTGAAAGGGGTGTGAAACTATCAGGATGAAGAGGCTTGCAAAATCTCTCATCAATCACATTTCAACAACGAACCTTTCTTTTTCTTATAGCGCAGAAACACCCCTTATCATTACTGTTTCTCATTGGCTCCGTTGTCCTCATTTCAATCACTGTGACTGAGAGAAGGCGGGGTGCAGGTCAGTGGCTCAGCTTATCGGCACATTCCTGCCCTCTTATGTGCTCTGTGTTGGGCACTGATAACTTCCACAGGGCTGATTGAGTTCAGGGGCTGATTTCCTGGTCCATGTGTTGAAGACACACTCAGGCTCTGGTTATGATCACTGCCTCAAGCTGTGGATTCTGAAAATAGACTGCGCTCACCCTGAGCCACTGTCCCTGAGACAAGTATAAGGTTTGAACTTTATTTATTTATTATTGTAATATTGATTTGTGGAAAGTAAACCCAAACTCAAAGCAGGAGTCAATTTCTTTTAATGTTTATTGTATAATTTCCTTAGTTTTCTTAAGAAAAACCTGCTAACTGCTTAGCACCAAACAGCGACTAGATGGTAAATAAATGGGAGCATTTAGCAAAAAAGGAGTCACATACCTTATCGGGAGTAGGTGGAGTTAAGAAACTGACCTAACAAGAGTGAAAATTTGACTTAAAATAAGCAGGTGTAGAGAAATACGACTTCAAATTACTGATAAAAAAAAAAAGACAACCAGCAATACAATATGTCTTGTCTCCACTGAGGAGCGTGTACTGGGTATACACTGTTGGATAAAAAGTACACAACTCATGTCAGCATTAATATTATGACAGATAATAAAGTAATAACCGCTAATTATCATACTGTCTAAACACATTTAATGAGATCACTTGTTAATTACAGTGTTGACAGTCATTCTCGGTGTTTAGCACATCAAATAAGGTTTGCCTGCCGGCTTCCTCCATTTTGGAAACTGATATACAATCATTGGTGGTTATAAATACTGCAGCATTATGTCTATGAAAAGCGGTTCTCATAAGGTTTCTGTGTTTTCACTCATCCCTCACCTAAATTGTTGCCACTCCAGTAACTTTATGTCAAGCATTCCTCAGATATGACCACTTTGGTTTGACTTCTATTATCTTTCTAAATAAAATATTAAGAATATATTTATATAGGTGCAGGTATAGAAACAATGTCTCGTCAAAATGGGCAGTTGCGGAAAATATCTGTTTTAATATATACTACAACTCAGTAAAAACAATACAATTATCACCTCACAGTACATTGCTCAAGTATCCATAACTGAAAAATAAAATGTCACAGAATGCTCGAGTAATTGTGGTGTAAAAAAGAAAACGTCGTGAAACTGAAAGTGCTGAAACTTTTACATGATAAACATTAAGATTAGTGCAACAGCAGAATAGCTTTACAGCTTGAAAAGTAAGTCCAGTTGTCTGAACCACAATTCTTGTGATATAATTGAAATGTGCTGGCAAAGAAAGATTTATAAGATTTGTTTGGCAGAGTTTAATTACACTCTTGCATTCTGTAGTCACGAATGAAGTCTTAAAAGAAGATGTAGTAGTGGCTAAACTGCAGACCTGAAAGCATTTAGCTGCTTGGGTTCCTTACATGCCTCTTTAAGTTGATGTAGAAATAATTAATTTGGAGTCTGGTAGTCAGAAGCTGGTGGAGAGAGCATGCTATGTGTGGAATCTGTCACCACTCTCCGGCTCTGCTCGGAGGGATGTAAATTTAACTTGTTTCCCTTGCCAGCGGTGATTGGGTGTCCGTCAGGCTTGTCCAACTCGATCATTATCCTGACTGATGTGTGTGATGTCATGGCCCACATGGCCTTTGTTTTTGGGTTAGATCCATGTTTGTGAAATTGTAATTTCACTGTATCTCCATTTGGCAAACCTGGGTGCTTTGTTTTGGCTTTTAAGGTATTGTTTTCTTTTTCTTTTCCCCTCCTGTCATTGCAAGTTGTGGATTTGTTGTATATTTTCACTACGATGCATTTCTTTTTTCAGTCTAAAATAAATCTGTAACACATGAAATTACATTCTTAGCTGCATCACCCATTTACTGTATGTGGATGCACAGTGCCTCCATGTCATACTTCCTGCACACACATATATATATATATATATATATATATATATATATACACATGTAAATCATGCTCTTATGTAAATGATCTGTAATATTATACACATGCGTTTATGTCAATGAATAATTTGCATGGACAAACAAACAAATATCTTACAACGGCTGCACATGATGTTTGTTTGTCCATGCAAGTTATTCATTAATGTAAACGCATGTGAATCACCTTCAACACTGTGGTTTGGATTGATGGTGTATAAATAAATACGTTGAGTAACAGTATTGCTATACGAACATTTGGTTTGGGTGTTATTCAACTGATGTGCTACACGTCCTGTCAAGCCTCTGCAAAAGTCCAACACTTTATAATCAGGCATATACGAAAATGGCTCCAACATTGGGGAAGTGAAATATAGTCCATCAACCACACGGACGGCCTCAGTATGTATGTGGTTGGAACATACTGCAGATGCTGGAAGTTTCCTTAGGATGAATTCACATGTTTGTGCAGCCATGCAGTATTACCCTCTATATACAACACAGAAGTCTTAATGGGGTAACATGATTTAACTACTAAAACAAATTCTGACAAGTTGTCTAACCTTGTCCTCTAAATTCTGCTTGATTGGATACAAACTACCTAGATGTTTTTCACAGGATAGAACAATGTTCTTAGTTTGCGTTTGTTGCAAACTGCAATGCAGTAAGCTCTTTTCTTAATGAAGCCCCTTTTAGTTGCCACACTGTAAACCCCATCATAACTTGGGCTGTACAATAATGAGCATTTCCTTTGGCAATCTTAAGTGCAGCCTGTTGAGTTTATTTTCCCATAAAATAGTTGAACTTGAGCTACTTTGAAAGAGCTGCAAACACAATTAGTTGTGGTAGGCTACTACCAGTTCAGCTGACCCATAAAGAGAATATTGAATCAAGAAATCAGTAATAACTAGCCTTTTAAACATTGTTTTGCCCTACAGATGTCAGAATTTCCTCCCTCATTGAATGTGGGATGTTATACGAGTCACATGTGCCTCGTTGCTTTCCTCTCATTCTGCCTGGACCTCTCAGGTTTCATTTTTTTGTTGTTGCATTTGGTTTTATCTGCTTCATTAGCAACCTGTTAATATAGTTGGTGTTGGAGGTGCGTTTTAATGGAGATTTTATTTGCGTTGTCTTCAGCTGCAGTGTAAAAAACTAAGTAAAATGTCCTAATGTGTTTATTATTAACTGCCGGTAATTTATCCTGGATGGGATGCCGCTGATACTTAAGCATAATTTATGCATGAAATGCAGCACACCTGGGGTAGAGGGGCGTAATAATGTTTCACATGCAAAGAGAACCGATGGATTCTGCTCTGGCTCAACCCGGCACCTCGAGGGTTAAGTCCGATACAGCAGTTTACACTGCGGATGGATGTTCGCTAGTACAGAGGAGTCCCATGCTGTAGCGGAACTGCAGATCCCACACAGATCGCTGCCAAGCCAGAGGGGATTTGCTTCGATCCCATGAGAGAGTTGGAGTATTTTAAAGAGAAAGATGTTTAGGCAGGAGGCAAACCTTTTGCGGGGCAGAGGAAGCAGGAGGGTGTAGCTGCAGGGCGTGCTTCTTAATGCCTCACCTGTGGTCGTAATTTCAGTTGTTCCAGATCCAAGAAAAGAGAAAGGAAGGTGGGGGTCAGTCCCTCCTAGCACTGATTGGTGCGGTTGTGCGCTGAGGCTGCTGATGTGCGTCTGCAGGAATCTCCTGCTGGATTTACTGAGGAGTTGCTGGAGGTTGGAGTCGCCTTTTTGTTTGTGTTTTCTCTGTAGTGGCCAGGATGAATTTATGTAAGTACCTCTGATCTTGTATGCATCCAGTTGTATCTGAATACTTAAGCAACACATCAAAAAGATAGAAGGGATGAGGTGGAACTTTGTTTTACTTTAGCCTTTAAATATTGCTTGTGTGTGTGTGTTGTCATGGCTGTAATGGTTGGCAATTAAGTTTTTGGTTCAGAACTAATAGGATTCATCTGTTAACCTCCTTATCACTCGTGCATTGCTGCATCTCTCTGTTATCTCCCAATTCCATTAGAGAGCCACAATACAGTGTCTAACCATGTTGTATGTGCAGAGTGCCACTTATCTCTCAGGGGACCCCCTGACTGGTGCTGAGGCATGGGCCCTCATTAGCATGTGAATATGTTCTCCGAGGCTGGGAGATTTAGCAGTTGTCAGCATTCCCTAGAACATCGTTTTCAATTTCTGAAGTGATCAATCATCATATTCTACTTGTTTGCTGCTTCACTGCCAGCAGCCACAGTGGAGTGTGATCCTGTTGTTGTTTTCTGCCTTTGGCCGCAGTGAAACTTGCACACTGTCCTGAAAGTACCCTTGTTCTAGCAATTTGTTCACTGCTGGCATGCCAGTCGCTTGTGTCAGTGTCATTCTTGGTTGGATTTAATGATCGTATGGCTCTGACGACTGAGAACTTTGGAACAAATGAGAGGTTTCTTTCCCTGCTGGAGACTGAGCCATTTAGCTTTATTGCTGCTCTTATCATGTGGGGATCTGCAGTTGTAGGACTGTGGAAGCTCATTTGGGTCTCAAATGAGGATCAGAAAAAGTGGTGTCTTATCTCAAACTGATACTAGAAATATAATTAATAAGTATAAGATGAATGGAAGAAAAACCTAAGTTGGTTCTGCTAATCATCAAAATTCAATGCTCAACATGTAATTTGGTACCACTCTGTGTATCACGAGTATCCCAGCATCAACAGTACATTTTCACTGCACTTGCACTGTAAAGGCTTTGTGAAAATGATCTACCTCTCTGTTTTCCTCAGGCCTTACAGACAAATCCAACAAATGGGCACTAGAGAGATAGTGAATGTATTTTCTATGCTGTAGTGCATCATTTGTTCCAGTCAGTCCGTGGCATTTAATATAACAAGAGGTTATTAAATGTTCTCCAGTGTTCATGCTGCAAGTTTCCCTTAAATCACTCTGTTGCAGCATCACAACGGCAGAATTAATGAGAGCTATTTTTAGCCACTCTTGTCCCAGAGCGGTCAAAATTGAATAAGGTTCTGCCTCACCCCTAAACCATACTACAGCACAAAATCTATTCTCTTAGTCAGATAATTGAACACCCCACCACATTGCCTCAGTTCCCTCTTTGGAAGAAATATGATTTTGTGTTTCTGCTGAATAGAGAGTTGGGGAGCCAGCAGTCTTTAATTTTAATGATACTCCAAAGTGAATACAAAATGAGAATACCAAATGAAACACCATCTCTGAGCTTCCCCCATCTCTGGTCGTATGAGGCTGGTATTGTGGGGACTCATTGGTTTTAAGGATTTGTGTCAAGTAGATATTATTATTCTGTTTTGGTGCAGATCTTATACTTGACACAAAGTGTGGATTAATAGAATGTGAGTTACTACTTGTAACATAGCAAATCAATTACCTTCACTGCTTGGTTTCAGGTGGGTAATGGTTGACTGTTTTCTGTCTTTGTGGTAGCTACAGTACATCATCTGAAAAGGGAAGAATTAGATTAAGGCTAAAGTAAGTTAAAAAAACAATGAATTCAAGGTATTTCTGCTAATGGAACAAGTGAAAATACACTTGACTTGAAATGTAGGGCTTTTAAGACAGATATCTTGAAATAAAAAATAATTTTGAGCTATATTAGTCTAAAAACTAGTCCTACTTTTGTTGAAAACATAATTTACATAAATGATTAATACATTATCAAAGTAGCTTTTGATTGAACTTTAGTTGATCGACTAATTGATTAATGAACTAATCGTTTCTAATTTACAGTAATAGAAAAATCTCTAGGTGGAGTAAATTGATTCCCATGTGGAATTTATACCTTAAAAAGGCTGATGTTTAAGTATTTCTTTGACTGGCATGTTTAAATAGTTTGTTCTGCCAAAGAATAAAACCACACCAGGTTTATTGAATTATTGTGTCATTTACCATTTATATATTGACATAGTCCATTTTGCCCACAGCTTTCCTGTCCTTGTCCTTTGTCCACTCAGTGTGCGATCCATCTGTCTTGTAGTCCATCTGTGTTGTAGTGCTGGCTCCCAAGTTGCCTGGTTGTAATCCCCCAAGCATGACCCAACCAACATGGTGCGTCTCGGCTGTGCAGCGGCTGCCAGCTCTGGCTTGTGGCTTGAAGCTTCTGTTGGCACCAGTTGTTTGTGGCCATAAAGGACGTACACAACAGTGCCACAAAAACTCATCAGTCACTGGAAACTGAGGCGACTTTAGTAAAAACTGTCCACACGAGCAGCACAGAGTCGTCTCAAGCGTTTCCCTTCTCTTTCTTTTATGTTTACTTGACCTTTGAGATTAGTGTCTTTGCCTCTGAATAGAGCACCAAGATGTTCGGCTGTGAGACTGAATACAGAATGCCATGCGGTGTAGTTTTGGGTTTTATTGTGCTGCAAAGCACTTCTTTTTTTTGTTTGCAATCTTTGTTAATCCCTACAAAGAACAGCACTTTTGAGGTAACATGTTTTGTTAGTGAAGACTGTGTTTCGAGACACATGATTCCACAAAAAAGAGGGCTAGTTTAAAATTCAAAAAAGCTTTTGTTGCTAAATTAATTCAGCTGTCTTTTTTTTATACCTCCCACGGTTGAGAGGAACCTTCAGACACGGCCTGAAAATGTCAGGCCATTGGAACAACACCACTCTGTTACCAGAGCAACACGCTCTGCAGGAGGAGAAAGCAAAATTACATCCCTTCAAAGGTGTGTGTGTGTGTGTGTGTGTGTGTGTGTGTGTGTGTGTGTGTGTGTGTGTGTGTGTGTGTGTGTGTGTGTGTGTGTGTGTGTGTGTGTGTGTGTGTGTGTGTGTGTGTGTGTGTGTGTGTGTGTGTGTGTGTGTGTGTGTGTGTGTGTGTGTGTGTGTGTGTGTGTGTGTGTGTGTGTGTGTGTGTGTGTGTGTGTGTGTGTGTGTGTGTGTGTGTGTGTGTGTGTGTGTGTGTGTGTGTGTGTGTGTGTGTGTGTGTGTGTGTGTGTGTGATTTCTTCTGTTTTGCTTTTTTTGGGATTATACATCCCATTAATTTTATGGTAATTTATTTGTGTTGGATCAGACAGTGAGCATTCTCTAATCATATTTTCCAGACAACAAAATCCCATTTCTCACAAACGCAAGGCCTAAACATTTAATGTTTGTGTGTGCGTGTTTGTATTATGCTTCATAAATAACGTAGGAATGTCAACTGGAAACAAGTACCTCCCATAACGTTGCAGTTTAGTGGCAAACCATCCATAAATTTAGACGAAACGTTAGAGTTCTTTGCATCAGCGTTTCCACAGGGCTGATCAAGAAGACACAGACATAAATCCTCCTCCCCACAGAGCAAACTTTCAGTGAGAATTCATGCCTCTGTTTTCTGCAGTCTTGATAATATTCAGATGTCTTTTTTTTTTTTTTCAAATGCAATGTATTCAATGTAAAAGGCCAGGGGGAGTTCCTCTGTTCAATCCTTTGTCCCCTGTCCTTGCATGAGTCCCACCATACGCTGCTTGAGGAGTTTGTGACTGTTGCTGCCAAGCTGAGAACGTCTGGAGCCACTTGTGGCCATTTATTCAGCTGCCGGTATTCCCAGACACTAGCTAAAGATGGCACTTGGCTGACAGGTCGACAGACGAGAGGACGACGTGTTGAAGGAAGCCTGATTGTACAACGATAAACAGGACGGCAGCAGAGACAGTCGGATAAACTACTTCCTCGGATTTTGTTTTTCTAAATGTTCGCCTGTGGCTTATTATCACTATAGGGAATTTGATAGCCATACTATCAGCAGGTTGGCGTGCTGATGTGGTGCAGATTCATCTTCAACATGAAGTTGAGCTGACACTTGCGAGACGTTTCGGGTATGAAGCTGCCAACGAGGTGGCAGTGATGTCAGCCGAGGGTCCAAGCACCGAAACTGATGCTGCTTTTAATGTAAGGTTCATCTCCCGTTGCTCGTCTGTCATCACACTTTAATGTGCCGCAACGTGAGAGATCTCTCTTCCCAATGAGTCCTCTGCCTCGGTGGCCGTACTGTAAGTGTTTGAGGTGTCAAAGAAATTACCAGCAAAGCAGCAGGAAAATGTGAGATAGTCTCGCCTATTAAGGTCACACTCTTAGATCAATTTACATGACAAATGGGGGTTATTTCATTGGGCGCTGTGATGTGAATTGTAATTTTCCCCAGAGGGATGAACCTCGTAGTATTTTATATGCAGTCATTGAATGGCTAATGTGTTGTGAGATTGTGGTGGAGGTGGAATGATCTAGAAGAAGAGATAAGATAAGAAGTAGGCTGGGGCGCAGAGGACAGTGCTGACCCAACAGCTGAAGGAGGTGACCTTCAGCTCATCCTCTGTGAAATTGAAGCACATCCTCGGTCACATCTACAACCAAAGACTTCCTGTTAGTGTAGCCTCATTGTATTCAGCAGGGTTTTTATCATTGTGTTGTATGATTGTATTAAATGCCTGGGAAACATGGGACCTCATACTGTGAATGTAGGAGGGAGGAGTGTGTGGTGGTAGTGTGTGTGAGTGCACTGCAGATAAAACCAAGCACAACACAGTGCTATCTGCCTCACTGTAAATAGGTAACAGGGAAGCAAACTCAATAACCTGCTGGGTGCAGCCCTCTATGTGTATAGTGGCTGTGACAGTTTCCATCCTTATTAGATTCGGCATGTGAAGAGCCCACTGAGACTGCGTTTGTCTTTTACTAGAAACTTTTAACTTGGTAGAGGGGATGGAGTGGAAATGCTATTATTGTCTTCCATAAAGCGTATGATTTAGACTGTTCACTGTTCCTACTTAATGTTTTCAGTATGCACTTTTGTTTTCTACATTTGACAGTGCAGGCTTTAGTTAATTTCCTCCTTTTATTTCCAGTGCCGGACTTATGCAAATCATAATATAAAACAAGTTTCTCCGGTGGCTATTCATTTTCTCAACTCAAGATAATGTTAAGTATACTGCAGAAGCAACGGGTGTACATCTGTGCCTGGAAGCTGAAGTGTACAGATTATGAAGGCAATTAGCGAGATTGTGCCGATAACATCCACATTATTCACTTAGAATATGGAGGTCCGTCCTGCTGACTTAGATACAGGTTAAATTCACAGTTCTAGCTGCAGTGTGAATCCATTTTAGGATCAAACTCTCTTGAACATGGAAATGTTTACATTCATCATTTTAAATACTTATTTTGCATGGTCTGTGACTTATTGTGTTTTGACAGAATAATCAAGAAAATATTAACATTTAAGAATCTTGAACCAGTTACTTTTGGCCATATTTTCTCTTCTGCAGGTGTCCCTACTGTGATAAGATGATCACAACAACAATACTGTTTTTCTGTCTTCCAGAGTGCAGCAATGGAGGAGACTGTCATTTGGGAACAGCACACAGTAACACTACACAGGGTAGGTATCTGTGATCCTCCCTCAGATGGTCTTTACTTCTGTCTGTATCTTGTCCTGGTCCAGATAGGTCTCTACCCTGCCTGTTTTTGCTATCTCTGCTTCCATCCCCCATCCCTGCATTTTTCTTCCCTCCTGTTTCCAGGATTACATCATGTAGGAAGTGTGCTTACTGTGTACACAGTTGCAGGTGGAACAAACAAAAGTATCACAGTCATCACAGTGCGTTTCCTCTGCATAAATTCTGTCTCGCATTTTTGTCTTGGGAGCCTAAATTACAGACCCTAAAAGGGCCTTTTGTGCATTTAAACTACACTGAAGATGCTATCTCGCTACAGTTACAAGTTTACGTGCTTGCTGGCAGTTAAACATACTGATGTTGTGTACCTTTTGTAATAATGTAGATTTGGTTAACTGTCAAATAGAATGGTTCAATGGAATATGTACATATATGCATATGTTCTTTCTTAGTCAGTCAGCTCTGTCTATCTGTATCCAGACTTTTACATTATGTTCAGTATCTTGGTCCTCACAGAAAGCTACATCAACATCCTAATCTATGTTCTTCTGTATGCAGGCACCAGGGTTTGGCTTCGGGATAGCCATATCAGGAGGTCGGGATAACCCTCATTTTCAGAGTGGCGAGACCTCCATTGTCATTTCGGATGTGCTGAAAGGAGGCCCTGCAGAAGGCCTACTGCAGTAAGAATTTGCTCTATTATTGGCAGCCTGGTCAAATTGCAAGTTATCGGTATTAAATTACTCATCCTGCTACAGAGAGACTCCAGCATGTCTCATATCTCCGTGTCCCTTCTCTAGGGAAAATGACAGAGTCGTTATGGTCAATGCTGTCTCCATGGACAATGTGGAGCACGCGTACGCAGTCCAGCAGCTTCGTAAAAGTGGGAAAATTGCCAAAATTGTGAGTCAACAGTCCATTATGAATTCCTTTCGAAGAATTTGGGTAAAACTTATTTCAGGAACTTCCCTGACATAAGTTTCTTATATATTTCACAATTGACTAGTAGAAGAAATGTACTTGATTGAGGGAGTAATTGATTCATCCTACCGATCTCATATTGTATTTCCTTTTCCCAGACAATCAGACGGAAGAGAAAGGTGCATGTCCCCATGGGCCGCCTGGGGGAGAGGGAAACTATGTCGGAGCATGACGAGGAGGAGGACAGCTATGATGAAGAGATATACGAGACGCGGAGCGGACGCAGCGCCGCTTACAGCGGCGTGGGCGGGGCCATGGGCAGGCGCAGCGGCCGGAGCAGCGGGCGAAGGGACAGGGAACGTGAACGCAGCGGCTCGCGAGAGAGGAGTCTCTCCCCGCGCTCAGACCGCCACTCACACAACCTGCCCCCACGACCTGCAAAGGTCACACTGGTCAAATCTCGCAAAAATGAAGGTGAGGCTCACAAAGTCGAGGGCACAAAGAAAGTCTTCTGAGGTAATCCAGGAAATCACCTGCCATTTTATTTATCTATGACTATTATCAGAGAGCCAGACTTTAAGGAGAGAATAAGACCTCCAAATCAGCTTTGGTCAACTGCCAGAGTAAACAAAACTTGCCAGCCGCAGCAAAATCCAAGTTTACTCAAGTAAATCTAAGTAAAAGAGCAATTAATCTTCTTTAATCAGTACTGTTAATCCCAGTGGGAGCAGCAGCTTGACAGCCCAGTGTGGTCAGTGCGGTGTGGCCACGTGAACTCTGTGCTAACATGGTCTTTGTTGCTGTCGTTCACTTTGTAAGCAGAATATGGCCTGCGCCTGGCCAGCCACATCTTTGTCAAGGACATTTCCCCCGAGAGCCTGGCAGCCAGAGACGGCAACATCCAGGAAGGAGATGTCGTTCTGAAGGTGAGGCACAGGACTGTAATATGTATACATCATAAATTATTAATCATGAACAAGAAAATACATTATATTATAATACATGTTTCCCCTTTTTGTGTTGATAGAGGTCATAATTAATATTGTGCTGGAATTTACTTACTGTAATTAATCTATCTATCTAATGTTGCATAACAGCACTTACAGTCGCAGCTTCACCTGCCAGATGTTACGCAATTCTTTCACATTTGAAAGAAAGTATGTAATAGATCTACGAGAGGTGCTTTTTGAACTGTAGCTGTTCTAATTCAATCGCTTCTCACATTCAGCCTCCTCACACACGTCATTCGACTCTTTGAATGCTACTGCTTAAGGAATGAAAGGTTAATCAAATGATTAAACGAAGGAATTGTCAAAATGATGTGCTAGTTGCTACTGCACAGCCTAATCTGAAGCTTACTAATTGATTTGACCCTGACAAACAAAATCAGTGATGCACTTAATTTGTATGGGATCTTGTGCCTTTTTGACTATCCATTTGTAGCCTGAACTCAGCTTTTCATATGACAACTTTATGGTAATAGATTGTGAAACAAAGACTACTTTATTCATTTTTGTATTTAACTTCTGTTCTTTGTCATGTCATGGCTAATAGCTTCTCTCTGACTTTCTATAGATCAATGGCACAGTGACAGAAAACCTCTCCTTGATAGACGCCAAGAAGCTGATAGAAAGGTCAAAGGGCAAGCTAAAAATGGTAGTGCAGAGGGACGACAGGGCGACCCTGCTGAACATCCCTGACCTCGATGACAGCCTTGCTTCAGCCAACGCCTCTGACAGAGACGGTGAGAGGGGTGTTAAGTGTTGGATTCAGCTGAAACGAGGCGCAGCTGAAAAGCCAGACTTGTCCGTGTATGTTTCAGACCGCCGTCGTTAAACAGTGGCTTTTGTTTGATCAGACATTTCAGATATCCATTCTCTGGCATCCGACCATTCCAATCGATCGCATGACAGACATCGTAGCAGCCGCTCCCGCTCTCCAGACAGAAGATCTGAACCCTCAGACCACTCCAGACACTCGCCCCCACAAATCAGCAATGGCAGGTACAGACCTTCCATCCACAGCTTTATTAAGTATTTTATTTTCATATAGATTCAGTTTTGCTACTTAATATAAAACTGTAGTAATCCAACAATAATTAAGATAAATACAAATAAAATGAATGTCTCAGTAGAGGCCACAATGTTTGACTACTTACTGAAACAGCACAACAATTACTTCTTACCACTAAAAGTATCAACACAACTAGATTATTACAGATTACAGCCACTGAAATGGCCAGATTTGTGATTAAAAGGGAATTGTTTTTCATATTAAAAATGTAGATCTGAAACAATCCATTAGTCAATCAACATAAAATAAATCTATTTTTTTAATCGCCTGATAGTTTAAGTGCTTGTTCCTGCTTCTCAAGCGTGAGGGTTTTGCAGCTTTTTGTTGTCTAATTGGGTATACTCATTGATTATTTAGGGAACATCATCGTTGGATTTCAGAAAAGATGTGATGGGTACTGTTTATGCAATTAATTCAGAAAATTCTAACCGTATTAGTCAAAACAATAATTGGTTTCAGCTCTTTATTAATATTTAAAATACCATTATGTAACTGATCTAGTCGTAATTAACGTTTAGCTGTCAAAGTGTATTAAAACAGACATGTTTGGTTTTTGTCTTTTGGCTGTGAAAGACCTTCGATTTTATGTTTGAGTTCATACCAGCCGTCAACGCATTCAGCACTTCTTTGACTGTAACCTTGTTTGAAAGTACCTCATTAATTTTTCATTTCAACTCAATAGAGCACTAGAGTTGTTCCCCTTTCACACTGCTTATTGACCCGAGGATAATAAAAGTCAACTGTTAAGCTCCTTTGTGCAAAAGTTCAGCGCTCAACCTATATTACTGTGTCTGTTCCAAATGCCAGAGGATGTCGAATCCTAGAGCATTTCTTTATACATCGGTTTCAAAACAGTGATTTATTTGATATGGGAACTTGAAAAGTCTTCAAGATGATGTTATAAGCCAAACACAGAACATCTTCACCAGCTCACTGCAATTTGTCTGCCTTTTTTATTCCCTTAATACAACTTGACAGCTGGAGAATACCGTAAGTTTGCCACTTTTTATGCAGTTGGAGTAGTTACTAATAGTAGTGCTAGCAAATCCTTTTAGATTTAGATTTAATGTAGATCAATAGACAACCCTTAGTTCTCACAAAGCACTGATTTTCATGGAATAAATTCAGTATTTCTCTATTGCAAAGATGACTAACAGCCACTTATTGCTTAAAGGAATATAGCTGACGTGATGTTATATAACATCAATTATTCAGTGAGGCGTCTTATTTTGACTTGAGATGATCGAGTCACAAGATCCTCGTGTCTCTTGAACTTTTTTGTTGAGCAAACCGCAAGTTTGGCACAAGGACAATGTAGCTCCAACAATGAAGGAACAAAAGGCTGTCACCCACTATCAGTGTCAACTCTCTCCCCTTTTGCAGCTGAGCTTTTCTGAGATCTGTGGATGTCGGGCTTGATATTTTATGTTTATTTTTGATTGAATATATTGTGTTTTGTGTGCAATATTCTCTATGATGTATTACTTTATTTATGGCACATCTAGGATACTGGCGTACATGTAATTTAGTATTTAAATTAACGGGAAGGAGATGCTGGGACAGGATGTTACGGTTTATCTGAAACGGGGTCTGGATCTGGACATGTGACCCTTTCTCTCAGTTCAGAAAATTGGCAGGTTAAAAGGAGGGCCTCTTTACGGATGGATTAAAAAAGAGGTTTGTTCCTCTCCAGCCAGTTCATACAGGGTCCTGCACACTACTTGGTCACTCAGCCTGTGAATAAATCAGTATTGTGCCAGTGAGCAGCCATGTGACCAGGAGTTTGGAGACGGAACCGTAAAGCCTACTTTATTTAAAACGCATCGAGAATGTCAGTATTTAACGAAACACCGTTTGTTTGTCATGATTTACTGACTCGTAATTGACCAGGCTCACTGTGTGTTCATGCGGCCTAACTGTTTTAAAACGGTCATGGAAGTCAAACCTTTGCTGGTCTACAGCCAGTGTCACACAGTGAAATTCACCTGGAGGACAGAATCCACTCTGACACCTTAGATAAGCTGTTCTAAAAATAGAGCACAAAAAAAAGTGTAAAGACAAAGTAGTGACCTTCAAGACTACGATGCAGCCCCAGCCTCTGAGCCGTTCTTTCCCCTGTTTTTCCTTTCTCAGCCAGTGCCCGCCCGCCGCAGTCCGGAGACAATTCTGTACAGTCTAGGTTTCGTGTTGCGCGGTGTACGGCCTTGGTAGTGTTGCGTGTATTCAAGATGTAGCCTTAAAGCTCTCCTGTTGCCTCCGAGCTCTACATCTCCAGAATACACTATTTATAATCTCACGCATTCCTTTGCTTAAAAACAAATTGTGCAAAAGAATATGTATTTTTGTCAGCAGTCACAGAAGTCGTGATGACGAACGGATCTCAAAACCGTCTTCAACTCCAGTGACGCTACCAGAGGAGGTTCCTCTGCCAAAACCGAAAGAGTCGGCCATTGCTCGAGAGGAGAAACTGCTCCCACCACTCCCAGGTCAGTAATACAACAATTGGCCATTAAACCTACATATTATGTCTACATATTAGACAAGTGATTTGTAAATCAGACGTTAACACATGGACACGTAAGGACACCCATCATTTGTATCTTGTACCTGTAAGCAAATACTTCATGTGGGTGTCCTCGTCCATCATAATCAGTCTTTTAATTGTTTTATTAAATGATAGTAAAATTAAATCTTATTTGAACTAGTCATTTTTGCTCTTTTAAAAAAAAAAAAGAATGAATAAAGAAGAAAAAAAGTTATATCTAAGACGCCTGCTGAGCCTGGCTGTGTTCGCCCGGAGCCGAATGAAAATAAACCGTATGAGTTGATCGAGTCTGACGTTCCTCCCCAGCCTGCAGCACTCTGCTGCCTTTCTGTTTGACCTCCCTGCTCAGGACACTATGTGTGTTTGTGCAAGCGTCTGTAATGACACTTTCCCAGTGTGTGGTTTTGAACAGTTGTGTTTTTAATTTTTGTAATTGTACTTTGACATATGTATCTGTGGCATTGTTATGTTGTGAATGTTTTTTGCAGGAGTATTTCTTTTGTTTTAAAACCTGTTCAGTGCAGTTCTACATGTTTATCGTACGTCTGCATTAATAACCTGGGGTTGTGTTTTGGTTCAGAGCCCAAGCCGGTGTATGCTCAGCCTGGACAGCCAGATGTAGACCTGCCAGTCAGTCCCTCTGATGCCCCTGTGCCAAGCGCTGCCCATGACGATAGCATCCTACGGTAATATTAACAGTGAACAATATCACACCATCCAATATTGAAATCTACAAAATAAAAAGTGACCTTTTGTGAGCACCTCACTCCAAAAGTCTCAGTTCATTTTAATAAACAGTGAAAGCAAGATTTTCATTCCAGTTCACATAATACATCTTGGAGTAGCAATTGACAGTTTTCAAAATGTTATCTATTCAAAGCCTTTTGGCTGCAACATTGCATAGATTTCATGCTACTTAGAAATGTGTCTTTCTAAACACACTGGTTTGTTGGCACGTTTTAAAATGCAGTTTTGAATACAACTGGATGCACAACTGTCAGTGTTTGTGCGTCAGACAGTTTACTGTGGTTATTTTTCTCTTTAGCAAAATTATTTAAATGTATTCAAATGTTCTCTATCACTGTGCCTTTCTCTTTCTACAGAACATATTTACATCTTTGCTTTTATAAGCTCGGTAAAGAGTCTCGGCAAAAAAGAAAACATGGCTCGCATCCAGGAGTCACTCAACTATTCATAAATTTAAGTTTGCTCTGGAAAGACGGAAGTTCTATCAAATGGTGTCATGTTAAAAAAAAAAAAAATCATCCTAACAATAGTCTTTCCCGTCCTCAGGCCAAGCATGAAGCTGGTGAAGTTCAGGAAGGGGGAGAGTGTGGGGCTGCGGCTGGCTGGGGGGAACGACGTGGGCATCTTTGTAGCCGGCGTGCTTGAGGATAGCCCAGCTTCTAAGGAGGGCCTGGAGGAGGGCGACCAAATTCTCAGGGTGAGATACTTTATTTTTTGTATAACCTGAAGGCTAGAAACCAAGTGGTTCTTTTTCATCTTAAGAGTTGTTGAAAGAATTGAAAAAAAAAAGTTACACGTCCAAAATCTAGAGCTGTTTTATGTTGCAAAGGATTGTTTTTTTTAATTCTTCTCCTTGTTTTAACAATGAGTACCTGATGGTCTGTAAACGGCTATGTTTTATGGGCTATGAGTCCTCAAGCTTTTTCCTTTTTATATTCATGGTTGACACCCTGGCTGCTCCAAAATTCTTGTAGCTCCATGCTGGTCTCTTAGCAATGGCCCTGAGGGAGCACACACAAAAAACTGTTTCCTCTAGCTGTGTTTGTCCCTTTTCCTCAAAGCCATATATCTCCCTGTTTGTACCACCTCCTCCTTTCTTTTAGTATAAAGAGGAATGGCTTAAATTCTTTTAGTGCAATAAGATCTTCAGCTGCTCCGGCAATATTGAGAACAGCAAGAGCTATGTAAACCTTTTATCTAAATAGAGATGTACACCTCCTCTCACGCACGCTTTGAACAATGATGCTTACTTCTTTACTCAAACTTTAAAGTACTAGACAACAATGACGTAACTTTGTGGTAAGCATAAAGCAGTAATCTCTGTTTCCAAATTGCAGGTAAATAATGTAGATTTTGCAAACATAATCCGAGAGGAGGCGGTGCTGTTCCTCCTTGACCTTCCTAAAGGTGAAGAGGTCACCATTCTGGCCCAGAAGAAGAAAGATGGTAAGTGAAGTGAGTAAGGAGATGAGATGAAAGGTTCATTTCTATTGATCACAATAGCCCAATGTTTCTGACTCGCTCTCTCCTGCTCAGTGTATCGGCGGATTGTGGAGTCGGACGTTGGGGACTCCTTCTACATCCGGACACACTTTGAATATGAGAAGGAATCTCCGTATGGGTTAAGCTTTAACAAGGGAGAGGTGTTCCGTGTGGTGGACACCCTCTACAACGGGAAGCTGGGCTCCTGGCTGGCTATTCGCATCGGCAAGAATCACCAAGAGGTGGAGAGGGGCATCATCCCCAACAAAAACAGGTGACCTGAGAGACATATGATAGTTATAATAATGCACTTCATTTATAAAGCACTTCTCATACAAGGTTTTTCTATTTCTTCCACATGTGCAAACATACAGAAGATTTGAAAAAAATGTGTCGCTGTTGTCGAACATGAAGTGAATACAGATAATAATAATAATAATAAAGTGCAAGATTTTTTTTAAAAGACAACATTTAGACAACATATAAATTACTATACTATATAAGAGATGTTCAAAGTGCTTTACAAAACACATTTTTAACGGGGAAAATATATATCATTTGAAAATATAATATAGTAGATGCTAAAATATAGAAGTTACATTAATAAAAAGAATAGAAATGATAAAACATTTTATGAATGACATTTTAATCCAAATTAGATAACTAGGTTTTCATCTGCATGTTAAAAAGGTTCATGTGTCTGCTTTGGCTTGAATCATATGTCAGTTATCTCAAAGAGTGACATGCTTGATAAATGTTTGCCACAACGGTTAGTCCGTTCCCCAATTAATATAAAATTTGTTATGATTGTCATTGCCATGTAGTGTCCTCAGGCATTGGCAGTGTTTAGTTTAGCTCTGCCAATTTTGTGACACATCCATTAGCTTGTGTTACATTAAGAACTCCCTGTCTTTCTGCCATTGTTTTAACAGAGCAGAGCAGCTGTCCAGCGTGCAATACACTCTTCCTAAAACCGCGGGGGGCGACAGGGCGGACTTCTGGAGGTTTCGTGGTCTTCGAAGTTCAAAGAGGAACCTGAGGAAGAGCAGAGAGGATCTCTCTTCCCAGCCGGTCCAGACAAAGTTCCCGGCTTATGAAAGAGTTGTACTGAGAGAGGGTGAGGACTCAGACAATGTCTGCTAGCTTAGCCTATATTTCTTCATACGTCTTTATTATAAACAATATTTCTGTGCAGCTGGTTTCCTGAGACCTGTGGTGATATTTGGGCCGATCGCTGATGTGGCTCGAGAAAAACTTTCCAGAGAAGAGACAGATCTTTTTGAGCTCGCAAGTATGTTTGTATACATTACACTGCACATACATTGTAGAAGATGACATCAAAGGGACAGTAAATCTGTTCGTCCTTCAGATTTCTTTCTGCATAAATCCATTTCACCTGTTTTCCAGAGAGTGAACCGAGAGATGCAGGAACAGACCAGCGTAGTTCAGGAATCATTCGTCTTCACACCATCAAGCAGATCATCGACAGAGTGAGTATGCTTCCTTGTATCTCATAAACAGCGTCTTATGTTCTTAGATTATTTATTCACAGATATATTTTTCATCCCTCCTCTTTACTGCCCTTATCTCATGAAGGACAAACATGCTGTCCTGGACATTACCCCGAACGCCGTGGACCGGCTGAACTACGCTCAGTGGTACCCGATTGTAGTCTTCCTAAATCCTGATACTAAGCAGGGTGTGAAGAACATGAGGACCAGACTGTGTCCAGAGTCCAGGAAGAGCGCCAGGAAGCTCTATGAGAGAGCCATCAAACTGAGGAAGAATAATCACCACCTGTTCACCAGTGAGTGTGCAGAGTGTATATTGTCTCTTTTACATGTTTTATTCTTCTTGAAGTGTTAGTGACCAAAAAATACTGTCTTTAAGCCACCATCAACATGAACAATATGAATGATGGCTGGTACGGAGCTCTGAAAGAAACAATCCAGCAACAGCAGAACCAGTTGGTGTGGGTGTCAGAGGGCAAGGTGAGAGACTGTTGTGTGAGTCCTTTTGCCTCAACAATATGTTTTGATTCTTATTCATCTCACTGGGTAATTAATTAATTGTCATTTCTCTGCTCAGGCGGATGGCACTACAGAGGATGACTTGGACATCCACGACGACCGTCTGTCCTACCTGTCTGCGCCTGGAAGTGAATACTCCATGTATAGCACGGACAGCCGGCACACTTCTGACTACGAGGACACGGACACGGAGGGTGGAGCGTACACCGACCAGGAACTGGACGAGACTTTGAACGACGAAGTGGGTCTGCCCACAGAGCCCGCCATCACCCGCTCTTCCGAGCCTGTGCGAGAAGACCCACCTGTAATTCCGGACACCCCTGGGTACCCTGGATACCAGCACCCTGTGCAGCCCGACCCAGCCAGTCGCATAGACCCTGCTGGGTTCAAGATGGCCGCTCCGCAACAGGTAAAATGAATATCTAGCTTTGCTGGCTGCACCCGTCAGAGACGGATGATGGCTGAAAGTACTGTCGAGCTGAGGAATAGCTCCTTGTGTTCAGTGTCGTGTCCTGACCTTTGTTAAGATTAAATGCCCTTTGCTAAGTAATAAACATGTTGTAGAAGCTACTGGTATGTTATCTATTCTAACCACATTCTCTGGCTGGCGTAAAACTGATTGAGTGTAAGGAAGAAGATCATGGTGTTGGGGAGAGCTGTACTTTATGTGCCCTTGGCAGGCTGTGTTATAAATGTCTCTTAACAATACTTCACAGCAAGATGAGGCTGCTCTGCCCATGTCCTCGTTGCCTCCACCGGTGGTAGCGCCCCCTGCTGTTGAGCAGCCTGTACAGCTTGAGGGTTTGCACCTAGAGGAGCCGCCTGCTGCAGCCGCAGCTCCTCAGGCTGACTCACTTAGCAGCCCCAGCCCTGCCCCTGAGCTTATTCAGCCCCCATCACCACATGAACCCTACCCATCTGGACCGCCTGGTCCAGAACCAAAGGTACCCGCTGTTTCACCAGCCACTCGGACCTGGCCTGGGCCACAGCCTGCTGTTTTAACTGCCTGTTTTCTCGCACATGCTTTCCACTCGCTCTCTGCATGACATGCCCACACTGTGTGACTCACTGAGCCCACTGTGTGCCTCTGGCTCCCAGAGAAAATGTGCGACAGACTAGTCCACATGCACCACAGTGGGCTGGGAGACCAGAAGGACTGGTGCATCTGAGTCTTTGACCAGGGTGAAGACATCCACAACCAGCCCTAACTGTTGCCTCTTACTTCCTTTGCATGGCTCCTAATGTTTTTTGGGTTCCTTTCAGCTTTAACTCTCTTTTGTAGATGAACGATAGTAGCACTTACAGTGTCATAGTCATAGTGACCATCGTCACCATCATAGTGGTAGATGTGTCGTCTGTTGTAGTGCCAGTAGCATTAGACGCAAACTGAATGTTGGTTGCATGATGAAAGCTAACCTGCAGACAGTACTCTTGGTAATGATTTCCATCAAGCAATATCCCACATCTAAAAACAAACTTACATCAGCACACTGTATTGTGTCTTCTGTTTAGTAGTTTTGTCCGGAGTAGATGACTACAAATCAACCTTCTTCCATAGGAAGTACTGTAACTAGAGTACTGTACTGTAATTTGCTGTCTACAGGCTACACATCATTTGTTTGAAATGAGGCCTTTCAGAAATGTGCAAATTACTTGTTAGTTCACTATTTATAAAATGTGTTAATGTGTAAAACCCAGTTGTGTCCGTATGGATTGTAACCATTCTTGAGAGGCATCTTGTCAAACAGGCATTCAGAACTGTTTTTGAATAATGGACAAAGGTTTGCTTGTGTAATTGCACTTTGAATTGATTTTTGTTTAATTAAACAGGAGAGGGATTTATTTTCTACGGATTTGGTTGATTTCATACATGTTAAATTCCCCACGGTTTCAGTTTATGTTCCAGTTTTGAATGTAATCTTGAAATTATTCTCAATCTGGTGTTGGGAAAGCATTTTTCCCTGACTGCTTTTTGTCCTCCAACATGATGATTGTTAAAAGCTCAAAATGATGACGATGGATGAATTCATTTAGTTTTCTTTCTTCACAGATGTACAAGAAAGATCTGTACAATATGGAGGACCCTGTGCGCATCAACCATGGCCTGAAGCAGTCTTTGAGCTATTGTCACCAGCCGTTCCAGGACAAACAGCCATACCGCGAATATGACCACCCGCCTTACGGATACGATGGAGGCGGCTACACAGAACCAAAGCCTCACAACGCTGATTCTCACCTGCACTACGACAACCGTGTGCCTCATTACAACGAACAGTGGCCCCCCTATGACCAGCAGACCTCGTCCTCCCAGCCCGCAGGGTACCAGCCGGGCCACCAGCAACCCATGGGCTACAACCCTCGGTCGCCCTACGACGATGGACCAGGGAGGGACTACAGCCCCACTCAGCCGCGTTACGATGAGGCCCCTCCATTGGGCTATGATGGCAGACGACGGCACAGTAAAGCTGGGCCCATTCGTTACGATGAGCCCCCACCCCCGCCCCCAGCTGGCTATGATGCCCGCTCCCCTTATGAGGCAGAACCTCACGGCTTCCCCATTAATTCACCACGTTCGCCAGAGCCCCCAAAGCAGTATTACGGTGATTCTGGTCTGAGGCCCACCTACATTCCTGGGCCTGCAAACCGTGGCTTTAAGCAAGGGATGCATGACCCTATGATAAACTCTGAACCCACAATTCCCTCCCCTAAGCCGGAGACCCTGCCCTCTCCTGGTGAGCCAGCGATCTCTCCGGGCTCCAAACCCCTCCCTCCGCCGCCACGGGAAGACCTGGACGAGGACCCGGCCATGAAACCACAGTCGGTGCTCAACAGAGTGAAGATGTTTGAGAATAAACGCTCTGTTTCTATGGACAGGGCTAAAGAAGGAGGAGAATCAGCTCTCAGGGTGAGTTCTTCACAGAGCTGTACAGCTGTCGCCTCAATGGGTCGAACATATGCTTTGTATGCTACGAGTGTGACTGTAGTTACATGGTCGACAAATTAATGTGAACACTGTAACTCTACATTTCAATCTCTAAAAGAACCTCATCACAGTTATAAACATTGATAACAACGATAGATTCTGGAGTTACAGAACTATCCAAATGGAAAATTGCAGCCAGGTCATATACTAATAACTAAGGTCATATTGTTAATTACTAATGTAAACAACATTATTGCCTGGTACAAGGTGGGTCATGTTAGGCTAATTTTTAGGTGGGAGCTTTTGTTAGCTATTAAAGACAATTAGTACTTGATATGCAGGTTTTTGAAAGCAGCACAAGATAACCAAAAATGCTCCATAGAGGCCAAATTATCTTTTTCCCAAACTGCAGAATAGACGGGCTTCAAACTGCAAGCTTGTTTTTGTGAAATGACCGTCTGTTTTGTAATCCTCTGGCTTGTGAGCTGTCAGGCACAGATATCCATGTGTATGCAATCCGTTAATTTGACACCTCCCTTTTGCGTTTCAGCCTGCAGATGTTCCTAAACCTGTGATTGCACCTGGCCCGGTCCTCAAAGCCAATTCCCTCAGCAACTTGGAGCAGGAGAAATCCAGCTATAGGTATGTAGTCCGCAAAGAACCCCGGCCTGCGAAGTAGGTGGGTGAAGGACAACTCTGAGAGCCTTGCAAAGGCATCTTGTAATTATAAATAGTTGTTTGAGCTCCACCTAGTGGACACAAGTCGTGTAGCAAGTCAGACTGGAGTGGTGTGCATAGACAGGAACGGCAGTGTCTTTCTCCCAAGACTACCAGTTCTGCCCGTTTACAGGGTTCATGAGGAATGTCACTGCTCCCTGCTGTGAGGTCTCATTGCGGTCCTGAGCTCTTCACCGTGTCTGGGGGGTCCAGATTCTTTTCAAACCTGCTTGTTAATTTAATTTTGTCTTCAAATGAACGCAGTGTTTCTGGCATCAAGGTCAGAATGTTTTCCATCAAAACCTCGTCCAGCGGGCTTTAGACCAATCCTACTGTCTTTCCATGCAGTTTAAATCTCTGCAGCTGTTTTACTTGTTTCTTTTTGCTTCCTCTGCAGGGCCCCTGAGCCACAGAAGCCTCATACTAAACCCCTGGATGATGTAATGCGTTCTAACCACTATGACCCAGATGAGGATGAGGAGTACTACAGGAAGCAGTTGTCCTACTTTGATCGCCGTAGCTTTGACAGCAAGGCCATGGGCCAACCTAGTCCTGGCATCAACCGCTTCCACGATCTGCCCAAACCAGCTCAGCTGTCCTACCCATACAACAGGTAGAACTACACCTCATGTCAGCACTGATGGACAAAACTCCTCCAGCTGCAGAATCCTATTTGTTTTGTTAACTGTATTGTTTGTGTGCTGCAGAGTTGAGTCTGTGGAGAAGGTGAGTCCAGTGGAGAAAAGATATGAACCCTTGCCCCAAATCAGCCCGTCATCACAGTATGGGCCCCCAGCTTCCGCCATCCCACCCAACACACTGCTCAAGCTCAGCCCCAGTGACGGTAAGCTTTCTCTTCTAAAGTGCAACAATGTAATAGTTTGACAAAGAATGTGTTTAAGTGATTGTATCTTCCTTGACCTATTTTCAGCAAACTCCATACCCGAGCTATTGAGTTCACCTAAACCCGAGCTGCCAACTCTCAGGCCGGCTAGCAGAGATGAACCCGCTCCTGGTGGCTACCTGCCCCCGAGGGGCCTCCCCGACAAATCCCCGGTCAATGGTACTGAAACGGCACCCCCAAAGGCGCCGGGTGCTCCCGCTCCAACGAGCTATAACCGCTACGTCCCCAAGCCGTACACCAGCTCAGCTCGGCCCTTTGAGCGCAAGTTTGAGAGCCCCAAGTTCAACCACAACCTGCTGCCCAACGACACACAGGTGAAGACGGAGCTCCTCAGTAAGCCCAGCGTGGTGAACAACAGCAGTGGGAAGCCTACGCTGTCACCACAGCCCCATGACCATGACAGTGGTCTGGACACCTTCACACGCACTATGGACAACAGGCCCAAATACCAGCACAATAACATCAACGCCATTCCCAAGGCCATCCCCGTAAGGTGAGAAAGTCGTACATTTTCACATTGCACAGCAGCAGGAAGTTCTCTGAGGGTAATTACCGAGCTGCTGAAAGACAAAAAGAGGCTTGTTTGTTCACAGGGGGTTTGTTATTGTGTCCTCTGCTGTGCAACTTTCTATACCTACACTGTTTTGAGTGATGATGCTAACTTTTGCGCTCCCTCCCTCAGTCCCAGCACGCTGGATGATGACGACGAGGATGAAGGACACACGGTGGTGGCCACCGCCCGGGGGATCTTCAACTGTAACGGAGGGGTCCTGAGCTCCATCGAGACGGGCGTCAGCATCATCATCCCCCAGGGTGCCATCCCCGAGAGCGTGGAGCAGGAGATTTACTTCAAGGTGTGCCGGGACAACAGCATCCTGCCCCCCCTCGACAAGGAGAAAGGTCAGTCCTTTCTTTGTGTCTGAATAATGTCAAGGAACATACACTCAGAGAAAGAAAGAAAACACTTAAAGTTATACAATAGTCACAGTAAACAAGGGAGTTTGGGACTTTTTAGTTTTAAAAACAATCCAGGATTTTAATGTCTATGTATTTATTTTAATGAAGGGCTACTTCAGGATAGTTTTAGCAGTACCTTGAATTGGATAATTGTAGATTTGATTTATACAATGAAACAAAAGCAAAAAACCATCTCATGAGAAGAAGTATAAACATAAAATTCCTAAGGAGATAAAAGTAATACTTTATGAACAGGCAAAACAGAGGTTACAGTTAGAAATTAGCTCTGAAATAAAATAACATCCCAGCAGTTATAGTTAGAGGTTGTTTGTTTTTTTTAGATTAACATTAAGCACCGAGGGAGTGTGCTCATTGAATTAATCATGCAAGTCAGTTAACAGTTAATTATCATTCACCATGAAGGCCTAACTCCATTTTTCCTCTTGATTGGGTAATAAATAATCCGTTGTGCTGATTAATTCCTGCAGGTTTAAGTTGTGGAATTTAAATCTTGTTGTGTGTCCGCGCAGGAGAAACGCTGCTAAGTCCGCTGGTGATGTGTGGCCCGCATGGACTCAAGTTCCTGAAGCCGGTGGAGCTGCGCTTACCTCACTGTGCGTCTATGACCCCTGATGGTTGGTCTTTTGCTCTAAAATCCTCCGACTCCTCGTCGGGTACGCTGTCCTCTGTCCTTTTGGGGTCTTTGGGCTGGCTTTTGTGTTAGAGATGAGAAGTTTTGGGTGTCTGACTCATTTAAATGATGTCCTCTGTTTTCCATATTCCCCTCATTTCTTCTTCATGCCTGTTTGGAGATTTGATTGGTTCGCTTAATATGAACTGAGGAGCCTTGATCATTAAAATCTTAGGCTTCCAGAGAATTATTAACACAAAATACTCCAGTGCCACTAGAGCTGAAACATTTAGTCGATTGAATAGTCACAGAAATTGTATCAACCATTTTTATAATTGAGACCTCTTTTGAGCAAAAATGCCTGATGTTATGAGTTCAGTTTGCTGTCTCATACATACAGTAAAGGACAACAAAACACATGCTATTTTCTATTCCACACATCCGTCTTCCTTCTCAACCTCAATTACCCACAATGCAACTCAAGTTACCATAAGCAAGTAGTAGCTAAATTAGGCTCAAGCCACCAGCCTAATAAACATAAACAACACCGTTACGTCATTCAACAATATGGAGATGTTTGACTCTGACCTCCTAACACAGCTTTATATTTCCTTGAGAACCAGCACTGCTCTGTTTTCAGAGGCTGATCACATGCACTTATCAAACTGGATTATAGTTAATATGGTGGCATATGAATTAATGCAGGAAGTAACTGCATGACTTAACATTAATTACATTTGAATGATCAATTAAACATTAACTAATCATACAAACTCATGGTGGGCAACAGGAATTAATTTCCTGATTTAATCTATGCATTAAATCATCATCAGTTGTACGTGTTCTCACTGAGACTTGTTTTATTTATGATGCATCAGAATATTACTTTTTGTTTTGGGCATTTTGTTGTGTTTTTGTTCGGGATGCACCGATACCGATACGCTAACCGATACAGACTCAACAGCTGCATTGGGTATCGGTGACAATGGAGCCGATCTATATAATTATATGTTTGTGATACATTATATACTCAGATTTTACTACCTGTTTAAATTTTGGAAAAATAATTAACTGCATTTCGAAAAAGTTTACACTCCTGTCAATTTTAAAGATTGTTCAGCAAGTTGCTGGTGCACTATTTATTATTTCAATAATAATTAACAATATATATCTACGCATTTATTTGTTACATTTCGTCTTAAGTCTTGTCAAAGGCAAGCCTGATGCCTTCAACTTAAACGACTAATTTAATTAATACGGTTATTTTAACTCAGATCGATACCCTAAAACACAGGTATCATATCGGGACAGAAAGCGTTGGACCGGTGCATCCCCTAGTCTGTATTTTAAAGAGAAAGGCGGGGCTCCAGCAGCTGACACCATGTCTCTCTTTCCTGCAGGTGATCCCAAAACCTGGCAGAACAAATCTCTCCCTGGAGACCCAAACTACCTGGTGGGTGCAAACTGTGTGTCTGTGCTCATTGACCACTTCTGAAGAGGGCAACAGCTGGCCTGTTACTGAATGTGATAAACGGGACCTCGGTTGCCCCTGCCGGGCTCCCTCCACCATGGCAGGGTGCACGATGCTCGATGAAGTGTGAACCTGACACTCCCACGTTGTTAGCTGTGCCCTAAAAAGAAAAAAAAAAGAAAAAATCGACACACACAAGGAGAGTCGGAGGAGTCCAGCATCCCCAACGCTGTACTCTTGTTCTTTTCCTTTTTTTTCGGTGCTTTCAAGGCTTGCAAAAAATAAAGATTAAAACAAGTTGTTCAAACAAAGGAACTGAAGTTGGAATGCATGACCAGTGCCACAGACTGAATAATCTCATTTTGACTTTTTTAGCTAATTTTGTAAAAGGTCAGAGCGGTGCAGAAAAAAAGGAGAATTTTGGAAACTCATTTAATATTGAAATGGGATTTTTGCGTACTGTAAAAAAAAAAAAAAAAAAAAAAAAAACGAGAAAAAAAACAACTCACAAACAGCAAAGTTGGTATATGCAAAACTTTTGTTTGTGAGTTCTGTGGTCATGCGTTTCACTCATGAAAGATCTCTGAGGACTTGAGAAATGCTGATCACGACTCATGAAGGAAGATGTAAGCATCATAAAGATGAAAAAAAAAAAGAAGAAGAAGAATGAAGGTTAAGTATTAGTATCAGATGCCCATTTGTTGTGACGGGGCTCTCTCTGTTTAAAACTGATGTTTTGTAGCAAAGTTTTACCGTAGATAAATATACTGACTTGATTTTACAAACTCCTGCTGTCTAGAGATCTATGCATGTGCTATGACTCAGGTCCAGAAGCCTGCTACTACTAAGTTCAACACATGAAAATCCCATCGTACACTGCAAGCAGTGATGCCTTATCTGCATATTAACTTTTCAGTGAAACTTTAAAACATCGGTTTCTTCAGTTATAGCGATCACTACGGAAGAAAAAGTTGTCTCTGCATTCTCTCATAAACGGTGAACTTGGATTTAGCACACGAGAATAATTGAGGCTGATGAAAAGGTATGCTTTCTTTTACTGCTATGCATATGAAGTTTGAGGAAATACAAAAAGCTAGAAGATGATAAATTGTTGCTGTACATATTGCTAGTATATGGCCTTGGTTCTCTGTAAATGAACTTTTGTACATCTTTGTTATTTTGTATAAAAGAGAAAACGTTTGTTAAAAAGAGAAAGCGGTTACATTGGTTATGTTTGTATTCTGGTTATACCCCTGAGCCTTGGAACTGACATAAGCAGTAATAAGTCTGACTTTTCTACCAACATATACACACACTACTTAAGGCATTTTTAACAGTCAGAAAACTTTTTATTCTTATTTACAAAATAGAGAAGTGCTTGGTTTAAATGATTTTAAAAGATGTACCTGAGGGGGTCTGCTGTGAAGAGTGGTCCCTTCCTTTATTTGTGATACTGGATGCTGTATTGTGTGCCCTGAAATGTATTTTTGTACTAATAGACAATTTATTATGGCACATCGGTACTATTTTCTTTTGATATGATAACACTGCTTCAACACAACACTAGTTTATTTTCCCGTGTGGCTGACATTTTTATTTATTTTTATGTTTCTTTGGTTCAACTTCTTTTAGTTTCTCTCATTTGCGTCACATTTCTAAGTATACCACTGTATTAATAAATAAATTCATTTTTAAAGTAACTGCTGCTTGTATTACTTTGTGTTAATCTAAACTTCCAGATGTTTTACACATCGACACACCCGGGCCGTCTTTCTGCCAAACGCTCAAAATTCCTCTGAGAAACGCCTTGAGAGAATTTCTTCATATTTGGGATACTTGGAATTGAGGTTAAAATATGAAATATTGGAGGTCAAAGATCAAGTCATGTCAGTCATTCTCTTGAACTCATTTCAGGAACACAGAGGGAATGTCTTGAAATAAAACACAAGGATGACCTGATTAGAATTTTTTGGGGAGTATTTTACTGGTTTAGTATAGATTTTTATATTTCAAAGCCATGCTATACTTAAATTTTTTTTTTTTTTAAAGTTGGGACCCTCCCACTGTTTTGAAGGCAGCCCTGGCCGACCTCAGCAGGTACTTGGCTGAGGAGCGAAGGTCGTCACCTTGATGGAGCTCACCTGGGCTTTCCAGAATAAAACAGCTGGTCCGCATGCTCAGCGTCTCTCTTCCTCCAGCTGACATCTGCCCTGCAGTTCCTTCTTTTGGGATTGCACCTCCAACACCTCCACAGCACACGTGCACTGCTTTCATCACTGACTTTGCACACTCCCTTGTTTGTTTTATGTATTTCATAGTTTAATAAATCATTTGGTTTTATAACCTTGCATGGTCTCCCTCGTCAAACTCCCTGAGCCAGTTTATGATTTATGACATAATGTACCATGACTTTCTTTTAAAGAGATTTTAATGGTATACTTCACTATGACATTAGTTAGACTTTTTTAGGGGGAAACTATATTATACTTTTTTGGGGATCCTGAGAAACGGATCTATATCTATATATACATATATAGATCTATATATACACACACACACACACACACACACACACCTTAAAATCAAGTCTATGCCTTCTACCTCCAAATCCAAAATATAAGAAAGATACCAGATACAAAACGTTGTCAAGTTTCATGCCATGAGCTGGAGGTTTGACGTTTTCCCACCACACAAGTGAACTGGACCATTTGGCTGACCACCCAGTTGTGAAAGTGTAACACTTAAGTGCAATAACAAGAAGAAAACCCACATCTGAGGCAGAGGTGAGGGGCACTAAAGTTCAGAAATAGCTTTACTTTCATATTCTTCTGAAAACAGCTGATTAAAAAAAGAAATTCCATGTCTGTCACAAGACAAAGTGTGTGTTATGATGTATGTCAAAGGTCGTGTTGGTCAATCGGCTCACCAGAGCTGGAACGCTGCTCTGTCTACAGATTGTTAACAGAAGTGAGGGGCAGAGTAACCAAAGACCAAAACCCTCATGTGGTTACGCACTCTCAGCTAACACGCCGTGATGTTAGTGCACACACACATCGATGAACTAAACACTGGCTGTTCAGAATCGTACAAAGGTTCACTGATAAGCCCTCAGGAGATTGTGCCAGTGTGTGACATAAGTAGGTCATAAAGGTTCAATATCCAAAGCTTATGTACAGCGGTATTACCCGAGTGATTTTCAGTCTAATGCAAACAAACCCAAACTTCAAATGCAACCATTGATCTGGCCAGTCATACAATAGGAGCCTGAGGGAAAAAAGGCAACCAGAGTTTAATTATGAAAAGTACAACAGTGGCAGTAAGACATGTATGTATATAAAATACATTTACAAAAACTGTAGAGATGTACGGTAGTTGTGTTAATATAAAAACTAGTCTTTTAACCCTCCTTATTTTTGGGGTTAATTTCCATGTTTAACGACTGAATGATATTTGTAATACTCTTTCTTAAATCACATAAAATTCACATGATATGTTTTCAATGTCCTTCACACATTTTGTTCAGTGCTTTCCAGCTGTGTAAAAACGCATTAAGATATTGTTTTGGCTGATATTAATATGCAATGTTTCAACATTTAGGGGCCTAGCCTGCCAAAGCACAGCCCTGTAGTGTGAGAACCCCGATGGGTCCCATTGTGTGCCAGTGAGTCGAGTCACAGCTCTCTGACAGTGAAAGTGACTTGGAGGAGAATGTTGAGAAGGACCCTGATTATGAGTCTCCTCTGACGAGAATAAGACCCTGTGATGAGAATATTGACTGAATATTTCTAAAACCTAAATAAGTTCATGAACATGAGTGGTGAAGTTTGGGTGCTAAGTCCCTAAAGGTCTCCTCTGATGAGAATAAGACCCTAAAGGTCTCTGATGAGAATAAGACCCTAGAGGTCTCCTCTGATGAGAATAAGACCCTAAAGGTCTCTGATGAGAATAAGACCCTAGAGGTCTCCTCTGATGAGAAGACCCTAAAGGTCTCTGATGAGAATAAGACCCTAAAGGTCTCCTCTGATGAGAATAAGACCCTAAAGGTCTCTGATGAGAATAAGACCCTAAAGGTCTCTGATGAGAATAAGACCCTAAAGGTCTCTGATTAGAATAAGACCCTAGAGGTCTCCTCTGATGAGAATAAGACCCTAAAGGTCTCTGATGAGAATAAGACCCTAGAGGTCTCCTCTGATGAGAATAAGACCCTAAAGGTCTCCTCTGATGAGAAGACCCTAAAGGTCTCTGATGAGAATAAGACCCTAAAGGTCTCTGATGAGAATAAGACCCTAGAGGTCTCCTCTGATGAGAAGACCCTAAAGGTCTCTGATGAGAATAAGACCCTAAAGGTCTCCTCTGATGAGAATAAGACCCTAAAGGTCTCCTCTGATGAGAATAAGACCCTAGAGGTCTCCTCTGATGAGAATAAGACCCTGGAGGTTGCCTCTCTAAAACCAGCAGAAGATTCTGGAGTTGTGTTTTATCACAAACTACCTGATACATAAAGTTGTGTAATAAGTTTCATTGCAATCATGTTCTAAAGGTTTGAGTTGCTGCAGTTAAATTGAGCCCCAAAAGTGCAAATGAACCGGAGGGTTAAAACATTATGCAAAGTTTCAAAGTCAGTCCGTTCCTGAGATTAGTTCACTGTTAAAAATGTCTAAAAATGAGATGTTACATCTTTAAAAACCAACGGGTTTAAAGTTTCTCTGTGTTAGAGTTTTATATCCCGACGAGCGATTGCTCTGTAGATGTCTTCAGTCAGGGGAACATACATCCGTTTCTCAGGATCCAAAAAGTATAAAGGATCTTCGATGTGAGCTGGATTGAATCCCTCCTCCACCAACTTCACTTTCTTCATCTTGAATGTCCCCGTCATCTCCATGCAGGGCTGCGAAACAAACATTTTATACATATTTTTTTTCAAATTTAAGATTAAGATTAGATCAAATTTGGTAACACATTATATGAAGGACATGTCTATAATGCATCATAAGCACATTCATAAGACAGTATCACACATTTATTAGGCTTTAATAATCCTTGTGGTTTTCAGCCAGCAAACACTGCTCATAAATCATAAACTGCTCAGTCCTCATAAATGTATGTGGTTTATAAGTGGCTAAGAGTAATAGTAGGTATGTGCCGTGTAACCCATGAATCAGATTCTTCTTTTAGAAACTTGCACGTATGATTATAAATATTTAGAAAGAGTTCTACGTCCCTTTTTAAATAAATTACAATGCCTTATGAATATTCATTAGACATGAGCTTCATTTAAGGTTTTACTAAATATGAGACCTGGGTTGGAAGTCAGCTGCCTGCAGTGTGAGGTGTGAACAGGAAGTGTTACCTTACATTTCTTTTTCTTTAGTTTATACAACTAATATAAATGTTATTTGCTTCATTTATATACATTTACATAATATAGCAATGTTCAAAATGGTTATCGTAGTTTCCATAATGTTAGTATACTAAAAAGCCACATAAACATTACAATAACTCTTCTGTAAGTTTACTACAACGAGCCGAGTGTTTTCTGTGGCTTCCTCACACGCTTCAGACAACGGCCTCCGCTCGTGTTCCCTTGCTACTGCTTTAAAACCCACAACATTTTACTATAATCAGATGTCTTAAGGCTTCAGTGCATGAAATAAGATCAAATATGCCAAGCAAAATTATGATAATTGCGTACCTGAATCCTGATGAATCGAGGTCTTGCGTACGCTGGGAGGTAGTTGACGACCTGCTTGTAGGTGTGCATACAGTCAAAATCTTCTCCTTCATTCAGAGTGACAGCAGCCATGCCGATCCGACCCTCGTGACCTGGTCAGATAATTCAATTCAATACATATAGAAAATATTTTAAAAAAGCAGAGAATACAGCTTTATTATTATTATTATTATTATTATTATATTATAATTTCTGACATCAGGGGATTTACCTTCAACTTTGACACCGTAGACATTTGCTTCAAAAATGCAGTTAGCCATTGTGAGAATGTCCGCAACCTCCGATGTGGCAACGTTTTCTCCTTTCCATCTGCAACAACAAACATTAAAATAAGAAAACACTTGTGCAACATGTCATCCCAAAAAACTTCCTGATTGGCACCAGATTTAGACAAATAACTGTAAAGATATCTTTTGGAAAGAACTGCATGTATGATTTGTAAACGAGAGCCGTGAGATTTAAGTGGCAGTCTCGTAGTGTGAAAACCCCACTAATACTAATACATGTTGAAACACCTAAACAAATGGAAGACCTTCTATCCTTTGAGAGAATTAAAACAATAATTCTCACAGGTGTGTCACTACTTGCCTGAACGTGTCACCAACTCGATCCTGAAAGTACACAAATTTCATGTGATCAAAACGAAGTAAATCTCCGGTGTTGAAGTACAGGTCGCCTTTTTTCATCACGTCACGAAGTCTCTTCTTCTCAGTTTGTTGCTGGTTGCCAGCGTACCCAACAAAGGGCGACCTCTTAGTAACCCGTCCAACCAAAAGTCCCGTCTCGCCTGACAAGAAGACACATGAAAAATGTTGATCATAGTTTCCACTCGGCCCGAGGTGACGCTTTAAGGTCGCATTTTTCGTCCAAACATGAATCCAAAACCAAATCATATTACATTTACAATAAATAAAACGATGAAAAAAAAAAGATGAAAGCAGCACGTGGTCACATTTGAGAAGCTGGAAGCAGTTTTTCATCATAAAAAAAGAGCAAGAATTCATAGATTATCAACATGTCTGCTCTTGTGTCAAAGAAAGAGAAATAAGAAAACAAAGGTGTGTTTCCACCTGTAGTGATGACTCACCTATGGCTGCCTCGATGCACAGGCCCTCTGAGTTCCTGACAGGCTCCTCCTTCTCAGTGTCAAACTTGATCAAAGTATACGGGAAGAAAAACTAGACGGAAGAAAGTTAGACAATAAGGTAATTTGGTTAATTAGCCCCCGAAAACCAAGAATGTCTGTTCCAAATCTCTCCGTCTGGACTGAAGCAGCGCTGCTGCTAATAAAAGCGGACCAGACTTCCTCTCCTCACCCTGTGGACAAAATTGACTCGCCCAACTGCACCGATTTTGGACGTGTAATTGATGAAGCCGATGTTTCCCTCTGTGGCAGCGTACAGCTCTCTGACTTTAATGTCCCCGAAGCGATTCAGAAACTCAGACCAAATGTCTGTTCGGACTCCGTTTCCGATGGCGATCCTCACTTTGTGGTTGTTGTCGCCGTCTTTCTGCAAAAGGTGAGATGGACTCAGGGTCACGACAGAGACTTCACATCCTCCATCAGAACAATACTGTATTAATTAAACTGCCGATTCCTTTTACCTTGGGCGTGTTGCAGAGGTAGCGCATCGTTTCACCGATGTACTGCATCACCGTCACGTTATACTTCCTGCAGTCGTCCCAGAACTGAGAGGCCGAGAACTTTCTCCTCAGAACAATGGTTAGACCTGCAATAAACATCATGAAACGCAGCTTTTACCTTCCTGTAAATGTACACAGGATCGCCATTGACCAGGTGTGTGAACGCTACGTTACCTCTCTCCATGCCTCCGATCATCCCGATGAGGAAGCCCGCGCTGTGGTAGAGCGGTAGATTGATGTAGAAGATGTCCTCGGATGTGACTCCACAGACCGCCTGGATGAAGGAGGCGGCCCAAACACGCTCATGGGTGACAACGGCTGCTTTAGGCAAACCTTCCAAAGATAATAAATCATCATCAGGTACAGTTAGTATTACGTGTATGCAGTTTGAAAGGAACCGTCTCACTCCTGCAGCATGAGCCAACTTGCTGCTGTCAAATCAGAGACTTTTTGGTGGTTTTAAACAGGAATACGTTCTTTAAAGCTGCTGGGTTCTCGTGTCATTCAGCTCCTTGTTTTGGTTTTACGGTACACTGTACACCGCCTGCTCTGCACCAAACGCCAGACAGACAAAGATAGATTGTTTTTCCTCACGCGAGCAGCAGTGTTCTACATGGAGGGATGTGATATCGCTTACAAAGCTTACTAGCTCACATATATAAACGTCTAAAATATAACAATAACAATCACATAAAATATAACACACGTGTCTCAGTAGAATTAAATACAGTTTAACTGCACCTCAAAGTCAGCCTCTATAATTACCATAAAGGGAACTAACACCTCTCTTTAAAACAAAACGTGATTTATTGCAGGACTGTTGTATTCGACTGCATTCGTCGTAGCCAGGTGTTCCCGGTGTACCTGTGGTGCCCGACGTGTAGATGTACAAGGCGGTGCTCCTGATGTTGATGTTGGCCCTGAGGTCCCGGGACAGCGGCAGGTCTGAGGCCTGGGAGATCTTGTCCGACAGAGTGTTGATGCCCTGGATGCTGCAGGTATCGGACATGAGGTACACGCTGATGCCTTGCTCTCTCAGGGTCGGTAAAACCTCCTCCAGAGCGTCCTGCAGCTCTGCAAACAAGAGAGGCATTCAAGTGCCACACATTATGTCAAGAACGCTGTGTTACGCAATGCAGCACATGTAGGCCTCATGTTACCTCACATCCCACCGGGACACGAGCACATGCTGCAAGAAACTAAATGTTGGAAACTCTCTGGGGGGAAACTCTAGCACCAAAAATGGCAGAGCGGAGAAACAAGTATACAGAGCGCCTCAAGTTAACATTAGGACCGACAGTCCAGCACTCTGACTGAAACCGTGGGGGGGGGGGGGTTTCTGGTCTATATTCTTGTAAAGGTTCACTACTTTAAAGTTTTTCAAACAAAAGAGATAAAACATTTGAAATAATGTGATTTTTTAGATATGAAACAAGTCTTGGTTTATCCTGTGGAGATTAGGGCTGAGTGACAGTAACTCAATCATATCAGTTGTTGTCTTTCCATTTAACCATACTGTGACGAAAACAAGTCCAATCATACAGTAAACATGTATTTAAGTTTTGAGCTTGTTCATTTTGACTAAAACAATCATAAACAGCCTTTAATATGAGGTAAACAAGCTTATTGAAGGCTGATTAGTGCTCAGAGTTGTTACCTCCACTTACCTTTATTGTGAGGCCCGATACCATAAGAATATTTAAATACAATGTATATTTGTGTAATCTAGTAAAGATGATTAACTCAGATATGTTAATTAACTCAAAGAAAGAAGTACTACGTAAAGTACTTTCAGTTGATACTGCTAACATGGTCTATATTCCTAATATTATCTATAATTACAGGACAATAGTGCTTCAGAAAAGGTTTCTGGGGCTCAAGAACAAATGTAGAAGTATTTAGATCCTTTACTTTAATACTGATACAAATAAAATAATGTAAAAGGTGAAACTTTTTTTTTTTATTAAAAGAATGAATGAATGAATGAATTATCAACTAAATGTACTAAGACTGATATATTATTATATATATGACATTTTTATATCGCTGAGGTGCAGCGTGTAAGCAGTAGTTTACTGTTGAAGTTGTGAGGTGGAGCTTAATGAATGTATTATGTAGTGAAGGTTGCGCATAATGTAAATAGTGAGAGTTTGCATGCGTAAAGATGGAGACCCTCTCCTCTCCTCGGACTCGTGGGTTAACGCGTCCCCGTGCCTCACCTTGAGAGGCGATGAGCACTTTGGCCCCGCAACAGGAGAAACAGTGCAGCAGAGACTTGGATCTGATGTTGAAGTTGAGCAGAGCGGCCGGACAGCCGAGCTTGGCCAAGCCGAGCCAAGTCCACACGAAACTGGGCTCGTTGGCCAGAAACAAGGCGACCGCGTCCCCCTCCTTCAGCCGGGCTTCAGCCTGCAGCGCCCGGGCCACCTTGTTGCTCTGCTTCTCCATGTCTCCATAAGTATACTCCCGTCCTTCAAAGTGCAGAAAGACCTTCCCGGGATGCCTCTTCACGGCATCCAAGAAGCAGTCCAAGACGCTGTAAAAAGGTTTGCTCGTCTTGTATTTCAGGAGCCTGAAGCCGAGCCTCAGGCTGGCCAGGATGTACGTGCATTCCTCGGCGAAGTGAGGGGAACGCGTCCCGAGGAGTGCGATGCCCAGGAGGGCCAGTCCGGCGAACACGGTGAACCAGATGTACATGTTGCAGCGCGCTGGGCAGCAGGCAACTGTCCCCGAGGAGGCGAGTGAGTGTTATGCAGCTCAGGGAAATTTGTGACAAAGTTCACCCACGCAGTTTGGGGCGGGGCGGGGCTCCGCTGGGGCCCGATGACCCCTCCTCCATTCCGATGTTTGTCTGCTTTCCAGACCGGGTGTGTTTCCTCATGCACTGGGAACTCTGGGACAGCGATCCTGGTGTTGCCTGAGCCCCGTTATATGTACAAATATATCTGTGCATTACAGGCTGTTCCCTCCCCCCAATAAATCAATTGAATAATGCAGAAAAAATGAAAGAATATTTATATTTAATAAATGTTAAGCTATATAAAACAGAGGGAAGTAAATCCCAAACGGCAGGTTGATGGACACAGAAACAAACTTACACCACAAAAATAACCATGTGGCTCGACTTGATCTGCTGTGAGACTTGATAAGTTAAGACTTAACATGACTTGAGAAATCAAAGAGAACAACATAAAAGTTTAAAGTTTTGACCTGAGAAAGTCCTGAAAGAATATAAGACAGCCACAGGTATGCTCACACACAGCAAACGTTTAATTAGGTCTGCTTCTTTGGTCTCGGCTATATGAAAACACCAATAACATAGATTTAAAATCAAAATCAAAACACGTGATAATGATGGATGCTTCATTTAGCATTAGGTTGCACATTTTCAATAATAAAATGTGACAGCCTTGTTTATGATCTGGTTACCATCAGTGACCAGTTCTCCGGAAGCCTGAGCCCAACCTCATTCCCCATGTGTGTCCTCCAGAGGTGTGGACTCGAGTCATGTGACTTGGAATCGAGTCAGACTCGAGTCATGAATTTGATGACTTCAGACTCGACTCGACAAAATGTACAAAGACTTGCAACTCGACTTGGACTTTAACATCAATGACTCGTGACTTCACTTGGACTTGCGCCTTTTGACTCGAGAAGACTTGCTACTTCCCATGAAAACTGGGGAAGAAAATGTTCACACGGCCACGCCGCTCTCAGTTTATCTGCATCTGTGAAAAAAATGTGCACCACCTGTATGCATGCAGAGAGCACGCGCGCTGCCTGCACGACATCCAATCACTGTAGTCCCACGTTGTTTTGATGTGACAGTATCTAAGCAGGCACATTGCAAGACAACCAATGAAGCACAAGCAACAACGCGCCAGTTGGCAAAATGATACCGAAGATAGTTTCGTTTGGCTATAAAAATTACGAGCTAATCGACAAAAAAAGAGTTGCAATTTGCAAAACATGCGGGTCGAAGATTACAGACGGAGCTGCCACAACGTCCAACTTTGTTCGACACCTGAAGTTGCACAAAGAAAGGTAAGTTTTGAACGAATGCTAAGCACCTTATCGGATGTACCGTAACTTACTAGCTAGCTGCTGCATATTTACTGTATCAACGAGAGAGTAAACGCACGTCTCCCTTGCTGGTTCATGCTTACAAAAATAGGGATTTTTTAACCCTGATTATATGAGGTACATGAGTGTAGCACACTCAGATGGAAAACCTCGCCAACATCATGTCAACGTCCGTTTTAAAGTACCATAACACAGTCACAGTAGATCCACCATTAGCCTTCCCTTTTCATATCAGGGGTTGTATTCGCTATAACTACCGCCTCGCTATACGGGCGCAGGGTCTGTTATCAAGAAATAACAGACCGCATTCTACATTGGAATTCAACCAAGCCATGTCATAAAATAAAATAATAACGATTATAGTAGTAATGTTCAGAGATGCAATAGATTATTATAGTGCAGTTCTTAACTAATGGGAATATTGTTTAGCTTGTTTTTGGTTTACTTTAGTTATTTAATTTATTCAATTATTTTGTTTTGCTATACTTTTCATGCCAACTTGCCATGGCCCCCCTAGCACCTCCTCGCGGCACCCAGGGGTCCCTGTCCCCACTTTGAAAACCACTGCTATAAAGCATATGACTTCAGTTGCTTGAGAGAAAGGGCTTTCTTATGACTTTTGAAGCAGTGAAAATGTTCTTAATATTGCATACACTGAAACTGAAATGTATTATCGTATACCGTAGTGTACAATAGACAATGAATATTAACACAACAACATTGATATGAGTAAAGAGTATTTTCTCTGTTACAGGTATGAAGAATCAGCCATGGTGGCATCATTCTGCGTCCCCATCGTGCACAAATGACTGACAGACTTTTGGCCAATTTGATCTTTTGCAAATGCAATGCAGTATAGGGGCCTCCCTCCACCTGTCCACAGCACGCATGCGCTCACACACTCACTCTCTGCTCATCATCTGTCCACACAGCTCACTCACTCTCTGCTCATCACCTGTCCACACAGCTCACTCACTCACTCTCTGCTCATCACCTGTCCACACAGCTCACTCACTCTCTGCTCATCACCTGTCCACACAGCTCACTCACTCACTCTCTGCTCATCACCTGTCCACACAGCTCACTCACTCTCTGCTCATCACCTGTCCACACAGCTCACTCACTCACTCTCTGCTCATCACCTGTCCACACAGCTCACTCAAGTCTCTATGGAGTCATTCCAGTTATATTATCAGGTTGGTCCAGTTTTTCAGAAGTGATCATTTTGAGGAGTGAGGATTTTATTGATGACATGTTTAAAAAAGTTCAGGCTAAAAGGACCCATGTCTATTTGAAAGTTAAACTGTTTTGCAATATGAGGTCAATACAATACAGGACTGAAGTTGCTGTGCATTGTTCTAGTGCAATATGCTGTTGAAATACAAGCATTTTTTGTGAAAATGTTTACTGTATTTGATTAATGTCATTGTATAAAAAGAGGTTTAAATAAATACAAATCTTACAGACATACATGATTTGTATACATTTTATTTCTGTGGTAAGAGGACTTGAAATGACTCGAAACTAAAATGGTAGGACTTTGGACTCGACTTGAGACTTGTTGGCTTTGACTTGTGACTCGACTCGGGACTTGCCTCATCTTTGACTCGACTTGACTTGGGACTCGAGGGCAAAGACTTGAGACTTACTTGTGACTTGCATAACAATGACTTTGTCCCACCTCTGGTGTCCTCCATGCTGCTGATCCCAGGTCAGCTCCAGGGGCAACACAGCCTGGGTCACCCTGCACCCAACCAGAGGGCGAAGGGGAGCTTCTGTCCCGGGAACTGGTGTCATAATAATCAGAAACACTTTGCGGTGCTTAAAAACCCTCCAGATTATATAATCATATAATCAATATAACCGACTATTTATTCAGCTATAAGTGACATTAGAGGACCTAAATAACAACTGCATTACTTTCACCTTCTATTTAAGGATTCTGGCCTCAATAGACCAGATTGGTGCGCAGCAAGATGCCATTGCTTGAATCGGGAGCTCAGAGCTCTGTTTTCTCAACTGGAAAAACTATCTTTCTTCCTCTTACTGAGTTCAGAGATCAGTTCAACAAGCTGCAACGTGTTCTCTGGAGGTCCTGAAACCACTACAGAAGGATACGTACAAATATGAACGGATAGTCACAAAACAACCCCTCAAATGCACTGAACATCACCGGTGGTGACTGATGTGTTGGGCAGGTGGATTTTCACAATAAAATGAATTGTTATGGGGAGGAAAAATGTGATGCTTTTTACAAAATGCTTTGTAAGGAAATATTAACTAAGAGTAAAAAATACCTGAATCTGATAAAACATGGCCTTGAATAGGAAGGAATGCTTAAAAACACTTTTGATTGAATAATTGAATAACATGTGGCGCAGAGGTTACTTCAGGTCATGGGCACAAAGTGGATGTGATTGTTCCAATCTGGGAAAAGCCGGGTCAATTGATTTTGGAGCTTGGCACATACAAGGGCTAAAGGTTGGGGCACAGAGCCAAGACGAAGAGACTCAAAGCTGCTCTGAACGACTACTTTGAACATGTTATCACTTCCCCATTTGATTATTCAGACGTTTGTGTGAAATTGTCATAATAAGCAGATCAATTCTTGAGTTATGGCCAAAAAAAGTTTGTGTGAGGTCACAGTGACCTTGACGAGTCAAATCGGTTCATCGCTCAGTCCAAGTGGACGTTTGTGCCACTTGGTCAATTAGGAATAGATTCGGGTCGGTTATGATTCTGAGATGTACTGCAATTTTTGCCATAAACTGGCAATCAGGTTAAATCAGGTAGCTCAGGTTATCTGTGAGCTGTGTCACAACCGCTGCACCCGTTGTTACAAATCATTGAGACAAACTGAATGTCTGTTGTTTTAACTTTTCAGTTGACTTCTTTGAACTTTGCCCTCTGTGCTGCCTGTCCTCTGCCATATACACGTCCTGCAGAGTCCCAGTTCAGAAGTGTGATCCTCTGAGTGGCCCGTTAGAGGTGGAGCAGGTTTATCCTGTCCTTCACGTCTTCTTAAGTCTAAAACTAGTTATACATTCAGACGCTCCTTAACTTCTTGCAAAGTTGAATATATTGGCCAAAGTTTATGTTGTGGACAATGATCGATGAAGTGTAAACACCACTGAGAAACTGGGGCAAGTGCTATGATCCCTGAGTGTATGGTACAAGTACCACTTTACTTCAATACATGACTCCTGGCAAACAATGTGTCCGGTTAATGGTAAATGTATCCAAACCTTTATTAGCCTTTGATCTGCCAACATGAGCAGACAGTGTTTAGAGATTATAACTGACCCGCATTTTATGGTTCAATTTAACTGGACAGTCATCGGAGTTCAAAATATCTAGTAAATATAGTAATAATGTATACCTAATTCATTCTACAAGGGGGAAATCTATTTAATTATATATGGAGGTGTCAGAGTGAGCAGATGGGACTGAGCTACAGCAGCTTCCTCTATATGATGCAGTCATAAGATATCTACTGTCTCTGAGCCAACTGAACACTCTGTTAAGCAACTGACTTATATAATATATTATAATATAATATAATATATGACACAGAGAGGCTGGCATAAGAAGGCTGCATTAATTAGACAGGCCTCGGTGGTCTGTGCTGCATATGTGGATAAAAACGGCTCATTCTAAGGTCACGAAAACCCAACGATTCTTATTTTAAGGTGATTATACACTAAGAAAAAACAATGTAATACTACATTACATTTCTGTAATGCTTCACAATGTTTAATTAAAGCCAACAACTAAATCATTTTTTTTTTATCAGAGATGACCTTTAAATGATCTTGAAAGCTGGCTGAGGTTTTTTATATGAGCTGAAGTTCACTAAGAGCTTGAACAACATGCTGCTTGTTAATGTTTTATGTTATTGTGAAGGGAATATCTTTGGGGACATTATGAAAAGCATTTTTCAATTTAATTTCCTTTATATTCTTATATTTTATAGACCAAAGGATTTATTTAGAAAATAACTTGCTTGATTGATGATTCAATAATAAAAATAACTGTCAGTTAGTTGCAGCCCTAGTTGAGCCCACTATTTATGCTCACACACTTTGTGACAAGAAAAAACCTAACAGTTATTTATATTTTATTATTTTAACTATGGATTAGCCTCCAAAATGTCAAAAAATGGAAATTGTAAAAGTAGGGCTGCATTCACCAAAAGTAATCTGATATAAAATACTTCAACAGGATTTGCTGACAAATGAAATATTCCCTCTCATTATGAAATAAAATACGATTTATTAAAACAAATTAAATCAATACGTAAAAAACATTTATAATCTATGCACAGCATATCTCATTAACGTGATATAAAATACTTTTAAATATAAAAAAACACAGCGCGACGTGAGCTTTCTATGAACCTGCTCCAGTGCTCAGTACAGTACGGGGTCAGGACGCTATCAGCAAAGGTCACTCGAAAAGGTAAATATGACAGTGTGGGCAGACATTTGACCTAAATAACATGCAACAAAAAGGACCGGTACAAAATGTAACCAGAGTTTCATTAACACTGGAAACACTATGCGTTAAAGCTATTCCATATCCACTTGCCTTCTCGTGCAGGAGTTAAATGAAGAAGCTTCGATAAGCAGAAAGACTGAGACTGCTGTCTTTGCATTGAGCCAGATCGCCGTTTTCCTCCTGTTTTCATGGAAAGCTTCGCTAACCAGCTGCTGGCTTCATACTTCAATCTTCTTACTTAACTCTCGTCAATAACGTAAACAAGTGCAGTTGGCAATATGTTGGACTATTCCTTTAACAATGCAACACACATCAACACGCTATGAAGGCAAAAGGTTCTACGCCGTGTAAACTTTATCCACTGTATTAGAGGCACTACTTCACTCCATACTTCACTTTTGTCATTTCTGTTGGTTGAATGGACTGTCGAAGCCGCTGTCCTGCTGCCGCTGTCTCAGCTCAGAGAACAAAGGCCTGGAACAAACTCCACGCTGCGTCTCCCCCTCAGAGCCAGGGGTGGGCTCCCTGTGTGTGCTTATCTTTGCAGGCTGAAAGTTCATGTTCTTTTTGGCAATTTCGTTATAGACGGTGAGGTCAGACACATTCGGTGAGAGGTCGCCAAACTCACTTGCTGAGGCAGCAGAAACAGAAAAGGGCGTCACTGGTTCTACTTTCCTCCCCGAGTAGGAGTGTGTGGAAACCCGGAAGCCTTTGTCCGAGTCACTACTGGTCAAGCTCCAGTCAGTCCGCCTCTCCTCTCTGATCGGAGCCTCCTGGATGAGGAGGGGTCTGCTCTGTCGCTCGGAGTCAAGGCGGTCGTCGGCTTTGCTGGAGTGAACTCCCTGCGAGTACAGCTCCCTGCTTTTACTCCTCACAGTTTGGAGTTTCAGCCCTAAATCTACGGAGGCCTCCTCCTTCCCAGATGGGGAAATGTCTCGGTGACTCAAAGCTTTAGTTCTCGCTGCAGCTGGTAGTTTCTGCGCTGAATCGGCTGGAGGCGTTTCCCTGTGGGATCTCTCCTCTGGCCTGATGTCAGGGAGCTCAGTAACAGTCGACAGGTTCTTACTAAAACCTTCGCCTCTACCTGGAAGGCCGTCGGCTGTGGACACAACCGTCAAACAACCCGTCAGTACAAAAACAGATTCCCACCACGTTGATATTTTCTAATTAAAAACAAAAACATCTACTTTACAGCATTTCTGCACAACAGGACTCACTTTTGAAACTGTAGTTCTTTCCAGATTTACTTTTTAGGGGCGTCTCTAGCACTTTAGCCATGGTTGCCAGCTTGCTTGCGGCATTCATTATTTTCTTTTCAGCCCTGCAGAAGACAGGAAGATCAATGCAATTAGCCGGAGGAGCCATGATGAAGCAAGCAAACAAGTTTAGGACAATCACGGCCTCTTGCCCTGTCGTTTTTCCTCCGTCCTCCAGTAACTCCTGCAGACAGGTCAGATAATAGCGCCGCATCTTTCTGGAGGTGTCCTGCCTCTCCCTCTGCACCTCCATGCGGATCATCTCGGCTGCTCGCTCCCGACTCTCCTGGAGGTACCGCAGCATGTCTCCTGCCATAAACAACGCAATTATGCTTTATTGCTGCTATTTGGCCGCGTCTCGGCTAGGTCTCACGTGTAAAATAGGTTTTTATCTCATTGTGACCCTCTCGTTAAATAAAGGTTATAGTTATATATGTATATTCACTATGTACATGACATAGATAATGACTTGAGATTTGATGCACATGTTTATGGACCTGCAAACCTACATTAGATTCACAAGTGAGGACAAAACAAATACATAGGAGTATGATACAGGACATCATAGCGTGAAGTTTTGTCCGCCCCATATTCCATCCAGACGGAAGTAACATTGAATTTCAGTGTTCCCAAAATGAGTAGAAATATTTTAAATCCACACAGGTACATCAAAGATTAACACCATTACCAACCTCTGATCTTTTCCACAGTCATCAGGTATTGCTGCTTCATCTCCTCAAGGCCTTGCTGAACATTTGGGTTGTGATCAGAACTCCTGGAAGCAAGAACAATAGAATAGATGTTTTTTCTAAATAACGTACAGTAGATCAGATGGTTGTTTTTAGAGCACTGTAACCACTCAACATTGGTGTATTTTCAGTTTTTTTAAAGTGTAGCTTGAGGAATTTGATTTAACATTCTAAAGGATGAAGCTTCCCAACCACCTTTTGATATAAATGGTCCAGAAAATAACCATATAAATCTTCTGTATATTAAAGAGACCTCAATTCTTCACCCATGCCAAGTCAAAATCTGTTACAGTTAAGATTTGTGTTCAAGTAAACGTCTGGGGCCCTTTGGTGTGTGTTTGGCTAGCTGACCTAACAATAACGGAAGTAAATTCACAGCAGGACTTCATTTCAATATTACTTTAAAAGGTCCTTTGATTCACGTTGGACTAAAGTAGTAGCATTTAACATTAAAAAGAGCCAAATTAATTATTAAATTATTAAAATAAAGAAAACACAAACCCTGAGGATTCTTTGGCTCTCTTCACCTCCTCAAGCTGCTGCAGATGTTCCTCCTTTGCCTTTCGCCAGCTGCTCTCATGCTCATCTACAACACAGATACATTGTCTGTTGAATAAATCTGTTGAAATGGTTTAAAGAAACATTTTAGACGCATTAAATACCTTTCAGATGCTTCATGGCAGCTTTGTGCTGGCGGACGCTGTGCTGGAGTTGACGACAGGCTTTCTCCAAGTGCCTCTGGAGCTCCTGGTTCTTCTTCTGCAGCTTACCTGAAGGGGCAGTTAGTGCCATTTATCAATCTAGGTTGAGAGTTGCCTAGTTTTGGAGATATCGGCCGTAAACATGTCTGCCTTTTCTCCAATACAACATACATGCCAAAAAAAATTAGCATTTAGCAATGCCTCTTTCCAAAAATTTAGCATTTAGCAATGCCTCTTTCCAAAGATTTTGCAATGCCTCTTTCCAAAAACCATGACGCTTTTACTCATCATGATTAGTCATAATAAGTGCCACATAGTCCCATTTTATTTGAGAAAAGACAGACATCTCTACAGCTGATATCTCCAGGTCTAAGCAGCTAGATTGATAACAGCACTGCAAGTAAGAAGAAAAACATGTATTTTTGACTTGGGGTGAACTGCCCCTTTACCTGAAGTCTCAGCGCACTCCTTCCTGCAGCGAGCATGCTCCGTCTTCTGGGAGAAAACACCTGGAAACCGTGGACAATATTGTCAAGTAAAAAGGTCTTTATAAGCATTACACGGTAGTCTAATCAAAATAATTAATACTGGCCATCAAATGGATTTAAGTGATAAGATGCCCTGCTTAGTGAAGAGACAATAAGGACGCATGACATACTTTGCATTTTGTCGATTTCTCTCTCATGCTGCTCCTGCGTTTCCTTTAACACGCGGCTCAGTTTCTCCTCGTCTACCTGTGGATCATAAATGAAACCATGAAGGGAACAGATACTCAGTAGCTCAGTCTGTAGGGGCTCGGATTAGTAACTGGAAGACAGACATTTAAACATGGCATAACTTGTAGTGATAAAAGGAAAATGAAGAGGAGGCTGTTAGCACACACATAAATATCTGCAGGCTGAAAGATTGCATGTATAGATTATTGTTAATTTACACTTTTCACTGTGTGAGGTCGGATGTGTGTTCACTACTCACCTGTTTTGTTTTGATTACCTCTCATGTTACCTTTACTCAAATAATTATTGAGTAAAGCCACTCCTCCTAAAATCAGTTATTTCATCTTTATATAACGGGTAATAAAACTCACTTTCTTCCACTCCTTCTTGGCTTGAGACACGGCTCTGTTGACGAGGTCTGTGCAGCATGCTTGGATGATGTGCGTTATTGTTCCCTCTGATGAGGCCCCGCTGGTCCTCTTGGTGTCTTCAGTGCCCTGCTGATCCGTTTTGGGATCGCTGAGAAGTTGTGCCTGGACCTCTGCCAATCCAGTCTGAAGCTCTGCTAGTAAATCATCTCTCATCTGCTTCCTCTGCACCTGTTCCTTCGCTGCATGCTGGCATCTCCACTCCTCCTCTCGGGCCCTCAGAGCTTGTTGTAGCTTGGCTTCCAGATGCAGGAGCAGCTCCTTCTTATGGAGCTCGGCATCCTCTCTGGCCTGCTGCAAAGCCTGCTCCAGCTTTTTGCGCTGCTCTTGCAACTTGCTTTGGTAAACCTGCTCACTGCGGGCCTGGATGACGGAGAGCTCCTGTTTGTCTCGGTTCCAGGCTGCTCTGGCTCCGGCCAGCTCAGCCTTCAGCAGAGCAGCTTGCTCTCTCCTCTCCTGCTCCAGCTGACTCTGGAGGGATTCCACCTCCTCTTGGAGATCCTTCACCTTCTGCGTTCCAGAGCTCCACTGATCCTCTGCCTCCGTCAGGGCCTGGGACACCTGACACGTTTACAATGAGTAAGACATTATCAGAAAAGAAAAAAAACAGTTGACAGGAGTGACACTTTTTGACTCGCAAAGAAAAAAGTCATACCTGTTGTTCTGTCCATTTCTCTCTCTCTGTTTGGAGAGAGGCTTGGTATTCTGGTAATGAAGTCAAATCCTCAATCCAGCGATTGTAGGCCCTGGTTACTGCCCCTTCGACCTGAAACACCAACACTTACTTTGTCAATCCCTGATGAGGGCAAGACAGCCAAACATTTTGGGGAATAGAGCATGGTATGTTGGAGAAAAGTTGTGCAACATTTAATTTTGTGGGACCACCACCCGATTCGCTCATTTCAAATAATGGACGAATAAATCAGGAAAATCATCATATAGCTGGTAAATGGAAGGTGAAAGTGAAAGGAAAAAATACATCTAAACTGTGTGTGAATAACACAGTGTTAGCAAGTCTAGGGCCATTAGCTTGATTACAATTGGTGCCACTCCTATAAAATGCAAGGCATGTTTGGCTAACTAGCACAAGTATTATAAAAGAAACAGACCTGTTTGGCCATGTTCTCCAGGTGTTTCTCATGTAGCTCTCGCTGGACTTGTTTCCTGGCTTCTTCCACAGCTTTGCATTTTACTTTGTCAGAGTCCAGTTGCAGCTGCTGCTTCTGGGCTCTGAGCCTGGAGTCGAGCTCCTCAACAGTAATTGTCACACTGCTCGACTCAATCTCATCTGCCTGACAGGTTGCCTCAGCAGTCTCTTTGCGTTTCTCTCTCCCGGCCTCCTCCAGCCTCTGGACCCAGGTCTTCTCCATCTGCACAGAAGCAGTAAATGATTCAGAGTCTGATGTACAATCACCATTAGAGTTGAGGGAGTTGGACATTGATTACAGGAAATCACACCTTTTTTAGTTCCTCCTTCCAAGCAGCCTTGGCCAAGGCTACCTGAGAATTCACCTGCTGCTGGATCTCAGTGCCCTTTTCTTTGGACCACAGAGCTTTGAGCTGGTTTATTGAGGTCTGATGCTGAGCCTCAAGCTCAGCCCTCAGCATCTCCACAGCTGTGTCACTCTCTTCTCTCATCTTTTGCTGGGAATGATAATTTAATCATAAATTGTTCTCAGTCCATAATGGTAATGTGCGTTAGATACAGGCAAGTTCAGCAGTGATACACTGTTTTTGGAAGCATGTAGCAATACAGTTAAGAAATGGTCAAATACAAATAGTAAAGCTACAGTCAACAGATAGACAATCAGTACACAAGCAAACAGTACCACAACAATATCAATCAACACAGAACTATTTCCAAATCATCATTTGCCATAGTGTATTTTGATCTTTTTAAATCTGTTCATTTCTTCCTTTTAATGATTTGAGGAGCATAGGAATCATGTCCAACTGCTTTTGATATGTAAACATATTTTAGGATTGTGTACCTCATTAACTCTGATCAAAGCCTCTTCCTTGTCAAGCGTGTCCTTCTCCTTGCAGACAGATATGTAACACTCTTGCACAGCCAACATCTTATCATGGGCCTCAGACAGCTGGGTCCTGTGAATAAGTCATTTTCTTTAACTGTAAATGAGCTGCAAAGCTTACCAGAAGAAAACCATTTTCAGTGACAGGTGCAGAGGACTTACTGGAACTGTTGGACCTGTTGCTGGTGCTGTGCAGTCAGCTGTTCAACCTGAGCATCGTGTTCCAGCATGAGCTCTGTTCTGACCCGATCCACCACGTCGTCCCTGTACTGCTGATGAATCCGCTCAGCTCTCCATGAAGAAACAGAAACATATAAATACACACACACACACACACATATACACACACACTTTCTGATAATGTAAGGTTAAGAAAACATGGTACTATCTGTGCCTTACCTCTGAGCCGCCTCCTGCTTCTCTTGGTCGAGTTCCTGGATCATCTCCCTCATCTTAGTGCAAAGCTCCAAGTTGGCAGACCTCAACTTTTCCTCACTCTGTTTCAGCTCCATGTTCTTCTGTTCTAACACCTACAGTTTACATAGAACATCACCAGTACCTCATGAAATAGTCTAAAAACAAATATAATTCATTTTATGAAACTACAACCCACCTTCACTTGTTCCTGCAAGTGTTGTTTGTCTTCCTGTTGTCTTGCAAACTCTTTCTGAGACTCTCCGGTTACGTCTCCATGTTTCATCCGACTGGTTTCTCGGACCTGTGAACAGTTTTTTTTTTAATGATCAGAGTCATTTAATCTCTTACCAAGTATTTATGCATTGTTTTATGTTCGTCCGTTTCTTTTTAAGCCAACACAACTGGATAGTTTTGGTATGAAACATGCATACATGTAATATTCTAACCCTATCAGGTCCATATGTTTAATAGTTTTGTCATCTCACCGAAACCAGATGCATATTTTTGCCATTTCTGTTTAATCAGCAAGAAATCAAAATGGCCAATCAACATAAAGCTGAATAATATCCATCAGACAGTGTATACCAGTGCAGTTTTACATGCTTTGCAACATTTAAGTGCATCTCTGTTCATGTAGAGAGCAGTTCTCACCGAAGAGCAGAGCTTGGCTTCATCTAACTGGGTCTGCAGCTCGATCAGTTGACCCTGACAGAGCTGGAGCTCCTCCTGCAGCTGACTGATCTTCTGCCGCTTCCCCTTCAGACTACCCAGGCAGCGCTGCATCTCCAATCGCAGCAGTCGCAAAGCCTCATCTTTGGGCAGCTTGGAGTCCGACAGGTGAGCCAGGGCAGTACTGTCCAAACGGTAATGGAAATTAGATTTTGATTGACGGGAGTGGTGATAAATGAGTAGACATATTGACAGTTGACAGTTTATACTAGCACTTATGACACAAAATGGCACTGAAAGACACTCAGTTATTATACTGATCACAATGACTGCTTTATGATCATGATGTACCTGTGGAGCAAGCCGTTTTTCTTGTTCGTTTTCTTTAATCCTAAATCCACACAGGAGTCAGACAGGTGGTTCTCCCAGTCACTGTTCAGGTCTACTGCAATAACGCCGTGTTTCACAGCTGATTCATACAGAGTGATCTGCTCTTTCAACTCAGCCGTCTCCTCCTTTAGGATCAAAATAAAAGATGAAAAGTGGAATCAGTAATGTTAAGTAATAATGTTTTCAGAGTAGTTCCATTCTTGGGCAGAAACATTAGAGATCCAACCTGCAAGACTTTGTTCATGTTTTCACTCAGCGCTTTGGCTGATTGAGCCTGTTGTAGTTTGATTTGTATCTGACTCATCTCCTGCACTGAATCTGAAGAAAAGAATATTTAAATTAGAGCAAATAAAAAAAAAATAGAAGTTGCTCTTTAATGTTCTGTGATTTCTTCTCAACGCAGTTTCAGCAACTCCATCAGACACAAGAAGGTGGGTGAAGCCCAGAGTCACTCACTTGTCTGCAGCAGCTTGGCACATTGTTGTTGACTCTCCTCCAGACGCTGAGTGAGGGTGTTGACGACTCTGGCTCTCTCCAGCTGCTCTTCTTCTCTCTGGCGCTCCAGTTGCGTCACCTGCTCTCGCAGCCTCTGACCAACATCAATCTGGAAGCAACAAAACGACAACACAGGAATTTACTATGTAAGCAGTCGACTTAGACTACATCTCCTGTGACAGTAACACCGCAAACCTTTTCGTTCAGATCCTGGGAGGTCGAGTCCAGCTTCTGCTGGAGGGTCAACAGTGCGTGCTCATGCTGCTCCTTCATGACAGCCAGGTCTCGGTCATGCTGCTGCCGCGTCCGGGACAGCGTGTCAGAGCGACAGAGCTCCAACATCTGCTGCTTCATGCTGTCCACTGCAGCTTCTGCCACCCTCTGCTTCTTCGAGTTCTGCAGTGCAAACAAATAAAACTACTGTCTACAGACTAATGAAATATAAAGGTTTCAATTAAGATATTAATGCTATCTGTGAGTTTCAGAAAATGACACAAGCATTGCTTTGGGTCCGTTTAAGAACACATTAGAAAACCTTTCAAGGAGGCCTATAACAGACACTATAAACTGAATAACCCATGTATGATCTTTTTTCAAGACTATTCCTAATTTATAGATAACCTAATGTATTGCAGACTGCTTTGTATTGAACTTAAACCTAGGATAACAAGTAAAACAGCAATGCAGAACTTACCTCGTGGTCTCTCTCAGTCAGGACCTGTACTTGCTGCTCCATTGCTTTCACTTTGTTTTGCATCTGAACCTCTCTGTCCTTGGATTCTTCAACCAGTTGACTGGATTCCTTTAGACTTATTGCTAGACCATCCTTTTCATCTATTGATTATTAAATAAAACTAGATTATGTCCCCACAAGCAGCAAGAAAGAAAAGGACAGACAAAGCCAGTTCATCAGTGGATAGTGCAAACCCTCTCAACAGCCACAAGGGGGCATCTATACAAGTAAGTGAAGACATATACCATTTTATTTCCCTTCATCAATCAATTAATGCTATAAATTGATAAGATAACAAGCCATTTGGCTTTTAATGGCATATCAACAAAAAGAAAACATATTATGAAAGTACAATTATGAAACCCAATGATCAGACAATTCTTTAAAAAGAGAAAAGGTTTTCAAGGCAGCTGAGATTATATATTTTTATATTCAAAGTTCGATGAACTTTTTAAATGCATGCAAGAAAAAAGAACAATAGACCATAATGTACAGCAACAACAAATTTCAATCCAAAGTGGCAGAAAATATGAATTATAACATTACTTAACATGGGCGATGTACTGCAACAATGTAAATGGCAAGTCCCACCCCTCATTTTGAAAGCAAAAACTGTAAAACACACCTTTGGCGATTGCAAACTGATGCTCGATATATCTCATATTGCGCCTTGAATCCTCCAGTTTTCGCTCCAAGTCTTCAATTTGCCTCTGCTGAGCCTTGTTTAAAATCTGCAGCTGGGCAATCTGCTCTCTATCAGCAGTTTCTGGAACACAGAATATGTAGATTTAACACAATAATACCATATCCCTTATTTAAAGTGTTGAGACATTCTATTTTTCAAAAATATCATTTGATAGGGTGTATGTTGTAAAATAACAGGTTAGCCATCCAGTTTCATATCGATATCCAGGCTCAGTCAACTAAGAGCTTCCTATCTTTACATCCTAATAGATCATAACATCCAAAAAAGGTTGAATTAAGGCTATTACAGCTACTTATAAATGACAATTAAAATTACATTTTTCCTGTGGTCTGGCTGAATATTTATTTATGACAAAGAAATATAATAAGGCATAAATGTAAGCTAATTACTGTTATTTCCAGAAGGATTTAAAAACTAAACCTTTGCTTTTCTGAAATAAAACTGTCAAAGTGTGATAGTTTATATGGGTGGTACACATGGACCAACATAAAACATAGAACATCTATTTTCCCAGCCCTTTTCAGGGAACAAAAGCTAAAGTGTGTAATAATGTGTGTACTGTCCATTTAACAACTAAAGTTGTACAGATAAAGTGTGTTGCTCAATGGCACTTTGACAACAAAACAATACTTTGGATTATTTACTTGGATACATTTGTTTCGCCAGTACAGGAAATTCCCACAATTAATTGAGATTGAGATTAATTGTAACACGATAACTTTTCAAGTATCATTGTGATTTACATGGTACTGTGCTATTAATCCACAAACTAAATCAAGACTGTAAGACTCACGTTGTGCCGAGTCAAGGAATTCTCTTTGCAGATGGTCAAATTGACCGTCTTGGTGAACGGCCTGTGAGTTGAACATCGTTGGCTGATGGGCAGGATGGTGAGGATTGTAGGTGGCCGGATGCTGATCCACTCTGTCCAACACTCCGGACTGTAAAGTTTGAAGACAAAAACACAACAAGTAAAAGTATAGTTGAAGTAAAAAAATGACTGTGTTACGATTCTAACTTTATAATCTGTACAACAAGCTCACAACTGGTGCACTTCTAGATGCTTATTTAATGGGTATGGGTTCTTATGGGTTAAAATGTATTAAAAGCAAAAGGCAAGGCAAATGTATGTATATTTCATACACAAGGAGGTACATTTTCAGTCACATGTATAATATAATACAAAAACATCTGCGTTGACTAAATAGACCAAACATGAAACTCTACTCACTTGAAATTGGTGTCTGCCGTTGTTGTGATCCCCGTAGTTTTGGATGTCTCTGCGTCCTCCTTCTCCATTATACATGACTGCTTTATTAGTGCCTTGAGGATACGATTTAGACTCATACTCGTCTGTGGAGAAATCATTGGTCTCTGTAGATTTCTCTGAGCCCATGCTGGTGTATGTATAATCTCCCTGGGTGTACTGATCATCCTGGTTCCAGGTGTTAGGTAGAGGTTGACTTTGAGGGTGATGTCCATTGTTCTGAACAGCTCCATCCTCATAAGCGTACTCTTCATCAACTTCACGGTTCTTCAGAGACATTGACAGTAAGAGAGATATTCTTTGGATTAAAAGTTCAGAAGACAAAAATATATCAGTGAAAACAAACAAACCAACTAACAAACCTACCTGTTCATGAGAAGATGGCCTTGGATGATCTGACCATTGCGGAGTCCATGCAGACTGTGGGCTGAGTGTAGAGGGCCAGAAAAGCTTGATCATATTACAATGCAATAAGGTAATTGTGCACAACACACCCACAGTTCTCCAAATCTGAGATTACTAGTGTCAGCAGCAATATATATTTTACCTGTTTCCAGTGTTGTTCTTGCTGCAGGTAGAGTACTCCAGCTCTGGGGAGGAGTCTATGCTGTCCTCCAGCATGTCATCGGGCAGGTCGGTGAGCAATTTGTGCAGCTGTGGAAAAAAAACGCACATGGAAATGAGTCACCGTGGTTGCTCCGTAACCGAGTAATAAAGTGATGCAGATAGGGGAGAAAAGAAAAGAAAAGATATCCGACAGCTTGAGAGACAGAATGTGTCAGAGGTACATCTGTAGTGTGTTGCTCCAAAGTTATCTGAAAACAAGAGGATCAAGGCTCAGAGTAGTCAAGAAAAACATTTTGCTCAGGTTTTAGTGATCATAATAAAAACATTTTTATACTGGTCCATTTTAAGCATGTATTAATGAATCCTATTGATAAATAATTTAAGTAATTTGTTAAGCAAAATCCGACCGACCACGCTTGCTTTACAACCAGTCATGTGTGACGGAACAAGAAGCACCTTCCAGACTTACTTCCCACAAGGACCGATGAATATTCCTCAAATCCGCCACTGTGTCCACGACCAAAGGACCCATGTTATCTCGCTGACACATTTAACAAAGATTGAATAGAAACCTCTGCTTCAGCAGTGAAGCCACCCTCGTCCTCCTCAATCTTACTGCAGAGAAGACCGTCTGTGTGAAACATCCAAAACATGCCTGGCATGTTGTAGGCTGAGGCTCCCTGCCGTATTGCTCCAAAAGAACTCCATTGTTTAGACAAAACATATAGCAAGGTTAACTGGAGCAGAAACATTCCAATTACCGGTGGCAAACATTTTCCACTTGACCAACTTGCATATACTAAATAGCCAAGGCCAAAGAAAAAAAATCCATTTGACAATTAATATTCAAAGTCCCTTTTTTCTGAGTATTGAAGACCACCGGTAAGACATTCAGTAACAGTTTCTTCGTGCTTGCTCCAAGCACAGACTCAAGGTAACCTAAATAGAGAGGGAGGCCACAGGGCAGAGCTAGTTTCTGTGCGACACACCTGGAAGGAGGCTTTTTCCCTTGAGCCAATAATAGCTCAGGTTCAGGGTGCAACAGATTGTAGGCGTGAGTAATAACTAGAATGCCTGTTTAGCTGTGAAGCCGATGGTCCTTGTGAAATTCAACAGAGCACACAAATGCATCAGGGACATGTTTTACTAACAAAAACCTTACAAATGTAATGCTCAAAAGGAGCATAACACATTTTTGTAACTATATTAACATGACAATATGCATAATCAGTGAGCAAAGGGTGATAATAATTGTGTTATTGTTTCAGAAGAGATCCCTACAGCACTGCAAACCCCACCGGTTACCGATTTATAATCGTAGAATGCACAAGATATCTCAGGTCGTCAGACAGTTTGGATAACTGATGTTTTGTGTATGTACAATCCAAAAAAACAACAACTGAGCATTTACAGTGTTTTACAGTTAAACACAATCACATTGACAAGTATCACAGGAAGGTCAAACAACTAAACACAAACATCATCTGCAAAAAACACGTTATCCCAAATACTTAACAATGTAGTATGCGTGTAATACCTCTTGTTCTCTTGCATAGTCCTCCTGGTCATATTCTTCTTCATCGTGCTGGGTCTGAAGAGCAGCACTGTCAAAATCAATAGACATGATGCAGACAGAGCCTGTTGGTGGAGGGTGCTCTGCGAAAAGAGGTGCAGAAACAAACTCAAGAGGGACATCACAGACAATTAGAACAACTATGTTTACGTGCGGTGTTAGCGTTAAAAGCATTAGTATGGTCGACGTTACCTTGACAAGTTAGCTTACAGTTTAAAGCACTCATATTAACCAGTACAAACAAACACAACGCGTTAGCTTACCTGTAGGCATTGATGGGACAGAGGAACCCCTTTTGTTGAGCCACTTATCCTTTTATTTAAGAGACGTTAGAAGCTAACTAACCGCTAGCCACGTTAACTATTGTTTACATGGCAAAGCAGCGACGCTAACTAGCTTAGCGGTAACGAGAGCCATGTCAGCAAGTTAAAACCCGCCCAGGCGGGCTTTGAAAAAACCACCGCGAATACATTTGATCAAATATCCGTGAACCGATAACACTTTAAGTACCAGTTAACACGTAACGCGGCCGAGCGCCGGCTTTTACCGATGTGGGTAAAACAAACTTTACAAAGCTAAGTTAGCAATCTCCGGCTAGCTGGTCGGACGTCCTCTTTAAAGACTCGCCCACTTTGAAAACTCGCGCGCATTACCAGCGCCAGACCGCTGCGGGTCTTAATGGAGAACACGCTGACAACTCGTAATTATATACATTAACGTTAAATATACATTATATACATTACGTACTCATATAATAGTTCAATATCAATTCACTGTGACAAAACATGCACGGTAGAAGCTGTTTTGTAAACATTTGTGTCGATGCTGCCAACCCCGAAACTACAAGCTATCCACGCTTCCATGGTAACAGCGCGTATAGCCTTGTGGGAAGTGTAGTCTCTGTGTTTTATGTGAGCCGACACGAAAGATCTGACTCGAACTAGACCAGGGGTATTCAACTAAAATTCCGCGAGGTCCAGTTCGAGAGAATTTCCTCATGCAAAGGTCCGGAACATCCCAATAATGTCAAATTTGTGCTATGATTTTGTGCCATATGTATTGAAGTAGCCAACAGTTGTATTAACGTTTATATGTAGTCAACAACTGACTGTAAAATAAATAAAGTTCAATTAATTAACATCTAAACAATATTTAATATTACAGATTTCCTTGAATAATTATAAATAATACATACTCTAATAATACATAAATTATCATATCTTATTTCAAGGCAAATAAAGGCTGGATTTAAAACAGAAAGCTTTTGAAAAACATGACTATATAAATTAAATTAAATAAATCATGTTAGAAAGATTAATTTAACTGAATTGTCTTGCAGCTTCAAATTCAGTTTATTCGGGCATCTAGTGATGTCAATCCAAAGAGCCAATATATTATATCCTTGTTTTCAAAAAAGATAAATGTGTTTGCATGGACTTCATCTGTGGTTATTAACCCACTTGTTTCAGCTCATTTCTCCTCTCTGTTAACATTATTGTTGGTCAGTTAATTCATGTGTTAGGATTCTGATCATATTAATTCATGTGTTAAGGTTCTGATTATATTGGCCTCTTAGGTTTATTTTTCTGGGCCTTAATCTCTGATGTGAGTCGGTCCGTTTGCTCTAAAGATCTGGTTGTGGGAATAATACACATATAAGTCTGTCCATTCCTGGTTCAAGGCTCTGGTTAAGATGTCCACATTTCTCTTTTGGAGCGCCAAGTGAAATAACTTCTCTGACTCACGTACTTTTCAAACTATCAGGTCTCTCCCGTCGCTCCCGTGTGTGCGAATGTCTTACTCGAGTCGAGGGCGGGGCTTAACGCAATACACACATGTGATTGGTCGAGTAGGATCAAGTGACTGGATTTTCAAGGCGTGTGATTGGTCGGAGTGTTTCCTGGACCGCTGAACGAGAGCCGTAAAGGCAGGAAAAGCTGCGCCGGTGAAATAGAAGCGATCCACCAACAGTTAATAATTTGGTAATAATAATTGGTTTTCGGTCCAGGGTCCAGAGACAACGGCGTTTGGGTCCGGACCCGGACCGCGGTCCGCCAGTTAGTGACCCATGAACTAGACAAAACTAAATAAATTACTTATTTAAACAATGATTAATAAGAAAATTGTGAAAGCAGCGCGGTTAATCTTTTATTAAAAATCTGTGATATTAAAAACGAATGGCTGTAAATAGTATTGACTTAACATTCCCTGCATGCTTTTGTTCATATATCTTTATAAACGTCCAATTCGTATTGTTGGCTATATATATATATATATATATATATATATATACACACATGACATCTTAATGTGTGGTTACAGGTCAAATAATCAGAGAATCAGGGGGAAATGATGTGCACAACCTATGTATGCACATCCTAATCACATCTAATAGGTGTAATTATATTACATTATATTCTAATAGTATATATATTGCATATGTTTTCTTCACAAAGCAAATTGTGTAGTAGCTGTAAAGGTTACACTACTGCTGTCTTAGAAACAACATCTATGTGTCGATGTAAGCAATACAAATCCTAAGGGTTTCTTAAAAAATAATTATGTTCCCGTCTTGTGGTAAAACAGTGACATGGCAGCAGTGTCATTTAGTGAAGTATTAGTGATTGAACCATTATCCTACACTACAAATTGGGGAAATCCATACATAGCCTAAATTGCGTCATTTAATTTTAATTTCATAACATATCACAAAAAATTAAGACTAATCTAATGAGCTGATTAAATTCAGATTAAACCATATTGATCTCTCGTAAGGAGACTCTTAGTTTGGTTGTTGTTTCTGTTGTTTAAATATTTGATGACGCTACCAGTCTGACTTTGATAATGAAATTATAAAATCAGACTTGGTAGTGTTTTTATTGTATTTACCCGAATGTTCAACCGTGTTGAAACACCATAGACCACGCCCCCTGTCGTACAGACACTTCCGTGTTTTTGCTGCCGTGGCCTCAACTGTTTCAGAATCAGCTCAGATGTAGCAAACGAGAATTTAGCACCTCTAAACTAAGCTGAAGCTATGTTTCATAACTGACCGCAGATCAGCGTTTCGGCATCCGGGATCCACTTATGACTGTCAGCTGATCGCGACCAGGATCTGCAAAAAAAAGCTGTGAGCTCTCCTGTCCGACAGCAAGAAGTACATTCAGTTCATACCTTCATTCATTGTTTTTAAAGAGGTAGAAATGGCTACGAACCCACCCAAGTTAAAGACTGCAATTACTGGCAATGAAAGGTGAGTAGCAAGACATGCGGATTGTCAATGAGAGGAAGCAAATGTGGTACTCACTTCATTTCTTCACTTGTAATTTTTGTATACAGGCTGCAAAACTTGAAAAACACTTTCGAAACGAAGTATGGAGAATCTCCTCTCTTCTATGCATGTGCACCTGGAAGGGTCAATCTAATAGGTACTTTTATTTATAAATTTATATTGTAGGATTTAGTTGACTCAAAACAGTGGAGTCATTTCTGACATATTAGTCTGATGTTGCTGTATTTAAACACATGACAAGTGGCATTATGAAAACGCTGAGAAAATGTTTTTCCAGACACATTTTCACTGCTCAATACTCTGTAAACTCAATAATAAGTTTGTATTTCTAGTTAGATGAGTTGCTTCTGCTAATGATTATCCTTTTTTTGTCATGTGTCATATTTAATAGGAGAGCATATCGACTACTGTGGCTATTCTGTTCTTCCAATGGCCATTGAACGGAATATCCTCGCAGCAGTCTCAGTGAACAATTCAGGGACAATCACACTGGCCAACACAAATCCTCAATACAAGTAAGGCTTGAACACCTATGATCATTGTTTAATATTAACAGTGTGCTTGTGTAGTTGATTCAGGAGCTTAGAATGCATGTACATTATCATCAACTGTGTGCAGGGATTTCACTGTGTCATGTTCAGAGGACATCGCCATAGACAGAGAGAATCCAAAGTGGCATTATTACTTTCTCTGTGGAGTAAAAGGAATTCAGGTAAAAGCAACATATCCCCCATACAAGACAATTTGTTTTGCAATATCAAAGGGATATTTTCCAAATTACCTGAAGTAAACTTTCACTTTTTTTACAGGAGAAGTTTGGTATTGCTCCGTTAGCGGGGATGTCATGTGTCGTAGACGGAACCATTCCTCCGAGCTCCGGCCTCTCCAGTTCCAGTGCCTTAGTTTGTTGTGCCGGGCTCGTAACAGTGGAGGCCAATCAAAAGTCCCTCTCCAAGGTAAACAGCTTTACAGTACAAGCATATCATGTCAAAACACTGTGTGTATATTTATAAATATATTCATGTGGGGAAAAAGTGTGATATTGTACAAACATCAGAGCTAACCTATAACGTGCTTCACTTTCATGTTAGTAGTCAATATAAGAGTATTTTTGTTATTTCAAATATTCAATTGAGTCCTTTTCTCATTATTTTCTGAATCCTCCAGGTGGCACTGGCTGAGATTTGTGCCAAAAGTGAGCGCTACATTGGCACAGAGGGAGGCGGCATGGACCAGTCCATCTCATTCCTGGCCGAGAAAGGAACTGTATGTCGCTTTCCTTTCAGTAAAAGTCGATCTGGGTCATTTGTTCATCCAAGCTAATAATGCAGAAAATAAATGTCTCCAGAAGAATGCAAGAATAAACGTTTTTTTGTTAGGCAAAAAGTACCTTTTATATATAGTGATTTTTCCATGTATTCAACAGTTACCACTTCTTTTATTACTTTGATTCTTTTCAATTATCCACCAGGCCAAGCTGATCGAGTTCCAGCCTCTGAGGGCCACTGATGTCAAGCTCCCAGATGGCGCCGTGTTTGTGATCTCCAACTGCTGCGTTGAGATGAACAAAGCTGCTTCTTCTCACTTCAACATCCGTGTGGTGGAGTGTCGAATCGCCACAAAGGTCAATAAACTTTTAAACTTTTCACTGCCTAATAACATTTTTGTAACTTTTTTAATAGTACAATCACTATTATATAATAATAATAATGTATTTCATTTATATAGCACTTTTCATAGTACTCAAAGACACTTTACAAAACATTTTTAAAATCATCATAAAAGCTATACAATAAAAACAAATAAATAAAGATAAAAACAATAAGAACATAGAGCACACAATCCCACATTAAAAGCAGTTCTGAAGAGGTGGGTTTGGATTTGTGATTTGAATATGAAAGGTCAGTGCAGTCTCGGATGAGTTTGGGGAGAGAGTTATATATTAAAAGATAGCACGTAGTGAAGCAATGTACTTCGAAACAGGAGAGTGTGTTGTTTCTTTACTGGTAATCATGATGATATACCTTCAGCAAATATGTGTAAATATGAATATAGTTCATGGAAAGAGAGCGGTAAATAATCTTCCATTCCAACGTCTTGGCGGGTTTGGACTCAGATGCTGGCACAGGCGCAGGGTCTGGACTCGAGCAGGCTGTTGAAGCTGGTGCAGGTTCAGACGGAGCTGGAGGCCACCCTGGAGGAGATGCTGGCTCTGGTGGACGAGCTGCTGCATCCTGAGCCCTACAGCCGAGAAGAGATCTGCAAGCAGCTGGGCGTCACCTCGGAGCAGTTTTCCTCAGAGCTGCTGAGCGCCAACACTCAGCATGGTGAGCGGCAGTACACAAAAACATCTGTACTTTTATGTCTCTGAACTGAATCCTGTCCAGTCTGTGGAGACAGATAGGGACACTTTTAATCAGCTGTTTGAGGTCAGTTATCTTCTCAAAGGTGCTCAAATATGAACATATGCAATGCGAAGACTGGTTGTTGCTCTTTTCATATCATTGTAAATGTAATATATTTTGGGGGTTTTGGGCTGCTAGTCAGAACTTTATAAAAATAATAATTTTAGGTGATTTTTGATCTTTTATAGTGAAAAATGATCTATAATAGAAAAGGTATATAGTGGCAAGTGACATAGAAGGACAATACATTTTTTCAATATTAATATGGTATTGTGATATGACTAAATGTATTCTGGACTTTTACTTAGTCATATTGTGATGACTGTATTTACCTAGACTTAATTATACTTTATTAATATGAATATATTCAAACAACACCAATTTCAAGCCATAATCATCTGCTCCAGCTGAGAAAACCCATCAGTAACCAGCCGTTACAAAACGAATGACTCCTGTGAACATCATCACAAACAAGCAGGAAGTTTGTTATGACCAAATATTTGACCTGACAAACACGGGCCTTCTCTTCTCCTCTCAGTGAAGCATTTCAAGCTGCACCAGCGAGCCAAGCATGTGTACGGCGAAGCTGCGCGGGTGCTGCAGTTTAAGAGCGTGTGCGACTCCGAACCTGCCGAATCCGTGCGGCTGCTGGGAGACCTGATGAACCAGAGCCACGCCAGCTGCCGAGACCTGTATGAGTGCAGCTGCCCTGAGCTGGATCGACTGGTGGACATCTGTCTGTGAGTACAGCTCACCGGCATTACACATTAAGGCTCAGGAGGGATTCAAATGAAATACTAGCCAATGCAGCTTTGGAGACCTAACCAATTAAAACAAGGGAAAAACAACCAACTTTTAGACACATTTGCAAGTTGTGTGGCTGAAATAAATGTAGCTGCTTGAGTCTGAGGGTCCTGGTATCGTGCATCAAGTTCGATACTACATACTGATCATAAGGAGTATAACAAACTAAACTTTAGACTATACTGTTTATTTGTTGGTGGTTGACAAGAAGTCTACACATTAAACCATTGTATGCCAACAGAAGATAAGAAGTACATTTTGCATGTGGGTGTCTTTATCTTTATGTATATATTTAATGCTGGTTGGTCAGGAATAAATATACAGTGGCTGTGTGTGTTGTGTATTGTATTAACAGCTGCTTGTCTTATCTCTTGGGGACAGGAAGTCGGGGGCAGTGGGCTCTCGGCTGACGGGAGCAGGTTGGGGCGGCTGTGCTGTTTCCATGGTTCCTGGTGAGAAGGTCGAGTCTTTCTTGCGAGCAGTGAGCGAGGCCTTCTACCGGCCCGATCCACGCAGAGCGGCGATGGAAACACAGAGTTTGTTTGTGTCGAAGCCAGGTGGGGGAGCTGCAATTCTCCTCACGGAGTAAAATGTATTCTCCATGTCTGTTTATACAACAGTCATTCATTCAAATTCACTGCGGCTGGGGAATAAATTACATATTTCTTTTTACATTTGATTCCGAAGGCAATCACAAATGACAGTAAACCCAAATGTAACCTTACTTAAGTGTTTCATTTGACCTGTTTACTCTTTATAGATTATTCTGGAATATAGGACCTGAACATTGATAACTGTGGTGAATTATTTCTTCCAAAGGGAATTGTTTTGAATCAATCCTACCTAATTTGTGATGTTGTAAAAAAAAAAAGTTTTCTATCCTTTTCCACATTTTATACATGAACATAATGTCTTTAACAAGGGCAATAAATCCTGAATAATTAAATAAACTGAATAGTTTACATTATAATGAGTTGGTTTGTGTTTTGTTAAAGCCTTGATTAAACGATGACACGCTTCTGCACACAAGCGATCTTTCACTTCTTTAGGGAGCAGTGAAGGTGGGCGACGGCACATTGTACTGTACCGAAAGTAAGCATTCTGCCTTTAAATCTGTTTTCATCACATCAGACGTCACCCAGATCGTTTCCTCTTTCACTCTTTGTGGTCAATCAACTGAAAACTTGATAGATAAAAGGAGATGTAATCGTTGGTTTAAATGCTTGAGGTTTTTAACGCTAATCTCCACAGTATTTTACCTTCCATTCATTCTCTTTAGGACGCAGGCCAAGAACCAAATCATGTTTGGTGTTTGATAATGATCATTCAACTGTCTGCAGTGTGGGATAAATACATATTCTGAAGAGCATTTTTTCTCTCCATCATATTCAAACCATGCATTCCAGTTTCATATTTTGAATAACCAAAATGTTTTTAAAAACTTGCATGAATAAAAAACTCAATACACTCAAGCTAAATAACCTGTGCATATTGAATTAAAAAGATGATCTAAACATTTAAGGCACAGCACAGGAAAACATACATTGGCAAAATATGGGGCTTTAAAAATAATTGAAATCTATTAAGTTGTGCTATTTTAACACTTTGAACGTAGGCTGAGAGGAGATCTTCAGTGCACAGACGGACAAACAAAATTCTATTAAGACATTTTTTGTGCTGGTGCTTTATTTTTGCTGATGTCATTTATGTATGTGGACAGTTTGTTTGTGACGGTTAATGGTTCCTCCCAACTACTGAAATGTTCCAATATCAATCAATCAGAAAAGGAAATGCCATTAAAATAGCATTGAATCAAAGCACCACCCACCTAAAGATCAAATTGGAGTTGCAGTTGATGCAGGAGGACAGACCATTCTTTAATTTTGACAACTCTTGCATACCACTGTCCTAAAATGTATATGATAAATAACATAATTATATAATAAATAATAATAATACATATAAATTAGTTTTCATATTAAACAAATCCCTTAAGTGAAAAGGATTAAAAAGTGATCATTTATCGGTTTTCAATCATCAGACTCGCTTTTTTCAAAATCCTGTTTTGATTGGCCTTCAAAATTCAACACGTCCACATGATCCACACTGATAAAATACACCTGTTGGATTCATACCTTGTTCTTGGTCTTTTGCATCATGCATATCGTATCCTATAGTGTTTACACACTACCCGTTAGTCAGAGGTTGGGTTCAGTCTGTTGAGTCTGTTTTTGCTCTGCGGCGGCTTTCAGGTGCTCCTGTGCTTTCATCAGAGACACAAGAGACTTCGTTCTTTCTCTTCAACACATTTTCTATCCAGGTGGAGCTGTGTGCTGCTCTGCCAGGGGAGCAAACAGAAGAGACGGTGCTCATCCTCATGTTTCTGCCAGAGGTAATCAGCTCTCCAAAGCCCTGTTGGTGGGAGAAGGCATACGCAGAGCGGTGGGAGCTCGTCCTGCGTACTCTCCTCAGGTTCTCCTCTAGAGGTCCCCGTCTCTTTCTGGACTGCTGGAGACATCGAACCTGTCAAAATACAGCAGTGGTAGAAGATGCACTTAGATCCTTTACTCAAGTTAAAGTACTAATACCAAGATGTAAGAATACACCATTACAAGTAAAAAATTTGGATTTAAAAGATACTTAAGTAGAAGTGTCATCAGCAAAAAGTAAGTAAAGTATTTGTTCAACATGAAGTAGTCCCTGTTACTTATATAACATATGACATTATTAGATTGTTTATACTGATGTATCAATGTGTATGTAGGTTTCAAGGCTAGTTTTGATACACAGTTAGGTAGTTTGGTCGACAGGTTCCCAACCAAGGAGTCACGACCCTCAAAGAGTCACAGGATGAATCTGAAAGGTCGGATAGATGCCACCGCTCAAATAAAGCCATGGGACAAATGTTAAGGAGGTGTTAAATGCTTGCACAAAACGATGTAAATGCATCATTGTACCTTATCTGTGAGAGTTGGGAAGAGTTCTGCTCTCAGGAAGCTGACGGCTAAGCCGGGCACTGCACACACCACAGTGGTGAGCAGAATGACCAGCCACACACTCGTCACTGACAGACAGTTACTCGCCGTGCCTGAGGACACACACATTTCAATCTACTCAATTTCCATGTGTCAGTATGATTTCATCACATGTATCAAACTGAACTAAACTTACCTATGAATGGGAAATTTCTTGGAAAGATGCCAAATATGCCATCACTTTGCATTGCAAAGAATATGACGAAGTACGCGACAAGGCTCCCCCATATGAAGACGTGATTGACGGCTGTCCAGTAGTGTGTGTCGAGTGCAATCTAAGAACAGACACCTGCATCATAAACAGTGTATATGTTTTCTAATCAACAGAATTGCCGTTGTCTGTTTTGACTCTTACCTGGACACTTACGACAATGACCAGGGACGTTGCTATGGTAACAGCAAACGCTTGTTGGTCGGAAAAGAGGGAACCGTCCTCTTTCACCATGACCGAGAAGGCTCCGTAGGGGATGAAGAAGAGCAGGAATGAGGTGCCCATCCCCCGCAGCGTGCACAGGAAAAACTGTCGTTTGTTGAAGAGGAGGTTTTGCTGGCCGGGTTTGTAAAGGCTCGGGTAGCGAAGGCTGTTCTGGTCATTGACGTCCTGTAGAAAACAATATTATGGCTGTTGTGTTATGTTATGTATATATATATACATATATATATATATATATATATATATATATACATATGTATGAAGAGATGAGGGCTTGGTTGGCAAATAGTACATTCTGTATGGTAGGTGTATATATAGAGTAAGTTAGTGATGTATTACCTGATCAAAAAGTCCCATCGCCAGGACGGGTAAAGACGTATAGACTATATTGAAGAAGGTGATGAACCACTGGTCATACACAGTCTGTGGACAGAGGACAGTGAAATGTGAAAGAAAGGGTTTCTGCCTGTAAATCCAGGCTTTAACCAAGTAAAATTGTCCGCACACTGACAGAAAAAGTAAATGAGGCTCTTAAGATGCACAAAGAACTTGCACTTAATTAATTTCATGTGCAAAAGGTGACAAAGGACCATAGAGAACTTGATAACCTCTATGATCAGGAGATGTTCTCCATCAGGTGAAGCTTTGTCAATGTGCAGACAAAATGGGGTAGCTCAACTTAACACAGTATTCTTACCTGAGCTGAGAAACCACAGAAGAAGCCGTACCAGAAGTGCACCAGCGTGAAGCCAAAGTTCTTGTAGAAGAAATAGCACAGGAAATTACACATGCGGTAGTAGGACCAGCGGCCGTGCACCAACAGGAGCCGCCGCAGGTACCGAAACTGAGCGAAGGAGTAATCTGATGCCAGAACCGCCTGCATCCCCTCCTGACCGCTGATGCCGACGCCGATGTGAGCACCTGGGGAAGACACACAAATTGGATCGCTGCCCTTTGAAACAAACATATTAAATACATATTAAAACATTATTTAAAGATGCTGAAGTGAATTCATAGTGCAAACTGTGCTCCAAATGTCACTTTAAAATTGATGGACTGACACGAGAAAACTGAATCCAGCTAAACATGATACTATATTTTGCTTTGGGCCAATGAGAGACTTACTCTTGATCATGCTGACATCATTGGCTCCATCTCCGATGGCCAGGGTGACGGCCCTCTTGTGCCTCTTCACCAGCTCCACCACCTGGGCTTTCTGCATCGGAGTGACCCGGCAGCAGATGACTGTTTTACACAAACAGGCCAAGTCCAGCAAGACATGCTCGAGCTGTGGCTCCAGAGCGTGAGCCTTGTTGGAAGAACACATACGCCACAGCTATTAAACCCGTCATTACCATCCCATAACGTCAACCCCCTGCAGAGGAAACACCAGGCAACAGCTCAATGTAACATTCCCACCGAGCTGCACAGCAAGGGAGCAGCTAGTCTGTGTGGAAATGGCTGTTAATGAAAAGCCTTAATAGAGCCGAGGGCCCTTAGGAGCACAGCCGCTCATCAGGGACTCGGCACAGTCAGCAGCAGGTACATAGACGCCAGACTCACACCTCGGTTAGTAACACACCTGCAGGCATCAGTATTAAAATAAAAACAAGCTGAGAAGAAAATTCAAACTAAGGAAAGAGCTAAATAATGCAACACATTTGAGTATCTTACCAAACTGTGTCCATTGATGACTAAGGCGTACTCTGCAATAATGGTTTCTTCAAACACTGAGTCCTCGGCCGTCTCCACTCCTCCTGCACTGTTAACTCGACTCCGGTCGAGAATGTGCTCTTTAGCCCTCCTGAGGAGAAAGGAAAGCCACTTAACATACATTTCAGCATGTTTGTAAAAGCTTTATCGAGCCTGTACTGAATTGCAGAATTATCTTAGTCAACTCGATAAAATACTGACTTGAATTTTCATGGTTTTTCCACATAAACTCACCTCAGCTGCTGCTGCACCTCCAGCAGCGTGTGGCCAGAAATGACAAACACCTCGTTCATGTCGTCTCGCAGCATGTTGCAGGAGTAGCCGATGTTCATCGCCGTCTCTGAAATGTTGCGCACGTTTCACATCTATGTAGCTTTTTACAGTTTCATCTTTTCTGGTCAAAAAGGGTAATTTAGGTGAATTATGCTACCTAGTTTGTCTCCTGTGAGGACCCAGATCTTGATGTCGGCTAGATTTAGACAGGCGATGGTTTCTGGGACTCCTTCCTGAAGTTTGTCCTCGATTGCTGTGGCTCCTAGAAGCTTCAACCGGCTGTCAGTCTGCAGAGGCTTATGAATTTGAAGGATGTAAACAAATGGATGTGAATGTTACCTTCAAGCCCTGCTCGATCTCCTCGTAGAGAACATCCAGCTGATCCTCACGGTTCTCAATTACAGTGCTGGCGAACACAAGCTTCTTCATCCAAACTTCGAAGTAATCTTCATCGAGATCTTTGTAGGCCAGAGCTAATGTGCGGAGCCCTTCTCCGGCAAATTCCTGCACAGAAAATGACCGAAAACCAAACACCTAGAACAGTTGTACAGGGCACTGTCGGTGTTATAATGTCTGTGTTGCCATTTTCTCAATTTGATGGTTTGTGAGACAAACAGACATATTACAGACATAGTAGAAATATGTTTGTTTTTTTATAGCATTTATTGCTGTGACAAAATACATGGAATCCAATACTTCAATAGTATATTTGACATAGATATGATATCAATCCAGCTTTTTCAGAATTCTTGACAAAACATGACTTACTCCAACAGCTGTCGGAGTCATCAGTATTATGAAAGCACTCTTATAATTTAGTACTTTGGCTGGTTTATTGCTTTTTAACAATATTTTAAATAAAATGCTACAAATGCAAAATGCATTTGGTTAAAAATGTAGTCACTTATTGATGTTCAAATCGAACAACACTTACGCTGAGATGTTCTGAGGTAGTGTACATGAGGTGTTCACTGGATGGATCCAGACGGTCAAAGATAATAGTGTCCGCTCCTTTGCAGTATAGTTTAATTTGGCCCTGCGGGTTTCTCACTATAAAACACAGCAAGATAACTCAACATTACTCTTCTGATCAAGTATTTGCACACATACAATCACATCAATTGGAGAATGTAAATCAAAGCATGAACATAAAGGTTGACTTCATGCTGTTCTCAGAGAATACAGATGTATATTTGTCCCAGGTATTGTTGAAAGCTGTTACATAGTAAGTCAATAGCCTTGTTTTCTAATTGATTAATATGCACATAATGTCATGATGACTATTTGTGGGCTAAATGGAGCGTTGCTGTTGTAAGTGAAGACCTAACCAATGACACTCATTCTCTTGCGCACGTTGTTGAAGTCCAGTATGGCCAGCAGCTGGTAGGTGATGGCTCGTCCCATCTCACACAGTGTGATGGTCTCGGGGGTTCGAGCCCGAAAGACAAACCCAAAGTTTCGAGCAGCAGTGACCAGAGCTCCCTCGTCAGGGGACTGGGCCTGGTACACCAAATGTCCTTCATGTCAACAGAAACATCAATCAAAACCACCACTTCTATTTAATCAACTATTTCTGGTATTACTGCTACTTCTGGATCCCGTCCACATTTACCTTCGATCTTCTCCTCCGGCATGACGGTGTGGCACAAAGCCAGCAGTCTGAAGAACTCGTGCGCTGCAGGATCCTTTAGTTTAATGGCTTCCACCAGGCTGCTGTCGTAAAACTTAAACCCTCGGTCACAGAGAGCGTTGAAGGAAAAGTCCACACAGGCTGTTTTCTTGAACATGGACACGGACCAACAGCAAAGTTATTATTTAATTAGGTATGTTGTCAAACAGTTAGAAATGTGTGCCTCTTAAGCCCCACTTACTTCTGTTATTTCCACTTTCCGCTCAAATTCGTCATAGATGTCACCTGAGGGAAATAAATTAAGTAATGACTTAAATATCTGACATATAAGTGATTATTAGTTCTATACTTGTGATCAAAATGGAAACCCGTTTTTAATAGTGAAACCAATAATCACTAAAATGTTTGCCCTGAAATCAAATTAATTAACTTCGATAATTTTCAATTGCAAACATAATTATAGTAATTTCCATTGGTCAGAGTTATGATTATGATATTTTTGGAGTTTAATAATGATCAGTGAATAATCAAACTATTGAGAACCACTAAAAAAACACAGGTAATAGTTTTGGTTGGGTTGGCAGCGCTTCAAGTTAAAAGTAATGAATTATTCTTTGGTTGAACAAAGGAAACATTCCTGGATATCAACCAAACATCGGGGTCTTCAAGTGGTATTATGGAGGTGTTATTTGACAGTTTTTTTCTATTCATTTCATTTATTAGTATCATTATTCATTAAGTGTAAAGCTAAAGCTAATCAAATTTGAGTAGAAGGCTGATTTTAGTGCAGTAATATATTAGTAGGCCTATGACAGTTGTAACGAGTTTCATAAAAAGCTCCATACCGTACGTGTGGCCGTTAATGGAGCACTTCCTGAAGGCCATGATGTTCTGGGTAAGGGTGCCCGTCTTGTCGGAGAAGATGAACTCCACCTGACCGAGCTCCTCGTTTAGGGTGGTGGTGCGAGCTTCTGCCGCAGTGTCTGTCTGACTGTGGTACATCCTCTGGTCCCAGTTAATGAAGTAGCTGTGACCGAGCCGCAGAACCTCCACACTGAGGGACGTAGACAATTTGTATCATCGCTAATAACTTGTGGTATTTTTAGAAAAGAAATGCAGCATTTTCTTTTTTAAACGTTGTCCTTACCTGACATACAGTGAGATGGGCACAACAGTGTTGAGGATGATGATGTAGGACCAGAAAGACAGGAAGCCAGAGAAAACAGCATTGCTCTTAAACTCCTCCCACGGCAAAAACACCTGGAAGTTTCTGCCTATCCAGCTCTCCCAAACAGTGTTTCCAATGCCCAAAATAGCCCCCATACAAAAGAGGAAGGCAAAAATCTGAAAAAAAGATATCGATCATTTCATGGTATTACAAAATGAATTGGTTTATTTATAGCTTCCTTGGAAAAGCATGAAATAACTTACCCACAAAACCAAAGTGTTCATCAGTTTGTCAATACTTGTTCTTTTAAACGTAGTCCTTCCGCAGTTTTGCATGAGTTTGGTTTGCAAACCTGTTGGAGGGATGAAGCAGCTATCAGCGTCGACAGAACATTCACAATAATGTGGTTTGTGGCTCTGGCGAATGAAAGATTGCAAATTAATAAAAAATCATACCAGCAAAGATGACCATTCCAAAGCACCACTCAGTGTTTCTTAGTACACAACCTCGTAGCAGCATTTTCTCATTATCCAGAGGGTGTTTGATGTCTCCCCAGAATAAAGTTCCTATGAATTTATCCAGTTTGTTGTTTGGTGGCTCACAAATGACTTCTCCTGAGGAACAAAGCAAATGCAATAATTGCAGGAGAATATTCATATAGTATACTTGCATTCACTTAACTAAGTCACAACTCCATATAAAATAAACCTGAAGGGTCCACTGTCATGGTTGTGGCTGTACTATGGCTTATTTTCTAATGTGTGTTCCAATACCCATACTACCATAATATTTAGTATGCCATAAAAATATTTAGTATGTCCCAATACTCAAAAATACCAGGATCCTGGTATTTTTGTGTATTGTCTAGGATTTAGCAGCATGCTTTTCTGGCGATTCTGACCAACCACATTATTTTTCTTTTTAATATCTTGAAAACAAGCTTCGTAGTGTTTGATGTCAAACGATTGCCTTTTTAGTTTGGAGGGCACGATTCACAATTTTTCTTGGTATTATCTACCAAAGATCTTCCTCGTTACAGTGTTTAGGTACATTTTGTAAAAAGAAAAAAAAACAAGTTTAATGAAATCTTAATTAAAGAAAATTATAGTTTACATGTTGTACTACCTTGTCATTTGTAAGTACCTTCATAATTTCAAGTGATGATTATAAAAATAAACATTATTTCTTGTGTAGTGCTTGTATCCTGCCTCGCACACATGCTTCTCATCGGCCTGCAGTGTATCTGCCCAGGCTTGTCAACCACTCCTCTCCAGATTATGATTTCCTTGAATGCAGGCGGGAACGAATTGAATGCCTGAACGAATTGTTTTGATTTCCAGCAATACGGGATTCCTGTGGGCCAGCCAACTTGCTTCACGGTCTTCAACACTCGTACAACCTCAGCCTGCCCATCCCTCATCATCGCCCAGCCGGTTCTCATGATCATTCCTGTTAAAACTTCCCCAACCTCTGTGTCCGTGTCCTGCTTTTAGGTCCATTTGTGTGATACCACAACATCCTCAAGTGACTCATCTACACTAGTGTAATAATAAACAAAATGTCAAGTGTCATCTCACCATCAAAGTCCATCAGTTTGGTAATATCTCCCAAATCTGAGGTGAGGGTCAAAGCCTGACGAACTTTCAGATTCATCTCTCTGTTTGGTGAGAAATGGAACAAATGAATGTGCCATCTGTGGTGATGTAGAAATGTAACAGTAAACCAGTTTACTTCAGTTTAATTTCTGCAAAAACAATCAACGACAAGAATCTCACAGTTTCCTTCCTTGTGCATATATTTGCAATTTTTAGATTTCACAGCACTTACCCATCCAGCTCTGCAGTCTCAATATAGCACAGTCCATAGGGCTCACTACTACAGAGGAGGAGGATGTCAGCCTGTGTGTAAAACCAATATGAAACAGTGAGCCATTCTGAATCCCCCAGAAAGAAACGTAATTGTTGACCTAAATCCTATTTCATATGAACAAGAGAGACAAAATCGAACATCCTGTAATATGAGCGACAACAAATTAAATCAAAAGCAAATCATCCAATTTGCAGAGTACTTTTACTCACAGCAACAAACTGATTATTCTCTAGTTTGATGATATCCCCCACTCGAACGTTCATCCATTTCTCATTCTGCAAACTTTGAAAAGCAAAAATAAATCAGCATTTAACCACTTAAATGTCCTTGAACACAGAGTTTTGCATTATTTGTGCATGTGATTTGGGTTTTCAGAAGTTAGACAAAGCATCTAAATGAGAAAGACAGAGGATAAAGTACCTTCCCTTGATGAGAACCTGAGACTGGCGATTGTTGACTTGCTGGTCGCTCTTATGTCTGAACTGGAATTAAAAAAAGGGGTAATAATTCCACCATGTAAGTAAAAAGAGAAGCATTTAAAGAGGTGTAAAAGATGAATAGATGCGCTAACATAGTCATCTGCGGCGTCCTTCACGGCTGTGATCACCAGCACCAACACCAAAGGCACGATGGTTGTGAACCACGACAGAGAGGAAATTTCTGGAATTAACTAAATAAAAGAAAAGCAGATTAGCTCACTTAGTTTCACACAATCCCTCTCTAAAGAATGACATTCATGAACACAAATATATTCCAAATCACGTCTCCTACCTGCAGTATCAACAGCACTAAGAAGTAAGCGTTGGCCACCCTCTGGAACTGCTCAAACAAGTTTATGGGCAGAAAGGTGAAGACGTTGTACTTTGAGGTTTTGATGTGATTGTCCTGAAGAATCGGCATATTCAGAAATAGCACAAATTAAATTAACACAGCTTTCACTTGTGAGTACAGTAAACCTGGTGTGATTCAGAGGTCTACTTACAGCATAAGAGAAGTTGTCATTGTAGTCCCGCATGTTGGCTTTTACGTGGCGTTCTTTCTCTACAAACAGAGAACATTACATTTAGCTGACGCTTTTATCCAAAGCGACTTACATGATATACAGTAGACCGTAGACACAGCAACGGTGAGCAATGAGGGTTAAGTGTCTTACTCAAGGACTCAACGACTCAGACTGCCGGAGCCGGGGATCGAACCACCGACCCTCTGATTGCAAGACCGACTTGCTAACCACTGAGCCACAGTCGCCCAATGTTACACACGTTGTTATCAGGGGACAAGATAATTAAAGTGCATAAAAAAGAATGCAATGCTTTTTTTTTTTTTAACTATAGCAGTGAGATTTCTCACCAAAAGTAGCATCTGTGCTGTCAAATGTAATGTACAGGGTTAAGTGAAAGCCCTCAGGAGGTCTCAACAAAAACAATGTAGGTTTCATTTTATATTTCAAATGGAAGAGGACATGACGCTCCCTCTTTTCTTCCAGTAGGCCCACTTTTTAATAAATGACTATACAACTGCAATTAATATGGCAGATCAAATGGAATTGATCATATTGAGATACTGAGGTGATAATTGTAAAGTCTCGTCTGATGTAAAGATATATGATATACGTATATGAGACAAGATATGTCTCCTGATCACTTGTATATGGCTCCGCTCTGGTAGGCAATACTTTACAGTTACCTTTATTTTCTTTCACACAGCATCATTCACCATATCATATAGTATCTTATGACATGATTATGAGGTTCATAGCTTTTGTTTATGCCTATGAACCCACCAAATATGGATTTTTGCTCAAAAGAAAAGAAAAAATAGGTACATTTCATGGGTTTGAACAAATGCAGCTGTAAGTGTGGCATCAGCACTCTGTCAGAACTTGCCCTTTTAGCCCAAGAACTGTTCTGCAAGTACTTCCTTTAGCATTCAGGTCATGGATCCTTTGCCAAGGTGATGCATTATGGCTCATCAACACCTCGTCTGGAATCAACAGATCTAGCAGCACACCGCTCTGTTGTTTCCAGACGAGGTTAAATCATTAATGAATTATGCATAACACACATGCACAGAGCTGCAACAGGATAGACCTTCTCACACAACAGACTGGCCTCATCCTGCTATCAGCTACTATGACAATGAATTATTAAGAAAGCCGTTGGTCTGCTTAAACATCTAATTAGAAGATGTGTAAATACAATATTGTTATTCTATTAAAGAGCAACGTTTTTTCTTTTCTTGAGTAAGATTGGAAGTTCGAGCAGCTTACAAATAAATGATTAATTCGTGCTTCAGGAAATAATGCCGACCATAATTCTCTGAGTCTATCATCGATACAGGAAGCTTTTAGATGATCCGTTTCTGTAATGATTCTTTCCAAAAAGATGGCAACACAACAGTTGAATTTAAAGTTCCCCTTTCATTCTTTTGAGGGAATGCATATGTACAACTGTATATTTTAAATTGTGTATTTTTTCTAAAATGTACACACTTCAACCCTGCAAACGGTTACCAAACCAATTGTTCCTGTTGTCCTCTCCAGCGTTTTAGAAAATGTCTTACCGATGTGAGTATTTCTCCTCCAGAATGACATCTTCTCCAGGGACTTCCCGAGCGCTTCCCTAAATGTGACGCAATCAGAGGTGGAGTAATGAAAATATTTATAGAGCACTTTTCTTGCAAGAGATGAAGATAAATAATAAATATTAATATGCACCACATTAATGCAGGACTTTCACTTGTAAAAAATTACTTTTACGTTGGTATTTCTAGGATCTCAGTGCTTCTGCGTCACTGTATTTATTAAAGTGTACTTTGTACAATTCACTTTACTTAAATATGTTTTGCTAGTCACTTTACAGATGGAAAATGTACCTGTAAAACATCCTGAATTGAGTCAATGAAATCTGATGCTTTATTAGTTGGAGTGCTTCAGCATGAAGCACCCAACTATTGTTCTTCGAATCTTTATTATTCTATTTCTTCCGTACGTATTTTGAAAGGTTTCTCCTCCTTCATATGGTCAGCTACAGAAACTCTTCAAATATTAAAAAATTCAGCTCCTTCAGGAGAGGGGTGCTATGACCTTTCATATTTTTAACTTTTCAACTTTTCTTAATATTAATCTTTTTATGCGTTTTTTTTAACATGGGATTCCTATGGAGAAAATCCTAAACTTTAACAGCTTATAGGTTCAGCATACTTTCAGCTAAAGATACCATTTCAACTTTAAAATGTAGACATATTTTTCATCTATGACTGCATATTTTTAAATATTTTCTATCTTTTAAGAATTTTAAACTATGAATTTTTGAATTTATTAAATATCTCTCCCTACAGGGCAGAGCTGTGCTTCTCCAATCGCCATGGTAACCATGGCGCGTGTGGGTTTTTTGTCTTTGATGTTCGCTCTGTCTTTGATCTATATTGAGCTATTTTCAGCTTAATTTAGCAATTTTCTTTTCACTTATTCTTCTCAAATATTTAAGCTTTAAGCTTCAGCTTTTAGCACTCCAACGCATTTTCAGCAGGAAATGCTCTTTCTAGTTTTAGTTGTATTTACCCGAAAATACATTACAAGTTATAACGGAGTATTTTTACATAAAGGATCTGAATACTTCTTCCACCACTGGAGGAAACACTAATAACCATCGACATGAAAAAGAGCAGAGAAAGTATATTGCAGGGAGTTAACGTGTGTGTGTGTGTGTGTGTGTGTGTGTGTGTAATAAACTATACTTTGGTGATACATCTCTGAGGCAACAGAACAATCAACTTGGTGTCTTGTTTCTTTTCCGTTCAGTGAAGCAACTTTAATTAAAGTATAGGTGAAAGCAGCAGCAGGTGTTTCCCCACTGAACTGTCTCCTTGGCAAACGTTCCCAGGTGGGCAACACAAAGCTTCCTGTGAGTCTAACCTTACCTACTAATGTTTATCTCATTTTCAAAAGAAATACAGTACATGTTTGTAAAGAATAAATGGTGGTTTCTTACCTTAAGTTTGTCACAGGTGCAGTCTAGTTTTGTCTCCATGTATCCTGTCATTTATTTATTAAGCACCACATTCCGCAGAATTGTTCGCTTTAAACGTCGTTTTCCTCCTTTCGAATAAAGAAATAATAAACATGGATGTACTCGAGACAACAAAGCCTGGAGAGAAGAACAAGAAAACAGCAGAAGGTGCAGGCTGTGAAAATGACTGTGAGCAGGAAACAATGAGCAATCACGATATTCCGAGAGATATCCGCCAACTGATGATCACACAATGAGAGCGACGACATGGAGCTGAGGCTGCAAACGGACATGCGGTGTGAGTGTGCGTGTGTGCCAACCTGATCTCACAGAAATACGTGAAATGAACACGTTCCCTTAACCCCAATATGCGTGGTGTCGGCACGTAATGTGTTGAAATTACGTGTGGGTACCACGTAAACGACACCCATACAAAGTCAATGAGGCTCATTTACGTGGTGGACACACGTATTCCCTGATTCAAATAAACGTCCTCCTTTTATAATGTATTAGGTTCAACAACGTCACGCAGTGGGCGGTGGTAAATGTTGTTTTGTAGTTTACGAAACGTCCTCCTTTTATAATTTATTATAGTGAGTTAGTTGCGATTTTTCTTGTCTAAATAACAGTACATTGTTTGAAATAGATTGTTTCCTTTACGTTATTAAACCCTCTACGATATTTTATTATTCTCAAATGTATTTTCTGTCACCGCAGCGAATATTATTAGGCCTATTAATAATTATACTTATGAATCAGAAGACTTTCAGTGGTTACCACGACAACGATACGTCACGTTACGCTGGGCGCATTCAAAGCAGGTATCCCATATCCCACAATGCAACGCGGTCATTAATTCAGAGACTCTGACAGCGATCAGCGGGTCTTTAACGCCATTATCGCTTCAATGTTCATATATATATAATCTGTGATTTTATCACCAGCAACAACACGTTGCTCAGTTTTCTTCAGTAAGTTATGCACCGTAATAACATTTTAAAAAAACAGCTTTCCGAAAGAAAAAAATAAAATAAAATAGAGCCAGTCAGCGTTGACAAGCTCTGCGCGTCATCACTGCGTCCTGCCGGTGCTGAGTCATGGTTTACATTATAACAACAATTAATAACCCGCATCTAACGCTCTTTAACACGTTCGACAATGTGCATCACCCACAACTAATGCTCTATAACTGGGTACAACAGCACAACACAATTGTTTGTGACACATAAACAACTTTTAACCATAAAAATGTTACATTTATTAAATTTACACCGCCGAACTGCATGCTGGGTACAGCCCGCCCACTATCACAGCAAGAAGAAACTCAGTCGCTACATTAAAAAACGTAAAAGAGCGATGCAGGAGGAACAAGAGAGAGCAGAGACGCACCAACACAACGTGTTGCCCAGAGAGGAGCTGTGTCTGCTGGCTGGAGGGTTTGTAAAGTCCGACATAGTTTAGAAAACGATGTATTGCAAAGAAGCTGAACATGGAGGGCATGCATGCGGACATGCATATGACATCTGGTGGCTGCTACAGAACTCATTTAACAACTAGCGACACAACATTATTAAATTAGCTTCTGAACTTTTATTTTTATAGAGGTAGAGCATCATAGTTTGTGCCAATGACCAAGCTGCGTTACTCGACCCGCTGGTGTGAGAACGTGTTGTGCATGCATGATTTAAACTGGGCATGTGTGTCCTTTGTGAATCTCAAAAACTCATCTTTCAATCTACTTGGCACTTTTCAGCCGCACCGCGGTTCTCGACAATAATCTGGTGGCCAAGCACACGACACAGGGGCAGTTTGAGAAAACTTAAACCAAGCTTTATTACATTCTACTTATTGTGGAAATATTTCATCAGTAAATAATGCAACCTTGAAAAATAAGCATTGATTTGAGAAGGAAAATGTTACTCTATACAAACATTGCCATCACTCAGCATCAATTCTAGTGGCCAAATGGCACACTTGACCTCACAGCACAACACACACACACACACACACACACACACACACACACACACACACACACACACACACACACACACACACACACACACACACACACACACACACACACACACACACACACACACACACACATGCATTATTGTCCGGCACAGTGAGCCATAAACGCTGAGGTTATTGTGATTCTCCGTAGATGCAGCTTCTGTCGGCAGTCTTGTTTGGATTGTCACTATGGGAACGGCTACACGTGCAGAGGGATTTGATCGATGAAGAAAGGCAACAACACTCTTTTCTCTCTCAGGGAGCTAATTTAACAATCTGCTGGGCAGATGAAGACGACAAAGACAAACCATTTGGAAGCATGAACCGGAAAACTTACCTGAAAACATCACACGATGAACCTGGACACCTTTCTAAAAGAGAGAGGAACGAAGATCAATTTAAAAACTAGAAAGAGCATTTCCTGCTGAAAATGCGTTGGAGTGCTAAAAGCTGAAGCTTAAAGCTTAAATATTTGAAAAGAATAAGTGAAAATAGCTAAATTAAGCTGAATATAGTTGATAGTTGAAAATAGCTGAATAAAGCTCAATAAAGCTGAAAATAGCAGAATATAGCTGATTACAGCTGAAAATTGCTGAATAAAGCTGAATATAGCTGATAGCTGAATATTGCTGAATACAGCTGAATATAGGTCAATAAAGCTGAAAAAAATAGAATATAGCTGTGCATTTATCAACCCTGACCCAAACCCACCCTGATAAATGCACAGGCCAAAATGTGTTGGAAATGGTGTTGAACAAATATGGTTACCTGGAAAAAAATACGACAAAATTATATTATCCAATACATTGAAAATAAAAACTTACCAAACAAATTGCCATTGTACTTACTATAAAAAATGCAACAATATTCTTTGACCTAGTATTTTTTCTACTCAGCTGATACATTTATGGACTGCTGCAGGACATGACACAGTAGACAGGGTTGTGATAACTGTAATAGGTTTTCATCACACCAGAGTGGAGACAACATTGTGGTTGAGAAATGAAGATGAGGTCCAGCAGTGTGTTCTTCTCTGTGGTTGCAGCAGTGATGACTTGTGCATACCCCCTGGCCTGAAACAGATCAAGTATTGGCTTATTTGTGTTGGAGAAGAGATTCTCGTTGAAATCACCGCAGACAATGATGGGCTGACAGTCCATGATCTCCAATGAGTCCAGAAGGCTCCCCAGGTTGGACAGGAATGATCTCACACTGTAGTTTGGAGGTCTGTACACAGCTGAAATCAGTGCACTTACTGGGGCTTCAACCTTTAAAACCACAAACTCAAGATCAGTTACATTATGCAAGTACTGTTTTTCACACACTTGAATATGGGTTTTCACATAAACAGCAACTCCGCCACCACCTCTGTCGGCCATTTGAGGAACATTTGTGTACGACAGGTGTCTGTTGCGTTTGAACATGTTGTAGCCCTCTAAGTGGAGACTGTCTGCAACAAAGGAGCCTTGAAGGTGAGTTTCTGTGAGACACAAAACATCTGCAAGACACAGTTCATGATGGCTCCTGATGTCATTGATATGAGATGGCAAACCTTCTGTATTATGGTGAACAATGGTCAGAGTGTCATGTCTGCTCAATGTCTGTTGGATACGAAGAAGAGGCATCATGTCGTCCAAGCTGACTTGTCTCATGGTCTCGAGGGCTCCAGTGATTTCTGGGTTGGCATAGATTTTCCTCTCATCCAGATCCAGCATGTGCAGGCCACTGAGAGAGGTCACTCTACTGAGAGCTACATAAGCCATGCCAGGTTCAAAAATGTGTTTTAGTGAGACTACAGCTGATGTACGTGTCATACCTTGAACCTTGTGTATCGTACAAGCAAAGGCAAGTCTAACAGGAAACTGTCTGCGTACCACTCCCTTCTGTTTCAGATTCTCCTCTGCTCTCTCTATGTACACTAGATCGTCAGGTCTGCCTGGTGGTCTGTTACCGTAATTCCTTCCAGCAGTTACATCATCCATCTTGAGTCCAAGCATAGTGACATGTGCAACATCACTTTGTTCTGAGGTTATTACCCTGACGAGAGTAGCAAACGATCCATTTACCAACCCTTGAGACACGTCTATGTTTCTGGTGAGCATGACTCGAGCACCTTCAGCTACGTTTAGCGTATCTGCAAACTCATTTCTGTTACCTTTATATGGTTTGTCTTGTCGAGCCATTCTTCCAGTTCGTGGGTCCTTCTTGTAGTCATCGGCATCAATCTTGGTGATATGAGAATGGAGCAGAGCTAATGTTGCTGAGTTGTGTGAATCAACCTGTTTATTAGTTGCAAAGATGTGCAGAACATCAACTGGACATCGCGATGGTTCTGTGATGGTCTGTGACAATAAGGCTCTGTCTGCTTCAGACAACTCATCTGACTTTCCTTTCACACGGATCCGGTTCAACATCTCTGCAAAGGCAACATCATCCTTCTGACGCATAATCTCAGTGAGAGTGATCATCTGAAAGTTTTCCTGCCATAGGTCAATCTCACCTGGCTGATACACACAGAGGGTCTTGGGCTGTCGCACTGGTGGTAGTTGATAAAAGTCTCCAACAGCTATTACTGACATTGCTCCAAAGGGTCTGTGACTGCCTTTGATCTGTTTCAGTCTTGCATCCACATAAGCAAATAAGGGCTTTGACACCATGGACACTTCATCGATGATGAGGATTTCAGCATTTATAAGTTCTGATCGGACTTCATCCAGTTGGTTGCCAAGTCCTTGAAATGGAGGTTTCAGACTTCGTGGGAGCTTGAGCAGAGAGTGCAATGTTGTGCCTGATATATTAAAGGCTGCAGTTCCAGTGAAAGCAGTCAACAGGACAATGGGGTTTGAAATGTCGGCCTCCTCAGACTGTCTCGGCAGTTTGCACAGTATCTTAGATGCCTCGGAGTAGATGCATTTGATGAGATGTGACTTTCCTGTTCCAGCACCACCATTGATGTAAAAGAAAAACTGCTCAGGATTTGGGCCACAGACGCGCTTTAAGCACCAGTCTCTAACTGCATAGAATACACATGCTTGTTTCTGGTTCAGGTTCTGATACATCTGCCGTAACAGTGTGGGGTCTAATACAGGGGGCTCTCTGACGGCTCTGGCTTCTGTTACAGCATTAGCCTGATTACTGTATTCTGGGACATTCTCTTGTACATTTTCAGGATCTGGCTCTCTTGCCTCCAGTTCTTCTACACATTCCAACCTGACCATTTCAGATTCTGGAGCCAGATTACACCATTCATCAATCATGCCTCTGTTCTGTTCAAATTCTTCCACTGCATTCTCAATCTCGTCACTGTTTTTCTCATATTTATCTCGGTTTCGTTTCACAATGTGTCTGACATACTCAGGATGTTCAGAACCTCGTAGTTGAACACAGCAACTTTTATAGAAGGACTCGTACGTGGGGAAACACGGTCTTTTCAGTTCCTGGTCAGATCGGTGAGGAAGGTACAGTTTCACTAATGTGCCATAGAATTTCTCAGGGTATTTTTCCTGTGAGCAGCGGTAAAATCTGATGATTGCAGGCTTATCGTTTTTACACTTTTGCACAAATCCCATCTCATTGAGGAGGGGCAACACATCTTTACCTTGTTTCTGTTGTCCATAGACAATTCTGCAAGTAGCTGCAAAATCAGCCAAACACATCTCCTCAAACTCTGGTGTTTCAGGTCTGGCTTTGTATTTGTCAGTCAGAGATGTCATCCACACATTTAGACTTTCTGAAGTCGTGTTCTCCAGGTAAGACATGGGACGACTCATTTTCAGTGCATTGTCATCTGTCGGTATGAATATGACACCACGTGAACACTTCTTCATGTTAATGCCACATGCACGAGTCACACACTCCTGAGCACTGATCTCTCTCTTTTTAGAGTACGCCTGCATGATTTCCCTCATTTCATCACATTCATTGACGTTGTCTCTGGTGGAGTTTGCAATGACTGTTTTGAGGTACTCCGAAAGTCCAGATTCTTTTTTGGTTATGTAGCTGGTGAGATACATGATGCACGAATATGCATTGAGAATATAACTTACATCAATATTGGCATTCCAGGCTTCAAGTAGATGTGGATTATATCCATTTACCCAGCAGTCTTTTGGCTCTCGTTTCAGTATCACCGCATTGGATTTGTTGATCATATTGAGGCATTGTTCATACTCATCGAGTGTTAAGTTGCATTTAGCGAGGAGCTGCTGCAAACTGAGTGAGGCAGTTTCAGGTTCATTCAGCAACAAGTTCAGTGGTTGGAGCTTTGACTTTGCTATTTGCACTTGGACGGTCTCACCAGGTCTTGTTATGAATGTGTTTCTGGCAGGCGGTTTGGGAAATCCAAATCTGCAACCAGAGCTGGCACTTCTGAAACATGTCCTTGAATGTTTTTTGCTGTGTATTTGCACTTCTGTGACCTTCTTGTAGAGTTCCGGTTGTGAATGTGGGTCAGGCAGCTGAGCTGTGATGTATTTGGACACAAAATCTGACACAGACTGATCAGAGTCCTCCTCAAACACAGGTGCACCTTCTACCCATATCAGACAGTGAATGTGTGGGCTTCCTCTGTGCTGGAACTCAACTCGGTAAAAGAAGTCAACAACGTTGCCGAGAGGCTGTGCAGGAGATAATATCAAATCTCTGAATAATGCCTCAACACGCTTATCAAACATGCGCATTGTTGTCACGGGATTGCTTCTCAGCACGTCACACTTTGCTGACCAGTCAAGCCCTTCAAAATTGACCTCCTCACCTTGCTGTCTTTTAATTGCTTCAATCACTTCCGGCCAACGCATCTCAGCTGCAGAAAACGTACAGAAGAATGTGGGAGTTCCCAACTGTCTGATCATGGCGAAAAGATCTCTTGTGGTTTTCTCCCAATAAGCTGGTGTTCCTCTCAGTGGTTGCATGAATCGGACTGCATCTTTATTTCTCACCAGCTTTTCGACCTCCCGTTTATTTTGCAGCATACCAGAAGTTATCTTTCGCCCATCTCTGGTCAGAGGCTTTCCTTTCCTTAACTGTATTGACATGCTGGATGTGGCCAAGTGTATTTCAGTCACAAACTGTGCAAAGAACAAATAGTTTGTGTCTCTGGCAAAGCGATCATCAATACAGAAAAGCCTCGCTTTGAAATAACTACTAGGTGTTACTTTAGTACGTCTCATTTCATCCAGTGTGTTTTGACCTGTAGGGAACTGCACAGGGAAAGCCATCGCCTCAAGTTTAGGTGTTTTGAAGAAGCCAACAGGACTGTTTCTTTCAGCAGGTGCAACAGAGTAGATTCCTTCACTGAAACATAAAATCTCCTCTGAAACATCACACGGCTGAAGGCATGATTCAAGGGCAAAACCACCATTAGGCATGTCACCTTCCTGTTCTGCATCATCTCTCTGCTCCTCTGGTTGTTCACCGTCACAAGACGACATGTCTTGGGGGCGACTGTGGCTCAGTGGCTAGCAAGTCAGTCTTTCAATCAGAAGGTCGGTGGTTCAAACCCCGGCTCAGCCAGTCCATGTCGTTGTGTCCTTGAGCAAGACACTTAACCCTAATTGCTCACCGTTGCTGTGTCTACGGTTTACTGTATATCATGTAAGTCGCTTTGGATAAAAGCGTCAGCTAAATGAAATGTAATGTAATGTCCATATCCTGGTCACCACCAGTCTCATTTACGGCCTCACACTGTGCACTTTTCTCACACATGTCAATCTCCATTAAATCAGCTTCATCATATTCATTCTCATCCATGGTTGCATCCTCATCATCATCATCATCATCAGGAAGTGTTGGGTCACAAAGCTCAGCCTCATCTCTGATAGTTATGTCCTGATATTGTGGATGAATGTGTTTGAGTTTATGCAGCGCCTGCACGAGTTTAGACCAGGTGACAGTCTGGAACAGCTGATGACCCCTGTAACACAATCGTCTCTTCAGCTTTACTCTCATCACTTGAGACTCACTTCTCAGTCTGGGTAACGCTTCCACTGTTTCCTGCACTTCAGACGGGACACAAACCACGTTACCATGTATGGCTCTCTGTCTTCCTTTGGGAAGAGGAATAATTTTGGCAAATGCTATGCACTTAGCTATGAGATGTCTCTCCAATATGTTGAGGTCACACAGTTCAGGTGGAATGACAGCGAGCTCCAAGTTGTTTGCGACGGTGAGTGTTGGCATGACTCCATGTTTAAGATGATTGTGGCAGGTGTGACAAATCCATTCTTCCCTCCTCTCATCAGACACATTACACAGATTTTCATTTCTGCACTCATCACAAACATGGACGTACTTTCCTGTTAGGCATGCTGCAACCATGACTGGATTTTTTTACATAGTTTGACCGTTTACAGGGTCTCACTTGGTTTGGAAATGATGCCTTATGACAGACGGTGCACACATAAGTGGGACCGGCTTTTATTTGTGATCTGAAAACAGATATGGCCTCTTTGATAAAACTGTTGTCAATTTCTTTCATTTGTCTATTTATCCGTCTGTATTTCCTTTTTATTTTCATGGAACATCTCATATTTTGCATACTCCTAAATGTAGGATTGTTTTTATATCTGTCTTGCATTCGTTGTCTCATTAGTTGTTTGTGTTTCTGTCTGAATTTGGCATCGTTTCTGTAACGAGAGACCAAGATTTGTTTCTGTTTCTGTCTGAATTTGGCATCGTTTCTGTAACGAGAGACCAAGATTTGTTTCTTTTTCTGTCTAAAATCTTTATTTTCCTTGTACCGGGAGGAAATGTACTCTTTCCGTTTTTGCTTAAAGTCAACATTGTCTCTTGTATTATTTATTTTCTTTTGTCTAAATTCTGGATTGTTTTGATATTTCCTGTTTACGTGGGATGTTTTTTTTGCTTTATATGCTTTATTTAAAGCATAGTTTTCCCTTTCTTTCCTTTTTTGATTTTCTTTTCTTTGTGGAGGTTTTTCTGAGACCAGTAGTAGTTTTCTCTTCATTTTTGTCCTTTTGTGTTTACTAAGCTTTGTCAATTTGCTTGATATTGCCTGTAATACAGTTTCAGATAAATCACTGACCTTTTGTTGTCTCACAGAAGATGTGAACATGTCACTGGACCCTCCTGTCAATATGTTGTCAGAGGGTTCACTGAGAACAGGGTTTATCACTTGAGCAGTCAACTCTGATTTGCTGTGAGGACCATCATGTGACGACAATGACTTGATGAGGACCTCTGATGCCGTGGAGTGAGAGGACACTGTAGGGAAAGCAGTCTCAGGTTGATCAGTGGCTGTGTTTTTAGTAGGCGAGTTTAATTCAGCTTCATCCAACAGAGGAGGTTCATCCACGGTGACAGCTGACCGTCTGCAGTCTGTGTTTGGGAGAACTTCATTCAGGTTGACTCTGTTCACATTGTAGAACTCCACAGGCTTCAACTCATAGGTACAGGAGGACGGTGTTGCCATCGTTCTGTGGGCCTCCATGATCCTGTCAATCATATCACTGAGACGTGAGAATGTCACAATGACAGCAGTACCAGGAGCGCATGAACCGGGTGGTAAACCTCTGGTTGTTCTGGAGTGTGGGTCAAAGAAACCATATCTACCTGACCTGGTTCTGAATACTGCAATACATAACAGTCTCATCAACAGCAAAGCGTACTTCACATCTGATAACAAGCAGCTCAGTCCTGACTCTAGGTCCAGAAAGCTGTCGACAGCTCCAGGTAAAGGTTCTCCTAATGTGCCATACCTTGAAAGTTGAGTCATGTCCGCATAGTGTGTTGACCTACGTGCAGGAACTTCATCAGTGAGCTCATCTGTGGTCAAATAGATGTGTTTAGTGACTCGTTTCCTGATCTCTCTATACATTGTGTTACCTTTATCCAAAACAAGGTCGAGGTCTGCTCTGGTGATGTTTTCATTCTCATGAAGGAATGCAAGAAAGGTTAGTGAGTTACAGGTGCACTGCTGATTTCTGCTTGTTCCGTATTTAATAGAAGCCTGGCTGTGGGATGCACTTACATATTGTTCAGAAGGCTGATCTCCCAGGTTTACACAGTCTGCATTAGAAGGCCCTGCTGCACGTGGATCATCACTGGGTTGTCCTCTCTTACAATATCTGCATAAGATGCCTGTTGTACACATGCAGTATCAGGCTGACCTCCCGGTTTCACACTTCCAGCATAAGACGCTGCAGACATCTTTACCTCTCCATTGTTCTGAGGACCAACACATTCTGCTTCTTCAGTCATTTCACAGTGATTCTCCTTGGACCTCTGCCAGCGCAGGCTCTGAGCTTGTGACCTCTTACCCTTCCTTGGCATTGTTGTAACGTTTCAAAACCACAAATTATAAATTATTATAAATTATTAAAATTGTGTGAAGTCAAATGTGAAGATAGTTGCACAAACCTTTGGGTACAAACTACAGTTCTCCAAAGAAAATGGCTAAATTAAGCTGAAAATAGCTCAATATAGATCAAAGACAGAGCGAACATCAAAGACAAAAAAAACCCACGCACCATGGTTACCATGGCGATTGGAGAAGCACAGCTCTGCCTCGTAGGGAGAGATATTTAATAAATTCAGAAATTCATAGTTTAAAATTCTTAAAAGATAGAAAATATTTAAAAATATGCAGTCATAGATGAAAAATATGTCTACATTTTAAAGTTGAAATGGTATCTTTAGCTGAAAGTATGCTGAACCTATAAGCTGTTAAAGTTGAGGATTTTCTCCATAGGAATCCCATGTTAAAAAAAAGCATAAAAAGATTAATATTAAGAAAAGTTGAAAAGTTAAAAATATGAAAGGTCATAGCACCCCTCTCCTGAAGGAGCTGAATTTTTTAATATTTGAAGAGTTTCTGTAGCTGAACATATGAAGGAGGAGAAACCTTTCAAAATACGTACGGAAGAAATAGAATAATAAAGATTCGAAGAACAACAGTTGGGTGCTTCATGCTGAAGCACTCCAACTAATAAAGATTCGAAGAACAATAGTTGGGTGCTTCATGCTGAAGCACTCCAACTAATAAAGATTCGAAGAACAATAGTTGGGTGCTTCATGCTGAAGCACTCCAACTAATGATGTATACACAATAGAAAACATAGGTGGGGGGGGCGGCCGAGACCATTACCATCATCGACCCCTCGCTGTCAGCGAGGGGTCTCAGGCCCATTTCGGCCATAGGGCTCTCGACCCCTCGCTATCAGCGAGGGGTCTCAGGCCCATTTCGGCCATAGGGCTCTCGACCCCTCGCTATCAGCGAGGGGTCCCGTCCCCATGTCCGGCATAGGGCTCTCGGCCCCTCGCTATCAGCGAGGGGTCCCGTCCCAATGTCCGGCATAGGGCTCTCGGCCCCTCGCTATCAGCGAGGGGTCCCATCCCCATGTCCGGCATAGGGCTCTCGGCTCCTCGCTATCAGCGAGGGGTCCCGTCCCCATGTCCGGCATAGGGCTCTCGGCCCCTCGCTATCAGCGAGGGGTCCCGTCCCCATGTACGGCATAGGGCTCTCGGCCCCTCGCTATCAGCGAGGGGTCGAGAGCCCCATAGCGGATATAGGGCGAGACTACTCCTATATATAGGGCGAGACCCTATAATGACTCCTCATGGATATCGTGCGACCTGTATGCGGAGGGACTTTCCTGACCTCATGTGAGTCCCCTGGATATAGAGGGACTTTCCTGACCTCATGTGAGTCCCCTGGATATAGAGGGACTTTCCCTACTTTTGTTTTTGTAGACGATCATAGCCTTAAAAAAAAATATATATATTTTGGAAAAGGTGAGGTGTCATTCACCCACAAATGGAAGATGTTTTCAAAGCGGCCCACTGTGAGTGGGTTTGTTGATGTTGTTTCCGTGAGAAGATCTTCTCGTCCCTACTTTCTGAAGGCCCTGCTGCCATGACAACAGCACAGATGAAAGTGTGACTTCAGGGTTAGAAACTACAGTTTTGTAATTTTGCCTTTCGCGCTGCTTTTACAAGTTTTGCGGAACTATATGGAAGAAGTGATGGAATATAATTGCGGATTTTGCCGGTTTTAGTCCATCAGCTGTTGAGTCACTCGGCCCTCAGAGCCCAGACAGAAACACAAGTCCACAGTTTTCATGGAAATCGGTCCGTGTACGTTTTATTCGTCTGTTTTTTGGTTCATTCGAAAAAACGAAAATACGGAAATACCATCGTTTCTTCGTTTTCTGTTTCATACCAAAAACGGGAAAACGGAAAAGCACTTCCGTTTTCTCGTATTTGTCGTCTGAATCCCAAAACGAGAGAACGGAAGTGCCTAAAACAAATGTCAAAATAAAGTCTAGTGATCGATATTCTTATTTACAGTCTTCTATGCAAACACATAGATGCCGTAACGTTAGAAGAACATTCATCAATCCATATAAATAAATACACCTGGATATGTTAGCAACAGTCGGGACTACAGGCACTTTAATATTCATGTATATATGTACGTATATATTAATCAACTTTTCAATTAATCCTTGCATTGTTTAATGCAACACAGTTCGTAATATAGTTTAATCAAAGTCATTTGGGTGTGTAGAGTTGTTGCTGTTAGCCTCATATTTATATTTCCTCCTCATTGTGCTGTTTCTTGAGTCAACACAGCAGAGCCTGTATGAGACGCAGAGTAAAGAGTTTCCCCTTCCTACCAGTAGATGGCAGTATATTTGTATGCAAATGCTACATTTAGTTAAATTTACCTGTGTCTTTGTTAATTAACTAGGTTATTGATTCAGATGTATTTAATGCCTTTTCTTTCCTCTGATATTTAATGTTCATTTGCAGCATAGTTGTATGTAGTATGTATTTACTTGTTATATTTGTGTCATTTTAGAACCAAACATTCCTCCATGGAAGAGTGAGCATGTGTTGATCACAAGGCAATAAATATTGACAATTGAAAAATAAAGAGACAGTTGGTTTATTCTAATTAAGCAGCCTTCAATGGACCTCTTCAGTTACCACCCAGTCAGAGCATCACCTGTGCTTCACATTTGACCTTACTACATCATCATCATCATCAACATCTAACCTGTTCTGTTCTGACTCTGCTGTCAGTGTCTTAGCCCCTCTGACTAAATCACATCATCATAATGTAGCTCTTTGGTCTCAAGAAGGAGTTAGCTCTGTGTTGTGTGTGAACACTGTTTGAGGAGTTGACTATGAGTTATTGTATCAGACTGAAACATGGAGAGCATAGCTACTCTCACATTTCTAAGATATCTCATATAGTTTATAGTAGTCAAATGATTATTAGGCGTCGTTGCCTGTTTTTAGCCGCATGTCTATATCTCTGCATGTACATTTATGCAGTCATATGCATTGTATGTGTACACACTTAAAGCTGATTCTGATTATATAAATAACAATGTATTAATTGAGGTAGTTTGCTGTTCCTGTATTACATTACATTACATTACATTACATTTCATTTAGCTGACGCTTTTATCCAAAGCGACTTACAATAAGTGCATTCTACCGTTTACAACAAGAATCAGAACAAGAATCACGAAGGTACAATTTCGACAAAAAGTTCAACTACAAAGTGCTATCAGTAAGAGCCGTTTCAGTGCTACTAAAGTGCTACTTCCTTTATTCAAGGTATAGTCGGAAAAGATGTGTTTTTAGTTTGCGACGGAAGATGTAGAGACTTTCTGCTGTTCTGATGTCAATGGGGAGCTCATTCCACCATCGAGGAGCCAGGACAGAGAACAGTCGAGACTTTGTTGAGTGTTTAGCTCGCAGTGACGGAGCTACAAGCCGATTGGCAGAAGCCGAGCGGAGCGCACGAGTTGGGGTGTAAGGTTTTACCATGTCCTGGATGTAGACTGGACCAGATCTGTTCGTTGCACGGTACGCCAGTACCAATGTTTTGAAGCGGATGCGGGCGGCCACCGGTAACCAGTGAAGGTCGCGGAGGAGCGGAGTAGTGTGGGTGAATTTCGGGAGGTTAAAGACCAGTCGAGCTGCTGCATTCTGGATGAGCTGCAACGGTCGGATGGCACCAGCAGGTAGACCCGCCAGGAGGGAGTTGCAGTAGTCTAGACGCGAGATGACCAGAGCCTGGACGAGAACCTGTGCTGCCTTCTGGGTGAGAAGTGGACGTATTCTCCTGATGTTGTGCAGCATGAATCTACAGGAACGAGTTGTTGCGGTAATGTTGGCAGTCAGGGAGAGTTGACTGTCAAGGGTCACACCGAGGTTCCTGGCAGTCGGGGTCGGGGCCAAGACTGAGTTGTTGAAAGTAATCGTCAGGTTGTGAGTGGGGGAGACTTTTCCTGGAAGGAAAAGTAATTCCGTCTTGTCAGGGTTAATTTTCAGGTGGTGTGCGGACATCCATTGTGAAATGTCAGTCAGACAAGCAGAGATTCGTGCTGCTATCTGTGTTTCCGATTGTGGAAACGAGAGGATCAGTTGGGTGTCATCAGCATAGCTATGGTAGGAAAAGCCATGCGAGCGAATGACGGAGCCAAGAGAGTTGGTGTACAGGGAGAAGAGGAGAGGACCGAGGACTGAGCCTTGAGGGACCCCAGTAGTGAGAGGACAAGGTTCAGACACAGATCCTCTCCAGGTTACCCGGTAGGTCCGATCACTGAGGTAGGATGAGAGGAGGGAGAGCGCAGTGCCTGAGATACCCAGGTCCTGGAGGGAGGAGATGAGGATCTGGTGGTTCACTGTGTCAAAGGCAGCAGAAAGGTCCAGAAGGATAAGGACAGAGGAGAGAGAGGCTTCTCTCGCAGTGTGAAGCTGCTCTGAGACAGCAAGGAGGGCAGTCTCTGTTGAGTGGCCTGCCTTGAATCCAGACTGGTGAGGGTCCAGAAGGTTGTTCTGGTGGAGGAAGGAGGAGACTTGGTTGAAGATAGCTCGCTCCAGGGTTTTGGAAAGAAAGGGAAGGAGAGAGACAGGTCTGTAGTTGTTGACTTCTGACGGGTCGAGAGTGGGTTTCTTCAGGAGAGGGTTAACTCTTGCCTCCTTCAGAGAGTTAGGGAAACAACCAGTTGAGAGGGAGGTGTTAATTAGATGGGTGAGAAAGGGAAGAAGGTCAGGAGCAATAGACTGGAGGATGTGAGATGGGATGGGGTCAAGGGGGCAGGTGGTTGGGCGGGCAGAGGATACCAAGGTAAGAACTTGGTTGGGGGACAGAGGGGTGAAAGAGGAAAGTGAAGGGGAGGCGGATAATGTTAATGGAGATGTAGTTATGGGCGGGGGATCAGTGAATGAGGAGCGTATGTCATCTATCTTTTTAGTAAAGTAGTCGACAAAGTGGTTCGGTAGAAGGGTGGAGGGAGGAGGAGGACAGGGGGGGTCTAGGAGGTTGGAAAAAATGGAGAAGAGTTTTTTGGGGTTAGAGAAAGAAGATTCAATTCTGGATTGGTAGAACAGGCTTTTGGCTGCAGAGATAGAGGCAGAGAAGGAGGCGAGAAGAGAGTGATAGGCGTGCAGGTCGTCTGCGTGTTTGGATTTTCGCCATTTCCTTTCCGATGCTCGCAAAGTGGCTCTCTGGGCACGGACCGGGTCTGACAACCACGGAGCCGGAGAGGAATTGCGAACCTTACGTGTCGTAAGAGGACAGAGAGAATCAAGAGAGGAGGACAGAGTAGAGAGGAGAGTGTCTGTGGCACAGTTAGGATGCATGAGTGAGAAAGAGTCAGTTGAAGGAAGGGCTGACAGAACAGACGAGGCCAGAGAGGAGGGAGAGAGGGAGCGAATGTTGCGACGGATAGGTGCAGAGTCTGTTGCTGTGGGAGGGTTGTCAGTTCCCAAGAGTGGGAGAGAGTAGGAGATGAAGAAGTGGTCTGAGACGTGAAGTGGAGTTACTGTGAGGTTAGATGTTGCGCAGTTTCTGGTGAAAATGTAGTCAAGATGATTTCCAGCCTTGTGAGTCGGAGGTGAAGGACTGAGTGAGAGAGCGAAGGAAGATAGTAGGAGCACCAGGTCAGATGACTTCTCGGTCTGGATGTTGAAGTCGCCTAGAAGAATGAGAGGGGGGCCGTTTTCTGGGAAATTTGATAGGAGGACGTCTAATTCTTCCAAGAAGTCTCCCAGGGAACCAGGTGGACGGTAGAGAACAACAATGTTCAGTTGAACCGGATGGGTAACCGTCACAGCATGAAGCTCAAAAGACAGTGGTGTAGACAGTGGAAGCGGGTAGAGAGAAAAACTCCATTTGGGGGAGATGAGTAGACCAGTACCACCACCCCGGCCAGTGGGCCTAGGTGTGTGGCTGAAGGAGAAGGCAGAGGAGAGAGCGGCAGGGGTAGATGTGTTGTCTGGTGTGATCCAGGTCTCAGTGAGAGCCAGGAAGTCCAGAGATTGCTTGATAGCAAAGCCAGAGATGAAGTCAGCCTTGCGGTTAGCTGACTGGCAGTTCCAGAGGCCTCCTGTGACGAGGTGTTGGGTTTGTGTGGAGCGGGTGGGATGAAGAAGCACGGAAGGATTTTGATGCAAGTAAGAACGAGTCCGAGGTCTGAAGTATCTACGAGGTGATATGTACACGGGTATGGGAGGGAAGCACATTTTCACAGGGAAGTGGTAATGCTCAGCCGCCCCCGAAGACTCCAACGAAAGACTCCTAAGTCTTTATTCTCCGAGTCTTCATACGATGAGTCTTCGCTGACGCTTCAAAGCCACGCCTGCTTCTATACCGGTGTTAGCGATAATTATCTACAGCTGAGTTGACTCCGCCCCAGGTCTTTAGTGTGACGGCCACCAATCGAAAGTACTCTGGCTCAGGACAATAGCAGGGTTTCCCTTTAATCAGTGAGGTGAGAGTTTCCCAAGAACAGCTGCTTCTTGCCAAAAGTCAACAAGGACAGGATCTGTTTACCTCAAAAGTAGAAAGTAAAACCAGAGCCTAGTCCCAAGTACAGTAGGATTACAGAAGCAGACTTTAACCCTAGCTAGTTCAGTTGCGTTTAAGTCACTTGACCAAAGCAAAGTCCCGGCTCAAACAATTCAGACAGAAATGACAGTACAGATTAACAGTCTACTAGAAATAGTCTAGTAGAGATAGTTCCACAAATAGTAGAACCAATACAGCAAGTACAATAGGAATATAGCAGAGAAACCTCTTTAGAGAATGTACTCAGCCAAGATCCGTAAAACTGAGCAACAGGGCCAGCAGGTCATGGCCTTCCTTAGCTAAGAGCAGCAGGTCATGACCTTCCTTAGCTAAGAGCAGCAGGTCATGGCCTTCCTTAGCTAAGAGCAGCAGGTCATGACCTTCCTTAGCTAAGAGCAGCAGGTCATGACCTTCCTTAGCTAAGAGCAGCAGGGCATGACCTTCCTTAGCTAAGAGCAGTAGGGCATGACCTTCCTTAGCTAAGAGCAGTAGCTCACATGTACTTCTGTCTGATCCAATTACATCTGCACACTTCTAGATTAGCAAATAAAGACAATCTTTGGTACTTTCTAATTCTGTATGTCAAGCACAAGTTAAATACTAATTAAAACAATTATGCATAATTGTAATAAATATGCTCCGTAGATGCAGCTTCTGTCGGCAGTCTTGTTTGGATTGTCACTATGGGAACGGCTACACGTGCAGAGGGATTTGATCGATGAAGAAAGGCAACAACACTCTTTTCTCTCTCAGGGAGCTAATTTAACAATCTGCTGGGCAGATGAAGACGACAAAGACAAACCATTTGGAAGCATGAACCGGAAAACTTACCTGAAAACATCACAAGATGAACCTGGACACCTTTCTAAAAGAGAGAGGAACGAAGATCAATTTAAAAACTAGAAAGAGCATTTCCTGCTGAAAATGCGTTGGAGTGCTAAAAGCTGAAGCTTAAAGCTTAAATATTTGAAAAGAATAAGTGAAAATAGCTAAATTAAGCTGAATATAGTTGATAGTTGAAAATAGCTGAATAAAGCTCAATAAAGCTGAAAATAGCAGAATATAGCTCATTACAGCTGAAAATTGCTGAATAAAGCTGAATATAGCTGATAGCTGAATATTGCTGAATACAGCTGAATATAGGTCAATAAAGCTGAAAAAAATAGAATATAGCTGTGCATTTATCAACCCTGACCCAAACCCACCCTGATAAATGCACAGGCCAAAATGTGTTGGAAATGGTGCTGAACAAATATGGTTACCTGGAAAAAAATACGACAAAATTATATTATCCAATACATTGAAAATAAAAACTTACCAAACAAATTGCCATTGTACTTACTATAAAAAATGCAACAATATTCTTTGACCTAGTATTTTTTCTACTCAGCTGATACATTTATGGACTGCTGCAGGACATGACACAGTAGACAGGGTTGTGATAACTGTAATAGGTTTTCATCACACCAGAGTGGAGACAACATTGTGGTTGAGAAATGAAGATGAGGTCCAGCAGTGTGTTCTTCTCTGTGGTTGCAGCAGTGATGACTTGTGCATACCCCCTGGCCTGAAACAGATCAAGTATTGGCTTATTTGTGTTGGAGAAGAGATTCTCGTTGAAATCACCGCAGACAATGATGGGCTGACAGTCCATGATCTCCAATGAGTCCAGAAGGCTCCCCAGGTTGGACAGGAATGATCTCACACTGTAGTTTGGAGGTCTGTACACAGCTGAAATCAGTGCACTTACTGGGGCTTCAACCTTTAAAACCACAAACTCAAGATCAGTTACATTATGCAAGTACTGTTTTTCACACACTTGAATATGGGTTTTCACATAAACAGCAACTCCGCCACCACCTCTGTCGGCCATTTGAGGAACATTTGTGTACGACAGGTGTCTGTTGCGTTTGAACATGTTGTAGCCCTCTAAGTGGAGACTGTCTGCAACAAAGGAGCCTTGAAGGTGAGTTTCTGTGAGACACAAAACATCTGCAAGACACAGTTCATGATGGCTCCTGATGTCATTGATATGAGATGGCAAACCTTCTGTATTATGGTGAACAATGGTCAGAGTGTCATGTCTGCTCAATGTCTGTTGGATACGAAGAAGAGGCATCATGTCGTCCAAGCTGACTTGTCTCATGGTCTCGAGGGCTCCAGTGATTTCTGGGTTGGCATAGATTTTCCTCTCATCCAGATCCAGCATGTGCAGGCCACTGAGAGAGGTCACTCTACTGAGAGCTACATAAGCCATGCCAGGTTCAAAAATGTGTTTTAGTGAGACTACAGCTGATGTACGTGTCATACCTTGAACCTTGTGTATCGTACAAGCAAAGGCAAGTCTAACAGGAAACTGTCTGCGTACCACTCCCTTCTGTTTCAGATTCTCCTCTGCTCTCTCTATGTACACTAGATCGTCAGGTCTGCCTGGTGGTCTGTTACCGTAATTCCTTCCAGCAGTTACATCATCCATCTTGAGTCCAAGCATAGTGACATGTGCAACATCACTTTGTTCTGAGGTTATTACCCTGACGAGAGTAGCAAACGATCCATTTACCAACCCTTGAGACACGTCTATGTTTCTGGTGAGCATGACTCGAGCACCTTCAGCTACGTTTAGCGTATCTGCAAACTCATTTCTGTTACCTTTATATGGTTTGTCTTGTCGAGCCATTCTTCCAGTTCGTGGGTCCTTCTTGTAGTCATCGGCATCAATCTTGGTGATATGAGAATGGAGCAGAGCTAATGTTGCTGAGTTGTGTGAATCAACCTGTTTATTAGTTGCAAAGATGTGCAGAACATCAACTGGACATCGCGATGGTTCTGTGATGGTCTGTGACAATAAGGCTCTGTCTGCTTCAGACAACTCATCTGACTTTCCTTTCACACGGATCCGGTTCAACATCTCTGCAAAGGCAACATCATCCTTCTGACGCATAATCTCAGTGAGAGTGATCATCTGAAAGTTTTCCTGCCATAGGTCAATCTCACCTGGCTGATACACACAGAGGGTCTTGGGCTGTCGCACTGGTGGTAGTTGATAAAAGTCTCCAACAGCTATTACTGACATTGCTCCAAAGGGTCTGTGACTGCCTTTGATCTGTTTCAGTCTTGCATCCACATAAGCAAATAAGGTCTTTGACACCATGGACACTTCATCGATGATGAGGATTTCAGCATTTATAAGTTCTGATCGGACTTCATCCAGTTGGTTGCCAAGTCCTTGAAATGGAGGTTTCAGACTTCGTGGGAGCTTGAGCAGAGAGTGCAATGTTGTGCCTGATATATTAAAGGCTGCAGTTCCAGTGAAAGCAGTCAACAGGACAATGGGGTTTGAAATGTCGGCCTCCTCAGACTGTCTCGGCAGTTTGCACAGTATCTTAGATGCCTCGGAGTAGATGCATTTGATGAGATGTGACTTTCCTGTTCCAGCACCACCATTGATGTAAAAGAAAAACTGCTCAGGATTTGGGCCACAGACGCGCTTTAAGCACCAGTCTCTAACTGCATAGAATACACATGCTTGTTTCTGGTTCAGGTTCTGATACATCTGCCGTAACAGTGTGGGGTCTAATACAGGGGGCTCTCTGACGGCTCTGGCTTCTGTTACAGCATTAGCCTGATTACTGTATTCTGGGACATTCTCTTGTACATTTTCAGGATCTGGCTCTCTTGCCTCCAGTTCTTCTACACATTCCAACCTGACCATTTCAGATTCTGGAGCCAGATTACACCATTCATCAATCATGCCTCTGTTCTGTTCAAATTCTTCCACTGCATTCTCAATCTCGTCACTGTTTTTCTCATATTTATCTCGGTTTCGTTTCACAATGTGTCTGACATACTCAGGATGTTCAGAACCTCGTAGTTGAACACAGCAACTTTTATAGAAGGACTCGTACGTGGGGAAACACGGTCTTTTCAGTTCCTGGTCAGATCGGTGAGGAAGATACAGTTTCACTAATGTGCCATAGAATTTCTCAGGGTATTTTTCCTGTGAGCAGCGGTAAAATCTGATGATTGCAGGCTTATCGTTTTTACGCTTTTGCACAAATCCCATCTCATTGAGGAGGGGCAACACATCTTTACCTTGTTTCTGTTGTCCATAGACAATTCTGCAAGTAGCTGCAAAATCAGCCAAACACATCTCCTCAAACTCTGGTGTTTCAGGTCTGGCTTTGTATTTGTCAGTCAGAGATGTCATCCACACATTTAGACTTTCTGAAGTCGTATTCTCCAGGTAAGACATGGGACGACTCATTTTCAGTGCATTGTCATCTGTCGGTATGAATATGACACCACGTGAACACTTCTTCATGTTAATGCCACATGCACGAGTCACACACTCCTGAGCACTGATCTCTCTCTTTTTAGAGTACGCCTGCATGATTTCCCTCATTTCATCACATTCATTGACGTTGTCTCTGGTGGAGTTTGCAATGACTGTTTTGAGGTACTCCGAAAGTCCAGATTCTTTTTTGGTTATGTAGCTGGTGAGATACATGATGCACGAATATGCATTGAGAATATAACTTACATCAATATTGGCATTCCAGGCTTCAAGTAGATGTGGATTATATCCATTTACCCAGCAGTCTTTTGGCTCTCGTTTCAGTATCACCGCATTGGATTTGTTGATCATATTGAGGCATTGTTCATACTCATCGAGTGTTAAGTTGCATTTAGCGAGGAGCTGCTGCAAACTGAGTGAGGCAGTTTCAGGTTCATTCAGCAACAAGTTCAGTGGTTGGAGCTTTGACTTTGCTATTTGCACTTGGACGGTCTCACCAGGTCTTGTTATGAATGTGTTTCTGGCAGGCGGTTTGGGAAATCCAAATCTGCAACCAGAGCTGGCACTTCTGAAACATGTCCTTGAATGTTTTTTGCTGTGTATTTGCACTTCTGTGACCTTCTTGTAGAATTCCGGTTGTGAATGTGGGTCAGGCAGCTGAGCTGTGATGTATTTGGACACAAAATCTGACACAGACTGATCAGAGTCCTCCTCAAACACAGGTGCACCTTCTACCCATATCAGACAGTGAATGTGTGGGCTTCCTCTGTGCTGGAACTCAACTCGGTAAAAGAAGTCAACAACGTTGCCGAGAGGCTGTGCAGGAGATAATATCAAATCTCTGAATAATGCCTCAACACGCTTATCAAACATGCGCATTGTTGTCACGGGATTGCTTCTCAGCACGTCACACTTTGCTGACCAGTCAAGCCCTTCAAAATTGACCTCCTCACCTTGCTGTCTTTTAATTGCTTCAATCACTTCCGGCCAACGCATCTCAGCTGCAGAAAACGTACAGAAGAATGTGGGAGTTCCCAACTGTCTGATCATGGCGAAAAGATCTCTTGTGGTTTTCTCCCAATAAGCTGGTGTTCCTCTCAGTGGTTGCATGAATCGGACTGCATCTTTATTTCTCACCAGCTTTTCGACCTCCCGTTTATTTTGCAGCATACCAGAAGTTATCTTTCGCCCATCTCTGGTCAGAGGCTTTCCTTTCCTTAACTGTATTGACATGCTGGATGTGGCCAAGTGTATTTCAGTCACAAACTGTGCAAAGAACAAATAGTTTGTGTCTCTGGCAAAGCGATCATCAATACAGAAAAGCCTCGCTTTGAAATAACTACTAGGTGTTACTTTAGTACGTCTCATTTCATCCAGTGTGTTTTGACCTGTAGGGAACTGCACAGGGAAAGCCATCGCCTCAAGTTTAGGTGTTTTGAAGAAGCCAACAGGACTGTTTCTTTCAGCAGGTGCAACAGAGTAGATTCCTTCACTGAAACATAAAATCTCCTCTGAAACATCACACGGCTGAAGGCATGATTCAAGGGCAAAACCACCATTAGGCATGTCACCTTCCTGTTCTGCATCATCTCTCTGCTCCTCTGGTTGTTCACCGTCACAAGACGACATGTCTTGGGGGCGACTGTGGCTCAGTGGCTAGCAAGTCAGTCTTTCAATCAGAAGGTCGGTGGTTCAAACCCCGGCTCAGCCAGTCCATGTCGTTGTGTCCTTGAGCAAGACACTTAACCCTAATTGCTCACCGTTGCTGTGTCTACGGTTTACTGTATATCATGTAAGTCGCTTTGGATAAAAGCGTCAGCTAAATGAAATGTAATATAATGTCCATATCCTGGTCACCACCAGTCTCATTTACGGCCTCACACTGTGCATTTTTCTCACACATGTCAATCTCCATTAAATCAGCTTCATCATATTCATTCTCATCCATGGTTGCATCCTCATCATCATCATCATCATCATCAGGACGTGTTGGGTCACAAAGCTCAGCCTCATCTCTGATAGTTATGTCCTGATATTGTGGATGAATGTGTTTGAGTTTATGCAGCGCCTGCACGAGTTTAGACCAGGTGACAGTCTGGAACAGCTGATGACCCCTGTAACACAATCGTCTCTTCAGCTTTACTCTCATCACTTGAGACTCACTTCTCAGTCTGGGTAACGCTTCCACTGTTTCCTGCACTTCAGACGGGACACAAACCACGTTACCATGTATGGCTCTCTGTCTTCCTTTGGGAAGAGGAATAATTTTGGCAAACGCTATGCACTTAGCTATGAGATGTCTCTCCAATATGGTGAGGTCACACAGTTCAGGTGGAATGACAGCGAGCTCCAAGTTGTTTGCGACGGTGAGTGTTGGCATGACTCCATGTTTAAGATGATTGTGGCAGGTGTGACAAATCCATTCTTCCCTCCTCTCATCAGACACATTACACAGATTTTCATTTCTGCACTCATCACAAACATGGACGTACTTTCCTGTTAGGCATGCTGCAACCATGACTGGATTTTTTTACATAGTTTGACCGTTTACAGGGTCTCACTTGGTTTGGAAATGATGCCTTATGACAGACGGTGCACACATAAGTGGGACCGGCTTTTATTTGTGATCTGAAAACAGATATGGCCTCTTTGATAAAACTGTTGTCAATTTCTTTCATTTGTCTATTTATCCGTCTGTATTTCCTTTTTATTTTCATGGAACATCTCATATTTTGCATACTCCTAAATGTAGGATTGTTTTTATATCTGTCTTGCATTCGTTGTCTCATTAGTTGTTTGTGTTTCTGTCTGAATTTGGCATCGTTTCTGTAACGAGAGACCAAGATTTGTTTCTGTTTCTGTCTGAATTTGGCATCGTTTCTGTAACGAGAGACCAAGATTTGTTTCTTTTTCTGTCTAAAATCTTTATTTTCCTTGTACCGGGAGGAAATGTACTCTTTCCGTTTTTGCTTAAAGTCAACATTGTCTCTTGTATTATTTATTTTCTTTTGTCTAAATTCTGGATTGTTTTGATATTTCCTGTTTACGTGGGATGTTTTTTTTGCTTTATATGCTTTATTTAAAGCATAGTTTTCCCTTTCTTTCCTTTTTTGATTTTCTTTTCTTTGTGGAGGTTTTTCTGAGACCAGTAGTAGTTTTCTCTTCATTTTTGTCCTTTTGTGTTTACTAAGCTTTGTCAATTTGCTTGATATTGCCTGTAATACAGTTTCAGATAAATCACTGACCTTTTGTTGTCTCACAGAAGATGTGAACATGTCACTGGACCCTCCTGTCAATATGTTGTCAGAGGGTTCACTGAGAACAGGGTTTATCACTTGAGCAGTCAACTCTGATTTGCTGTGAGGACCATCATGTGACGACAATGACTTGATGAGGACCTCTGATGCCGTGGAGTGAGAGGACACTGTAGGGAAAGCAGTCTCAGGTTGATCAGTGGCTGTGTTTTTAGTAGGCGAGTTTAATTCAGCTTCATCCAACAGAGGAGGTTCATCCACGGTGACAGCTGACGGTCTGCAGTCTGTGTTTGGGAGAACTTCATTCAGGTTGACTCTGTTCACATTGTAGAACTCCACAGGCTTCAACTCATAGGTACAGGAGGACGGTGTTGCCATCGTTCTGTGGGCCTCCATGATCCTGTCAATCATATCACTGAGACGTGAGAATGTCACAATGACAGCAGTACCAGGAGCGCATGAACCGGGTGGTAAACCTCTGGTTGTTCTGGAGTGTGGGTCAAAGAAACCATATCTACCTGACCTGGTTCTGAATACTGCAATACATAACAGTCTCATCAACAGCAAAGCGTACTTCACATCTGATAACAAGCAGCTCAGTCCTGACTCTAGGTCCAGAAAGCTGTCGACAGCTCCAGGTAAAGGTTCTCCTAATGTGCCATACCTTGAAAGTTGAGTCATGTCCGCATAGTGTGTTGACCTACGTGCAGGAACTTCATCAGTGAGCTCATCTGTGGTCAAATAGATGTGTTTAGTGACTCGTTTCCTGATCTCTCTATACATTGTGTTACCTTTATCCAAAACAAGGTCGAGGTCTGCTCTGGTGATGTTTTCATTCTCATGAAGGAATGCAAGAAAGGTTAGTGAGTTACAGGTGCACTGCTGATTTCTGCTTGTTCCGTATTTAATAGAAGCCTGGCTGTGGGATGCACTTACATATTGTTCAGAAGGCTGATCTCCCAGGTTTACACAGTCTGCATTAGAAGGCCCTGCTGCACGTGGATCATCACTGGGTTGTCCTCTCTTACAATATCTGCATAAGATGCCTGTTGTACACATGCAGTATCAGGCTGACCTCCCGGTTTCACACTTCCAGCATAAGACGCTGCAGACATCTTTACCTCTCCATTGTTCTGAGGACCAACACATTCTGCTTCTTCAGTCATTTCACAGTGATTCTCCTTGGACCTCTGCCAGCGCAGGCTCTGAGCTTGTGACCTCTTACCCTTCCTTGGCATTGTTGTAACGTTTCAAAACCACAAATTATAAATTATTATAAATTATTAAAATTGTGTGAAGTCAAATGTGAAGATAGTTGCACAAACCTTTGGGTACAAACTACAGTTCTCCAAAGAAAATGGCTAAATTAAGCTGAAAATAGCTCAATATAGATCAAAGACAGAGCGAACATCAAAGACAAAAAAAACCCACGCACCATGGTTACCATGGCGATTGGAGAAGCACAGCTCTGCCTCGTAGGGAGAGATATTTAATAAATTCAGAAATTCATAGTTTAAAATTCTTAAAAGATAGAAAATATTTAAAAATATGCAGTCATAGATGAAAAATATGTCTACATTTTAAAGTTGAAATGGTATCTTTAGCTGAAAGTATGCTGAACCTATAAGCTGTTAAAGTTGAGGATTTTCTCCATAGGAATCCCATGTTAAAAAAAAGCATAAAAAGATTAATATTAAGAAAAGTTGAAAAGTTAAAAATATGAAAGGTCATAGCACCCCTCTCCTGAAGGAGCTGAATTTTTTAATATTTGAAGAGTTTCTGTAGCTGAACATATGAAGGAGGAGAAACCTTTCAAAATACGTACGGAAGAAATAGAATAATAAAGATTCGAAGAACAACAGTTGGGTGCTTCATGCTGAAGCACTCCAACTAATAAAGATTCGAAGAACAATAGTTGGGTGCTTCATGCTGAAGCACTCCAACTAATAAAGATTCGAAGAACAATAGTTGGGTGCTTCATGCTGAAGCACTCCAACTAATGATGTATACACAATAGAAAACATAGGTGGGGGGGGCGGCCATGGGGCCGAGACCATTGTCATCATCGACCCCTCGCTGTCAGCGAGGGGTCCCGTCCCCATGTCCGGCATAGGGCTCTCGGCCCCTCGCTATCAGCGAGGGGTCCCGTCCCCATGTCCGGCATAGGGCTCTCGGCCCCTCGCTATCAGCGAGGGGTCCCGTCCCCATGTCCGGCATAGGGCTCTCGGCCCCTCGCTATCAGCGAGGGGTCCCGTCCCCATGTACGGCATAGGGCTCTCGGCCCCTCGCTATCAGCGAGGGGTCCCGTCCCCATGTCCGGCATAGGGCTCTCGACCCCTCGCTATCAGCGAGGGGTCGAGAGCCCCATAGCGGATATAGGGCGAGACTACTCCTATATATAGGGCGAGACCCTATAATGACTCCTCATGGATATCGTGCGACCTGTATGCGGAGGGACTTTCCTGACCTCATGTGAGTCCCCTGGATATAGAGGGACTTTCCCTACTTTTGTTTTTGTAGACGATCATAGCCTTAAAAAAATATATATATATTTTGGAAAAGGTGAGGTGTCATTCACCCACAAATGGAAGATGTTTTCAAAGCGGCCCACTGTGAGTGGGTTTGTTGATGTTGTTTCCGTGAGAAGATCTTCTCGTCCCTACTTTCTGAAGGCCCTGCTGCCATGACAACAGCACAGATGAAAGTGTGACTTCAGGGTTAGAAACTACAGTTTTGTAATTTTGCCTTTCGCGCTGCTTTTACAAGTTTTGCGGAACTATATGGAAGAAGTGATGGAATATAATTGCGGATTTTGCCGGTTTTAGTCCATCAGCTGTTGAGTCACTCGGCCCTCAGAGCCCAGACAGAAACACAAGTCCACAGTTTTCATGGAAATCGGTCCGTGTACGTTTTATTCGTCTGTTTTTTGGTTCATTCGAAAAAACGAAAATACGGAAATACCATCGTTTCTTCGTTTTCTGTTTCATACCAAAAACGGGAAAACGGAAAAGCACTTCTTTTTTCTCGTATTTGTCGTCTGAATCCCAAAACGAGAGAACGGAAGTGCCTAAAACAAATGTCAAAATAAAGTCTAGTGATCGATATTCTTATTTACAGTCTTCTATGCAAACACATAGATGCCGTAACGTTAGAAGAACATTCATCAATCCATATAAATAAATACACCTGGATATGTTAGCAACAGTCGGGACTACAGGCACTTTAATATTCATGTATATATGTACGTATATATTAATCAACTTTTCAATTAATCCTTGCATTGTTTAATGCAACACAGTTCGTAATATAGTTTAATCAAAGTCATTTGGGTGTGTAGAGTTGTTGCTGTTAGCCTCATATTTATATTTCCTCCTCATTGTGCTGTTTCTTGAGTCAACACAGCAGAGCCTGTATGAGACGCAGAGTAAAGAGTTTCCCCTTCCTACCAGTAGATGGCAGTATATTTGTATGCAAATGCTACATTTAGTTAAATTTACCTGTGTCTTTGTTAATTAACTAGGTTATTGATTCAGATGTATTTAATGCCTTTTCTTTCCTCTGATATTTAATGTTCATTTGCAGCATAGTTGTATGTAGTATGTATTTACTTGTTATATTTGTGTCATTTTAGAACCAAACATTCCTCCATGGAAGAGTGAGCATGTGTTGATCACAAGGCAATAAATATTGACAATTGAAAAATAAAGAGACAGTTGGTTTATTCTAATTAAGCAGCCTTCAATGGACCTCTTCAGTTACCACCCAGTCAGAGCATCACCTGTGCTTCACATTTGACCTTACTACATCATCATCATCATCAACATCTAACCTGTTCTGTTCTGACTCTGCTGTCAGTGTCTTAGCCCCTCTGACTAAATCACATCATCATAATGTAGCTCTTTGGTCTCAAGAAGGAGTTAGCTCTGTGTTGTGTGTGAACACTGTTTGAGGAGTTGACTATGAGTTATTGTATCAGACTGAAACATGGAGAGCATAGCTACTCTCACATTTCTAAGATATCTCATATAGTTTATAGTAGTCAAATGATTATTAGGCGTCGTTGCCTGTTTTTAGCCGCATGTCTATATCTCTGCATGTACATTTATGCAGTCATATGCATTGTATGTGTACACACTTAAAGCTGATTCTGATTATATAAATAACAATGTATTAATTGAGGTAGTTTGCTGTTCCTGTAAAACTGAGCAACAGGGCCAGCAGGTCATGGCCTTCCTTAGCTAAGAGCAGCAGGTCATGACCTTCCTTAGCTAAGAGCAGCAGGTCATGGCCTTCCTTAGCTAAGAGCAGCAGGTCATGACCTTCCTTAGCTAAGAGCAGCAGGTCATGGCCTTCCTTAGCTAAGAGCAGCAGGTCATGACCTTCCTTAGCTAAGAGCAGCAGGTCATGGCCTTCCTTAGCTAAGAGCAGCAGGTCATGACCTTCCTTAGCTAAGAGCAGCAGGTCATGGCCTTCCTTAGCTAAGAGCAGCAGGTCATGACCTTCCTTAGCTAAGAGCAGCAGGTCATGACCTTCCTTAGCTAAGAGCAGCAGGGCATGACCTTCCTTAGCTAAGAGCAGCAGGTCATGGCCTTCCTTAGCTAAGAGCAGCAGGTCATGACCTTCCTTAGCTAAGAGCAGCAGGTCATGGCCTTCCTTAGCTAAGAGCAGCAGGTCATGACCTTCCTTAGCTAAGAGCAGCAGGTCATGGCCTTCCTTAGCTAAGAGCAGCATGTCATGACCTTCCTTAGCTAAGAGCAGCAGGGCATGACCTTCCTTAGCTAAGAGCAGTAGGGCATGACCTTCCTTAGCTAAGAGCAGCAGGTCATGACCTTCCTTAGCTAAGAGCAGCAGGTCATGACCTTCCTTAGCTAAGAGCAGCAGGTCATGGCCTTCCTTAGCTAAGAGCAGCAGGTCATGACCTTCCTTAGCTAAGAGCAGCAGGTCATGGCCTTCCTTAGCTAAGAGCAGCAGGTCATGACCTTCCTTAGCTAAGAGCAGCAGGTCATGACCTTCCTTAGCTAAGAGCAGCAGGGCATGACCTTCCTTAGCTAAGAGCAGTAGGGCATGACCTTCCTTAGCTAAGAGCAGCAGGTCATGGCCTTCCTTAGCTAAGAGCAGCAGGGCATGACCTTCCTTAGCTAAGAGCAGTAGGGCATGACCTTCCTTAGCTAAGAGCAGCAGGTCATGACCTTCCTTAGCTAAGAGCAGCAGGTCATGACCTTCCTTAGCTAAGAGCAGCAGGTCATGACCTTCCTTAGCTAAGAGCAGCAGGTCATGACCTTCCTTAGCTAAGAGCAGCAGGTCATGGCCTTCCTTAGCTAAGAGCAGCAGGTCATGACCTTCCTTAGCTAAGAGCAGCAGGTCATGACCTTCCTTAGCTAAGAGCAGCAGGGCATGACCTTCCTTAGCTAAGAGCAGTAGGGCATGACCTTCCTTAGCTAAGAGCAGTAGCTCACATGTACTTCTGTCTGATCCAATTACATCTGCACACTTCTAGATTAGCAAATAAAGACAATCTTTGGTACTTTCTAATTCTGTATGTCAAGCACAAGTTAAATACTAATTAAAACAATTATGCATAATTGTAATAAATATGCTCCGTAGATGCAGCTTCTGTCGGCAGTCTTGTTTGGATTGTCACTATGGGAACGGCTACACGTGCAGAGGGATTTGATCGATGAAGAAAGGCAACAACACTCTTTTCTCTCTCAGGGAGCTAATTTAACAATCTGCTGGGCAGATGAAGACGACAAAGACAAACCATTTGGAAGCATGAACCGGAAAACTTACCTGAAAACATCACACGATGAACCTGGACACCTTTCTAAAAGAGAGAGGAACGAAGATCAATTTAAAAACTAGAAAGAGCATTTCCTGCTGAAAATGCGTTGGAGTGCTAAAAGCTGAAGCTTAAAGCTTAAATATTTGAAAAGAATAAGTGAAAATAGCTAAATTAAGCTTAATATAGTTGATAGTTGAAAATAGCTGAATAAAGCTCAATAAAGCTGAAAATAGCAGAATATAGCTGATTACAGCTGAAAATTGCTGAATAAAGCTGAATATAGCTGATAGCTGAATATTGCTGAATACAGCTGAATATAGGTCAATAAAGCTGAAAAAAATAGAATATAGCTGTGCATTTATCAACCCTGACCCAAACCCACCCTGATAAATGCACAGGCCAAAATGTGTTGGAAATGGTGCTGAACAAATATGGTTACCTGGAAAAAAATACGACAAAATTATATTATCCAATACATTGAAAATAAAAACTTACCAAACAAATTGCCATTGTACTTACTATAAAAAATGCAACAATATTCTTTGACCTAGTATTTTTTCTACTCAGCTGATACATTTATGGACTGCTGCAGGACATGACACAGTAGACAGGGTTGTGATAACTGTAATAGGTTTTCATCACACCAGAGTGGAGACAACATTGTGGTTGAGAAATGAAGATGAGGTCCAGCAGTGTGTTCTTCTCTGTGGTTGCAGCAGTGATGACTTGTGCATACCCCCTGGCCTGAAACAGATCAAGTATTGGCTTATTTGTGTTGGAGAAGAGATTCTCGTTGAAATCACCGCAGACAATGATGGGCTGACAGTCCATGATCTCCAATGAGTCCAGAAGGCTCCCCAGGTTGGACAGGAATGATCTCACACTGTAGTTTGGAGGTCTGTACACAGCTGAAATCAGTGCACTTACTGGGGCTTCAACCTTTAAAACCACAAACTCAAGATCAGTTACATTATGCAAGTACTGTTTTTCACACACTTGAATATGGGTTTTCACATAAACAGCAACTCCGCCACCACCTCTGTCGGCCATTTGAGGAACATTTGTGTACGACAGGTGTCTGTTGCGTTTGAACATGTTGTAGCCCTCTAAGTGGAGACTGTCTGCAACAAAGGAGCCTTGAAGGTGAGTTTCTGTGAGACACAAAACATCTGCAAGACACAGTTCATGATGGCTCCTGATGTCATTGATATGAGATGGCAAACCTTCTGTATTATGGTGAACAATGGTCAGAGTGTCATGTCTGCTCAATGTCTGTTGGATACGAAGAAGAGGCATCATGTCGTCCAAGCTGACTTGTCTCATGGTCTCGAGGGCTCCAGTGATTTCTGGGTTGGCATAGATTTTCCTCTCATCCAGATCCAGCATGTGCAGGCCACTGAGAGAGGTCACTCTACTGAGAGCTACATAAGCCATGCCAGGTTCAAAAATGTGTTTTAGTGAGACTACAGCTGATGTACGTGTCATACCTTGAACCTTGTGTATCGTACAAGCAAAGGCAAGTCTAACAGGAAACTGTCTGCGTACCACTCCCTTCTGTTTCAGATTCTCCTCTGCTCTCTCTATGTACACTAGATCGTCAGGTCTGCCTGGTGGTCTGTTACCGTAATTCCTTCCAGCAGTTACATCATCCATCTTGAGTCCAAGCATAGTGACATGTGCAACATCACTTTGTTCTGAGGTTATTACCCTGACGAGAGTAGCAAACGATCCATTTACCAACCCTTGAGACACGTCTATGTTTCTGGTGAGCATGACTCGAGCACCTTCAGCTACGTTTAGCGTATCTGCAAACTCATTTCTGTTACCTTTATATGGTTTGTCTTGTCGAGCCATTCTTCCAGTTCGTGGGTCCTTCTTGTAGTCATCGGCATCAATCTTGGTGATATGAGAATGGAGCAGAGCTAATGTTGCTGAGTTGTGTGAATCAACCTGTTTATTAGTTGCAAAGATGTGCAGAACATCAACTGGACATCGCGATGGTTCTGTGATGGTCTGTGACAATAAGGCTCTGTCTGCTTCAGACAACTCATCTGACTTTCCTTTCACACGGATCCGGTTCAACATCTCTGCAAAGGCAACATCATCCTTCTGACGCATAATCTCAGTGAGAGTGATCATCTGAAAGTTTTCCTGCCATAGGTCAATCTCACCTGGCTGATACACACAGAGGGTCTTGGGCTGTCGCACTGGTGGTAGTTGATAAAAGTCTCCAACAGCTATTACTGACATTGCTCCAAAGGGTCTGTGACTGCCTTTGATCTGTTTCAGTCTTGCATCCACATAAGCAAATAAGGTCTTTGACACCATGGACACTTCATCGATGATGAGGATTTCAGCATTTATAAGTTCTGATCGGACTTCATCCAGTTGGTTGCCAAGTCCTTGAAATGGAGGTTTCAGACTTCGTGGGAGCTTGAGCAGAGAGTGCAATGTTGTGCCTGATATATTAAAGGCTGCAGTTCCAGTGAAAGCAGTCAACAGGACAATGGGGTTTGAAATGTCGGCCTCCTCAGACTGTCTCGGCAGTTTGCACAGTATCTTAGATGCCTCGGAGTAGATGCATTTGATGAGATGTGACTTTCCTGTTCCAGCACCACCATTGATGTAAAAGAAAAACTGCTCAGGATTTGGGCCACAGACGCGCTTTAAGCACCAGTCTCTAACTGCATAGAATACACATGCTTGTTTCTGGTTCAGGTTCTGATACATCTGCCGTAACAGTGTGGGGTCTAATACAGGGGGCTCTCTGACGGCTCTGGCTTCTGTTACAGCATTAGCCTGATTACTGTATTCTGGGACATTCTCTTGTACATTTTCAGGATCTGGCTCTCTTGCCTCCAGTTCTTCTACACATTCCAACCTGACCATTTCAGATTCTGGAGCCAGATTACACCATTCATCAATCATGCCTCTGTTCTGTTCAAATTCTTCCACTGCATTCTCAATCTCGTCACTGTTTTTCTCATATTTATCTCGGTTTCGTTTCACAATGTGTCTGACATACTCAGGATGTTCAGAACCTCGTAGTTGAACACAGCAACTTTTATAGAAGGACTCGTACGTGGGGAAACACGGTCTTTTCAGTTCCTGGTCAGATCGGTGAGGAAGATACAGTTTCACTAATGTGCCATAGAATTTCTCAGGGTATTTTTCCTGTGAGCAGCGGTAAAATCTGATGATTGCAGGCTTATCGTTTTTACGCTTTTGCACAAATCCCATCTCATTGAGGAGGGGCAACACATCTTTACCTTGTTTCTGTTGTCCATAGACAATTCTGCAAGTAGCTGCAAAATCAGCCAAACACATCTCCTCAAACTCTGGTGTTTCAGGTCTGGCTTTGTATTTGTCAGTCAGAGATGTCATCCACACATTTAGACTTTCTGAAGTCGTGTTCTCCAGGTAAGACATGGGACGACTCATTTTCAGTGCATTGTCATCTGTCGGTATGAATATGACACCACGTGAACACTTCTTCATGTTAATGCCACATGCACGAGTCACACACTCCTGAGCACTGATCTCTCTCTTTTTAGAGTACGCCTGCATGATTTCCCTCATTTCATCACATTCATTGACGTTGTCTCTGGTGGAGTTTGCAATGACTGTTTTGAGGTACTCCGAAAGTCCAGATTCTTTTTTGGTTATGTAGCTGGTGAGATACATGATGCACGAATAAGCATTGAGAATATAACTTACATCAATATTGGCATTCCAGGCTTCAAGTAGATGTGGATTATATCCATTTACCCAGCAGTCTTTTGGCTCTCGTTTCAGTATCACCGCATTGGATTTGTTGATCATATTGAGGCATTGTTCATACTCATCGAGTGTTAAGTTGCATTTAGCGAGGAGCTGCTGCAAACTGAGTGAGGCAGTTTCAGGTTCATTCAGCAACAAGTTCAGTGGTTGGAGCTTTGACTTTGCTATTTGCACTTGGACGGTCTCACCAGGTCTTGTTATGAATGTGTTTCTGGCAGGCGGTTTGGGAAATCCAAATCTGCAACCAGAGCTGGCACTTCTGAAACATGTCCTTGAATGTTTTTTGCTGTGTATTTGCACTTCTGTGACCTTCTTGTAGAATTCCGGTTGTGAATGTGGGTCAGGCAGCTGAGCTGTGATGTATTTGGACACAAAATCTGACACAGACTGATCAGAGTCCTCCTCAAACACAGGTGCACCTTCTACCCATATCAGACAGTGAATGTGTGGGCTTCCTCTGTGCTGGAACTCAACTCGGTAAAAGAAGTCAACAACGTTGCCGAGAGGCTGTGCAGGAGATAATATCAAATCTCTGAATAATGCCTCAACACGCTTATCAAACATGCGCATTGTTGTCACGGGATTGCTTCTCAGCACGTCACACTTTGCTGACCAGTCAAGCCCTTCAAAATTGACCTCCTCACCTTGCTGTCTTTTAATTGCTTCAATCACTTCCGGCCAACGCATCTCAGCTGCAGAAAACGTACAGAAGAATGTGGGAGTTCCCAACTGTCTGATCATGGCGAAAAGATCTCTTGTGGTTTTCTCCCAATAAGCTGGTGTTCCTCTCAGTGGTTGCATGAATCGGACTGCATCTTTATTTCTCACCAGCTTTTCGACCTCCCGTTTATTTTGCAGCATACCAGAAGTTATCTTTCGCCCATCTCTGGTCAGAGGCTTTCCTTTCCTTAACTGTATTGACATGCTGGATGTGGCCAAGTGTATTTCAGTCACAAACTGTGCAAAGAACAAATAGTTTGTGTCTCTGGCAAAGCGATCATCAATACAGAAAAGCCTCGTTTTGAAATAACTACTAGGTGTTACTTTAGTACGTCTCATTTCATCCAGTGTGTTTTGACCTGTAGGGAACTGCACAGGGAAAGCCATCGCCTCAAGTTTAGGTGTTTTGAAGAAGCCAACGGGACTGTTTCTTTCAGCAGGTGCAACAGAGTAGATTCCTTCACTGAAACATAAAATCTCCTCTGAAACATCACACGGCTGAAGGCATGATTCAAGGGCAAAACCACCATTAGGCATGTCACCTTCCTGTTCTGCATCATCTCTCTGCTCCTCTGGTTGTTCACCGTCACAAGAAGACATGTCCATATCCTGGTCACCACCAGTCTCATTTACGGCCTCACACTGTGCACTTTTCTCACACATGTCAATCTCCATTAAATCAGCTTCATCATATTCATTCTCATCCATGGTTGCATCCTCATCATCATCATCATCATCATCATCATCAGGAAGTGTTGGGTCACAAAGCTCAGCCTCATCTCTGATAGTTATGTCCTGATATTGTGGATGAATGTGTTTGAGTTTATGCAGCGCCTGCACGAGTTTAGACCAGGTGACAGTCTGGAACAGCTGATGACCCCTGTAACACAATCGTCTCTTCAGCTTTACTCTCATCACTTGAGACTCACTTCTCAGTCTGGGTAACGCTTCCACTGTTTCCTGCACTTCAGACGGGACACAAACCACGTTACCATGTATGGCTCTCTGTCTTCCTTTGGGAAGAGGAATAATTTTGGCAAACGCTATGCACTTAGCTATGAGATGTCTCTCCAATATGGTGAGGTCACACAGTTCAGGTGGAATGACAGCGAGCTCCAAGTTGTTTGCGACGGTGAGTGTTGGCATGACTCCATGTTTAAGATGATTGTGGCAGGTGTGACAAATCCATTCTTCCCTCCTCTCATCAGACACATTACACAGATTTTCATTTCTGCACTCATCACAAACATGGACGTACTTTCCTGTTAGGCATGCTGCAACCATGACTGGATTTTTTTACATAGTTTGACCGTTTACAGGGTCTCACTTGGTTTGGAAATGATGCCTTATGACAGACGGTGCACACATAAGTGGGACCGGCTTTTATTTGTGATCTGAAAACAGATATGGCCTCTTTGATAAAACTGTTGTCAATTTCTTTCATTTGTCTATTTATCCGTCTGTATTTCCTTTTTATTTTCATGGAACATCTCATATTTTGCATACTCCTAAATGTAGGATTGTTTTTATATCTGTCTTGCATTCGTTGTCTCATTAGTTGTTTGTGTTTCTGTCTGAATTTGGCATCGTTTCTGTAACGAGAGACCAAGATTTGTTTCTGTTTCTGTCTGAATTTGGCATCGTTTCTGTAACGAGAGACCAAGATTTGTTTCTTTTTCTGTCTAAAATCTTTATTTTCCTTGTACCGGGAGGAAATGTACTCTTTCCGTTTTTGCTTAAAGTCAACATTGTCTCTTGTATTATTTATTTTCTTTTGTCTAAATTCTGGATTGTTTTGATATTTCCTGTTTACGTGGGATGTTTTTTTTGCTTTATATGCTTTATTTAAAGCATAGTTTTCCCTTTCTTTCCTTTTTTGATTTTCTTTTCTTTGTGGAGGTTTTTCTGAGACCAGTAGTAGTTTTCTCTTCATTTTTGTCCTTTTGTGTTTACTAAGCTTTGTCAATTTGCTTGATATTGCCTGTAATACAGTTTCAGATAAATCACTGACCTTTTGTTGTCTCACAGAAGATGTGAACATGTCACTGGACCCTCCTGTCAATATGTTGTCAGAGGGTTCACTGAGAACAGGGTTTATCACTTGAGCAGTCAACTCTGATTTGCTGTGAGGACCATCATGTGACGACAATGACTTGATGAGGACCTCTGATGCCGTGGAGTGAGAGGACACTGTAGGGAAAGCAGTCTCAGGTTGATCAGTGGCTGTGTTTTTAGTAGGCGAGTTTAATTCAGCTTCATCCAACAGAGGAGGTTCATCCACGGTGACAGCTGACGGTCTGCAGTCTGTGTTTGGGAGAACTTCATTCAGGTTGACTCTGTTCACATTGTAGAACTCCACAGGCTTCAACTCATAGGTACAGGAGGACGGTGTTGCCATCATTCTGTGGGCCTCCATGATCCTGTCAATCATATCACTGAGACGTGAGAATGTCACAATGACAGCAGTACCAGGAGCGCATGAACCGGGTGGTAAACCTCTGGTTGTTCTGGAGTGTGGGTCAAAGAAACCATATCTACCTGACCTGGTTCTGAATACTGCAATACATAACAGTCTCATCAACAGCAAAGCGTACTTCACATCTGATAACAAGCAGCTCAGTCCTGACTCTAGGTCCAGAAAGCTGTCGACAGCTCCAGGTAAAGGTTCTCCTAATGTGCCATACCTTGAAAGTTGAGTCATGTCCGCATAGTGTGTTGACCTACGTGCAGGAACTTCATCAGTGAGCTCATCTGTGGTCAAATAGATGTGTTTAGTGAAGGGCAGTAACATTTATGTGATATATGATACGACAACATGGCACTCACGTTGCTGCTAACCAAAATATTAATTGTCTCTCATAAATCGGCAGATTGAAAAAGGCTAGCAGGCAAATACATTGAGAAGATGGAAATGATGTTCTTTATATCATGCTCCTTAAAAGCTCAGATCAGTGTTCTGATAAACATCATTGCACTACATATTTCAGCACATTGGTTGGTTTTCTTTATCCGACCGTTCATACTGATATTTTAAAAGGCTGTTGGCCTCTCTGATTTACTTTTCTGCATGTTTCCATTTGTGTCTCGGGTCAAGATTCCACTCATCTCCGGTCAAAGCTTTCACGTCTCCCGTTTCATCTAATTGTTGACCAGCAGGTGAACGCAGTGTGTCCAAAGCCAAAGGTCTGCATCTTCACGTGAGGATTCAACTGATCTGGATCACTTTAAATCTATCAAAAACAACAGGATTTCAGCCTCTAACATTCATATAACCATCATCTATTTCCTAGAAAAACAGACTCACAGGGTGAGAATCTCACATAGAAATCTCCACACTTCCATTAAGTTATCAGGAATGACCTTTAGCTAGTCTGCACATAGCAGCTAGATGTTGACTAAGAATACCAACAGAGTTAATAAAAACATAATTGGAAGGGTGAGCCAGAGTTATGAAGCCTGGCTCAGCCTTCTGCAGCGAGGACACTTTCTTCTGCATGAATTAATTAATACCTACACACAGAAACAAGTGCTGGAAATTAAACACAACAAAGCGAAAGGCAAAATTACAAAACTGTAGTTTCTAACCCTGAAGTCACACTTTCATCTGTGCTGTTGTCATGGCAGCAGGGCCTTCAGAAAGTAGGGACGAGAAGATCTTCTCACGGAAACAACATCAACAAACCCACTCACAGTGGGCCGCTTTGAAAACATCTTCCATTTGTGGGTGAATGACACCTCACCTTTTCCAAAATATATATATATATTTTTTTAAGGCTATGATCGTCTACAAAAACAAAAGTAGGGAAAGTCCCTCTATATCCAGGGGACTCACATGAGGTCAGGAAAGTCCCTCCGCATACAGGTTGCACGATATCCATGAGGAGTCATTATAGGGTCTCGCCCTATATATAGGAGGGGTCTCGGCCCTGTATCCGCCAGCGAGGGGTCTCGGCCCTGTGTCCGCCAGCGAGGGGTCTCGGCCCTGTCCGCCAGCGAGGGGTCTCGGCCCTGTCCGCCAGCGAGGGGTCTCGGCCTTGTGTCCGCCAGCGAGGGGTCTCGGCCCTGTCCGCCAGCGAGGGGTCTCGGCCTTGTGTCCGCCAGCGAGGGGTCTCGGCCCTGTCCGCCAGCGAGGGGTCTCGGCCTTGTGTCCGCCAGCGAGGGGTCTCGGCCCTGTCCGCCAGCGAGGGGTCTCGGCCTTGTGTCCGCCAGCGAGGGGTCTCGGCCCTGTCCGCCAGCGAGGGGCTAGCGGATATAGGGCGGCGGACCTATATCCGCTAGCGAGGGGCTAGCGAGGGGCTAGCGAGGGGCTAGCGAGGGGCTAGCGAGGGGCTAGCGGTGGGGGCTAGCGGCCCCTATATCCGCTAGCGAGGGGCTAGCGAGGGGCTAGCGAGGGGCTAGCGAGGGGCTAGCGGAGGGGGCTAGCGGCCCCTATATCCGCTAGCGAGGGGCTAGCGAGGGGCTAGCGGATATAGGGCGAGACGCCTCATGGATATCAGATCATATTTCCCAGATGCTGCATGAAGTACACAGATTATCTGATATTTCATTCACTGACAAAGTGTTGGATGCAGAAATTGACTGATTTCTCTGAAGCCAAGGTTAATGTTACTTTACAGTTTTTCTCGATTGCTAAAACACAAAACCTGGTTCCTGTAGCACAAACACCCAAACCTTTTCGTCATTCCCAGAAGCACACACACATTTCCCATAACCAAAAACACAATTCACCTGTGTCCACACATGTCTCAATATTCAAAACACTTTCTGCAAAACCTTACACAAAAGTGACCAAATAAATCATTCTTTACACTACGTGTTCATTCAGCAAACACATGCTCTCAATATAATTAACTCAAGTTATCATAACATAAACTCAGAGACAACACACTTCTCAAGGTGAAAACACTCAACCTGAAAATTGTTAACACACCAATCAGAATTGGGGGTCAATAAATAGAGCTTAGAGGCATGCTCATGTCCTTTGGAACAATGGATCCCAACCATGCAGAGGTTGAGAGACAAGAGAGAGGAAGAGGAAGAGGGAGAGGAAGAGGGAGAGGGAGAGGAAGAGGCAGAGGACAGCAAAGACAAGTAATTTCTGATGAAATCCGTGCCACTGTTGTTCATCATGTCAATGTCAATGACCACCCCAGGTTCAGGGTCCTTTTTCTGCCAGCATACTCCCCTTTTCTGAATCCAATAGAGGAATTTTTCTCAGCATGGCGGTGGAGAGTCTATGACCGCAACCCATACACACAGCACAATCTCCTGGAGGCAATGGTGAATGCATGTGAGGATATTTCTCTGGAATCTATCCAGGGTTGGATCAGACACACAAGGGGATATTTCCCACGCTGCCTGGCGAGAGAAGACATAATGTGTGAAATACTATGGCCTGACCCTGACCTGAGACAAGATCATGCTGATATTGATGCCGATGCTGATGAACCTGTATATGTGCTCAATCTGGAAGTGCTGTGAATAAACCCTATTATTGACATTTTGGTGGCAGTGTGTTGAATTAATCCCTCCTGTGTGTAACAAACACTAATGTAGTCTGTGTTTTGACAGCTTGTGTGTATTGTCTGAGGGTAAAGACTGATTGGGACCCAGAAGTTAGATGTTTGGACTGTTGGGTGTGAGTTTTTAAAATTGTGTGTGAAAATTTGAAAAAATGGTGAGTTGTTCCAGGAATTGTGTCTTAGCAATCGAGAAAAACTGTAATACTGAGAAACCCAAACTCTAAAATCAAAATTCAAGAACATGAGGCTTCTGAATAAGTGAGACCTCTGGGTTCAACGTCAGACAAAGAGTGGGTGACAGACGCGAATACAAAAAGAGGGTCAATTAAGCGGAGATGATGTCTGAGCTGATTACAGAGGCCATTTCATCCAATCATGCTGGGATGCAATAACTGTCACGTCTGTATGCTCTGAGATCAGATCTGGCTCGAATTGGGGTCCCATCAGCCGTATGACTTCATCAAGAGGCCTGGCTTGCAATAAGTTGGGATCTCAGTGAGGTGTGGACAGCATGTGGGCACAAGCAGACAAGACTTAGGTTTTGCATCATCTTCTCTCCACAAACAGAGGAGGAAAACCGAGGCTGGAGCAGAGCTGAGAATCTTCACTTAGGTTGAGTTAGTTCATTTTGCTGCGTTAGAATAAAAGCTTTTAAATAACAGGAAACGATGTTACGGGAAAAAGTGGTTCGCACCGAATAAGTGGAGCTTCATAAGCAGCAATTCTTCAATGAATAGTCTATTAAGTCTATTACAGTTTTTTTCGATCGCTAACAAGCGCTAACCCATATTTCAGATACTTTTTCTAAACTCTTAACATAGACTCACACCTACAAACCACAATTGGCCAAATGGATAATTTTCTTCTCAAAAACACATTTTGTTAAATATATACTAACTCTTCATTTCAAAATAGAACACATCTTTCTCTGCACACACTAACTTTACCAAAACACTGGAAATCTGACTCAAAATGAAATTATTCTGTCAAAGAATAACTTGTTTTCACTTCACAAGGTCCTTCCAGTCAATCAAAGTACACCAGGTTTCAAAATACTGGCTATTGCTGACATTACAAAAACTGCATAGACTTTTATGTTTCAGTTTTACAGGTATTTGCATGCAAAACATGCAATCCACTGTTTTTACACTAAATTTCTTGGTTGGGAACTGTATGTCCACATGTAATGTTCACATTCAAAAGCATTCCAGTAAAAACCAAATCAGTTTTTTTCCCTTTACTGTTTACTACAGGAGGCACAGTATAAATACTGTTTACAGTATGATAGAACAGAAAAAGTTTTACAGTATTGCTTACAGTGAACAAAATATCCATGAAACACACAAGAGCATTCTGAACAAAAAAACAAAGGCAAAAAGTATTTTTCTGTTTCTATTTCCAAAAACATCACTCCTCAAAGTCCTCCTTTTACTGTATAAGTAATGCCACTGAGTCTAAGCCAGACTGGAATCAGCTGTGGTTTGCCCAATTTACCCAACATAAATCAGCTGTGTGTCAATTATTAAATTGTTTGTTTATTATCAGCTGAGATATGTTGTTTTAGAACTGATATCATTGCAGAAGAGGTTTTTAGACTGTATCTAAGGTTTGGAATATTGTTTTTGCCATTGTGGGATGTTGTGTGTTAACATTTGTAAATAATACAAAAACAATCAATCATTTTGTTGTCTGTTAAGAAAATGTAAGCATTGTGGAAATGTGTTCACTGACTGCATATTGTTTGAAAACGACATGAAATGTGTGAATGGTATGGCCACAAAAGACCGATGCTGTGTGGTTAGGGGGTCGGTCTTTCAATCGGAGTGTCGGTGGTTTGATCCCCGGCTCCGGCAGTCTGCGTCGTTGTGTCCTTGAGCAAGACACTTAACACTTAGTTGCTCCCCGGGCGCCTCACGAGGCTGCCCACTGTTCCTTAATACTAAGGATGGGTTAAATGCAGAGAATAAATTCCATGTGAGTGTAAAAAACACACATGGCCAATAATTTAAAAAAAATAATAATTGTGTTTAGAGTTTTGAAAATGTGTCCACTGGTTGGACAAACGCTTGGTAGCGCCTGAAAAAAACTGTAATAATCTAGGAGGGAATAGCAAGCATCATAAAATAGGAGCGTTATGGGAGGTGAAATGTGTTCTGGTCTAGGTGATTCGATCACAAAGGTTGCATTGAAAAGACGAGTGTAACCACGGCCAGAGAGAGGACAGCAATCAGACAATGAGATGATGACATTTTTTACTAAATGTCAGTAACACGAACAGTTTGTGATTTGAATAACAAAGAAGAGACACAAATTGATGTTTTGTAATCTTTAGATTGGACACGCACGCACGCACACGCTCGCGCGCGCACACACACACACACACTCTCACACACACACACACACACACACACACACACACACACACACACACACACACACACACACACACACATGCACGTTAAGAGTTAATGATGTTGATGAATCTGTGACTTTTAAGGAGCCGTTAGAAGTATGAGCTGAGATGAGCACAAAACTCAATGCGAGTGAAGTTTTTTGAACACATGTGACCAGCTAATATTTAAATTCAAGAATATATATAAATATATATATTTTAAATTTGATAAACAGTATAACCTAATCGTATGCAACATGGATAAAATATCACATTCCATTTATTCAATTTCTTTGAATGAAATCATGCCTTTCTTTTTTTCTTTCTCAGACTGAAATTCCGAAAAACTTTCATACAATTAAAGCTGTATTTAATTCACTTCTGTATCGGTAACGTCATAGTAGGGCTGCACAATTAATTGAATATTAATCTCAATCATGATTGGGCTTCTCACAATTAAATGAACGTGATCGCCTGAGATAACAACGTCTGATTTTAGGTCATAATGGTGCAGCCCTACATCTTAGTGTATGACAAAGCGTATTTTGTTCCACTACAATAAAAGCTTCATCTTACTTGAGGAGCTCGTAGTTCTTCTCATTCAGGCGGACGCCGTTCTCACGCCAGAACTTCTCCGACTTGTGCACAGGACTCCATTCCAGGCGGCCGGACTTGAGCTCAGAGCTGTACTCATCGAATGAGCTGTTGATGAGATGAAACATAGAACATGAAAACGATTATTTTTTTCTTCCTTCAGCAAGTTAAGTGGAGAGTCCAAGGGTCACTTATTATTTTTTAACCCATCTGGTGAAGAGCTGTGATGTGAGAGATCAAACACTTCAGATCTTATCTACAGGTCACTCACACATGAAGAGAATACAGCATTCATAATAAAAAGTCTAAAAAAAATGTAAAAGAGTATAGCTTCATGAAGATCTACCAGATACATGCACAGCACTGGAATATCCTTTTCTTTGAAAGATTTGTTGCAAGCGTTTCTTTTTGCAATCTGCTCTCCCGAGCAGAGCTACTCATGGCTGAAAATAGATGGTCCGTTGTCCATGAAATGGAAGCGACCGGGTACCTGAGATCCTGCACGCTCTCTCCCAGCTTTTCCAGCAGGAACTTAATGTCCTCAGTGATGTCCTCGTCGTCATACTTCTGCTGCTCGAGGTTCTGTTGCTTCAGCACCTTGCACTGAATCATGGCCAGGGCGTACTGGAGAGTCTCCCGCTCTCCTGACTTCTCTGAGACTGCGAGCTGTTATCTGACTCTCTGCCATCACCATTGGACCAAGATGGCAGTGGTGATTAGACTCCAGAGCTGAGGGAAGCCTGAGACGCATTTTCAGGACTTGGGCGACAGTGTTTGAAAAGGTTGCTGCACAATTCATTGAGTTATCACCTAATCGTTGCAGCTCTATATGAAATAATGCAATATAGGATGTTTAAGAAAACATACATAATACAATATAATACTACTGTTCTGCCATAAAGATAACTGTATGGTGGCTATGATGTTTATTTCCATACAAGGTGTTAAGTAAATGATGTTTTAGCATGATAGGGTTGCACTGGAGTGCATTATATTTAGAGGCGTGTCTAATATTGCGGCTCAAGTGTACCTAATAAAGTGACCACTAGGTGTATATTTTCTTTACAGTTTTTCTCAATTGCTAAAACACTAAAACCCATCGGCTGAACAAAGATCTCAGTTGCCTGAACTCATTTAGTTAATTGTGCAGTCTGTTGTCAATACCTTAAACTATTTCACATGGTAAAACACAATTTGCAGATCTCACTTACACTTTTCAGCAAAACTCTAAACACATTCTCAGTCCCAAAACACATTCTGCACTCTAATGCACATGTCATCCATACTGGTAAACACAAGTGGCAAAAATCAAATACAAATAGAGAACACATGTCATTGATTAAACACAATCACTCAAAATTGATTTCACTTGTATCAAATGATGTGACACAACCAATATAAGCCAGTTCAGAGAGCAAACAGGTGGTTGAAGGTGGGAAGGAGAAATTCTGAGAATGGCCTGACCCAGCCCAAAGACAAGAAGAAGCACATTGATGACATGTTGACTCCTTGATTTGTGTCCCCTTTACTGTAGTATTGTATACTGTAGTAGGCCTACAGTGCATTGTAGGATGTATAATGTACTATAAACAAAGTGTATGGTCTTGAACATTGTGCTTTCTATTTGTTACAGTACTGACTGCTCAATAGATTTTGACTGGTTGCAGGTTCATATCAACAAAGAACAAGAATTACAGTATCACAGAGACAAAGGACACGTTTGTGAGATGCAGGGTACCGTACTGTAAAAATAGGGGTACACGGAGGAGGAAGAACAAAATAAATTGCAAAGAGCAAAGCAGAGTAGTAATTTCTGATCAATTTTGAGCTACTGTAATGGTAACATGTTTTCGTTCATCAAAAGACAATGACGGATAAATATGAAATTTGTTTTGAGATTAAAAAAAACTACTTCTCCCTGAGAACTATATGTTTTGAACAATGTGCTTTCTATTTATTGGTGTATTGTTTACTGACTGCTTGATAGTGTATATTATTTTGATCACTTTGTTCATGATTTGAGAGCAGTGTTTGATTTTGAGCACAGGTAAATCTGTTTTGAGGCGAAAGTTTCATTTTGCAAGAGGATTCAGAGGTTTTGTAAATAGTGCTTGAAGATGAGGTTTTGTGTTTACAGTTTTGAGAAAATGGGTGACCGTTTCAAGAAATGTGTCTTAGCAATCGAGAAAAACTGTAATATCCTTTAATGTAGGGCTGGGCGGTATACCGTGTCAAATGTACATAAGGTATGCATTTTTCACATACCGGCACACCGGTGTCCGGCCGTAACATTTGTTGTCACTAGCGAAGCGGTCGGCCCTATAGAAGCCCATTTCCGCCAGAAAAAAATAAAATAAAATAGAGCCAATCAGCGTTGACAAGCTCTGCGCGTCATCACTGCGTCCTGCCGGTGCTGAGTCATGGTTTACATTATAACAACAATTAATAACCCGCGACTAACGCTCTTTAACACGTTCGACAATGTGCATCACCCACAACTAATGCTCTATAACTGGGTACAACAGCACAACACAATTGTTTGTGACACATAAACAACTTTTAACCATAAAAATGTTACATTTATTAAATTTACACCGCCGAACTGCATGCTGGGTACAGCCCGCCCACTATCACAGCAAGAAGAAACTCAGTCGCTACATTAAAAAACGTAAAAGAGCGATGCAGGAGGAACAAGAGAGAGCAGAGACGCACCAACACAACGTGTTGCCCAGAGAGGAGCTGTGTCTGCTGGCTGGAGGGTTTGTAAAGTCCGACATAGTTTAGAAAACGATGTATTGCAAAGAAGCTGAACATGGAGGGCATGCATGCGGACATGCATATGACATCTGGTGGCTGCTACAGAACTCATTTAACAACTAGCGACACAACATTATTAAATTAGCTTCTGAACTTTTATTTTTATAGAGGTAGAGCATCATAGTTTGTGCCAATGACCAAGCTGCGTTACTCGACCCGCTGGTGTGAGAACGTGTTGTGCATGCATGATTTAAACTGGGCATGTGTGTCCTTTGTGAATCTCAAAAACTCATCTTTCAATCTACTTGGCACTTTTCAGCCGCACCGCGGTTCTCGACAATAATCTGGTGGCCAAGCACACGACACAGGGGCAGTTTGAGAAAACTTAAACCAAGCTTTATTACATTCTACTTATTGTGGAAATATTTCATCAGTAAATAATGCAACCTTGAAAAATAAGCATTGATTTGAGAAGGAAAATGTTACTCTATACAAACATTGCCATCACTCAGCATCAATTCTAGTGGCCAAATGGCACACTTGACCTCACAGCACAACACACACACACACACACACACACACACACACACACACACACACACACACACACACACACACACACACACATGCATTATTGTCCGGCACAGTGAGCCATAAACGCTGAGGTTATTGTGATTCTCCGTAGATGCAGCTTCTGTCGGCAGTCTTGTTTGGATTGTCACTATGGGAACGGCTACACGTGCAGAGGGATTTGATCGATGAAGAAAGGCAACAACACTCTTTTCTCTCTCAGGGAGCTAATTTAACAATCTGCTGGGCAGATGAAGACGACAAAGACAAACCATTTGGAAGCATGAACCGGAAAACTTACCTGAAAACATCACACGATGAACCTGGACACCTTTCTAAAAGAGAGAGGAACGAAGATCAATTTAAAAACTAGAAAGAGCATTTCCTGCTGAAAATGCGTTGGAGTGCTAAAAGCTGAAGCTTAAAGCTTAAATATTTGAAAAGAATAAGTGAAAATAGCTAAATTAAGCTGAATATAGCTGATAGTTGAAAATAGCTGAATAAAGCTCAATAAAGCTGAAAATAGCAGAATATAGCTCATTACAGCTGAAAATTGCTGAATAAAGCTGAATATAGCTGATAGCTGAATATTGCTGAATACAGCTGAATATAGGTCAATAAAGCTGAAAAAAATAGAATATAGCTGTGCATTTATCAACCCTGACCCAAACCCACCCTGATAAATGCACAGGCCAAAATGTGTTGGAAATGGTGCTGAACAAATATGGTTACCTGGAAAAAAATACGACAAAATTATATTATCCAATACATTGAAAATAAAAACTTACCAAACAAATTGCCATTGTACTTACTATAAAAAATGCAACAATATTCTGTGACCTAGTATTTTTTCTACTCAGCTGATACATTTATGGACTGCTGCAGGACATGACACAGTAGACAGGGTTGTGATAACTGTAATAGGTTTTCATCACACCAGAGTGGAGACAACATTGTGGTTGAGAAATGAAGATGAGGTCCAGCAGTGTGTTCTTCTCTGTGGTTGCAGCAGTGATGACTTGTGCATACCCCCTGGCCTGAAACAGATCAAGTATTGGCTTATTTGTGTTGGAGAAGAGATTCTCGTTGAAATCACCGCAGACAATGATGGGCTGACAGTCCATGATCTCCAATGAGTCCAGAAGGCTCCCCAGGTTGGACAGGAATGATCTCACACTGTAGTTTGGAGGTCTGTACACAGCTGAAATCAGTGCACTTACTGGGGCTTCAACCTTTAAAACCACAAACTCAAGATCAGTTACATTATGCAAGTACTGTTTTTCACACACTTGAATATGGGTTTTCACATAAACAGCAACTCCGCCACCACCTCTGTCGGCCATTTGAGGAACATTTGTGTACGACAGGTGTCTGTTGCGTTTGAACATGTTGTAGCCCTCTAAGTGGAGACTGTCTGCAACAAAGGAGCCTTGAAGGTGAGTTTCTGTGAGACACAAAACATCTGCAAGACACAGTTCATGATGGCTCCTGATGTCATTGATATGAGATGGCAAACCTTCTGTATTATGGTGAACAATGGTCAGAGTGTCATGTCTGCTCAATGTCTGTTGGATACGAAGAAGAGGCATCATGTCGTCCAAGCTGACTTGTCTCATGGTCTCGAGGGCTCCAGTGATTTCTGGGTTGGCATAGATTTTCCTCTCATCCAGATCCAGCATGTGCAGGCCACTGAGAGAGGTCACTCTACTGAGAGCTACATAAGCCATGCCAGGTTCAAAAATGTGTTTTAGTGAGACTACAGCTGATGTACGTGTCATACCTTGAACCTTGTGTATCGTACAAGCAAAGGCAAGTCTAACAGGAAACTGTCTGCGTACCACTCCCTTCTGTTTCAGATTCTCCTCTGCTCTTTCTATGTACACTAGATCGTCAGGTCTGCCTGGTGGTCTGTTACCGTAATTCCTTCCAGCAGTTACATCATCCATCTTGAGTCCAAGCATAGTGACATGTGCAACATCACTTTGTTCTGAGGTTATTACCCTGACGAGAGTAGCAAACGATCCATTTACCAACCCTTGAGACACGTCTATGTTTCTGGTGAGCATGACTCGAGCACCTTCAGCTACGTTTAGCGTATCTGCAAACTCATTTCTGTTACCTTTATATGGTTTGTCTTGTCGAGCCATTCTTCCAGTTCGTGGGTCCTTCTTGTAGTCATCGGCATCAATCTTGGTGATATGAGAATGGAGCAGAGCTAATGTTGCTGAGTTGTGTGAATCAACCTGTTTATTAGTTGCAAAGATGTGCAGAACATCAACTGGACATCGCGATGGTTCTGTGATGGTCTGTGACAATAAGGCTCTGTCTGCTTCAGACAACTCATCTGACTTTCCTTTCACACGGATCCGGTTCAACATCTCTGCAAAGGCAACATCATCCTTCTGACGCATAATCTCAGTGAGAGTGATCATCTGAAAGTTTTCCTGCCATAGGTCAATCTCACCTGGCTGATACACACAGAGGGTCTTGGGCTGTCGCACTGGTGGTAGTTGATAAAAGTCTCCAACAGCTATTACTGACATTGCTCCAAAGGGTCTGTGACTGCCTTTGATCTGTTTCAGTCTTGCATCCACATAAGCAAATAAGGTCTTTGACACCATGGACACTTCATCGATGATGAGGATTTCAGCATTTATAAGTTCTGATCGGACTTCATCCAGTTGGTTGCCAAGTCCTTGAAATGGAGGTTTCAGACTTCGTGGGAGCTTGAGCAGAGAGTGCAATGTTGTGCCTGATATATTAAAGGCTGCAGTTCCAGTGAAAGCAGTCAACAGGACAATGGGGTTTGAAATGTCGGCCTCCTCAGACTGTCTCGGCAGTTTGCACAGTATCTTAGATGCCTCGGAGTAGATGCATTTGATGAGATGTGACTTTCCTGTTCCAGCACCACCATTGATGTAAAAGAAAAACTGCTCAGGATTTGGGCCACAGACGCGCTTTAAGCACCAGTCTCTAACTGCATAGAATACACATGCTTGTTTCTGGTTCAGGTTCTGATACATCTGCCGTAACAGTGTGGGGTCTAATACAGGGGGCTCTCTGACGGCTCTGGCTTCTGTTACAGCATTAGCCTGATTACTGTATTCTGGGACATTCTCTTGTACATTTTCAGGATCTGGCTCTCTTGCCTCCAGTTCTTCTACACATTCCAACCTGACCATTTCAGATTCTGGAGCCAGATTACACCATTCATCAATCATGCCTCTGTTCTGTTCAAATTCTTCCACTGCATTCTCAATCTCGTCACTGTTTTTCTCATATTTATCTCGGTTTCGTTTCACAATGTGTCTGACATACTCAGGATGTTCAGAACCTCGTAGTTGAACACAGCAACTTTTATAGAAGGACTCGTACGTGGGGAAACACGGTCTTTTCAGTTCCTGGTCAGATCGGTGAGGAAGATACAGTTTCACTAATGTGCCATAGAATTTCTCAGGGTATTTTTCCTGTGAGCAGCGGTAAAATCTGATGATTGCAGGCTTATCGTTTTTACGCTTTTGCACAAATCCCATCTCATTGAGGAGGGGCAACACATCTTTACCTTGTTTCTGTTGTCCATAGACAATTCTGCAAGTAGCTGCAAAATCAGCCAAACACATCTCCTCAAACTCTGGTGTTTCAGGTCTGGCTTTGTATTTGTCAGTCAGAGATGTCATCCACACATTTAGACTTTCTGAAGTCGTATTCTCCAGGTAAGACATGGGACGACTCATTTTCAGTGCATTGTCATCTGTCGGTATGAATATGACACCACGTGAACACTTCTTCATGTTAATGCCACATGCACGAGTCACACACTCCTGAGCACTGATCTCTCTCTTTTTAGAGTACGCCTGCATGATTTCCCTCATTTCATCACATTCATTGACGTTGTCTCTGGTGGAGTTTGCAATGACTGTTTTGAGGTACTCCGAAAGTCCAGATTCTTTTTTGGTTATGTAGCTGGTGAGATACATGATGCACGAATATGCATTGAGAATATAACTTACATCAATATTGGCATTCCAGGCTTCAAGTAGATGTGGATTATATCCATTTACCCAGCAGTCTTTTGGCTCTCGTTTCAGTATCACCGCATTGGATTTGTTGATCATATTGAGGCATTGTTCATACTCATCGAGTGTTAAGTTGCATTTAGCGAGGAGCTGCTGCAAACTGAGTGAGGCAGTTTCAGGTTCATTCAGCAACAAGTTCAGTGGTTGGAGCTTTGACTTTGCTATTTGCACTTGGACGGTCTCACCAGGTCTTGTTATGAATGTGTTTCTGGCAGGCGGTTTGGGAAATCCAAATCTGCAACCAGAGCTGGCACTTCTGAAACATGTCCTTGAATGTTTTTTGCTGTGTATTTGCACTTCTGTGACCTTCTTGTAGAATTCCGGTTGTGAATGTGGGTCAGGCAGCTGAGCTGTGATGTATTTGGACACAAAATCTGACACAGACTGATCAGAGTCCTCCTCAAACACAGGTGCACCTTCTACCCATATCAGACAGTGAATGTGTGGGCTTCCTCTGTGCTGGAACTCAACTCGGTAAAAGAAGTCAACAACGTTGCCGAGAGGCTGTGCAGGAGATAATATCAAATCTCTGAATAATGCCTCAACACGCTTATCAAACATGCGCATTGTTGTCACGGGATTGCTTCTCAGCACGTCACACTTTGCTGACCAGTCAAGCCCTTCAAAATTGACCTCCTCACCTTGCTGTCTTTTAATTGCTTCAATCACTTCCGGCCAACGCATCTCAGCTGCAGAAAACGTACAGAAGAATGTGGGAGTTCCCAACTGTCTGATCATGGCGAAAAGATCTCTTGTGGTTTTCTCCCAATAAGCTGGTGTTCCTCTCAGTGGTTGCATGAATCGGACTGCATCTTTATTTCTCACCAGCTTTTCGACCTCCCGTTTATTTTGCAGCATACCAGAAGTTATCTTTCGCCCATCTCTGGTCAGAGGCTTTCCTTTCCTTAACTGTATTGACATGCTGGATGTGGCCAAGTGTATTTCAGTCACAAACTGTGCAAAGAACAAATAGTTTGTGTCTCTGGCAAAGCGATCATCAATACAGAAAAGCCTCGCTTTGAAATAACTACTAGGTGTTACTTTAGTACGTCTCATTTCATCCAGTGTGTTTTGACCTGTAGGGAACTGCACAGGGAAAGCCATCGCCTCAAGTTTAGGTGTTTTGAAGAAGCCAACAGGACTGTTTCTTTCAGCAGGTGCAACAGAGTAGATTCCTTCACTGAAACATAAAATCTCCTCTGAAACATCACACGGCTGAAGGCATGATTCAAGGGCAAAACCACCATTAGGCATGTCACCTTCCTGTTCTGCATCATCTCTCTGCTCCTCTGGTTGTTCACCGTCACAAGACGACATGTCTTGGGGGCAACTGTGGCTCAGTGGCTAGCAAGTCAGTCTTTCAATCAGAAGGTCGGTGGTTCAAACCCCGGCTCAGCCAGTCCATGTCGTTGTGTCCTTGAGCAAGACACTTAACCCTAATTGCTCACCGTTGCTGTGTCTACGGTTTACTGTATATCATGTAAGTCACTTTGGATAAAAGCGTCAGCTAAATGAAATGTAATATAATGTCCATATCCTGGTCACCACCAGTCTCATTTACGGCCTCACACTGTGCATTTTTCTCACACATGTCAATCTCCATTAAATCAGCTTCATCATATTCATTCTCATCCATGGTTGCATCCTCATCATCATCATCATCATCATCAGGAAGTGTTGGGTCACAAAGCTCAGCCTCATCTCTGATAGTTATGTCCTGATATTGTGGATGAATGTGTTTGAGTTTATGCAGCGCCTGCACGAGTTTAGACCAGGTGACAGTCTGGAACAGCTGATGACCCCTGTAACACAATCGTCTCTTCAGCTTTACTCTCATCACTTGAGACTCACTTCTCAGTCTGGGTAACGCTTCCACTGTTTCCTGCACTTCAGACGGGACACAAACCACGTTACCATGTATGGCTCTCTGTCTTCCTTTGGGAAGAGGAATAATTTTGGCAAACGCTATGCACTTAGCTATGAGATGTCTCTCCAATATGGTGAGGTCACACAGTTCAGGTGGAATGACAGCGAGCTCCAAGTTGTTTGCGACGGTGAGTGTTGGCATGACTCCATGTTTAAGATGATTGTGGCAGGTGTGACAAATCCATTCTTCCCTCCTCTCATCAGACACATTACACAGATTTTCATTTCTGCACTCATCACAAACATGGACGTACTTTCCTGTTAGGCATGCTGCAACCATGACTGGATTTTTTTACATAGTTTGACCGTTTACAGGGTCTCACTTGGTTTGGAAATGATGCCTTATGACAGACGGTGCACACATAAGTGGGACCGGCTTTTATTTGTGATCTGAAAACAGATATGGCCTCTTTGATAAAACTGTTGTCAATTTCTTTCATTTGTCTATTTATCCGTCTGTATTTCCTTTTTATTTTCATGGAACATCTCATATTTTGCATACTCCTAAATGTAGGATTGTTTTTATATCTGTCTTGCATTCGTTGTCTCATTAGTTGTTTGTGTTTCTGTCTGAATTTGGCATCGTTTCTGTAACGAGAGACCAAGATTTGTTTCTGTTTCTGTCTGAATTTGGCATCGTTTCTGTAACGAGAGACCAAGATTTGTTTCTTTTTCTGTCTAAAATCTTTATTTTCCTTGTACCGGGAGGAAATGTACTCTTTCCGTTTTTGCTTAAAGTCAACATTGTCTCTTGTATTATTTATTTTCTTTTGTCTAAATTCTGGATTGTTTTGATATTTCCTGTTTACGTGGGATGTTTTTTTTGCTTTATATGCTTTATTTAAAGCATAGTTTTCCCTTTCTTTCCTTTTTTGATTTTCTTTTCTTTGTGGAGGTTTTTCTGAGACCAGTAGTAGTTTTCTCTTCATTTTTGTCCTTTTGTGTTTACTAAGCTTTGTCAATTTGCTTGATATTGCCTGTAATACAGTTTCAGATAAATCACTGACCTTTTGTTGTCTCACAGAAGATGTGAACATGTCACTGGACCCTCCTGTCAATATGTTGTCAGAGGGTTCACTGAGAACAGGGTTTATCACTTGAGCAGTCAACTCTGATTTGCTGTGAGGACCATCATGTGACGACAATGACTTGATGAGGACCTCTGATGCCGTGGAGTGAGAGGACACTGTAGGGAAAGCAGTCTCAGGTTGATCAGTGGCTGTGTTTTTAGTAGGCGAGTTTAATTCAGCTTCATCCAACAGAGGAGGTTCATCCACGGTGACAGCTGACGGTCTGCAGTCTGTGTTTGGGAGAACTTCATTCAGGTTGACTCTGTTCACATTGTAGAACTCCACAGGCTTCAACTCATAGGTACAGGAGGACGGTGTTGCCATCGTTCTGTGGGCCTCCATGATCCTGTCAATCATATCACTGAGACGTGAGAATGTCACAATGACAGCAGTACCAGGAGCGCATGAACCGGGTGGTAAACCTCTGGTTGTTCTGGAGTGTGGGTCAAAGAAACCATATCTACCTGACCTGGTTCTGAATACTGCAATACATAACAGTCTCATCAACAGCAAAGCGTACTTCACATCTGATAACAAGCAGCTCAGTCCTGACTCTAGGTCCAGAAAGCTGTCGACAGCTCCAGGTAAAGGTTCTCCTAATGTGCCATACCTTGAAAGTTGAGTCATGTCCGCATAGTGTGTTGACCTACGTGCAGGAACTTCATCAGTGAGCTCATCTGTGGTCAAATAGATGTGTTTAGTGACTCGTTTCCTGATCTCTCTATACATTGTGTTACCTTTATCCAAAACAAGGTCGAGGTCTGCTCTGGTGATGTTTTCATTCTCATGAAGGAATGCAAGAAAGGTTAGTGAGTTACAGGTGCACTGCTGATTTCTGCTTGTTCCGTATTTAATAGAAGCCTGGCTGTGGGATGCACTTACATATTGTTCAGAAGGCTGATCTCCCAGGTTTACACAGTCTGCATTAGAAGGCCCTGCTGCACGTGGATCATCACTGGGTTGTCCTCTCTTACAATATCTGCATAAGATGCCTGTTGTACACATGCAGTATCAGGCTGACCTCCCGGTTTCACACTTCCAGCATAAGACGCTGCAGACATCTTTACCTCTCCATTGTTCTGAGGACCAACACATTCTGCTTCTTCAGTCATTTCACAGTGATTCTCCTTGGACCTCTGCCAGCGCAGGCTCTGAGCTTGTGACCTCTTACCCTTCCTTGGCATTGTTGTAACGTTTCAAAACCACAAATTATAAATTATTATAAATTATTAAAATTGTGTGAAGTCAAATGTGAAGATAGTTGCACAAACCTTTGGGTACAAACTACAGTTCTCCAAAGAAAATGGCTAAATTAAGCTGAAAATAGCTCAATATAGATCAAAGACAGAGCGAACATCAAAGACAAAAAAAACCCACGCACCATGGTTACCATGGCGATTGGAGAAGCACAGCTCTGCCTCGTAGGGAGAGATATTTAATAAATTCAGAAATTCATAGTTTAAAATTCTTAAAAGATAGAAAATATTTAAAAATATGCAGTCATAGATGAAAAATATGTCTACATTTTAAAGTTGAAATGGTATCTTTAGCTGAAAGTATGCTGAACCTATAAGCTGTTAAAGTTGAGGATTTTCTCCATAGGAATCCCATGTTAAAAAAAAGCATAAAAAGATTAATATTAAGAAAAGTTGAAAAGTTAAAAATATGAAAGGTCATAGCACCCCTCTCCTGAAGGAGCTGAATTTTTTAATATTTGAAGAGTTTCTGTAGCTGAACATATGAAGGAGGAGAAACCTTTCAAAATACGTACGGAAGAAATAGAATAATAAAGATTCGAAGAACAACAGTTGGGTGCTTCATGCTGAAGCACTCCAACTAATAAAGATTCGAAGAACAATAGTTGGGTGCTTCATGCTGAAGCACTCCAACTAATAAAGATTCGAAGAACAATAGTTGGGTGCTTCATGCTGAAGCACTCCAACTAATGATGTATACACAATAGAAAACATAGGTGGGGGGGGCGGCCATGGGGCCGAGACCATTGTCATCATCGACCCCTCGCTGTCAGCGAGGGGTCTCAGGCCCATTTCGGCCATAGGGCTCTCGACCCCTCGCTATCAGCGAGGGGTCTCAGGCCCATTTCGGCCATAGGGCTCTCGACCCCTCGCTATCAGCGAGGGGTCCCGTCCCCATGTCCGGCATAGGGCTCTCGGCCCCTCGCTATCAGCGAGGGGTCCCGTCCCCATGTCCGGCATAGGGCTCTCGGCCCCTCGCTATCAGCGAGGGGTCCCGTCCCCATGTCCGGCATAGGGCTCTCGGCCCCTCGCTATCAGCGAGGGGTCCCGTCCCCATGTCCGGCATAGGGCTCTCGGCCCCTCGCTATCAGCGAGGGGTCCCGTCCCCATGTCCGGCATAGGGCTCTCGGCCCCTCGCTATCAGCGAGGGGTCCCGTCCCCATGTACGGCATAGGGCTCTCGGCCCCTCGCTATCAGCGAGGGGTCCCGTCCCCATGTCCGGCATAGGGCTCTCGACCCCTCGCTATCAGCGAGGGGTCGAGAGCCCCATAGCGGATATAGGGCGAGACTACTCCTATATATAGGGCGAGACCCTATAATGACTCCTCATGGATATCGTGCGACCTGTATGCGGAGGGACTTTCCTGACCTCATGTGAGTCCCCTGGATATAGAGGGACTTTCCCTACTTTTGTTTTTGTAGACGATCATAGCCTTAAAAAAATATATATATATTTTGGAAAAGGTGAGGTGTCATTCACCCACAAATGGAAGATGTTTTCAAAGCGGCCCACTGTGAGTGGGTTTGTTGATGTTGTTTCCGTGAGAAGATCTTCTCGTCCCTACTTTCTGAAGGCCCTGCTGCCATGACAACAGCACAGATGAAAGTGTGACTTCAGGGTTAGAAACTACAGTTTTGTAATTTTGCCTTTCGCGCTGCTTTTACAAGTTTTGCGGAACTATATGGAAGAAGTGATGGAATATAATTGCGGATTTTGCCGGTTTTAGTCCATCAGCTGTTGAGTCACTCGGCCCTCAGAGCCCAGACAGAAACACAAGTCCACAGTTTTCATGGAAATCGGTCCGTGTACGTTTTATTCGTCTGTTTTTTGGTTCATTCGAAAAAACGAAAATACGGAAATACCATCGTTTCTTCGTTTTCTGTTTCATACCAAAAACGGGAAAACGGAAAAGCACTTCCGTTTTCTCGTATTTGTCGTCTGAATCCCAAAACGAGAGAACGGAAGTGCCTAAAACAAATGTCAAAATAAAGTCTAGTGATCGATATTCTTATTTACAGTCTTCTATGCAAACACATAGATGCCGTAACGTTAGAAGAACATTCATCAATCCATATAAATAAATACACCTGGATATGTTAGCAACAGTCGGGACTACAGGCACTTTAATATTCATGTATATATGTACGTATATATTAATCAACTTTTCAATTAATCCTTGCATTGTTTAATGCAACACAGTTCGTAATATAGTTTAATCAAAGTCATTTGGGTGTGTAGAGTTGTTGCTGTTAGCCTCATATTTATATTTCCTCCTCATTGTGCTGTTTCTTGAGTCAACACAGCAGAGCCTGTATGAGACGCAGAGTAAAGAGTTTCCCCTTCCTACCAGTAGATGGCAGTATATTTGTATGCAAATGCTACATTTAGTTAAATTTACCTGTGTCTTTGTTAATTAACTAGGTTATTGATTCAGATGTATTTAATGCCTTTTCTTTCCTCTGATATTTAATGTTCATTTGCAGCATAGTTGTATGTAGTATGTATTTACTTGTTATATTTGTGTCATTTTAGAACCAAACATTCCTCCATGGAAGAGTGAGCATGTGTTGATCACAAGGCAATAAATATTGACAATTGAAAAATAAAGAGACAGTTGGTTTATTCTAATTAAGCAGCCTTCAATGGACCTCTTCAGTTACCACCCAGTCAGAGCATCACCTGTGCTTCACATTTGACCTTACTACATCATCATCATCATCAACATCTAACCTGTTCTGTTCTGACTCTGCTGTCAGTGTCTTAGCCCCTCTGACTAAATCACATCATCATAATGTAGCTCTTTGGTCTCAAGAAGGAGTTAGCTCTGTGTTGTGTGTGAACACTGTTTGAGGAGTTGACTATGAGTTATTGTATCAGACTGAAACATGGAGAGCATAGCTACTCTCACATTTCTAAGATATCTCATATAGTTTATAGTAGTCAAATGATTATTAGGCGTCGTTGCCTGTTTTTAGCCGCATGTCTATATCTCTGCATGTACATTTATGCAGTCATATGCATTGTATGTGTACACACTTAAAGCTGATTCTGATTATATAAATAACAATGTATTAATTGAGGTAGTTTGCTGTTCCTGTAAAACTGAGCAACAGGGCCAGCAGGTCATGGCCTTCCTTAGCTAAGAGCAGCAGGTCATGACCTTCCTTAGCTAAGAGCAGCAGGTCATGGCCTTCCTTAGCTAAGAGCAGCAGGTCATGACCTTCCTTAGCTAAGAGCAGCAGGTCATGGCCTTCCTTAGCTAAGAGCAGCAGGTCATGACCTTCCTTAGCTAAGAGCAGCAGGTCATGGCCTTCCTTAGCTAAGAGCAGCAGGTCATGACCTTCCTTAGCTAAGAGCAGCAGGTCATGGCCTTCCTTAGCTAAGAGCAGCAGGTCATGACCTTCCTTAGCTAAGAGCAGCAGGTCATGACCTTCCTTAGCTAAGAGCAGCAGGGCATGACCTTCCTTAGCTAAGAGCAGCAGGTCATGGCCTTCCTTAGCTAAGAGCAGCAGGTCATGACCTTCCTTAGCTAAGAGCAGCAGGTCATGGCCTTCCTTAGCTAAGAGCAGCAGGTCATGACCTTCCTTAGCTAAGAGCAGCAGGTCATGGCCTTCCTTAGCTAAGAGCAGCATGTCATGACCTTCCTTAGCTAAGAGCAGCAGGGCATGACCTTCCTTAGCTAAGAGCAGTAGGGCATGACCTTCCTTAGCTAAGAGCAGCAGGTCATGACCTTCCTTAGCTAAGAGCAGCAGGTCATGACCTTCCTTAGCTAAGAGCAGCAGGTCATGGCCTTCCTTAGCTAAGAGCAGCAGGTCATGACCTTCCTTAGCTAAGAGCAGCAGGTCATGGCCTTCCTTAGCTAAGAGCAGCAGGTCATGACCTTCCTTAGCTAAGAGCAGCAGGTCATGACCTTCCTTAGCTAAGAGCAGCAGGGCATGACCTTCCTTAGCTAAGAGCAGTAGGGCATGACCTTCCTTAGCTAAGAGCAGCAGGTCATGGCCTTCCTTAGCTAAGAGCAGCAGGGCATGACCTTCCTTAGCTAAGAGCAGTAGGGCATGACCTTCCTTAGCTAAGAGCAGCAGGTCATGACCTTCCTTAGCTAAGAGCAGCAGGTCATGACCTTCCTTAGCTAAGAGCAGCAGGTCATGACCTTCCTTAGCTAAGAGCAGCAGGTCATGACCTTCCTTAGCTAAGAGCAGCAGGTCATGGCCTTCCTTAGCTAAGAGCAGCAGGTCATGACCTTCCTTAGCTAAGAGCAGCAGGTCATGACCTTCCTTAGCTAAGAGCAGCAGGGCATGACCTTCCTTAGCTAAGAGCAGTAGGGCATGACCTTCCTTAGCTAAGAGCAGTAGCTCACATGTACTTCTGTCTGATCCAATTACATCTGCACACTTCTAGATTAGCAAATAAAGACAATCTTTGGTACTTTCTAATTCTGTATGTCAAGCACAAGTTAAATACTAATTAAAACAATTATGCATAATTGTAATAAATATGCTCCGTAGATGCAGCTTCTGTCGGCAGTCTTGTTTGGATTGTCACTATGGGAACGGCTACACGTGCAGAGGGATTTGATCGATGAAGAAAGGCAACAACACTCTTTTCTCTCTCAGGGAGCTAATTTAACAATCTGCTGGGCAGATGAAGACGACAAAGACAAACCATTTGGAAGCATGAACCGGAAAACTTACCTGAAAACATCACACGATGAACCTGGACACCTTTCTAAAAGAGAGAGGAACGAAGATCAATTTAAAAACTAGAAAGAGCATTTCCTGCTGAAAATGCGTTGGAGTGCTAAAAGCTGAAGCTTAAAGCTTAAATATTTGAAAAGAATAAGTGAAAATAGCTAAATTAAGCTGAATATAGTTGATAGTTGAAAATAGCTGAATAAAGCTCAATAAAGCTGAAAATAGCAGAATATAGCTGATTACAGCTGAAAATTGCTGAATAAAGCTGAATATAGCTGATAGCTGAATATTGCTGAATACAGCTGAATATAGGTCAATAAAGCTGAAAAAAAATAGAATATAGCTGTGCATTTATCAACCCTGACCCAAACCCACCCTGATAAATGCACAGGCCAAAATGTGTTGGAAATGGTGCTGAACAAATATGGTTACCTGGAAAAAAATACGACAAAATTATATTATCCAATACATTGAAAATAAAAACTTACCAAACAAATTGCCATTGTACTTACTATAAAAAATGCAACAATATTCTTTGACCTAGTATTTTTTCTACTCAGCTGATACATTTATGGACTGCTGCAGGACATGACACAGTAGACAGGGTTGTGATAACTGTAATAGGTTTTCATCACACCAGAGTGGAGACAACATTGTGGTTGAGAAATGAAGATGAGGTCCAGCAGTGTGTTCTTCTCTGTGGTTGCAGCAGTGATGACTTGTGCATACCCCCTGGCCTGAAACAGATCAAGTATTGGCTTATTTGTGTTGGAGAAGAGATTCTCGTTGAAATCACCGCAGACAATGATGGGCTGACAGTCCATGATCTCCAATGAGTCCAGAAGGCTCCCCAGGTTGGACAGGAATGATCTCACACTGTAGTTTGGAGGTCTGTACACAGCTGAAATCAGTGCACTTACTGGGGCTTCAACCTTTAAAACCACAAACTCAAGATCAGTTACATTATGCAAGTACTGTTTTTCACACACTTGAATATGGGTTTTCACATAAACAGCAACTCCGCCACCACCTCTGTCGGCCATTTGAGGAACATTTGTGTACGACAGGTGTCTGTTGCGTTTGAACATGTTGTAGCCCTCTAAGTGGAGACTGTCTGCAACAAAGGAGCCTTGAAGGTGAGTTTCTGTGAGACACAAAACATCTGCAAGACACAGTTCATGATGGCTCCTGATGTCATTGATATGAGATGGCAAACCTTCTGTATTATGGTGAACAATGGTCAGAGTGTCATGTCTGCTCAATGTCTGTTGGATACGAAGAAGAGGCATCATGTCGTCCAAGCTGACTTGTCTCATGGTCTCGAGGGCTCCAGTGATTTCTGGGTTGGCATAGATTTTCCTCTCATCCAGATCCAGCATGTGCAGGCCACTGAGAGAGGTCACTCTACTGAGAGCTACATAAGCCATGCCAGGTTCAAAAATGTGTTTTAGTGAGACTACAGCTGATGTACGTGTCATACCTTGAACCTTGTGTATCGTACAAGCAAAGGCAAGTCTAACAGGAAACTGTCTGCGTACCACTCCCTTCTGTTTCAGATTCTCCTCTGCTCTCTCTATGTACACTAGATCGTCAGGTCTGCCTGGTGGTCTGTTACCGTAATTCCTTCCAGCAGTTACATCATCCATCTTGAGTCCAAGCATAGTGACATGTGCAACATCACTTTGTTCTGAGGTTATTACCCTGACGAGAGTAGCAAACGATCCATTTACCAACCCTTGAGACACGTCTATGTTTCTGGTGAGCATGACTCGAGCACCTTCAGCTACGTTTAGCGTATCTGCAAACTCATTTCTGTTACCTTTATATGGTTTGTCTTGTCGAGCCATTCTTCCAGTTCGTGGGTCCTTCTTGTAGTCATCGGCATCAATCTTGGTGATATGAGAATGGAGCAGAGCTAATGTTGCTGAGTTGTGTGAATCAACCTGTTTATTAGTTGCAAAGATGTGCAGAACATCAACTGGACATCGCGATGGTTCTGTGATGGTCTGTGACAATAAGGCTCTGTCTGCTTCAGACAACTCATCTGACTTTCCTTTCACACGGATCCGGTTCAACATCTCTGCAAAGGCAACATCATCCTTCTGACGCATAATCTCAGTGAGAGTGATCATCTGAAAGTTTTCCTGCCATAGGTCAATCTCACCTGGCTGATACACACAGAGGGTCTTGGGCTGTCGCACTGGTGGTAGTTGATAAAAGTCTCCAACAGCTATTACTGACATTGCTCCAAAGGGTCTGTGACTGCCTTTGATCTGTTTCAGTCTTGCATCCACATAAGCAAATAAGGTCTTTGACACCATGGACACTTCATCGATGATGAGGATTTCAGCATTTATAAGTTCTGATCGGACTTCATCCAGTTGGTTGCCAAGTCCTTGAAATGGAGGTTTCAGACTTCGTGGGAGCTTGAGCAGAGAGTGCAATGTTGTGCCTGATATATTAAAGGCTGCAGTTCCAGTGAAAGCAGTCAACAGGACAATGGGGTTTGAAATGTCGGCCTCCTCAGACTGTCTCGGCAGTTTGCACAGTATCTTAGATGCCTCGGAGTAGATGCATTTGATGAGATGTGACTTTCCTGTTCCAGCACCACCATTGATGTAAAAGAAAAACTGCTCAGGATTTGGGCCACAGACGCGCTTTAAGCACCAGTCTCTAACTGCATAGAATACACATGCTTGTTTCTGGTTCAGGTTCTGATACATCTGCCGTAACAGTGTGGGGTCTAATACAGGGGGCTCTCTGACGGCTCTGGCTTCTGTTACAGCATTAGCCTGATTACTGTATTCTGGGACATTCTCTTGTACATTTTCAGGATCTGGCTCTCTTGCCTCCAGTTCTTCTACACATTCCAACCTGACCATTTCAGATTCTGGAGCCAGATTACACCATTCATCAATCATGCCTCTGTTCTGTTCAAATTCTTCCACTGCATTCTCAATCTCGTCACTGTTTTTCTCATATTTATCTCGGTTTCGTTTCACAATGTGTCTGACATACTCAGGATGTTCAGAACCTCGTAGTTGAACACAGCAACTTTTATAGAAGGACTCGTACGTGGGGAAACACGGTCTTTTCAGTTCCTGGTCAGATCGGTGAGGAAGATACAGTTTCACTAATGTGCCATAGAATTTCTCAGGGTATTTTTCCTGTGAGCAGCGGTAAAATCTGATGATTGCAGGCTTATCGTTTTTACGCTTTTGCACAAATCCCATCTCATTGAGGAGGGGCAACACATCTTTACCTTGTTTCTGTTGTCCATAGACAATTCTGCAAGTAGCTGCAAAATCAGCCAAACACATCTCCTCAAACTCTGGTGTTTCAGGTCTGGCTTTGTATTTGTCAGTCAGAGATGTCATCCACACATTTAGACTTTCTGAAGTCGTGTTCTCCAGGTAAGACATGGGACGACTCATTTTCAGTGCATTGTCATCTGTCGGTATGAATATGACACCACGTGAACACTTCTTCATGTTAATGCCACATGCACGAGTCACACACTCCTGAGCACTGATCTCTCTCTTTTTAGAGTACGCCTGCATGATTTCCCTCATTTCATCACATTCATTGACGTTGTCTCTGGTGGAGTTTGCAATGACTGTTTTGAGGTACTCCGAAAGTCCAGATTCTTTTTTGGTTATGTAGCTGGTGAGATACATGATGCACGAATAAGCATTGAGAATATAACTTACATCAATATTGGCATTCCAGGCTTCAAGTAGATGTGGATTATATCCATTTACCCAGCAGTCTTTTGGCTCTCGTTTCAGTATCACCGCATTGGATTTGTTGATCATATTGAGGCATTGTTCATACTCATCGAGTGTTAAGTTGCATTTAGCGAGGAGCTGCTGCAAACTGAGTGAGGCAGTTTCAGGTTCATTCAGCAACAAGTTCAGTGGTTGGAGCTTTGACTTTGCTATTTGCACTTGGACGGTCTCACCAGGTCTTGTTATGAATGTGTTTCTGGCAGGCGGTTTGGGAAATCCAAATCTGCAACCAGAGCTGGCACTTCTGAAACATGTCCTTGAATGTTTTTTGCTGTGTATTTGCACTTCTGTGACCTTCTTGTAGAATTCCGGTTGTGAATGTGGGTCAGGCAGCTGAGCTGTGATGTATTTGGACACAAAATCTGACACAGACTGATCAGAGTCCTCCTCAAACACAGGTGCACCTTCTACCCATATCAGACAGTGAATGTGTGGGCTTCCTCTGTGCTGGAACTCAACTCGGTAAAAGAAGTCAACAACGTTGCCGAGAGGCTGTGCAGGAGATAATATCAAATCTCTGAATAATGCCTCAACACGCTTATCAAACATGCGCATTGTTGTCACGGGATTGCTTCTCAGCACGTCACACTTTGCTGACCAGTCAAGCCCTTCAAAATTGACCTCCTCACCTTGCTGTCTTTTAATTGCTTCAATCACTTCCGGCCAACGCATCTCAGCTGCAGAAAACGTACAGAAGAATGTGGGAGTTCCCAACTGTCTGATCATGGCGAAAAGATCTCTTGTGGTTTTCTCCCAATAAGCTGGTGTTCCTCTCAGTGGTTGCATGAATCGGACTGCATCTTTATTTCTCACCAGCTTTTCGACCTCCCGTTTATTTTGCAGCATACCAGAAGTTATCTTTCGCCCATCTCTGGTCAGAGGCTTTCCTTTCCTTAACTGTATTGACATGCTGGATGTGGCCAAGTGTATTTCAGTCACAAACTGTGCAAAGAACAAATAGTTTGTGTCTCTGGCAAAGCGATCATCAATACAGAAAAGCCTCGTTTTGAAATAACTACTAGGTGTTACTTTAGTACGTCTCATTTCATCCAGTGTGTTTTGACCTGTAGGGAACTGCACAGGGAAAGCCATCGCCTCAAGTTTAGGTGTTTTGAAGAAGCCAACGGGACTGTTTCTTTCAGCAGGTGCAACAGAGTAGATTCCTTCACTGAAACATAAAATCTCCTCTGAAACATCACACGGCTGAAGGCATGATTCAAGGGCAAAACCACCATTAGGCATGTCACCTTCCTGTTCTGCATCATCTCTCTGCTCCTCTGGTTGTTCACCGTCACAAGACGACATGTCCATATCCTGGTCACCACCAGTCTCATTTACGGCCTCACACTGTGCACTTTTCTCACACATGTCAATCTCCATTAAATCAGCTTCATCATATTCATTCTCATCCATGGTTGCATCCTCATCATCATCATCATCATCATCATCAGGAAGTGTTGGGTCACAAAGCTCAGCCTCATCTCTGATAGTTATGTCCTGATATTGTGGATGAATGTGTTTGAGTTTATGCAGCGCCTGCACGAGTTTAGACCAGGTGACAGTCTGGAACAGCTGATGACCCCTGTAACACAATCGTCTCTTCAGCTTTACTCTCATCACTTGAGACTCACTTCTCAGTCTGGGTAACGCTTCCACTGTTTCCTGCACTTCAGACGGGACACAAACCACGTTACCATGTATGGCTCTCTGTCTTCCTTTGGGAAGAGGAATAATTTTGGCAAACGCTATGCACTTAGCTATGAGATGTCTCTCCAATATGTTGAGGTCACACAGTTCAGGTGGAATGACAGCGAGCTCCAAGTTGTTTGCGACGGTGAGTGTTGGCATGACTCCATGTTTAAGATGATTGTGGCAGGTGTGACAAATCCATTCTTCCCTCCTCTCATCAGACACATTACACAGATTTTCATTTCTGCACTCATCACAAACATGGACGTACTTTCCTGTTAGGCATGCTGCAACCATGACTGGATTTTTTACATAGTTTGACCATTTACAGGGTCTCACTTGGTTTGGAAATGATGCCTTATGACAGACGGTGCACACATAAGTGGGACCGGCTTTTATTTGTGATCTGAAAACAGATATGGCCTCTTTGATAAAACTGTTGTCAATTTCTTTCATTTGTCTATTTATCCGTCTGTATTTCCTTTTTATTTTCATGGAACATCTCATATTTTGCATACTCCTAAATGTAGGATTGTTTTTATATCTGTCTTGCATTCGTTGTCTCATTAGTTGTTTGTGTTTCTGTCTGAATTTGGCATCGTTTCTGTAACGAGAGACCAAGATTTGTTTCTGTTTCTGTCTGAATTTGGCATCGTTTCTGTAACGAGAGACCAAGATTTGTTTCTTTTTCTGTCTAAAATCTTTATTTTCCTTGTACCGGGAGGAAATGTACTCTTTCCGTTTTTGCTTAAAGTCAACATTGTCTCTTGTATTATTTATTTTCTTTTGTCTAAATTCTGGATTGTTTTGATATTTCCTGTTTACGTGGGATGTTTTTTTTGCTTTATATGCTTTATTTAAAGCATAGTTTTCCCTTTCTTTCCTTTTTTGATTTTCTTTTCTTTGTGGAGGTTTTTCTGAGACCAGTAGTAGTTTTCTCTTCATTTTTGTCCTTTTGTGTTTACTAAGCTTTGTCAATTTGCTTGATATTGCCTGTAATACAGTTTCAGATAAATCACTGACCTTTTGTTGTCTCACAGAAGATGTGAACATGTCACTGGACCCTCCTGTCAATATGTTGTCAGAGGGTTCACTGAGAACAGGGTTTATCACTTGAGCAGTCAACTCTGATTTGCTGTGAGGACCATCATGTGACGACAATGACTTGATGAGGACCTCTGATGCCGTGGAGTGAGAGGACACTGTAGGGAAAGCAGTCTCAGGTTGATCAGTGGCTGTGTTTTTAGTAGGCGAGTTTAATTCAGCTTCATCCAACAGAGGAGGTTCATCCACGGTGACAGCTGACGGTCTGCAGTCTGTGTTTGGGAGAACTTCATTCAGGTTGACTCTGTTCACATTGTAGAACTCCACAGGCTTCAACTCATAGGTACAGGAGGACGGTGTTGCCATCATTCTGTGGGCCTCCATGATCCTGTCAATCATATCACTGAGACGTGAGAATGTCACAATGACAGCAGTACCAGGAGCGCATGAACCGGGTGGTAAACCTCTGGTTGTTCTGGAGTGTGGGTCAAAGAAACCATATCTACCTGACCTGGTTCTGAATACTGCAATACATAACAGTCTCATCAACAGCAAAGCGTACTTCACATCTGATAACAAGCAGCTCAGTCCTGACTCTAGGTCCAGAAAGCTGTCGACAGCTCCAGGTAAAGGTTCTCCTAATGTGCCATACCTTGAAAGTTGAGTCATGTCCGCATAGTGTGTTGACCTACGTGCAGGAACTTCATCAGTGAGCTCATCTGTGGTCAAATAGATGTGTTTAGTGAAGGGCAGTAACATTTATGTGATATATGATACGACAACATGGCACTCACGTTGCTGCTAACCAAAATATTAATTGTCTCTCATAAATCGGCAGATTGAAAAAGGCTAGCAGGCAAATACATTGAGAAGATGGAAATGATGTTCTTTATATCATGCTCCTTAAAAGCTCAGATCAGTGTTCTGATAAACATCATTGCACTACATATTTCAGCACATTGGTTGGTTTTCTTTATCCGACCGTTCATACTGATATTTTAAAAGGCTGTTGGCCTCTCTGATTTACTTTTCTGCATGTTTCCATTTGTGTCTCGGGTCAAGATTCCACTCATCTCCGGTCAAAGCTTTCACGTCTCCCGTTTCATCTAATTGTTGACCAGCAGGTGAACGCAGTGTGTCCAAAGCCAAAGGTCTGCATCTTCACGTGAGGATTCAACTGATCTGGATCACTTTAAATCTATCAAAAACAACAGGATTTCAGCCTCTAACATTCATATAACCATCATCTATTTCCTAGAAAAACAGACTCACAGGGTGAGAATCTCACATAGAAATCTCCACACTTCCATTAAGTTATCAGGAATGACCTTTAGCTAGTCTGCACATAGCAGCTAGATGTTGACTAAGAATACCAACAGAGTTAATAAAAACATAATTGGAAGGGTGAGCCAGAGTTATGAAGCCTGGCTCAGCCTTCTGCAGCGAGGACACTTTCTTCTGCATGAATTAATTAATACCTACACACAGAAACAAGTGCTGGAAATTAAACACAACAAAGCGAAAGGCAAAATTACAAAACTGTAGTTTCTAACCCTGAAGTCACACTTTCATCTGTGCTGTTGTCATGGCAGCAGGGCCTTCAGAAAGTAGGGACGAGAAGATCTTCTCACGGAAACAACATCAACAAACCCACTCACAGTGGGCCGCTTTGAAAACATCTTCCATTTGTGGGTGAATGACACCTCACCTTTTCCAAAATATATATATATATTTTTTTAAGGCTATGATCGTCTACAAAAACAAAAGTAGGGAAAGTCCCTCTATATCCAGGGGACTCACATGAGGTCAGGAAAGTCCCTCCGCATACAGGTTGCACGATATCCATGAGGAGTCATTATAGGGTCTCGCCCTATATATAGGAGGGGTCTCGGCCCTGTATCCGCCAGCGAGGGGTCTCGGCCCTGTGTCCGCCAGCGAGGGGTCTCGGCCCTGTCCGCCAGCGAGGGGTCTCGGCCCTGTCCGCCAGCGAGGGGTCTCGGCCTTGTGTCCGCCAGCGAGGGGTCTCGGCCCTGTCCGCCAGCGAGGGGTCTCGGCCTTGTGTCCGCCAGCGAGGGGTCTCGGCCCTGTCCGCCAGCGAGGGGTCTCGGCCTTGTGTCCGCCAGCGAGGGGTCTCGGCCCTGTCCGCCAGCGAGGGGTCTCGGCCTTGTGTCCGCCAGCGAGGGGTCTCGGCCCTGTCCGCCAGCGAGGGGCTAGCGGATATAGGGCGGCGGACCTATATCCGCTAGCGAGGGGCTAGCGAGGGGCTAGCGAGGGGCTAGCGAGGGGCTAGCGAGGGGCTAGCGGAGGGGGCTAGCGGCCCCTATATCCGCTAGCGAGGGGCTAGCGAGGGGCTAGCGAGGGGCTAGCGGAGGGGGCTAGCGGCCCCTATATCCGCTAGCGAGGGGCTAGCGAGGGGCTAGCGGATATAGGGCGAGACGCCTCATGGATATCAGATCATATTTCCCAGATGCTGCATGAAGTACACAGATTATCTGATATTTCATTCACTGACAAAGTGTTGGATGCAGAAATTGACTGATTTCTCTGAAGCCAAGGTTAATGTTACTTTACAGTTTTTCTCGATTGCTAAAACACAAAACCTGGTTCCTGTAGCACAAACACCCAAACCTTTTCGTCATTCCCAGAAGCACACACACATTTCCCATAACCAAAAACACAATTCACCTGTGTCCACACATGTCTCAATATTCAAAACACTTTCTGCAAAACCTTACACAAAAGTGACCAAATAAATCATTCTTTACACTACGTGTTCATTCAGCAAACACATGCTCTCAATATAATTAACTCAAGTTATCATAACATAAACTCAGAGACAACACACTTCTCAAGGTGAAAACACTCAACCTGAAAATTGTTAACACACCAATCAGAATTGGGGGTCAATAAATAGAGCTTAGAGGCATGCTCATGTCCTTTGGAACAATGGATCCCAACCATGCAGAGGTTGAGAGACAAGAGAGAGGAAGAGGAAGAGGGAGAGGAAGAGGGAGAGGGAGAGGAAGAGGCAGAGGACAGCAAAGACAAGTAATTTCTGATGAAATCCGTGCCACTGTTGTTCATCATGTCAATGTCAATGACCACCCCAGGTTCAGGGTCCTTTTTCTGCCAGCATACTCCCCTTTTCTGAATCCAATAGAGGAATTTTTCTCAGCATGGCGGTGGAGAGTCTATGACCGCAACCCATACACACAGCACAATCTCCTGGAGGCAATGGTGAATGCATGTGAGGATATTTCTCTGGAATCTATCCAGGGTTGGATCAGACACACAAGGTGATATTTCCCACGCTGCCTGGCGAGAGAAGACATAATGTGTGAAATACTATGGCCTGACCCTGACCTGAGACAAGATCATGCTGATATTGATGCCGATGCTGATGAACCTGTATATGTGCTCAATCTGGAAGTGCTGTGAATAAACCCTATTATTGACATTTTGGTGGCAGTGTGTTGAATTAATCCCTCCTGTGTGTAACAAACACTAATGTAGTCTGTGTTTTGACAGCTTGTGTGTATTGTCTGAGGGTAAAGACTGATTGGGACCCAGAAGTTAGATGTTTGGACTGTTGGGTGTGAGTTTTTAAAATTGTGTGTGAAAATTTGAAAAAATGGTGAGTTGTTCCAGGAATTGTGTCTTAGCAATCGAGAAAAACTGTAATACTGAGAAACCCAAACTCTAAAATCAAAATTCAAGAACATGAGGCTTCTGAATAAGTGAGACCTCTGGGTTCAACGTCAGACAAAGAGTGGGTGACAGACGCGAATACAAAAAGAGGGTCAATTAAGCGGAGATGATGTCTGAGCTGATTACAGAGGCCATTTCATCCAATCATGCTGGGATGCAATAACTGTCACGTCTGTATGCTCTGAGATCAGATCTGGCTCGAATTGGGGTCCCATCAGCCGTATGACTTCATCAAGAGGCCTGGCTTGCAATAAGTTGGGATCTCAGTGAGGTGTGGACAGCATGTGGGCACAAGCAGACAAGACTTAGGTTTTGCATCATCTTCTCTCCACAAACAGAGGAGGAAAACCGAGGCTGGAGCAGAGCTGAGAATCTTCACTTAGGTTGAGTTAGTTCATTTTGCTGCGTTAGAATAAAAGCTTTTAAATAACAGGAAACGATGTTACGGGAAAAAGTGGTTCGCACCGAATAAGTGGAGCTTCATAAGCAGCAATTCTTCAATGAATAGTCTATTAAGTCTATTACAGTTTTTTTCGATCGCTAACAAGCGCTAACCCATATTTCAGATACTTTTTCTAAACTCTTAACATAGACTCACACCTACAAACCACAATTGGCCAAATGGATAATTTTCTTCTCAAAAACACATTTTGTTAAATATATACTAACTCTTCATTTCAAAATAGAACACATCTTTCTCTGCACACACTAACTTTACCAAAACACTGGAAATCTGACTCAAAATGAAATTATTCTGTCAAAGAATAACTTGTTTTCACTTCACAAGGTCCTTCCAGTCAATCAAAGTACACCAGGTTTCAAAATACTGGCTATTGCTGACATTACAAAAACTGCATAGACTTTTATGTTTCAGTTTTACAGGTATTTGCATGCAAAACATGCAATCCACTGTTTTTACACTAAATTTCTTGGTTGGGAACTGTATGTCCACATGTAATGTTCACATTCAAAAGCATTCCAGTAAAAACCAAATCAGTTTTTTTCCCTTTACTGTTTACTACAGGAGGCACAGTATAAATACTGTTTACAGTATGATAGAACAGAAAAAGTTTTACAGTATTGCTTACAGTGAACAAAATATCCATGAAACACACAAGAGCATTCTGAACAAAAAAACAAAGGCAAAAAGTATTTTTCTGTTTCTATTTCCAAAAACATCACTCCTCAAAGTCCTCCTTTTACTGTATAAGTAATGCCACTGAGTCTAAGCCAGACTGGAATCAGCTGTGGTTTGCCCAATTTACCCAACATAAATCAGCTGTGTGTCAATTATTAAATTGTTTGTTTATTATCAGCTGAGATATGTTGTTTTAGAACTGATATCATTGCAGAAGAGGTTTTTAGACTGTATCTAAGGTTTGGAATATTGTTTTTGCCATTGTGGGATGTTGTGTGTTAACATTTGTAAATAATACAAAAACAATCAATCATTTTGTTGTCTGTTAAGAAAATGTAAGCATTGTGGAAATGTGTTCACTGACTGCATATTGTTTGAAAACGACATGAAATGTGTGAATGGTATGGCCACAAAAGACCGATGCTGTGTGGTTAGGGGGTCGGTCTTTCAATCGGAGTGTCGGTGGTTTGATCCCCGGCTCCGGCAGTCTGCGTCGTTGTGTCCTTGAGCAAGACACTTAACACTTAGTTGCTCCCCGGGCGCCTCACGAGGCTGCCCACTGTTCCTTAATACTAAGGATGGGTTAAATGCAGAGAATAAATTCCATGTGAGTGTAAAAAACACACATGGCCAATAATTTAAAAAAAATAATAATTGTGTTTAGAGTTTTGAAAATGTGTCCACTGGTTGGACAAACGCTTGGTAGCGCCTGAAAAAAACTGTAATAATCTAGGAGGGAATAGCAAGCATCATAAAATAGGAGCGTTATGGGAGGTGAAATGTGTTCTGGTCTAGGTGATTCGATCACAAAGGTTGCATTGAAAAGACGAGTGTAACCACGGCCAGAGAGAGGACAGCAATCAGACAATGAGATGATGACATTTTTTACTAAATGTCAGTAACACGAACAGTTTGTGATTTGAATAACAAAGAAGAGACACAAATTGATGTTTTGTAATCTTTAGATTGGACACGCACGCACGCACACGCTCGCGCGCGCACACACACACACACACTCTCACACACACACACACACACACACACACACACACACACACACACACACACACACACACACACACACACACACACACACACACACACACACACACACACACACATGCACGTTAAGAGTTAATGATGTTGATGAATCTGTGACTTTTAAGGAGCCGTTAGAAGTATGAGCTGAGATGAGCACAAAACTCAATGCGAGTGAAGTTTTTTGAACACATGTGACCAGCTAATATTTAAATTCAAGAATATATATAAATATATATATTTTAAATTTGATAAACAGTATAACCTAATCGTATGCAACATGGATAAAATATCACATTCCATTTATTCAATTTCTTTGAATGAAATCATGCCTTTCTTTTTTTCTTTCTCAGACTGAAATTCCGAAAAACTTTCATACAATTAAAGCTGTATTTAATTCACTTCTGTATCGGTAACGTCATAGTAGGGCTGCACAATTAATTGAATATTAATCTCAATCATGATTGGGCTTCTCACAATTAAATGAACGTGATCGCCTGAGATAACAACGTCTGATTTTAGGTCATAATGGTGCAGCCCTACATCTTAGTGTATGACAAAGCGTATTTTGTTCCACTACAATAAAAGCTTCATCTTACTTGAGGAGCTCGTAGTTCTTCTCATTCAGGCGGACGCCGTTCTCACGCCAGAACTTCTCCGACTTGTGCACAGGACTCCATTCCAGGCGGCCGGACTTGAGCTCAGAGCTGTACTCATCGAATGAGCTGTTGATGAGATGAAACATAGAACATGAAAACGATTATTTTTTTCTTCCTTCAGCAAGTTAAGTGGAGAGTCCAAGGGTCACTTATTATTTTTTAACCCATCTGGTGAAGAGCTGTGATGTGAGAGATCAAACACTTCAGATCTTATCTACAGGTCACTCACACATGAAGAGAATACAGCATTCATAATAAAAAGTCTAAAAAAAATGTAAAAGAGTATAGCTTCATGAAGATCTACCAGATACATGCACAGCACTGGAATATCCTTTTCTTTGAAAGATTTGTTGCAAGCGTTTCTTTTTGCAATCTGCTCTCCCGAGCAGAGCTACTCATGGCTGAAAATAGATGGTCCGTTGTCCATGAAATGGAAGCGACCGGGTACCTGAGATCCTGCACGCTCTCTCCCAGCTTTTCCAGCAGGAACTTAATGTCCTCAGTGATGTCCTCGTCGTCATACTTCTGCTGCTCGAGGTTCTGTTGCTTCAGCACCTTGCACTGAATCATGGCCAGGGCGTACTGGAGAGTCTCCCGCTCTCCTGACTTCTCTGAGACTGCGAGCTGTTATCTGACTCTCTGCCATCACCATTGGACCAAGATGGCAGTGGTGATTAGACTCCAGAGCTGAGGGAAGCCTGAGACGCATTTTCAGGACTTGGGCGACAGTGTTTGAAAAGGTTGCTGCACAATTCATTGAGTTATCACCTAATCGTTGCAGCTCTATATGAAATAATGCAATATAGGATGTTTAAGAAAACATACATAATACAATATAATACTACTGTTCTGCCATAAAGATAACTGTATGGTGGCTATGATGTTTATTTCCATACAAGGTGTTAAGTAAATGATGTTTTAGCATGATAGGGTTGCACTGGAGTGCATTATATTTAGAGGCGTGTCTAATATTGCGGCTCAAGTGTACCTAATAAAGTGACCACTAGGTGTATATTTTCTTTACAGTTTTTCTCAATTGCTAAAACACTAAAACCCATCGGCTGAACAAAGATCTCAGTTGCCTGAACTCATTTAGTTAATTGTGCAGTCTGTTGTCAATACCTTAAACTATTTCACATGGTAAAACACAATTTGCAGATCTCACTTACACTTTTCAGCAAAACTCTAAACACATTCTCAGTCCCAAAACACATTCTGCACTCTAATGCACATGTCATCCATACTGGTAAACACAAGTGGCAAAAATCAAATACAAATAGAGAACACATGTCATTGATTAAACACAATCACTCAAAATTGATTTCACTTGTATCAAATGATGTGACACAACCAATATAAGCCAGTTCAGAGAGCAAACAGGTGGTTGAAGGTGGGAAGGAGAAATTCTGAGAATGGCCTGACCCAGCCCAAAGACAAGAAGAAGCACATTGATGACATGTTGACTCCTTGATTTGTGTCCCCTTTACTGTAGTATTGTATACTGTAGTAGGCCTACAGTGCATTGTAGGATGTATAATGTACTATAAACAAAGTGTATGGTCTTGAACATTGTGCTTTCTATTTGTTACAGTACTGACTGCTCAATAGATTTTGACTGGTTGCAGGTTCATATCAACAAAGAACAAGAATTACAGTATCACAGAGACAAAGGACACGTTTGTGAGATGCAGGGTACCGTACTGTAAAAATAGGGGTACACGGAGGAGGAAGAACAAAATAAATTGCAAAGAGCAAAGCAGAGTAGTAATTTCTGATCAATTTTGAGCTACTGTAATGGTAACATGTTTTCGTTCATCAAAAGACAATGACGGATAAATATGAAATTTGTTTTGAGATTAAAAAAAACTACTTCTCCCTGAGAACTATATGTTTTGAACAATGTGCTTTCTATTTATTGGTGTATTGTTTACTGACTGCTTGATAGTGTATATTATTTTGATCACTTTGTTCATGATTTGAGAGCAGTGTTTGATTTTGAGCACAGGTAAATCTGTTTTGAGGCGAAAGTTTCATTTTGCAAGAGGATTCAGAGGTTTTGTAAATAGTGCTTGAAGATGAGGTTTTGTGTTTACAGTTTTGAGAAAATGTGTGACCGTTTCAAGAAATGTGTCTTAGCAATCGAGAAAAACTGTAATATCCTTTAATGTAGGGCTGGGCGGTATACCGTGTCAAATGTACATAAGGTATGCATTTTTCACATACCGGCACACCGGTGTCCGGCCGTAACATTTGTTGTCACTAGCGAAGCGGTCGGCCCTATAGAAGCCCATTTCCGCCAGAAAAAAATAAAATAAAATAGAGCCAATCAGCGTTGACAAGCTCTGCGCGTCATCACTGCGTCCTGCCGGTGCTGAGTCATGGTTTACATTATAACAACAATTAATAACCCGCAACTAACGCTCTTTAACACGTTCGACAATGTGCATCACCCACAACTAATGCTCTATAACTGGGTACAACAGCACAACACAATTGTTTGTGACACATAAACAACTTTTAACCATAAAAATGTTACATTTATTAAATTTACACCGCCGAACTGCATGCTGGGTACAGCCCGCCCACTATCACAGCAAGAAGAAACTCAGTCGCTACATTAAAAAACGTAAAAGAGCGATGCAGGAGGAACAAGAGAGAGCAGAGACGCACCAACACAACGCGTTGCCCAGAGAGGAGCTGTGTCTGCTGGCTGGAGGGTTTGTAAAGTCCGACATAGTTTAGAAAACGATGTATTGCAAAGAAGCTGAACATGGAGGGCATGCATGCGGACATGCATATGACATCTGGTGGCTGCTACAGAACTCATTTAACAACTAGCGACACAACATTATTAAATTAGCTTCTGAACTTTTATTTTTATAGAGGTAGAGCATCATAGTTTGTGCCAATGACCAAGCTGCGTTACTCGACCCGCTGGTGTGAGAACGTGTTGTGCATGCATGATTTAAACTGGGCATGTGTGTCCTTTGTGAATCTCAAAAACTCATCTTTCAATCTACTTGGCACTTTTCAGCCGCACCGCGGTTCTCGACAATAATCTGGTGGCCAAGCACACGACACAGGGGCAGTTTGAGAAAACTTAAACCAAGCTTTATTACATTCTACTTATTGTGGAAATATTTCATCAGTAAATAATGCAACCTTGAAAAATAAGCATTGATTTGAGAAGGAAAATGTTACTCTATACAAACATTGCCATCACTCAGCATCAATTCTAGTGGCCAAATGGCACACTTGACCTCACAGCACAACACACACACACACACACACACACACACACACACACACACACACACACACACACACACACACACACACACACACACACACACACACACACACACACATGCATTATTGTCCGGCACAGTGAGCCATAAACGCTGAGGTTATTGTGATTCTCCGTAGATGCAGCTTCTGTCGGCAGTCTTGTTTGGATTGTCACTATGGGAACGGCTACACGTGCAGAGGGATTTGATCGATGAAGAAAGGCAACAACACTCTTTTCTCTCTCAGGGAGCTAATTTAACAATCTGCTGGGCAGATGAAGACGACAAAGACAAACCATTTGGAAGCATGAACCGGAAAACTTACCTGAAAACATCACACGATGAACCTGGACACCTTTCTAAAAGAGAGAGGAACGAAGATCAATTTAAAAACTAGAAAGAGCATTTCCTGCTGAAAATGCGTTGGAGTGCTAAAAGCTGAAGCTTAAAGCTTAAATATTTGAAAAGAATAAGTGAAAATAGCTAAATTAAGCTGAATATAGCTGATAGTTGAAAATAGCTGAATAAAGCTCAATAAAGCTGAAAATAGCAGAATATAGCTCATTACAGCTGAAAATTGCTGAATAAAGCTGAATATAGCTGATAGCTGAATATTGCTGAATACAGCTGAATATAGGTCAATAAAGCTGAAAAAAATAGAATATAGCTGTGCATTTATCAACCCTGACCCAAACCCACCCTGATAAATGCACAGGCCAAAATGTGTTGGAAATGGTGCTGAACAAATATGGTTACCTGGAAAAAAATACGACAAAATTATATTATCCAATACATTGAAAATAAAAACTTACCAAACAAATTGCCATTGTACTTACTATAAAAAATGCAACAATATTCTGTGACCTAGTATTTTTTCTAAAAGCTGATACATTTATGGACTGCTGCAGGACATGACACAGTAGACAGGGTTGTGATAACTGTAATAGGTTTTCATCACACCAGAGTGGAGACAACATTGTGGTTGAGAAATGAAGATGAGGTCCAGCAGTGTGTTCTTCTCTGTGGTTGCAGCAGTGATGACTTGTGCATACCCCCTGGCCTGAAACAGATCAAGTATTGGCTTATTTGTGTTGGAGAAGAGATTCTCGTTGAAATCACCGCAGACAATGATGGGCTGACAGTCCATGATCAAAGTCCATCAGTTTGGTAATATCTCCCAAATCTGAGGTGAGGGTCAAAGCCTGACGAACTTTCAGATTTGTCTCTCTGTTTGGTGAGAAATGGAACAAATGAATGTGCCATCTGTGGTGATGTAGAAATGTAACAGTAAACCAGTTTACTTCAGTTTAATTTCTGCAAAAACAATCAACGACAAGAATCTCACAGTTTCCTTCCTTATATATATATAATATATCCTTCCATATATTTGCAATTTTTAGATTTCACAGCACTTACCCATCCAGCTCTGCAGTCTCAATATAGCACAGTCCATAGGGCTCACTACTACAGAGGAGGAGGATGTCAGCCTGTGTGTAAAACCAATATGAAACAGTGAGCCATTCTGAATCCCCCAGAAAGAAACGTAATTGTTGACCTAAATCCTATTTCATATGAACAAGAGAGACAAAATCGAACATCCTGTAATATGAGCGACAACAAATTAAATCAAAAGCAAATCATCCAATTTGCAGAGTACTTTTACTCACAGCAACAAACTGATTATTCTCTAGTTTGATGATATCCCCCACTCGAACGTTCATCCATTTCTCATTCTGCAAACTTTGAAAAGCAAAAATAAATCAGCATTTAACCACTTAAATGTCCTTGAACACAGAGTTTTGCATTATTTGTGCATGTGATTTGGGTAGAAGGGTGGAGGGAGGAGGAGGACAGGGGGGGTCTAGGAGGTTGGAAAAAATGGAGAAGAGTTTTTTGGGGTTAGAGAAAGAAGATTCAATTCTGGATTGGTAGAACAGGCTTTTGGCTGCAGAGATAGAGGCAGAGAAGGAGGCGAGAAGAGAGTGATAGGCGTGCAGGTCGTCTGCGTGTTTGGATTTTCGCCATTTCCTTTCCGATGCTCGCAAAGTGGCTCTCTGGGCACGGACCGGGTCTGACAACCACGGAGCCGGAGAGGAATTGCGAACCTTACGTGTCGTAAGAGGACAGAGAGAATCAAGAGAGGAGGACAGAGTAGAGAGGAGAGTGTCTGTGGCACAGTTAGGATGCATGAGTGAGAAAGAGTCAGTTGAACGAAGGGCTGACAGAACAGACGAGGCCAGAGAGGAGGGAGAGAGGGAGCGAATGTTGCGACGGATAGGTGCAGAGTCTGTTGCTGTGGGAGGGTTGTCAGTTCCCAAGAGTGGGAGAGAGTAGGAGATGAAGAAGTGGTCTGAGACGTGAAGTGGAGTTACTGTGAGGTTAGATGTTGCGCAGTTTCTGGTGAAAATGTAGTCAAGATGATTTCCAGCCTTGTGAGTCGGAGGTGAAGGACTGAGTGAGAGAGCGAAGGAAGATAGTAGGAGCACCAGGTCAGATGACTTCTCGGTCTGGATGTTGAAGTCGCCTAGAAGAATGAGAGGGGGGCCGTTTTCTGGGAAATTTGATAGGAGGACGTCTAATTCTTCCAAGAAGTCTCCCAGGGAACCAGGTGGACGGTAGAGAACAACAATGTTCAGTTGAACCGGATGGGTAACCGTCACAGCATGAAGCTCAAAAGACAGTGGTGTAGACAGTGGAAGCGGGTAGAGAGAAAAACTCCATTTGGGGGAGATGAGTAGACCAGTACCACCACCCCGGCCAGTGGGCCTAGGTGTGTGGCTGAAGGAGAAGGCAGAGGAGAGAGCGGCAGGGGTAGATGTGTTGTCTGGTGTGATCCAGGTCTCAGTGAGAGCCAGGAAGTCCAGAGATTGCTTGATAGCAAAGCCAGAGATGAAGTCAGCCTTGCGGTTAGCTGACTGGCAGTTCCAGAGGCCTCCTGTGACGAGGTGTTGGGTTTGTGTGGAGCGGGTGGGATGAAGAAGCACGGAAGGATTTTGATGCAAGTAAGAACGAGTCCGAGGTCTGAAGTATCTACGAGGTGATATGTACACGGGTATGGGAGGGAAGCACATTTTCACAGGGAAGTGGTAATGCTCAGCCGCCCCCGAAGACTCCAACGAAAGACTCCTAAGTCTTTATTCTCCGAGTCTTCATACGATGAGTCTTCGCTGACGCTTCAAAGCCACGCCTGCTTCTATACCGGTGTTAGCGATAATTATCTACAGCTGAGTTGACTCCGCCCCAGGTCTTTAGTGTGACGGCCACCAATCGAAAGTACTCTGGCTCAGGACAATAGCAGGGTTTCCCTTTAATCAGTGAGGTGAGAGTTTCCCAAGAACAGCTGCTTCTTGCCAAAAGTCAACAAGGACAGGATCTGTTTACCTCAAAAGTAGAAAGTAAAACCAGAGCCTAGTCCCAAGTACAGTAGGATTACAGAAGCAGACTTTAACCCTAGCTAGTTCAGTTGCGTTTAAGTCACTTGACCAAAGCAAAGTCCCGGCTCAAACAATTCAGACAGAAATGACAGTACAGATTAACAGTCTACTAGAAATAGTCTAGTAGAGATAGTTCCACAAATAGTAGAACCAATACAGCAAGTACAATAGGAATATAGCAGAGAAACCTCTTTAGAGAATGTACTCAGCCAAGATCCGTAAAACTGAGCAACAGGGCCAGCAGGTCATGGCCTTCCTTAGCTAAGAGCAGCAGGTCATGACCTTCCTTAGCTAAGAGCAGCAGGTCATGGCCTTCCTTAGCTAAGAGCAGCAGGTCATGACCTTCCTTAGCTAAGAGCAGCAGGTCATGACCTTCCTTAGCTAAGAGCAGCAGGGCATGACCTTCCTTAGCTAAGAGCAGTAGGGCATGACCTTCCTTAGCTAAGAGCAGTAGCTCACATGTACTTCTGTCTGATCCAATTACATCTGCACACTTCTAGATTAGCAAATAAAGACAATCTTTGGTACTTTCTAATTCTGTATGTCAAGCACAAGTTAAATACTAATTAAAACAATTATGCATAATTGTAATAAATATGCTCCGTAGATGCAGCTTCTGTCGGCAGTCTTGTTTGGATTGTCACTATGGGAACGGCTACACGTGCAGAGGGATTTGATCGATGAAGAAAGGCAACAACACTCTTTTCTCTCTCAGGGAGCTAATTTAACAATCTGCTGGGCAGATGAAGACGACAAAGACAAACCATTTGGAAGCATGAACCGGAAAACTTACCTGAAAACATCACAAGATGAACCTGGACACCTTTCTAAAAGAGAGAGGAACGAAGATCAATTTAAAAACTAGAAAGAGCATTTCCTGCTGAAAATGCGTTGGAGTGCTAAAAGCTGAAGCTTAAAGCTTAAATATTTGAAAAGAATAAGTGAAAATAGCTAAATTAAGCTGAATATAGTTGATAGTTGAAAATAGCTGAATAAAGCTCAATAAAGCTGAAAATAGCAGAATATAGCTCATTACAGCTGAAAATTGCTGAATAAAGCTGAATATAGCTGATAGCTGAATATTGCTGAATACAGCTGAATATAGGTCAATAAAGCTGAAAAAAATAGAATATAGCTGTGCATTTATCAACCCTGACCCAAACCCACCCTGATAAATGCACAGGCCAAAATGTGTTGGAAATGGTGCTGAACAAATATGGTTACCTGGAAAAAAATACGACAAAATTATATTATCCAATACATTGAAAATAAAAACTTACCAAACAAATTGCCATTGTACTTACTATAAAAAATGCAACAATATTCTGTGACCTAGTATTTTTTCTAAAAGCTGATACATTTATGGACTGCTGCAGGACATGACACAGTAGACAGGGTTGTGATAACTGTAATAGGTTTTCATCACACCAGAGTGGAGACAACATTGTGGTTGAGAAATGAAGATGAGGTCCAGCAGTGTGTTCTTCTCTGTGGTTGCAGCAGTGATGACTTGTGCATACCCCCTGGCCTGAAACAGATCAAGTATTGGCTTATTTGTGTTGGAGAAGAGATTCTCGTTGAAATCACCGCAGACAATGATGGGCTGACAGTCCATGATCAAAGTCCATCAGTTTGGTAATATCTCCCAAATCTGAGGTGAGGGTCAAAGCCTGACGAACTTTCAGATTTGTCTCTCTGTTTGGTGAGAAATGGAACAAATGAATGTGCCATCTGTGGTGATGTAGAAATGTAACAGTAAACCAGTTTACTTCAGTTTAATTTCTGCAAAAACAATCAACGACAAGAATCTCACAGTTTCCTTCCTTATATATATATAATATATCCTTCCATATATTTGCAATTTTTAGATTTCACAGCACTTACCCATCCAGCTCTGCAGTCTCAATATAGCACAGTCCATAGGGCTCACTACTACAGAGGAGGAGGATGTCAGCCTGTGTGTAAAACCAATATGAAACAGTGAGCCATTCTGAATCCCCCGGAAAGAAACGTAATTGTTGACCTAAATCCTATTTCATATGAACAAGAGAGACAAAATCGAACATCCTGTAATATGAGCGACAACAAATTAAATCAAAAGCAAATCATCCAATTTGCAGAGTACTTTTACTCACAGCAACAAACTGATTATTCTCTAGTTTGATGATATCCCCCACTCGAACGTTCATCCATTTCTCATTCTGCAAACTTTGAAAAGCAAAAATAAATCAGCATTTAACCACTTAAATGTCCTTGAACACAGAGTTTTGCATTATTTGTGCATGTGATTTGGGTTTTCAGAAGTTAGACAAAGCATCTAAATGAGAAAGACAGAGGATAAAGTACCTTCCCTTGATGAGAACCTGAGACTGGCGATTGTTGACTTGCTGGTCGCTCTTATGTCTGAACTGGAATTAAAAAAAGGGGTAATAATTCCACCATGTAAGTAAAAAGAGAAGCATTTAAAGAGGTGTAAAAGATGAATAGATGCGCTAACATAGTCATCTGCGGCGTCCTTCACGGCTGTGATCACCAGCACCAACACCAAAGGCACGATGGTTGTGAACCACGACAGAGAGGAAATTTCTGGAATTAACTAAATAAAAGAAAAGCAGATTAGCTCACTTAGTTTCACACAATCCCTCTCTAAAGAATGACATTCATGAACACAAATATATTCCAAATCACGTCTCCTACCTGCAGTATCAACAGCACTAAGAAGTAAGCGTTGGCCACCCTCTGGAACTGCTCAAACAAGTTTATGGGCAGAAAGGTGAAGACGTTGTACTTTGAGGTTTTGATGTGATTATCCTGAAGAATCGGCATATTCAGAAATAGCACAAATTAAATTAACACAGCTTTCACTTGTGAGTACAGTAAACCTGGTGTGATTCAGAGGTCTACTTACAGCATAAGAGAAGTTGTCATTGTAGTCCCGCATGTTGGCTTTTACGTGGCGTTCTTTCTCTACAAACAGAGAACATTACATTTAGCTGACGCTTTTATCCAAAGCGACTTACATGATATACAGTAGACCATAGACACAGCAACGGTGAGCAATGAGGGTTAAGTGTCTTACTCAAGGACACAACGACTCAGACTGCCGGAGCCGGGGATCGAACCACCGACCCTCTGATTGCAAGACCGACTTGCTAACCACTGAGCCACAGTCGCCCATTGTTACACACATTGATATCAGGGGACAAGATAATTAAAGTGCATAAAAAAGAATGCAATGCTTTTTTTTTTTTTAACTATAGCAGTGAGATTTCTCACCAAAAGTAGCATCTGTGCTGTCAAATGTAATGTACAGGGTTAAGTGAAAGCCCTCAGGAGGTCTCAACAAAAACAATGTAGGTTTCATTTTATATTTCAAATGGAAGAGGACATGACGCTCCCTCTTTTCTTCCAGTAGGCCCACTTTTTAATAAATGACTATACAACTGCAATTAATATGGCAGATCAAATGGAATTGATCATATTGAGATACTGAGGTGATAATTGTAAAGTCTCGTCTGATGTAAAGATATATGATATACGTATATGAGACAAGATATGTCTCCTGATCACTTGTATATGGCTCCGCTCTGGTAGGCAATACTTTCCAGTTACCTTTATTTTCTTTCACACAGCATCATTCACCATATCATATATTATCTTATGACATGATTATGAGGTTCATAGCTTTTGTTTATGCCTATGAACCCACCAAATATGGATTTTTGCTCAAAAGAAAAGAAAAAATAGGTACATTTCATGGGTTTGAACAAATGCAGCTGTAAGTGTGGCATCAGCACTCTGTCAGAACTTGCCCTTTTAGCCCAAGAACTGTTCTGCAAGTACTTCCTTTAGCATTCAGGTCATGGATCCTTTGCCAAGGTGATGCATTATGGCTCATCAACACCTCGTCTGGAATCAACAGATCTAGCAGCACACCGCTCTGTTGTTTCCAGACGAGGTTAAATCATTAATGAATTATGCATAACACACATGCACAGAGCTGCAACAAGATAGACCTTCTCACACAACAGACTGGCCTCATCCTGCTATCAGCTACTATGACAATGAATTATTAAGAAAGCCGTTGGTCTGCTTAAACATCTAATTAGAAGATGTGTAAATACAATATTGTTATTCTATTAAAGCGCAACGTTTTTTCTTTTCTTGAGTAAGATTGGAAGTTCGAGCAGCTTACAAATAAATGATTAATTCGTGCTTCAGGAAATAATGCCGACCATAATTCTCTGAGTCTATCATCGATACAGGAAGCTTTTAGATGATCCGTTTCTGTAATGATTCTTTCCAAAAAGATGGCAACACAACAGTTGAATTTAAAGTTCCCCTTTCATTCTTTTGAGGGAATGCATATGTACAACTGTATATTTTAAATTGTGTATTTTTTCTAAAATGTACACACTTCAACCCTGCAAACGGTTACCAAACCAATTGTTCCTGTTGTCCTCTCCAGCGTTTTAGAAAATGTCTTACCGATGTGAGTATTTCTCCTCCAGAATGACATCTTCTCCAGGGACTTCCCGAGCGCTTCCCTAAATGTGACGCAATCAGAGGTGGAGTAATGAAAATATTTATAGAGCACTTTTCTTGCAAGAGATGAAGATAAATAATAAATATTAATATGCACCACATTAATGCAGGACTTTCACTTGTAAAAAATTACTTTTACGTTGGTATTTCTAGGATCTCAGTGCTTCTGCGTCACTGTATTTATTAAAGTGTACTTTGTACAATTCACTTTACTTAAATATGTTTTGCTAGTCACTTTACAGATGGAAAATGTACCTGTAAAACATCCTGAATTGAGTCAATGAAATCTGATGCTTTATTAGTTGGAGTGCTTCAGCATGAAGCACCCAACTATTGTTCTTCGAATCTTTATTATTCTATTTCTTCCGTTTTTTTTTCCGTTTTTTTGAAAGGTTTCTCCTCCTTCATATGGTCAGCTACAGAAACTCTTCAAATATTACAAAAAATTCAGCTCCTTCAGGAGAGGGGTGCTATGACCTTTCATATTTTTAACTTTTCAACTTTTCTTAATATTAATCTTTTTATGCGTTTTTTTTAACATGGGATTCCTATGGAGAAAATCCTCAACTTTAACAGCTTATAGGTTCAGCATACTTTCAGCTAAAGATACCATTTCAACTTTAAAATGTAGACATATTTTTCATCTATGACTGCATATTTTTAAATATTTTCTATCTTTTAAGAATTTTAAACTATGAATTTTTGAATTTATTAAATATCTCTCCCTACGGCAGAGCTGTGCTTCTCCAATCGCCATGGTAACCATGGCGCGTGTGGGTTTTTTGTCTTTGATGTTCGCTCTGTCTTTGATCTATATTGAGCTATTTTCAGCTTAATTTAGCAATTTTCTTTTCACTTATTCTTCTCAAATATTTAAGCTTTAAGCTTCAGCTTTTAGCACTCCAACGCATTTTCAGCAGGAAATGCTCTTTCTAGTTTTAGTTGTATTTACCCGAAAATACATTACAAGTTATAACGGAGTATTTTTACATAAAGGATCTGAATACTTCTTCCACCACTGGAGGAAACACTAATAACCATCGACATGAAAAAGAGCAGAGAAAGTATATTGCAGGGAGTTAACGTGTGTGTGTGTGTGTGTGTGTGTGTGTGTGTGTGTGTGTGTGTGTGTAATAAACTATACTTTGGTGATACATCTCTGAGGCAACAGAACAATCAACTTGGTGTCTTGTTTCTTTTCCGTTCAGTGAAGCAACTTTAATTAAAGTATAGGTGAAAGCAGCAGCAGGTGTTTCCCCACTGAACTGTCTCCTTGGCAAACGTTCCCAGGTGGGCAACACAAAGCTTCCTGTGAGTCTAACCTTACCTACTAATGTTTATCTCATTTTCAAAAGAAATACAGTACATGTTTGTAAAGAATAAATGGTGGTTTCTTACCTTAAGTTTGTCACAGGTGCAGTCTAGTTTTGTCTCCATGTATCCTGTCATTTATTTATTAAGCACCACATTCCGCAGAATTGTTCGCTTTAAACGTCGTTTTCCTCCTTTCGAATAAAGAAATAATAAACATGGATGTACTCGAGACAACAAAGCCTGGAGAGAAGAACAAGAAAACAGCAGAAGGTGCAGGCTGTGAAAATGACTGTGAGCAGGAAACAATGAGCAATCACGATATTCCGAGAGATATCCGCCAACTGATGATCACACAATGAGAGCGACGACATGGAGCTGAGGCTGCAAACGGACATGCGGTGTGAGTGTGCGTGTGTGCCAACCTGATCTCACAGAAATACGTGAAATGAACACGTTCCCTTAACCCCAATATGCGTGGTGTCGGCACGTAATGTGTTGAAATTACGTGTGGGTACCACGTAAACGACACCCATACAAAGTCAATGAGGCTCATTTACGTGGTGGACACACGTATTCCCTGATTCAAATAAACGTCCTCCTTTTATAATGTATTAGGTTCAACAACGTCACGCAGTGGGCGGTGGTAAATGTTGTTTTGTAGTTTACGAAACGTCCTCCTTTTATAATTTATTATAGTGAGTTAGTTGCGATTTTTCTTGTCTAAATAACAGTACATTGTTTGAAATAGATTGTTTCCTTTACGTTATTAAACCCTCTACGATATTTTATTATTCTCAAATGTATTTTCTGTCACCGCAGTGAATATTATTAGGCCTATTAATAATTATACTTATGAATCAGAAGACTTTCAGTGGTTACCACGACAACGATACGTCACGTTACGCTGGGCGCATTCAAAGCAGGTATCCCATATCCCACAATGCAACGCGGTCATTAATTCAGAGACTCTGACAGCGATCAGCGGGTCTTTAACGCCATTATCGCTTCAATGTTCATATATATATAATCTGTGATTTTATCACCAGCAACAACACGTTGCTCAGTTTTCTTCAGTAAGTTATGCACCGTAATAACATTTTAAAAAAACAGCTTTCCGAAAGAAAAAAATAAAATAAAATAGAGCCAGTCAGCGTTGACAAGCTCTGCGCGTCATCACTGCGTCCTGCCGGTGCTGAGTCATGGTTTACATTATAACAACAATTAATAACCCGCATCTAACGCTCTTTAACACGTTCGACAATGTGCATCACCCACAACTAATGCTCTATAACTGGGTACAACAGCACAACACAATTGTTTGTGACACATAAACAACTTTTAACCATAAAAATGTTACATTTATTAAATTTACACCGCCGAACTGCATGCTGGGTACAGCCCGCCCACTATCACAGCAAGAAGAAACTCAGTCGCTACATTAAAAAACGTAAAAGAGCGATGCAGGAGGAACAAGAGAGAGCAGAGACGCACCAACACAACGTGTTGCCCAGAGAGGAGCTGTGTCTGCTGGCTGGAGGGTTTGTAAAGTCCGACATAGTTTAGAAAACGATGTATTGCAAAGAAGCTGAACATGGAGGGCATGCATGCGGACATGCATATGACATCTGGTGGCTGCTACAGAACTCATTTAACAACTAGCGACACAACATTATTAAATTAGCTTCTGAACTTTTATTTTTATAGAGGTAGAGCATCATAGTTTGTGCCAATGACCAAGCTGCGTTACTCGACCCGCTGGTGTGAGAACGTGTTGTGCATGCATGATTTAAACTGGGCATGTGTGTCCTTTGTGAATCTCAAAAACTCATCTTTCAATCTACTTGGCACTTTTCAGCCGCACCGCGGTTCTCGACAATAATCTGGTGGCCAAGCACACGACACAGGGGCAGTTTGAGAAAACTTAAACCAAGCTTTATTACATTCTACTTATTGTGGAAATATTTCATCAGTAAATAATGCAACCTTGAAAAATAAGCATTGATTTGAGAAGGAAAATGTTACTCTATACAAACATTGCCATCACTCAGCATCAATTCTAGTGGCCAAATGGCACACTTGACCTCACAGCACAACACACACACACACACACACACACACACACACACACACACACACACACACACACACACACACACACACACACACATGCATTATTGTCCGGCACAGTGAGCCATAAACGCTGAGGTTATTGTGATTCTCCGTAGATGCAGCTTCGGTCGGCAGTCTTGTTTGGATTGTCACTATGGGAATGGCTACACGTGCAGAGGGATTTGATCGATGAAGAAAGGCAACAACACTCTTTTCTCTCTCAGGGAGCTAATTTAACAATCTGCTGGGCAGATGAAGACGACAAAGACAAACCATTTGGAAGCATGAACCGGAAAACTTACCTGAAAACATCACACGATGAACCTGGACACCTTTCTAAAAGAGAGAGGAACGAAGATCAATTTAAAAACTAGAAAGAGCATTTCCTGCTGAAAATGCGTTGGAGTGCTAAAAGCTGAAGCTTAAAGCTTAAATATTTGAAAAGAATAAGTGAAAATAGCTAAATTAAGCTGAATATAGTTGATAGTTGAAAATAGCTGAATAAAGCTCAATAAAGCTGAAAATAGCAGAATATAGCTGATTACAGCTGAAAATTGCTGAATAAAGCTGAATATAGCTGATAGCTGAATATTGCTGAATACAGCTGAATATAGGTCAATAAAGCTGAAAAAAAATAGAATATAGCTGTGCATTTATCAACCCTGACCCAAACCCACCCTGATAAATGCACAGGCCAAAATGTGTTGGAAATGGTGCTGAACAAATATGGTTACCTGGAAAAAAATACGACAAAATTATATTATCCAATACATTGAAAATAAAAACTTACCAAACAAATTGCCATTGTACTTACTATAAAAAATGCAACAATATTCTTTGACCTAGTATTTTTTCTACTCAGCTGATACATTTATGGACTGCTGCAGGACATGACACAGTAGACAGGGTTGTGATAACTGTAATAGGTTTTCATCACACCAGAGTGGAGACAACATTGTGGTTGAGAAATGAAGATGAGGTCCAGCAGTGTGTTCTTCTCTGTGGTTGCAGCAGTGATGACTTGTGCATACCCCCTGGCCTGAAACAGATCAAGTATTGGCTTATTTGTGTTGGAGAAGAGATTCTCGTTGAAATCACCGCAGACAATGATGGGCTGACAGTCCATGATCTCCAATGAGTCCAGAAGGCTCCCCAGGTTGGACAGGAATGATCTCACACTGTAGTTTGGAGGTCTGTACACAGCTGAAATCAGTGCACTTACTGGGGCTTCAACCTTTAAAACCACAAACTCAAGATCAGTTACATTATGCAAGTACTGTTTTTCACACACTTGAATATGGGTTTTCACATAAACAGCAACTCCGCCACCACCTCTGTCGGCCATTTGAGGAACATTTGTGTACGACAGGTGTCTGTTGGCATAGATTTTCCTCTCATCCAGATCCAGCATGTGCAGGCCACTGAGAGAGGTCACTCTACTGAGAGCTACATAAGCCATGCCAGGTTCAAAAATGTGTTTTAGTGAGACTACAGCTGATGTACGTGTCATACCTTGAACCTTGTGTATCGTACAAGCAAAGGCAAGTCTAACAGGAAACTGTCTGCGTACCACTCCCTTCTGTTTCAGATTCTCCTCTGCTCTCTCTATGTACACTAGATCGTCAGGTCTGCCTGGTGGTCTGTTACCGTAATTCCTTCCAGCAGTTACATCATCCATCTTGAGTCCAAGCATAGTGACATGTGCAACATCACTTTGTTCTGAGGTTATTACCCTGACGAGAGTAGCAAACGATCCATTTACCAACCCTTGAGACACGTCTATGTTTCTGGTGAGCATGACTCGAGCACCTTCAGCTACGTTTAGCGTATCTGCAAACTCATTTCTGTTACCTTTATATGGTTTGTCTTGTCGAGCCATTCTTCCAGTTCGTGGGTCCTTCTTGTAGTCATCGGCATCAATCTTGGTGATATGAGAATGGAGCAGAGCTAATGTTGCTGAGTTGTGTGAATCAACCTGTTTATTAGTTGCAAAGATGTGCAGAACATCAACTGGACATCGCGATGGTTCTGTGATGGTCTGTGACAATAAGGCTCTGTCTGCTTCAGACAACTCATCTGACTTTCCTTTCACACGGATCCGGTTCAACATCTCTGCAAAGGCAACATCATCCTTCTGACGCATAATCTCAGTGAGAGTGATCATCTGAAAGTTTTCCTGCCATAGGTCAATCTCACCTGGCTGATACACACAGAGGGTCTTGGGCTGTCGCACTGGTGGTAGTTGATAAAAGTCTCCAACAGCTATTACTGACATTGCTCCAAAGGGTCTGTGACTGCCTTTGATCTGTTTCAGTCTTGCATCCACATAAGCAAATAAGGGCTTTGACACCATGGACACTTCATCGATGATGAGGATTTCAGCATTTATAAGTTCTGATCGGACTTCATCCAGTTGGTTGCCAAGTCCTTGAAATGGAGGTTTCAGACTTCGTGGGAGCTTGAGCAGAGAGTGCAATGTTGTGCCTGATATATTAAAGGCTGCAGTTCCAGTGAAAGCAGTCAACAGGACAATGGGGTTTGAAATGTCGGCCTCCTCAGACTGTCTCGGCAGTTTGCACAGTATCTTAGATGCCTCGGAGTAGATGCATTTGATGAGATGTGACTTTCCTGTTCCAGCACCACCATTGATGTAAAAGAAAAACTGCTCAGGATTTGGGCCACAGACGCGCTTTAAGCACCAGTCTCTAACTGCATAGAATACACATGCTTGTTTCTGGTTCAGGTTCTGATACATCTGCCGTAACAGTGTGGGGTCTAATACAGGGGGCTCTCTGACGGCTCTGGCTTCTGTTACAGCATTAGCCTGATTACTGTATTCTGGGACATTCTCTTGTACATTTTCAGGATCTGGCTCTCTTGCCTCCAGTTCTTCTACACATTCCAACCTGACCATTTCAGATTCTGGAGCCAGATTACACCATTCATCAATCATGCCTCTGTTCTGTTCAAATTCTTCCACTGCATTCTCAATCTCGTCACTGTTTTTCTCATATTTATCTCGGTTTCGTTTCACAATGTGTCTGACATACTCAGGATGTTCAGAACCTCGTAGTTGAACACAGCAACTTTTATAGAAGGACTCGTACGTGGGGAAACACGGTCTTTTCAGTTCCTGGTCAGATCGGTGAGGAAGGTACAGTTTCACTAATGTGCCATAGAATTTCTCAGGGTATTTTTCCTGTGAGCAGCGGTAAAATCTGATGATTGCAGGCTTATCGTTTTTACACTTTTGCACAAATCCCATCTCATTGAGGAGGGGCAACACATCTTTACCTTGTTTCTGTTGTCCATAGACAATTCTGCAAGTAGCTGCAAAATCAGCCAAACACATCTCCTCAAACTCTGGTGTTTCAGGTCTGGCTTTGTATTTGTCAGTCAGAGATGTCATCCACACATTTAGACTTTCTGAAGTCGTGTTCTCCAGGTAAGACATGGGACGACTCATTTTCAGTGCATTGTCATCTGTCGGTATGAATATGACACCACGTGAACACTTCTTCATGTTAATGCCACATGCACGAGTCACACACTCCTGAGCACTGATCTCTCTCTTTTTAGAGTACGCCTGCATGATTTCCCTCATTTCATCACATTCATTGACGTTGTCTCTGGTGGAGTTTGCAATGACTGTTTTGAGGTACTCCGAAAGTCCAGATTCTTTTTTGGTTATGTAGCTGGTGAGATACATGATGCACGAATATGCATTGAGAATATAACTTACATCAATATTGGCATTCCAGGCTTCAAGTAGATGTGGATTATATCCATTTACCCAGCAGTCTTTTGGCTCTCGTTTCAGTATCACCGCATTGGATTTGTTGATCATATTGAGGCATTGTTCATACTCATCGAGTGTTAAGTTGCATTTAGCGAGGAGCTGCTGCAAACTGAGTGAGGCAGTTTCAGGTTCATTCAGCAACAAGTTCAGTGGTTGGAGCTTTGACTTTGCTATTTGCACTTGGACGGTCTCACCAGGTCTTGTTATGAATGTGTTTCTGGCAGGCGGTTTGGGAAATCCAAATCTGCAACCAGAGCTGGCACTTCTGAAACATGTCCTTGAATGTTTTTTGCTGTGTATTTGCACTTCTGTGACCTTCTTGTAGAGTTCCGGTTGTGAATGTGGGTCAGGCAGCTGAGCTGTGATGTATTTGGACACAAAATCTGACACAGACTGATCAGAGTCCTCCTCAAACACAGGTGCACCTTCTACCCATATCAGACAGTGAATGTGTGGGCTTCCTCTGTGCTGGAACTCAACTCGGTAAAAGAAGTCAACAACGTTGCCGAGAGGCTGTGCAGGAGATAATATCAAATCTCTGAATAATGCCTCAACACGCTTATCAAACATGCGCATTGTTGTCACGGGATTGCTTCTCAGCACGTCACACTTTGCTGACCAGTCAAGCCCTTCAAAATTGACCTCCTCACCTTGCTGTCTTTTAATTGCTTCAATCACTTCCGGCCAACGCATCTCAGCTGCAGAAAACGTACAGAAGAATGTGGGAGTTCCCAACTGTCTGATCATGGCGAAAAGATCTCTTGTGGTTTTCTCCCAATAAGCTGGTGTTCCTCTCAGTGGTTGCATGAATCGGACTGCATCTTTATTTCTCACCAGCTTTTCGACCTCCCGTTTATTTTGCAGCATACCAGAAGTTATCTTTCGCCCATCTCTGGTCAGAGGCTTTCCTTTCCTTAACTGTATTGACATGCTGGATGTGGCCAAGTGTATTTCAGTCACAAACTGTGCAAAGAACAAATAGTTTGTGTCTCTGGCAAAGCGATCATCAATACAGAAAAGCCTCGCTTTGAAATAACTACTAGGTGTTACTTTAGTACGTCTCATTTCATCCAGTGTGTTTTGACCTGTAGGGAACTGCACAGGGAAAGCCATCGCCTCAAGTTTAGGTGTTTTGAAGAAGCCAACAGGACTGTTTCTTTCAGCAGGTGCAACAGAGTAGATTCCTTCACTGAAACATAAAATCTCCTCTGAAACATCACACGGCTGAAGGCATGATTCAAGGGCAAAACCACCATTAGGCATGTCACCTTCCTGTTCTGCATCATCTCTCTGCTCCTCTGGTTGTTCACCGTCACAAGACGACATGTCTTGGGGGCGACTGTGGCTCAGTGGCTAGCAAGTCAGTCTTTCAATCAGAAGGTCGGTGGTTCAAACCCCGGCTCAGCCAGTCCATGTCGTTGTGTCCTTGAGCAAGACACTTAACCCTAATTGCTCACCGTTGCTGTGTCTACGGTTTACTGTATATCATGTAAGTCGCTTTGGATAAAAGCGTCAGCTAAATGAAATGTAATGTAATGTCCATATCCTGGTCACCACCAGTCTCATTTACGGCCTCACACTGTGCACTTTTCTCACACATGTCAATCTCCATTAAATCAGCTTCATCATATTCATTCTCATCCATGGTTGCATCCTCATCATCATCATCATCATCAGGAAGTGTTGGGTCACAAAGCTCAGCCTCATCTCTGATAGTTATGTCCTGATATTGTGGATGAATGTGTTTGAGTTTATGCAGCGCCTGCACGAGTTTAGACCAGGTGACAGTCTGGAACAGCTGATGACCCCTGTAACACAATCGTCTCTTCAGCTTTACTCTCATCACTTGAGACTCACTTCTCAGTCTGGGTAACGCTTCCACTGTTTCCTGCACTTCAGACGGGACACAAACCACGTTACCATGTATGGCTCTCTGTCTTCCTTTGGGAAGAGGAATAATTTTGGCAAACGCTATGCACTTAGCTATGAGATGTCTCTCCAATATGTTGAGGTCACACAGTTCAGGTGGAATGACAGCGAGCTCCAAGTTGTTTGCGACGGTGAGTGTTGGCATGACTCCATGTTTAAGATGATTGTGGCAGGTGTGACAAATCCATTCTTCCCTCCTCTCATCAGACACATTACACAGATTTTCATTTCTGCACTCATCACAAACATGGACGTACTTTCCTGTTAGGCATGCTGCAACCATGACTGGATTTTTTTACATAGTTTGACCGTTTACAGGGTCTCACTTGGTTTGGAAATGATGCCTTATGACAGACGGTGCACACATAAGTGGGACCGGCTTTTATTTGTGATCTGAAAACAGATATGGCCTCTTTGATAAAACTGTTGTCAATTTCTTTCATTTGTCTATTTATCCGTCTGTATTTCCTTTTTATTTTCATGGAACATCTCATATTTTGCATACTCCTAAATGTAGGATTGTTTTTATATCTGTCTTGCATTCGTTGTCTCATTAGTTGTTTGTGTTTCTGTCTGAATTTGGCATCGTTTCTGTAACGAGAGACCAAGATTTGTTTCTGTTTCTGTCTGAATTTGGCATCGTTTCTGTAACGAGAGACCAAGATTTGTTTCTTTTTCTGTCTAAAATCTTTATTTTCCTTGTACCGGGAGGAAATGTACTCTTTCCGTTTTTGCTTAAAGTCAACATTGTCTCTTGTATTATTTATTTTCTTTTGTCTAAATTCTGGATTGTTTTGATATTTCCTGTTTACGTGGGATGTTTTTTTTGCTTTATATGCTTTATTTAAAGCATAGTTTTCCCTTTCTTTCCTTTTTTGATTTTCTTTTCTTTGTGGAGGTTTTTCTGAGACCAGTAGTAGTTTTCTCTTCATTTTTGTCCTTTTGTGTTTACTAAGCTTTGTCAATTTGCTTGATATTGCCTGTAATACAGTTTCAGATAAATCACTGACCTTTTGTTGTCTCACAGAAGATGTGAACATGTCACTGGACCCTCCTGTCAATATGTTGTCAGAGGGTTCACTGAGAACAGGGTTTATCACTTGAGCAGTCAACTCTGATTTGCTGTGAGGACCATCATGTGACGACAATGACTTGATGAGGACCTCTGATGCCGTGGAGTGAGAGGACACTGTAGGTAAAGCAGTCTCAGGTTGATCAGTGGCTGTGTTTTTAGTAGGCGAGTTTAATTCAGCTTCATCCAACAGAGGAGGTTCATCCACGGTGACAGCTGACGGTCTGCAGTCTGTGTTTGGGAGAACTTCATTCAGGTTGACTCTGTTCACATTGTAGAACTCCACAGGCTTCAACTCATAGGTACAGGAGGACGGTGTTGCCATCGTTCTGTGGGCCTCCATGATCCTGTCAATCATATCACTGAGACGTGAGAATGTCACAATGACAGCAGTACCAGGAGCGCATGAACCGGGTGGTAAACCTCTGGTTGTTCTGGAGTGTGGGTCAAAGAAACCATATCTACCTGACCTGGTTCTGAATACTGCAATACATAACAGTCTCATCAACAGCAAAGCGTACTTCACATCTGATAACAAGCAGCTCAGTCCTGACTCTAGGTCCAGAAAGCTGTCGACAGCTCCAGGTAAAGGTTCTCCTAATGTGCCATACCTTGAAAGTTGAGTCATGTCCGCATAGTGTGTTGACCTACGTGCAGGAACTTCATCAGTGAGCTCATCTGTGGTCAAATAGATGTGTTTAGTGACTCGTTTCCTGATCTCTCTATACATTGTGTTACCTTTATCCAAAACAAGGTCGAGGTCTGCTCTGGTGATGTTTTCATTCTCATGAAGGAATGCAAGAAAGGTTAGTGAGTTACAGGTGCACTGCTGATTTCTGCTTGTTCCGTATTTAATAGAAGCCTGGCTGTGGGATGCACTTACATATTGTTCAGAAGGCTGATCTCCCAGGTTTACACAGTCTGCATTAGAAGGCCCTGCTGCACGTGGATCATCACTGGGTTGTCCTCTCTTACAATATCTGCATAAGATGCCTGTTGTACACATGCAGTATCAGGCTGACCTCCCGGTTTCACACTTCCAGCATAAGACGCTGCAGACATCTTTACCTCTCCATTGTTCTGAGGACCAACACATTCTGCTTCTTCAGTCATTTCACAGTGATTCTCCTTGGACCTCTGCCAGCGCAGGCTCTGAGCTTGTGACCTCTTACCCTTCCTTGGCATTGTTGTAACGTTTCAAAACCACAAATTATAAATTATTATAAATTATTAAAATTGTGTGAAGTCAAATGTGAAGATAGTTGCACAAACCTTTGGGTACAAACTACAGTTCTCCAAAGAAAATGGCTAAATTAAGCTGAAAATAGCTCAATATAGATCAAAGACAGAGCGAACATCAAAGACAAAAAAAACCCACGCACCATGGTTACCATGGCGATTGGAGAAGCACAGCTCTGCCTCGTAGGGAGAGATATTTAATAAATTCAGAAATTCATAGTTTAAAATTCTTAAAAGATAGAAAATATTTAAAAATATGCAGTCATAGATGAAAAATATGTCTACATTTTAAAGTTGAAATGGTATCTTTAGCTGAAAGTATGCTGAACCTATAAGCTGTTAAAGTTGAGGATTTTCTCCATAGGAATCCCATGTTAAAAAAAAGCATAAAAAGATTAATATTAAGAAAAGTTGAAAAGTTAAAAATATGAAAGGTCATAGCACCCCTCTCCTGAAGGAGCTGAATTTTTTAATATTTGAAGAGTTTCTGTAGCTGAACATATGAAGGAGGAGAAACCTTTCAAAATACGTACGGAAGAAATAGAATAATAAAGATTCGAAGAACAACAGTTGGGTGCTTCATGCTGAAGCACTCCAACTAATAAAGATTCGAAGAACAATAGTTGGGTGCTTCATGCTGAAGCACTCCAACTAATAAAGATTCGAAGAACAATAGTTGGGTGCTTCATGCTGAAGCACTCCAACTAATGATGTATACACAATAGAAAACATAGGTGGGGGGGGCGGCCATGGGGCCGAGACCATTGTCATCATCGACCCCTCGCTGTCAGCGAGGGGTCTCAGGCCCATTTCGGCCATAGGGCTCTCGACCCCTCGCTATCAGCGAGGGGTCCCGTCCCCATGTCCGGCATAGGGCTCTCGGCCCCTCGCTATCAGCGAGGGGTCCCGTCCCCATGTCCGGCATAGGGCTCTCGGCCCCTCGCTATCAGCGAGGGGTCCCGTCCCCATGTCCGGCATAGGGCTCTCGGCCCCTCGCTATCAGCGAGGGGTCCCGTCCCCATGTCCGGCATAGGGCTCTCGGCCCCTCGCTATCAGCGAGGGGTCCGGTCCCCATGTCCGGCATAGGGCTCTCGGCCCCTCGCTATCAGCGAGGGGTCCCGTCCCCATGTACGGCATAGGGCTCTCGGCCCCTCGCTATCAGCGAGGGGTCCCGTCCCCATGTCCGGCATAGGGCTCTCGACCCCTCGCTATCAGCGAGGGGTCGAGAGCCCCATAGCGGATATAGGGCGAGACTACTCCTATATATAGGGCGAGACCCTATAATGACTCCTCATGGATATCGTGCGACCTGTATGCGGAGGGACTTTCCTGACCTCATGTGAGTCCCCTGGATATAGAGGGACTTTCCTGACCTCATGTGAGTCCCCTGGATATAGAGGGACTTTCCCTACTTTTGTTTTTGTAGACGATCATAGCCTTAAAAAAATATATATATATTTTGGAAAAGGTGAGGTGTCATTCACCCACAAATGGAAGATGTTTTCAAAGCGGCCCACTGTGAGTGGGTTTGTTGATGTTGTTTCCGTGAGAAGATCTTCTCGTCCCTACTTTCTGAAGGCCCTGCTGCCATGACAACAGCACAGATGAAAGTGTGACTTCAGGGTTAGAAACTACAGTTTTGTAATTTTGCCTTTCGCGCTGCTTTTACAAGTTTTGCGGAACTATATGGAAGAAGTGATGGAATATAATTGCGGATTTTGCCGGTTTTAGTCCATCAGCTGTTGAGTCACTCGGCCCTCAGAGCCCAGACAGAAACACAAGTCCACAGTTTTCATGGAAATCGGTCCGTGTACGTTTTATTCGTCTGTTTTTTGGTTCATTCGAAAAAACGAAAATACGGAAATACCATCGTTTCTTCGTTTTCTGTTTCATACCAAAAACGGGAAAACGGAAAAGCACTTCCGTTTTCTCGTATTTGTCGTCTGAATCCCAAAACGAGAGAACGGAAGTGCCTAAAACAAATGTCAAAATAAAGTCTAGTGATCGATATTCTTATTTACAGTCTTCTATGCAAACACATAGATGCCGTAACGTTAGAAGAACATTCATCAATCCATATAAATAAATACACCTGGATATGTTAGCAACAGTCGGGACTACAGGCACTTTAATATTCATGTATATATGTACGTATATATTAATCAACTTTTCAATTAATCCTTGCATTGTTTAATGCAACACAGTTCGTAATATAGTTTAATCAAAGTCATTTGGGTGTGTAGAGTTGTTGCTGTTAGCCTCATATTTATATTTCCTCCTCATTGTGCTGTTTCTTGAGTCAACACAGCAGAGCCTGTATGAGACGCAGAGTAAAGAGTTTCCCCTTCCTACCAGTAGATGGCAGTATATTTGTATGCAAATGCTACATTTAGTTAAATTTACCTGTGTCTTTGTTAATTAACTAGGTTATTGATTCAGATGTATTTAATGCCTTTTCTTTCCTCTGATATTTAATGTTCATTTGCAGCATAGTTGTATGTAGTATGTATTTACTTGTTATATTTGTGTCATTTTAGAACCAAACATTCCTCCATGGAAGAGTGAGCATGTGTTGATCACAAGGCAATAAATATTGACAATTGAAAAATAAAGAGACAGTTGGTTTATTCTAATTAAGCAGCCTTCAATGGACCTCTTCAGTTACCACCCAGTCAGAGCATCACCTGTGCTTCACATTTGACCTTACTACATCATCATCATCATCATCAACATCTAACCTGTTCTGTTCTGACTCTGCTGTCAGTGTCTTAGCCCCTCTGACTAAATCACATCATCATAATGTAGCTCTTTGGTCTCAAGAAGGAGTTAGCTCTGTGTTGTGTGTGAACACTGTTTGAGGAGTTGACTATGAGTTATTGTATCAGACTGAAACATGGAGAGCATAGCTACTCTCACATTTCTAAGATATCTCATATAGTTTATAGTAGTCAAATGATTATTAGGCGTCGTTGCCTGTTTTTAGCCGCATGTCTATATCTCTGCATGTACATTTATGCAGTCATATGCATTGTATGTGTACACACTTAAAGCTGATTCTGATTATATAAATAACAATGTATTAATTGAGGTAGTTTGCTGTTCCTGTAAAACTGAGCAACAGGGCCAGCAGGTCATGGCCTTCCTTAGCTAAGAGCAGCAGGTCATGACCTTCCTTAGCTAAGAGCAGCAGGTCATGGCCTTCCTTAGCTAAGAGCAGCAGGTCATGGCCTTCCTTAGCTAAGAGCAGCAGGTCATGACCTTCCTTAGCTAAGAGCAGCAGGTCATGGCCTTCCTTAGCTAAGAGCAGCAGGTCATGGCCTTCCTTAGCTAAGAGCAGCAGGTCATGACCTTCCTTAGCTAAGAGCAGCAGGTCATGGCCTTCCTTAGCTAAGAGCAGCAGGTCATGGCCTTCCTTAGCTAAGAGCAGCAGGTCATGGCCTTCCTTAGCTAAGAGCAGCAGGTCATGACCTTCATTAGCTAAGAGCAGCAGGTCATGACCTTCCTTAGCTAAGAGCAGCAGGGCATGACCTTCCTTAGCTAAGAGCAGCAGGTCATGACCTTCCTTAGCTAAGAGCAGTAGGGCATGACCTTCCTTAGCTAAGAGCAGTAGCTCACATGTACTTCTGTCTGATCCAATTACATCTGCACACTTCTAGATTAGCAAATAAAGACAATCTTTGGTACTTTCTAATTCTGTATGTCAAGCACAAGTTAAATACTAATTAAAACAATTATGCATAATTGTAATAAATATGCTCCGTAGATGCAGCTTCTGTCGGCAGTCTTGTTTGGATTGTCACTATGGGAACGGCTACACGTGCAGAGGGATTTGATCGATGAAGAAAGGCAACAACACTCTTTTCTCTCTCAGGGAGCTAATTTAACAATCTGCTGGGCAGATGAAGACGACAAAGACAAACCATTTGGAAGCATGAACCGGAAAACTTACCTGAAAACATCACACGATGAACCTGGACACCTTTCTAAAAGAGAGAGGAACGAAGATCAATTTAAAAACTAGAAAGAGCATTTCCTGCTGAAAATGCGTTGGAGTGCTAAAAGCTGAAGCTTAAAGCTTAAATATTTGAAAAGAATAAGTGAAAATAGCTAAATTAAGCTGAATATAGTTGATAGTTGAAAATAGCTGAATAAAGCTCAATAAAGCTGAAAATAGCAGAATATAGCTCATTACAGCTGAAAATTGCTGAATAAAGCTGAATATAGCTGATAGCTGAATATTGCTGAATACAGCGGAATATAGGTCAATAAAGCTGAAAAAAATAGAATATAGCTGTGCATTTATCAACCCTGACCCAAACCCACCCTGATAAATGCACAGGCCAAAATGTGTTGGAAATGGTGCTGAACAAATATGGTTACCTGGAAAAAAATACGACAAAATTATATTATCCAATACATTGAAAATAAAAACTTACCAAACAAATTGCCATTGTACTTACTATAAAAAATGCAACAATATTCTTTGACCTAGTATTTTTTCTACTCAGCTGATACATTTATGGACTGCTGCAGGACATGACACAGTAGACAGGGTTGTGATAACTGTAATAGGTTTTCATCACACCAGAGTGGAGACAACATTGTGGTTGAGAAATGAAGATGAGGTCCAGCAGTGTGTTCTTCTCTGTGGTTGCAGCAGTGATGACTTGTGCATACCCCCTGGCCTGAAACAGATCAAGTATTGGCTTATTTGTGTTGGAGAAGAGATTCTCGTTGAAATCACCGCAGACAATGATGGGCTGACAGTCCATGATCTCCAATGAGTCCAGAAGGCTCCCCAGGTTGGACAGGAATGATCTCACACTGTAGTTTGGAGGTCTGTACACAGCTGAAATCAGTGCACTTACTGGGGCTTCAACCTTTAAAACCACAAACTCAAGATCAGTTACATTATGCAAGTACTGTTTTTCACACACTTGAATATGGGTTTTCACATAAACAGCAACTCCGCCACCACCTCTGTCGGCCATTTGAGGAACATTTGTGTACAACAGGTGTCTGTTGCGTTTGAACATGTTGTAGCCCTCTAAGTGGAGACTGTCTGCAACAAAGGAGCCTTGAAGGTGAGTTTCTGTGAGACACAAAACATCTGCAAGACACAGTTCATGATGGCTCCTGATGTCATTGATATGAGATGGCAAACCTTCTGTATTATGGTGAACAATGGTCAGAGTGTCATGTCTGCTCAATGTCTGTTGGATACGAAGAAGAGGCATCATGTCGTCCAAGCTGACTTGTCTCATGGTCTCGAGGGCTCCAGTGATTTCTGGGTTGGCATAGATTTTCCTCTCATCCAGATCCAGCATGTGCAGGCCACTGAGAGAGGTCACTCTACTGAGAGCTACATAAGCCATGCCAGGTTAAAAAATGTGTTTTAGTGAGACTACAGCTGATGTACGTGTCATACCTTGAACCTTGTGTATCGTACAATCAAAGGCAAGTCTAACAGGAAACTGTCTGCGTACCACTCCCTTCTGTTTCAGATTCTCCTCTGCTCTCTCTATGTACACTAGATCGTCAGGTCTGCCTGGTGGTCTGTTACCGTAATTCCTTCCAGCAGTTACATCATCCATCTTGAGTCCAAGCATAGTGACATGTGCAACATCACTTTGTTCTGAGGTTATTACCCTGACGAGAGTAGCAAACGATCCATTTACCAACCCTTGAGACACGTCTATGTTTCTGGTGAGCATGACTCGAGCACCTTCAGCTACGTTTAGCGTATCTGCAAACTCATTTCTGTTACCTTTATATGGTTTGTCTTGTCGAGCCATTCTTCCAGTTCGTGGGTCCTTCTTGTAGTCATCGGCATCAATCTTGGTGATATGAGAATGGAGCAGAGCTAATGTTGCTGAGTTGTGTGAATCAACCTGTTTATTAGTTGCAAAGATGTGCAGAACATCAACTGGACATCGCGATGGTTCTGTGATGGTCTGTGACAATAAGGCTCTGTCTGCTTCAGACAACTCATCTGACTTTCCTTTCACACGGATCCGGTTCAACATCTCTGCAAAGGCAACATCATCCTTCTGACGCATAATCTCAGTGAGAGTGATCATCTGAAAGTTTTCCTGCCATAGGTCAATCTCACCTGGCTGATACACACAGAGGGTCTTGGGCTGTCGCACTGGTGGTAGTTGATAAAAGTCTCCAACAGCTATTACTGACATTGCTCCAAAGGGTCTGTGACTGCCTTTGATCTGTTTCAGTCTTGCATCCACATAAGCAAATAAGGTCTTTGACACCATGGACACTTCATCGATGATGAGGATTTCAGCATTTATAAGTTCTGATCGGACTTCATCCAGTTGGTTGCCAAGTCCTTGAAATGGAGGTTTCAGACTTCGTGGGAGCTTGAGCAGAGAGTGCAATGTTGTGCCTGATATATTAAAGGCTGCAGTTCCAGTGAAAGCAGTCAACAGGACAATGGGGTTTGAAATGTCGGCCTCCTCAGACTGTCTCGGCAGTTTGCACAGTATCTTAGATGCCTCGGAGTAGATGCATTTGATGAGATGTGACTTTCCTGTTCCAGCACCACCATTGATGTAAAAGAAAAACTGCTCAGGATTTGGGCCACAGACGAGCTTTAAGCACCAGTCTCTAACTGCATAGAATACACATGCTTGTTTCTGGTTCAGGTTCTGATACATCTGCCGTAACAGTGTGGGGTCTAATACAGGGGGCTCTCTGACGGCTCTGGCTTCTGTTACAGCATTAGCCTGATTACTGTATTCTGGGACATTCTCTTGTACATTTTCAGGATCTGGCTCTCTTGCCTCCAGTTCTTCTACACATTCCAACCTGACCATTTCAGATTCTGGAGCCAGATTACACCATTCATCAATCATGCCTCTGTTCTGTTCAAATTCTTCCACTGCATTCTCAATCTCGTCACTGTTTTTCTCATATTTATCTCGGTTTCGTTTCACAATGTGTCTGACATACTCAGGATGTTCAGAACCTCGTAGTTGAACACAGCAACTTTTATAGAAGGACTCGTACGTGGGGAAACACGGTCTTTTCAGTTCCTGGTCAGATCGGTGAGGAAGATACAGTTTCACTAATGTGCCATAGAATTTCTCAGGGTATTTTTCCTGTGAGCAGCGGTAAAATCTGATGATTGCAGGCTTATCGTTTTTACGCTTTTGCACAAATCCCATCTCATTGAGGAGGGGCAACACATCTTTACCTTGTTTCTGTTGTCCATAGACAATTCTGCAAGTAGCTGCAAAATCAGCCAAACACATCTCCTCAAACTCTGGTGTTTCAGGTCTGGCTTTGTATTTGTCAGTCAGAGATGTCATCCACACATTTAGACTTTCTGAAGTCGTGTTCTCCAGGTAAGACATGGGACGACTCATTTTCAGTGCATTGTCATCTGTCGGTATGAATATGACACCACGTGAACACTTCTTCATGTTAATGCCACATGCACGAGTCACAAACTCCTGAGCACTGATCTCTCTCTTTTTAGAGTACGCCTGCATGATTTCCCTCATTTCATCACATTCATTGACGTTGTCTCTGGTGGAGTTTGCAATGACTGTTTTGAGGTACTCCGAAAGTCCAGATTCTTTTTTGGTTATGTAGCTGGTGAGATACATGATGCACGAATATGCATTGAGAATATAACTTACATCAATATTGGCATTCCAGGCTTCAAGTAGATGTGGATTATATCCATTTACCCAGCAGTCTTTTGGCTCTCGTTTCAGTATCACCGCATTGGATTTGTTGATCATATTGAGGCATTGTTCATACTCATCGAGTGTTAAGTTGCATTTAGCGAGGAGCTGCTGCAAACTGAGTGAGGCAGTTTCAGGTTCATTCAGCAACAAGTTCAGTGGTTGGAGCTTTGACTTTGCTATTTGCACTTGGACGGTCTCACCAGGTCTTGTTATGAATGTGTTTCTGGCAGGCGGTTTGGGAAATCCAAATCTGCAACCAGAACTGGCACTTCTGAAACATGTCCTTGAATGTTTTTTGCTGTGTATTTGCACTTCTGTGACCTTCTTGTAGAGTTCCGGTTGTGAATGTGGGTCAGGCAGCTGAGCTGTGATGTATTTGGACACAAAATCTGACACAGACTGATCAGAGTCCTCCTCAAACACAGGTGCACCTTCTACCCATATCAGACAGTGAATGTGTGGGCTTCCTCTGTGCTGGAACTCAACTCGGTAAAAGAAGTCAACAACGTTGCCGAGAGGCTGTGCAGGAGATAATATCAAATCTCTGAATAATGCCTCAACACGCTTATCAAACATGCGCATTGTTGTCACGGGATTGCTTCTCAGCACGTCACACTTTGCTGACCAGTCAAGCCCTTCAAAATTGACCTCCTCACCTTGCTGTCTTTTAATTGCTTCAATCACTTCCGGCCAACGCATCTCAGCTGCAGAAAACGTACAGAAGAATGTGGGAGTTCCCAACTGTCTGATCATGGCGAAAAGATCTCTTGTGGTTTTCTCCCAATAAGCTGGTGTTCCTCTCAGTGGTTGCATGAATCGGACTGCATCTTTATTTCTCACCAGCTTTTCGACCTCCCGTTTATTTTGCAGCATACCAGAAGTTATCTTTCGCCCATCTCTGGTCAGAGGCTTTCCTTTCCTTAACTGTATTGACATGCTGGATGTGGCCAAGTGTATTTCAGTCACAAACTGTGCAAAGAACAAATAGTTTGTGTCTCTGGCAAAGCGATCATCAATACAGAAAAGCCTCGCTTTGAAATAACTACTAGGTGTTACTTTAGTACGTCTCATTTCATCCAGTGTGTTTTGACCTGTAGGGAACTGCACAGGGAAAGCCATCGCCTCAAGTTTAGGTGTTTTGAAGAAGCCAACAGGACTGTTTCTTTCAGCAGGTGCAACAGAGTAGATTCCTTCACTGAAACATAAAATCTCCTCTGAAACATCACACGGCTGAAGGCATGATTCAAGGGCAAAACCACCATTAGGCATGTCACCTTCCTGTTCTGCATCATCTCTCTGCTCCTCTGGTTGTTCACCGTCACAAGACGACATGTCCATATCCTGGTCACCACCAGTCTCATTTACGGCCTCACACTGTGCACTTTTCTCACACATGTCAATCTCCATTAAATCAGCTTCATCATATTCATTCTCATCCATGGTTGCATCCTCATCATCATCATCATCATCATCAGGAAGTGTTGGGTCACAAAGCTCAGCCTCATCTCTGATAGTTATGTCCTGATATTGTGGATGAATGTGTTTGAGTTTATGCAGCGCCTGCACGAGTTTAGACCAGGTGACAGTCTGGAACAGCTGATGACCCCTGTAACACAATCGTCTCTTCAGCTTTACTCTCATCACTTGAGACTCACTTCTCAGTCTGGGTAACGCTTCCACTGTTTCCTGCACTTCAGACGGGACACAAACCACGTTACCATGGCTCTCTGTCTTCCTTTGGGAAGAGGAATAATTTTGGCAAACGCTATGCACTTAGCTATGAGATGTCTCTCCAATATGGTGAGGTCACACAGTTCAGGTGGAATGACAGCGAGCTCCAAGTTGTTTGCGACGGTGAGTGTTGGCATGACTCCATGTTTAAGATGATTGTGGCAGGTGTGACAAATCCATTCTTCCCTCCTCTCATCAGACACATTACACAGATTTTCATTTCTGCACTCATCACAAACATGGACGTACTTTCCTGTTAGGCATTCTGCAACCATGACTGGATTTTTTACATAGTTTGACCGTTTACAGGGTCTCACTTGGTTTGGAAATGATGCCTTATGACAGACGGTGCACACATAAGTGGGACCGGCTTTTATTTGTGATCTGAAAACAGATATGGCCTCTTTGATAAAACTGTTGTCAATTTCTTTCATTTGTCTATTTATCCGTCTGTATTTCCTTTTTATTTTCATGGAACATCTCATATTTTGCATACTCCTAAATGTAGGATTGTTTTTATATCTGTCTTGCATTCGTTGTCTCATTAGTTGTTTGTGTTTCTGTCTGAATTTGGCATCGTTTCTGTAACGAGAGACCAAGATTTGTTTCTTTTTCTGTCTAAAATCTTTATTTTCCTTGTACCGGGAGGAAATGTACTCTTTCCGTTTTTGCTTAAAGTCAACATTGTCTCTTGTATTATTTATTTTCTTTTGTCTAAATTCTGGATTGTTTTGATATTTCCTGTTTACGTGGGATGTTTTTTTTGCTTTATATGCTTTATTTAAAGCATAGTTTTCCCTTTCTTTCCTTTTTTGATTTTCTTTTCTTTGTGGAGGTTTTTCTGAGACCAGTAGTAGTTTTCTCTTCATTTTTGTCCTTTTGTGTTTACTAAGCTTTGTCAATTTGCTTGATATTGCCTGTAATACAGTTTCAGATAAATCGCTGACCTTTTGTTGTCTCACAGAAGATGTGAACATGTCACTGGACCCTCCTGTCAATATGTTGTCAGAGGGTTCACTGAGAACAGGGTTTATCACTTGAGCAGTCAACTCTGATTTGCTGTGAGGACCATCATGTGACGACAATGACTTGATGAGGACCTCTGATGCCGTGGAGTGAGAGGACACTGTAGGGAAAGCAGTCTCAGGTTGATCAGTGGCTGTGTTTTTAGTAGGCGAGTTTAATTCAGCTTCATCCAACAGAGGAGGTTCATCCACGGTGACAGCTGACGGTCTGCAGTCTGTGTTTGGGAGAACTTCATTCAGGTTGACTCTGTTCACATTGTAGAACTCCACAGGCTTCAACTCATAGGTACAGGAGGACGGTGTTGCCATCGTTCTGTGGGCCTCCATGATCCTGTCAATCATATCACTGAGACGTGAGAATGTCACAATGACAGCAGTACCAGGAGCGCATGAACCGGGTGGTAAACCTCTGGTTGTTCTGGAGTGTGGGTCAAAGAAACCATATCTACCTGACCTGGTTCTGAATACTGCAATACATAACAGTCTCATCAACAGCAAAGCGTACTTCACATCTGATAACAAGCAGCTCAGTCCTGACTCTAGGTCCAGAAAGCTGTCGACAGCTCCAGGTAAAGGTTCTCCTAATGTGCCATACCTTGAAAGTTGAGTCATGTCCGCATAGTGTGTTGACCTACGTGCAGGAACTTCATCAGTGAGCTCATCTGTGGTCAAATAGATGTGTTTAGTGACTCGTTTCCTGATCTCTCTATACATTGTGTTACCTTTATCCAAAACAAGGTCGAGGTCTGCTCTGGTGATGTTTTCATTCTCATGAAGGAATGCAAGAAAGGTTAGTGAGTTACAGGTGCACTGCTGATTTCTGCTTGTTCCGTATTTAATAGAAGCCTGGCTGTGGGATGCACTTACATATTGTTCAGAAGGCTGATCTCCCAGGTTTACACAGTCTGCATTAGAAGGCCCTGCTGCACGTGGATCATCACTGGGTTGTCCTCTCTTACAATATCTGCATAAGATGCCTGTTGTACACATGCAGTATCAGGCTGACCTCCCGGTTTCACACTTCCAGCATAAGACGCTGCAGACATCTTTACCTCTCCATTGTTCTGAGGACCAACACATTCTGCTTCTTCAGTCATTTCACAGTGATTCTCCTTGGACCTCTGCCAGCGCAGGCTCTGAGCTTGTGACCTCTTACCCTTCCTTGGCATTGTTGTAACGTTTCAAAACCACAAATTATAAATTATTATAAATTATTAAAATTGTGTGAAGTCAAATGTGAAGATAGTTGCACAAACCTTTGGGTACAAACTACAGTTCTCCAAAGAAAATGGCTAAATTAAGCTGAAAATAGCTCAATATAGATCAAAGACAGAGCGAACATCAAAGACAAAAAAAACCCACGCACCATGGTTACCATGGCGATTGGAGAAGCACAGCTCTGCCTCGTAGGGAGAGATATTTAATAAATTCAGAAATTCATAGTTTAAAATTCTTAAAAGATAGAAAATATTTAAAAATATGCAGTCATAGATGAAAAATATGTCTACATTTTAAAGTTGAAATGGTATCTTTAGCTGAAAGTATGCTGAACCTATAAGCTGTTAAAGTTGAGGATTTTCTCCATAGGAATCCCATGTTAAAAAAAAGCATAAAAAGATTAATATTAAGAAAAGTTGAAAAGTTAAAAATATGAAAGGTCATAGCACCCCTCTCCTGAAGGAGCTGAATTTTTTAATATTTGAAGAGTTTCTGTAGCTGAACATATGAAGGAGGAGAAACCTTTCAAAATACGTACGGAAGAAATAGAATAATAAAGATTCGAAGAACAACAGTTGGGTGCTTCATGCTGAAGCACTCCAACTAATAAAGATTCGAAGAACAATAGTTGGGTGCTTCATGCTGAAGCACTCCAACTAATAAAGATTCGAAGAACAATAGTTGGGTGCTTCATGCTGAAGCACTCCAACTAATGATGTATACACAATAGAAAACATAGGTGGGGGGGGCGGCCATGGGGCCGAGACCATTGTCATCATCGACCCCTCGCTGTCAGCGAGGGGTCTCAGGCCCATTTCGGCCATAGGGCTCTCGACCCCTCGCTATCAGCGAGGGGTCTCAGGCCCATTTCGGCCATAGGGCTCTCGACCCCTCGCTATCAGCGAGGGGTCCCGTCCCCATGTCCGGCATAGGGCTCTCGGCCCCTCGCTATCAGCGAGGGGTCCCGTCCCCATGTCCGGCATAGGGCTCTCGGCCCCTCGCTATCAGCGAGGGGTCCCGTCCCCATGTCCGGCATAGGGCTCTCGGCCCCTCGCTATCAGCGAGGGGTCCCGTCCCCATGTCCGGCATAGGGCTCTCGGCCCCTCGCTATCAGCGAGGGGTCCCGTCCCCATGTACGGCATAGGGCTCTCGGCCCCTCGCTATCAGCGAGGGGTCCCGTCCCCATGTCCGGCATAGGGCTCTCGACCCCTCGCTATCAGCGAGGGGTCGAGAGCCCCATAGCGGATATAGGGCGAGACTACTCCTATATATAGGGCGAGACCCTATAATGACTCCTCATGGATATCGTGCGACCTGTATGCGGAGGGACTTTCCTGACCTCATGTGAGTCCCCTGGATATAGAGGGACTTTCCCTACTTTTGTTTTTGTAGACGATCATAGCCTTAAAAAAATATATATATATTTTGGAAAAGGTGAGGTGTCATTCACCCACAAATGGAAGATGTTTTCAAAGCGGCCCACTGTGAGTGGGTTTGTTGATGTTGTTTCCGTGAGAAGATCTTCTCGTCCCTACTTTCTGAAGGCCCTGCTGCCATGACAACAGCACAGATGAAAGTGTGACTTCAGGGTTAGAAACTACAGTTTTGTAATTTTGCCTTTCGCGCTGCTTTTACAAGTTTTGCGGAACTATATGGAAGAAGTGATGGAATATAATTGCGGATTTTGCCGGTTTTAGTCCATCAGCTGTTGAGTCACTCGGCCCTCAGAGCCCAGACAGAAACACAAGTCCACAGTTTTCATGGAAATCGGTCCGTGTACGTTTTATTCGTCTGTTTTTTGGTTCATTCGAAAAAACGAAAATACGGAAATACCATCGTTTCTTCGTTTTCTGTTTCATACCAAAAACGGGAAAACGGAAAAGCACTTCCGTTTTCTCGTATTTGTCGTCTGAATCCCAAAACGAGAGAACGGAAGTGCCTAAAACAAATGTCAAAATAAAGTCTAGTGATCGATATTCTTATTTACAGTCTTCTATGCAAACACATAGATGCCGTAACGTTAGAAGAACATTCATCAATCCATATAAATAAATACACCTGGATATGTTAGCAACAGTCGGGACTACAGGCACTTTAATATTCATGTATATATGTACGTATATATTAATCAACTTTTCAATTAATCCTTGCATTGTTTAATGCAACACAGTTCGTAATATAGTTTAATCAAAGTCATTTGGGTGTGTAGAGTTGTTGCTGTTAGCCTCATATTTATATTTCCTCCTCATTGTGCTGTTTCTTGAGTCAACACAGCAGAGCCTGTATGAGACGCAGAGTAAAGAGTTTCCCCTTCCTACCAGTAGATGGCAGTATATTTGTATGCAAATGCTACATTTAGTTAAATTTACCTGTGTCTTTGTTAATTAACTAGGTTATTGATTCAGATGTATTTAATGCCTTTTCTTTCCTCTGATATTTAATGTTCATTTGCAGCATAGTTGTATGTAGTATGTATTTACTTGTTATATTTGTGTCATTTTAGAACCAAACATTCCTCCATGGAAGAGTGAGCATGTGTTGATCACAAGGCAATAAATATTGACAATTGAAAAATAAAGAGACAGTTGGTTTATTCTAATTAAGCAGCCTTCAATGGACCTCTTCAGTTACCACCCAGTCAGAGCATCACCTGTGCTTCACATTTGACCTTACTACATCATCATCATCATCAACATCTAACCTGTTCTGTTCTGACTCTGCTGTCAGTGTCTTAGCCCCTCTGACTAAATCACATCATCATAATGTAGCTCTTTGGTCTCAAGAAGGAGTTAGCTCTGTGTTGTGTGTGAACACTGTTTGAGGAGTTGACTATGAGTTATTGTATCAGACTGAAACATGGAGAGCATAGCTACTCTCACATTTCTAAGATATCTCATATAGTTTATAGTAGTCAAATGATTATTAGGCGTCGTTGCCTGTTTTTAGCCGCATGTCTATATCTCTGCATGTACATTTATGCAGTCATATGCATTGTATGTGTACACACTTAAAGCTGATTCTGATTATATAAATAACAATGTATTAATTGAGGTAGTTTGCTGTTCCTGTAAAACTGAGCAACAGGGCCAGCAGGTCATGACCTTCCTTAGCTAAGAGCAGCAGGTCATGACCTTCCTTAGCTAAGAGCAGCAGGTCATGGCCTTCCTTAGCTAAGAGCAGCAGGTCATGACCTTCCTTAGCTAAGAGCAGCAGGTCATGGCCTTCCTTAGCTAAGAGCAGCAGGTCATGACCTTCCTTAGCTAAGAGCAGCAGGTCATGGCCTTCCTTAGCTAAGAGCAGCAGGTCATGACCTTCCTTAGCTAAGAGCAGCAGGTCATGGCCTTCCTTAGCTAAGAGCAGCAGGTCATGACCTTCCTTAGCTAAGAGCAGCAGGTCATGGCATTCCTTAGCTAAGAGCAGCAGGTCATGACCTTCCTTAGCTAAGAGCAGCAGGGCATGACCTTCCTTAGCTAAGAGCAGTAGGGCATGACCTTCCTTAGCTAAGAGCAGCAGGTCATGACCTTCCTTAGCTAAGAGCAGCAGGTCATGGCCTTCCTTAGCTAAGAGCAGCAGGTCATGACCTTCCTTAGCTAAGAGCAGCAGGTCATGGCCTTCCTTAGCTAAGAGCAGCAGGTCATGACCTTCCTTAGCTAAGAGCAGCAGGTCATGACCTTCCTTAGCTAAGAGCAGCAGGGCATGACCTTCCTTAGCTAAGAGCAGTAGGGCATGACCTTCCTTAGCTAAGAGCAGCAGGTCATGGCCTTCCTTAGCTAAGAGCAGCAGGGCATGACCTTCCTTAGCTAAGAGCAGTAGGGCATGACCTTCCTTAGCTAAGAGCAGCAGGTCATGACCTTCCTTAGCTAAGAGCAGCAGGTCATGACCTTCCTTAGCTAAGAGCAGCAGGTCATGACCTTCCTTAGCTAAGAGCAGCAGGTCATGGCCTTCCTTAGCTAAGAGCAGCAGGTCATGACCTTCCTTAGCTAAGAGCAGCAGGTCATGACCTTCCTTAGCTAAGAGCAGCAGGGCATGACCTTCCTTAGCTAAGAGCAGTAGGGCATGACCTTCCTTAGCTAAGAGCAGTAGCTCACATGTACTTCTGTCTGATCCAATTACATCTGCACACTTCTAGATTAGCAAATAAAGACAATCTTGGTACTTTCTAATTCTGTATGTCAAGCACAAGTTAAATACTAATTAAAACAATTATGCATAATTGTAATAAATATGCTCCGTAGATGCAGCTTCTGTCGGCAGTCTTGTTTGGATTGTCACTATGGGAACGGCTACACGTGCAGAGGGATTTGATCGATGAAGAAAGGCAACAACACTCTTTTCTCTCTCAGGGAGCTAATTTAACAATCTGCTGGGCAGATGAAGACGACAAAGACAAACCATTTGGAAGCATGAACCGGAAAACTTACCTGAAAACATCACACGATGAACCTGGACACCTTTCTAAAAGAGAGAGGAACGAAGATCAATTTAAAAACTAGAAAGAGCATTTCCTGCTGAAAATGCGTTGGAGTGCTAAAAGCTGAAGATTAAAGCTTAAATATTTGAAAAGAATAAGTGAAAATAGCTAAATTAAGCTGAATATAGTTGATAGTTGAAAATAGCTGAATAAAGCTCAATAAAGCTGAAAATAGCAGAATATAGCTCATTACAGCTGAAAATTGCTGAATAAAGCTGAATATAGCTGATAGCTGAATATTGCTGAATACAGCTGAATATAGGTCAATAAAGCTGAAAAAAATAGAATATAGCTGTGCATTTATCAACCCTGACCCAAACCCACCCTGATAAATGCACAGGCCAAAATGTGTTGGAAATGGTGCTGAACAAATATGGTTACCTGGAAAAAAATACGACAAAATTATATTATCCAATACATTGAAAATAAAAACTTACCAAACAAATTGCCATTGTACTTACTATAAAAAATGCAACAATATTCTTTGACCTAGTATTTTTTCTACTCAGCTGATACATTTATGGACTGCTGCAGGACATGACACAGTAGACAGGGTTGTGATAACTGTAATAGGTTTTCATCACACCAGAGTGGAGACAACATTGTGGTTGAGAAATGAAGATGAGGTCCAGCAGTGTGTTCTTCTCTGTGGTTGCAGCAGTGATGACTTGTGCATACCCCCTGGCCTGAAACAGATCAAGTATTGGCTTATTTGTGTTGGAGAAGAGATTCTCGTTGAAATCACCGCAGACAATGATGGGCTGACAGTCCATGATCTCCAATGAGTCCAGAAGGCTCCCCAGGTTGGACAGGAATGATCTCACACTGTAGTTTGGAGGTCTGTACACAGCTGAAATCAGTGCACTTACTGGGGCTTCAACCTTTAAAACCACAAACTCAAGATCAGTTACATTATGCAAGTACTGTTTTTCACACACTTGAATATGGGTTTTCACATAAACAGCAACTCCGCCACCACCTCTGTCGGCCATTTGAGGAACATTTGTGTACGACAGGTGTCTGTTGCGTTTGAACATGTTGTAGCCCTCTAAGTGGAGACTGTCTGCAACAAAGGAGCCTTGAAGGTGAGTTTCTGTGAGACACAAAACATCTGCAAGACACAGTTCATGATGGCTCCTGATGTCATTGATATGAGATGGCAAACCTTCTGTATTATGGTGAACAATGGTCAGAGTGTCATGTCTGCTCAATGTCTGTTGGATACGAAGAAGAGGCATCATGTCGTCCAAGCTGACTTGTCTCATGGTCTCGAGGGCTCCAGTGATTTCTGGGTTGGCATAGATTTTCCTCTCATCCAGATCCAGCATGTGCAGGCCACTGAGAGAGGTCACTCTACTGAGAGCTACATAAGCCATGCCAGGTTCAAAAATGTGTTTTAGTGAGACTACAGCTGATGTACGTGTCATACCTTGAACCTTGTGTATCGTACAAGCAAAGGCAAGTCTAACAGGAAACTGTCTGCGTACCACTCCCTTCTGTTTCAGATTCTCCTCTGCTCTCTCTATGTACACTAGATCGTCAGGTCTGCCTGGTGGTCTGTTACCGTAATTCCTTCCAGCAGTTACATCATCCATCTTGAGTCCAAGCATAGTGACATGTGCAACATCACTTTGTTCTGAGGTTATTACCCTGACGAGAGTAGCAAACGATCCATTTACCAACCCTTGAGACACGTCTATGTTTCTGGTGAGCATGACTCGAGCACCTTCAGCTACGTTTAGCGTATCTGCAAACTCATTTCTGTTACCTTTATATGGTTTGTCTTGTCGAGCCATTCTTCCAGTTCGTGGGTCCTTCTTGTAGTCATCGGCATCAATCTTGGTGATATGAGAATGGAGCAGAGCTAATGTTGCTGAGTTGTGTGAATCAACCTGTTTATTAGTTGCAAAGATGTGCAGAACATCAACTGGACATCGCGATGGTTCTGTGATGGTCTGTGACAATAAGGCTCTGTCTGCTTCAGACAACTCATCTGACTTTCCTTTCACACGGATCCGGTTCAACATCTCTGCAAAGGCAACATCATCCTTCTGACGCATAATCTCAGTGAGAGTGATCATCTGAAAGTTTTCCTGCCATAGGTCAATCTCACCTGGCTGATACACACAGAGGGTCTTGGGCTGTCGCACTGGTGGTAGTTGATAAAAGTCTCCAACAGCTATTACTGACATTGCTCCAAAGGGTCTGTGACTGCCTTTGATCTGTTTCAGTCTTGCATCCACATAAGCAAATAAGGTCTTTGACACCATGGACACTTCATCGATGATGAGGATTTCAGCATTTATAAGTTCTGATCGGACTTCATCCAGTTGGTTGCCAAGTCCTTGAAATGGAGGTTTCAGACTTCGTGGGAGCTTGAGCAGAGAGTGCAATGTTGTGCCTGATATATTAAAGGCTGCAGTTCCAGTGAATGCAGTCAACAGGACAATGGGGTTTGAAATGTCGGCCTCCTCAGACTGTCTCGGCAGTTTGCACAGTATCTTAGATGCCTCGGAGTAGATGCATTTGATGAGATGTGACTTTCCTGTTCCAGCACGACCATTGATGTAAAAGAAAAACTGCTCAGGATTTGGGCCACAGACGAGCTTTAAGCACCAGTCTCTAACTGCATAGAATACACATGCTTGTTTCTGGTTCAGGTTCTGATACATCTGCCGTAACAGTGTGGGGTCTAATACAGGGGGCTCTCTGACGGCTCTGGCTTCTGTTACAGCATTAGCCTGATTACTGTATTCTGGGACATTCTCTTGTACATTTTCAGGATCTGGCTCTCTTGCCTCCAGTTCTTCTACACATTCCAACCTGACCATTTCAGATTCTGGAGCCAGATTACACCATTCATCAATCATGCCTCTGTTCTGTTCAAATTCTTCCACTGCATTCTCAATCTCGTCACTGTTTTTCTCATATTTATCTCGGTTTCGTTTCACAATGTGTCTGACATACTCAGGATGTTCAGAACCTCGTAGTTGAACACAGCAACTTTTATAGAAGGACTCGTACGTGGGGAAACACGGTCTTTTCAGTTCCTGGTCAGATCGGTGAGGAAGATACAGTTTCACTAATGTGCCATAGAATTTCTCAGGGTATTTTTCCTGTGAGCAGCGGTAAAATCTGATGATTGCAGGCTTATCGTTTTTACGCTTTTGCACAAATCCCATCTCATTGAGGAGGGGCCACACATCTTTACCTTGTTTCTGTTGTCCATAGACAATTCTGCAAGTAGCTGCAAAATCAGCCAAACACATCTCCTCAAACTCTGGTGTTTCAGGTCTGGCTTTGTATTTGTCAGTCAGAGATGTCATCCACACATTTAGACTTTCTGAAGTCGTGTTCTCCAGGTAAGACATGGGACGACTCATTTTCAGTGCATTGTCATCTGTCGGTATGAATATGACACCACGTGAACACTTCTTCATGTTAATGCCACATGCACGAGTCACACACTCCTGAGCACTGATCTCTCTCTTTTTAGAGTACGCCTGCATGATTTCCCTCATTTCATCACATTCATTGACGTTGTCTCTGGTGGAGTTTGCAATGACTGTTTTGAGGTACTCCGAAAGTCCAGATTCTTTTTTGGTTATGTAGCTGGTGAGATACATGATGCACGAATATGCATTGAGAATATAACTTACATCAATATTGGCATTCCAGGCTTCAAGTAGATGTGGATTATATCCATTTACCCAGCAGTCTTTTGGCTCTCGTTTCAGTATCACCGCATTGGATTTGTTGATCATATTGAGGCATTGTTCATACTCATCGAGTGTTAAGTTGCATTTAGCGAGGAGCTGCTGCAAACTGAGTGAGGCAGTTTCAGGTTCATTCAGCAACAAGTTCAGTGGTTGGAGCTTTGACTTTGCTATTTGCACTTGGACGGTCTCACCAGGTCTTGTTATGAATGTGTTTCTGGCAGGCGGTTTGGGAAATCCAAATCTGCAACCAGAGCTGGCACTTCTGAAACATGTCCTTGAATGTTTTTTGCTGTGTATTTGCACTTCTGTGACCTTCTTGTAGAATTCCGGTTGTGAATGTGGGTCAGGCAGCTGAGCTGTGATGTATTTGGACACAAAATCTGACACAGACTGATCAGAGTCCTCCTCAAACACAGGTGCACCTTCTACCCATATCAGACAGTGAATGTGTGGGCTTCCTCTGTGCTGGAACTCAACTCGGTAAAAGAAGTCAACAACGTTGCCGAGAGGCTGTGCAGGAGATAATATCAAATCTCTGAATAATGCCTCAACACGCTTATCAAACATGCGCATTGTTGTCACGGGATTGCTTCTCAGCACGTCACACTTTGCTGACCAGTCAAGCCCTTCAAAATTGACCTCCTCACCTTGCTGTCTTTTAATTGCTTCAATCACTTCCGGCCAACGCATCTCAGCTGCAGAAAACGTACAGAAGAATGTGGGAGTTCCCAACTGTCTGATCATGGCGAAAAGATCTCTTGTGGTTTTCTCCCAATAAGCTGGTGTTCCTCTCAGTGGTTGCATGAATCGGACTGCATCTTTATTTCTCACCAGCTTTTCGACCTCCCGTTTATTTTGCAGCATACCAGAAGTTATCTTTCGCCCATCTCTGGTCAGAGGCTTTCCTTTCCTTAACTGTATTGACATGCTGGATGTGGCCAAGTGTATTTCAGTCACAAACTGTGCAAAGAACAAATAGTTTGTGTCTCTGGCAAAGCGATCATCAATACAGAAAAGCCTCGCTTTGAAATAACTACTAGGTGTTACTTTAGTACGTCTCATTTCATCCAGTGTGTTTTGACCTGTAGGGAACTGCACAGGGAAAGCCATCGCCTCAAGTTTAGGTGTTTTGAAGAAGCCAACAGGACTGTTTCTTTCAGCAGGTGCAACAGAGTAGATTCCTTCACTGAAACATAAAATCTCCTCTGAAACATCACACGGCTGAAGGCATGATTCAAGGGCAAAACCACCATTAGGCATGTCACCTTCCTGTTCTGCATCATCTCTCTGCTCCTCTGGTTGTTCACCGTCACAAGACGACATGTCCATATCCTGGTCACCACCAGTCTCATTTACGGCCTCACACTGTGCACTTTTCTCACACATGTCAATCTCCATTAAATCAGCTTCATCATATTCATTCTCATCCATGGTTGCATCCTCATCATCATCATCATCATCATCATCAGGAAGTGTTGGGTCACAAAGCTCAGCCTCATCTCTGATAGTTATGTCCTGATATTGTGGATGAATGTGTTTGAGTTTATGCAGCGCCTGCACGAGTTTAGACCAGGTGACAGTCTGGAACAGCTGATGACCCCTGTAACACAATCGTCTCTTCAGCTTTACTCTCATCACTTGAGACTCACTTCTCAGTCTGGGTAACGCTTCCACTGTTTCCTGCACTTCAGACGGGACACAAACCACGTTACCATGGCTCTCTGTCTTCCTTTGGGAAGAGGAATAATTTTGGCAAACGCTATGCACTTAGCTATGAGATGTCTCTCCAATATGGTGAGGTCACACAGTTCAGGTGGAATGACAGCGAGCTCCAAGTTGTTTGCGACGGTGAGTGTTGGCATGACTCCATGTTTAAGATGATTGTGGCAGGTGTGACAAATCCATTCTTCCCTCCTCTCATCAGACACATTACACAGATTTTCATTTCTGCACTCATCACAAACATGGACGTACTTTCCTGTTAGGCATTCTGCAACCATGACTGGATTTTTTACATAGTTTGACCGTTTACAGGGTCTCACTTGGTTTGGAAATGATGCCTTATGACAGACGGTGCACACATAAGTGGGACCGGCTTTTATTTGTGATCTGAAAACAGATATGGCCTCTTTGATAAAACTGTTGTCAATTTCTTTCATTTGTCTATTTATCCGTCTGTATTTCCTTTTTATTTTCATGGAACATCTCATATTTTGCATACTCCTAAATGTAGGATTGTTTTTATATCTGTCTTGCATTCGTTGTCTCATTAGTTGTTTGTGTTTCTGTCTGAATTTGGCATCGTTTCTGTAACGAGAGACCAAGATTTGTTTCTTTTTCTGTCTAAAATCTTTATTTTCCTTGTACCGGGAGGAAATGTACTCTTTCCGTTTTTGCTTAAAGTCAACATTGTCTCTTGTATTATTTATTTTCTTTTGTCTAAATTCTGGATTGTTTTGATATTTCCTGTTTACGTGGGATGTTTTTTTTGCTTTATATGCTTTATTTAAAGCATAGTTTTCCCTTTTTTTCCTTTTTTGATTTTCTTTTCTTTGTGGAGGTTTTTCTGAGACCAGTAGTAGTTTTCTCTTCATTTTTGTCCTTTTGTGTTTACTAAGCTTTGTCAATTTGCTTGATATTGCCTGTAATACAGTTTCAGATAAATCACTGACCTTTTGTTGTCTCACAGAAGATGTGAACATGTCACTGGACCCTCCTGTCAATATGTTGTCAGAGGGTTCACTGAGAACAGGGTTTATCACTTGAGCAGTCAACTCTGATTTGCTGTGAGGACCATCATGTGACGACAATGACTTGATGAGGACCTCTGATGCCGTGGAGTGAGAGGACACTGTAGGGAAAGCAGTCTCAGGTTGATCAGTGGCTGTGTTTTTAGTAGGCGAGTTTAATTCAGCTTCATCCAACAGAGGAGGTTCATCCACGGTGACAGCTGACGGTCTGCAGTCTGTGTTTGGGAGAACTTCATTCAGGTTGACTCTGTTCACATTGTAGAACTCCACAGGCTTCAACTCATAGGTACAGGAGGACGGTGTTGCCATCGTTCTGTGGGCCTCCATGATCCTGTCAATCATATCACTGAGACGTGAGAATGTCACAATGACAGCAGTACCAGGAGCGCATGAACCGGGTGGTAAACCTCTGGTTGTTCTGGAGTGTGGGTCAAAGAAACCATATCTACCTGACCTGGTTCTGAATACTGCAATACATAACAGTCTCATCAACAGCAAAGCGTACTTCACATCTGATAACAAGCAGCTCAGTCCTGACTCTAGGTCCAGAAAGCTGTCGACAGCTCCAGGTAAAGGTTCTCCTAATGTGCCATACCTTGAAAGTTGAGTCATGTCCGCATAGTGTGTTGACCTACGTGCAGGAACTTCATCAGTGAGCTCATCTGTGGTCAAATAGATGTGTTTAGTGAAGGGCAGTAACATTTATGTGATATATGATACGTTAACATGGCACTCACGTTGCTGCTAACCAAAATATTAATTGTCTCTCATAAATCGGCAGATTGAAAAAGGCTAGCAGGCAAATACATTGAGAAGATGGAAATGATGTTCTTTATATCATGCTCCTTAAAAGCTCAGATCAGTGTTCTGATAAACATCATTGCACTACATATTTCAGCACATTGGTTGGTTTTCTTTATCCGACCGTTCATACTGATATTTTAAAAGGCTGTTGGCCTCTCTGATTTACTTTTCTGCATGTTTCCATTTGTGTCTCGGGTCAAGATTCCACTCATCTCCGGTCAAAGCTTTCACGTCTCCCGTTTCATCTAATTGTTGACCAGCAGGTGAACGCAGTGTGTCCAAAGCCAAAGGTCTGCATCTTCACGTGAGGATTCAACTGATCTGGATCACTTTAAATCTATCAAAAACAACAGGATTTCAGCCTCTAACATTCATATAACCATCATCTATTTCCTAGAAAAACAGACTCACAGGGTGAGAATCTCACATAGAAATCTCCACACTTCCATTAAGTTATCAGGAATGACCTTTAGCTGGTCTGCACATAGCAGCTAGATGTTGACTAAGAATACCAACAGAGTTAATAAAAACATAATTGGAAGGGTGAGCCAGAGTTATGAAGCCTGGCTCAGCCTTCTGCAGCGAGGACACTTTCTTCTGCATGAATTAATTAATACCTACACACAGAAACAAGTGCTGGAAATGAAACACAACAAAGCGAAAGGCAAAATTACAAAACTGTAGTTTCTAACCCTGAAGTCACACTTTCATCTGTGCTGTTGTCATGGCAGCAGGGCCTTCAGAAAGTAGGGACGAGAAGATCTTCTCACGGAAACAACATCAACAAACCCACTCACAGTGGGCCGCTTTGAAAACATCTTCCATTTGTGGGTGAATGACACCTCACCTTTTCCAAAATATATATATTTTTTTTTAAGGCTATGATCGTCTACAAAAACAAAAGTAGGGAAAGTCCCTCTATATCCAGGGGACTCACATGAGGTCAGGAAAGTCCCTCTATATCCAGGGGACTCACATGAGGTCAGGAAAGTCCCTCCGCATACAGGTTGCACGATATCCATGAGGAGTCATTATAGGGTCTCGCCCTATATATAGGAGGGGTCTCGGCCCTGTATCCGCCAGCGTGGGGTCTCGGCCCTGTGTCCGCCAGCGAGGGGTCTCGGCCCTGTCCGCCAGCGAGGGGTCTCGGCCCTGTCCGCCAGCGAGGGGTCTCGGCCCTGTCCGCCAGCGAGGGGTCTCGGCCTTGTGTCCGCCAGCGAGGGGTCTCGGCCCTGTCCGCCAGCGAGGGGCTAGCGGATATAGGGCGGCGGACCTATATCCGCTAGCGAGGGGCTAGCGAGGGGCTAGCGAGGGGCTAGCGAGGGGCTAGCGGAGGGGGCTAGCGGCCCCTATATCCGCTAGCGAGGGGCTAGCGAGGGGCTAGCGAGGGGCTAGCGAGGAGCTAGCGAGGGGCTAGCGAGGGGCTAGCGGAGGGGGCTAGCCTTGATAGAATTCATCAACTAAGTTTTTTTTTGGGCTGTGTGGACTTGTGCAGGCAGAGCTTGAGTGACATCTCCTTGAATCTCCTGCTGGCTTTGTTGGAGCAAATTATAGTTTTATCAATCTTATCAGTACACAGTCCATTAACCTTGCATAATTCCCAGCATGTCTCCGCCCAACTTCAACCTGAGCGGACCTCTAATCAGCCAAAAATAAATGAAAATACCTGCGAGGGTGTGCAGGGCTTTGAATGGTTTGTATGCACATGTTCAGAACGCCTGGTTCAACTCACCAGTTGTGGACCATGAGCTTCTGCACGGCCAACAGGGCGTTGTAAAGGACTAGCTGGTCCTCTTGGTGCATATGATTCATCACCAGCTGTTTTCCACCCAGCTGCTCAATCACCCTTAATAGGAGGGATGAGAGAAAAGCTTTATCCAGACAGATAACAGGGGCTGTTTTCATGTTTGAGGTCATTCGGTGATCCAGCACTATAGAATCCTGCCTGACTGAAACTTTTTTTGTATCTCATGAAGGATCACTGGCCTGATGAAATAATATAGTGCTTTGAAGAGGAACAAAAACAAACATAATGCATGATGTGATAACAGACATGGTGTGACCAGAGAAAAGGAAAAGTAATGTTACTTATCAACTAAACTTTTATCTAGTGGGCTCCAATTATGAATGTTAAGGCTAATAAGATGAATATGGGAGACAAGAAAAACCCATTATGGATCTGTCACACACACTGTCATGAGGATAACAAACATTGGAGGAAACCTAAACAATACATGGAGATGATAAAGGAGGTGCCGAGTCAAGAACTAGAAGCCTCAGAGGATTTAGGAAGACGAAAGTGAAGAACACGCTGGACTTCAGCATCATCTGACAACAATCTCTCTTATCTCCTCGGTGCTTTGAGGAGGTCTGGTGAGCTTCGTGCTTTGTGTTCAGATAAACGTATTTTCCTCTTTAAATGTGAGAAGTACATTATCCCAAAAGTCCTACACATAGTGTATTTAAGCTTTGATGTGACTTGGTTTTCACAGAAACATGGCTTACCGTTTGCCACGTGGGTAATGCCGCACATACTCTCCGATATCGTGAGCTGCTACCGCAATGACTTGAGCATCATCGGACACCTCCAAGAGCCTTGTCAAGATCCTAATCGAGAAAGGGAGACAAAATAGGAGGCATTTAAATGGTGAGGTCACTCTGCATCAATAGGCAGATCATATTTCCCAGATGCTGCATGAAGTACACAGATTATCTGATATTTCATTCACTGACAAAGTGTTGGATGCAGAAATTGACTGATTTCTCTGAAGCCAAGGTTAATGTTACTTTAATACTGAGAAACCCAAACTCTAAAATCAAAATTCAAGAACATGAGGCTTCTGAATAAGTGAGACCTCTGGGTTCAAAGTCAGACAAAGCGTGGGTGACAGACGCGAATACAAAAAGAGGGTCAATTAAGCGGAGATGATGTCTGAGCTGATTACAGAGGCCATTTCATCCAATCATGCTGGGATGCAATAACTGTCACGTCTGTATGCTCTGAGATCAGATCTGGCTCGAATTGGGGTCCCATCAGCCGTATGACTTCATCAAGAGGCCTGGCTTGCAATAAGTTGGGATCTCAGTGAGGTGTGGACAGCATGTGGGCACAAGCAGACAAGACTTAGGTTTTGCATCATCTTCCCTCCACAAACAGAGGAGGAAAACCGAGGCTGGAGCAGAGCTGAGAATCTTCACTTAGGTTGAGTTAGTTCATTTTGCTGCGTTAGAATAAAAGCTTTTAAATAACAGGAAACGATGTTACGGGAAAAAGTGGTTCGCACCGAATAAGTGGAGCTTCATAAGCAGCAATTCTTCAATGAATAGTCTATTAAGTCTATTACAGTTTTTTTCGATCGCTAACAAGCGCTAACCCATACTTCAGATACTTTTTCTAAACTCTTAACACAGACTCACACCTACAAACCACAATTGGCCAAATGGATAATTTTCTTCTCAAAAACACATTTTGTTAAATATATACTAACTCTTCATTTAAAAATAGAACACATCTTTCTCTGCACACACTAACTTTACCAAAACACTGGAAATCTGACTCAAAATGAAATTATTCTGTCAAAGAATAACTTGTTTTCACTTCACAAGGTCCTTCCAGTCAATCAAAGTACACCAGGTTTCAAAATACTGGCTATTGCTGACATTACAAAAACTGCATAGACTTTTATGTTTCAGTTTTACAGGTATTTGCATGCAAAACATGCAATCCACTGTTTCTACACTAAATTTCTTGGTTGGGAACTGTATGTCCACATGTAATGTTCACATTCAAAAGCATTCCAGTAAAAACCAAATCAGTTTTTTTCCCTTTACTGTTTACTACAGGAGGCACAGTATAAATACTGTTTACAGTATGATAGAACAGAAAAGGTTTTACAGTATTGCTTACAGTGAACAAAATATCCATGAAACACACAAGAGCATTCTGAACAAAAAAACAACGGCAAAAAGTATTTTTCTGTTTCTGTTTCCAAAAACATGACTCCTCAAAGTCCTCCTTTTACTGTATAAGTAATGCCACTGAGTCTAAGCCAGACTGGAATCAGCTGTGGTTTGCCCAATTAACCCAACATAAATCAGCTGTGTGTCAATTATTAAATTGTTTGTTTATTATCAGCTGAGATATGTTGTTTTAGAACTGATATCATTGCAGAAGAGGTTTTTAGACTGTATCTAAGGTTTGGAATATTGTTTTTGCCATTGTGGGATGTTGTGTGTTAACATTTGTAAATAATACAAAAACAATCAATCATTTTGTTGTCTGTTAAGAAAATGTAAGCATTGTGGAAATGTGTTCACTGACTGCATATTGTTTGAAAACGACATGAAATGTGTGAATGGTATGGCCACAAAAGACCGATGCTGTGTGGTTAGGGGGTCGGTCTTTCAATCGGAGTGTCGGTGGTTTGATCCCCGGCTCCGGCAGTCTGCGTCGTTGTGTCCTTGAGCAAGACACTTAACACTTAGTTGCTCCCCGGGCGCCTCACGAGGCTGCCCACTGTTCCTTAATACTAAGGATGGGTTAAATGCAGAGAATAAATTCCATGTGAGTGTAAAAAACACACATGGCCAATAATTTAAAAAAAATAATAATTGTGTTTAGAGTTTTGAAAATGTGTCCACTGGTTGGACAAACGCTTGGTAGCGCCTGAAAAAAACTGTAATAATCTAGGAGGGAAGAGCAAGCATCATAAAATAGGAGCGTTATGGGAGGTGAAATGTGTTCTGGTCTAGGTGATTCGATCACAAAGGTTGCATTGAAAAGACGAGTGTAACCACGGCCAGAGAGAGGACAGCAATCAGACAATGAGATGATGACATTTTTTACTAAATGTCAGTAACACGAACAGTTTGTGATTTGAATAACAAAGAAGAGACACAAATTGATGTTTTGTAATCTTTAGATTGGACACGCACGCACGCACACGCTCGCGCGCGCACACACACACACACACACACACACACACACACACACACACACACACACACACACATGCACGTTAAGAGGCTGTGCGATCATCAGAGATGATGTTGATGAATCTGTGACTTTTAAGGAGCCGTTAGAAGTACGAGCTGAGATGAGCACAAAACTCAATGCGAGTGAAGTTTTTTGAACACATGTGACCAGCTAATATTTAAATTCAAGAATATATATAAATATATATATTTTAAATTTGATAAACAGTATAACCTAATCGTATGCAACATGGATAAAATATCACATTCCATTTATTCAATTTCTTTGAATGAAATCATGCCTTTCTTTTTTTCTTTCTCAGACTGAAATTCCGAAAAACTTTCATACAATTAAAGCTGTATTTAATTCACTTCTGTATCGGTAACGTCATAGTAGGGCTGCACAATTAATTGAATATTAATCTCAATCATGATTGGGCTTCTCACAATTAAATGAACGTGATCGCCTGAGATAACAACGTCTGATTTTAGGTCATAATGGTGCAGCCCTACATCTTAGTGTATGACAAAGCGTATTTTGTTCCACTACAATAAAAGCTTCATCTTACTTGAGGAGCTCGTAGTTCTTCTCATTCAGGCGGACGCCGTTCTCACGCCAGAACTTCTCCGACTTGTGCACAGGACTCCATTCCAGGCGGCCGGACTTGAGCTCAGAGCTGTACTCATCGAATGAGCTGTTGATGAGATGAAACATAGAACATGAAAACGATTATTTTTTTCTTCCTTCAGCAAGTTAAGTGGAGAGTCCAAGGGTCACTTATTATTTTTTAACCCATCTGGTGAAGAGCTGTGATGTGAGAGATCAAACACTTCAGATCTTATCTACAGGTCACTCACACATGAAGAGAATACAGCATTCATAATAAAAAGTCTAAAAAAAATGTAAAAGAGTATAGCTTCATGAAGATCTACCAGATACATGCACAGCACTAGAATATCCTTTTCTTTGAAAGATTTGTTGCAAGCGTTTCTTTTTGCAATCTGCTCTCCCGAGCAGAGCTACTCATGGCTGAAAATAGATGGTCCGTTGTCCATGAAATGGAAGCGACCGGGTACCTGAGATCCTGCACGCTCTCTCCCAGCTTTTCCAGCAGGAACTTAATGTCCTCAGTGATGTCCTCGTCGTCATACTTCTGCTGCTCGAGGTTCTGTTGCTTCAGCACCTTGCACTGAATCATGGCCAGGGCGTACTGGAGAGTCTCCCGCTCTCCTGACTTCTCTGAGACTGCGAGCTGTTATCTGACTCTCTGCCATCACCATTGGACCAAGATGGCAGCGGTGATTAGACTCCAGAGCTGAGGGAAGCCTGAGACGCATTTTCAGGACTTGGGCGACAGTGTTTGAAAAGGTTGCTGCACAATTCATTGAGTTATCACCTAATCGTTGCAGCTCTATATGAAATAATGCAATATAGGATGTTTAAGAAAACATACATAATACAATCTAATACTACTGTTCTGCCATAAAGATAACTGTATGGTGGCTATGATGTTTATTTCCATACAAGGTGTTAAGTAAATGATGTTTTAGCATGATAGGGTTGCACTGGAGTGCATTATATTTAGAGGCGTGTCTAATATTGCGGCTCAAGTGTACCTAATAAAGTGACCACTAGGTGTATATTTTCTTTACAGTTTTTCTCAATTGCTAAAACACTAAAACCCATCGGCTGAACAAAGATCTCAGTTGCCTGAACTCATTTAGTTAATTGTGCAGTCTGTTGTCAATACCTTAAACTATTTCACATGGTAAAACACAATTTGCAGATCTCACTTACACTTTTCAGCAAAACTCTAAACACATTCTCAGTCCCAAAACACATTCTGCACTCTAATGCACATGTCATCCATACTGGTAAACACAAGTGGCAAAAATAAAATACAAATAGAGAACACATGTCATTGATTAAACACAATCACTCAAAATTGATTTCACTTGTATCAAATGATGTGACACAACCAATATAAGCCAGTTCAGAGAGCAAACAGGTGGTTGAAGGTGGGAAGGAGAAATTCTGAGAATGGCCTGACCCAGCCCAAAGACAAGAAGAAGCACATTGATGACATGTTGACTCCTTGATTTGTGTCCCCTTTACTGTAGTATTGTATACTGTAGTAGGCCTACAGTGCATTGTAGGATGTATAATGTACTATAAACAAAGTGTATGGTCTTGAACATTGTGCTTTCTATTTGTTACAGTACTGACTGCTCAATAGATTTTGACTGGTTGCAGGTTCATATCAACAAAGAACAAGAATTACAGTATCACAGAGACAAAGGACACGTTTGTGAGATGCAGGGTACCGTACTGTAAAAATAGGGGTACACGGAGGAGGAAGAACAAAATAAATTGCAAAGAGCAAAGCAGAGTAGTAATTTCTGATCAATTTTGAGCTACTGTAATGGTAACATGTTTTCGTTCATCAAAAGACAATGACGGATAAATATGAAATTTGTTTTGAGATTAAAAAAAACTACTTCTCCCTGAGAACTATATGTTTTGAACAATGTGCTTTCTATTTATTGGTGTATTGTTTACTGACTGCTTGATAGTGTATATTATTTTGATCACTTTGTTCATGATTTGAGAGCAGTGTTTGATTTTGAGCACAGGTAAATCTGTTTTGAGGCGAAAGTTTCATTTTGCAAGAGGATTCAGAGGTTTTGTAAATAGTGCTTGAAGATGAGGTTTTGTGTTTACAGTTTTGAGAAAATGTGTGACCGTTTCAAGAAATGTGTCTTAGCAATCGAGAAAAACTGTAATATCCTTTAATGTAGGGCTGGGCGGTATACCGTGTCAAATGTACATAAGGTATGCATTTTTCACATACCGGCACACCGGTGTCCGGCCGTAACATTTGTTGTCACTAGCGAAGCGGTCGGCCCTATAGAAGCCCATTTCCGCCAGAAAAAAATAAAATAAAATAGAGCCAATCAGCGTTGACAAGCTCTGCGCGTCATCACTGCGTCCTGCCGGTGCTGAGTCATGGTTTACATTATAACAACAATTAATAACCCGCAACTAACGCTCTTTAACACGTTCGACAATGTGCATCACCCACAACTAATGCTCTATAACTGGGTACAACAGCACAACACAATTGTTTGTGACACATAAACAACTTTTAACCATAAAAATGTTACATTTATTAAATTTACACCGCCGAACTGCATGCTGGGTACAGCCCGCCCACTATCACAGCAAGAAGAAACTCAGTCGCTACATTAAAAAACGTAAAAGAGCGATGCAGGAGGAACAAGAGAGAGCAGAGACGCACCAACACAACGTGTTGCCCAGAGAGGAGCTGTGTCTGCTGGCTGGAGGGTTTGTAAAGTCCGACATAGTTTAGAAAACGATGTATTGCAAAGAAGCTGAACATGGAGGGCATGCATGCGGACATGCATATGACATCTGGTGGCTGCTACAGAACTCATTTAACAACTAGCGACACAACATTATTAAATTAGCTTCTGAACTTTTATTTTTATAGAGGTAGAGCATCATAGTTTGTGCCAATGACCAAGCTGCGTTACTCGACCCGCTGGTGTGAGAACGTGTTGTGCATGCATGATTTAAACTGGGCATGTGTGTCCTTTGTGAATCTCAAAAACTCATCTTTCAATCTACTTGGCACTTTTCAGCCGCACCGCGGTTCTCGACAATAATCTGGTGGCCAAGCACACGACACAGGGGCAGTTTGAGAAAACTTAAACCAAGCTTTATTACATTCTACTTATTGTGGAAATATTTCATCAGTAAATAATGCAACCTTGAAAAATAAGCATTGATTTGAGAAGGAAAATGTTACTCTATACAAACATTGCCATCACTCAGCATCAATTCTAGTGGCCAAATGGCACACTTGACCTCACAGCACAACACACACACACACACACACACACACACACACACACACACACACACACACACACACACACACATGCATTATTGTCCGGCACAGTGAGCCATAAATGCTGAGGTTATTGTGATTCTCCGTAGATGCAGCTTCTGTCGGCAGTCTTGTTTGGATTGTCACTATGGGAACGGCTACACGTGCAGAGGGATTTGATCGATGAAGAAAGGCAACAACACTCTTTTCTCTCTCAGGGAGCTAATTTAACAATCTGCTGGGCAGATGAAGACGACAAAGACAAACCATTTGGAAGCATGAACCGGAAAACTTACCTGAAAACATCACACGATGAACCTGGACACCTTTCTAAAAGAGAGAGGAACGAAGATCAATTTAAAAACTAGAAAGAGCATTTCCTGCTGAAAATGCGTTGGAGTGCTAAAAGCTGAAGCTTAAAGCTTAAATATTTGAAAAGAATAAGTGAAAATAGCTAAATTAAGCTGAATATAGTTGATAGTTGAAAATAGCTGAATAAAGCTCAATAAAGCTGAAAATAGCAGAATATAGCTCATTACAGCTGAAAATTGCTGAATAAAGCTGAATATAGCTGATAGCTGAATATTGCTGAATACAGCTGAATATAGGTCAATAAAGCTGAAAAAAATAGAATATAGCTGTGCATTTATCAACCCTGACCCAAACCCACCCTGATAAATGCACAGGCCAAAATGTGTTGGAAATGGTGCTGAACAAATATGGTTACCTGGAAAAAAATACGACAAAATTATATTATCCAATACATTGAAAATAAAAACTTACCAAACAAATTGCCATTGTACTTACTATAAAAAATGCAACAATATTCTTTGACCTAGTATTTTTTCTACTCAGCTGATACATTTATGGACTGCTGCAGGACATGACACAGTAGACAGGGTTGTGATAACTGTAATAGGTTTTCATCACACCAGAGTGGAGACAACATTGTGGTTGAGAAATGAAGATGAGGTCCAGCAGTGTGTTCTTCTCTGTGGTTGCAGCAGTGATGACTTGTGCATACCCCCTGGCCTGAAACAGATCAAGTATTGGCTTATTTGTGTTGGAGAAGAGATTCTCGTTGAAATCACCGCAGACAATGATGGGCTGACAGTCCATGATCTCCAATGAGTCCAGAAGGCTCCCCAGGTTGGACAGGAATGATCTCACACTGTAGTTTGGAGGTCTGTACACAGCTGAAATCAGTGCACTTACTGGGGCTTCAACCTTTAAAACCACAAACTCAAGATCAGTTACATTATGCAAGTACTGTTTTTCACACACTTGAATATGGGTTTTCACATAAACAGCAACTCCGCCACCACCTCTGTCGGCCATTTGAGGAACATTTGTGTACAACAGGTGTCTGTTGCGTTTGAACATGTTGTAGCCCTCTAAGTGGAGACTGTCTGCAACAAAGGAGCCTTGAAGGTGAGTTTCTGTGAGACACAAAACATCTGCAAGACACAGTTCATGATGGCTCCTGATGTCATTGATATGAGATGGCAAACCTTCTGTATTATGGTGAACAATGGTCAGAGTGTCATGTCTGCTCAATGTCTGTTGGATACGAAGAAGAGGCATCATGTCGTCCAAGCTGACTTGTCTCATGGTCTCGAGGGCTCCAGTGATTTCTGGGTTGGCATAGATTTTCCTCTCATCCAGATCCAGCATGTGCAGGCCACTGAGAGAGGTCACTCTACTGAGAGCTACATAAGCCATGCCAGGTTCAAAAATGTGTTTTAGTGAGACTACAGCTGATGTACGTGTCATACCTTGAACCTTGTGTATCGTACAAGCAAAGGCAAGTCTAACAGGAAACTGTCTGCGTACCACTCCCTTCTGTTTCAGATTCTCCTCTGCTCTCTCTATGTACACTAGATCGTCAGGTCTGCCTGGTGGTCTGTTACCGTAATTCCTTCCAGCAGTTACATCATCCATCTTGAGTCCAAGCATAGTGACATGTGCAACATCACTTTGTTCTGAGGTTATTACCCTGACGAGAGTAGCAAACGATCCATTTACCAACCCTTGAGACACGTCTATGTTTCTGGTGAGCATGACTCGAGCACCTTCAGCTACGTTTAGCGTATCTGCAAACTCATTTCTGTTACCTTTATATGGTTTGTCTTGTCGAGCCATTCTTCCAGTTCGTGGGTCCTTCTTGTAGTCATCGGCATCAATCTTGGTGATATGAGAATGGAGCAGAGCTAATGTTGCTGAGTTGTGTGAATCAACCTGTTTATTAGTTGCAAAGATGTGCAGAACATCAACTGGACATCGCGATGGTTCTGTGATGGTCTGTGACAATAAGGCTCTGTCTGCTTCAGACAACTCATCTGACTTTCCTTTCACACGGATCCGGTTCAACATCTCTGCAAAGGCAACATCATCCTTCTGACGCATAATCTCAGTGAGAGTGATCATCTGAAAGTTTTCCTGCCATAGGTCAATCTCACCTGGCTGATACACACAGAGGGTCTTGGGCTGTCGCACTGGTGGTAGTTGATAAAAGTCTCCAACAGCTATTACTGACATTGCTCCAAAGGGTCTGTGACTGCCTTTGATCTGTTTCAGTCTTGCATCCACATAAGCAAATAAGGGCTTTGACACCATGGACACTTCATCGATGATGAGGATTTCAGCATTTATAAGTTCTGATCGGACTTCATCCAGTTGGTTGCCAAGTCCTTGAAATGGAGGTTTCAGACTTCGTGGGAGCTTGAGCAGAGAGTGCAATGTTGTGCCTGATATATTAAAGGCTGCAGTTCCAGTGAAAGCAGTCAACAGGACAATGGGGTTTGAAATGTCGGCCTCCTCAGACTGTCTCGGCAGTTTGCACAGTATCTTAGATGCCTCGGAGTAGATGCATTTGATGAGATGTGACTTTCCTGTTCCAGCACCACCATTGATGTAAAAGAAAAACTGCTCAGGATTTGGGCCACAGACGAGCTTTAAGCACCAGTCTCTAACTGCATAGAATACACATGCTTGTTTCTGGTTCAGGTTCTGATACATCTGCCGTAACAGTGTGGGGTCTAATACAGGGGGCTCTCTGACGGCTCTGGCTTCTGTTACAGCATTAGCCTGATTACTGTATTCTGGGACATTCTCTTGTACATTTTCAGGATCTGGCTCTCTTGCCTCCAGTTCTTCTACACATTCCAACCTGACCATTTCAGATTCTGGAGCCAGATTACACCATTCATCAATCATGCCTCTGTTCTGTTCAAATTCTTCCACTGCATTCTCAATCTCGTCACTGTTTTTCTCATATTTATCTCGGTTTCGTTTCACAATGTGTCTGACATACTCAGGATGTTCAGAACCTCGTAGTTGAACACAGCAACTTTTATAGAAGGACTCGTACGTGGGAAAACACGGTCTTTTCAGTTCCTGGTCAGATCGGTGAGGAAGATACAGTTTCACTAATGTGCCATAGAATTTCTCAGGGTATTTTTCCTGTGAGCAGCGGTAAAATCTGATGATTGCAGGCTTATCGTTTTTACGCTTTTGCACAAATCCCATCTCATTGAGGAGGGGCAACACATCTTTACCTTGTTTCTGTTGTCCATAGACAATTCTGCAAGTAGCTGCAAAATCAGCCAAACACATCTCCTCAAACTCTGGTGTTTCAGGTCTGGCTTTGTATTTGTCAGTCAGAGATGTCATCCACACATTTAGACTTTCTGAAGTCGTGTTCTCCAGGTAAGACATGGGACGACTCATTTTCAGTGCATTGTCATCTGTCGGTATGAATATGACACCACGTGAACACTTCTTCATGTTAATGCCACATGCACGAGTCACACACTCCTGAGCACTGATCTCTCTCTTTTTAGAGTACGCCTGCATGATTTCCCTCATTTCATCACATTCATTGACGTTGTCTCTGGTGGAGTTTGCAATGACTGTTTTGAGGTACTCCGAAAGTCCAGATTCTTTTTTGGTTATGTAGCTGGTGAGATACATGATGCACGAATATGCATTGAGAATATAACTTACATCAATATTGGCATTCCAGGCTTCAAGTAGATGTGGATTATATCCATTTACCCAGCAGTCTTTTGGCTCTCGTTTCAGTATCACCGCATTGGATTTGTTGATCATATTGAGGCATTGTTCATACTCATCGAGTGTTAAGTTGCATTTAGCGAGGAGCTGCTGCAAACTGAGTGAGGCAGTTTCAGGTTCATTCAGCAACAAGTTCAGTGGTTGGAGCTTTGACTTTGCTATTTGCAATTGGACGGTCTCACCAGGTCTTGTTATGAATGTGTTTCTGGCAGGCGGTTTGGGAAATCCAAATCTGCAACCAGAACTGGCACTTCTGAAACATGTCCTTGAATGTTTTTTGCTGTGTATTTGCACTTCTGTGACCTTCTTGTAGAGTTCCGGTTGTGAATGTGGGTCAGGCAGCTGAGCTGTGATGTATTTGGACACAAAATCTGACACAGACTGATCAGAGTCCTCCTCAAACACAGGTGCACCTTCTACCCATATCAGACAGTGAATGTGTGGGCTTCCTCTGTGCTGGAACTCAACTCGGTAAAAGAAGTCAACAACGTTGCCGAGAGGCTGTGCAGGAGATAATATCAAATCTCTGAATAATGCCTCAACACGCTTATCAAACATGCGCATTGTTGTCACGGGATTGCTTCTCAGCACGTCACACTTTGCTGACCAGTCAAGCCCTTCAAAATTGACCTCCTCACCTTGCTGTCTTTTAATTGCTTCAATCACTTCCGGCCAACGCATCTCAGCTGCAGAAAACCTACAGAAGAATGTGGGAGTTCCCAACTGTCTGATCATGGCGAAAAGATCTCTTGTGGTTTTCTCCCAATAAGCTGGTGTTCCTCTCAGTGGTTGCATGAATCCGACTGCATCTTTATTTCTCACCAGCTTTTCGACCTCCCGTTTATTTTGCAGCATACCAGAAGTTATCTTTCGCCCATCTCTGGTCAGAGGCTTTCCTTTCCTTAACTGTATTGACATGCTGGATGTGGCCAAGTGTATTTCAGTCACAAACTGTGCAAAGAACAAATAGTTTGTGTCTCTGGCAAAGCGATCATCAATACAGAAAAGCCTCGCTTTGAAATAACTACTAGGTGTTACTTTAGTACGTCTCATTTCATCCAGTGTGTTTTGACCTGTAGGGAACTGCACAGGGAAAGCCATCGCCTCAAGTTTAGGTGTTTTGAAGAAGCCAACAGGACTGTTTCTTTCAGCAGGTGCAACAGAGTAGATTCCTTCACTGAAACATAAAATCTCCTCTGAAACATCACACGGCTGAAGGCATGATTCAAGGGCAAAACCACCATTAGGCATGTCACCTTCCTGTTCTGCATCATCTCTCTGCTCCTCTGGTTGTTCACCGTCACAAGACGACATGTCCATATCCTGGTCACCACCAGTCTCATTTACGGCCTCACACTGTGCACTTTTCTCACACATGTCAATCTCCATTAAATCAGCTTCATCATATTCATTCTCATCCATGGTTGCATCCTCATCATCATCATCATCATCAGGAAGTGTTGGGTCACAAAGCTCAGCCTCATCTCTGATAGTTATGTCCTGATATTGTGGATGAATGTGTTTGAGTTTATGCAGCGCCTGCACGAGTTTAGACCAGGTGACAGTCTGGAACAGCTGATGACCCCTGTAACACAATCGTCTCTTCAGCTTTACTCTCATCACTTGAGACTCACTTCTCAGTCTGGGTAACGCTTCCACTGTTTCCTGCACTTCAGACGGGACACAAACCACGTTACCATGGCTCTCTGTCTTCCTTTGGGAAGAGGAATAATTTTGGCAAACGCTATGCACTTAGCTATGAGATGTCTCTCCAATATGGTGAGGTCACACAGTTCAGGTGGAATGACAGCGAGCTCCAAGTTGTTTGCGACGGTGAGTGTTGGCATGACTCCATGTTTAAGATGATTGTGGCAGGTGTGACAAATCCATTCTTCCCTCCTCTCATCAGACACATTACACAGATTTTCATTTCTGCACTCATCACAAACATGGACGTACTTTCCTGTTAGGCATGCTGCAACCATGACTGGATTTTTTACATAGTTTGACCGTTTACAGGGTCTCACTTGGTTTGGAAATGATGCCTTATGACAGACGGTGCACACATAAGTGGGACCGGCTTTTATTTGTGATCTGAAAACAGATATGGCCTCTTTGATAAAACTGTTGTCAATTTCTTTCATTTGTCTATTTATCCGTCTGTATTTCCTTTTTATTTTCATGGAACATCTCATATTTTGCATACTCCTAAATGTAGGATTGTTTTTATATCTGTCTTGCATTCGTTGTCTCATTAGTTGTTTGTGTTTCTGTCTGAATTTGGCATCGTTTCTGTAACGAGAGACCAAGATTTGTTTCTTTTTCTGTCTAAAATCTTTATTTTCCTTGTACCGGGAGGAAATGTACTCTTTCCGTTTTTGCTTAAAGTCAACATTGTCTCTTGTATTATTTATTTTCTTTTGTCTAAATTCTGGATTGTTTTGATATTTCCTGTTTACGTGGGATGTTTTTTTTGCTTTATATGCTTTATTTAAAGCATAGTTTTCCCTTTCTTTCCTTTTTTGATTTTCTTTTCTTTGTGGAGGTTTTTCTGAGACCAGTAGTAGTTTTCTCTTCATTTTTGTCCTTTTGTGTTTACTAAGCTTTGTCAATTTGCTTGATATTGCCTGTAATACAGTTTCAGATAAATCACTGACCTTTTGTTGTCTCACAGAAGATGTGAACATGTCACTGGACCCTCCTGTCAATATGTTGTCAGAGGGTTCACTGAGAACAGGGTTTATCACTTGAGCAGTCAACTCTGATTTGCTGTGAGGACCATCATGTGACGACAATGACTTGATGAGGACCTCTGATGCCGTGGAGTGAGAGGACACTGTAGGGAAAGCAGTCTCAGGTTGATCAGTGGCTGTGTTTTTAGTAGGCGAGTTTAATTCAGCTTCATCCAACAGAGGAGGTTCATCCACGGTGACAGCTGACGGTCTGCAGTCTGTGTTTGAGAGAACTTCATTCAGGTTGACTCTGTTCACATTGTAGAACTCCACAGGCTTCAACTCATAGGTACAGGAGGACGGTGTTGCCATCGTTCTGTGGGCCTCCATGATCCTGTCAATCATATCACTGAGACGTGAGAATGTCACAATGACAGCAGTACCAGGAGCGCATGAACCGGGTGGTAAACCTCTGGTTGTTCTGGAGTGTGGGTCAAAGAAACCATATCTACCTGACCTGGTTCTGAATACTGCAATACATAACAGTCTCATCAACAGCAAAGCGTACTTCACATCTGATAACAAGCAGCTCAGTCCTGACTCTAGGTCCAGAAAGCTGTCGACAGCTCCAGGTAAAGGTTCTCCTAATGTGCCATACCTTGAAAGTTGAGTCATGTCCGCATAGTGTGTTGACCTACGTGCAGGAACTTCATCAGTGAGCTCATCTGTGGTCAAATAGATGTGTTTAGTGACTCGTTTCCTGATCTCTCTATACATTGTGTTACCTTTATCCAAAACAAGGTCGAGGTCTGCTCTGGTGATGTTTTCATTCTCATGAAGGAATGCAAGAAAGGTTAGTGAGTTACAGGTGCACTGCTGATTTCTGCTTGTTCCGTATTTAATAGAAGCCTGGCTGTGGGATGCACTTACATATTGTTCAGAAGGCTGATCTCCCAGGTTTACACAGTCTGCATTAGAAGGCCCTGCTGCACGTGGATCATCACTGGGTTGTCCTCTCTTACAATATCTGCATAAGATGCCTGTTGTACACATGCAGTATCAGGCTGACCTCCCGGTTTCACACTTCCAGCATAAGACGCTGCAGACATCTTTACCTCTCCATTGTTCTGAGGACCAACACATTCTGCTTCTTCAGTCATTTCACAGTGATTCTCCTTGGACCTCTGCCAGCGCAGGCTCTGAGCTTGTGACCTCTTACCCTTCCTTGGCATTGTTGTAACGTTTCAAAACCACAAATTATAAATTATTATAAATTATTAAAATTGTGTGAAGTCAAATGTGAAGATAGTTGCACAAACCTTTGGGTACAAACTACAGTTCTCCAAAGAAAATGGCTAAATTAAGCTGAAAATAGCTCAATATAGATCAAAGACAGAGCGAACATCAAAGACAAAAAAAACCCACGCACCATGGTTACCATGGCGATTGGAGAAGCACAGCTCTGCCTCGTAGGGAGAGATATTTAATAAATTCAGAAATTCATAGTTTAAAATTCTTAAAAGATAGAAAATATTTAAAAATATGCAGTCATAGATGAAAAATATGTCTACATTTTAAAGTTGAAATGGTATCTTTAGCTGAAAGTATGCTGAACCTATAAGCTGTTAAAGTTGAGGATTTTCTCCATAGGAATCCCATGTTAAAAAAAAGCATAAAAAGATTAATATTAAGAAAAGTTGAAAAGTTAAAAATATGAAAGGTCATAGCACCCCTCTCCTGAAGGAGCTGAATTTTTTAATATTTGAAGAGTTTCTGTAGCTGAACATATGAAGGAGGAGAAACCTTTCAAAATACGTACGGAAGAAATAGAATAATAAAGATTCGAAGAACAACAGTTGGGTGCTTCATGCTGAAGCACTCCAACTAATAAAGATTCGAAGAACAATAGTTGGGTGCTTCATGCTGAAGCACTCCAACTAATGATGTATACACAATAGAAAACATAGGTGGGGGGGGCGGCCGAGACCATTACCATCATCGACCCCTCGCTGTCAGCGAGGGGTCTCAGGCCCATTTCGGCCATAGGGCTCTCGACCCCTCGCTATCAGCGAGGGGTCCCGTCCCCATGTCCGGCATAGGGCTCTCGGCCCCTCGCTATCAGCGAGGGGTCCCGTCCCCATGTCCGGCATAGGGCTCTCGGCCCCTCGCTATCAGCGAGGGGTCCCGTCCCCATGTCCGGCATAGGGCTCTCGGCCCCTCGCTATCAGCGAGGGGTCCCGTCCCCATGTCCGGCATAGGGCTCTCGGCCCCTCGCTATCAGCGAGGGGTCCCGTCCCCATGTCCGGCATAGGGCTCTCGACCCCTCGCTATCAGCGAGGGGTCGAGAGCCCCATAGCGGATATAGGGCGAGACTACTCCTATATATAGGGCGAGACCCTATAATGACTCCTCATGGATATCGTGCAACCTGTATTCGGAGGGACTTTCCTGACCTCATGTGAGTCCCCTGGATATAGAGGGACTTTCCTGACCTCATGTGAGTCCCCTGGATATAGAGGGACTTTCCCTACTTTTGTTTTTGTAGACGATCATAGCCTTAAAAAAATATATATATATTTTGGAAAAGGTGAGGTGTCATTCACCCACAAATGGAAGATGTTTTCAAAGCGGCCCACTGTGAGTGGGTTTGTTGATGTTGTTTCCGTGAGAAGATCTTCTCCTCCCTACTTTCTGAAGGCCCTGCTGCCATGACAACAGCACAGATGAAAGTGTGACTTCAGGGTTAGAAACTACAGTTTTGTAATTTTACATTTCGCGCTGCTTTTACAAGTTTTGCGGAACTATATGGAAGAAGTGATGGAATATAATTGCGGATTTTGCCGGTTTTAGTCCATCAGCTGTTGAGTCACTCGGCCCTCAGAGCCCAGACAGAAACACAAGTCCACAGTTTTCATGGAAATCGGTCCGTGTACGTTTTATTCGTCTGTTTTATGGTTCATTCGAAAAAACGAAAATACGGAAATACCATCGTTTCTTCGTTTTCTGTTTCATACCAAAAACGGGAAAACGGAAAAGCACTTCCGTTTTCTCGTATTTGTCGTCTGAATCCCAAAACGAGAGAACGGAAGTGCCTAAAACAAATGTCAAAATAAAGTCTAGTGATCGATATTCTTATTTACAGTCTTCTATGCAAACACATAGATGCCGTAACGTTAGAAGAACATTCATCAATCCATATAAATAAATACACCTGGATACGTTAGCAACAGTCGGGACTACAGGCACTTTAATATTCATGTATATATGTACGTATATATTAATCAACTTTTCAATTAATCCTTGCATTGTTTAATGCAACACAGTTCGTAATATAGTTTAATCAAAGTCATTTGGGTGTGTAGAGTTGTTGCTGTTAGCCTCATATTTATATTTCCTCCTCATTGTGCTGTTTCTTGAGTCAACACAGCAGAGCCTGTATGAGACGCAGAGTAAAGAGTTTCCCCTTCCTACCAGTAGATGGCAGTATATTTGTATGCAAATGCTACATTTAGTTAAATTTACCTGTGTCTTTGTTAATTAACTAGGTTATTGATTCAGATGTATTTAATGCTGTTTCTTTTCTCTGATATTTAATGTTCATTTGCAGCATAGTTGTATGCGGGTCATGGCCTTCCTTAGCTAAGAGCAGCAGGTCATGGCCTTCCTTAGCTAAGAGCAGCAGGTCATGGCCTTCTTTAGCTAAGAGCAGCAGGTCATGACCTTCCTTAACTAAGAGCAGCAGGTCATGGCCTTCCTTAGCTAAGAGCAGTAGCTCACATGTACTTCTGTCTGATACAATGACATCTGCACACTTCTAGATTAGCAAATAAAGACAATCTTTGGTACTTTCTAATTCTGTATGTCAAGCACAAGTTAAATACTAATTAAAACAATTATGCAAATCTGCTTTGTCCTGTGAAACTGCTCAACTGCAGTGTTATTCATGAATGTATTGTTCAAAACAAGATCAATGACATCAGGTATGGTTCATATTTGTGGTTACTTTTATAAAAGCGTGTTTGCAATGCATGTTACACTACCACACTTAGCTTTTCCTTTACTACTTAATTGACTTGAAAGCTAAATAAGCCCATCAAATTCCACTCCACTGATGTGTTAAAAGGCGAGGGGTGTTGCTCCCAACTGCTCTGGAGAAATCTTACATGTTAGGGGAAAAAAGAAGAGAAAAGCATATTATGGTTAACTACTTTGGAGTTCTCTCAAAGTATTTGTTTGAGCCCTATCTTCGGCGTATAAAGACTCATGAAGACCGAACAGAAGTTAATTTGACTTTGTTAACTTTAATCAAAGGAAACGTGTCCTACTGCCTGTATAGAGTTACGGTCACAGTTTTCAACAGTTTTAAACAGCCCCCCTCCCAAAGCAGGCTTCTGCATACCAGTGTTATTGGATGGGAACTTCATGTTTATGAGACAGTGCCATGCTGGTTTGTCCAACATGCTAAAGAGCTGGTAATCTGTTGCATTGGTTCCCAACCCAAGTCCAGCCTGACGGTCTACATCCCCCTACAGCTCCAAAGGTCACTCTGAGGGGTCACGAGACAGATAACATGGTAGCAAAGAAGTAAATAGAACACATTCATCTGGTTTGTGCTGTTGTAAGATTTAGTCAAACTGTATCTCAATGGCATTGGATTAGATAGAAGTACATGTGAGCTACTGCTCTTAGCTAAGAAAGGCCATGACCTGCTGCTCTTAGCTAAGGAAGGCCATGATCTGCTGCTTTTAGCTAAGAAAGGCCATGACCTGCTGCTCTTAGCTAAGGAAGGTCATGACCTGCTGCTCTTAGCTGGCCATGACCTGCTGCTCTTAGCTAAGGAAGGCCATGACCTGCTGCTCTTAGCTAAGGAAGGTCATGACATGCTGGCCCTGTTGCTCAGTTTTACAAGAACAGCAAACTACCTCAATTAATACATTGTTATTTATATAATCGGCTTTAAGTGTGTACACATACAATGCATATGACTGCATAAATGTACATGCAGAGATATAGACATGCGGCTAAAAACAGGCAATGACGCCTAATAATCATTTGACTACTATAAACTATATGAGATATCTTAGAAATGTGAGAGTAGCTATGCTCTCCATGTTTCAGTCTGATACAATAACTCATAGTCAACTCCTCAAACAGTGTTCACACACAACACAGAGCTAACTCCTTCTTGAGACCAAAGAGCTACATTATGATGATGTGATTTAGTCAGAGGGGCTAAGACACTGACAGCAGAGTCAGAACAGAACAGGTTAGATGTTGATGATGATGATGATGTAGTAAGGTCAAATGTGAAGCACAGGTGATGCTCTGACTGGGTGGTAACTGAAGAGGTCCATTGAAGGCTGCTTAATTAGAATAAACCAACTGTCTCTTTATTTTTCAATTGTCAATATTTATTGCCTTGTGATCAACACATGCTCACTCTTCCATGGAGGAATGTTTGGTTCTAAAATGACACAAATATAACAAGTAAATACATACTACATACAACTATACTGCAAATGAACATTAAATATCAGAGGAAATAAAAGGCATTAAATACATCTGAATCAATAACCTAGTTAATTAACAAAGACACAGGTAAATTTAACTAAATGTATCGTTTGCATACACATATACTGCCATCTACTGGTAGGAAGGGGAAACCCTTTACTCTGCCTCATACAGGCTCTGCTGTACAATGAGGAGGAAATATAAATGTGATGCTAACAGCAACAACTCTACACACCCAAATGACTTTGATTAAACTATATTACGAACTGTGTTGCATTAAACAATGCAAGGATTAATTGAATAGTTGATTAATATATACGTACATATATGTTGTACGTACATATAACATAGACTGTTGCTAACATATCCAGGTTTATTTATTTGTCTTGATTAATTAATGTTCTTCTAACGTTACGGCAGCCATGTGTTTGCATAGAAGACTGTAAAAAATAATATCTATCACTGGCTTTTATTCTGACATTCGTTTTAGGCACTTCCGTTCTCTCGTTTTGGGATTCAGACGACAAAAACGAGAAAACGGAAGTGCTTTTCCGTTTTCCCGTTTTTGGTTTGAAACATAAAACGAAGAAACGACGGTATTTCCGTATTTTCGTTTTTTCGAATGAACCAAAAAACAGACGCATAAAACGTACACGGACCCCTAATCCTCCCGGATTGTGTTTTAAATTACCGGTCAGACAGGCGGAGAGCAGCAGTGCTTGTCAAGGTAAATGTCCTATAAGTAATGTCTCTTTCAGTACAGTGCTGTGACGCAGCAGCAGCGACGGACAGCTCTGCCCTTATTAAGCAAACATTTACTCGAAAACATGTCAAGTAAAGTTACCTAAAAGAAGATATTCTGGTGTGTGTGTTTTGTCAGGTGAATTATCTGGAATGGTCCCTTTACCTGGCTGTGGGTACCGGGTGCCACCCACAGCTAAGTTGTGCTGTGGGTGTTTTTTGCCAACCAAAATGACTTGTTGTTGTTTCTCGCACAGAATGGCTGCACTGTGTCGTCTGAGGCAGTGCCATCCCACAGGCATTGCCATCTCTCATTTTCACACGGGCAGCCGTGCCTTTGCAAAACAGCACTATAAAATGCTTGTTCTCGGAGGAGGAAGTGGGGGCATTTCAATGAGTGCAAGAATGAAGAGGATGCTGGGAGCTGAGAATGTGGCTGTCGTGGAGCCCAGTGAGGCAAGGATCCGGTGATTTATGATTATCATCTGCCTTCCCTCACTTTTTCACTTTTTTTTTTTCTGTTTCTATAGATGCACTACTATCAGCCGATTTGGACTCTGGTTGGCGCTGGTGCAAAAACTCTCACCTCATCAGGTCGTTCTACTGAGAGTGTTATGCCCTCTGGAGTGAAGTGGGTGAAATCCAAAGTTCAGGAAATAAACCCGGACACAAATACCGTCCTCACAGACGATGGGAATGGAGTATGTTTGCTTTAGGAAACGTGTCTGTCAGTGTGGACATTGAATAATGTCTCATTTACTGGCTCGACATTGAGTGGCAGTATATGAAGTAGATTACTTTTAAATGATCTATGTGCATCTTGTACTTTCTCTCACTTTGCAGATCTCCTATGAGTATTTGATTGTGGCTCTTGGGTTACAACTCCATTTTGAGAAGGTGAGGTAAAGCTTTGCTCATTCCCATATCGTCTGCAATATAACGTTTTCAACATGTTACATTTCAATATCTTGCGCAATATTAGTTTCAATATATAATGTGCAAAATAACTTTTTTCCGATGTCATTGCCGATATTACGCTCAATATCATGCACATGCATTACTTTATTATTGTTGTAGTTTATATATTTTACGAAATGTATCTTATACTTGCTATTTTTGTACTGGTGTTAGAATAACCTCTTACACACTTTTTATGTATTACTTTATTGTGAATGAAATGTCCATTTGATCTCATCTTAAAAAATGACATTCCTGGAAACTTACACTTATTTTTTAAAGTAGATCAAAGGACTGCCTGAAGGATTTGAACATCCAAAGATTGGGTCAAACTACTCGGTCCAAACTGTGGAGAAAACGTGGCAAGCACTGAAGGACTTCAAAGAAGGCAACGCTGTGTTCACTTTCCCAAGTACTCCTGTGAAATGCGCTGGAGCTCCACAGAAGATTATGTACCTGTCGGATGCCTATCTCAGAAAAGTACTTACAATTTTGAAATTAATGATAATTTAGTGCATTTTGAAACTCGAGTGTGGTTCTCCAAAGTAAAGCAAGATGTTTTTATGTTTCTATCCAAGACAGGAAAAAGGGCAAAAGCCCAAATCATATACAATACATCGCTACCTGTGCTCTTCGGGATCAAGAAATATGCAGACGCATTGTGGGACATTGTGAAACAACGTGACCTACAAATAAACCTGAGGCAAAACCTGATTGAAGTGCGGGCAGATAAGCGGGAAGCTGTGTTCGAAAATCTGGACAAACCAGGCGAGACCAAAGTGTTTGAGGTAAATGTGTTCCTGTGTAGCTTTTACATATAGGAATGACTGCTGTGTTCACTGGACAAGCTATTACTCTGTGCTACATCATTTCCTTCCTCTTTAAATCCTTTTGTCTGTTGTGCCTTTTATATTCGGAACCACCTAATCCTCTGTTCATTATTTCACTCTTTGAACCTAAACATTTGCCAAATTTGAAAAAAGAGACTCCTGTGAATAACTGAAACTTTTTTGTTTTTCTTTGTTAGTATGAAATGCTTCATGTCACACCCCCAATGGGACCCAATTTAGTGCTTAAAGGCAGTCCACTGGCAGATGCAGCTGGCTGGTTGGATATCAACAAAGACAACCTTCAACATACGAGATATCCAAATGTGTTTGGGATTGGCGACTGTACCAACCTGCCCACCGCTAAAACGGGTGCAGCTGTCGGTAAGTCATTTCCGTGTCCTCCGTGTCAACATTGCACAAACCCAACTCTGGAATGCACCCTGTTGTTGCATAATGTTCATGCACTCACGTAAGAGATAACTTTCCTCAGTCAATGTATTGACAGGTTCAACATTTCTTTTTTGGTTGCTGCTTCTTACAATGATTGTGAGAAAATACTATAATTACTATCTCTGTGTTGTAAGAGAGTGTTGCCAGTTAGTGTGGGGAGAGTTTAAAGGTTCCTTAAGCAACAATCCTGCCAAACCCCGGATGCACAACATAGTGGTGCAATAAATTAAGCTGACACTCCCACATGCAGCCTTATTTGCCCTGGCAGTGAATGCAATAGACTGGGGGAAGGAGAGTGAGACATCTAGTGGATGAATGTTAGCACCTTTTAAAATCAAACCACTACTTCATCCAAATGTTTCCATAACAGACTTCTCCTGATTTAAAATATAAAAATGCTGTAGACTAAATCAACTTTTTTTCTCAATACAATGGAAGTTCCAAGTTTCCAAGTCTGACAACATTGTGGCTTCAATACAGAGGATACACATTTTAATTAGGTGAAAGCATGCCAGGGCAGCGTGGCGGTTTAGGGGTTTGTACTGTTGTCTCGCAGTAAGAAAATCTCAGGTTCAAATCTACCGGGGACCTTCTGTCCCTCAGGGTCCATAGACATGCCTGTTGGGTGAATTGGAAACTCTAAATTGTACCTGGATGCGAGTGTCTGTGGACACCGTGATCAACTGGTGACCTGTTCAGTGTGTGCCCTCCCTGCCTCTTACCCAGGGGTGCTGGGATGGACTCCAGCACCCCTGACATCTTGCATGACAAGTGAATAGTGAATGTGTCGGTATAAACATTGCACATAATGTGTCATGTCCTGTTGGTATGAAAAAATAAACCTACCTAAACCTCTTTATACTATCTGCTAAAACAGTGTACTGTGACAGTTTGTAGTACACACTGTACATTATTAGTACACAGGATGGATTTGGGTCACATAAAAAGAGAACTTTCACATTTATTGTAAAAGCGTACCATTTCTTTTCTCATTCTCAGCTGCACAGACTGCCATCTTGAACAGAACCATCAGCAAAGTACTGAAAAATGAGAAGCCAGATAAGATAGTAAGTGACCCATAAACATCAATCATGATTCATCTTTTTGAATTTTGAAAATTGTGCAAATATATAATCCGTAACCTCCTTGTTGACAGTATGATGGCTACACCTCGTGTCCCTTGGTTACAAGCTACAACACAGTGATTCTTGCAGAGTTTGACTACAATGGACAACCGCTGGAAACATTTCCCATCAACCAAGCGAAAGAAAGAAGAATCATGTACCATATGAAAGCTGATGTGATGCCTCACCTTTACTGGCATGGGCTTCTGCGGTATGTATAAAGTAAATTAAAGGCATGTTAATAGTTGTAATGAATCATACCACATTTTATTTATGTTCTGTATTTGTCTTGCGTCAGGGGCCTGTGGGGTGGACCAGGACCGTACAGGAAACTCTTTCATCTTGGAATGAAGTGAAACCTCAACATCAGACATCATCAAGGAATCTTGTGCCCTTCCATGGCTGACTTTGGTGTGCAAGGAGGATTCATCCTTTACATGTAAAAACTGGAATCAATTTGATAAATAAGATTTAAACCAGTTCCTTTAATGCCAATCAAATTATTTCTCAATCATTTGGTTCTTTTGGCGGCACATTCAAAGTAAGCTGCTATCATCAACCATAGATTTTTCAAGAAGACTGAACAAAACATTGTATAACCTTCTTTTATTTGTAACCCTTGGTGCACCAGCGTATTTTATAAGCCAGTAGCTTTCACCGAAGTACCTACTGTAGTTCACATTTTTTTTGTCACGTAGTATATACGAACAACTTCAAATGTTGTGTGTTTTAGTACAATTACATTATATTTTTGCATTAATCATTGTGTTGATAGTAGTCATTAATTACAGTATACAAATATAAACAATTTGTTGAGTAACCATCTAAACAAGTATATCTGCCATTTCAGAATTTGATTGTTTTCAGGTTCGTCTCCAGCCTAAATGCAAAATGTTTTTTTTTGTTTTTTTGTTAATCATTTGTGCTACCAAACATTTTATACCAGTGATTGTCTTTGGGAATGCTTGACCATTACTATACAAACTACAAAGTGCTTTTCTTACACTCAAACATCCATGCTGGAAATAGAGTTTTGTGCATTATTTTTCTATGAGTGCTTAACTGAGTTAAAGACATTTTGGGGGTTAAATAGTCGGGGCTAAATTCATTGCTGTATTAATTGCTCTTTAATTGTGAAATGATTGTTTAGAATTATAAACCCACTGTAATTAAGGTAATAATTAAAATCTGAAATTGCCCAAATATATATAAACTAGGTATAGTTTCAACCGGGTTACACTTTATTTTTCATCCAAAAGTTTTACTAAAAATATTGAATGTTATATTTGTAATTTCTGTAAAGTGTTTACTTTTTTGGAGAGCTTAGGACACAATTGTTACGTCCAAATTGTGGTGTCCACTACTCAATTAGTCCTAAATACAGACCACGTAAAAGTGTTTAAAGGAGGTAAATTACATGTTTTTGCTCATTAATTGCATAATGTCTTGCACTTTACAGGTCATCTGTATATTTTTGGTTCTCAGGATTTAGTACCTTGGACAGAGATTGGTGTGTTGATTGACAGTTATCTCTCGACAGGCAATCCATGTCGTATGAAAATCAATGCCAGAGGGCCCGAAACTTGCTTGGGAATTTGTTTGAATTAGGTGTTCTTGCTAATGCAGCAGAATGCACAGTGTTATATAGAAGGCTCTTCATTGCTGGTTTACAGTTTTAGCATGGACTTGATCCAAGGCCATCGACCATAAAAAGATCAAATGAGTTATAGTTCATCATTGTCACTGTGCTGGTATCTCTCCTACAAGGGCTCTCTGAGCTGCATCTGAACTGAGTAAAGCTGGCAGAAAGATTATAAAAGTTGAAACAATAGCTGCAAAAACGAGAAACTATTTCATTCCCATTCTGCTTTGGTTCAAATTGACTTCCTGTCGGCTCCTACATTAACAAACATCAGAATACCGTTTTAAGATATCTACATGAGCACCAGTCTACATATTTTTTTTTAGCTTCCTTGTAGTCGCACAACAATACCAGCAGGGATAAAGTGCAGTAGTGAGTCTGGATCCAGATGCGCATCGCTCGCTCACCACCACAGCCGTGAGCCGTCTTTTCTTCTGTTGACTCCGCTCTCCGCCACGTTGGTTCCCCGTGCGTGTGTCGCATTCCCCTGCGCATCACCAACGCTGTGTTTGTGATGAGGCGGGAAATGGCGTCCGCAGACATGTTTGGTCTGTGACTAGCTACCGAGCGACAGACACAGCTGGCGGCAACAACCACGGCCCGACCTCTACCGGTGGCCGCCACGGTCGCGGCCGAGAGCTGCCGCTGCGGGCTGGTTTTGAGGCGCTTCCTAGATCGTCAGTAAGTAACAAACAACGTCAACATGTAAACAAAAAAATGTTGTCCCCCCCCCCCCCCCCTCTGATAGCAGGACTAGCCAGCTAGCTAGCGAAGGGGGCGTAGTCTAATGGCTGGAGATAATTACGGAAGCTAACGAAATGACGTGGTAGATGGAGCGTCTAATAATGTTATTTTACCGATGAAGTGACTGATAGTTTCCGTGTTAAACAAAGCTACGTGTGAGAAGTGTCACATGAGCTAAAGTGAATAATGTCGCGGCCTTGCTTTCACTGCCATCGGCGGGTTGTTAGCCTGCTAGCTAGCCAACTGTAGCTTCTGTTAGCTATCGACGGAACCCACCGGCCGCATCTGGTTTACGTTACAGTGATTTACGACTGATGGCAGACGTGTTTATCCGACAATGCCAACTTATAGTCACATTAAATCACAGTACTGCCCTCCCACAGTCTGGACACCAGCGTCAAACCGTCATGCTAAATACCAGCCGCGGGCTCACGTCGTTGGTGTTTCTACAGCTAGCGTTACTATGACGTTACGTAACAGGTAGCAAAATAAAGCTGCGGCATATTTGATCAAACGTGAGTTATTTTAAACGTTTTATGCTGAACACCCGCTCAATTTGAACGTATTAAAAGGCCTCACGTTTCCGTTGACCGTTCATATTTATCACGTGACGTCACGCCGCCCACTTCATGGGACGGTGGGTAAACTTTGTTTATACTGTAGTGACTCGACCAGGACAGCTAGCGGGGAATATCAGTGCATCTGATTAGCTGATCCGCACATTCTGGACTGAACCTTCACATTAGTCAAAAAGGTGATAAAACCGTTTCACTAAATTGGTCTCGTTAGCACAATTATGTTGATGACTATTGTGTAGTTCATTTAATTTAATCGAATATATTTATAGAAAATAATGGTTATTTAGCTTTTGTTTCTGTTACTTATTTGTGTTGAAACAATAACATAAGTTATTACTACACTGGGACCATCATGAAGAGGTGTAGTATTTATTGTTTTGGGATCACTGAGACATCACAAGTATGTTATTCCAAAAAAATCTATTTAGCTGCCTATACGTTTTCTATTTTTTTAATTCAAATGTCTTAAGATCGTAGATCATTAAAAAAAATCTAATGTCTTTGAAAAATTAATTGTGAACAAGTTAACATTATACTCCTGATTAATTTAAGATGCCACAGAAAGGGCAGGGTATTGAAGCGCAGTACGTTTTTAGTACAGACCGAAATTTGTCCGTGGCACCAAGTATCACAAACTACAGTATGTTGACATCAAATATCCAGGCAGATACATAATATTGTTTACTTATTTGATGATATAATTCCAGATTTTAATCACTTTTGCCAGATTTAGACTATTTTATTCATGCACATTTCTTGTAAAGCTGCTTGTGGTGGAGCAACCTGTAACATTGAACAACTTAGTTCTTTTGTTCAGTGAAAAGGAGGGTTTTGTTAACGCCAACATTTATATTTATCACTAAGGTTGTTTTCATTATTCTTAAAATGTTTCTTAACTTATTGTTTTACCCTCTTTGTCAGATTTTTCTATGTGACGTTGAAGCACGATGAAGCTGAGAGTGCGTAAAGCTCCTCAGCAGCCGAACTTTGGCCGTCGAACACACCCGTCCCAGGCCAAACGGAAACACTGTGAAGTGGCGCCGTCCCCGGTGAGAGGTCGAGGCAAAATGCAGAAGAATGAAACCGGCCTTTTCTCCACAATAAAGAAATTCATCCGTGGAAATGCTGTCAAGGTGGGTTTGCATCAGAATTCCCAGCTGCTCTTTCCACAATTTTGTTTTTACTGCTGTAACATATTGATGCACTGTATCAGCACACACTCTTACTTTATGCAGAGAAAGCCATGTCTCAGCTGCATTTTGTGCTGGTAATTTTAAACCATGACTCACACATAATAGCTAGGAGTGTTTTGAGATGCTGAGAAGAAAGTCTCAACGCAGCCAACATGGTTTTCCGACTGTTTTTTTTCGTGGACTTCTTCTATTTTCATTCTTACAGCTGTTGTACATTATAATTATAAATGGTCAACTAATGCCAAATGTAAAATTATAAAAAATGTATATAAATAGAGCCGACCGTGGACATTGTTCTAAAAAGCAAAACTTTCTCCCATTAAAGAAATTGCTTTGTTTTATTTTTAGCCCATTTTAGGAATGTACCTCCTTTACTTAATTACATGGGGGTCTGCCTAGTGCATAAGTAACTGAGTCACTTACTTTAAAGCTTTACGGTAGGGCTGGGCGGTATGGCCAAAAATTCATATCACGGTATTTTGTAAGATTCTGGCGGTTTCACGGTATATCACGGTATTAACATTAATTTATTGACGCCGAAAAGGACCTGCGGCCACCTGAACAGCTGTTCACCGCTCGTTGTTCACCGCTCGTTGTTCACCGCTCGTTGTTCAACTCCCTCGCAACTGCCCAGCAAGCTGTGAACAGCTGTTTGTGTGGCCTGACCTCCGGTCTGTCTCTTCCGGGTTTCTTTCATCTGCATTCCCCTGGGTCCTAAGTCCCTCCAGGTTCAGCTTCTTTGCAATACATCGTTTTCTAAACTACGTCTGACTTTTCAAACCCTCCAGCCAGCAGACACAGCTCCTCTCTGGGCAACACGTTGTGTTGGTGCGTCTCTGCTCTCTCTTGTTCCTCCTGCATCGCTCTTTTCCGTTTTTTAATGTAGGGACAGAGTTTCTTCTTTCTGTGATAGTGTGCGGGCTGTACCCAGCATGCAGTTCGGCGGAGTAAATTTAATAAATGTACAATTATTAGTGTTACACATTGTTTATGTGTCACAAACCGTTGTTTTGTGGTGTTGTGTCCTGTTAAAGAGCGTTAGTTGCGGGTTATTAATTGTTGTTATAAAATTAAAACCATGACTCAATGCACGTAGCTCCGACCGCTTCGCCAGTGACTACGGCTGGGCACCGGTGTGCCGGTATGTGAAAAAGTCATACCGTACGTAAATTTGACACCGGTATACCGGTTGAAACGGTATACCGCCCAGCCCTACTTTACGGGTAATATTACTAGGTTGGAATTAGTAACTTCTTTGTAACGTTTTCAACATGGTTTCAATTGAATGCTGTCATTGTAACGTAAAGGGTGCTGTGGCACAAAGTAAACTGCAGTTAAATTTAAATGCATGTCTTGTTTGCCGGCCTGTTCAATACCATGATGTAATTGCTTTTTTGACAAAATATGCTCTCATAACTTGTTTTTACAACACTACTAATTGTATTTATCAATATAATAAATTGGGGATTTTTAAAAATATTTTTCTCAGGTGGAGCAGGATATCCCCGCAAAGAGGAGTCGTATTGATTGTAATCCGGAGAGCGATCTAATTACTTCAACACCACAGACGAGAGGCCTTTCCAACAAAACAGTCTCCAGAGTTTGCCGGAAAAGTCCAGAAAAAGGTACAGAGAGAGAACTGCCACAAATCTAATGCCTTCTTCAAAATAACAAAAAAAGAGACGTATACAGAAATCTATACATAGGATCTATACAGATGTTTTATTTTTCGTTCTTTTTTTAGACACAATGACCTGCAACAGTAAGCCCATGAAACCGAACGGTAAACTGGAGGTCCCCGTTGAGGCAGCGAGCAGCCCTCCACGCACCACCCTGCTCGGCACAATCTTCTCTCCAGTCTTCAACTTCTTCTCACCAGCAACTAAAACTGGTAAAACAAAAGATTCCGTAAATATTCGAAAAATATCAAGTATTCTTTATTTATTTTAAAAATAGTGAAATTTCTTTTTTGAGTTGTGAATAGACTGCTCTTGTCATTCGTCTTCAGCCACTCCTGGTTCAGACTCTCCTGGCCAAGCGGTGGAGGCGGAGGAAATCATCAAACAGCTGGACATCGAGCCGGCAGAAGAAATGCCAAGCAGCACCCTCACATCCACGGAGGGCGTCACTCCGTGTCACACCGCCCCGATATTACCGCAGAGGCTTCAGATAACCTCGGATACATCCATAGAAGAAGGAGAAATAGTCACTGAAACTGACTTGCCACCATTAACGGGTAAGGACCCTTTTTTTTAAATCTGGGAAACGTTCTTGACATCATCATCATACGCTTTCAGAAGACAAACACTAACTGCAGTTCTGATTATTTATTTTAACCTGTTTTTATGACCGGATGGGTGGGGTTTGCAATAGTGAATGTTAAAATCTAATGAAATCTTCTTTTGACCACACAGATTCATAAACATGATACAGCTCTTTTGATACGTATGCAAAGTCAGGTTTCACTGCCTCTTTTCCGTAGTTGTACGTATACTCTGCTTCATGCTTTTATATTAAAGAGACTGGAACTTCCAGGTTCGGTTTCAGAAGTTGGAAAACTTACCAATTCACATTTGTAATAACAGAACAACTAAACAGTCCAGCCTTTGGACCGAGCTCAACAGTATGCATGTGGTTTACTCTGTATGTTCATTGATGGGCTTTTAACAAAAAGAATGATCTATTTTCAACAGTTGTTAAGCAGCCTTTCTTTAATGAAAGTCATTTCCCATGTTCTTCATTGGTCATAAATGATATTTGAACTCCTTTTCCACATCTCTCTGTCTCCATCAGCTCCTGGTTGTATGCCAGATGGTGGTTACCCACATGCTCTACCTGCAGCGCCTCCAGAAACCTCATATGAAGAGGAATGGGAAGTTTTTGATCCGTAAGTTGAAATTGATTTTAAAGGAGCTTATAACAACAGCTGTTTAAAAAAAAAAAAAGAGTATTAAAAGTATGCTTTGTCAGAATGCTAAATAAGAAAGCGTAAGTTTAGACTGATTTGGTGTAACGGTTCAACTCGGCACTAGACAACACACTCCATTTATATAGTCTCACTTCCAAGGTGACCTTGCATGTTGGTGCGTGAACAGCGCTTGCTGCAATGTGAACATTTCAACCACTAGGTGGCAACAAAAACAAGACTTTGTGTGACTCCTCTGAGAGGACATGTGACGTTTACATTTTTTTAACAGTTCATTTGACTCACTAGTTTAAACATTGAATCACTTCTTTGAATCCTTTCAGTAGTATTGAAATTGGAGCAGATGTTTTCCATTTATTAAGTGGGGAAAAGACAAACTCTGTAGCATTACTGCTACTTCATATTCAAGCCATGACAGTGGCTTAAACAATAGACTTTATTTGGACACCTCTTCTTCATTTTAGTGAAATGAGGGTTGTTTTATGTTTTCTCTGCTTTCAGGTACTTCTTCATAAAGCACGTGCCTCCACTGACGGAAGAGCAGTTAACACGCAAACCAGCGTTACCTTTGAAAACACGCAGCACACCAGAGTTTTCACTCGTCTTGGATCTGGTAAGCAGTGAACGATTTCTTCGGCTGTATCTCACATTTAAAGTAAGTTGACTTCAAAGGATTTTTCCTACAGATCTTTTTTCTTTTTTTTCTGTCAGGATGAAACTCTGGTCCACTGTAGTCTGAACGAGCTAGAAGACGCAGCCCTGACATTCCCTGTGCTCTTTCAAGATGTTATATACCAGGTACAAGCTGTTGCATGTCATTCTCTAATCAAAAAGTCTCCCATTTTCTTGCTGCTGTGATTTTAAATTCCTTCATTTTTAATCCGAAGGTGTATGTTCGGTTGAGGCCCTTTTTCCGGGAGTTTCTTGAGCGCATGTCTCAAATGTATGAGGTGAGAAGTAACTTTTATTTCCAAGAGACTCAACACCGTATCATTTATCTGACCTGCTATACATTTACATATTATTCATTTATTGATGCTGTCTATTACAATTTCAGATTATTCTCTTCACGGCTTCAAAGAAAGTGTATGCTGACAAGTTGCTCAACATCCTGGATCCGAAAAAACAGTTGGTCAGGTCAGTGACACTACAAGACTATCAGCAGCTTTTTTAGTGAAGGATATTGATTTAACAGCATGTGCAGCTACAATAAAGCGAGATGAAAAATGGTCATCCCTGATTCAACCAGAAATAAGAGTAGCTTTTTATTGTACATTCGGCCTCAGGAAGTAATCAAAGATGAACATACTGTATTACGTGTGTCACTGGGACAAAGAAGGGGCGAGTGCTCTGCTGTTGTCTTTTTGTTCCCCAACCTTTTAGCCAGTCTCAAATAAACAAGAAAAAAATGCTGCTCAACATAAAAAATGACGTCCAACTGGTGTTTTGTGATGGATGTTTCCATAGTTGTGTTGCTGGTTTGCGAGTTAATCAAGTTTTCTGGTCGTATTGTTGTATCAGCAATTAAACAAGCATCAACATACGTATCATGTTTTTGTTAATCCTCCACACACACCTATGCTTTCTGATCTGGTCCGCCAAGCCTCTGACCTCATAATCCTCACCATAAAATACAATATGTACAATAGTCTGGGTCGATGCAGCTTCCTCTTCCTTTTGTCAGGTGAACAAATTAGAGGAAGAACCGGTTTTGCTGATAGAAAGCAGACAATCGCTGATGTCACACACAACTGGTTAATGCTGCTTTTCAACTTTGTACAAATGGGTGAAGAAGCTTCATTTTATCCGCCATTAGAAGTGTAAATTCTCGTATTTAACCGAAAACAGCCTGTTAAATGTAATTGTGCTGTTTATTCGAATGAATGAAGCTTATCACCCCCTTTCTTCGCTCCACTCCCGATTATGTAACCAGTTCCTTTTGTTGCCTTTTGTTTGAGCTCAAGAACTTGTTGAAAAGATGTATCACTATATGTAACCTCACCAATGTCTCTCTTTCTGCGTTTTTGTTTTTTAGACATAGGCTGTTTCGTGAGCACTGTGTGTGTGTTCAAGGAAATTATATTAAAGACCTAAACATTCTTGGACGGGATCTTTCCAAGACGATAATAATCGACAACTCACCCCAAGCCTTTGCCTATCAGGTAAAACCTCTTCACACCAAACGGTGAACTGTTGTTTTCAAGTAAAAACCTCTCGTCTAATACTGTTCCTGTGTTAAAGTCATACCAGATCATGGATGTTCTGTCTTTTGTAGCTTTCCAATGGAATTCCTATCGAGAGCTGGTTTGTGGATAGAAATGACAACGAGCTTCTGAAGCTCGTTCCTTTCCTCGAGAAGCTTGTGGAACTGGTACGTATCTCCACTCTTTCCCTCTGAGGGGCTCGAGATTGGATGCACAGACACACATGTGCATGATGTTAATCAGATATAAGAGAAAAATATACATTTGGTCATCAGACGGTGACGTCCGCGGGCCACCAGTTGTTTGTGACGCACTGCGCTTTAAACGGTAGCTGAGCCATCGACTGCACGTATGTGTAACACTGTAGAAATAACTTTTACGAGTCTCTGGTGTCCACAGCCGTCCTTGTTCCGTCTGTTTTGGAGATCAAATTAAGCTTTACGGCCTGCTTTGCCCACATGGCTGTAAAACTAGAAGCCTTGGTCATCAACACTGAACCTTAACGTCTGTTTTCTTGTAGTTTTTTGATCTGTTGTCTCTCTTTATCACAGAATGAAGATGTCAGACCGCACATCCGAGAGCAGTTTCGTTTGCACAACCTCCTTCCTCCAGACTGACCGTGAGTTCGACTCTTAAGTTCAAGATGGTATCGACATTGGAAAGAAGAAGAAAAAAGACTCCCAGAAAATACACTCAATGGATTTCTCTTTGCAAACATTGCCATTGTGTTTTTGTTTTTTTAAATTATGCAAAACATTGAAAGTTATGATTGAGTCAAAAAGCCCTGGATGTTTTTACACACACACACACACACACACACACACACTCTCAAACCAGATTTGGAAAAGACTTTTCACTCGTATGTTTCTAGTGCGACTTTGAAGGCGGCCTCCTACAAGGTATTTTGTCTTTTGAGAACCTTTTTGGTTTAACAGACTGAATGTCATGCAGTGTTGGATCTTATGGACTTCGGGGGCTTCAGCCTGACCTTGAACGAACAGTCAAACCTGTATAATACTCGCTCTATTTACTTGTAAATACATGTACATAGTTTTTTTTTTTTTCTTCAAGGTTTTACGGCATTTTATTATCATTTCAAATTTTAGTACGTATTCTTTGATTCGGTTGCTTTTATAAACTGTTAGTGTGTTTTGTTTGAAGTTGTTGATACACGGCTGCTTTTCTGTTGTATGCCTGCATTATTCCTGTGATGCTTTACTCCATTACATGCAGTTGTCTGTATTAAGGTGCAGTTTAAAAAAAAAAAAAGAAGAAGAAAAGAAGTATCTTTGGGGGGGGAGAATGTTTCTGAAACAATATTTTAAAGCTCTGTAATGTAAGCTAGACTTAGGTCTCAACTGAATACAAAGCCATAATGGCTGAATTTTAAATTTGGAGATTTGTATTTGGCAGTCCATTGGGGGGGGGGGGTTCAGGCATCTTGCACTTTGACATCCAGCCCTTTGTAAGTAGATGTAAAATCTTGTCACTTTTCTATACAGGTGGGAATCACCTCAATTTGTTATGTGGCGCGGGGGTGGAACAGAATGAAGTTGTAGCACCAGCAAATTGCCAACATGTTTGCTTTGAAATCTTGTTTTCCAAGACAAGACGTCTTGTATGTGGGATCTTTACGATGTAGGAGTCACACCTTTTATTGACAATTGAATGATCACTCCTGTTGTATTCAGTGTTACTCAATGGTTTCCTTGAAAATAAATACATTTTTATACGACTGAGAGCCTCCTACCAATAATATAATAACATTTATGAACATTCATATTTTTTTATTTTTAATAATGAAAATAAGTCATGTATAAGTTATTCCAGTTTAACAATACAGTAATTAAAGCAAATAAGTTATTTGATCACCTTACAACCCTCTCATTCCTGAAATACACTCTACAGCTGCTTGCTGTGCTGGCCTGTAAGAAGGAAGCCAGATAAAAAGAGAAATATTCAAACCTCCAGTATAACCTAATAGTGGCACAATGTACACAACATGTCTGGAATTGATAGGACACTTACGAGATGTCCTATTCAGATAAGCTGCTCAAGTCTTGATCCTTTTGTTCTTTCAAGAAATAGGTCATTACCTGATTGTAGGTGTGCACTAAATTGCCCCTTCCAGAGGTCACATGACTCCAAATACAAAGGGGACCAGTCTTCATCAGACTTATCTCACAGGTGTTCTAAAGGAAGAATTATTTCAAAATAAAATCCCACAGTTGATAGTGTGAAGATAAGACTTGGGGATAGTTAACTGTGTTTTTAGAGTGAACCCCCCTCTGGCCTCATCTATTGGCTGCTGGTGGGGGGGTGGAGGTTGTGACTCATAAACCATGAAGCCTCGCTGCTGCGTTATCCCAGCGGCCGACAACTATATAAAAGGAGCTCTTGAGTGTTCTCCCCGCAGGATAACGTCAGGTGGATAGAGGATGTGGATGCTCTTCCTTCTGTGTGCCTTGTTGGGGGCGTTGGGGTCACCGGAAGCGCCCTCTGGAGCGGCGCAGCAGCTTCAGGCTCTTCACTGCCCGCCCTGCGAGCGGATACACTGCTCCTCCCGCCGGGCGCTGAAGCTCCAGTGCAGAGGAGGTGTCACCACAGGTGTGTGTGGCTGCTGCCCCGTCTGTGCCAGAGCAGAGGGGGAGACCTGCGGAGGAACATGGGACTATCTGGGCAAGTGTGACGAGGGTCTGGTGTGTGTTTACCAGGACGCGCCAGCTGACAAGCCAGACGCAGAGCGCAAAGGCCTCTGCAAAGCAGGTGAGATTATGGTTTATAACCTCAACAGGACCACGCAGGTGATGTGATGACATTTTAATCATTGACTGTTATACAATAATCAGAAAAAGTATATACAAACAATTATGTTTTGATAGCAATATCACACTGTATAAATACTCAAATTTAAAAGTACCCATCATGCAGTAGAATTGCTCCTAAATGTCCCACTAAATTTATTGAATCATCGTACTAAATCGTACGTAAAATCTATTTTATATTCTGTTGGACCTTTTAAGCAATAGCAATGCATTATATTTTAAAACCTAGTTTTGTGAATAACTAATAACTGTAGCTGTGAAATAGACATAAGTAAAATGTACAAGATTTTCCTCTGAAAATCTGGATAATTTAGTACCATTGTAGGGGGAACGCTGCCAATGTGGTGCATCTTGTTTATGAGCTGTGAAGACTGATAGTGTGGTCAAGGCTTCCTTTGATGCAAAGGTTTCTGCTGAAAGCTAAGCCATAATTACAGCCCTTATCTCCTCACGGGGAACAGTTGTCACCCTTATAGATACGGTATCGGACGTAGTACGAGATTATAGAGGTGTTCATGTTGTGTTGCTGCTCGGGGAAAGATGTCAATATTAAAGTTGCGATACTTAATATGTCTTGTGAATTGCAAGCACCACTTCTGTGTCTTGTTCCGTGTTGACAATGCTGTTCTGTGCAGTGATCGACTCGCCGGACTCACTGGATCCAGAGAGCTGTCACCCGGAGTGCACCAGGGAATACTGCCAGGCCAACCCCTCTGGAATCTGCTCTGCCAGGTGACTTAGAAATAATAAAAGAAAGAAAGACGTTTTTAGCATCTTCTCCTGCTGCATTTCTAACAGAAATCCAAACCTCCTGCTCTTCACAGGTCTGTGTCTCTGGAAAAGGCGGCATGCCAGGGCTCCTGCCAACACACCTCCTGTTCAGGCTGCCTGCTGCTTAAACCCCCATCCTGCCCTCAGACCTGCACCCCCTCCGATCCCTCCTGTCTGCACCGCTTTGGAAAGTGTGTGCACAATCACCTGACAGCCACTCATAGTCCTGTATGCCACAACAACCTGCAGGTATTTTGGGAGAAAAGCACCGGACAGCTCCATCAATAAACTGCATTTCTTCATTATGCCGTACTGCCTGGAAGCACTTCCCCCATTATTCCAACATTTTTTCTGTTTCTTCTCCTTCTGTAGAGTCATCCTGACGGGCATTTTCTGTGTTTGGTCCCAGCCTGTCCAAACTCAGCGAAGTAGTTCTCTATGTAAAGAGAGGACACCTTTACTCGTTCATGTAGCAAAATAGACAAAGGCAGCTATCTATACACTTTATGTATATACTTGAAAATCCTTTATTCAACATTTTGTATGCAATGTAAACCTGAATAAACATCTGTGAAATGTAATGTATTATTAAATCATGAGAAATAAAATGATGTCATATGAGACCTACTTTGATTTCATTGGTCCAGTGGGAACAATGGCGAGGGTTGTAGCAGTTCTTACACAGTTGATTGTATCTGTTGTGTGTCTGTGTGTCGTTATTTTGTTTTTACCTTCCTGCACACAAAGTTAAATGTAATAAAGTTAACATCATCTGTACACAAAATCCACCTACAGTACTTCTGAAAAGTTCTCTATTGAAAATGATCACCCCACGTTTTTTGACTCAATTAATTCCACACTTCAATAATGTTAGATGTCACTTTGGTTCAGACTGAAACAATTCAACAACTTGAAATGAAACTCAGTTCAGACATTCATGGCTCGTTTAGGATTAGTCATCTTACTTTTCATGTAGAACCATCAGGATACAATATTAACGGGTCCAATACTTTGGTATATCCATCCATTATCCGAACCGCTTATCCTGACTTTGGTTTATAATAATAATACTTAAATTTGATATAGCGCTTTTCTAAGTATTCAAAGACACTTAAATTATGACCAAATACCTGCAAAACTAATGGTATTCCTATCAGCCTCAGCTGTTCGTTTAGTGTTATTTAGCAACTGTTAGCATGCTAACATGCCCAACTACGATGGTGAATAAGTTAAACCTTGTACCTGCTTACATCGGGCACATGGCCATTGCCGCATGGTACCATGGTTACATCAGCAGCGCCTCAAAGCATCCTCTTCTCAAGTGTACTCTTTTTTCAAACAACTCCCTTTACGGTGAACCTGGAACCACGAATGATTGAACCAATTTGACCTCCTGCGTTGGAATAAGTAGAAACAATGCAGCAAGAAAAACAAGTACAACTAATGAAGCTGAGAAATTAAGTGGGATAATTTGGCTACACCAATGTAGTAAATTAAACCGTCATATCAATCGAGCACTGCCGCTCTTCTGTTTAAATTGTTCCTGTTTTGGGAGTTTTTCTGGTTCACAGAAAAAGGGAAGCGTCTCGAGTCCCCTCTGCCGTCACTGCCCCCCTGACACTTGATGGTTATTGAATAACCGACGGTTTATGAGGCAGCAATAATGAAGCTTGTACAGAAAGGGAATAAAGTGTGGACCAACAATGGACAGTTTGTTCTGTGTCCTTCAAATGTGAGCCGTTTCTAAAGAGAAGCAGTTTATCTGAAGGATTTCGCAAGAAGGAATCGTTTTTTTTATACCAAAACAAAGGCTTGCATTTTCTTTTATCTTCATCAACTTGTGAGTCATTTGCATCACAAAAGTAGTGTGATGTCTTCATAATATTTGGTGTTTCATCGGACAGGAGAGAACAACGTGCAGCTCCTTGCACTGTGTCTGTCAGTTATATTATACAAGATACAAATAAATCAAATAATTGTTATATACAAGGTACAAATCTGGATACAATAGCCGACCAGAAAATATAACTTTCCTGTTTGTGAAATTTGTAAATATTGCAGTAATTTCATAATGTTATGTATTTGTCTTCTTTTAAGGTTTTATGGCAAACCACAAAAGAACAATTGAAATTATTTTCCTTTGGTACCGTTCTTGTTCTTCTAACGGTGGAAACACATACTCGTATAAGGTCTCAATTAGAAGGACAGGGTCTGCCACCAAAGCAGGCCGCCTCTGTTATCAATGCCATATCGCTGTCTCACTTTTTTTTTACTGATAAAAACAACGCATAACAAAAGGACTGTCTGCGTGCCAGCGGTAATAAAATTGCCCCCGTCAGAAGAAGCCCATGTTAAAGTTTGAATACAATGAAAAAAGTACAAAAGATGATTATGAAAGAGTGACCTTCAAGTAGATTTTGATGTACGGGATGCAGCTGCAGAGATTTCTCTCAGCCGATCTGAATAATGTGATGTATGTTGAAAGTCAACCTATGGCATGCCAAGACTAACTTTGGAACAAACTAACCTCACTCAAAAGAAATTAAATCAGAAGTATTGCTTTATTAGTGTAAAAGATTGTAACAGATGTTCAGAACATTTTGCCTTTCAGCAGACCAACAGTTTCATGTACTAATATAAGGATATATAAGCATATCCTAAATCATTATGGATGAGATTATCAGTGGCCTTTAAATGATCCATCATTATAAATACAGTATGTCAGCACAAAACAAATTTCCACCATATATATTATTCCTTTATCAAGCCTAGCAGTTATATTCAATACCTTAAAATTACACTAATATCATGAGTTGTAAAAGAGGTCCCTACCTATAACTAAGTGATGCAAAATCATATCATTGAAAAATAAGAAATTTAACTTGGACACTGCCATTAGCGCCGGATCAGCTGACTGCCAGGCATCACTGACGCTAATGGGTCAATGTGATCAGTAAATGTGCTCATAATTCTCAGTACTTAAGGATAGGTGTGCAGCATTTAGGGGGATCTATTGGCAGAAATGGAATATAACAGTATCAAGTTCTCTTTAGTGCTTAAGTTACCTGTAAATAAAAACTGTTTCATGTTTTTGTGACCTCATAATCAGCCGTTTATATTTACATACGGAGACGGTCCTCTTCATGGAGCTGCCATGTTTTTACAGTAGCCCATAAAGGACAAACCAAACAGAGCTATTCGTGTTTTGGCATCGGCCACCGAAGATAACATTCACTGTCCCCCGGTTGCAGTTGCTTGCAATCTGCAACCTAAACACAATATGCCTCCAAATCCTGCACACTGCACCTTTAATACGTGACAAACCAAAAAAAAGGTCTTAACGCTTTAGCTTTTGTTATTTAAACAATATGTATTTTTTCTTTGAACTCTTCGGTCAGTAAGACTAAACCAAACAAAATACAGGTGAAACATTGCATAATATTTTCATAATGCAGAATGGTCCAATTATCCATTTAAAAAAAAAAAATGAATACACAATATGATCCCAATATTTGCTCTTTGAAAACATATGTTATCTTGGAATAACAGCAATTGTGGTTATTTGTAGAAGTAAGAATGATTGTAGAGAGAAGTCAGTACAAAAGGTGCATAAAACTTTATCTTTGCTCCGGCCTCTGATCAGGAAGGCACTCTGGATAATAAAAAAATAAGTCTTGTCACCTAAACAGTCGGTTCCAAAAGGATATGAAGGTGGTGGAGTTAAAGGCACCGATAAATAAGAGCAGCAGAAAGTAGAGACTCATCATGATGGCAAAATGGTTTCTGAGGAGCCAGGAGGTGCTGCGGGAACGTCTGAAGAAGAAAAACACAAATATTACCTTTTGTTTGCCAGCACCAACTAAACTGACAACCTCCCTTATTTAAGTTGGCTTCTTTTGTAGAGAACAGCAAACATTAGAAATTGCTATTTCTACCAAAGGTTTAAACAGTTAATGGCATTAATTTGACTGTCTTCTATGACCAAAACTAGGGACAAGTGTTTATAAAATGTAAGCTGTGTATAGTCAATACAAAACATTTTATCAAACAAATTCTAATCAAGTCAACCTACATTTCATGCTGAGTTCAGCTGGCTAATAAAATGTTATTTTTGCAAGTGAATTCACACACAAATACAGAGAGGGAGGAAGTCTCTTGTCTATCACAAGTGTGTTTGCATTAAGTACATACCAAATATACTCAGCCTGTTTGCCCACTTCAGTTCGAGCCTTAGTGACAGTGATCAAACAATAATCTAGTTTTATTGGAGGTGTTGTTACGTCAAAGGGAATTATCATTATCACCACAATGAGAAGCTTTCCTTTCGACTTGTTTGAAATACTCTTACGTTGTTGAGTGGAGTAGAAAATAACATTGTATTTTTGAGTTATCCTGTATGCTTAAGAGGACATTAAAATGAAAAAGTTGAGATTTCTCACATTGTGGCACTGGGTGCCTTTTAAGTATAAAAGGCATCTGCTAGGCAGCACGAGCATTTAAAAAAAAATGTGATAATGAATAACATCATGACACATCTCCAATGTTTAGGTTTATATATGAAAAAGTGTCGTAGATATTTGCACAGCACTAAAAAAATGTTTGTGTAATTAGAAATTATTATAAATGCTATAAGTTGCTTTTTTTAAAAACTCTTATTTAAACACTAAAACCCACAAGTAATTCTTACCTAGACAGATGCTTCCTCTGAGAGTACACAAGTAGGTACTTGACTCGCAAAAGCTGATTGTTGGTGACTACAAAGTACTTCTGCGGTACGTCCCCTCCTTCGCTGTTCTTTGCTCTTGAGCGCCGACGGTCAATGATCTCAGAATCTGAAAAGAGAAATGAGTGGCTCATTTTGACATGAAGCAATTTAAAAATCAGTGTTGCAGGATTTTTTTTTTTTTTAAATGTGTGTTATTCTGCAAGTCACAGTTTACACACCTTTTTTCTTCACCTGGCACTTTACATCGGGGTGATCAATGACTTCACACATGGCAACACAGCTGAGCAGTGGACCCAGAAGACTTTCTCGCCAGCTGCTGCTGTGGGGACTGTAGAGGACAGCCATGCTGAGGTCACTGGTGAGGTAGGTCCCCTCTCCAAACACAGAGTTCTGCATACAATATGAAGGAAATAAACCAGATCATCTCAACAGCTCTACGAAGTCTTACGTATTACATTGCACAGTAATAAAACAGCCGTTTTTTTTGTGATGCCTGCACTAACCTTGTTGAGGTGGCAGTGCAGCCCATTGTGAATGATAGAGTGAAAGTTTTCCAGGCGGCTCCCGTGGAATGCATAGAAGACGTCTCTACCTTCCCTCATCTTCTCAAACCGGGCATTCATCTGATCACAGTAGTCCAACTCAAACAGGAAGTCAGGCACCGGCGCAGAAAGCCCATCATTTTCCGTCAGGTTACAAAGTTTGGCATACTGGTAGAGTTTAAAAGACACACTGTAAACAAAAAAGCAGGGTAGTAAAGGACATATCTGTTTTCATACTTGTAGTGATGTACCTCATCTTTCTGCAGGGTCTTTACAGCAAAGCTCTTTGACGAGAGAACCCAGTGTGTGAGAGCCAGATGATGATGTCCGTCTCTGGGTCGTAGTCTCACCAAATCTCTCACACCAGGCAAAGAGTGCACATCTGCCAACTAGAGAAGACATTTTCATCTGGATCTCATTGCCACAAGAAAAGTCACACTTGTCTATAGTAGGTTTCATCTTCTCCTTTCCTTGGATGTGAAGCTATATTTTCTTTGAACAATGTGTCTCTCTGAAACAGCGCTGTCATCTGTTAATGCTGTCAGTGTGGGCATTGTCCTTCTACATCATGACGATGGCCATAAGAAACCAAGATACAAATCTACAATACATACTGCCAAGGAAAAACTTTTAATCCAATGTTAGAGACATGTCATTGCAAATACCCCTAAAAATATAAGTAAGGGGTCCAACACACTACAAGCGGATTCATCCGTTCACTCCTCAGTAATAACAGCTTATCTTTGATAAGACTGATGCTTGGCCCACCAAAAACACAGAGCACCTGCAAAGCCTGAAAGACCTCAACTTTATGACTTATTATCCCAGCTTTAATGTGAATTTGCAAAGCCATTTAAACATTTTAAATATTCATAGTCGTCACAGTCTTATTCTTTACCTTCTTTACCGACCCACTGATGCCTCTAAAAGCACAATATTGCTATCAGAGTGTGTGTGTGTATCATGCCAACATCCCACTAATGGAATGCATGTTTATTTTTTGGTAAAAGACCTTTTTTTTTCTCAATACACTTACTGCCTTTATTGCTTCCTTATAATATATTAAATGATAGCACTTCAAATGATGTCATTAAGCATAAATGCTAAAAATAGAGTGTTAAAAATATTTGTCTGTCAGTATATGTCTTACCAGCTCCTCAAAGTTCTTATTGTCACCACTTATGTATCTCGGGGGGAAGGGTCGGAGCAAAGAGTCCCTCTTGTAGTTCTGCGCGGCAGCAACAAACAGGCTGCAGCGGAGGTCTGCTGCTACTGGGTCCCTGTGCAGACAGGAGCACACCAGCTCTCTGACGGCCTCAGGTGGGAGCGGTGGCTGCATTCCCAGCACTAAAGACAGAGGTGATAAGATAGCACAGCCAGAGAAAAGGTTAGGTGTTAACCGCACAGCAAATACCTCATGGCGACATATGTGAGGGCTAAAATACATTTGTTAAACGCTGGTGTGGTGTGCCAATCTTCATTAGAATATGTTTCCACCCAAAAATGTTGGTTTGTATAATTGGTTGATCTTCCTCCTGAATAAGAACAAGAAATGCATTTGCAATGCAAATCACATTTCAAACAAATCATCTCATTTGAAAAGATGGAACAAAAAAAAAAGTATTTATTTAAAAATAAATACTCAACAGAATTCATCATCAAAAAGACAATAGATTAATTTTCTGTTGATAAACTATATATTACTCTACTAATAATGTCTGCTCTATGTCCATCGCAGTCCAAAATATATGGATGTATATTTTGGCAGCATGCCGTCCCTCCTCATCTCCTCTTACTTTGAAGGAAAGACATTTTCTGACAAGGAAACTAACTTTGTCAGTACACCTATAAGCTCGCTTCGAACCTGTAGTGAACAACACTCAGGCTCCAGCCAAGTTAAACTCCGTGTTACTTCAATCAAGAGGCCACGTATGTTGTCACAGAAACTTTTCTGGTCAACATCAAAACAAAAACTGACACATACACATAAAGTCCAACAAAGGCTCTAGTTTCCCCCCCCCCCCCCCCGAGCTGTCAACTTTGGTGGACATAACTGACGTTTTTTGATTAATTCCTGTGTCCGGTTAGCTTGTAATGTTGAAGTTAAGTCTTGATCAGTATGTTAGGCTGTGAGGAAGCTATGTTAGCTAACGTTAGCTGAGCTAACGCTACAACAAGTAAGGATCTGCCGATATATCTGTCGCTGAATAACGTAACGGATGACAAATACGGCAGTTTCGGACTGCTGTGGAATCCTGAACAGATCAAGGACATATCCCCGTGGTACACATAGCTATTTCACAAGAAAGTCACCAGTTGTAGTGAAGTATCCCCCCCTTACCTTCAGTCTTGCTCAACTCATAGCACTGCAGGAAGCACTAACGTCAGCTTTATCGGGCTGCTGCGTTCACAATCCGTAAAAATAGAGGAATTATGAGTATTTCATGCATGAAGGAAAATAGTTAACACAAACGTGGAAGATCAATCGAGTGAAGATGCGTAGGGTGTGGGTCAGTAAAGACAAACAGAGGAAGAGCACACGACTAACTTTGATAAAAACGTCCATATTTCTCTGGTGGACGTTTTTTTTTAAGCTCACTTCTTTTCTGTGCCGGAAGCCGATAGTATGAAATGTACGAGGAAAGTGAAGGCAGCATTCCACACACGAGAGCCTTTTAAATTTGACTGCTGATAAAAAATACAAATAAAACTGTGTGTGTGTGTGTGTTTGTGTTTTAAATGACACTTTACAAATATATATTTTTGCATCCAAGATGTGAAGGGCAGGGGAGGTCAATCTGCTTGCTCGACAAAACAGGGCATACTATACATTCCCTTACTTGGTCCAGAACTGAAACATCACATGAAGAGTCTTATTTCAACTTTTTTTGTGTGTTTTGAGCAGCAACCTCTTACCTTTTACAGTCTATACACAAGGATTACCATGACACTGACTCCTACATAAAGGCTTTTGTTAGGAAAAGGCCTAGTTAAAACAAACCTATGCCACAAACCTGCACAGACAAACCAACTTTGAAACCTTCCAGCATGATTGTCCCAAAATAATCATAGTTAAAATTGAGTTATACAAATATATTTAAATTTCCAACAGGATAGATACGTGCATGGGCTTTTCTCAGGTCTCACCATAAACCTCGGTGTATGGACCTTATCAGAAAAATCTCAGGCAACTTCAGCTCATTTGGATTTCTAAATTCCGGTTTAAAAACATGTAACCACTTTCTCATGAGTCATCATTATAAAGGATTTAAAAATTGCGTTTACATAATTTATTATTATAGATCAGATACAAACAATTAATAAGACCAACTTTTAGACTACCAGGTTGTGAAAAATATCTCTTGCTGGTTATCGATGGTCAAGTAATTAGTAAATACAAATATATTTCTCATTTTTAATTAAGATAACTATTTTCAATTTACATCCTGGCCAAATGTTCAGACAGGGATGGGGTTATGATTCACAGGAAATTTAAATTTAAAAATCATCATGTTATCAATCATGTTACTATTGAATCATGTATATAGTTTATTGAGAATTTGCTGATATGTTTGATGTTTATTTTTATTGGTTATTCTTATTTTTTCACAACCTTTTACTGAACCCTAAACATTTTTTCCCACTCAGATCTTTATGCATTTTGGATTTATTTAGTTGTTTTTACCTATTTGATTAAAAATGTTTGCTTTACTTTCAATTTGTGTTTAAATGTGTTATGCATAACGGAAAAGTAATCGAATTACCTTAGACTATGAAATGTGCAACAAAAATACACTTAGAAAAGACGTCTTGAAAAGTAGTACATGTATACACTGCTATTGTAGGCTATGCAGCCTGTTCATTAAGTTGTATTATTTTCTCTCAGAGTAATACTGTCATTTAGTTGTATCTGTGATATTTGTAAAGTTGTATAAATGGTAATGTGATAACAGGAGGCCAATCAGATCAGATTGTGTAACGCCCTCTTTGATTTTCAGCACTGTGGATAGCATCAGGGGGCGGGATTTGTTGAAATACTCCCGTTTTCTGATTGGTCGGATCAGGCCAGCAACAAAATCCTTGTTTTTCTAGGCCCATGTCCTGCCGGGCGGGTAAAACCAGCGGATGCGGAGGGCGGAGATATACGCGTAAAGAAAAAACCTCACGTCACTTGACCGCCTCTTACTCCCAAACCCGTCATTTGAGGAATAACGTAACACATTTCTGTCTGAGCAGCTGCAGATCTGGCCGTTTCCTCCAATGTGTTTTAATGCAGATTAATCCATAGGATGCCATTTAAACGAACGGAGGGATTCTAAACTGACTAAACTGAAGGTAAGGCTTTAATCACTGCATTTGCATTCATTCACAGGAGGGAGGGGGAAATTAATGTAGGCTATTAAAATAAACCGGATTATAGCCTTGCAAAAACCTAGAAATTTGTATCCTGTGTGGGCTTGACCTGCTGCGTGTCTGGATGAGGAGGAAGCACCAATGCACCGTGTCGCACAGGCTGAAGGACGCTCCTCCGACGCCTGTGATCACGATGCACTGTGCCCCACTGCAGCATCACTGCCATCCGCGGACACAAATACACATAGCGGACAGTTTAACCTGCAAACACGCTATAATGAATTACCTCAAACGTTACTTGAGTGTGACTGGAAGCCACATTTCAATGCATATGATGCTGGATGGGGAGCATCGCTGTGGCATCTTTCTGCCACAAAATGAAGCAATCTCTGCCATGAAAAACATCCTGATCCCGGCTGCTTTGCATGCATTATGATCATTAAGAGCGAGGCAAACATCTCTATCAAAAAATAGTCCAGTCTAGGCCTGTAACGCCTATTCTGCGCCCATAGCTTTAGGTTATGAATAGCCTACATTTTAAGAATCACGACAAGGCCACGCTCCCCCCCCCCCCCCCCCTCCCTCTCGCGCGGATTACACAGCTGTAATATGTGAACAAGAAAACGTGTTTATCTGTCGATTTAATGAATGATGCGTCAATGGAGGCTGGCCACACCAAAAGGGCTGGGCATCACCTCTAATACAATCATGTAGGGATTTAATGTCTTTCTTTCCAGTGAAGCGTGTGCATGCATCCACAGGAAGACCGATGGAGGATTGTGGCCCTGTTGCCCACAAGGAGACCAGTGTGAGTGAGTGATGCTGCACTTAATAAAACAGCTTTATTATTTCTCTGCAGTTTGTGTTTCAAGGCAGCTGAGATTAAAGTCTGTGTGCCTGTTTGCTAGTGGATGCAAACAGTGAACGGTCATCATGGCAGGTAAGCTTTTCCTCTCAGTTCAACTACGTAGTGTGCATGTGAGTCTACGCACAAAAACAACCCATTTAAAATGTGTAATCCTTCATGCAGCTGTCTTGAGTTCTTTATGAATTCGGTGTGTGGGAGGCTGTGTTGAACTGTGTCTTTGTGTCCTAGAAAACAACTTCCCTCCCCTGCCTCGATTCATCCCCCTCAAGCCATGTTTTTACCAAGACTTCAATGAGATCCCAGACCAGCATCGCACCATGTGCAAGAGGCTCTACTACCTATGGATCTGTGAGTGCACCTGCAGTAAAACTTTGTGTTGACTGTACAGTGCAGTACAGTATTGCACGTACAACATCTTTTTCTCACATTTCAAGTTTCATGTGTGTTGCTGGCATCGCCGCATAAACTGATAACTTTTTCCACGGCTTCTGTGTTTTTGTGCCGTGTCACTTTGTTTCCCCCAAAACATCATGAGAGCCAAACATCAAAGACTCTCCGGTATAGCCGTGAGACCAGATTGACCAGTCTCTTTGTCACAGAGAATACATTTTAAGTTATCCTGTGCATTTTTGTGCATGGATTGAAATATTGTGTCAAAGTTAGTTTTACACATTTGTTTTCTTTTGACCAACAAAATCTTTTCAAATCTTAAACTGGAGCCCTGGTGGAATTTAATCAAGTTGATCGATTACTAGTTTAAGGTATTTTTTCAAGCAAAATGGCATATTTCTCTTGCTCCAGTTTCTTAAATGTGAGAATTTGTTTCTTTTCTCTGTTGAAAATCCCTGAAGATTGAATATCTTTAAGGTTTGGTTGGAAAACAAACAAGATATTTGAAGACATCTCAGGCGCCGGGCAACTTTTTGTCACAACTCTTTGTAGACCAAACAACTTATCTATTAATAAAGAAAATGATTGGCAGATCAATAAAAATAAAAAAACACAATATTTACAGCTCTGAGTGATAAAAGTTTAGTAATGTGTCAAAATGTATTTATGTGAGCATCATGGTATCTTTTTCACCACCACATAGGTTCTGCCATTTGAAAACAGGAATGTAAGTCTGATGAAAAAGTAGATTAGTCTCTACAAAATGTTTGGTGCTTGTAGAGTAGAAACTGTGTTCTGTGTGTGCTACAATAGAACTGAACTTCTGGTGTTGAGTAGTTGCTGAGATTCATAGTGAGTCGGTCCTGCTGAATTATGAGTAATGCAGCCAGTGGGATATTCACTCTGGAGGCTTTTGTCTTCGGTCTTCTTGTTTTGGTCATCCTCGCTCCTTCTCTGTGATTTTGACAGTGAACAGCGCCACACTGGCGGTTAATCTGATTGGCTGCCTGGCCTGGATGTGTGGAGGCGGTGGAGCGACCAACTTTGGCATGGCCATCCTTTGGCTCATCCTCTTCACCCCCTGCTCCTACGTGTGTTGGTTCAGGCCCATCTACAAGGCCTTCAAGTGAGTTGCACGTTGAGCTTAAATATCTTTTACCCGCTGTTCCGCTGGATCACATCAGTTTTGACGTTTATTATTCTCTCTATGCAGGACCGACAGCTCTTTCAACTTCATGGCTTTCTTCTTCGTCTTCATGGCGCAAGTGGTGATCAGTATAATCCAGACTGTTGGCATTCCAGGCTGGGGAGTGTGGTAAGAGCTTTGATAAACACAGATATGTTAGATATGAAGCGTAAATACAGATGGGAGACAAATAAAAGCCATTCTTTAAAAATATATTAGTTCTTTTTTTATTATGGTGGTGGAGAGCGCCGTCTAACACACTTCCTTTAAAATCTGTGTTCAGTTGGGTTGAGATTAAGTGACTGCAAAAACCTGAGTACAAGATTCCCTTTCATACCATTCAGTGTCCTCATCTGGCCTGTATGCAAGCATCTATATGTAATGTAATGTAATATCGGTTATGTTTCTCCACATATTTCTTTTTTATTTCCCCTAAAATTTGTCACTCCATCTGTAGCAAAATTAAGAGTTATATTTTTCATTGGAAAATAGGTATATCTGCCGGGTCAGTCCGGTTCACATATAGGATGTAATTCAAAACCTCTACTTTAATATAAAGAACTATTATCAGACTTTTACCTTCAGAAAAGCCCTCAAATATTACCATAAACCAGGTTTTTTTTCAAAGTCTGACACTGTGGTCCTTTAACAATATTGAGACCCTACATTTGTTCACAATTTGGCAACTTGTCCCCAATAAAAGTATGCAGAATAATTTATTAGCAGTCCCTCTGGGCAATGTCCCCATGGGTGCATAGACCATCATCACATTACTTTGCTACAATATAATATACAATATGTTTTTTCTTCTAGGATTTCTAAGCAGGTTTTTGCAGGTTTATTTTTCGAGGGAGAGATAATGTGTCTTTTTCGTTATCTCTCCCCGGGAAGTGTAAGTCACACTGAATCTAAACACACATCTATCATATCTGAGTGTTCAGATTGAACTGAGTTATGACTCTTGAGTGTGAGGAGTGTGAGTTTTGGCGCTAAGGGTTTTAAAAAGCCCTTAACTGCACCAGCATGCCCCTGTTTTCACATCATGTAATTGCTTTGCCTCAAGTGTCTCCCTCTGTACCCCTCTTGAACTCTCCCACCCTCCCGCCGGGGGAGGCGCGCCGCACATTTAGAAAACCTCGGCCTTAAAACCAACGATTACACATATTTTCAAACAAGTTTGCATTGTCGTTGGCCATTGGCTTTGGTGTGAGATGTCACTAACTCTCTTGTTGTTCCCATCAGTGGCTGGCTGGCGACCATCACCTTCTTCAGCACCAACATTGGATCAGCTGTGGTCATGCTGATTCCCACCATCATGTTTACTGCGGTGGCCGTACTCTCCTTTATCGCCCTCACAAAGGTGACTTACACATTTCTACTTCTTAAAGTAAAATGTCAGATGTTACAGAGCAGTCCGCCATTATCTGTTATGAGAGTTGACGTTAAAATGTCACACACCGTTTCAGCGTACTAAATATAGCATGTTAGGATAGAATTTTCGAACGCAACCTGTGTCATAGACTTGTAGCCTACATGCCCTGATACGTTTTTCAGCCCACATGGTGTCGGTTATGAACCCTTCATCCAGTTAAGTTTGTATTCCACTCAAAGCTAGCTAACTAGGCTACTTAGCTTCAATTTGTTAAGTGAAAGCTAATGAATCTAGAGTGCTAATGTTAGCATTCTTGCAAGTCATTAACATGGGAATCTTTCCCATCCAACCCATATCACATGGACACTACATGATGTATGCAGTCGGAAGTATATATTGATTGGACCAAGCAATGGCCGACAATGTCTGTCACCCGGCTCAGATATTCAACTTACAGTCCTGACATCATCAGTGGTACTACAGAAAACTGGAGAACACTAACGTCACGGGCACTATCACTGCAGAAAATGAACACATTTTTTTTCTTTACTTCTTAGCAAACTGTCTTTCTGAATAACAACTTATTTCGCAGGTTCATAACTTATACCGTGGCAGTGGTGGCAGCATGGGTAAGGCCCAGGAGGAGTGGGCCACCGGGGCTTGGAAGAACCCCCACGTCCAGCAGGCAGCTCAGCAGGCGGCCATGGGAGCCGCGCAGGGAGCCGTGCAGCAGAACCAGTACTCAGCAGCTCCCACCTACAACTACGACGAACCAATGTAGGGCAGAGGAGGGGGCCAGGCTGCCGAGTGGGAGAGATAAAAAGGGATCAATTAAGAACACAATTCTGAATTAGGTGCCCTTCATTATAACACTGTACACGCTGAATTCAACCAGAACAATGTAGAGAAAAGTCATGTTTTTGGTGAAAGTGTATTGAATTCTGACATACATGGAGTTAATATTTAAGTCACTTCACATTTAAATCAACAGCCAGCTTAAAAAGCTGCAGTTTTATTTATTTTTTAAAATCTCTTATGCTGCTCAATTTCAGCTGGTGAGTGTGTGTGTGTGTTGCTTTCCAACGGAGACACTAAATATAGCTAAAAACAATCCCCTGAGCGTCATCAGTTTATTCAGGTAGGATCATCTGTGGTCCTCCCAGAGCGACCTCTCTGCCTCTGCCTGTGTCACACTTTTAAAAGATCTTTTGACTATGTTTTATCTGTTTTTCATGTACTGTATTAGCTGATTGTTGAGAGTGTTTACTTCCATCGGCTTTAAAGGTCACCAAATATTTGCACCCTCAGTTGATGCACTGTAGCTGCTAAATATTCAGCTGACGTGTGTCATTAATGGCATTGGTCAACAATTTGGGAAATAAATTTCTTCGCTTTCTATGTCAAACGAATCCTTTCAGTTTAGGGTACAATTATACCTTAAGTTAATTATGTAGGAGCATATTATCCTTTTGATACTGGCTAATCATTCTCTTACTTTGTATGTCAAAGTTGAATGTGGCCAAAATGTTGAAAACAGAATTAACATTTCAAACAGAAAGATTAATACAAAAGTTAAATAACTTGTCTCAAACATAATTTAAATCAGAAAACATTTGCTGGATGCGATATCTAGCACAAAATGTATCGAGCAGGTATTTCACAGACTTTTGAATCTTTAAAGAAAATCTCTTACAGTTCATGTTTTGGTGACCTGGTTGTTGTTCGCTCCACTGATGAGGAGTTGCATCAGTGAACCTCTCCGTTAAAATTCAGCGCATTTTTTACATTCTCAGGAAAGATGTGAGAGCTGGTTTTTAAATTCTACCTGTAAAGCCCTCAGAGGATCAACATGTCGGGTATTTGTCTCCTTTTAATCACCTTCATTCCACCGTTCTGTGTGTTTGGTTTCGTCATTATGCACTGGTTATGTGTTTAGCAGGTTGATTTCAGTGAAATGGAATTTTATTACATGTTAAAGTGAAGCACATGCAGTATTTAGGATTTCAGTTCATTGGATAAAACATTCCAAATCGACGTAGTACAGGTTAGAAGTAAAAGAAAACCAAAACACTTGCAGGTTGGAGATGCAGTAAATATTAATAATCATTGTCGTAGGTGGTCATTGCATTGTATGAAGTGATGGATGTTTTCACCCCTTAGGCAAATTCTCCCACTTCCCCCTTCATGTAAATGCTTAATGACTACTTGTTCCTGAAGCTCTGGATTTCAGGCCTTTGTGTGTCATTTTGTGGCTGTTGGTGTTATTCTCTGAGTAGGTGTGATATGATATTTATATAAAAAGAAACATAAAATCCAACCCAATCATTTCTTTATGAAGAGAAATTGAAAGACAGAATATTTGTGTGTCGCCGTTCAGTCAGACACAGCGTCTAAAGGATTTCAGTGTCACTCAAGTCTCCTCCTTTGAAAATGTCCTCAAGATTCAGTAGATGGTTATTACAGTAATACAGTATTAGACTTGAAACAGATGTGAAGATTTGTGTCTGAATGCTCGTTACTTCAAAACCTGTGAGTTGTCTTGTCGGATCGTGATGATGTGGTATTCAATAGGCTGTTGTTTTACTTTTTAGTTCTTGTTTTTTGTACCAATCTATTATTATTTTGTGTATTTAGGATGATGTGTGGATGAGTTTGAAGCACATGTCCTCTGTGTCTTTCCATGGCTGTGGGCAACAGATTTTGAATTTGTTTATTTTTTTTTTACAAATCAAAAGAATAATTTGATAATGTTTTGCACTGGGTTACCTGTTGACATCAGTGCAAACTAAACATAAATATATTAAACAGTAATCTTATTAGGATCAAGTGAGGTCCTGTTGTGCAGGCTTTAAATATAGACGTGAATAGTAACTGTTATGACTTGAAAGATTGACCTGTTTTCAAGTTGGACACCACTAGAATAATTTCACAAATGGGTAACATTTTCACCAGCAGATGCACACACCGTAGTTATGAAGTATAACCCTGAAAACCGTATCGTCCACTCGCTCATCTGTTAGCAAATGCACAAAGTTTAGCTGATCAATTAAGTGTGAAGTCTGCACAAAGACGAACAGAGTTATCACGGTGAATTTTGGATCAGTCTAAACTTCTCTTTCTTTGCCATATGTACATACATCTTATGTGATTATGGAAACTACAACTGTATAGTTAACATGCTGCAGGAGCTGCAGTGCATATTGGATACCACTACTAATACTCTGCATTTCATGCTGCTGTATCAACGCTTCTGAAAGCCATTCCCCATTAACTCCCCCATGTTCCCATGTACTGTATGTTGTTTGATATGTATTATCATGTACTATATCATAACTAGATATAAATATATGATTACTTGAGGTGAAGTAAATATTTGCCATGGATAAACACATTCAATAGAAACATGTTGTAATTAGGTGAATGGAAGGTTTGAGGAGGCTGTGTCTCCAAGAGTGAAGTAAATGAGGAATACATTTTTGTGTATTACTTTTGTATTATTTGGTTTTACCTTAATAGATATTAAACAGTTATTGTTGCATCCTGTTTTGTTATTTGAAGAGTTTGTACATTGCTGTAAATGTTGAAGGAACATAAATCTCCATTTTAGGTGATTTTGATCTTTTCGTTAAAAACAAACAAAATTAAAACAATAAAAAACAGACACAAAGCTTAAAACATTAACAGATTACAGCATACAGCTAAAGTATATAACCCTTTTATTCTAAAAATGTTCCTAAGCTTCATCTGCCCTCCAGCCACATTTTAATTATTTATTGTGCCTTTGGTTAAAACCGACAGAAAATCTGATTTAGTTTGATCGACTCTGAACTGAGTGTCTCATACGCTTGATGAATACTGATTTATATATTATTAAAATGGTGTTTCCCCTCAAAACGGACATGTTGTAGTTTGAGTCAGGTTTACTGCATCCAGTTACTTCATTTGGCAGGATGTAATTGTAATGGAGTATTTGTGCAGACATTGCTTTGTTACTAATAACAAAATTAAAAAACAAAAATAATATTTATATTTATTTGACTATGACAGCTGGTTAATGACTGTATGATATATATTATATTCATTATACATGTATTATCTATATTTTATATTCAAGGGTTTGTGGAGTTGGATGTTTATCTAATTGCAATTCAAATTATTTGATTGCATATTGATTTAAATTCCAGGTGCTTCAATGGAAATTGTTGTTTATGCTTTGCCATCCTTCACTGTAAATACAAAAAAAAAACAATAAAAGTCTTTGATGCAGTTTTGCAAAGCTGTCAGACAGGAAACAACACTTTTATACAAAATCAAATCAGTATGACAGTTGTGTCAGGAGTAAATTATTTTATTCATTAAATAAAATATCAACATCAGCCCAATACATCTGCAATCCATTAAGCAACAGTGAAAAAAATACACAGGGAAACCAGTAAAACAGCAATAATCTTAAAATTCTTTATTCATAAACTTGATGCAAGTTTACAAATTACTGTACATGGTCAAAATGTCTTCAAATGGAAAATGAGAAACAAAAGAAAACAAAAGTGAGCCAACGGTGCCAGACTTAATCGCGTTTCGTGGGTGCCAAAAAATTAATTGACAGTTGAGATAAATTAATCTTTTCCAGAGTCCAGTTTGATAAGCGTGCAAGTCTATTCACCACGTCACGACGATGAAACTCTGAATTGTCTCTTCATGTCCCCTCTGACGGGAGTCTTGGCAAGACAACGCGGTCCTTTAGATGAGGACACCGTGTTACTGAGACCCCGCTCAGCTTTATCAGACATGTAACAGGATGTGTGCTGAGAAAAAAACAAAAATGTCTCCCGATATTAAAATATTTAGCTTAGAATGTGTTCGTTGTTTAATTAACCTCTACAGGCACGTTGTTGCCAGTTGTGCAAATGTTTTTTTTATTTTATTTTTTTTAAATCAGGAATATTTAAAGATCGACGCTGAGATCAAATCTATTTCAGTACTTGGGATGAAAAACAAAGCATTAAATACTACAGTGGGAAATCAGCGAGCCATCACATGGGGTGGTCCTCATGCTACGGCAAGCCTGTTAAAATGGCATCTTTCTGCAAAAGTCCTTCCTCGTACATTGCTTGAATGAGAAGAAACACGTGGCCCATGTTATTGTAAAGCTCATCTGTTTTTGACATCAGATCAGAGTGTGTATAAGCCTAAACGTCAGCGGTATAGAGCGTCGATTAATCCAAGGAAATAATCACAAACTCCACATGTACTGATTCCCCTCCGAAGTATTATTTGTTACCTGAGTTGCCATTCAAACGTACTTTTGCAGACAGTGTTAACAAATTAAATGCAAAAGAGCTGACAGGTTGATCGATACAGTGTGTGTCCTGCAGTTCGGGGAACAGTAGCAGTGATGAAGTACTACGGTATATTGCATGGTCAAAGTCGAAAAGTACAATATCATAAGAGTTCCAGTTCAGTTCTGAACGAGCCGTCTTGTTACACACCGAACGTGACACCGAATCATATTTATGGTACATTGTTCTGGCAAAGGAAGCCCTGCAAATGGTGGATGTTTAGCTGTTGACTGAGAAAACAGCTGCTCGCAGACGAATCCAGCTGCAGGTGACGTCAGTCAAATCTAAACTGGGCAGGGGCAAACCACTGCAATCCATGTCAGGAGGATATGAAAAACAAATTTGCTGCTAAATTGAGCAATATTATGGAAGAAAATCCAAACACATCCAAACACGTTTCATTTATTCCTTCTGTAAAGCCAATCTCATCTGCTGAGAATCCAAACTATCTCTTTTAAAACAGCAGTTGAGACAAGGCCCTTATGCAATATGCTGCTTACACACAGCTTTACACACGCAGGGCTTCATTTTCAGCATCAAACTAGTCATCAACCTCTGCAGCTTTAATCAATAAAAAGACCAATAACCAAACTGAACGCTTGCGGGGCTGTTGTATTAACAGAAATGAGGCAAAAAAAGCTCTTTAGATCTGTTAAAACTTCTATAATGATACCTTAAGGGTCATCATATCATCAGATAGTTCATGCCTATTGGCCCTGTGTTATTATCAACTACTGGTGGATTTGTTCACAGACAACATTTCATCTTAGTTCATCATCCCAGCATTTTGATTCTGCTTGGCCCGATATTCTTCACACGTTTTAAAAAGTAAGAACTAAAAGACACCGAGTGGTAGTTCATCTCCATTTTAAGATAAGCTTCCAAAATATGCAATTTATTTAATGTCTAGGATGCTCAAATAATAAAAACAATAGCTGAATAATATTTCTATAATATTTGCATTTCTGTACCAGTTAGTTTGCAAAAGAAAAAAAGGGGGATAATGTGGCCAATAAAAACAGGTGCAGGGAGGTGCCACATAAAGAGCTTCAGCATCAATCTTCCGTTAAAATTCCCATCTACGGGGGTAACTGACTGTTTGTAAAGCCCACTTTGTCAAAGCAGCTAAAGAAAAAGCATTTCCCCCAAATTAAAGGGAGAAATGATTTTTTTAAAGACAAATGAGCATATTTAGAATAGAGGACCAGTGATGTCCTCACATCATCCACTTGACTAAAACACTGAGGGGAGAAGCAAAGTGACACCAGAATAAAGTCATTGCTGCACCGGGCTGAAGGAATACTTGTCAGATGAGCCAACAAGACGCTTTTTGCCAGGAAGGTGATATATTCCCAGTTAAGTCAGAGGGGGGGAAATATTCCAAAGAAAACAAGATACTTTGACCCAAAGACGTGTTCCCAGTGCATAGCGGTAGTGGCTCCTTATCCATCCTCTTTAGGTGGCGTGTACCAGCCTGCAAACAGAAAGACAAACCTCTTTGCCAAACGATCCAAAGCACTGTGTTTCTACTGAGGTTCAACCATTCAGTACCATGTACTCACCATTCTTTTCATGAATCTGCACAAGGGATTTGTACGACTGTTGTGCTCTGGCGAGATTGTACTGGTTCTGAAAAAACAAACAATGTTTTTTGGTGCACAGAAATGGCTCGCTATGCAGTAGGAACTGTGTAAACAACTACAATCAACGAAAAAACTAAAAATATAATTTTCCCGGTTGGTGTCTGGCTGACCTTGCATGTCATTGCCCCTCTCTCTCTCTCTGATTTTTCTTGAGATGCTCCCTTCACTTGATTTCTCAACTAAAACTCGACCGCTACATAATTAGATGTCTAAGGGCCTTAGCATGCTTCAAATGTACCACTGGTTTGATCGTCGTACAGTGCCTAAAACCCCCTCCGTTTCTTTAGAATACTACTTGTAATATGTAACGGTGTGCAACATCATTAAAACCATAAATGAGAAACTGCCCTATAAACATTTTTGACTTTTGAGGTGGTCAAACAGCATCAGACAATTTGAAAAGTTCTCTATACAACATTCAGAGCTAAAAATAGGAGCAAACTAGTAATTGCAATGTAAAGATATATGGTAATAATGTCTACCTGAGAATGAAGTCACTCCCTTGTGAGTGTCGTAATCCTTGAGCTAACTAGAGCGGCGCGCTACAACTACATCTTTACATCGTCGATGGCTGTTTGAGGATATATTCATGCTCTGAATATCGGAGGGAGAACCTTAAAGCGGTCTGAGACCAGACTAATGACATCAGTTACCTTATTGGCTCCAAACTGCACCCTGGCTTTTCCTTTCACCAAAGTTGCATTTATCTGCATAATGACAGATTCTATGGAATAGGCACTGCTCCAGCCCTGAAAACATACATAACAAAAACATGAATTATGGTGTTTTAAGTTGAGGAACATTTCCTGATAGCATGCATCAAACTCATTTACAAACCTGTTTTGTCAGAAGCTCCATGCACAAGGCCCCTCCTCCTAGAACATAACTGCAATGAAAAAAGAAAATCAGTATAAAAGGTTGAGTGTCGCCAGATATACCCAAAAGCACGTACATTCATTTGAAGTGTTCACTTGACTTTTTGCAAATTTGTTGTGCTTCAAATTGAGTTCACAATATCTTGATCTGCCTTGTGGGAGAGATTTTCACAAAAGAGGTGACTTAAATCTGGAACCGGTTGTGAATTCAACTTTTGAAAGTATCAAGACCTTTTTGTTTACGCCTATGATAAGAACCTTTACAGAATCTGTGTGACTTGAGATGCATGAAGGATTGGTTTATGTACTTTTATGAGTCAGAGATAATAATTTGCAGCCCCGTCATAAGCAAAGAACACAGGCTGCACTACAGTATTAACGTCACATAAAATAAAGTTCACCCTGGGCCTAAAAGCAGAAAGAGATCCATCAATGGAGCTGACTTCAGGGTGTAATCAAGAAAAGCGCAGTATCAACACATCTGCAACAGATGCCAGCACAACACACTATGTGAAACATTTGCTTATTGTTATTTCATCCACAATGTAAATCTCTCCCAACAAAGTTTAAAACTTCCCCCCAAATTGTCCCAGTGATTGAACTTTCATTTGAGCATTTCATTTGCAAACAAGGGGGGAAGGGGAGACGACAGCACACTCACCCTCCGGAGAGCACAGGTGAGACAACCCGAACAAAAGGTGGGTCGAAAGGAAAATTATCCTGTCATGTGAAGAAAAACAAACAAACCTTTAGTCTTGAGAAAATGCTTTTCCCGAATAAAACAATTGACAAATATTATTACAGGACTTACTTTATAAGAGAAATCGAGCAGAATGTAGTCCACTCCTTCTTTTTCTTTTAAGACCTGCAAGTCACTATGTAATGGACTATCTGGGTCTACCCTGTAATACAGAACAACAAGTCAAATCTAACAGAAAACAATATACAACTCAATATTTGAAAATGTAAAAGCAAATGAATGTGGGAACTTACATCCGTAACTTGACATGCCATTCATAAAGGCTGTCACTGACTAGTTCACATGAATAAATACCTGTGAAACACACGACGCAAACACAGAGCGTTACTTCCATCTGCTGATGAGATGCTCAAACATTACATGGTGGGGAAATGTGTCATTGCAGTCACCTGTCTTGTAACTCTGTGATCTGTAGATCTCCCTGAGTTCCTTCATTAGGCGGTCTGAGGCTTGCACAGAGCCAGACACTGCACCCTGCAACACACATCACAGCGGTAAACCACACAGGCGGTAAGACACGGGACACGTATGCAGTCTACTGTAAAGCTGTGCGACATCAGGGCGATCACACCAGGTGGAAGTACTGTCCATCGACAATGTCACAATTGAGCATTTTCGACATTTGAAATGACCACTAGAGTGAAAAAAAAAGTTACAAGTTATTAAATTGATATAATCTGAATAAATTCAGCAGTTTGAATCCGTTCAGTTTTCCTTTAAGTTTGGATCATTTAACCAACTATCGCCTCGAGTTTTTGTTTTCTCTTCCTTTATCCTCTGCGGCAGCAGCCACACAGTGTCAGCAGTGAAAGGAGTGATGACGCAGTGTTACTTTTGATCTGAACATGATGAAACTGGCAGAAGGAATACAAAAATATTTAATTTCTAGTGCCTATCAAACTGTACAAGAAACGGAGTAATGTCCAATAATGGCTTGCATTTAGCCAAATGGTTCCCGATTGGCAAAATATCCCAATTTGCTAAAATTGATAACAATGGAATTATTGAACCTTTAATATCTCCTAATTCGTATTATTACAGAGCAGTGATTCATGATGCAGGAAGTTGATCAACACTTCCTATCTTATGCTCCTCACGCCATTTTCAGGTCGTAGTTACAGTTTGTGAACATTATTTTGGCTGACGCTAGAAAGCAGTGTTTTCGCCTTCTCAGCTAACAGAACGTGTTACATTACACTCACAAAACCGCAATAAAGAAAAACAAGTCCTCAATGAGTGCTTACATTCAAGTGATCCTGTCTCTGGTTTTTACGGATCTTCTCCAAGATGGCCAGATTTTCTTTTTCTATCCCGTCATCTTCAGACTTTTTCCCATCAACTGGCTCCTCTTCTTTCATGTCGTAATGGTCTAGGTCTTGGTCCAGGTCAATGTCCTGCTGTCAGTGTATCAATTATGTTTAGAAACCGGATGGAAAACAAAGGGGTCCTTTCAGCTATGAAGAATAATATTAATACACATAGGTACCTCTCCCATTTCTTCCTCTTCTTCCTCTTCAGAGGTCACCTCATCTGACGGCCCATGCTGCTATGATGAGAAATGTTGTGAGTTGACAAACATCAAGTCTTAAAATGCAACTCAATTGAATTTGACTCTTTTTCAAGTGAGTACCTTCCGCTCTTGGGTAATCGGGCCAGCGGGAAGAGGCTGGTCGAGCATTTCTACATCTGGATGTTGTGGCAGGTTGTAAAGCCGACAGAGATCACAAATGAGGCGCTTCAACTGCTGAAGGAGCTGCGGGTGAAATCATCAAGATAAGCTAACTGCAAATAGTTTCCACTTTCACAGCAATAAACGCATGTGACATTCTCATTCAGGGCAAGCCTCTCTGAAGCTGGACCCTCATCAGCCCACTTACCAATGTGCTGCCTTTTCTCACATCCTCTAAGCGCTCCAACACTTCGGCCAGACTGGGATCATCGGAGTCAACAAACCATATTGGGGCCGTTGAGGGATAAGATTCCTGCAACAGAGTCCACAGTGAGACATGGAAATTTAGCAAGTCATGCATGTTTGTGAATGGATTTATTGTCCACAGATTGTATATTAACTCTTAACAGAGAACCACCAAAACTAAATGTTGCCCAGGGATATCTAATCTACATAAAATGTTAAAAGAGTATTTCAAAGCTATGAATGATTTCAGACGGTGTCTTAGTCCACACACTGAACAAAATGATTTGCCAGCTTTAGGGCGGGAGTATTTCCAGAATGGAAAACACTGCACTTAGTTACACAGCAATGGTGATGTTTAGGAATAAAGTTACAGATGGGTTAGTTATGACTCTGAGAGTGTATCATACAGTGGTATGTTATACATGGGAGGGTTGACAGAGATGGGAAAGACTCCCATGTTTACAACTTACCAACAAAAGTAATTTGACAAATCAAGGATGTTGTATAAGTATGATGTTGGTCATGTAGGGTTTAAAGTACTGCGCAATAACCATTTAATCTGATTTTAATTCCCCTGTATGACCGACTGTGGCTGACATGAGGCCTCATTGTTTGTTTTCAGACATGTATGCGTTGTCAAGCGCCAAGCCAGCCAGGTGTACCAGTGTTCAGAAAAGGTGTAAGCCTAATCATGACTTGTATGTTGAAGTGAGCGCTATTCAACATTTCAGCTACCACCATATCTTTTTTTTGAGGGGGGTGGGGAGGCTGACTGATTTTCCCACTTCTTATTTTCTAAATTCATATTGCATACTGAATACTCTGCCATCTTTGAGACTGAGTTGAGTCAAAGACGATGTGGACGACCGACACAGCTTGAGTCTCAACATGTCTGTGGGTCTCGAAATCGAGCAGAAGTGTAGCTGCGTGTGTGGAAGAGAGGAGGATGTGGTGAGGACGTCAGGATGGTTTGAGAATGAACCAGACAAATACAGGTGCAATGACAAAGAGTGAGCCCCAGGTTTGTTAGTGACATCACCGACACATTCTGCTGGTTGACTTAAATGCATTTTGTACCAGTTTAAGATTATTTACAAGACTAATAATGTGGATAAACCAACAAAAAAATATATATTTACGTAATCTTTATACATTTACAGCTAAGCTCACAGTCTTAGTTAAGGCTCAGTACAACACAGTGCCCACTAGTTATTGTCCTCATTATATCGCTTTCTATATGTGTTGGTGTCCTGATAAAGAAACCGTCAACGGCACAGTTTTAATATATGTTCGCCACCGGGATCGGTCTATTTACTGAAAAGGCAAAACACCCACAGTGGAGCTACACTCCGTCAAACCGCCTCAATGTAACGTTAAATGTATAACGTCATATAAACGGGACATTCAGCGCTGAGCCTGTGGAGATAAACGCTTTCTTATAAATGTATATTCGTTAAAACAGCAGCGATGTTGCGAAACTCACCCCGTTTGACTAAGCTAACGTTACATTAAAACACACAGGGTTCAGTTGAGTAATTAGAAAGTTAGCAGCGCCAACAGTAACTGTTATATTTGGGGCTAACGAGCCCAGCTAGCGGCGAAGGTAGCAAGAAGCTACCGCAGCGTCGTTTCCTAAACCTCGGCTTCTTCTTCACTTTTTCCAAAGTGAATTCACCACCAGTGCCGTGTTGTTTTCTTTAATCCACTGTTTTTTTTAGGGTATATTTTATTAAATCTCGGTGGCTTTAAACACGACGTGAAAATAAAAGCGAACACTTAAATCGCAGTACATTTGTAAACACGGAACCTTCCGCGGAATGGTTTGGTTTCAGTCGATAGTCAGTGGCTGGTTTAGCTCGTGCGCAGAGCTGGCCTGGACTCACCGTGATGTTGCAGTGAATGATCAGCGGCTTCTCCCCTGTTACGTTGAATTGGCAACTGAGTTCGTCGGGTTTCCAGTCTATTATTCTGAATCGTTCGTGGTTTGGGTCAAAAATGGACTCCAAAAACTTCAATTCGGCCTTCAGCCCCGAAACCGACATCTTCTACTCATCTCAAACCACCAGGCCGCTGGCAGAGGGGAAGTCGGGGCGGAATGTGACCGCGCAGTTGAGTTGGGTCTACGGATCTCGCACATTAGCGTGAGAACAACAACAAAGGGCTGGAGGGTTCGGTCTCTGGTGTACACTGTCAGTGGAATTTGACAGTACTGACAGAGTACAACTGAAATTACATTTAAATGAGTTAATTATGTTTTATTTTATTATTTTATTGTATGTGTTATTATTACATGACATCATTTGTATTTGGAAGTGAGCAACAGCTCAGAGGAACTAGACCTCCAGGGGCCCCAAAAGCCCCAGGGCCACTGTGTCTTGGCTGTTTTTTGGGATGTTTGATTAATTGCAACATATATATATATATTCTTTACCATAAATGAACAGCACTACATAACTGTGGTCCGATGTCGAACTCTGGTTTGAAAACACTTTTAAACTTTTAGTTTATAATGCTCTTTATAGTGCTGGGTAATCAAATTACCACAAGCTAATTGAAGTATAAACATATTATTTTATTATGTATTGGATAGCTTCTGGGCCTCTGTGCAAAATATGATGAAGCTACCAAGTGGTTCTCAACCTTTTTTCGGTGATGTAAAATATTTTTTTTCAGCTGAGTACCCCCTGACCAGTGCAAAGCATTTTTAGTTGAAAAAAATATGTAATACACAGCGCTGTGGCATCAGTGTCTGATTTGTTATAGAATATATACAATTCAGTTTATGAACTTACACTTATATTTTATTGAATATTTAGTAAATAGCTATTTTTACCTTGCTGAAATTACCTTTACACTTTTCCCATGCAGATGCTGATTCTATAAACACTGAAATTCTATAACGTTAGCAGACAATCTAAAATCCCTTTTGCTCCCCCATGCAGGTCTCTTTATGGGATGGGTAAACTTATGTTATTAAAACTATAAGCTAAGATTGGAGCAGTAGTTTTCAACCTGAGGGTCAGGACACCCAGGGATCTGAGGGGGCATACGTTTAAAGAACAAGGTAATTTATTTCTACTTCATTATGTTGTTTGTTTGTTTTTTAAATCCTTGCTTTTTTTGCATTTTAATTTGAAAATGTACAATCCTAGATCAGTATTATTGAGTAATCTTCAAGTCCCTGAAAAAGTATTCAGTTAAAACAATATGGGAGAGCAAACTCACTCTTTGACCTGCCATCACCTGTATGCAACTTGTGACTAGGTGTAATAAGTAACTTTGTTTTTGACAGAAGGTTGGTAAACACTAAGCGGATTATACTATCATGTGACAGCAATATGCTAAATGTATTGAGTTTACTCTGAAAAAGATGAGATAGAGGCTTTAGAGAGCTGTGTCTTTCCTCCCATCCTTGTATAATAAGTATGTATTCTATATATATATGTATGTTAATGTAATTCTTATGTTTAAAATCCAAGTTTATATCTGAGAGGTATGTTTTTATGAGTCAGTGCTTTTTGGAAAAGTTTTATTTTAGGACATCAGCAGCAGGTTTGACAAACTAGACTGGTTGATATTACGGTTCTCTTCACAATCATGAGCAATTTAACATTAATTACACTGACTTGACACTAGATGGCAAAACAGATCAATGTGTTGTGTTAACAACTAAACATTAACTAGGCTTGTTGTAGAACCATGCACATTATACTGCATGGTAATTATAAAAAGCAATCTCATGGAACATTATATGTAACTAAATTCTGGCCAGTCATGCCTTTTAAGGACGAACTAGGAGGTGTATTCACCACCTTATCAAATAATGGGTAAAGTCATTGAACTGGCGATTGGAAGTTGGATTGACTTTCCTGTACCGTTGGATTTAGGTAAGTGTTAATAAAAAGCTCTGTTCTGCACGCGTAAAGTAAAACAGTCATGGAGTGTGTGTTTAGTTGAAACATGGTCAATGCAAATCTAGGTTGTTGTCCTGTTTGTGTAAAGTTTACAGAAGGTAATGCTTGTCAACAGTTATTGCGATCAACTAATGTTTCAACTATTATCTTCATTAGTTGATGTGTTGTGTCTCAAAGTTAAGAGGGGAAATATCTATTTGGAGGAACTGCTCAACAACTCCTAGACATCTGAAATGTGACAAGGAGTTGGAACACAAATGTATGTGTTTTTTGTATGAAATTGTTATCTGCAAAGCAAGTCACTATTGCTGTCAAATTATTTTGTGAGTGAAATGTGCAATATTTCCCTCTGAAATGTAGCTGAGCATAAAAAGAAAGTGGCATCAAATTAGAGTACAAAAACCTCAAAAATGTACTCAGCAGTAAACATACTTGCATTTCATGATAGTAGATACACAATTGTGCATGTTGATCTCCTTTTGTGCATTCTTTAGGTCTCTGGCGGACGTCATCATGAAGGTGCCTCCCTCGTCTCTGATCACCTTTGCTCTACTCTTGATTCAACTCTCCAGTGCATCTGGGGGCAAAATCCTGGTGTTCCCATTGGATGGAAGCCACTGGGTGAATATGAAAGTACTCATCGAGGAGCTGCATGCCAAAGGCCATGAGGTCACTGTGATTCGGCCGTCCGATAGCTGGTACATCAGTGAAAAGTCTCCTTTCTACACTTCTGTCAATGTTCCCAGCCCTGGTGGATTTAAGGAACACTTTGAAGCTTTTACATCTAGTCAGGTAGAGTTCCGTCTTCAGGGTAGGCATGCATCTTTTTGGTCTAAAATCTGGATTCTAATTCAGATGAAGAGGCTCAGTATTATCCAGTTCTCTAAGGCCCACAAGGGAATGAGTGAATTTGTTGTTCAGATGTTTGAAGATGAAAGCCTGATGCAATCTTTCCATGAAGCCAAATATGATGTGGTTTTGACTGACCCTGGTGTCGGTGTCGGAGCAATGCTGGCACGTCGGCTCCAGGTTCCTCTTGTTTTTAATGTCAGGTGGACCATTCAAGGTGAAGCTCATTTCGTTATTGCCCCCTCACCTTTATCATACATTCCTTACTCTGCAACAGAGTTGACAGATAAGATGACCTTCCCACAAAGAATAAAGAATGTTTTGAGTTATAATTTTGGGATGTTCACAATGTCATACATCACAGAACCTCATTACAAACCAGTAGTTAAAAAGTACTTTGGTCCAGATGTGGATTACTCAACATTTTTTCTGGACGCAGATATCTGGCTTATGAGGAATGATTTTGTTTTTGAATTTCCACGTCCAACAATGCCAAATATAATCTACATGGGTGGATTTCAGTGCCAGCCCTCAAAGCCACTCCCAGCAGACTTGGAGGAGTTTGTCCAGAGCTCTGGAGATCACGGGGTCATTATGATGACTTTAGGGACTTTAGTCGGGAAGCTCCCTCAAGATGTCGCTGAGGAGATCGCTGCAGCGTTTGCCCAGCTGCCTCAGAAGGTCATATGGAGGTATCTGGGACAAAGACCAGCCAACCTGGGAAACAACACATTGCTGGTCAACTGGCTGCCACAGAAAGACCTCTTAGGACATCCCAAGATGAGAGTGTTTGTGACCCACGGAGGCACTAACGGGGTTCAGGAAGCAATTTATCACGGAGTTCCTGTAGTTGGACTTCCTTTATTCTTCGACCAGCCTGATAACCTCTCCAGAATCAGAGCAAAGGGAGGAGCTGTGATTGTTGATATTGCCGAGCTTGACAGGCACATCTTTGCAGATGCCCTCAAGACGGCGCTTTACAATTCCTCTTACAAGGAAAACATGCAAAGGCTCTCAAGGCTGAACAGAGATCAGCCCATGAAACCACTGGACCAGGCAGTGTTTTGGATTGAATACGTCATCAGACATAAAGGAGCCCGTCATCTGAAGACTCAGTCCACCAAAATGTCCTGGTTTGTTTACAACTGTATTGATGTCATTGCTGCTTTGTTGGCAGTTGTTTTGCTTGTTACATTCACCTGCATTTCAATTGTTTGGCTACTGTGGAAAATAATTTTAGTTGGGAAAAAAGTGAAACATGAATGACATGAAAAATAAAATGTTGGTTTTGAGTGCAATATTCAAGATTTACCAACCTTAACTAAACAGTTCTCTGTGTGTGATGTTGCTAAAGTTGACAGCATTAGTATAAATACTGTATGCCAATGATATTTGTTTGATTAATAAAATAATATTGAACCTTAATATGTCATGGTTTCTCTACACAAATGTAATATGTAATGTTTGGCTTTGATTTAAAATACATATGCAGTGCATCCTCTTTTCTAACTTTTTTAATCTTTAAAGAGAACATATAATGCTAATTTATACATTCATACTTGTATTTTGGGGTCTACTACTACAAAGAACATAATGTCTATCTAAAAATACATTCTGTTTTAGCCTTTGCAAAGGTTCTCAAGCTGTGGGTTGAGATACTCTGATGGCTAAGTCCCCAATTTACACATTGATTGGAGGGGCTATCATGCACATGCAACAACTAATTAATATACATAGGCACAGCAATTTGGGGTTAAGTATCTTACTAAAGGACACATGGACATGGACATGGACCGGGGATCGAATCGATGAACCTCTGATTGAAGGACGACCCTGCTCTACCACTGAGCCACTCTCGCCTGTGGAGGGCAACATATTCTAATGAGCCTGGATGTGCAATAAATGTGCACAAGCAATACTGCTGCGGCAGAGAGAAACAGCAGAGTATGAGGAAACAGCAGAACGGCAGCCAGATAAAAGGGAAAGATCAAACAAAGTAGAAACGCAACTTAAAAATCCCTTCTGTTATGTTGAAGGTCAAACTGACCTGTTTTGAAATTTGAAAATCTCGAAAAAATATCTTAATGTACTTTTTCCTGTATAAACCTATTCTGCTTGCCTTAATTAGTGTAATCAACATTTACAAAATCATGTATTTGCAACCCTGCAGGTTTATATTACAGAGATGATGTTCGGATCAGTTTGACCCGGCAGTGAAAGTGGAGGCTATAAGCCAGGGGGTCAGAAGTGTCAAGTTTAGACCATTTCTTTCTTTGAAAATGTGAGACAGTCTTTCTTACTCGCTACCACCATGTTTCACAACATTTTTCACACACACACACACACACACACACACACACACACACACACACACACACACACACACACACACACACACACACACCTGTTCACAGCCCCATGTTTAAAGTTGTACACATTTCAAACTTCAAATAAAAAAATCTGGTGTTTGTTATGGGAACCCATCTCTATCCTGCTTCATGTGCCATCACTACATGTCAACCACACTTTCCAGACTAAACAATGCTTCTTATCCTCTCACTTTCCCCCTTAAGCTGATGTCCGGGGGGTGCGCTTGTAAAGGGTCACTTCGAGCGTGTACAAACTGGACTGTCTGTAAATTTTGAGCACTGTTGGAATGTACCGCTCAGTTATTTAGAGCTCCAAACAGAGCATACTCTGGGCACCCTGTCAGGAAACAGACCCGTCCACATGTTTATGGATACAGTACTGTAATTCTTTTCTTTACATTATTTATGTGCAGGGTCAAACCCCGCAAAAAAATTCCCAAGATAGGTCTTAGGGGCCTTGAATTGATTACCAGCGCATTAAGCACAAAGTAATACATTTTTATAAATGTTCATATTTTCTTTGCTTATTGTATCTGAATATTGTGTAACTGTACATCTACAACTCCTCAAAAAGTATTCAGATCAAACATTCTGGGAGGGAAAACTCTCTTTGACCCGGATATGCCCTGAATGTAACCTGTGTTGAGTATACACCTTCTTATACAACATAACTGTTCATAGTACATGTTACCACATGCCGACAGTCATGACACTGAAGAACAGACCAGGAGTTTTGTTCAGCGCTCTTTCTTTCTAGCTGTGCACAACAATTTATTCATTAACTCATACAGTTGTTGATCTGACGATTTGAAGTTGGATTAACTTTCCTGTACCTGTGGATTTAGGTAAGTGTTAATAAAAAGCTCTGTTCTGCACACGTAAAGTAAAACAGCCATGGAGTGTGTGTTTAGATGAAACATGGTCAATGCAAATCTAGGTGTATGTCCTGTTTGTGTAAAGTTTACAATGGGTAATGGTTGAAGTTGAATCTTTATCAAGTGCATTTTACAAACATATGTTTTTTGTATGAAATTGTTATCTGCAAAGCAAGTCCGTATTGCTGTGAGTGAAAAGTGCAATATTTCCCTCTGAAATGTAGTTGAACATAAGTATAAAGGGGCATCAAATTACATAGTACAAGAACCTCAAAACTGTACTCAAGTACAGCAGTAAACATACTTGCATTTCATGATAGTAAATACACAATTGTGCATGTTGATCTCCTTTTGTACATTCTTTAGGTCTCTGGCGGACGTCATCATGAAGGTGCCTCCCTCGTCTCTGATCACCTTTGCTCTACTCCTGATTCAACTCTCCAGTGCATCTGGGGGCAAAATCCTGGTGTTCCCATTGGACGGAAGCCATTGGGTAAATATGAAAGTACTCATCGAGGAGCTGCATGCCAAAGGCCATGAGGTCACTGTGATTCGACCGTCGGATAACTGGTACATCAGTGAAAAGTCTCCTTTCTACACTTCTGTCACTATTCCCAGCCCTGGTGGATTTGAGCAAAAGTACTTTGAAGCCTTCTTGTCTCGACAGCTGGAGATCCGTCTTCAGGGTAGGCATGCATCTTCTTGGACTAAATTCTGGTCACATATTCAGATCGAACGGCTGGTTGTGGACCAGTTCTCTCTTCTCCACAAGGGAATGAGTGAGTTGGTCGTTCAGATGTTTGAAGACGAAAACCTGATGCAATCTTTCCATGAAGCCAAATATGATGTGGTTTTGACTGACCCTGGTGTCGGTGTCGGAGCAATGCTGGCACGTCGGCTCCAGGTTCCTCTTGTTTTTAATGTCAGGTGGACCATTCAAGGTGAAGCTCATTTCCTTATTGCCCCCTCACCTTTATCATACATTCCTTTTACTGCAACTGAGTTGACAGATAAGATGACCTTCCCACAAAGAATAAAGAATGTTTTGAGTTATAATTTTGGGATGTTCACAATGTCATACATCACAGAACCTCATTACAAACCAGTAGTTAAAAAGTACTTTGGTCCAGATGTGGATTACTCAACATTTTTTCTGGACGCAGATATCTGGCTTATGAGGAATGATTTTGTTTTTGAATTTCCACGTCCAACAATGCCAAATATAATCTACATGGGTGGATTTCAGTGCCAGCCCTCAAAGCCACTCCCAGCAGACTTGGAGGAGTTTGTCCAGAGCTCTGGAGATCACGGGGTCATTATGATGACTTTGGGGACTTTAGTCGGGAAGCTCCCTCAAGATGTCGCTGAGGAGATCGCTGCAGCGTTTGCCCAGCTGCCTCAGAAGGTCATATGGAGGTATCTGGGACAAAGACCAGCCAACCTGGGAAACAACACATTGCTGGTCAACTGGCTGCCACAGAAAGACCTCTTAGGACATCCCAAGACACAAGTGTTTGTGACCCACGGAGGCACTAACGGGGTTCAGGAAGCAATTTATCACGGAGTTCCTGTAGTTGGACTTCCTTTATTCTTCGACCAGCCTGATAACCTCTCCAGAATCAGAGCAAAGGGAGGAGCTGTGATTGTTGATATTGCCGAGCTTGACAGGCACATCTTTGCAGATGCCCTCAAGACGGCGCTTTACAATTCCTCTTACAAGGAAAACATGCAAAGGCTCTCAAGGCTGAACAGAGATCAGCCCATGAAACCACTGGACCAGGCAGTGTTTTGGATTGAATACGTCATCAGACATAAAGGAGCCCGTCATCTGAAGACTCAGTCCACCAAAATGTCCTGGTTTGTTTACAACTGTATTGATGTCATTGCTGCTTTGTTGGCAGTTGTCTTGCTTGTTACATTCACCTTCATTTCAATTATATGGTTACTGTGGAGAATTATTTTAAATGGGAAAAAAGTGAAACATGAATGACATGAAACAAATGTTGTGTGCAGAATGTAAGCTTTATCGACATTAACCCAATAGTTCTTGAAATAACTATTAGGCCGGCATTAAATTAAATAAGACAGTATTGTCTTAAAGATCAATCAACTGAAACAATTAATGGCTGATTCTAACATGGATTTTCTTGGCATCACAGAAACATGGCGAAACAAACTTTCTCCCACGGCTGCTTTTAATGTCTCTGGGTACAATGTGTACAGGATCAAGGGTAAAGGAAGAGGATTGTTTATCAAAGTTAAAGAGACAATCAAATGCAGTCTCATTTAAAGGACATTTGAAACAGATCTTGAATGTATTGGGTTTAATGTTTTAATGTCTCTCCTTGTTCTTTTTTTATATTGACCACCATCTAGTAACAGTTTGTTTTATTAACTTCTAGACAGCATTCTGATTGGAAGAAACTTAAGAAGATAACAAACCAATAAACTCTTACTCAACTGGTGCAAGGACCAACAGTAATAACAACTCCTCCCAGACACACATTGAGTGGATGTTTATGAACAGACCTGAGAGAATGACAAAATTACATAACCTGCTAACAGATTTGTCTGTATCATTTATCACAACTCACCAGAACATGGTTTGAAAACACTCTGAAAACAAAACAATATTGGCAGAGAATTACAAAAACCTAAAAGAATAATTTGTAACTACTCTAAAACAGATTGATTGGTGTAGTCTTCTATTCAGTGAAGATGCTGAGAACCGCAGCAATATTTTTGTGACTACCATGAACAAAGTAATATCATCCTTTACAAAGAAGGTGCAGTACAAACCAAGAACCCTTTACAATGGCTCAATTACGCCCTCTGGTGACAAATGAAAGAGAGAGATGTTGCACTGAAAAGAGCACTTAAATCACAGAAAAAGATAGTAAGTGCCGTAGGAAGGCTAAAGCTGATTTTTTTCTAATTTAAATGATGTCTAACAAACAGGAAGAAAGAGTTAAGTATTGGCAATACTCAATGAAATTACCTTAACTGCAACATGTGTGTTCCTCAGGGATCAATATTGGGCCCTATTTAGCTTGTACATTAATTACAACTTGAAAGTAGACATGGACAAGAAGTGTGAGACGCAAAGGCGAGGTAGATGTAAAAGTTGGTACAAGTTCTTGTGGTTATGGCTTATGCCAAAAGAGCGAGGTCATATGCGACTTAACCCCAACAGGAAACAACAAAACCTATTTCTGAGAAGCACAATAGAATTGATTTTCCATTACATGACATGGTTCTTTATGTGCAACAATAAGCTGCAAACAAACTAACCGCAGCATGGCCCAGGTATCACATTGGTTGAGCTTATGTTTACACCTGAACATAATCAAAACTGTCTGTACGTGTTTTACAAGGAAACACACAGAGATTCCTCAACCATGCTTTTGTTCAATGAGAAAAGCTGAAGGTGGTGTCTGATGTCAAATATCTTGATATCGTCCTTGATTTGAATCTGTCATTTAAAAAGCATGGTAAAAAGTTATCCGATACTATTAACTTCAACCTGACTAACTTTAGGCATACAAGACAATACCTAACAGCAGAGGCAGCCAAACTCTTTATTTATGCTAAGATCTTCTCCCACTTTAGAAATAGCTGGTCCCAAGCAATTCTGAAACCTATTGAGTCCCTTTACAAACACACTCTAAAAACAATTGACCAAAAGGCCATCAACATTGTCATATAGTTCAAAAGCACAATCTAATAATTTGGATAAATTTAAACATTTTGCAGATGCTTGCCTCGTCATAGGGTTTAACATCTCCATACTGAATCAGTTCACAATGTGGAAGGATAGTAACGTCAGGGTAACACGAGGAAATACCAGAGGGCAATGTGTGGTGCAATACAGACTTCTCAGTCAGAGCACCCCACTACTGGATTGGTCTTCCTGCTGAGTGAAGAGAAAGCACTAATCATACTTACATCATACTACCTCATCTCTGGCACTGCCTTACACACTCTCATTGTGTTTAAATACCTTGCATGAATTGGGAAATGGGTTTGATCAGAAGATTCTGGCTTATTTTGTTGTAAAAATGCATCATACATACAATATAACATATGTATATGATCTTGATTCATTGAAATATTTTTTTTGCAATCATTTCATTATTACACATACTGCATCATATTTTAAAAATTGATTACAAAAGCAAGGCACTGAATCTCACTGCAAGAACTGCTTGTAATATTCATACACAAAGCAGTTCTTCTGCCTCCTCTATTATTTGGCATTTTGTGTTTCTTCTGGACCTTTCACTATCAATTAAGTGGAATGGATGCAGTATTGCATTGTCAGCAGGCTCTGTTCCAGTTTGTTCACTTTGCTTTATTTTGTCTGCTGCTTCTTGTAACATTATGATGTACAACGTAACAACGAGTTGCACAGAATCCATATCCAGTTAGAGTCACACCTAATGAGTATGAAATGCTTCCAATGGCATTAACCACTGACCACAAGTAAAGTATGTTTAGACCACTTAACTGGCTCAATTTAGTTCAGGAACACAGTAACACTGTGTCGTAGGTGCGCGAGGCTGTCATTACCCTGTATTAGTTCAAAGAGAAATAGGATTACTTCTTAAAGGCTCAAGTGCTGTTAAGGTCAGGGCTTAAGTCAGACTGAGAGACTGGTGGACCCACAGTTTCAGGCCTAGTAGTTTGTTGAGCTCTGGGCGTTACAGTTGTAGCAATATCTGATCATTCCGTTCCTGATTGGTTGGCAGATTGGAACTAGTTATATTGCGGGAAACCACGGCGGATGTATCTTAACCGTGAGTTAATGTGCTTCCGAAAATTAAAATGTATTAAAATAAATAAAAAAAACCTGGCTGAGTAATAATAGCGTCCATCGTGTCTATTTTAATATAATTGATTCCTGCTCTACTTTATGACGGGGCGGTGTGTGTGATGTACCCGCTTGTACGCGCTCCTCCAAGATCTCGCGGGATTTAAGATTAAACTGGTGGTTAAAAAAAAAGGAAAGGAAAAAAAAAAAAAAAAAGGTGGTTCCCTTGCTGCACCGGGCTGACAGCAGAGAGCTGCACAGGTAGCTAGCGAAGGGCTCCTGCTAGTCTACCTAGCGACACTCTTGTCTCTGCGTGGTACGCTCGGAGTGTGTGGAGGTGAGAGCCTCGGCGAATCCACCCCGCAGCACCGCATCCCGCGCAGGTCACCTTAGCGCTCCACTACCGGCATTTTCCGACCCCCCCGTCTCCGAAGATGATACCTGGCAAACGAAGAGCTGCAGTCATGCCCTTCTCGGTGCTGATACTCGGAGCCCTGATGCTGCAGTCCGTCTCCTCTCAGAACGGTAGGACGCGGGCTCTTCTCTTAGAAACTACACGGCGGTATCATCTCACGTCATGGCGAAAATGCGGTGCTTGTTAGGGAGGGATGTCGCCTGCATTTCTGCAGTGGGGCAGAAATGAATTATTTCAAGACGTGTATTTTCTTAGGAACGTTTGCCCATCAGGGTTATCTCACCAGCAACCAGGTGTCATTGCATAATCCCTGAATGTTTCAATGTAAGAAACTGATATTAGTCGAATAAAGCCCTTTTTGGGGGGGGGGGGGGGGGCATTCTGTGCACTTGAAATGAAGGGTAAATACATAATTAGCCTATTCGTTTGGTGAAAGTGGGCCACACGGAGGCCCGTGTCCCTAAAATGTCCTTTTCGAAGTGTGGAGCTGCATACATGAACCTTTGTGATTGCAGCAAGGGCAAGTTCTGCTCCTTAGGTTGGAGGAGAGCAGAAGGAAGGTGGATAGGGAAATGGTGTCACACGGAAGTTCAAAATCTGCCATGCTCTCCTTTTTAAAGCTTGGTTCTCACACAAGCCTCATGCTGTCACGCGTGGGTCTGCCCAGGCATGTCAGGATATGGCTCAGGAATGTGTCCAGCAGTGCATCACCAACTCTCCTCCTACAGGGTGAGACAACTCCCTGCATCCGTCCAGGTCCTTGAGATCGAGCATTACATGTATGTAATTAGATGTTGGACCTCAGAAGTGCTGTAAATAGCTCCAGTCCATTTTGCTGCATGCTTCTATTTATAGAGCGGAGGTGCTGCACTGAGACCATGGCTTTAATGTCCTCTTGCAAGAGTGGATCTGTTAACTCTTTGCTGAAATGCACTGCACTGCAGAATGGGATTGATTTCTCACTCAGTGCGATTCTACTGGTCCAATTGACCCCACTGCTCATAAATCAGTGAACAGGCAGTATAAACCCGTCTCAGCTGAGTGTTTGGTGGTGGAGACTGTGAGTCTGCTATGTAGATTAGCAAACATTGTGTAACAGTAAGTGAGAATTTATTCAGCTCCGGCCTTCCCTTGAGTTTACCATGTGTAGGAAAGCATTACACATCTCCTATACTGCACACCCACTCGTTACATCTCATCTTCAATCAGCGAGCCAGCGGATAAAGTTCGGCCTAAATTTAATGCCTTTTTATCTGACAGACAGCTAGTGAGTGTGATGTTGTCTTATCATCTTCGAGTCCAGAGAGGATGGATGGTTAAGAGAATGCCACAGTATATGTTACATACTGATAATATGTCATTAGTTGAGTGGTAATGCTGTAATGCGCACAGCAGCAGCCTCATCGGAAGTCATTTGTATCTGCTAATGGCGGCTCACTTGTGAAGCTATTCCTGTCAAAGTTCCCTAAGGATGTGTGTTTGACCTGAAGTAGATTGGCTTTTACCAAGGAGGCTGTGTACGTCATTCAAACTATATTATTTAGTCATTTCACGCACAAGCCGCAACAAAAACTTCTATAAATGCAGGTATAAATGAACGGATCGCTGCAAACTGAGGAGTTTGTTTGGAAATGATCAGTCTTGTGTTTAGTATTATTGTTTCCATAAAGGTCAGAGTGCAATTATCCTAACAAACAAGTGGTTACTTACATGTAATGCAATTTGATTTTTTAGTCAACATAGTTCATCTACTGAAGTATATAATACACATACATCACAAGCTTTAAACTATAAGCTCTTGTCTGAATAATTTGCGGTGGGGCTATTATTTGAATTATTGATTATTCCAATATTTACTTTTCAATTTGTTGATTCATTGTTTGGTCAATACAATGACAGGAAAAAAAGACTAAATCCTAAAAATCTCTATCAATCGTTTTCGTTCTAATTTGCATATCTGTCATCAAAATCACTTTTGTTTTCTTTAAACGTCAGATCACAATGTCACTCACGGAAAATCTCAATACTGCAATAATCCTCTATAATTGTCTCTGTTCATTAGGACTGATGGAATATTCATTTAGCATCCAAATAGCTAAACGAATATGTATTACTGCAGTAACTGGGAAAGGGGCTAGAATAACATGACATTACACTGGTAAGATATAGAGAAAATATCTGCAAGAAAGAACCATGAATATTCCAGGCCTTCTGTTGTCAGATTTATGGTTTGAATAATGTAGCATCAATATAAACTCAAGTCAGTCTCCAGTAATAATTTAAAGTAGGTTGTGAAGTTGAGCATGTATGTCCTATTTTCTGGTACAAGCCAATATTAACTATTCTGTCAGTTTACAGTCACAAGGGGCTGACAGGATGTGGCTGAAAGGCACATTTTAATTGGTCCTTACTAAAACATCAACGTGTCTGATTGGAGTACTTTACAGTCTAATAAATTATGATAAAAATGATTTTGACGAGATATAGCTTTGAGTGAGTAGGTAGTAAACATAATCATACTTTGCTGTAAAACATATAGCTAAATAAGTTATTAGTGGATGATCAGAAATATAATTGTCAACTATTTTGATAATCAATGAATCATCCAAGTATAGATGATATGATGATGATGATGATATTTTTTAATCAAACTTGAACTTGAAGAAGTCACCTTGCGTTCTGTGAAATTGTGATTGTTAAAACGACAAAGACGAATAGATTCAAAAAAAGAAAACGTAGAAATGAACACCATAAGTAGGCAGCAGAAAACAACAGGGGTTTAAGCTTGTTGGATAAATTGGATACATTGAAAAAAGAAAAGTATCACTTAGTTGCAGCCCAGAACATTAAAAATGTAAGAATATGTTGGAGAAAGGAAGAAGAAAAAAAACTAATAGTGCAATGCTGCCTTTATAGTTCTAAGATCACACACATGAGTCACACAACAACAAACTAAACTTGACATGAGTGTTGTCATTTAGACGTGTGTGTGTGTGGGTGTGCAGTACAGCGCTACTCGCTCAGCACTTTTGACACATCTACCCTATCCGAGTTGGCAGGAAGTGTCACTCAGCAGTTCTGTGTTAAGAGCTGAGATTTTGATTTTGGTTTTCAGACCCAGTCTTGTTGTTTACTGGTGGTTATAAACAAGCTACTCATAAACAACACTGATGCAGAGTCGCATACATCAGTGTCGAGGCGAAAAAATAAACCCCTGTCAGAATAATGCAATGTTATTCAACAATATCAGGATTTATTGCAGGGCTGTTGTATTTGACTGCATTAGTTGTAATATGGGGTGCCTAATAAACTGGCAACTGAGTATGTCTATAGGAATCTATTTGAGCCTCCAGTAAATGTTCTGGTTTTGATGTACCAGTTGTGGGCTGTGCAGCAGGGTTATGATTTCAGCTGGACAGAAAAACAAACACGTCTTTCTGCCTTGTGATAATCTGCCTGGTCTGGCTGGCCATCTCTTCCTCTTCCCACTATGTTGCTGTAGAGTGCTTCTATGGAAACAGAGGGGGTCTATCACCATGCGCCCACACGCTCCCCAGAGAACCAGAGCTGCAGTTTCTATAAATCTCCTCTCAATGTGCCTATAGACCATGCTTATGATTACATCCCCCCCCCCACTCCCCTCCTCCTCCTCCTCCTCGTCCAAGCTGTGCAGCCGTGATCAATCGTTTCACTCGTATTGCTTTCAGTTCAGGGGGAGACCTGTCAATCCGGTAAAATTAACAGTCTACAGTTTGCCCCGGTGTCTGTGTCCCATTACTGAATAATTGTATAAATAAGCACTAATGTTGTTTTCATTATACATGCGAGATGTACTGAAAATGACAAGGTCACTTGGAGGACTTTTAGATATGAGTGCTGTGTGAGCACGGCACAAATTTATATGATGTCATTAATTGGACAAAATCAAGTGAGAGCAGCCTCACAAAGACGTCCCAGAAGAACTGAATGAACGCTCCCTAGAAATAGCAGCAATAATGGCTTCTGAGGTTGTCTTTCTTTTCTCTCTCTCTCTCTTTTTCTCTCTTTCTCTCTCTCTCACCAAAACCATAAATGAGGCCGTTCCTGACAGATGCATATTTCAGTGTTTTGTGTTTGACGCTTTTAGGTTGTATGTTAGAGCTGAAACTATTAGTTGATTGAAAAGAAAAGGAATCGGCAAAAATAAATGCAAACAAATTATACTTTTTTATGATTTGTCTAGTTAAAGTCCTGATTTCTTTACATTTTCTACTTTTTTTTACTTAAATCAGCCTTTGTTTCACTTTAAGATAATTTGTCTTTTCAGTGTTTTTTTATTATTATTTCACATTATCTTTTTTTCTGTTTGTCTTTCCTTTTCTTCTTCCCATCTAATTTACCCTGTTATTTTCTTGCCTTCCTATCCACCTTCTGTTTTCCTTTTTGGGGGGCTTATCTCTGGACATGCTCTCCCCTAAACCTCCACAACCTCCACTAGCGGGCTTTGTGAAATCCCCGTTTTCTGAGACAAAGCTCACGGGCGACACCTTTGAGCTGTATTGTGACGTGGTGGGAAACCCCACCCCGGAAATCCAGTGGTGGTACTCTGAGATCAACCGAGCCGATTCCTTCAGGCAGCTGTGGGACGGCGCCCGTAAGCAGCGGGTGTCCATCAGCACGGCCTACGGCTCCAACGGCGCAAGCGTGTTGGGTGTCTCTCGTCTCACGATGGACGATGCTGGGACCTACGAGTGCAGAGCCAGTAATGACCCGCGACGTAATGAACTGCACCAAAATCCAGCCACCACCTGGATCCGTGCTCAGGCCACTATAACGGTGCTGCAGAGTGAGTGGGCAATGTAGAGGAAACACCCTCTTCCCTTACGGTAGCAACCAAACTTAGCAGTTCCTGTGTGATCCAGTCTCCCTCAAACCTCTCCAGAGGGCCTCTAGCATCCTTCAGAGGTGCCATCAACTAGTCTTTATGTACTTGTACCTACAGAGTTAGTTGAGTAGTATTTTGTGCTCATCCCTTAGTTCAGTACAACCTTCAAGCTTCAGTCTCCTCTCTATCTCCATTTCCCCATTACTTGATCTGTCTCTCCCTTTAGCTCTCAGCCTCTCATTTATGTGAACTGTACACCATTATATAAAATGTCTTTAAATAATAAATAATAATCTTGTAATCTGCATTATATCTGTGTTTCTAAAATGTTACTGAGTACTTCCCACTCGCAAAGCTTTCCAATATTTGGTGACCTTGTTATTTATGAATCTTATGAATGATAACACTTGTTTGTTGTTTGCTCACCAGCAGCAAACAAGCAGTGGCATGCTATTCTACCAGTATCTGAAATGCACAAATCTAGATTGAAATAAAAATTTCCGGGTGCTGAACTTGGGTGTTTAATCTCAACACTTTTTTTGTTACTGACTGAGATGTTTCTCTAGCTCCGAGTATCAAAAACCTATGCACACACGCTTGTAGCTTAACGTTTTATTAAAGAACCAGATATTTTCTAATACAGTTGGACATCTTTTATACCAATGATTCAACCGAGGGAGTTTCATTCAAACCTTGGAAGTGCTCCCACTTCCCAGTCACCTAACAACACAGAAAAGGACTTTTACTTAAGGAACCCTGGATGCCCGAAATAACTCCTCCCACTTCACAACTCTATTCCTGTGCTATATTGTATAAAGTGTGGCTGGCTGTGGTATCTGTCTGAACCCTTTATGCAGTTACATCCTCCATAACACCCTCCACCCACGAGTCCCAGCAAACATGACTTCTGTCCAAGCTGATCTGTGTCTCTCTTACAGAGCCGTCCATTTCGGCCTCTGAACACACCACGCTTCCTGTGGAAGGCGACTTTTACTTACTGCAATGCAACCTGACCAGCGCCCACAGTGTGCACCAGGAGAGCTACTGGATGAAGAACGGGGAGGAGATCCCGGAAACACGCAGCCCAAACAGGAACACTGAGTACAAGTAGGCGTCACGGCAAACTTTATACAACTTGTGTGTGTGTGTGTGTGTGTGTGTGTGTGTGGCCTGTTGTGGGTTCACGTGAGGTGTGTTTCTTCTCTGCAGCCTGAAAAAACCAAGAGGAGACGCCGCCGGATGGTACACGTGTGTCTACACCTTCGAGATGGCTCCTCCAGCAAACGCCACCATAGAAGTGAAATGTAGGTGTTGATTTGTGATCTGCAGGCGTTTTTTGTTGTTGTCAGTTTCAAAGCCACATTAGCGATGCCTCTGATAAAAATGACCCCGAATGGCCTTGAGCACTAGCAGCGCTGTCATGTGAGGACCTGTGATTTCAAACGGCTCTGCTCGCTGCTCAGGGGGCGGCCTGCGCCCTTGACACCTCCATCTAACCAACGGCCGGCTCAGTGGCAGCAGATGGTGTCTTGTTTGTCTGATGGCAAGGGATTATGTCAACGTCAAAATCTGGTCAGCCTTTTCTGCTGTCGCACGCATCGCTATACAGGCAAATTGGATTTAGTTTGCTTGTATTTTACACGGTATTTCTTTTTACCCTTCTGTTTTAATGGCAATTATATTTTCTGTCATCTTCCTAAATCCGGGAAGTGCGTTGTGTTTTTTGCTTAAAAAGTATTATTTTTATGATCTGAACAGTTAAAGACTTTGCTGTTTTCTATAAGCATTGCTTACTTATTATAAATGCGAAACAACTATTTATTATGCGTTTCTTCTTAAATAATGAAAAGCACACATTTGTAACCCATTTACCCTCATCACTATACCCACAGTTTTGAATCACTGAATCCACAGTAACACTTTGTGAATTTCTTGATTGTATTGTAACACCTGATCTCTGTTATTTTGTGTTAGCTGCTCCTGACATTACGGGCCACAAGCGCAGTGAGAATAAGAACGAGGGCCAACTCGCTGTACTCTACTGTAAGTCTGTGGGCTACCCTCACCCCATCTGGACCTGGCGTAAGGTAGACAACGGCATTCCCAGGGTATGTGATATGAATATACAGTACACTTCCTGATATATTCAACATAAATACAATTTAGGAGCCTATGAAGTCCTCCTATATAGCCTGAAATACTGTGTAATGTATTTAAACCTCATGACCTTAACTAGAATGTAAAAGCAACTCACAGTCAATCCTAAACATTATGAAGGACATTCCTATCTTCTCCCTCAACAGGAAATTGACAACTCAAGCGGACGTTTCTTCATCACCAGCAGAGACAACTACACCGAGCTCAACATTATCAACCTGGACATTAACGTGGATCCGGGCGAGTACCACTGCAATGCCACCAACATGCTCGGCAGCCGCGACGAGAAGATCGTGCTGAGGGTTCGCAGTTACTTGGCTCCCTTATGGCCTCTTCTGGGGGTGTTGGCCGAGATCATCATCCTCATCGTCATCATCGTTATTTATGAGAAGCGCAAGAAGCCAGACGATTTACAAGACGGTGAGTCACCAGCGGAGGCGCTTAGGACTGGTAATATTCTCCTGTTATTATTCCAGCGTTTCTTAATATATCTGAGGAGAAACAGATTTTATTGCTTGGAGTTGACATGGATCTCTCCTGTTGAGTCTTTTTTCATCTGAAAACCCCCGTCGGTGTTGGTGTTGGGCAATGAGGCACACGTTATTTTTCGGTGTCCGCTTAAGTCATTCCTTAGCAGGAGACACTAACAGAGTCACCTGACACAGTGCTGTGCCGGCATTCAATAATTCAGTCTGGTGAGGTTGACCCAACAGACAGACACTGTTGCAGGAGGTCACACCTTGTCAGGACAGTTTCATGCATTTAATATTCATGAGAAATACGATACTGCAGTTTTGCACCGGTGGACAGTTTCAATTATTAACGGCTTTCCAGGGACCTTGTGCCGTCCCCATGCTGCTGCAAGCTTAACCGCAAGACGCATCATTTAGCTATACAATCTGTGTATGCCAGCTTGGCATTTTCTAATACTACTGAGTACTCCATTTCCAAGAGTCAAGCTATATTATAAATTATGCATCAATGGTATTGTGGTGACCTTTTCTTCTCAAACTGAATTTTGATGTTGTCACATGCTGATCAGATGCCATGTGCAGCGAATGACTGACAGCTCAGAGCTGTGACATTCAATCAGTTTGTGAAGCTGAACAGAAATATATATCGTCATTATGGTACATTACATGGTGTTGAAGTCACCTTGAGAATCCGCATAGTCTCACAAAATGAATGTAGATTGCGTGAATCATTCAGCAAATTCTTACATGAAATGTTAATACGTCATATTTTACATAGGTTAGCTTCGGTCGTTGAATATTTTAACAGATTTTTCCCCTTCTCCCAAAATTGCATAACCTAAACTATGTTTGTGGTAAGTGTGAGCCTTTGCATGCTTCATGAATTTTAATAAGCATTCAGCCTCATCTCCTTCCAGTCCACAGCACAGTACACGGTTCTGTTCAGCCTCAACATTCGTGTCAAATGTCCTTAAAAGTCTTCCGTTTTTAAGATTTTATTTACAAACGGGAACTCAATGTTTTTGCATCAAACGGCAGCAGTGGGTTGGCATTCAAGTCCCTGTCAGTCATTTCTGCTGCTACTGCTTGACACTGCTTCAGTGACTTTATTACCCTCAGTAGAGGGCTGATATTAATGAAGCTGCTCCTCACTAATCTGAACAGCTGTTCTTTGTGAGCGCCGCCTGTCTGTGCATGACATTCTTTCTTTATTTATTTGAATTTTGCCTAGATATAATTGTGTAAATGTGGTGTTGTGCTGGATCTAACTGCCCTCTGTGTTTTGTGAGTGACTTTATGAGGTGTTTTTTCCTGCGGCATGACAGCCTGTTGTTTACTATTTTGTTACCTCATCTGGGCTATGTTTTCATCCCATAGAGCGATCTGCACATGCAGTACAGTTGAAACCTAAAGTCTTGTAAACCTAAAAGTGCACCATGTGTCAATCACAACGTACTGTTCCTAATGCTTTGTGCATTCTGTAAAAAAAAAAAGCAGTTTTCAATTCATTAACGTGTACAACATTCTTGCGATTATTTTATTTTGTGGTCTTCATCTCTCCATATTTTCCCTTGTTGCATCAGATGATGACCCTGCAGGTCCAGTGTAAGTATAGAACATATACCTTCAAAAACTTAAATAATCTGTGTTTAACTTGATAAAATGTGCTTTGTTGTATTTATCATGATGCATCCACTCGTGACTGTCTCTAGAGCTCAGTGTACAGTACACCCCAAATCTGGGTCAAATAACTGGGAGCATCATGCGATAGTGATTTGCTGCATTCATATTATTCACAGGGAACTATAATGAGTCAATCACGGACATGTTTTGCCATCAATAACAAGTTACCATCTGAATTATCCTGATGAGTAAAGCCCTGCTCATGATGCTCTAAAACTTAAAAAGCATTTTAACTTACCATATTGTCAGTCATATCCAGTATGCACACATTTAATACATGGTTTATAACACACTATAATGCAGTTGTAAGCAGGAATAAGTGTTAATATATTTGTCAACAACTATAACTCCTTCCATGGGACCCCTTAAGGAGGCATGGGTATAAAAAGAAAATAGTACAATAAATGTACTGGTTATAAACAAGGGACTTGAATGGTTATTAAAGGATACAAATAATGTTAAGATGTAATTTTTTAATGAAGTATGTAACTGGACCACGGTCTGGTATACACCCCCAGAGTGAAACGTATAATTTGTGTTCATTCAGTGTAAACTAGAGCTGAACTAAAGTATTTTTTTCATTATTGATTCACTGATGGATCTTCTCAGACTTTATAAAGTTCCCTTAGACACAGAAGACATGCACCTGTTCCCACTGGCTGCATAACTGTGTAAAATCAGTGAAGAGCCCATTTAATCCACTGTTTAGTTTTTAGTTTGATTTTTCTTAATTGAATTAAATACATGGTGAGAGAAAAGCACATATTTTGTGTTTTTAGTTGATAAATGATTGCAATTATCTAACAGTTATTAGAATTTGGATCATATAATTTTCTGCCAATCATGTGACTGCTTTTATTTGAGGTATGAACTGATAGTGTTGTTTGCTTCCTGCTAAAGCAAAACTAATTCAACCAACAACCACAAAGACAAGAATCTCCGCCAGAGGAATACAAACTGAGCAGCCCGTCTGCTGAGTAAGTATTACATTATTTAGAGGAAGCCTGCTGATAAATATGTATCACAAGCCTGTGGCCACAAGTTACAGTATGATCCACCATATGATCTTATCACCGAATACTCAACCGAAAAGAGATGACTATCCGTCTGATCTAATGAGTCGAATGTTCTGTATTTGCAGGTTTCATTACACATGTATTGACCATATGAAGGTAAACAAGATGGGAATCCATACCAGTTGTTCAGAGGATGTATCTGCCACGACAAGTATGTTGTGGAGGAGTTCAATGAGGCATGCCTTATGATTTTATTGTGTGAGGGTGCGAATATGGATTATGAAAATGTTAACATTATAACCATTGTTGCTGCATGCAGTTGTTGATGTTCAAGTTTTTCTTTCTCTCTTATCCACTAATTTTACATTTTTACTGATTCTAAAATAATGCATGCAAGATGTTGACCTTCTGTTTGATACAGAAACGGCTTTTAATTTATTTTTTTGCTCTTTCCTCTGAGAGTGGCTTGATTTAGATAATCTGTATTGTGTGTTCTAGAGGAAAAACAAAACTTGGCAATGTAAAAGAAATGCCACCATAATCTGGTTTGACAGTTGTGTACAGTTTTATCATACCACTGCATACCATTTTATCATAAAATATCTATTGCATTTTAAGGGCTTTGCAACGTCCCTCTAAATTTGAATAAGATGTATTTTACTGTATGTATAAAATCACTATAACTATGTATCAGATCACCATTAATATATAAAGACTATTCATATGATATGATGCACTTAAATGTTGAGGATAATGAAAAACTGTATAAACCGACTTTAGGAAATCTGTACTTATAATTCTAACATATTGTTTTATAATCATGTGTATTGTACAGCATGGCTATTATCCTATGCAATTATTATCCATATCAATATATTGAAAACCATTGCAGCTTTTGATTTCTCTGTGACAAAGCTTTAAACTAGTAGGATCACCGTAGAGCGTTGATGGCGTACTGCACAGCTGCATGAATTCTCTATAGTAACGTGGGAGGTGGCGAACGAAGCCCACGTCAGGACGGACACTCGTGAAGCAATTCAAAGATCCCCGACTCATTTTTAAGAATAAATATCTCAAAAAATGAAGTGTCTGCTGAGTTGGTTTCCTTGTAGAGCACAGTAGACATTCAGTCGAAGCATCAAAGATGCAAACAGGCCGTCCCGTCAGGATGAAGGAACATATGAGCATGTTGAGAACAGCGCCATCTAGTGAGCTTTTGAGTTTCCCATGTCAGACCACATCAGGGGAACAAGTTATTATGAAATGTATGACAACTACAGTTCATCGGCTATTACAATCCTATTTCTAAGGCGGCCTCCAACAATGCTTATTAAATATGTATATAAAAAAAGGGAAATCACACAAGTCCTTTTTAATGTCTGGCTGAGGATAAAAGATGAAAACAGACTTTGAAGCAAACTTTGCCTCATAGAGTAGAGTAGGACTTTATTTAAGCACATATTTTTTTCCAGTGTTTTATAAACTATGATTAGATGTGAAAAGATGAACAATATGATGCCAGCATCTTGGTTAAACAGAAGTTGTCTACCTAATCAACTGTCACTGAGCGTTTGTTTCACTTATGTTCTTCTCAAACAGTAGTGGGCAGCACATTCAACACATTATAGAGGAAATTGCAGCACCACAGCAGAGGGAGGCGCTGTTTTATTGTTCTGTCTGGAAACAGTGGCCCGGGCTCATTGTTGGGCTTTCATCAACACTTCTAACTATTACCAGCTGGGGAGCAATTAAATATTGCAATGTCTGTTTAATACTTTTTTTTTAACTGGACTTTTATTTGTCTGGATCTGATTCACATGATGTAATGGTGACCTCGATTAATATGTTGGTGGGAACAGTCATAAGAACAGTCCATTTCTAGAGCAAAGAGACATCTGTGACTTTTTGAACCCTGAGAAAAAAAAAACTGGAACACAACTTTTGACAAAAATGATTTGTCGTTCTGTCTGTGTGGATTAATCTCTAATTCAGGTGATTTCAATTCAGTTTATTTTGTATAGACCCAAATCACAAATTACCAATTACATACGACATCCCTGTCCCGGGACCTCACATCGGATCAGGAAAAACTCCCCAAAAAAACCTTTCCCAGGGAAAAAAAAGGAAGAAACCGGGAGAGCAACAGAGGAGGATCCCTCTCCCCGGATGAACAGAAGCAATAGATGTGAACAACGTAACAGAGTTACAGCACATTCAATGAATATGACAGAAATTATTCATATAATGAGAAGTAGGCATGGACCACAATCCAGATAACCACGGTCAGCAGGAGGAGATAGAGGAGAGGCGTCAGCAGGAGGCAGGGTCCAGGATGCAAGGTGATGAGATGTTAGGTGAAGTTTGAATAAATCTGATGATCCAGTTCATGAACAGGCCAGTGGTTTAATAACACATTGAGTGGGTATTTTAAACTTATTTGGAAATATTTATAGTTTTGTGTAAATAATTCACTAGCCCTCTTTTGGACTTGTTCTACTCTTGTGACCAGACTGAGCCTACTTTAAAAGATTACCTCCGGTCATATTCCACAACATAACCCACATCTACAATATTACAACATCAGGGGGGGGGGTGGTATGAGGGTCCTCATACCCTCATTGACATAATCCATGTGATATGGCGTCCTGACTTGCTGATAATAGTTTTTACTAAATAAGGTATAGAGTGTGAACTGATCAGGAGACTGACAGCTTGAAGTGCTGATTGTTTGGAGCTCTGGAGGAACATTTCCGAAGAGAAAGACGGTTACATTCTTGAAATAAAAAATCACTTTTTTCTACTGTATTCTATTTAAGCCATTTGACAAACCCCATTTTATGTGACAACAATAAATAAAATAGGTGAAAGAAAAGCTGTTGACTACAGTAGACTCTTGACCTGCGATAAATTAACATTTATATTAGTTTATCACTGTATCATGAGAGATTGTTACAGAAGAAAATAAAATTACCTTGTATCTTTCTTATGGCATTAGTCCATATAATATTGCTGCGTGGTTTGTATTGCTGTCAACAACCTTTCACCAAATGAAGTATTGTTCTTTACCGGGAAGTATTTCATCTCTACCCGTCTAAAAGTGTCTTCTTCAGGGAATAAAAATAAAACACTGCAGACACTGTGAGTATTATTGCATCTGCCATAATAAAGAGAGTAGTTGGCCAATTAGGTTATACCTCCATGTAATATCATCACAGTAAGTATAGGTTGAAACAAATCCAAGTATTGGACATATTCACATTGACTTCTCTCCTCAAGCTGCAGGTTCAAAAGTTGATCAGAAGATGTGGTAATGTAAATCTGGACACAATCAATTCTTCAGTTTATTGGAGATGTTTCAGCCCATGTGGGTTACTAAAGAGAAAACATGTTATCTGTAAAGGTCACTGGAGAAGCAGTCTACTGGCAGGTCAAGGAAATTGTTGTTATAAACTCCAATATCACACATTTTCCTCAATGGGCTTTATAATATGTACAGTACAGAATACCCACTATTGGCCCTTGATTTGAAAAAGGAAAAACTCCCCCTAAAACCCATTTCAACATAGTACATGTCTTTGATAAATATTGTAAGTGGTGTTAAATCACTGGTTTTCTATAGGCGCCACACACATGTGCATTTGTCAGCACAGTTCCTGACGCTTGGTAAGTCAAACTAAAGAGTTGTGGGCTCGTCTGGGATTCGAACCCATGACCTCTCAAACCCTCAGCGTGAATCACCAGGTTAGTTGGAATTATACTTGGAAAGATGTTTCCCGGTTTGTTTTGAGAAGTTATCTTGCAGAATAATTGTTTGAGCTGGTGTTATCAGTTTGTTTTATTTTATACACCTTTACATTCATTTATGTGCCTCATAAAAGGTACACTTTAATCAAAAGCTTATACCTCCAATGAAGTCCTCCATTAGACCGAATTAGTTTTTATCAATGTTGTTTGACTGAAACGATGAGGATGGTTATTAGACTGCAACACCTTTAATGCAACAGTCCAATTATTAGCCATGTACAGTTCATTAGAATACAGAAAATCACATTTCAAAATAATTTATCTGGCAGATTACGATACGATTATTGTTTCTTCATTGTGCCCGTGGACAAACATTTGTTGGGATGATGCATCCAGTTCTGACTTCCTCCTCCCTCAGCTCTAGTGAACTATCAACTCCAAGGCTGGATCGCATCCTTGCATCCTCCTCTCCAGCTGTCCTGCCTGGGCGGGGTGAGCGCATGTACCACGCAGGCTCCTCTGGCAGCCCGATGGATTAGCCCCATCGATATCCACGTTAATAGAAAGCGGGAGCCTGATGGATCAGTGATGTCAGCGCTCTTTGGATGCCGGTGCTGGCTGCGTGCGTGTGTGACACCGCCTTGCGCTGACAGAGAGCTCAGATATTTTGGGGAGGTGGAGATCATGCTTTGTCATTGAGGAACTCAGCAGCAGCCTTCTCCCACTCCGGCACGTCCGACGCTCAGCATGCTGCATCCTGATGCGCTCTCGTCTGCACGCTGTGGGTTTACCTGGATTTACACGCATTTCCCGTGTGCCGCTTCTACATGACCTTCGGATCGAAGCGGCCACGAATATCGTTGACGCATCTCAATGTTTGAACCGGGGGAGAGAGGCACGTCCCAAGTGTCAAATAAGATACAACCTGTCCTGCGGATGCGCCGTCACTGTTTGCCTCCAGTGGCACCCTTACGAGATCCATGATTAAACCCTCTGTTTTCACAGGCTTTCCTTAGAGCGCACCTCTTCTCCTTCAAAATGGAAAGATTCCAGTCTTCCATGCGCAAACGGCTGTACAGCTTGCCGCAAAACATTGGGCAAAAAGCCATGGTGATTGACGAAGGAGACAACGGCGACAAGGACACTAAGAGGAAAAGTATTCGGCTAAAACATTTGTCCTCCCCGTCTCCTGCAAGCAGTTGCAGGAGTATTGAGGAGGCCAGGAGCGAAGACTTGGAGAGGGACGTGACTGTGAAGACCAACTTAAACGGGGACTGCCGCTTGTTTAGGGGCAGCATCTCCTCCATCACCGGGCGGCATCCTCCCGGGTCAGATCCGGCGGAGCAGCAGCGCCTCATCCCCGAGGCGGGTGTCAGAGAGAGTTACCCCGGTGAGCACAGCCCCGGGGCCCAGCAGCGAGCAACGGGTGGTCTGAGTGGCGCGGCCGGGCAAGGCTCCGTGTTCGACCAGTCAAGTTTTATTAAGTTGGAGGGCAGCGAGCAAATCATACCTGAGGACGAGCGGCTGTACCAAGCCGGCTTCATGCACCGGCAGTTTGGGGCGATGCTCCAACCGGGAGTCAACAAGTTCTCCCTGCGGATGTTGGGGAGTGAGCGGGCCGTGGAGCACGAGAGGGAGCGAGTAAAGTCTGCTGGCTTCTGGATAATCCATCCGTACAGTGATTTTAGGTAATTTGTGTGCAGGAAACCTTTCTTTACAAACAGGCGTGTCTTAGAAGAACGAAAGAAAGAAAGAAAGAAAGAAAGAAAAAGTGCAGCAGTGATCCTGTCATTCCATTAGAGTGGCCCAATCTTGATATGACATAAAATGCCATTAAATATGATAAGGTCACAATTAACGTAATATGATAGACACACACACACACACACACACACACACACACACACACACACACACACACACACACAAATCCCCTTTACACAGGAGTGTTTTTTTCTTTTTAATAACTGTGATGGTGTTATGATAACGTGATAATCAGGTGTGTGAGCCTGTGCAGAATAGATATCATAAGCTAAATGTGCCTTGGTAGGCTAATCCATACACACCTTGAATAGATAAATGGCTTCATTTCTGAAAATTATCCATTTCTAAAAACTTAGAAACCACTCGCACTCTAGGCATATAGGGAAACATCTGATGGATCGTAAAGGATTTGACTGGCATAGAAAATCTCTTGTTAGCAAAATGACAGTCAAATTATACCAAACAGATGTGGGATATAAGTCAATATTCTGTTGGGCCTATATGTATTTGTGTGCGTGATTTCAATCCCACAATCGGCTTTATGATAATCTAAAAAAACAATTGTCCCTTTAAATTAAATGTGTGCCACAAACTAAGCCAACCTGTGTTCTCTAATTTAGCAGACACGCCGTGCCGTGCCATGCATACATGCATGTTCGCCGCTCCATTCAACGCTGCATGCAAACCAGCATTCTGTTCATCACCGCTATCAAGGGATTTTCATGACATTTAACCTTGAGGCTCACTGTCATCATATTTTCACTGGCCAGTTGTATGCCGATGTGCGTCACTGCAGTTTTTTTTCCCACTCATCTGAATTACACTTTTTTTTTTTGATCATTTAGCGAGGGCAGTGGATTACAGAGAGTGCAGCAGGGGCTTGGAAATGGGGTAATCAAAATAGGGTAACATGACCATTCGAGATATTAGAAGCACACATCAGTGGAGATTATTACAGTACAATTAGTCTAATGGAGCAGAGATGGTGTGCACGGGGAGGGGGACACACCGCAAAACATTGAACACACAGAGAGGTTGAAATGAAAATGATGTTGAGAGGAATCAGGACATCCAGCTGTTACATGTGTATGAGGTGTCATTGCTTCAAGCCCAGTTTGGGTCACACTTTGAGCGGAGCAGGGTTCTATAAAGGAGGACACTTCATCCTGCAGTTTTTATTTTAAGTTACGGGTAACCTTACAGGTTGTTTGGGTCTTTTAGGCTTCTGAGAAACTGTTGAATCCAATCCTAAAAACAGCCATCTTCACTCACTGTTTCCATGACCACTGTGCACCACTCAGCAAACCAATGTACCCTCTCCTTGTATCTTTTATAAACAATCTGTGATGTTTATTGCATAAGTAACTGCTGTCTTTTAGTAAAGCTGTCCGTGGATACAGCAGCAGACATACTGAACTGGCACGCCGTGTAAATATGGTTAATATGATTGCTGGTGGGCCTGAGCCACGGTACAGGTGTGTGTTAAGCCACTGAGCTGCATGCAGGCTGTTGTGCTTCAGCTGCGCTCTGGCATCAAGAGATAAGTATCTCTAGTACAAATGTGATCCCTTTTTCAGCTGTCCTGATTGATCTAAGCTCCTTTCACCATTTTAAGCCTTTTTGTGTTCACTTTGCTTGTAACTCCCCTCTCTTTGTGCTCTCATGCTCTTTTACATAGTTGCACTCTGACCCAAATAGTGCAAGATTCCTTTCTCGACCAGTAGAGGACTTGAGCACCCGTAACTGTCCCCTTTATTTTGATGGGAATCCCAGATTACACCAGCAGGTCGTCTGATCTTTGTGGCCAAAATGCTGTGTGCACAGGCAGCTGATCAGTCAGCAAACTGAAGGGGTCTGCACGGGCACTGTCCCCTGCAGACCTTTTTTTTTTTTTTTGGTCCAGCTGTTCCAGGGTTCTGCAGAACAGTGACGTGTGCAGAGCGGTAATGCTAACTACTCAACATCTGGCTGATGCGAGATGACTTCTGGAGATGACATGGATTCCCAGGAGATAACGGTGGATTTAGCGAGAGAGGGGAAGTGCAATTAGGACCAGTGTGTCACCACAGAGACAGGCAGATGAAGAGAGGAACGCAAATGCTTTGTTTGGCAGAGAACAACAGAAAGCTGATAAGAACAAATGGCCACAATGTCCTCACCGGTTCCCTCTTTCTGTGATGTTCTCGGTGAAGCTTTGGTGTGATGTTGGTGGCCTACTTCCTGGAATCTCATTTGAGCCCAGAAAATGTCACATTGACCAAATTGACAGGAACACAGCCACATGCACGGCAACATCCATAGATGTAATATGCACACTACTCACATTTACTCAAATGCTTTTCTCTCAGTCACTCAATCATGAACTGAAGTTTTGAATTATACCTGTTGACAAGGTGCTGAGGCGTTTGTCCAATCCGCACTTTTGGGTTTAATGATTACTTTCGATGCTGATTAATCTGTCGATTATTTTTTCTCGATTTAAGTTGAGTTGTTTGGTCGATGAAATGTGGTGAAAAAATAGCCCAAGATGGCGTCCTCAAATGTCTTGTTTTGTCCACACAAACAAGACATTGTCCACTAAAGATCTCCGAGACATTCAGTTCCCTGGCACAAAGGAAATGATCCACAATTGGGATGAGCACGTGGACTTTCTTTTTCTTCAAAAATACTCAAACTGATTAATCGTTTGGCAATTAATGGAATGGTTGACAACAAATTGATTGCCGCTCTAGTTCAGCTCATACAGTGTGGTTACTGTGAGCCGCCTTAGTGCTCTTAATTGGTGTAATGAATGCCATCCCTCGCAGATCTGCATGCATGTGTAATCACATGCATGCATGCTTTCTCGTCTTACATACAAACACCCTGGAGATAGTAGTTGGTAAACAAATCGCTCTGCGTATCTTGGCTTTCGTTTGTTTGGCCGAGCTGCTCATTGCTGTGTTCCCTGTGAATCGTAAAGTGCCCTGTTATCGTCCTCTGTTATGCAGCAGCTACTGCAATGAGAATGTTAAAGCAGTCTAAAGAAATTAATAATGAAGACATCTGACTACTGACAATAACAGATATCACAATAGTAATCAGAGTAATTAAAACAGCTAGATATTAAGCTGTATTTGCCAGGTTTGTTAATGAAGCTATGAATTTTAATTAAAATATAAATATGATGCAATACTTTAAAATACAATTTGGTGACTTAAGTGAACAACAACTAAACACAGCCTCTTTCTTCAAGCAATTCCAGATGAAATTGAACACTCTGCTGCTGGAACTTGAACATTAAGTTAGTTTTGAAAATCAATATTTCCTCATGAGCAATTCAGATGAATACCAATAACCCATTTTCCTCTCCATCCCTGCGTCCAGAAACCCAGTATTGAACTGAATACGATTATTTTCTAGAATCAACTCATTTCTTGTGTTGTTAATGTGTATGCTCAAACTATGTATTTGGATTTGTTTTGATCATTTGAACAATCTAAATCTGCTGGATTCCAGTGTAGATTTATTTCTATTTGAAGTTCCTACATGTCCAAAATTGCTTTGAATATGCAGCACATACTTAGAATGCACATAGACACACACACACACACACACACACACACATTCAGACTCCCTGTGTGAACTGGACCATTGCTAAAATTGGTGTCTTACATAATCTGTTCTAGTTTTTATGAGGATCTACCATTTTATTATTTACAGACCAAAAGGTTTTTCATCCGCTGATCACGAATTGATCCTTTTGTCAGTAACATCTACAATAATTGTGAAAATTGGCCATTTTTATTTGTCTAAAATGTTTAGACCAAAACTCAAATATACTCAGTTTACTGTCACACATGGCAAAGAAAATCATTAAATCCTTGTATTTGAGAAGTTGGAAACAGCAAATGTTGTTTTTATTTTTGCCCTAATCTCTAAAGACATGCAAATGCCAAAAAATACCACAAAATAACTTATTTACATAAAACATTCAGCGTAGTTATTTTGTCAAAGGCAGGCGTAAAGTATCTGAATGACCTCGGCCCCCTGTTATCTACAACGTGAGTAATGTGTGGCCGTGTGTTGCAGGTTCTACTGGGATCTGACCATGCTGCTGCTGATGGTGGGGAACCTCATCATCATCCCTGTGGGCATCACCTTCTTCAAGGACGAGCACACGCCGCCCTGGATCGTCTTTAACGTGGTCTCGGACACCTTCTTCCTTCTGGACCTGGTCCTCAACTTCCGCACGGGCATCGTCAAGGAGGACAACACGGAGATCATCCTCAACCCGCATCAGATTAAGATCAAATACCTGAAGACCTGGTTTGTGGTGGATTTCATCTCGTCCATACCTGTGGACTACATCTTTCTCATCGTGGAGACACGCATCGACTCCGACTTTTACAAGACAGCCCGAGCCCTGAGGATTGTCCGGTTCACCAAGATCCTCAGTCTGCTGCGGCTGCTGCGCCTCTCCAGACTCATCCGCTACATCCACCAGTGGGAAGAGGTAGATCTTGCACGGAAAAGGCTCTATGGATCTTCATATGCACCACTTTGCACCGGCTAGTAGCTGCAACAGCTAGTCGAAATGAATCGGCAGCAATTTTGTTAATCATTTTATTAATTTGCCAAGAAAATTGAGCCAAATTCTCAATTTAATTCTCATTCAAAATAATTTTGTCCTCTGACTAAAGTGCTATACATCGTGAGATTCCCCTTGCATTATCAGATTTCTCCTAACTTGTAATCTCGTCTGGATTACTAAAAATGTTTTATATTTCAAGGAAAATACATGATACAAATACATAAGTACATATTCCTAAAGCGGTAGAGTTCATTTGTTGGTTACCCTCTCAGGCTCACACACGAAACCAACTGATTTAATAACATCTTTTCCGGCATTATCTTATTTTTTATGATTCCAAATGAGGCTGCACCCAAAGGCCATTAATGTTGCTTGCAGATGGTTATGCAACACTAAAACAGCCTCTGGCGGTCTATAGAAGATTAAGACCATTGTGGTCTGATATATGACCGCTGTGTACATCGGCCCATAAAGCACCTATTGCATATTTCAAATCCTCTGATTGCATGAGAGAGAAGTGAAATTTATTTCAGTTTTATTAATGCTGCTAATCTGTGTGGCAGGTTTTCCATATGACCTATGACCTGGCCAGCGCCATGGTGCGCATCATGAACCTGATTGGAATGATGCTGCTGCTCTGTCACTGGGATGGCTGTCTGCAGTTCCTGGTTCCCATGCTGCAGGACTTCCCTTCTGACTGCTGGGTCACTAGAAACAAGATGGTGGTGAGTGGTCTCAGTAGTCCATGGGGACCTGCAGGAACACAAACCCTTTTGTTTTTTTCCTGTGCTGATTTTGCTGGTTTGAAGTAGGTGGGTCTCTGCAAGGAAAAGATTATGTCTCATGCTTCCATGAATCAGGAGTTAGCAACATATGAATCAAAATAATATGATGTAATTGTGGGTCCTGCTTGGTTGTTGTTAATCAAATCAAATACAAAGTTTTTGAATGGTGAACTCAATAAATAATATTTAATGGTATTTCTTAAGTACATTAAGTAAGTTCCTATACTTAAGGTTTGAAACCCGGTCTTAAGGTTCTTAAAAACATTATATTAGATATTTTAGTGCATATCTTTGGGCTGAGAGATATTCTATTTGCATATTTTAATAATGTTCTGACACTTTGAAGAAACAAACAATTAATCTGTAGATTAATTGATATTGCAAATAATCATTAGTTGCATCATATTCAAGTATTTAGAGCTTTTTTTATTAAGTGCAGAATGTATTAATAGTTATACTGTTAGCTGAAATATAATTAAACTAAAGAATAAATCAGGACAGTTATGTCAGTGTAAAAGTCTGCATGTATTTTATTAGGTGTTGTTTCTGAGAGTCTGAGACTTCAAAGCCAACAATCCTGGGAAATAAAGGCGTCATCACCTGTGTTCTTGAGCTCAAACTGTGAATAGGCTGAGAGATTTACTGCAGCGTCATTGTTGTGGTGATAAGCTTTCTCTTTTCTCCTCTTCGCCTCATACAGAATGACACCTGGGGTCAGCAGTACTCCTACGCCCTGTTCAAGGCCATGAGTCACATGCTGTGCATTGGGTACGGCCTGTACCCGCCCATCGGCATGGCTGACGTGTGGCTCACCATCCTCAGCATGATTGTGGGCGCTACCTGCTTTGCCATGTTTGTGGGGCATGCAACTGCACTCATTCAGTCTCTGGACTCCTCCAGGAGGCAGTACCAAGAAAAGGTCGGTCTTTGGCTCTCTGCATGGCTTATATCTTGCAAAGAAAATCTAAAGAGAGTTGAAATCGGTGGTGGAAATACTTTTACTTAACTATTTTTGATGTACTTGTACGCCACTGGAGTATTTCCATGTTATGTTACTTTATACTTCTGCTCCACTACATCTATGGAAGAACTTTATTTATTTTTTGAAAACACATCATCAGTTTATATAATCTTATGCATTGTTATATATTAAACTACCCAACAGTATAAAGTATTTAAAATTAGCTTCACCCTTCTTCCTTCACCAGGAAAATCTGCATTGTACATTAATGCATACATAATCCAATAATCCAATAATATACTACAGCAGTCACACTGGCCATATTTTCTGCTTAATGATTACTTTTTTTTCAATAATTTAAGTACAATTATCTGATAGTACCTCTATACTTTTAGTGTATACGATTTTGAATGCATGTCTTTTACTTTCAAGTAATTATAACTTACAAGTAGTTTTCCCAATGTGTTACTGCTGGTTGTGCTGAAGTTAAGGATCTGAATACTTATTCCTCGACTGATTAGTGAGTGAGTGAATGAGCTAGAGAGTAAATAATTACAGGGGCTGCCATTAATGAGAACAAAGACATGAATCAAAAGATTAAAATGTTTTTCACAGCGGTTATATTCCAAAAAACACAACTGCTCCTCCTCACAAACCTGCGGGAAGGTGCCAGATTTGGAATGACCTCAGCCCACGGCACGCTTCATCCTGCTGTGGCCTGTTAGTTCTGCGAGCCTCAGTACTCTGAGGAGCGTGACATAGCGGCGGCGTTTGACCTTGGCATTAGAACGGGCTATACACCCTGCTTACGCTCCCACTTGAGGCAAGAAAAAAAGAGAAAATACAGGCAGAGGGCAGGCTCTCTGCAGATACAGACGCTGCCACACACTTCAAGTGTTTCATAAGTGATCAAGAGGGATTTGTTTTGCATCGGCTTGTACATTGTTTGGGAAATTGTTACATAGTATACCTTTAAATGGTAACAATGATAAGTTACAGTGTGAGTGACAAAATATTTGTGTGAATACTTAACGCACTTGTCATAAATCTTTAGGCATTTCTCACTTTAGGCAGTGAGAAAAAGCCCCACAGAGGGAGACAATAAATAGATGAGAAGGGATGGAACAGCATATAACAGTGATCACTGAAAGATCTTTGAGCTGCTGTTCTTGGGGATTTCTAGCATGGGAAACAAAGAGCTATAGGTGAGAGTTAAAGAGCTAGTTGATAAAAGCTCAACAGCAACTTACAGCAGGACATAACTTACATAGATTGGGTACACGGGCATTTCATGGTGCTTTGCTGGTAGAGTACACCGCTGAAGGGCACAGTAGTTAATGTTATTAGCTGCAGCCTGCAGAGCGCAACTGTATTTGTCAGATGGGACGGAGGCACAACATCACTCTGTGGGCAGGTTTCACAGATGGCCCGACAGTTGACTGTTAACATAATGAGACACATTATAGTCCACCTCTGAGCCAACACATCAATCACTTTAATTTATCCATTCTGACATGACTTTGCATTTTCTCTTGCAGTTGTTTACTTAAATACGTATTTAACTAATATAATAATTATTGTTGTTACTATTATTATTTAATACATGTCATACTTGTTTTGTTGTTGCAGTATAAGCAGGTGGAGCAGTACATGTCCTTCCACAAGCTCCCTGCAGACATGCGGCAGAGGATCCACGACTACTACGAACACCGTTATCAGGGCAAGATGTTTGACGAGGAAAGCATTTTGGAGGAGCTGAATGAGCCACTGCGAGAGGTCAGAGGTCATCTAACTTGTTGTTGTTGCCTTGATGATGATAATACTGCTGAGTCATCGTAATGTTGGCCTCAACATGTATCGCGACTAAAGGAAAGATTGGTAACGCTTTTCTTTAACATTTCCTATTTGGAATGTATAAGCAGTATAAAACATACATACATGGTTTATAACACAATGTGATGTAGAAGTCAGTATAAGGGTTAATTAATATATTAATCAAACACTACAACTCCTCCTGTTGGCATCCTTAAATAGAGGCTGTTGTATAAACCGATAATGAATGAAACAGTCTTTATTATCCAGAGGAGAATTTATAATTACTGAGAAACTGCATTAATAACCTCTTCAAATGTCCTTATATCCACTTAAAACATGTATTACATGTGTACATGCTAAATAGATTTTTGTTTGATAAAGTGGGCATGCTTGTTCTAAATAGTTTCCAGTTAATTATTTATTCAATCTATTATGCCTCTCTTACTTTGCACGATAATGTTAATAGTCATGTAATCTGATTAGTAATGGCAGGAGACTTTATGAGGACAGAGAGCCTCATTAACGCAGCACTAAGCCGTTAACCGCCCTGCTTTTATGATGATTTAAATGTGCACATCTAGTATACTGCCGTTTGTTATTTATCTGCAGGATAATTTGTCATTTAATGCCATTTGTCATTTAATGCCATTTGCCTTTAAGTCTAAAACACTGTTTCGTGTCTTCTGCAGGAGATCATCAACTTTAACTGTCGCAAACTGGTGGCTTCCATGCCTCTTTTCGCAAACGCTGATCCAAACTTTGTCACCTCCATGCTGACCAAACTGCACTTCGAGGTCTTCCAGCCGGGCGACTACATCATCAGAGAGGGAACCATCGGCAAGAAGATGTACTTCATCCAGCACGGTGTCGTCAGTGTCCTGACCAAGAACAGCAATGCCACCAAGCTGTCGGATGGCTCTTATTTTGGAGGTATTGTCTGCACGCAACCCGCTGTGTGTACTGCATGCTAATATTTTCTGTAGCTGGCACTGAGTCAGTATGGATGTATGTAAAGGAGTGCTGATAGTGTGATTTGTTTTGATTTATTTTGCTCCGGCACTCAGCAGATTAACTTCCCTGACTATTACAGATGGGAAACATTGTCCACATCATCTCCTTAAAAGGGCTCGGGACTAAGAGGAGCAAAGCTTTGTGATCTTTGATTCTATTTGTTATCGCCATATTTAAAGCTGAAATCCAGAACTTACAATTTGTTGTCCCTCATGTTACATCGTCTCATTGTCTGTAACCGGCTGTGTGGGAAAGTGAATTTTCATCATCAAAATAAATGTATAATTTACTTATAAGGCGGTGTGATCTGACAACTCATATTTTATGTTTAATGTTTATGCTTTGATACAACCTGATGATATGGTAATCACAAAACATAAAAAGGTTTTGGCTTAACACAAACACACACACACACACACACACACACACACAACCACTGAGGTGAAAATGTTAAATGAGGACAGAAAATGTGCTTTAAAAAAAGAGTGTGTGAGTCTGTGTGTGTGTTTTTGTGTCTGTATTCTCAATATGTCTGTACTGAAAGAAATGTCCACTTTTTTTTTTTTTTTTAAATGACGCATTATTTTATTTTTCTGATCTGGCACGACAGACGAGGTCAGGACAAACTGTAAGCTGCAAAAATTGCATTAAGTGCTCCATCTGTGGGGTTCAGAGGCATCGACCTTTTCGTGTTTTATCGTCTCATAATACTATTTTTGCCGTTCCTTTGATGAAAGGATCTAAAAAATATATAAACGTGGCTGTAATGTATCCCACAAAATTATTTACCCATTAAAAAAAAAATCCTTGGTGTTTCTGACTTTAAATCAGCAGGATGTGTTTTTAAAAAAATGGTAGAAATAATTAAACTTCTCCCCCTCTCCACCCTGCAGAGATCTGCCTGCTCACCCGAGGCCGGAGGACAGCCAGCGTGCGAGCAGAAAACTACTGTCGGCTGTACTCGCTGTCTGTGGACAACTTCAACGAGGTGCTGGAGGAGTATCCCATGATGAGGAGGGCCTTCGAGACCGTGGCTCTCGACCGCCTGGACCGCATCGGTGAGTCCTTTTGTTGTACAAAGGAGCTAGTTCATGCTTTACAGTTAAATATTTGTATTATATAAGTTTGATATTTCACTTTGCTTGCTTTTTCTTCATATATGACATTTAAAAACAACAACATAACAAATTGTTAATGGCAGCTGATTAATTGATTTTATAGAAGTGCTGATTTTTATTTTCAGCACACAAAAATAAAATATTACAAATAAAATATTTCTAATCATAACACTCACGATTGATTAAAGTAAATCAGATTATCATTATTCTCACATAATTAATGCATCCATGAATTCAATTGCAAACAAATAAATACCCATACAAATATTTGACAAATTTGACAAATGAAATAAGATAATAAATATGAAAAGTAAAGAAATACATGCATGACCATTTGAGGCCAAGTGGCAATTTTACTACAGCTAACAAGCGCTTTGAGGTAGTTAGGTGCTTGCAGGTAGAGAATCAGAATCAGAATTGTTTATTTGCCAAGTTTAATACATATAAAAGGAATTTGAGTCACTGAAAGGTGCAAAACAATAAACATAGACATAGAATAAAACAATACAAAATACTAAAAACAATAAAACATAGTGCAATAATAGATACATATGGTAAACAACCAACAGATAACAGTACTTTAGTACAATTATATATTATAAAATAAAAGTGTTGTGTGTATTTTAATAAGAAAAGAAAAGATGTGCAAGGGTGTTGGAGGAAGTTGTCCGGGGGATGTGAGTCAGATGCAGTCAGTAGGGGTCCCGGGCTTTGTTGATGAACCCGACTGCGGAGGGGAAGAAACTGTTTGTAGCGCGAGGTCTTGGTTCTGATCGACCGCAGCCTCCTGCTAGAGCAGGGGTGTCAAACTCATTTTCACCGCGGGCCACATCAGCATCATGGTCGCCCTCAAAGGGCCGGTTGTAACTGTAACACTGTATAAATTTAACTACTACCGAACATATTGTTAAATAACTGTCTTTGTATTGTTTATTCAAGTGTAAAAATATTGTACATGCGTTTATATACATATATATATATGTATATAAACCCACATTATTCTATCAAAGATCAAACTTAAAACAGAAGAAAATAACAAAGACAAAGATCAAACAATCGTTGTTATATTAACTTTGTTCAAAGCTTTTTTTGTCACAGTTGAGAAGGACATAACTAGCCAATAATAACATGCATGTGGTCTGGGGCAGTGGTTCTACTGGTCTGGCTGCACCATCACCCCTGAATGACCGGCCGTGACCCAAAGCAAGGAACATGCTCAACTTCTCAAATGGATTTAATGAAAAGATGGTGCAGTTTGAGCCTGAAATGGTACAGAATCTCACATGCCAACACAAAAAACTAGTTTGAAATATTCCCTTTTACACTTAATTAAAAACCCCAAAGTGCATCTTAAGGACACAAAGTAATACAACACACATACTCATTTTATAACTTCAGCCTTTTTTAACGGACTCAGCAGTGCTTTCATGCACAAACATAATAAAAAGGTCGGGAATGAAGTGAACTATCACAAATAGTGCGTGTGTAAACTCATGCAAGTGTGTTGTGAACGCAGCACTGAGGAGTGTGAATAGACCACTCTGCTGCATTCAAAATTCCCTTCAAAATAAAATCACAGGATTTTTATATTGCCCATGCAAAGGTCCGCAACCCACTGAAAACGAGTCCAAGACGAACCGAAAACGGGTCCGCAACCCACTGAAAACGGGTCCGCGACCAACTGAAAACGGGTCCGCGACGAACCGGAAACGGATCCGCGACAGAATGAAAACGGGTCCACGGTGGTGATCATGCCTTCCAAGCCGTCGCGGGCCACATAAAATGACGTGGCAGGCCACATCTGGCCCGCGGGCCTTGAGTTTGACACATGTCCCTTCCCTCTTGCAGCTAGAGGGAAGGGACTCAAACAGTTTGTGTCCAGGGTGAGGGCGGTCAGCTACAATCTTACTTGCCTGCGTCAAGGTCCTGGAGGCGAACAAGTCATGGAGGGTAGGCAGAATGCAGCCAGTCACCTCTCAGCAGAGCGGATGATACGTCTGCCCTTGTCGTTGGCGTTGGCTGCAGCGTACTAGACGCTGATGGAGGAGTGGAGGATGGACTCAGTGATGGCAGTGTAGAAGTGCATCATCATAGTCTTTGGCAAGTTGAACTTCTTCAGGTGCCTCAGGAAGAACATCCCCTTAATGAGGGACAGTTAATGAATACAACCTGCTTTCTTTCTTCTAGAGGAGGAGTTGTCTGAGCTGTGTGTGTAGAGTAAGAAACATTTCATGGTTTCTACTCTGTACCAATTGTTGGATCCCACTCTGTCTTTGCTGTTTCAGCCGCATTGTACTGTAACGCCCCGCATAAAAACTGGACATCCATGTAAATTATTTGCTGATATATTTTATGTTATACTTTGCTATCACATTTCAACTCAATGTTGTTAGGGAGCAGTCCTCATACGATGTGATATATGCTCTCATTAATGAAAAAGAAAATGCATGACCTTATTTGTGTTTTCTTAACAGGGAAGAGGAACTCTATTCTGCAGAATAAAGTCCAGCATCACCAAAGTTCTGGCACTTTAAACTTCCAAGAGAGCGAGATCATCCAAAGAATAGTGCAACATGACCGTGACATGGCCCAATGCACGCAGCTGATCCAGAACAAGCCACAGAGCCTTCACCCTCCCCCCTCTCCCTTGTCACCCACCCCGGTCATCTGGGCCCCACTGATTCAGGCCCCGCTTCAGGCTGCTGCTGCCACCACCCCGCTGGCTTTGGCCTTAGCCCACCACTCCCAGCTGCCTCCCATCCTCTTCCACCATCCTATGGCACCAGGCTCCCTGAATGACCCCATCAGCAATCCAAATAAATTCCATTTTGGAGCGAACACGTCCAGTAGCTGTGGTTCAGGGCCCGGTTCTCCAGTCAGTTCCAACAGAATCAGATCTGGGATTGAGACTCCCACATTGGCATCGCTCAGGGCACAGCATCTTGCAGCTGGGCCTGTGTCACCCACACTGACGTCCCAGCCCATCTTCACCAGCAGCCTGCAGCATCTGGGCCCTTTGCCCTCACACCATCTCCCACACCACCCTCCCCACTCTGGCATAGCCTCAGTCTTCCCCATCAGCCAGACCACTGTCTCCTACACCTGCTCTGCTCAGCTCCACCCTCAGCCCTTCCACGGTGATATGACCACCCCACCACACCCGATAGGTTTCCTCCAGCAGGGGGCGCCGGGTAGGCTAGCAGTGAGATTCCCTGTCCCCTCTGCCTCCACCATAAGCCCTCTCATTGCCAGCTCAGTCGGCCCCCTACTAACCCAGCTGCAGCAGCCCACTCATGCCACCATGCAGCCGATGGGGTACAGTCATGACAGAGCGGGCAGGACCTCCAGTAGTCTGAAACTCCCACATTTTCCCTTTATCACCAGCACTCAGCCCTCCACTGGATTTATTCAGCCAGGGTCTGCAGTTGTAGCTGGGGCCGCAGCCTCCCTGGCGCAGCAAAGCCTTGCAGGTCTCCAGTCTGTTTTCCTCCCCCAGGTTCTGGCCGAGCACTCGGCCCTCGCCTCGCTGGCCCAGTATGGCTCCGCCGAAGCTTCGCCCTGCTACACGCCTCCAGTCCACAGTCCTAACATACAGAGCCCTGTGCCCGGAAGGACAGTTTACCACAGTGAGCTCCCCAGCTCTGTGGGCTCTCGCAGCCCTCTAATCTTTCAGACCTCATGCCCTGCCAGGGTGGCCTGTACCCTCAAAGAGAGGGCAGAGTCCTCGGTGGATCTCTTTACCCAGGAAATAAAGACTATCTCAGGCTCTTACAGCTCTTTACACCAGGAAAGGCCTTTGGCCATGAGCGGCTCCCCAGAAGGGGTAGCAGGGGGAACCAGCCCCTTCTCCTCCCCCATGGCTATGAGCAAACCCTACAGCCCAATCCTTGGTCAAGTTGCTCCTGTCAGTTGGACACATTCAGGGCCTGAACCTCAGAACCAGTCCGTTGGTGTTCACTCTTCCCAGGCAAGATCCCCTGCTGAGATCTTAGAGACCGAACACAAGCAGTCCAAACTTCCATCCAACTTGTGAGGTTCAGACACACCCTCCTTTAATGCCTGAACAAAAGGGAGGTCACCTCCTTATTGACATTGTTTTAACCACTACTTTATAGTGTAGGAGGAGAAGTAGGAGGGTGTGTTATTCTAATCAAACTGGAGATTGGTGGTTTCATTTTTAATCAGACTGAATGGATTGAGGATAATCATGGACAATGATGGATATTTTTTCTACAGGATATTGCATCTTTGAATATAGTGATAAAATCCCAAAACCTATTGATGGGTGTATATAGCACCTCATGAATATTAATTGTTCTGTGTATTGTATTATAACCACTCTCTGTTATCAAGTATTTTGTTTGAACCCCATTGTCAATTTTGTGTAACCTTTTAGCAACACCCGTTTAGTTGGAGATTTGTCCACAGCTGTATCCAGTTATGATTGAGACCAAAAATGATTGTCCTTCTTTATGTCTTTTCCCACCACGAGTGTGTTGTGTGAATGCAAAGTTACTACAAGATTAGAGGATAGAGAGACGGTGCACTTTGCTTGTTTCAGGGATCACCTAACGTAATGGTTTGATGACGCCAGGTCTTCCAAGATAGCTTTTCAGCAATATTGCACGCCCAAATGGGTCACACAAATCAGATCACACTCCAAAAAAAAAAAACTGAAGTAATGAATGTAATGTAATGTTTGTCTGTCTGAGTGGGAGAATTCATTTTTTAATATGTTGAACTTGAGGGCGTTTACAGTTTTCTGTTGAGATCTGGGAGGTGCAACCAGTTTAAGAGACATCACACATTTCCACGGCCGCTTCGAGACGCACCACTGAAGCCAACTAATTTCAGTCTGACACTAACTTTGGTACAGGACATTTGTTTGTGTGCCATCAGCATAGTATGCAATAATCTGTGTTTTTTTATGGGTATACAAAAGTACTGTGAATAGAAGCACTTGAGTCGATGAGTGACATTCTGTTTTTAGTTAGAGCAGATTAAATCAAGGGAATTCAATGGAATAAAAGCAACCGTGGATAATCAAACATCCTGAAACCAGCAATGCACTAAGACTGATCTGAATGTTTCTTGCACCAGTCAAAGGGCTAAAAGCAGTTACTTGGACACATGGTTAATGAGAAGCCCTGATGGCTCACATATTGCTGCATATTTACCTCTTTCATTTTACATTATTTGATTGTAATATTTTACATCTGTTGTTGAACAATTGCTGCTTTGTGATGCTACGCTGAATTAATAAGACGTGTATCACAGACTGATTTTTTAAAACCAGACTCTTAAATCCTTCTTCTTGTTAATAAGTTTATGTGTTTAGATGATACCTTTCTCTCTCTGTGTGGACCTGTTGCCAGCAGAGAACTGGGAGCAGGTCAAACCATCAGAGGATCCTGTCCAGTGGCTTTATCTGCCTGGTTATTGAACCTGAGGTAGGCTGTGACTCTGACCTCCGAGTGAAGAGATACTATCAGTCACTAGCCAGTCACTGCCAATGGGCTGGATCAATTCCTAATCACTATTCTCCTCCAACCCCGCACCACCACACCACCTGCCAGAGGCATCAGCTCGGGTTGAGTGTAAGGCTAGTTTGAGTGCATTCAATATGTGTAGGAGAGGAGGTGTTCGTCATTCATCTATTTATATATTTATTTCTCATTTTGCTGCCTTTCAACCAACACATCTGAGGAATCCACCACCTATGTATGTTAGGCATATTTTATTTTAGTTACTGAATTCATTACAATAAAATAACATGGTCAATGATGCTCGTCTTAGCCGTTGATTTCTTTTACAAGAGCAGAGCATGGCATTTTAAGGAGAATCTGATAAAACGCTGGTGAAGTTTCAGACTTTAAGCCGGATTATAAATTGAGAAATGCATGATGCCGACATTCAAAATAGCCAGGATTGTAATCTGCCAGATATTCGGCTCGTCAGTACAAATATTATCTATGTTCACAGGTTTGATAAATGATGGATTAGTGAGTTTTCAGTGCTACTGCAAGGTTTGATTACAATTAAATTGATTATGATTTTGAGTTTGATCAAGACTTATTTATCAAATATATACCAAACTTATTTGATATTCATACTTTACTTGAGTATTTCCATTTTATACTTCTACTGCAGAGGGAATTATTGTGCTTTCTACTTCACTGCATTTATTTTATACCTTTTTGTTACTTTGCAGATTTAGATTCAGAACTAAAATATGATATATTATGGATAAGAATATTTTTTTTAATTTTAAAACTTAGAGAAATGTGCAAACTGCCTGGCAATATATAAACAAACTGCCCCCATATTTACCATATGGAACATTAAAGTGATGTACATCATTGCATCAATAATTATAACTCAATAATATACATTGTTCGGAAATGGGACATTCTACTCCGTTTTGTACTTTGGGTAAATTTTGATGCTAATACTTTTATACTTTTAATTCAGGAAAATATGTAATATAGAGTATTGTGGTATTGCTACTTTTTCTTCAATTAAAATTATTTAATCTGACTTCTTCCACGGTTGTAGTCTGATGTGGTTTTTCCATGTGTTGGTCCATTGTTTCCTGTCATCTCCTCATGACATGAGGCATACAAATATGACTCGCTGTAATACTTGCATGCATGAAAAATACTGAATGAAAAAAATAACTCTCTTTAGTACTCACTTGGTTTAGTGGGACTATTTAGTGTAATTATGAGAGGAAAGCAAACACAGTTGACCCCGAAATTCCTTTTAATGGAGAGAACCCCGCTGGATGACGTTGTGCCAACTGTCAGTTCAGCATGAAACACTAGGCAAGACAACAGCGGTACATATTTATGTTTATCCCTTGATAATTAAAGAACCAAAAAACAAGGAAATTACAAAATATGTACTTTACAGTGAATGCAGAGAAACACTGATTTCCTCTCTGTTCACCGTGCAAACCGACAGAATAGTTTCCATTAAAAGGGTTTGAGCTCAGTCTCTGGCAGCAGGATTTAGACAATAAATGTCATATATGGACACAGGAAGTAAGGAGTTACTGTCTGTGAACGACACCTACAGAAGTCCTTTGAAGGAGCGGCCTGGTTTTGATTTTCTGTTGGTGGTGAAGACCGAGAGAGTCCAAAAGGGGAAGGCAGGTTACAGGTTACAGGAGAGGGGAGGGGGAGCGGTTACTAATGTCCTTTGATGAAGTTCAAGGCACCAGCACAATTCTCATAGTGTTGGTGTAACCGGTGCCTGGGCGCCAGCCAGTCACAACAATGGCAACATCTCCAGACTTGAAGAATTTGCGGTGCTTGCCTAAAGATTGAGTAAAAAAGAGGATTCAGTTAATTAAATACAAAGCCTCGTCAATTAGCACATGTATCCCATAGGTCTTGACCCATAACAGTTTTACAATCCTCTATTTTGAGAATAATTTAGATAAAAATCACTCACCAACTTCCAGGGCAAAATTCACACGCAGGTCAACGTCCTCGGCCCAGACATCGTTGGCAGGTTTGGTGTAGAGCACAGGGTAGATACCGCGGTACAGGTGGGCCTGGCGGGCGGTCTGGCCACAGCGAGTCACAGCGATGATGGGGGCACGGGGCTTGTACCGCGACAGCATGTGAGCAGACCTGCAGGGAGGAAGTTCAAGTTACAAAGACGTAGAATTTAAAATGTATCTTTTTGAACCCTAATTCTAAAGCTGGTGGTCAGTCGAAGCAAGTAGTAAAACACAACATTGAAATATCACCTTTTAAATTGATACAGTGAACTTTATAGAAAATAGTTGCTTATTTGTACATTCAGAAGCTACGTAGCGATATTAGCATTTATTTGAAGTTGTGTCTGTGTCTAATTATCCAATATTCACATGATTTTAGCCTTTTTTGTTTTGACCAATTCTTGAGAAAAATATCTGTCTCTTTATCTGCTAACTATGTTCACCATTTAGTCTGTCTACTGCTGGGTTTTTATAGCTTTTTTGCAGAAGAATACGAGAGCAGAGAAAATGAACCACAATGGACAATATGCTGAAAGACACTGCAATGCTCCTTGGTGCTGAGGGGAACAGTAGAGATGGCCGATAATGCTCTGTGCCAGTCCTTTCACACATAAGTAGTCATGTGACCCATTGTGAATATGGAAATGTTAATTATAGCTGCCTTAATTATGCCATTATCATGAGGCAATCCATCCAGCTGACACTAACACGCCTTCTGTATCATGTGCTGTGTGGATGATCTCTCAAGTGGAGAGGAATGAACAGGGAGTTAAAATTAACTTGTAAAATGTCAGGGTTCAGATCTCAAAAGGTCACAAGTGGAACACAGATTGTAAAAGTTGGCACACTTCATCTGAGCCAAGGGCTTGTGTTCGGGTGGGAGCGAAGGCGGAGAGATAGAGAGATGTTATAATGCACCAGTTTCTTTTTTCACAATGCGCACCGCGTTGGATATAATGAGTCAGAGCTTTACAGAGGAGCTTTACAGGATGGACTTCTTCATTTCCAAGGCTCACCTGCCAGTCTTGGTGAGCACGATGATGGCGCTGGCGCAGCACTTGAAGGAAGCCTCGACGGCACCGATAGCGGCGGTCTCTGTGGGGTCACGGGTCAGATGAGTGGTGCGACGCAGCTCCTCGAACATTTGCCTGTGGTACATGGCTGCCTCGGCTTCACGGGCAATCTGAACATGAGAAAATCAAAAAGAAGAAATTACATTCATGTCAGGCTGCAGTCACACGAGCGGTTTCAACTGCAGGCGTTAGTTTGTATTTTAAAGGACAAAACAAAGGGGCAGTTAACCTCAGTGCAGGGGTCCTCACACCTGAACGAACACGGAGACATGATGCTAAACAACAGCGGCGGCCGTGACTGTTGCTGTGCACTGCAGGTCCTCAGACACATGCTAACTGAGTAAATTGAACACACAGCTGAAGCACAATGCAAGATGACAGCAGATGGACAGAGGGAGGGGGGGTGCAACAGGGATGCACAAAGCAAGTTAAACGAACACTAAACACGCTGTCAGTGAAACCCAAGCTGGTACTAATGATGTAAATACTACTTCATTCTACATGATTTAGAAATGTACTGTTTATATTTACTGTTGTGAGTAGTACTTTTAAGTAAAACACATTTATTTGATCGTGTTGGTAAATTGTTTATCAATCATGATGTTGATCATGCACCTATATGGAATTTGTCGTCAGATGATGATAATACATTATTAAAGTAGGCACAGAGCACAGTTTTTCTGAAAGTGGTCAACACATGAATTACACACTGAAGTTAAAACGCTGCTTCTGGTCTGCACAAAACATATGCCTATGTATATAAAGCTAAAGAAGACAAAACCATTAGGTTACCAGCACCCATGTGTTGCTTGATCGAGTGAATTTGGTAGCTTTTGTCATTAAAAACATTGCTGTTTGGCAGCCAACTCTTTTGGCAACGATGCCAGAGTTTCCCTGAGGCACATGAATGCACCACATGCCACAACAAGTGTTCGAGGGCTTTAATACTGATATGGCAGGCTTTCTCCCAGCCTCAAACACATAAACAGATGAGACACACAGATGCTGGTACAATTTGAATGTCAAATATTAATGAAAAGAAAACTGATCAAACCATGCAAAAACACAGGTACGGGCTTTTCACATGAAGGATTGGGGCCGGTCAATGGTGCTCTCACCATGTGCTGTGTGCGCACGGCCTCCAGGGGATAGTCTCCCTTGGCGGTCTCACCACTCAGCATGATGCAGTCGTTGCCGTCCAGCACGGCGTTGGCGACATCGCTGGCCTCGGCGCGAGTAGGGCGGGGTTTCTTTGTCATGCTCTCCAGCATCTGAGGAGAAACAACAAGACTCTCTGATACACTTTTCTTTTTAGAATGCTTTCGACAAAACAGCCGTCAACCTGATGTCACCGACCTGTGTTGCACATGTGATGGGCTTGCCGACCCTCATGCACCTGCCGGTCATCATCTTCTGAGCGATGAAGACCTTCTCTGTTGGGATTTCAATGCCAAGGTCTCCACGGGCAACCATGATGCCATCACTGGCCTCCAGGATCTCATCGAATCTGTCGATAAAAAGAAAATCGGTTTCACAATTTTTCAAAGATTTCCGATCTGTGCAGATTCAAGTGTGAACGTTTGGTAATGCCACCACCTGCGCACACCCTCGTGGTTCTCCAGCTTGCTGATGATCTTGATGTCCTTGCCCTTCTCGCCCAGCACCTTCCTGACAGCCTGAACGTCAGCAGCCTTGCGGATGAAGGAGGCGAACACCATGTCAACACCCTGCTCCACGCCGAACTGAAGGTCCTGAATGTCTTTCTCAGACACGGCCGGCAGGTCAACGGCAGCTCCAGGCAGGTTGACGCCCTTCTTGCTGCCCAGCAATCCGCCGTTCTCAATGTTACACATCAGAAAGTCGTTGCCTAAGGACGCACGGAAGGAAGAGACGTTTCATTTACACCATTACGCAGAAAGGTGAAAGCAAGAGGAATCAAACAGATGATTGTTTGTGTGCTTACCAACTTCTTTAACCTTGAGGGAAATCAGACCATCGTCAATGTAGATGTGGCTTCCGGTCTGCACAACCTTGGTGATGTTCTTGTAGTCGAGCCACAGAACTTTCTCGTCACAATTCTCCATGAACTGGTTGTCGAGTGTGAGCTTGATGGTTTCACCCTTCTTGAGCTCAACCTCAGCAGTGCCACTCTAAACAAGAGAGAGACAGAGAGAGCTTGTTTGTTCTCAGGATAACAATACCTCTACATCAAACCTGGATACAATTGTTTGTGAAATTAATCAGTAATGGCCTCATTGGAGCCAAGGTAATTTGTCAAGAACTCACGCCCTTGATAAGGCCAGTCCTGATTTCTGGTCCCTTGGTGTCCAGAGCGATGGCCAATGGTCTGTAATCAGCAGATCCGGGGCCGAAGCTCTCAGCTGCCTCACGGACATTCTTGATGGTCTCAGCATGGTACTGCATGACGTGAGATGTTAAACATATGTTATCACATTGAAAATCCCAATAAATCTAAAATAGTATAAAAAAGCACAGCATTTACATTAGTGAACTAAGACATAATACCTTGTTTTATTTAGGATCCTAAAATGCAGACACAACAGGTGGGCAAATTTGGTCATGCAGTCACAAGGACAGCCCGGTTACATAACTATAAGCAGTACATCTTGAATGACAACTGCAACACATTTTTAGCTCATGACAGTTTTACTGGTTACAAATAGTTGTCAGGGATTATATGAATAGTTTCCAAAATATCAGATTACTAATAATTTGATTTGGTTTAATTAAATCGGGATGTTTGACAAATAAAATAAAAACCTAATACTTTTAATTTTCAACTTCATGTGAAGAACTGCCGTCTGCCTCAAGCTTTGGATTAGTAAATGCTTTAAATAAATGCAAAAACAACAAGTTGAGTGTCTAATCCGCACAATACTACGATCCTCAGAAATAATGAACGCATCTCTGTGGTTTTGCTACAGGCCTTCTACTCGCACTGTTGCTGCAAGGCTAACTATTTATAGCTAAACTGATAACTGACACACCAATGAGACGGAGGTCAAATCTATTTTGTCCTTCTCATAACAATCCCAGATATAAACTGTGAGTTCTGAGTATAATTGAAAAGAAATGTTTTTATGAAAACTTGACCAAAACACAGACTGGACAAAAGAAACTCTGAGAGTTGAGCTACACTGAAAACAAGCTTTGAAAATCCAAATATTAACATTGGGTGTTCATACTACGGCTGAGGATCGATTTGAAGGCTCATCCACTCAGGTGACAGGGAAAAAGGTAAAGGGGCATGACTTTTAAAGGTGAAGGGTCAGTAGTGTGAGGTCAAAAACAGTTGGCAGTGATGCAGTTGGCTCGCTAAATCTCAAGCTACAACACAGACCTATGAGGGGGAAGTACAAGCTCATAGATCACATTACAGCCGCAGACAGCTACCAGGCCGAGGGAAATGTCACACTGACGGCTGCAGCTGTAAAGGGTAAATCTACTCTGAATTACTAGCAGAGGGTAGAGAAGCTACTGCTGTACGGCTCCGTCTGGGTTCAAACTCTGTACAAACTTGAATCAGTGATGTCACAGCAGGGTTTTCTGGCTTTGACTAAATCACCTGGTGCGATATCAACATTTGGGATTGTGTAGCGCAGCGGGCTATACAGCGACGGTGAAGTTTTAAAGATGCAAATACTTTAAAAAGTAAGAATTGCATTTGCTGAATATTTCTCATCCTTGACCCACCTCGTGTGTGCCATGAGAGAAGTTCATTCTTGCAATGTTCATCCCAGCCTTGATCATTTCCTTGGCCATGTCCACAGATCTGGAGGCAGGTCCTGCATCAAGACAGGTGAATCAATACGAGGCCAAATATGATGTTTGTAAGGTACAATGAGAAACATCTTTGTCACGAGTGTGTAACAAGAATTGAAACAACAGTTTGTGGTCGAGTCTGACCGATTGTGCAGATGATGCCGGTGTTGCGAGACACAGCAGGTTCAGAGTCGATGTCCAGCAGACACATGTGCTCAAGGACAGTGTCCGCCATGGCAGCATGCATCTGCTGGGTGTGAATGATGGAAGAACCCATATCCTTTGACTTCGACATGACTGGATCTATGTCTGCAGGAAACGTCCTGTGAAGACAGAGGAGGAAACATGTGAGGATCGATACTGATGATCTAAAGGGTGACACAAAACGCTCCTGAGAAACAAACTCTTGTAAGAGAAGCTAAATTAACGTAATAAATAATCACATAAACAGCACATACATATTGAAAGAATGTGAAAGGTCAATAAGAAACTATAGTGAGGTTTTATTGAATATCTGAATGGGAAAGTGTGAAGGTGTGACCACTGTGGAGTGACTGCAGCCTGTGTAAAGAGTAAGAACAACAGTGTGTGCATGCCTGACTGTACTCTCACACATTCCAGCGGTAGTTTTATGCAGCTGAAGAAGAGGAGCTGGTCACTTGACAGAGGCTAAAGTTAAATTACACACACACACACACAAAACAACTCCAGGAAGAAGCTGATAAAACATTGTTTTATCAATCCTTGTTGAGAAGCCAATCAATGGACATTAAAATGTGAAAAGCATCAAAGTTATGAGGATTCAGATTAGAGTCAACTATGATAGAGGTATGCAACATGCATGACAAATGTGTGTTGTCAGTCAGTGCATGGACACATGGTGGGTGTATTGTAGGGAATCCATTCCTGCCCCTATAGACCGAAAATAACACGGGCAGCTGAGAGCATTTGTGAACTTTAACATATCAGAAAAGAATGGAAAATGACCATGTTCCCAATTAAATGAAAAAAGGGCAGTACTATTATATAAATACACTAGACAAGAACAAAGCCACCTCGAGGTAATTGTGACTAATGCCGCCTCAAAAAGCTTTGTGTAACACAACAGATAATTAAAACAATTATACACAGGTTATATTTTAGGGTGCTATTCATTTAGAAAGAAAGGTTTAATGAAACATGCAGTTTGAGTAGAAACAAATGTGTTTAGCCATCCAAGAGCAAAGCAAAGATCAGAACAAAATACTGATAAAATAGATACAATATGTGACTTTACCCTTGCACATGTGCACAAAGGAACTGGAAGTGCAAACCATATTCCAGATCAAGTGACATTTTGTTACAGATTTATTATTTGTAATATTATTTACAATGATAGGCATAATAACTTCAAACATATTCATAATGTTGTAGAAGTTATAAAAGAAAATGTTTTATCAGTGACTAAAATTAGTTTGAATTGTTCTTTTTTCTTTCTTTTTTAACTTTTTAAATATATTTGATATAGACATTCAATCAGAACTATATTTCTACTAAATTTTAAATCTCCTCTTGTCATATAGTATATTTATAATATCGGGTATACTTGCTGCTACTCACCTACTGGGTGAACTTTGCAAGGATCAAGACGCCGCTGGTTCTGTTGGCGCGACAGGTTTTATTCGCCTCACTAACCGGGACTACTTTCCTGTGCGAGCAACACCCGGTTACTCAGGATATAGGGCACGAGAGTTAATGTAGCGTTTACCATTTTGACAGCGAGTTGAACGTATGTTTTTCATACGGAAGTTGTTTTCAGTACATAATTAAAAAAACCACAATGTTACATTTCCAGATAAAATCACAAAAGTACAATTATTGTGGGAGGATACAGTGCAGGTGCGTGTGTAGTTCGCCTGGCCAATCCCAAAACTCTCCGCTGATGCGCGAACATGATGAGCCTGGGTCATCAACTTGGACCCGAGGCACTTTACATTTTAAGGATGACATTTTAAGCTGCTTTGCTTCTTTTAAAACTAAATAAGTTACGGAATTTGCATGATTCAATATTATATGTTTTATTGTATCCTGCTTGTATCACAATGTAACACAATACATATATAATTCAATATTTGTATTAAACGGGCTATTTGTAAGAGCAGCCTTTATTTCCTGTCCTGACCTCTGACTTTATTGTACTAACTTTTAACTTGAATTCTAAACATAATCTGTAAATCTGTTAAAGCTCTTCAATAAATAAGTGCATACATAAAATTCACAGACTTAATTTATTTGTTAAGATCCTACTACACACCTGACCAGGAACTGTGCCACGGTTTTATAATTGCATTCATTGTATCATTTAGATTTATTTATGATTTACTAAAATGTTATTATAATATTCCTGTATTTTTGGTTTGCACTATATTCTTTCATTTTGAAGCTGACAAATGTTCTCTTTACTTCTTTTTTCATATGTTATACTTCATGTCAAGTGTTTGGATTTGCAGGTTCTGCATCATTTTAGGTTGTTAATGACATTAGTAGAAGTGGGATTGTGTCAGCATTCCTGCACCATGATATGACTGTCAAAATGCATTAATGTAGATCTTGATATACAGTATGATGTTCCAAAATTAGAAGACATGTGCATCCAAAATAAAAATGACTTGCATTGGAGGGTATAACAGCTGATGAGTCAAAAGCAACAGTAGATGCTTGCATAGCAAACTTAATATCAACCTTTTAACATTACACAGATGCACAAATGCATGCAATACACTTAGTCAGGTATAGCAACACATGACACACACATATTATATAAGAGTACAGTGGGTATTCCCCACAATACGTATGTGTCAGTCCATGTACAGTGCCTTGTGAAAGTATTCGGCCCCCTTGAACTTTGCGACCTTTTGCCACATTTCAGGCTTCAAACATAAAGATATAAAACTCTATTTTTTTGTGAAGAATCAACAACAAGTGGGACAATCATGAAGTGGAACGACATTTATTGGATATTTAAAACTTTTTTAACAAATCAAAAACTGGAAAATTGGGCGTGCAAAATTATTCAGCCCCCTTAAGTTAATACTTTGTAGCGCCACCTTTAGCTGCGATTACAGCTGTAAGTCGCTTGGGGTATGTCTATCAGTTTTGCACATCGAGAGACTGACATTTTTGCCCATTCCTCCTTGCAAAACAGCTCGAGCTCAGTGAGGTTGGATGGAGAGCATTTGTGAACAGCAGTTTTCAGTTCTTTCCACAGATTCTCGATTGGATTCAGGTCTGGACTTTGACTTGGCCATTCTAACACCTGGATATGTTTATTTTTGAACCATTCCATTGAAGATTTTGCTTTATGTTTTGGATCATTGTCTTGTTGGAAGACAAATCTCGATCCCAGTCTCAGGTCTTTTGCAGACTCCATCAGGTTTTCTTCCAGATTGGTCCTGTATTTGGCTCCATCCATCTTCCCATCAATTTTAACCATCTTCCCTGTCCCTGCTGAAGAAAAGCAGGCCCAAACCATGATGCTGCCACCACCATGTTTGACAGTGGGGATGGTGTGTTCAGGGTGATGAGCTGTGTTGCTTTTACGCCAAACATAACGTTTTGCATTGTTGCCAAAAAGTTCAATTTTGGTTTCATCTGACCAGAGCACCTTCTTCCACATGTTTGGTGTGTCTCCCAGGTGGCTTGTGGCAAACTTTAAACGACACTTTTTATGGATATCTTTAAGAAATGGCTTTCTTCCATAAAGGCCAGATTTGTGCATTATACGACTGATTGTTGTCCTATGGACAGAGTCTCCCACCTCAGCTGTAGATCTCTGCAGTTCATCCAGAGTGATCATGGGCCTCTTGGCTGCATCTCTGATCAGTCTTCTCCTTGTATGAGCTGAAAGTTTAGAGGGACGGCCAGGTCTTGGTAGATTTGCAGTGGTCTGATACTCCTTCCATTTCAATATTATCGCTTGCACAGTGCTCCTTGGGATGTTTAAAGCTTGGGAAATCTTTTTGTATTCAAATCCGGCTTTAAACCTCTTCACAACAGTATCTCGGACCTGCCTGGTGTGTTCCTTGTTCTTCGTGATGCTCTCTGCGCTTTAAACGGACCTCTGAGACTATCACAGTGCTGGTGCATTTATACGGAGACTTGATTACACACAGGTGGATTGTATTTATCATCATTAGTCATTTAGGTCAACATTGGATCATTCAGAGATCCTCACTGAACTTCTGGAGAGAGTTTGCTGCACTGAAAGTAAAGGGGCTGAATAATTTTGCACGCCCAATTTTCCAGTTTTTGATTTGTTAAAAAAGTTTGAAATATCCAATAAATGTCGTTCCACTTCATGATTGTGTCCCACTTGTTGTTGATTCTTCACAAAAAAATAGAGTTTTATATCTTTATGTTTGAAGCCTGAAATGTGGCAAAAGGTCGCAAAGTTCAAGGGGGCCGAATACTTTCACAAGGCACTGTATGTTATGGTAACTGTATATATAGTTGAGCCATGCTCGGCTCCATGCCTGAAGAACATATTTGGAACATACTGTACCACATGAGAAAACTAGATCCATGCAGTGTAATGTTCAACATGAATGTATGCTCACCTCAAAGTTATTCAATACAATCAAAATGTGCTGTTTCAGCCTTGCTTAGTAATCCAATAATGTTTGATGTAAAGATAGGGGAACTCCCTTTTTATATTCTCTCTCTGTGTTTAGGTGTCAATTTTAATCAGATGCACTTTTTTTTTGCATTCCTCAAGTTATCATGGCAATATTGATTCTTAAAACTGGTTGGAAAAAATCTATTTTTTTTTTCACTGTGTATTCATTTATTATAATAAATAATAAAAAAAAAATGCTTGAAACCAACTTTTAATAATTTCTTTAACAGCGTTGTCTGGGTTGTCTGAGTAGTCTGAGCTTGGATGTTACACTGGAAAACCAAGTGCAGTTTTAATTTCCCCTCTTATTTCACATCATTTTAACAAAATTACACAAATATCTACATTAAAGTTTCAACATTTTTCAGTTATATTCTTTGCCTGGTACCTACACATCCTAGCAATGTCCTAAATTCAAACTATGTACTAACTCTAAGCAGTTTTTGGGTCTGTAGTGTGTTCACACTGTTTATGTCATGGGGTTTAGTTTAGTCTCTTTTTTTATTTCTTTTTTTCAGCATGTGCCATATGTGTTTTACTTCCTGCGTTTGTCTTTTACTATAGTTTTGTTTCCATTTGTTAAATAATCTTTGTGTAGTGGTTCCCTCTTCTTGGGCCAGGTTGTCACCCCACCGAGTCCAGCCTGTTTCAGTGTTCCTGGTCTGTTTTGGATTTGCCTGTGTACATTTATAATCCAAAAATATAATTTAACACCATCTGCTGCTTCATTGTCAGTGTTCTCTGCTTCTGGGTCCAAACCTGCTATTCCTGAATTGAGACAAAACAAACTGACCAATTACAAATCCAGCAGAGCGATGCCTTTTCTCGAAGAAGGTTTGCTAGTTTGATCTGACTGAGACTAAATGTATTGCCCCTCCAACCACATCAGAAAACTCCGCTTTTGGAGAGAATCTCTACACAGCGGCTAATCTCTAACAGTGGCTCAAGGAGAGGGAGAGTCATTTTGTTTACCGCCTCGATGTCAAAAGCTGTTTCTGCAGCCCGGCCCAATCGACTCAACACCAGCCTCCAAGCCTGCGCTCTGGGCTACTCAAAGCCAGCCTACCTCCCAGTCTATGAGGCTTGGCTTTGGGAGTCTGCAGCCAGCCGGCTCCATCACTTAACTCGTTCTTGGGAACCTGTCTGGCTCTCCATCAGTTTCTGGCAGGGTCCATCAGAAGTAACCCTTTGGCCATTGTTACCACCATGCCAGGTTGTTCCAGAGCCTGTGTGTGAGTCCGGTCCTCGGCCTGCTAGAATCCAGTTTGCTAGCCTCCACCCTAGTCTCCGCTCCACAGCAACCCAGAGTCTCCAAGACCTCAAGCCAGTTCCAACGTCGAGGGTCCCAGTTGACGTCAAGCCAGTTCCTGTGCTGGGGACGTCAAGCCAAGAGCACCCAAGAAAACTCAAATTAAGTTAATTATATATGTGGGAATACATTTTGATTTCTAAAGTTAAATTGTAAATTTCCACAAGTTCTATATATATATATATATATATATATATATATATATAGGGTTTTTCTTCTTTTTCTATTATATATATATATACATATATATTATGAAAAAAGAAGAAGACAGTGTAGATAGGAGGTTCCCCCCTTTTCCTGGATCATTTTGCAGTCAGGAGGTTTTGCACTTTGGCCATATATATGTATATATATACATATATATATATATATATATATATATATATTGTAAAAATAGTATTCTGCAAGAAAACAACAATTTGTTTATGTATTCTCAAAAAAGTGAATTTTTCAGATTGGAGGTTTTGCTCTTTGACCATCGACATACAGGAGTAGTACAATACTCTCTCTGTCGCTCTTTCAACAACAACAGCTCCCTCTTGTGGAAGACTGGTTGAAGTGTTGTCTGCGTGAGTGTGTCAAGCTGCAGAACACCTGAACTGTGCTGAAGGTTTGTTATACATAAATAAAGTTCTATTAAACTGTCTCACTACAGTTATTACAACATCAGTCACAAGACTGCACCACATTTTCAAACCTATCGTCTGTGGTTCAAACTCATTTTAAGTGTAATGTTTTTTACAAATGACATGAGTTACAAAATAATTGCAAGCATCTCTCCATTTAATGATTTAAAAACAATATATTCCATAAGCGGTTATGCTTGATGGATAAAGAGGTGTAACCGCCGGGTGTCCTGGTGGATGAGAGAACACATACCGGACATGTCTCCAGATCAATTCCAGCTTGGGACCTTTTGTTGCATGTCCTTTCTCTCGTCATTAACGTCCTGCTAATTCTTTTAGTCGACTGTTTGGTGTCTTCAACAGAGGCAGTAGATACTGTATAGAGCTGATTCCTGAATCACTCATTGTGAACTTGTTGTTAATTTCTCTTGTGGGACGGAAAGATGAGGCCTGAACATTATTACAGTGGGTGTATCAAATGAGAAGGGGGTGGATGCAACACAAAGACTCCACAGTATAAATCAATATATACAATATAAATCAATATATCTGCTAAAAATACTGTGTTTGTGGAGCTCATTACGTCTGTTTTCACGTGGTGATTCACCTCTGCAGAAATTTCAGAAGCTTTGTGTTCAGTCGCTTCATCTTCTTACTGTTCATACAAAGCCTTAAAAAGTACAGTGGTTCTTGCTATTGTGCCCAACCACTATAAATAAACTACGCCACATAACACCCACTCATGTCTAAGTGGATTACTCTGAGAAAAGCACTTGTTAAGAGAAGACTTGAACAGATGTATGCAGTCCAAGAAGTGTCTAATCTGGCCAGACTGCAGAGCAGCAGGCATCTGCTAACAAGGGTAACTGACGATTAAGGTCAGACTGCAGCACAGCAGGCCGACAGGAAGACTAATAAATACCAAACATCACACATATCACCAGCTTTCAAATGTGCCACCAGGGATCTTTGTGCTCATCACAGTCTTAAAACTGATGCATGAGCGTGACTTTCCTGGTCTGGAGGGTCGTATGATCCCCGGATCTGCTTTGGTTTTTCTCCTCTTTAACTAAAGAAGTATGTAAGCTGTTGGGAGGATAGCACTCATGTCATACGAACAGGACGGAGATACAGTAAGTGTGCATTGGAGCTGCAGGTCTCCTCCTCTGACTCCCGTATCAGGACCAGGTTCAGCTGCTCAGGCCGTCAGTTATCTGCAGCAGCCAATCATGTGGCGCGATTAAGGTCGAGACTGAACATGTGGGACTTCCTGCAGTTCAAAACCAGAGAGGAAGAGGACGGCCGAACACTGGCAGCCAGTCCGGCCATCACGGGAATATTCCTTGTTTTTGTTGTTGTAGCGTCACATGTGGACTTGAGATTTTTTGTATATGTACCAAAACCTTCACTTGGAATATAATGAAACTCCAAGTTTTTCACGGGAAGGAAAGGTAAGCGCGTGTTTTGTGTTTGTGCCACTGACATCATTAACACATTATTACCAAATATTTTCCCATCTTTTGAATTGTTTTATTTGCATTTTCAATAATGTATAGATGTTGAGATAAAAAGAGACAAATGAAAACATAGTTTAAATTGTGAAGAAACTAGTTACAGTAATGTGTTAATATATGTGTAATGTAGAGGTAGCTGAACTAATTAGGTCACATTTGTGTTTTTTCCAGCAAATTGTTTAATTGTGTGAGTCACTGTGAAGGAAGCAGACTGTTGATTGCTGCTGAAGAACTGCCAAAGAACTGAACACATGGTGAGTTTAATAAGCCCCAAAATATCCCTCTCCTATTCATGTAATATGCATATTACATTCTTAATATCACAGTCTGGATATAATTTAGGGTTGTAAGTTGTTTGCATTGACTGGCAATACAGCTCTTATTTTTAGAACTGGAATCATCAGCCAATTAAATGATTTGTTGGTCAGAATTAATTAGGAACAATTTTCATGATGGATCCATTTTTTGACCAGAATATGAGTTGAAACCAGCGGCAGTCTCAGCTGCATGGTTAGTTGACTTTGTTTGGGTGGACAGAAGGAAGTAATTAGTGGTGTAAATAAGAGGATCTTTTGATTGACAGCTTCTCCCATTAACCCGACAGGAGACTGAGAGCCAGCAGTTGACAGAGAGCCAAACTGATGAGGACAGTGACTCAGAGGACATCCTGTGTGGAATCCCGGTAAACATTACTTTGTGGTGGTTTAGATGTTATTTTAGCACAATCCCAGTTATCATCACACACTTGAGTGAAGACACCAACCTAGAAAAGTTTGCGTATGATGGTCACTGGGTACTGGAATGGCAATGGGTCCCTTTGGTTTGCATGTGTGGAGTAAAGTTTGGACTAAAGTCATACTTGACATGTGAAACGAGAATATACCTAATAGATTGTTTATAACACTACAATATTGGGTGTAACAGCTATAAGACCTTTTATCCTGCATTGGGAGACATTATATCATTTATAGTATACATAACAAACATATCAACAGAGATTAAATGATAAATTACACTATAATTTCATATGATTACGCTCAAAGCTTTTTATACACACGTACAAATCGTTTACAAGCAAGTTTAAAACTATTCATAAATGTGTTGTTTGCTAGAGTTCTCCTGGCCTGTATCAGCAAATACACTTAAACTTAAAAGAAGTATTTATAAATTGATAAATACACATGTCATTCATTTAGTGGAATCTTATGTATTTTAATAATGTATTAAGCTATGCAGGTATTATGTCAATAAAGTTGACGACAGTAACTGACATTTAAATGTTCATTATATCTGCTATAGTGTTTTACTGTAAGCTACAGTTATAAAGCATTTTTTATTGTGGATATGCTGCGTATACATACATATAAAATAGAGGTATCCTAAGGAGGAGTAAAAGCCATCTTCTCAGCCCCTGTTGTAAAGAATATGTGACTGGTCTCAGCCTCCTGTGGAGCTGAGCTGTCCGGACCAGAAGGCAAGCGTGTCAGTATTTGTCCCGGCAGGAGACCTGCACCACGGACCTGTCTCACCACCCTCAGCTTGAGACTGACATAGAGGCGGTGAGGACTTTGTATTCGGACACTGCAGCCTCCATCAGGTGAGAACATCTGATCTTTTCCATGGTCTTGACAGAACTGCTGCTGCTTTGATACATTGTTACATTTCCACTCCCTTTTCTTCTTCTAGGGATTATGGGTCAATCGATGATGTGGATGTTGACTTAAACATAAATGCCAACGTTTTGGATGTAAGTTTAACACAAGTGGCGGGGGCTGTCCTCGACTAAAGAACATTTAAGTCGACTGACATTCTATTTTGTCGACTCAGCGATTCGTTGATCTAAACGACAGATCTGTAAAACTGAGACTCGTGCAAACGCAACACTTCAAATATTGAGTTTACCAGCTCATTGGTTTCTTGGAAATAAGTCATTCAGCATGAAAAAGCATAAAGAACAACAAATTGAAAAAGAGATCTTAGTTGTCTAAGACCAAAGCGACTAGACGACTAAGAGGGGGCAGCTCTACCATACACTCAATTGATTGCACTGTGTGGTGTCGACAGGAGGAAGTGGCCAAGGCCTGGAGGATTAACCCATCAGAGCCCATCGTTATCCGCCTGAACTTTTCTCCGTCTCAGTATCTGGACGGACCTGGTGAGCATCAACAACACTGCTGCCAACCAGACTTACTGTTTAATTCCCTAACTTAATGTGACACCAGATTAAGTGATGTTTCTCTCTACAGCGCCTTCAGTCGAAGTCTTTCAACCATCCAACACCGGCAATTTCAGCCTTAGCAAACAATTACAGAAGTGAGTGTTATTGGTGTGTTTTTCATGTAAAAGGCTCCCCTCCACATCACTTTTTAGATGATACAATTGTTGGTCAAATATGGATGAATATATTTGAAGCCCTATCTATAGTATTCACAGCCTATTGCTCAGACTAACTCTTCATTTCTGTCCCTCAGTGTTCTCACAGTCTTCTTATCGCACGAGTGGCAGCATCTGACCAATGAGAACCTCGTTGTCCGACAGAAGAGAAGGCACAGCTGGTTCAGGCCAAGTGGAACCATCAAGAGATTTCGTGCAAGACTTAGCATCTGGCTCCCACCGTCAAAGTATGTGGCAATCCAATGAATTCAGCAGTTCTGTTTCTGATTCAGTGTGAAGTCTCTATTCACTGCTTCCTCACTCACCGGGAGCAGGTCCAATGAGCTACAGGAACCCTTTCCGAAAGCGAGGACCATTTCACCAGCGATGAACCGTTTCACTAATCACACAACATCCTACGCCATCAAGAATCCCACAGGAGAGCTCTTCACCTACACACCCAGTGGAAAGGTGAATTTAAGAGTTCATGGTTCCTGCTGTGTGTGGTTTCTTTCCAAGTCTTTCTCTCTCTATTATTCAATAGGTTCTGTAAGTGTTTAATAAAAGGTGTTTGTGCCGCTTCCTCCACAGAGGGTGGCTGTGTCATCAGTCAAGTCATCAACACAGCTTAGTACCAAACAGCTGATGGAGCTGCTCTTCTCCTCCCAGGCCATCAGACACTGTAAGACCACCCCAACTCTGCAGCACGGCTTCTTGGTGCAGGTAAAGAATATGATTAGATTAGATTACATTAGATTAGATATTCCTTTATTAGTCCCGCAGTGGGAGAATTTGAGGATGTAAAGTGTACACAAGAGACAGAGTAAAGCTGGTTGTGCAGCCTGACAGCAGCAGGAGTCAAGATCCCAAGTAATGTGATATTTTATCAAAGGAGGGAAATTAAAGAGTAACTGCACCCATAATCAAGCGTGTGCTTGTTTTATTATATGCTTTTTCCACAGCCAGTGTGACACCACACTTCATTTTAGGTTAACTCATGTTAAGCAGTAAGATGGAATGCAAAGTCAATACCCATGCATTTCATTGTGTTCACAGTTAATGAGGTATGCTGAGCAGAGACTCCCCACGCTGAATGAACACTGTGTTGTCTGTGATGAGCGACATGTGTTTCAGAATGGCCCCATGTTAAAGGTACTCTCCTCCAAAGGCATCTATTGGGTGAAACAAACAAATGCGGATGTTGACAGTTAATATATTGTCACTATTTTGTTGTGTGCGTGCGTGTGTGTGTGTGTGTGTGTTTGTAGCCAGCAGTTTGCACCAGGGAGCTTTGTGTGTTTTCCTTTTATACGTTGGGTGTTATGTCTGGAGCCACGGAGGAGGTCGCCACAGGTGCAGAGGTTTGTAACACACACACATACTTTGAGAGGGTAGTCTTGTTGATGATGATGTGAGACTGATGTGTTGCAGTGCTGTTCTACAGGTAGTTGACCTGCTGGTGGCCATGTGCAGAGCGGCCCTTCAGTCTTCACGCAAGAGCATCGTATTTGAACCGTTCCCCTCCGTTGTCGATCCATGCAACCCCAAAACCCTGGCCTTTAGTCCTAAGGTATCGGCTAAACTAAATTATGAATAACTTAATTTGTTGAGAATTATTCAAGATGTCATATGTATCATACTCTGATGGAATAAGCTATTGTTTTGTTTTGGCAGAGAAAGAGCTACGACAGGCTGCAAAAAGCACTGGACAGTGTTTTGTTAATCAGGAGGATGTCACAGGTGACTGGTTTTAAAATAAATCCCACACTCAAGATATATTTTTTTTTAATTCATATCTTCTCATCTGACAATAATCTGACAGCTAGTGAATGTTTCCTCGACAGCCGCATTCATTTCAGAAGGGTGAAACTGTATTGTTATCATATGCAGGGTCCTTATTCTGAAATAAAGAATCAGATGGACAAGATAGACCCTCTTGCTCATCCCTTACTACAATGGTGAGTGTCTCTATTTTTATCTAAACATATTTTCTGATATGTTATCAAATCTGAATGTTTCTTAAATTCATACCCGGGTCTGTTTGTATGTTTGACAACAGGATTTTAGCAAGCAACAGATCACACATTGTCAAGCTTCCACTGAATGGGGTATGATACAGCAGTTCACAGTTAGATTATGACGTCTTTCATCAGTAGTTGCATGTTTTAAAGCTATAATAATTCACATTTGCAGCCAAATATTATATCATAAAGTGGGTTTTATACAGTTACATTTTGTTTTGTTTGTGCGCTCCTTTGATATTTTTTCCACATTAGCAACTGACGTTCATGCACACACCCCATCAGTTCCTGCTGATCAGCAGCCCTCCATCCAAAGAAGCTTGTTTTCAAACTGCCAAGAAACGTTTTGGCAGCACCTTTGCTTTCCAGTGAGTAAAATCAAAGCTGTGCCACGAATATAAAACATACAGAATATGATCCTTACTATATGCTTAGACCCCACACTGTCTCTTCTTTCAGCGGTTCCCACATCGAAAACTGGCACTCTATTTTGAGAAATGGGCTGATTAATGCCTCTTGTACAAAATTACAGGTACAGTATGAAAATACAAAAGGGTTTTTGTATTCCTTGAGCTAAATTAAAATTGAATGTCATGTCACAGTGGAGATCTTGTTAGACTTTTATTGTATAGTTAGACTTATGAAACCTTTAGGATTTTAAATTAAATAATGAATTAGTGTTCCCATTGTGTGTTCTTTAAGCTTCATGGAGCTGCATATGGGAAAGGAATCTATCTGAGTCCTATCTCAAGCATATCATTTGGATACTCTGGTATTAATGCACACTATAATTATTTTCATAACACAAAAAGAAGAAATGTCCATTATTTATTGATTTTAGCATGTTTTCTTGTTTAACTGATCCATCCTGTTTGTGCAGAGATGGGTAAAGGGCGACACCAAATGCCCACCAAAGAAGAACTCAGAAAGAAACACAACCAAGTAAACAAAATCAAACAGGTAGATCATTTTCATATTCGTCCACAATGTGTTTCTTGCACGCTGTCTTCTCTTGTTTGTTGTATCTCTCCCTGTATGCTCTCCTGGTCTTAGGACCAGCAAGGGCACGCCAGGTTTCTGCAAAACAGGAATCTGAACTGCATTGCTCTCTGTGAAGGTACATTTGAGATACAAATACATACGTATTACAAAAAGCATGCATGCTTTGATAACATTTAAGAATGATTTTGTGACAGAGTTTTATAAATGTTGTCTGCATGTTTTGACAGTGGTAACTTCAGAGGATCTTCAAAAACACAGGAACATTTGGGTATGTCCCATATCCGAACATGTGTGCACACGTTTCCTCTTTGTGTGAGTACCACATGAAGCCTTTCTGCCCCTCAGGGAAATGATGTCAGACTATAGTGCAGATTTCTACAACATTCTCCTTGTGTCTTTCTCAGGTATGAGAACGGACAGGTGGGAGACGTCCACATCAACACCCAGGAAGCCAGGATCCACAGGGCCATTTTACAAGTAATTGCTTCAAACCGTGCTGAGAAAACCAAAAATGATTTATGACATGATCATGTTGAGTGCAGATTTCATTTAAACTGAAAATAAATGTATTTCTTTGTGGCTAAACATGGCTTATGGTTCGACAAGTGAATATAAAAACAGTTTTTGTTTTTTGAACGAGAAACAATAACTCAAAGGAAGCAAAATACCACCACAAAAATGAAGAGGGCATCTCTTCTCTCTTCATGGTTATATTCGACTAATTAAGCTTTGTTTGTTTTAGCTTGCGCCTGAAAAGCTTATTTGCCTTATGTCTTAATTTACAGTCTGGTGTCATTTAAATATGTGTCATAACTCTATATTGTAAACATATATTTTGTACGTTTTGTACTGTGCATTTTTTAATAAATATTTTCAATACCTGCTAATTTTACTCAACAGATCAAATATTTTACTTTTACAGCTCAAAGGGCCACTTTGTTATTTATGCATTACTAATTTTGTACCACAAGATGGAAGTGTAACAACAACCACTACTGAGGGCTTTTTCATTGCACACACAAAGCCAATAAAACACTGTCATGATTATAATTCTAAATGTCTGTAAGGAGAGATTGCCACAGTTATTTAAATGAGAAAGTATTGTCATCACATTCAAAGCGTGGGTGTTGATATGATCCTGTGTTACATTCTACTTTAGGAAAAACAAAATGAGACCAGCTATATCATCCAAATGGTTTACAAATATTTGCATGATGTCCAGGAAACATGTGTTTTATTGACATTTATGGACGGTAGCTTATTCTCTTGGGAACCAATTGTATTTTGTTCTGAACTATATTGATGCCACTGAGAACAACGTATTTGTGCTCATTGTTCAAGTCAATGATCATGACTATCATGGGGTGCATCCCAACCTGTGAGGCAGAAACGCACCATTATAACAGTATACTGGTTCCATATGAGCCCCACAGCTGCCTCCTCCCTTGACACTCTAATGACAGCCTCGAGGAAAACACCTCTGTTTGCATCTGTATACTGAATATGTTCTTGCAAGTTCTGGTTTGGCGAAACAAAAAGTTGCAGCTCCAAGGTATGATTGACCTTATATATGTCATTGACTCAAAAGAGGCGCAAATGAGGAAGCAGGCATTTTCTGGGTCAGCCCAGCAGGGGATGGACTGAAGGGAGGAGAAGTGTAAAGTTGCTGCAATAGCCCAAAGCAAGACATTTTTCAAGGACCATTTGGCTCTGATGAAAATGCAGAGGAAGAGTCGTCTAGAAAGCCATGATATGTTGACATAACTATAGCATTATTTCTGAATATCTTCACCCCAGTGAGAATGTAGTTTGGTGCATTATATGCAAGGCACATTAAGAATGTCAACAATCCAAACCAATTCAGTTGAAACAAAGGGTTGTTTCAACTGCACGCCTTGTTAAATCTCATTAAGTCGTGTTAATTCATCCATATAATTCAAGCATTCACATGGACAAATACAATCTCTGAGCCCTTTAGGGTTTAACAAAAGCTAACCCCCGAAACCAACAAACTAGAATGTGACAGACATTATTAAATGTTGCATGTGCCTTTAAGAGCACTTTGTCCCACTCTACATGTCGCTCTCTGAGCCTCATATGTGTTTGTTGGCATCAGCTGTCCTCAGTGCTGAATAGAGCAAGGACATCCTTTCCTTCACGTCAATGGGATTAGAGGAAGAAATACCCTCTTCATACTGCTGGCTGTCATCTCAGTGCTCAGAAGACAAAATGGAAATGCAGTACAGACAACAGAGAGAAGATCAGGATAAGTCACAATTTTTTATTACACGACTGACCAGTTTTTAGATTCTTAGTTAACAAGAAACGTGTTTCTGATCTCAAGGGATGTTTGCAAATAATCCGAGGCTGCAGGCTCAGAATCCGCATCCTGCGCTGTTATTCCACCGATCTTGAAACAATGACTGAACCCAGGGGTCAGACGAAGAGTTCAAATGCTACAAGCAGCACAGTGATGGAGCTGCAGTCTGCTGCATTCGACCCTGATGTCCCATCTTCGTCTTTGTCTCCAAAAGTTGGATGTTCCCATGGAGGACGCAGAGAGACGTAGAGGTCTGACCAGGACAGCGCACAGTCCCTCCTCGCAGCACACAGCAAAAAGAGTCTGTCTGGATGACTGGAATGACTGAATGTTCTCCATAAATGTCTCCATGAAAGTCTGACTACAGCATGTGAAAGATCATAAAATGAACATATTATATGTCTTATATAGTATATTAGGCTGGAACTGAGGGTTATTTTATCTAAAATATGATACACTGAATTTCAACTTTTATATTTGAATGTTAATGTACAGTTCTCCGCCACTAGAGTGGACAATTGCCTCTGCCTTCAAAGGCAAAAACGGGATAATCATAATCTACAGTTTGCATTAGTGCACAGCTCCGCTGAGAATGAATAAAGGGGATACTTTGAATGATTTGTAACAATAAATGTGCAAAGTTCATCACAGTCAGTGTAAATATAAACATCAGGGTTTGTATCATTATTCTGTTTTTCTACTTTTGGAGGAAAATCATGGACATTGTCATGGATAGGATTAGAATCTTTTGTTTGAGGATTTCTTTTCACAATGATGCTGTCCCTTTTTACGGATATAACATCACAGAAATAAATTAACTACATACAAACTTTGATGTTTTGTTCTGTGTTGGAGAGTGTTTACACACTTGTATTTGAAAAATAATCACATAAGGAAGAAGCACTATAAAAAAAGAGACAAACTATTTTAGGCACATTACCACCTGTATGCAGTCAGTTCATTTGTTAGAGAATTACAGCACGGTTTATTCACAAGTAATGTCATAATGATATGTACATACATATCACTTAGTTACTTGACTTTTCAGTGAGAATAATAATGGATGTATGAACATATTGACACAGCTTTACCTTCTTCAAAGATTGTCGGAACACATATTTGTTTAAGGCAAGACACTTCATTGTACTACAGTTATTTCTGGGTCAAAAACAGATCAGATCCCATGAGCTGCAGTTCGCACATGCGCAGAACGGGATCGCGTACGTGACGCTCGAGACCACGGAGCGCTAGCTAGCTTCCTCGTTCAAACTCTCACCGGTTCCTGTCGAGTAGCTAGCTGGCTGTCCCCTATCATGTTCAGAGCCGCCGCCCGACTCTCCGTCTCCGGTATCCGGAGTTTAACCCGCACGCAACCGGGGTGTAAAGGTATGTGTTCACCTCTCAATGTTATTTTGTAATTTGGTTGCTCCTGAAACTGACCGGGCGAGGATGAAATGGAAATCACGTGCGGCTGTCGGCGCATTGCGGTTGCCGCACGGCTAAGATAGCTCCCGTTAGCTGAAGTATATCACGTATAACTGCTCGTCTTTCTGTTAAACGTGCATATGTTTCAGTCAAATTATATAGCCACGTGATCAATACTGCTAATGACCATGAAACCCAAATGTGTGCTGAAGGGAAAATGACCGTGTGGAGCTCACCGGTGTCTTTGTCCTTGTCGTGACCCATCTCATATAGGCTCAAACTGGGGCCTGTGTTTCTGCTGCTGGTGCTAACAGTCTAACTAGGTTAGTTAACGCTAGTTAGTTTGTTAGTTCATTTGTTCAGCCAAGTAACTGCTAGTCGCCAGTGGGCTCTGCACATCAAGTTATAGTTTGGTACAAGACAGGAAACGCGTAACTAGCTACGCTATATATTAGCTCACCCCTAGCTAACTTACATTATATGTATTTGTCAGGGAGGTGCAGCTCCATCGTCAGATGTATTATTACAATTGCAGCTTACGTTACGTAAACTAAACGTCAATCGTCTGATTCCCGCATTCTCTTCAGTATATCACAATAACTAGAAACGTCCTGTTTGCAGTGTGTATTCACACTACTTGGTGCAGTCGTCAGGTCACATCAGGACGTTGGCAATGATCCAGATGTATTGCATTACTAGAAAGCATGTGTCCTCACACGCTTCACTCACCGTAGATCACTCGTCCTTGACTGTTTTTGCCCTTACATTACCTGACACTATTGTGAAAGCTTTATTTTATTGGGGAATCGGTTGTCTTAACTAAAAGTTGTTTTCATCACGCAGCTCTTTTGGCCTCGAGGTGTTACTCTCATGGGAAGCAAGAGACCGATGAAGAGTTTGATGCCCGCTGGATCACCTATTTCAACAAGTCAGACATTGACGCATGGGAGCTGAGAAAAGGTATGTTTGTGGATGGCAGACATCCATCCATCCATTTTCCACCGCTTATCCGGGGTCGGGTCGCGGAGGCAGCAGGTCAAGCAGGCTGACCCAGACTTCTCTCTCACCAGCAACATCTACCAGCTCATTCTGGGGGATCCCGAGGCGTTCCCAGGCCAGCTGGGAGATATAATCCCTCCAGCGTGTCCTGGGTCTTCCCCGGGGCCTCCTACCAGTTGGACGTGCCAGACAGTGTAACTTAACTCAATACAAAATGTGAAATGGTTGTCGCAGGGGTTAATGTGAGAAAGTTGTTTTCACCAGTCAAGTTATTTGATTTGGTGATAATATTTACCATTAGTAAATATTTGGTCTCATCAAATATGTGAGTATACAGGTAAAGTGCAATACTTTGATTAGAATGTTTGATTATTATATTATATATATTTTTTCTCAGATCTTATTTTAGGAAAGTAAACCTTAAACTGTATCATAGTAAGATAAAAAAAAAAAATCCAAACAAGATTAATGTAAAACATTTATTCATTATTTATTCAAGTATGCCTATTTCATTTCCATAAAATGTGCACTCATTTTTGAATAAGTGACATAACTGATCTGTCGGTAAATGGGATCAGTGTGGCGTGATAACCTTTGTCTCTATATAACTGAATGTGGGTGACAGCCCCATGTACATTCAATCCCAGCGTCATTTTGTTTTGTCATTTAAAGGTTCTCTATTTGAGATCCAGACCATCATTCTTGGTTCAGGCTACTCTCAGAACAGCAGTGTGTGAAAAAATGTGTGCAAACACACACTTCTGGTAATTATTTTGTACCATGAGCACTATATATTTCTACTGTTTACCTAACTATGTAATGACAAAAGACCTAGTGGTTGAAAATATGCTGGAAGTAGTTTTGCAAGTGTGGTTAGTTTGCAATTTCACTCTGAAAACACTTCACAAATATAGTAGTTAAAACAGAATCAGTGATTTCCTTAAATAGCTTGGCACTGTATCTTTTTGCAAATGTATTTCTCAAGTAAGTCGTGCAACTATTAGGGAACTACTTTATTGTAAACCATTATAGCTGGATAAAAACACATTTACACAAATGCACGTGAATATGTGTGTGGGATCAACTCAACTAATTTGTCGTAAATTAAGGAGCATGTCACCCACTAACTGTGGCTAATTAATGAAAGTCTGTACAGGCCGTCAGACTTTTACTGCAAAACATTTGTTTTATTTGGATCTGTTCAGTTGTGGTTTTGGTCTATCATGGGATTTATTCACATAGGAAAAGTGTAGAATATAGCCAGCCTTATCCTTTTAAGCCACAGAGGAAATTAACGCTAAGTAAGGCAAGGCAAGTTTATTTGTATAGCACATTTCAACACAAGGTGCTTCACATAAAACCATTACAAGCATAAAAACACAATGCAAAATAAAAGATTTAAAAACAATTAAAAGCATAAAAACACAATCAAAAATAAAAGATTTAAAAACAATTAAGAACAGTCATTAAAACAATAAAAAACAGTTAAAAGGCAGAAAGCAGTACAGTTTATTTTATTTATTTACACGTATCCTTGGAGGCCAGGAGAAAGGCTGCAATACCCAATACAGTGAACTCGAACGAGAAGCTTCTACTGTATCAGAGGGATACAGCGCTCGATCGCTGAGGTTTATAACACCAGTTCACAAATATTGTTTTATTTCTCCTTGCTTCGTAGTACCATAGACTATGATTTTCCCTTTTATTCCCCTTTAATCCCCACAGATATGTAGTCGAACACCTTCTCCCGAGGAATTCTCAGTCCACTTTTGTGTTCTGATACACACGCTTTCAGATTGCGTTAATTCACCAAGACTTACAAAAACCACCCACACATTCCATGAAAAACAACAAATCTATCCCTGTGTCCTTAACCTTGCACCTCTTGGCATCGCTCCCACAGCGGCATCGCTCCCACAGCGGCATCGCTCCCACAGCGGCATTATCTAAACCCTAAACTGACCGCCACCTTCATCGCTATATCGCTCCGTGACTTCAGTTACCAGAGGTATCAACGTGCCACACGGATTCAACTTGGATTTCTACCGACTAGAGTCGACCTCCAGTAGCTCCAAAGAGCATCCCTTTGTCCTATTTAAACTCCTTATTCTTTTACCTAAATCCCTAACCTTGCGGACACTTATTCTCATTCCCTACTAAAAAACCCGGGGAAATATGTGCTTTCACTTTACTTGTGACAAGGTACAATTTTGTAAAACTTCTCTCATTTTGGTAGATTTATTTCTCTGGTCACGAGCAAAGTATAAGCGCTGCACTTGCAAGAGCAGGGAGTCGTTTCGTCAACACGCAGGTTGGAAACCAAAACAAAAGATGTAGAATCTGGTTTAATTAAAGGCAACAGCAAACAGAAAGGTCTTCAGTCTGGATTTAAAGAGGCTGAGGGTCTCTGCAGACCTGCAGCTCTCTGGGACCTTGTTCCAGATGTGTGGAGCAGAAAAGCTGAACGCTGCCTCTCCATGTTTAGTTCTGACTCTTGGAACAGGAAGTAGACCCGTCCCAGACGACCTGAGGGGTCGGGATGGTTCATAAGGCAGCAGCAGATCACTAATGTATTTAGGCCCTAAACCATTCAGGGCTTTATAAACCAGCAGCAGGATTTTAAAGTCAATTCTTTGTTGGACAGGAAGCCAGTGCAAGGACCTCAGAACCGGAGTGATGTGATCCACTCTCCTGGTCTTAGTGAGGACTCGAGCTGCAGCGTTCTGAATCAGCTGCAGCTTTCTGATTGGCTTTTTACTGAGACCTGTGAACACACCGTTACAGTAGTCAAGTCTACTGAAGATAAATGCATGGACAAGTTTCTCCAAATCCTGTTGAGACATAAGTCCTCTAACCCTTGATATATTCTTCAGGTGATAGTAGGCTGATTTTGTAACTGTCTTCATATGGCTGTTCAGGTTGAGGTCTGAATCCATAACTACACCTAGATTTCTGGCTTGGTTTGATGTTTTTAACGTCAGTGATTGTAGCTCAGCGCTCACTTTCAATCGTTCGTCCTTGGAACCAAAAACAAGTACTTCTGTTTTATCTTTATTTAATTGAAGAAAATTCTGGCACATCCAGTTGTTGATTTCTTCAATACATTTAGCCAGCACTGGTATGGGATTATAGTCCCCTGGTGATATAGTTATGTAGATTTGTGTGTCGTCTGCATAGTTATAACACACTTTGTTGTTTTTCATAATCTGAGCCAGTGGAAGCATGTAGATATTGAATAGGAGAGGCCCCAGTTCCATGTTCAATTCTGTCTCTGTTCTCCAATTTAAAAGATGTAATGTCTTCTTTCAGGGATGAACACATTGATTGGGTACGATCTGGTACCTGAGCCAAAGATTATTGAGGCAGCACTGAGAGCCTGTCGGAGGTTAGACGACTTGGCCAGCGCCATCCGAATTTTGGAGGCTGTGAAGGTGAGAGAAAAGGGGCACTTCCTGAGCTTTTTAGGGGGAAAGTTGCCAATCGGCATCTTTTGCTTGTTGGAAGTCATACGTTAATGATTAATGGGTTTTATATTTGTCATTTCCGCAGGATAAAGCCGGCCCTCATAAAGACATCTACCCGTATCTGGTCCAAGAGCTGAAGCCAACATTAGCCGAGCTCGGCATCCCTACACCTGAAGAGCTGGGCATTGACAAAGTATAGATGAGAAGGTAATAGTATTTTCTGATCATTCATGTGTGTTTTTCCCACGAGGTCAATCTAACAGCAATGTTGTTTATTTGTTTCAGACCAAATGACGGTGGACATCCCCAGGACACAGAACCTGTGTACTTAACTGTTTGCCTCATATGATTCGTGTGATATTTAATTTGGCCTTTATTAAGTTCTTTTGCTTGTAAAATATTGATGAACATGCTAAAGGAAAGTGTATCTTTATTGCGTGTTACCAGTATTTTGGGATATTTTAAATAGTTTAGGTACTTATTGAAGCAATACACTCAATTCATTATTTGTTGCATTAATGGAAAGCCGAGGTCACTTGTAAGGCTCATGTCCTGTTTGTCTGGACGTTCTTGTGAGTTACATTTTGCCACCAGGGAGCAGCGTTTTCACATGAATGTAAAAATCATTCTACTGTATTCAATCTACATTACATCTGTTTTCATTTCAGGGAAAATGTACATGCTTGTAAAATAAACGTGTTCAAGTAAAGTTGTTATCAATGGAATATTGCCCCAAGAGATATTAAATATGACAACTTGCATATTTTTTTTATATAAGATTGGGACAGTAGGAAAATACTTATAAATCATTTGCAATGTACATATTATTAGAATGTTAGGCTTATTACTGTGAATGCAACCTTTTATTGGGATTAACAAAAACACTTCTGTGAAACTAATTTTTCCTCTAAAAAATGTTTTCAAAAAGAATTATGAACTCAATCTACTCTTAGTTATTGATATGACCTGATTTCAGTAAATATTTCAGAGCCCCGTATTTTTTCCACTGTAACCTTTGCAAGTATTTTTAGCTTATTGGCAAAAATGCAGTGCATTTTAAAGAAATATTAAGAACCCCACGGTATTTAAATGTATTTAATGGCTCTAGTTTCATACGCATTAATCCGTACCATTCAGGGCTCAACAATAAGGATTTTCTGATTGCCATTGGGCAAGTAAAACACCACGTTGAGAGAGAAAATCTAGCAACTCGCTCGATTTAAAAAAAGAAAGCAGAATGATAGAAGTAGCTGAGGAGTGACCATCTTGCTTCCTTCTGTTGAGTTGCACATCTGCAACTCCAATCAGGCAGTGAAGAGAACATGGCCGCTGGTAAAAGTTTATGGGCTGAAGGGCAGGAAAGCACTTCAGCTATCTTGGAAACAGGATGTCTGTTGTTGGCATTAGAGGATGTGGGTAAAACAGATTGCTTTCTAGAAGATTAAACGTAACAAAGTGTGTCTAACTGCTAATAGTTAAAATATTTTTAGTGCAAGTAGATTTGTGATTGACTGACCTTAAGTAAAAACAACGTGAATGTTAAACCCTGCAAGTTTATAACCAGGAGAAATAGGTCACAATTCTGCATCCGCCCACTTAAGTTTACTTATTTGAGAGGAATGAGTTTAGTATGTTTGTCCATTGCATGTCCAATAATTCATTTGACAGCTTGTGTTAATTATGTGATGTATTTTTAAATTTAAGTAAAGAGTGTGCCTAACACTCAGAATAATGTAATTCTTGACATCAGAAAGTATTTTTTTCTTAACTTTGTAATCAATCCAGCCATGTCAACAGCATGTGCCTTTTTTTTTTTATAGAGGCGTTCCTATAAGCACGGGTCCAGTGTTGTCACATGTGTATTGGGCTGTTCCTGGTCAACAAATTGAGACGTTTATCAAATTGCAATTCAAATAGTTTTCGTTACCAAGTCAGAAGCCTTATTTGTTGTTTGTGCTCCTTGAAATCATTTCCAACAGAGTGATCAAGCTGATCCGACTGCAACACACACACATCTACTTGTTGACACCATGACCGAGATGAAAATGGACCATTTCGTTGCAGTACCTCCAACAGATGACCTCCGCCGGCCTCTTTTACACACCTATTGTTAAATGTTCCTAATCCTACCCCAAAGAGAAAAAAGAACAATGACTACTGAACGATGACTTTATAGACTGAACTTCCATGCATGTTTCAGCTGTGAAATGTAAATTATCTCGCGGTGGCGCGGATAAATTGTCCTGTGTCCAGAGGTCAGACCCCGTTGCAATGACAATTCAAATGTTTTCCCCATAATTGTTCGTAAAGATCGTGTCATCTCAATAACCGCTGTGGTAGGATCCGAGCAGTGGGTGGGATATCGTTGTGAAGTGGGTGGGTAGTTCCGCAGAGAACCCACTTTACGAGCTTTACGCACGGGGCGGGCCTTTCATTCATGTGAGTTGGGGGTGTAGGCCACTCAGTCAAAGACAATCAAAGATGTTTGAGTTTCCATGCGCAGTGACCAGGGAGGTAAAGCGCAGGGTCGTTTTACCCCTCCTCCAGTTCTAGCTCCGATCACTCCGGCCTCCGAACAACACTGGCATTTAAATCACATTTGATCAGAGGAATCTGTTTTTCCGGGTAAAAAAGAAACTGGTCATGCGATGCGATTTATTTCTGACGGAGGGAAGAAGGAAAAACTAGATACGACCTGTTGGCGGTGATGGATTACTCAAAGGCGCAAATGGTGAGCGTCGACGACTCTTTGGTAACGCTCCTACTCGTGTTTGTTACAGTAACAAAGCAAATGGCGATTAATCTCGACTTTTTCAGGACCATTTGACCTTCATGGATTTAGTTTTGCTTAATTTTCGATTTAGGATAAGCGTTTTCCATGATTATTAGGGTAGGCCTTGTTTTCGCATTATTTTCCCTGTGGAATAGTTAAGTTTTTACTTAAAAACCGAAAAAACTATTTGTGATACAACTTAACCCTAATCCTTTCATATTTAAGTAGCATTTAATAAAGTACGTTTACAGATAATCTTAGTGAGAATTTGTTTTACCCTGCTACTAATTTATTATCAACTAAATGAATGTAATTATTATCTCAAGCCATTAAGCTTTGTCTCATTTTAATCCACCATTTCTGTGCTCTGAGGTCCAGACAGCATCTCTTTTGAAAGTTGCCCTTTGCATGACCTACATTATGTTTCGTTTCCCAAAACAAATATGTATAACCTCAATCAGACAATATCCTTAGTATTCAAACAACACATGTTGGTTAATTTGACCATTTTAGCCTTCTTATACTTGTTGAATGCTGTCTCCATTCATCATAATTCTGGATAATTTCCTGCTGTGTATGTGTATATAAAAGCAAAAACTCAAATCAAACATTTTCTCAATTAAATTGTGGATTTAAAAAAATGTTTTCGTCCATATAGTCAAACTTATCCGAGGAGAGCAGTTCAACTGGGTGTCCACAGTCCAGTAATGCCGGAGTGAAGCTGGAGGCGGTGATGAAGCAGCTGCAGAGACAACATGGGGCCAAACTGGAGATGAACCTGCAGGAGAAACATCTTCTTCACGCCCAGCTCCTGTTTGCTCAGCACGCTGCTGCGGCGAGAGCATCTGGCTCCAGACTAGAATCCACATTATTTGGCAAAGCAGATGGACCGACTTATCAAGCAGCTCAACAAGCTTTGATCAGCCATCTCGGCAGAATGGATCCAGATGAGGACGATGAAGACTCTGAGGAGGAGGAACAGGAAATGGCGGAGCCGGAAGACAACGACGAGGTGGAGGAAGACGGCGGTGATGATGAGGGGGGCAGGCCTCATCAGGAAGTGAAGAAGCCTGGCCTCCAGCAGGTTTCAGGGTTCCCTTTCGCTCCGTACTCCACACCTCACTCATCTTCTGTGAAGCAAATGTCAGAATCTCCGCCTCCAGCAATAAAACAGGAGCATGAGGAGAAAGAGCTTCTGTCTCCTGCAGGCCAACACAACTTCACGTCACCCAATGGCTTCGCTGACTGGGGATACGACGAACCATCGAAACAAGTAAGTTACCTTTTGATTGAACTGCCCAAATCAAAGACATGTTGTTTGTCTTCGCTGTATTGTTTACCATCTTTTATAGTGAATGCTTCCTCTCATGAATTACATATTCAAATCCCATTGTAATACCTCTGTCCACTCTTAGATATATTACAGTGATTATAACTCCATTTTCAAGTAGCCAGAGCCTCAATTCAAGAGCTGAACATCTGTATCTCCATGTCTGCTGGTGTGTGTTCTAACTCTTATTAATAATTGTTGACTTCTTCCTGCTGAGAGGCTCACTTCTGCCCGGTCTACCTCCTGTTGGGGTGAAGGAGCGTTTCCTATTGGCAAGATGCCCGACCTTGATAGTGTTTAATTAATGGCCAGGCCAGAGATCTCTCATTCTGCTGTGCTACCCCTCATTTCTCACACTGTTGAAAAAGCGACCTCGCCACTGGTCGAGCTAATTGGTCTTGGCTGTGGTCCAAACCTAACTGTTCAAAGCTGCTCGGTTCAGGCCTGACAGAGATGAAGTCAAAATGAGAGCAGAGGATTAATGAGAAGCGTGTATTTATGGACATGGTTGGCTTAAGGGTTAACCGCTGTAAGGAATTGCTTTATAAAGGCCACCCCTTACCCCGCAAATCCTTTTCAGCAATTAACCCTTTTCTTGTATCGGACTTTTAAATGAGAGCCACATTTAGTCTTTACGAGGGCTTTCCAACAGATATGCTAGACTACTTTTAGCAAACACAGGGTCCCTTCAGAGATTTTTTCTTTCTTTATGGAGACCAGTCTGATTGGTTCTTCTGTGTGTTACCCTTAAAAAGGCCCCACTTCAATACAATACATATGATTAATGAGGCCTGTTGCCAGAAGGACAGCTGGGTTAGTGCCTCACAGCATACCAGCAAACAGCCACCCATAAAGTTGACTTACAGTATATCTTCAGTGGAGCTGAATGGGCAGTTGGCTTGTCATCAGTTGTACACATATCATGTTCATTATTTAGAGATATTTCCTGTTTTTGCTTTCCTCTCTGTTGCCTTTTTAGTATAAATTACATGTGGAGTGAAACGTTACTGGTTCTCTTTTTGAAAAATAAATAAATAATGTATACGCTCAGAAACCTTTTTATTTTGGCTGACATAGATCAGTGAATAGCTTTGCAAATTGTAGCCGTCGCTTGGCAACACTTAACGGCAGCTTAATTCAACTTCAAGTAATCAATACATTAAATGGCAGGAGAATTGCATTTCGTGTGTGTGTGTGTGTGTGTGTGTGTGTGTGTGTGTGTGTGTGTGTGTGTGTGTGTGTGTGTGTGTGTGTGTGTGTGTGTGTGTGTGTGTGTGTGTGTGTGTGTGTGTGTGTGTGTGTGTGTGTGTGTGTGTGTGTGTGTGTGTGTGTGTGTGTGTGTGTGTGTGTGTGTGTGTGTGTGTGTGTGTGTGTGTGTGTGTGTGTGGCCCCTGTTTGCCCTCAGTCCCAGATCACTGCACAGCAAGGGGCCAGATGAATTTGACTTGTTCGGGTGACTAAAGGCCCAATAATTTGATTTGGATTAAACATGTTCTCCCCCTGCGGTTACATTGACATTTGAAGAGGGATATGTTTAGGGTCGCCCCGCGACCCTAAACATATCGGATAATGGATGGATGGATGGATGTTTACACTGCTGCTCGGCTGGAGCAGCTGCATTATTTGAATGGAACTCGTTATAAGAGGATGTTTCCGTTTAATGTTTGAGTAATTCTAAAAGGGGCATTTCAAATGGAGTGTAATTTATTTAGGTTTTATATTTACTGGTCGAACAGACATTGAGAGAACTACTTTGTGTGTTTTAAGAATATGTATTAACCGGATCATTTTTCGTTTTACTATATAACACCATCTTACAAAACAAATTAAACAAGCCTATTTTTATCAAAGAAAAGAAACCCTTTCCTGACCTACATACTGAATACTATCAGGATTCCCAGGCCTGAATGTGTGAAAAATGTGTGAGCAATTAACTGAAAGCTCTTTGTTAATAGAGCCACAGTAGGTCCCACCGGCTCATCAATAAGAGGGGGAAGGGTTTTATTTCCATTCCATGGTGAAAAGACTGGGATGTTTATCTACCTTCACGTCAATAAGCTCTCTGTTGGGGGAGTAGAAGTCCTTTATCAGAAATGTCTAAGCTAAAGCCATTAGGAGTCAACAGCTGTTTCGCCATACAGTTGTATGTTTAAAATAGATACATACAGTATTAACAACTAAAAACAGGAATACTAAATTATTTTTACAGAGGATAACCGGCTGTTTAAGGGTCCATAAAAACAGTGCTTCCCAGCCCAAGGAGCAACTCACTTATTTATTTATAGTTAGAAATGAAATTAAGTAATACAAAAAAAATGATTTTAGAAAATGTGGTATATCTCTATCAGTCAGCTGTATAACTTGTGTTGTGATTTAAACTGTGTGAACGAAACGGTTGGATAAAAGTATTATATAAATGTTGTCTAACATAATGGATAAATGGTTAAAATACATTAGAATAATCTCTGATCGGCTGAGAGGAAACCTCTGCGTTAGAGTTTCAAGAAGCGGTTTGGGTGTCCGCATTTTCAGTTTGAATTGTGTTTTTACTCCAAACAAAAGGGAAGAGTTACAGTTGGTCTGGTATCCATGCGACAAGTTATTGGTTCCCATGTATTTTGAAGTTCAAAAGGTGAAATGAATGGGTATTACGGGTATTACGGGTATCAGCCCCAGGTGAGATCAGGTTGCCGCAACAAACATTTAGTTAATGTGTTTTAAGTACAAAATGATGCATTTAAATGAAAGTATTAAGTAAAAATGGTTATGAGGGAAGATGTTGAAACACAAAACGGTTATGTTTATAAAAACCAAGCTTGACAATTGAAGCATTTGACCCTGTCACATACACAAACACATTTAGTTTTTGATAATAAACATGCTTGTTTTAATATGAAACATGTTCATGTAAAACAGGAGCATGAACAGACGGGTGTGTGAGTCTTCATCAGCGTTGAGCAAGCAAACCAATGACCGATTTTAAAGCAGAAAAGTGCTTCTAATGTTATTTTTGATTAATAATAGAAGGGATAATACATTAATTGTAACGACAGGCCATTCTTGAGAATGTTCTACCAACCATGTTTGATTTTCATACTTGCAGCTATCGGCGCGCGTTAGCAGGACAATAACATCTCAGCAGGCTTTTCCACACAGTTGCACACACACTGCCCTCCACTTGCATGTTTAACCTTTAACTGTCACGTAAAGGGGGAGGTGAAGGAGGAATAATGTGTCACATTAAACTACCTAATGAGCATTGGACCTTCAATAATCTTTATATTTTGATTTTTTTTTACAGTGCCCAGTTTTAAAGGGACACTCCTTTTTAAGAAATATAAGTAAATAAATAGGGAAAAATAATTCACAGTTTATAAAATAAGACTAGATACAAGAGCAAACTCAAAATGACAAAGCCTGCCGTACACATACAGTATTTACTGTAAACTACTAGTTCAGTATCAGTGAAGTGACCCAGTGGTGTGATTAGTAGCTGCAAAGTCAGCAGAGCCAAGCCCCGTTCCCACTCGACAAAAACCCACTTATACCCACTAACCTCTAGCTTTTGTCTTTAGAGGGGAAAGTTACAATTGTCATTCATTCTGGGACAAATGACTCTGCAGTATAGTTACAGGGATTTATCGGCTCCAGCGCCAACCAGCAGTGATGGAAACATGAGATCATGTCGGACGCGATAGATTTTGCCCCATTTCTGGCGCAATGCTATGTAACATCCATACATGCAATTAATATGCTCTCTTCAAAGCCCCCAGACTCCAACATGCATTTAAAAACCCTGCGTGTACATGCTACTTTTGGTGGGAAACGTATAAGTAATGTGATACCACCAAGTACGAATACTTGGTGTTTGTCTGTAATATACAAATATAATATAGCAAAGTATATACAATATGATGCTAAAATGTAGTTCAATTTTATTTATTTATATATATATAATTTTTTTTTAAACGATACTATAACACAATGTGATATACTATCCCTTAAGTTGTACACAACACCAGCTGTTTACCGTCTGACTGTCAGTAAACATGGTTTCAGTGCTGGGAAAAAGCAGGCTTGGACACACGAGGCGGAAAGCACAAAGTCCAGAGTCCTTGAGGAAAATGAAACAAATAAAGATATAAATAGGAATGCTATCACATTGCTAGTGTTTGTATAGTGGGTGTGTTTGTGTGTGTGTGTGTGTGTGTGTATATATATATATATATACACACACACAAAACACCATCCATTGTCCATATCTGTTTTAGTCTAAAAAAGGCAATTGAGCAATTCCCTTCTAAACTTGGCAGTGTGTTATGCTCCCTCCATTAAACTCATTGTATAAGCTCAAGGACAAACGGTTGAAAAATGTTTCTCCATGTTTGTATTCACAGAGAGGAAATGCCATCTGGGCTGAGGAAAATGACGGAGGAAAAATAAAAGGAGAACCATCCAGGGACTTTGCCAAAGTAAGAAGATTTAGTCGATGCATGTCAATGAAGAAAATGGCTTGTTGCTCATGTATTTATTATTATTTTTACTTGCAGCTATATGAACTAGACAATGACACACAACGGAAGGAGTTCCTTGATGAACTCTTCGTCTTTATGCAGAAACGAGGTAAGACTCAAAATAAAAGCCTTCAGGTTGTACAAATCCTTTTGTTTTTGTGAGGCGCTATGGGACATCTTTCTGGTATTTTGAGAAATTATAGCAAGTGAATGCAACAACAAACACTGTTTTTAATAATTTGTATACATATATACTTACATAACATACACTTTAAATTCTATATACAACTGATGGATTTAATTATTAATTTGTCATCAGAGTTTTGTCACTGTCTTAACTGACGTTTAAAGTAGTTGTGCATTTTGTCTAATGAAAACCAGTAAAATGCCAGTCAAAGAGAAGTAAAGGCAGCAGGACACTGTCTGCAATCTTTGTGTGCGAAGGTCACAATAATGGGGAAATGCCTGTGTGTCCGTGACATGTGTTCATCTTAAGCACAAATAAATCTTGTTTCTACAATTGCTTTTAGCCTCCTTGCTTAATTGGCTTTACTCCCAAGTCGGGATTGAGCTGTCAACCCTGTGATTGGCAGCCCCCCCCGCCCCCCCCGCCCCCCCACCCCACACGCACAAATCAATGCGGCAAACAGAGCTGCTGTGGAATTGTCCCCACCCCCATCCGTCTGAAATAAGCTCCATTAGAGAAGTCTAGGCAGATTATACATGCTAACCCATATTACCTAACATTAACCGTAGACCCTACGGTACGTATTTAGGGTGTATGTTGTTGGTTTCCTTTGTCCCCTTATCATATTTCATGCCAACTTCTCAGAAGTAGAATTCAAAGACGATAAACACATTTCACTTGATTTTTAAAGTGTCTCCTCCTCTCACTCGTTCAGGAACCCCTGTGAACCGCATCCCCATCATGGCTAAGCAGGTGCTGGACCTGTACAGGCTTTATAAGCTTGTGACGGAGAAGGGAGGCCTGGTGGAGGTTATTAACAAGAAGATCTGGAGGGAGATTACCAAAGGCCTCAACCTCCCCACATCCATCACCAGCGCAGCCTTCACTCTCCGCACGCAGTACGTGGCTCTATCATTTGTATCAGAAAAGCCCAAAAGCTGTTTCATTGACAGATGTTCTCTACAAGAACAATCGAAAGAATAAAATGTGCTCCATTATGAAGAAGTAGACAAATATTTTTGTTCAAATGGGAATTTAAAGTCTCTTTACATGGTTTGTAATATCCTGAAATGATTTAATTAATTATTTAACTTTGGGTCTAACATTTCTTTTTCAAATTATATATCTAATTTCTTTCAGTATTTCTATGCCATGTGTGGGCCTTTAGTAATGAATGAATTACAGAATTTGGTTTGTTATCACGTTAATAAATACCCATCTGTCTTCAATCTTATATGAGGGACATTGACACGGTTTTTTTCCATTATTATTTGCCATTGGGTTTGCTATACTGTTTTTTTGTGTCTTGAAGGCAGCTATGTAATTTACAAAATTATAAAAAATGACCGTTTTCTACAGAAAAATAACAAAATAATTACAAATGGTTTCTGAAAGTAAATCCACCAGCTTTGATATCTTTCTTTCGGATTAGTGCTCGTTTGTACCAGATCAATTGACAAATTATAATTTGTTTTGCAGATATATGAAGTACCTTTACCCGTTTGAGTGTGAGAAGAAGGGTCTGAGTTCTCCAGGAGAGCTGCAGGCTGCCATTGACAGTAATCGCAGAGAAGGTCGGCGTCCCAGCTACACCAACAGCTTATACCGCTACTCCCCCTCCCCGAGCTCCGCTTCACATGCCCTCCTCTCTTCACCCACCATGCAAACAACCCCCACCGGACACAACGGCCTGAATACATCCGCTAGCCCAAACCTGAAGAGAAACGCAGGTATGACATATTGTGTGCTGTAAGAAAACCGGTATCCCTGATTTTGTTTATTTTGTAAATCATCCATAAAAATCGTCTTAAAGTTGATACTTTTACCACCTCCTACTTGATTATTAAAGAATGTTTTAACTGTATACATTTTTTATGGTGAACCAGGCTCCACATTGAGCAGATGTTTTTTTTTTTTTTTTTATTAATACAGGTTTCATAGACGGGATCATATTTCAGACATTGTATGAACTGTCTTCCTTTGCTTTTTCTTTAAAATAATTTTCAGCGTTTCTTTCCCGATCAGATGAGATGTCAACCCCTATGTTACCCAGCCGGCTGCCCATGGCTCTGGCCCTGGGGCAGCAGCAGCAGCTGGCACCAGTGGTCACGCTGGAGCAGTTCAGAGATAGACTGGAGCGAGGAGCCGGAGGAGCTGCAGCCGACGGCCCAGAGAAGAAAATGATGCGGATGGCGGAGGAGCAGCAGCGCCTCATGCAGCAGGCCCTCCAGCAAAATCTCCTGGCCTTTGCGTCTCACTTCAACCCCATGAACCTCAAACTTAACAATGGACATGGTGAGTTGGGTTAGCTGTGCGATGATACATGTCCTGTCATCACTTAACATGATTTTTGGAAAATCCATACATTGGAGTATTTTCTTCTTCTCCCACAGAGAGCAAACAGGATTTGTCTCTGAGTATCTCCACGAATGGAGCAGCCAGTATCAGTGTATCTGTGGAGGTCAACGGCACCCTTTACTCGGGTGAGTAATTACATTTTAACAGGGTGTTGACTTTTTAAATTAAGAGAAAAGAATCAGCGAGGAAAAGTATTTGTATCAAATTTTTGTTGTTATAATTTAGTTTTATATAAATGTATTTATTTATATATATTTTCTGTTGTCTTTGCAGTCAATTTGAATGTACATTGCGAAACCATCGCTCGTTCTTTTGAGATGTGAGACTGCACTTCATACAATACATCTCACGGTAGTTAATAATAGAACCACGGTTTACTCTCATAGTGCTCGCTTTACAAGCATGTGTTGAGTATAAAGACTGAAAACAGCGAGGCCGTTTTGTATCTGCCAACAGAAGATACAAAATGTCCTGTAAAACTCAGTGAATAACATGTGGTATCTTGTTTGTTTTTAACAAACACACACAAGTAAAAAAGGGGGTTGTGTGCCAGACTATTTCATGGTCTGAAGCAATGACTTCCTTCTACAATGTGTTGTTTATACAGCGTTTAGGGACGCATTAAACAAGTTTGTCATTTGTTAATCAGTAGGAGTTTTTACCTTTCGACCGTGCGAGGCTAAAGGTTTCGATCCACTTCTATTCTGTATGCTAACCTAAGCTAGCCTGCAGGTTCTAGCTTCATGTGTTGTGCACAGACCCGGCATGAAGCAAATTAGCATATGTTCCAAAATGCTAAAAAGTTTCTTTATTGAAAATGCAGCTCTAAAGGCTTTATTCCTCTGAATATGAAGTACTTAATGAATTCAAATCCCCCCATGTACTTGACTTGATGTCTATTTGTTTTCACTTTATTCTTCTCTCTGATGTCTGTATTGCAGGAATGCTGTTCGCCCAGAAGTCCGCTGCTGCTGCTGCTGCAGCGTCTCAGAACGTAACTCAAGCAGGAACCAATGGTTTCAGTGCCATGTCCTCCTCACACAGCCCCTCCTCTTCATCTTCCTCCTCCTCCAAGGGACCACATTAAGCCTCACTGGTCTTTAAATCTGTCTGTAGCTCAATAATGAATTAATTAATACATTTGCAATATGCATACTTCTCTTGTCAGGCGATAACTATGTAAACTGTATTGCTGTTTGCTTGTACATCTCTACTTGTACTAGTTGACCTCCTGTTTGTTCACTCAAGCAGTGAAGCTCAGCCGTGACACGTGAGAACATTTTTCATTTGTTTTTTCATTTTGCTTTAAATGAGTCTTGTCAAGGAGACGTTGATATCTTACCTGTAAGGATTACACATTCACCATAATATAGATTCAGATCATAGTTACCTTTGTGCCTGTTAGAAGCTTTTTTGTTTTAAAATGTAGTGGCATTCATGTCTACAGGGCTTTACAAGGTTTGTTCAGAAGTGTCTATATAGCCTCGTTGCATTTATAGCAAATTATGGAATGGTTTTGTAGCAGCCTTTCTTCACAGTAGAGCAGTTTGGTTGCTAAAAGTGCAGCTAATGAAGACCAAAAAGCCTTAGCTCAATGTCATAGCTCCTGTCTATAACTATGTTTCTGAAGCCCTTTTGTATCCCTCTTAGTAAACATTTGAGTGAAAGCTCATACTTTATACTTTTCATAGCAACCTTCGGTGATTATGTACGCCGTCGGGTTCCTTATTAGAGAAATTTGCTCCAGGTTGGTTGGATTTATGTTTTGTATTCTGTTTCATTTAACTCTTATTTAATCATTTGGCTCGGCCTTAAACTTGCAGAATCTTTATTTCAAGTCTGCTTTGAATTGACAAGGGCAAAAAATTGTATGTCGGATGGAAGTGATTCAACATTTACCTCAATTGACTTCCCATGTTGGTAAGTTTCTCTGGAATTTATTCTGGATTCAGGAATGTCCTCTGGACTCATCATTGTTTAACTATCTCATTATATATTGCAGTGTTGTATTTGCATAAACACAGAGAATGTATCACTAATGACCTCAAGCTTTTGACAAGTGAACACTGAAACAGTTCTACCTCACTCTTCTTGAGAAATATGCAATACTTAATGCAGCATGTGTTGGTTAAGCCATCTGCTGAAATATACTATATGTGGACAATCAAGTAGACATATCAATCATGCAAACAAATGTCACTGTGAACTTTGACATGTGGTCATGAAGAATAAAACAATCTTGTGTGCTGTAGAAAGACTGTTCCTTCTTTTACACACAGTCAGTATCCCTCCTGTGAACCCCTCGGGGCTTTTGCCTTTATGAAGATATAAGTAGGATCATAATGTTTCAAAACAATTGTTCTCTTTATGTGGCATGCATCATGTTCATATATATTTTTTTAACGGTCTTTCTATAGTTATTTTTAGGCTTGAACAAATCCCTAATATGCAAGTAAACGTTTTATACAATGAGTGAATAACCGCAATATAAGGTTTACTTAATGGCTGTTCTTTTAAGATTTCAACTCTTGCATCTTCCTCAATGACTAAGTTCAAATTGTTTTGTCACACATTTGTGACCCAATTTCAAGAATGTACTATGTTCAAATGTATTTGTGACTTCACAAAACCTGGGTTACAAAGTGCTTCACGATTACAAATGAAAGAAATGTAACAGAAAAGAATAGAACACCAGTGCATTTATTCAGCATGGCTTATACTTAACTTGCATATTTTAATTTAAAAGGGGATTTAAGGGGAACATTTTTTGTTCAAAGGGACCGCCAAAACAAAATGAAAGTTTCTTCCAGCAGCTTTAATATCTTTAACCAAGAACCTGAACCTGTGAACAATTAAAAGATTAATCTCTGAAACAATTCCTGTTACTGGATTGTACTTAAATAATGCTCTTAACTGTGACATTGACAAAGCAAATTTGTAAATGTGTTTTTCACAATATGTATTGAGAGAGAGAGAGAGAGACCATATGGAGAGTTAATTCCTGAACTCTGCTCCAGACTATCTGACAGAGGTTATACTAATGGAGATAAGAGCTCATGCCTCATGAGGATGAGGGCGGGGCATGTGTTTCAGGATTTACCGGGGATAGTTATTCTATATTGATACAGCTGGATTGGCATCTGGAACACTGTTGTAGAAAGATGCTTCAGGCACAATTTAGAGGTATTATAAGATGATATCTCTGCCCACAGCCCCCCGCCCGCCAGGGAGAAATAATACCAGTCAAGTCCCTCTGTACTGGGACAAAGACTGGAATATACTCCATAAAAGTAGGGACGGCAGGATGCTTTTTTTCAACTTTGAACCAGGAAAGACACCTTCAGTTGCGAACCATTGCTTGACTATATGAGGAATCATATTTATAAAATCATGTAGTGTGCAAGTTTGGTTGCTCATTTTTGTATTCAAAGCTGAAGCGTGGGATTCTAACTATCCAAGATGTTTTAATGGGTGTTTTTGGGCCTTTGTGACTTTGCACTCCAAAACAATGGCTTTGATTGACTGAAGCAGAATCATGAGGGGATATAACTCCAGCACTGAAAGCCAGAATATGTTTTCATAAGTCCAGCGAATGATCTTCTCCACTGGGACCTCTGGGTTTTGAAATAGTCTCTGATAAAGCTTCAGCACGCTGTGGGCACCATGCCTTACCAGGATGAGGAGTACCCAGGTCAGCCTCTGTGGCAGTCTGTGCTGCTATTCTGCTGTAAGGGTATGATCGAGGGCATCATGATCATCCTCTTCTTCTGTCTTCTGGTGCAGGTCCTTTTCACCAAACAACTAGAAGGTAAGGTCTTAAAGGATAGTTTGGTGTTTTCTTTTGTCTAAAACAATACACACATGCACATACTTACATTAATAGTTGGTGCAATGTTTGTTTTCAATGTACATATGGGCATATGATTTAACAGTTGATATGAAACAATGGGTCTATGCTTTCAGGGAAATAAGGTACAATTCCTTATATTCTGTTTTATGTGATCAAGAGTAAACAGTTTCTAAATTGCTGCCATCTGATTGATCTTATTATTCTCTTTTATGTCTACAGTTCACCTCCAAATTCTTCTTCCGGTCGGCCTGATCGTCTTTCGTCTGAGTTTGTTCCTGGGATGTATTATCTGCTGTAGGAAAAGTCAGATTTGTGCAATGAAAGACAAAGATCCTGTGACATCAGCACCAGCTCCTGCTGAGCCTGTTTCCTTTGCCCAGAACCCGCCTCCCTCAGCAGCGACGACAGCATCCAGGCAGCAATACGAGGAGCTAGATGGCGACATAGTGGAGTACCCCTCCACCTTCATCAGCTCTGCCCCTTCGGAGAGTGAATTTGCCTCTCTGCCATTCTCTAAACGAGCTCGATCCGGGTCTGAACAGAAGGAGCAGCCAAAGTCTTATTTTTCCCTTCGCCGCCTCAGCACACCACCACTAACATCACCCTCTCTGCCTACATTTCCCAATATGGGTCTGTTGTCCAAAACATGTAAGGCTCTGCAGAGGTGCTGCATGGTGACGGGAGATAAAATATCTTATGATGAACACAGCAGGCTCACCAGCCCCAGTGCTGTCTCTCCTTCTATGCCTGAAGAACCAATCCCACTGGCTCTGCTGAGCTATAGCTCCAGTTCCAGTTGCCAAATGCAAATATCACCAAAACCCTGCCTCCATTTCACTATGGCCTTCTCTCCAGAGCAGCTAACCCTGGCAGTCACTGTCCTGCACCTCACTGGGATGCCCCACAGACTGGAGGATGTGTCTGTGCTGGGCAGTCTGCCACCTATGCACCCCTGTCCCATACTGGCATCTGCCCAGAGCAGCCTCAGTCCGGAGACCCACAGGCTAGTGCTGCTTTTGAAGGTGAGCTCTGTGAAGGAGCTCCAGAAGTGCATCCTGAGAATATCCGTATAAACGCGGGAGGTTCCCAGCGCGAGAGGCATCACGCTGGGTGAACTGGAGGTCGAATGTGGAGGAAGAGACTGGAGAGCAGAGCATCCATTTCACCTCACAAAAGAGCTTAACACAAACAAGTGGAAGATACAAAAGGTATCGGTGCATTGAATTCACATATGTGAGCCTGTGTTGACTTTATGTTTAACACACATTGAGGTATGGGCAGTTTAACCCGATGGGAGGCCCCAAGGCAACGATCTGCTGCTGGGCCTGTTTTGGTCCCTCCTTTGAGCACTTTTTTACGACTTCATTTTAAAAACCAGATGTGTGACCAGTTAGTTGGTAATCTGGTTGAAAGGTTACCAGTTGAAAATATCTGCTCAAACAAACACAAAGGGGAACACATGGAGATATCATTAGTTTTAAATGATTTTGCTTTTATTGTGTTGCAAATAGACAATGTGATGTCTGTGGTCAAGACAATTTAACTTTTCCCCCCCTTTGGTGATTTATGTGATTTCTGTACACTACAAGCCCCGTGCATCATTTCCGGCACATTGAGGTTTCCCTCTCTGCTCTTTGACTGCAGAGTTTGACATCACAGGATGCACTGATGTGTAAGGGGCTTAGCTGTCCTCCACAAATCTTCATCTTGCTTCAGTATCAGACTCTGGCCCATCGCATCAAAGCCACGGTCCTCAGAGCCGATAATTTAGCCAACCTCGTTCACACGTTGGCAGCAAGAGGTAAAACCAGCGTTTTATGTCACTTGAAATGAAAAGAATGTGTATTTGATGTGGAGATGCCATCAGGACATTATGTATAGAGGCATTATGCAAGCATGCGTGGGCTAAACCAAGTTTTGCCTTTCAGGGGCAGAGGTAAAGTAATTCCCTATGTTTGCTTTTAATGTTTAGGGGATTACATGATGTCTTACAGAACTCGAATGGAGCAGGAGATCATCCCTTTTTTAATGGCATTGTTGTTTAATCCCTCACTTTTCACAATCCTCAGGAAAATGTTCCAATCTCCTCTCGATCTCTGATCTGACAGATCTAATCTTTGTTTGCATTGGCCAGTCAAGGCATTACTTTTATTGCAAACAACATATCCTGTATAAAGAGCCATTAGATTTTACGCTATCTGTTTTGTATACATTATAGGATAATCTCTTTTTGTTTTATTTCAGATTCAGAAAGTATTTGTTTGTGCAAAGGGCATTTCTAGGGCAGGAGCAATATATGGAATTTAGCTTCATGTTTTACTTGATTATACTTTATCGTGTATTCACAATAGAAAATGTGTGGACACTAAAAACCTCTTTGCTTTCATTGGACAGAGTGCATAAACGTGTGTGTGTGTGTTATAGACCTATATATATACAGTTAGGTCCATAAATATTTGGACATTGACACATTTTTCATTATTTTGGCTCTGTACACCACAACAATGGAGTTGAAATGAAAAAATCAAGATGTGCTTTAAGTGCAGACTTTCAGCTTTAATTTGAGGGTATTTGCATCCAAATCAGGTGAACGGTGTAGGAATTACAACAAATTAAAATGTGGCCACCCTCTTTTTAAGGGACCAAAAGTAATTGGACAAATTAATATAATCATAAATCTAATTGTCACTTTTAATACTTTGTTGAAAATCCTTTGCAGTCAATGACAGCCTGAAGTCTGGATTCCATAGACATCACCAGACGCTGGGTTTCGTCCCTGGTGATGCTCTGCCAGGCCTCTACTGCAACCGTCTTCAGTTCCTGCTGGTTCTTGGGGCATTTTCCCTTCAGTTTTGTCTTCAGCAAGTGAAATGCATGCTCAATTGGATTCAGGTCAGGTGATTGACTTGGCCATTGCAGAACATTCCACTTCTTTGCCTTAAAAAACTCCTTGGTTGCTTTCGCAGTATGCTTCGGGTCATTGTCCATCTGCACTGTGAAGCGCCGTCCAATGAGTTCTGAAGCATTTGGCTGAATATGAGCAGATAATATTGCCCGAAACACTTCTGAATTCATCCTGCTACTTTTGTCAGCAGTCACATCATCAATAAATACGAGGGAACCAGTTCCATTGGCAGCCATACATGCCCACGCCATAACACTACCTCCACCATGCTTCACTGATGAGGTGGTATGCTTTGGATCATAAGCAGTTCCTTTCCTTCTCCATACTCTTCTCTTCCCATCATTCTGGTACAAGTTTATCTTCGTCTCATCTGTCCATAGGATGTTCTTCCAGAACTGTACAGGCTCTTTTAGATGTTTTTTGGCAAACTCTAATCTGGTCTTCCTGTTTTTGAGGCTCACCAATGGTTTACATCTTGTGGTGAACCCTCTGTATTTACTCTGAAGTCTTCACTTGATTTTCGACTTTGACACAGATACACCTACCTCCTGGAGAGTGTTCTTGATCTGGCCAACTGTTGTGAAGGGGTTTTTCTTCACCAGGGAAATGATTCTTCTGTCATCCACCACAGTTGTCTTCCGTGGTCTTCCAGGTCTTTTGGTGTTACTGAGCTCACCAGTGCGTTCTTTCTTCTTAAGAATGTACCAAACAGTTGATTTGGCCACACCTAATGTGTCTGCTATCTCTCTGATGGTTTTGTTTTGATTTTTCAGCCTAATGATGGCTTGCTTCACTGATAGTGACAGCTCTTTGGACTTAATATTGAAAGTTGACCGCAACAGATTCCAAACACAAATACCACACCTGAAATGAACCCAAGACCCTTTTATCTACTCCTTGTAAATGAAATATTGAGGGAATTACACACACCTGACCTTGAAACAGCTGATCAGCCAATTGTCCAATTACTTTTGGTCCCTTAAAAAGAGGGTGGCCACATTTGAATTTGTTGTAATTCCTACACCGTTCACCGGATTTGGATGTAAATACCCTCAAATTAAAGCTGAAGGTCTGAGCTTAAAGCACATCTTGATTTTTTCATTTCAACTCCATTGTTGTGGTGTACAGAGCCAAAATAATGAAAAATGTGTCAATGTCCAAATATTTATGGACCTAACTGTATATACCCAAATAAAGTGTTTGTGAGCTTGGCAGCTTTTAATACAGCCAGAAAAGAAAGATTTTACTTAAAACTAATAAAAGGGTATTTTTTGCTTTTTTATATGCCAACTGAAATCAATGAATTAAATACTTATGATCTTGTGATTATACAATATAATGTTGCCATTTATCGTTTCAAATGGAATTTACTCGTATTACAACAATGTGGGGAAACCTCTTTCAAGCTTGCATTTGAATTTTCATGTATACGGTTTTATTTTACATCAGTTTTGATCATGTTTGTATCCATGTGCACAGAATACCAGGTGGTGATCAATCTGCATCATCAAGGGGTTGTGATCAGCAGCAGACAAACTGAAGGAGGGTCCCGTACTGTGTGGAATACTTCTGTCCTTTTTGACCTGCCTCCAGGAGACATCAGTCAGCTGCCCCTCATGCTCGAGTTCATCATCGTGCAGGTAGGAAATGCTTTGGGAGCTTGCAGTCACAGCAAAAAATGCATTTATGTTGATAACTACATGTATTTGTAATGTAACCCTGCACATTTCACATTCCTGCACAAATTCAGGTCCTTTCAGAAGGTAAAGTTCTGGGTTGAGTCCTAATCGGAGCTGAGGGTGCAGCTGCAGGACGTGCTCACTGGAGGGACATGTGTGGTCTGAAGGTGGAGCAGGCACGCTGGCACACTGTACAACCAGAGGCCCGAAAAGATCCCACAGGTGTTCTGTGAAAACCAGATCATGACCAGTGGACCTGATATTATAGGTCACCTTTGCCATGAAGTGTACACTTTGTGTATCAAATTACATTTAGCTGACACTTTCATCCAAAGCGACCGCAGACACAGCAACGGTGAGCAATAGGGTGAAGTGTCTTTCTCAAGGACACAACCACACAGACTGGCTAAGCCGGGGTTTGAACCACTGATCTTCTGATTGAAAGTCAGACCTGCTAGACCCACAGTCACCCCCAAATGATGCGTTTATTGACGGATATGTGGGAACTCTTGACAATGGCCTTTATTCAATATGTTAATCCTACTATGTTAAGGTACTGTAAGTGCATAAAATGACCGTTGTAATGTAAGTTGTATTTGTGAAACAGAATTTATAAATGCATATTTTACAATTTTGGTGATCTTGTCATTCATTTGAACATGTAATACACACATGTACTTCAAATGCTAACATCACATAATGCTTGCAATACAATAGAAAGAGACATGTTTCTATTGTGATGTGAATGTTAGTATTTTGTCCACCGTGGCCTCTTAAATCTGGGATGAGCTGCTGTTTGACTTTTTTTTTCAACATGCTCATTGGATTTTGTTTTTTTCACTCACATATACTCTCATGTGCATCTTTATTGATTGCCATAATACATCATATATAACCATATGTCATATAAATAAACACACACTTTAGCAGAACGGAGCTTGGTGACTTATTAAAACTTGTATCGGAGGTAAAAGCATCCACCAAGTTTAAACTGTTGAAGTAAAGTTCTTACATCTCATTTGAGTAAAAGGTTATAAGGCACAATGTTGGCTGGTGCATCACTCTAATTACTGGTCTATTAATGTATTGCAGTATTGCAACTGTTGCCCAATGCAAGAACACATAATTTGTCCTTTCCCTCCTCTTCATCTTCATCAGGACTACTTATATCTACAAGCTCAGCCAGGAATATTCCATCAGGATAACAGGATGGTGATATTTTCTGCTGCAGGTCCATGTCAGCCGAACAGTGACGAGACGCGTCTGATAGTTTCTTTGCAGTAGGAGGGCAGTCCTTAATTGATTGCTTGCTCGTTAGTGTGGCTAAATCAGGAAAAAGGAGGGAAAATAAATATACAAAGATTAATGTTATAAAATGTCATATCAGTTTTGTTTTTTAACACATTCAGAAGTTAGAAGGCCACAAAAAGAAGAAGAGAAATGAATTAAGATCAGGGACTTATCCACCAATAAAGTATCTTGTTATCCACATGATTTAGTCCACATGGGTATTTGTGGATATGTCCCTGTCTGACACAAAGACATGACTCCCATAGTCTTCCCAAAAGCTCCAAACCAGAAACATGCACAGATCACAGCACAGGTCTACACTAGTGACTATTACACTGATTCATGTTTAATGTCACCTTGCAGCAGATTCTCATTTTTTGCCTTCAGTTTGCAGATTTTTGCACTCAAAGATGACATCTGGCAGAGAAGAGAACGGTTTCAAATCTCTCATTTCATCTTTATATTGTGTGATAAGACCTCTTTTACAGATGTATTCTCAAATTTTTAATGAATGCTTTTCGGAGTAGATTTTTGCAGCTAAAAAGAAAGCGCAAAAGAGGGCAAGATACTTTCAGTGTAAAGTGCAACTGGCTGTTTAACATTTAGACCTTGATCTTTGTTGCAACAGTCTGTAATATTTGCCATTCCTTTTTTTATCAGCACTAAATACCATGACGTGTTAACTTGTGAATGGCTTTGATAGAGTTTATCATGTTGTGTCTGGATGTTACTGACTCATTCTCATGTCTGATCTCATGCACAAGATGTGACTCTTTCCTATTCTCTTATCATCGAGTCAGATGTTCCAGCTGACCAGTTCACCCCTCAGCTTCAAATCTGATTATTTACAGAGTAGAAATAGTCATAATGTGAGATTATAGCTGAACTACGTTTTACATGCTGACACCCCACCCTGTGTGCTGTTTGCTCTTTAATTCCCAGCAGCGGGGATTAGTGCACACACCCGTGTGTGTAATGAAGGAATGTGCGGTAGGTCTACTAATTTTGTGATATAATCTGTGTGCTGTGATTATGCCATCAATGATATTAACTTGCATCCGTCGCAGTTGCTAATATGGGATTTATGAAACATTCAGACAGGCAATGATAGATGGTCTTTTGAGCGGTGTGGTGGCTGTAGGTTTTAAAGCTTATTTTGTTTATGGAGTTTCGACTTGGCAACCATTCCTCTCGTGTCATTTTAAGCCTTTACAACCTGTAGGCTCTGGTTGGGGAAGTTTTCCTCTGCATGAGCCTCTTCTTCCTGCTTTCCCTCCTCCCCTGTTGGCCAGTCACTGCCCTCCTCGTCCTCTTCAAACACCGGCATCAAACCGGAGCTCTGCTGCCAAATCCTCCTGTCCACTGGATTCTGAAGGGGGAAAAACAACAAGGTCTTTTTGCACATTGTTTTATCTCTAGTGATGTGTGTAGGAGCTGAGATGTTGCTTACCCTCACAACTTTAGATGTTTGGGACCAGTCTTGAGGTGAGGCGGCTCCAGTCTGACCTGCTGCGGATCTGTTGTGAGCCTCCTTTCCCTCTTGGCCCTTAAACAGACTCTTTAACTACAAACATGATAAGACACATGATGTATTCCTCTTGCAAGGCATTCACAACAGGTATAAAACCACTCTAGAAGCCCTACAGGACAATGCAGTATGAGGATGTAATGTTTACCTTTGTCCCCCTTTTAGTTTAACATGTTAGAATGCTGTGGTAAATGTTGCAGAATACAAATATTAACATCAAAATATGTTTTTAAAGTACATCAAAAGTAGAAGGTGTCATTATGCAGATTGGGACATTTCTGAATAATGTATGTTATATTATTCATAATTATTGATGCATTAATGTGTACATCACATAGTGCAGCTGCTAAATGTGTGGATTTTAATTGCTTTCTTTACTTCTGGGTAGTTTGTAAATTTCAGCAAAGTCTTGAACGTATCCTCATACAATGGTTTGTATGATATGATATCTTAGGAAAATAATTTCATAAGCAATCCATCAAATAGTTATTGTGATATTTCAGTCTGAACCAAAGTACATTACCATCTTTAGAGCCTGAAATCGTGTTGGTATCAAGCAGTATGTACCTGCTCAGTGACCATCCTCCTCTGCTGTTCTGTATCTACATTCATTTTATCCTTCCTGCCTTCAACAGATGGTTTCTCGTCTTTAACCTGTAGACGAGAAGTAATGTATCATGTTCATCACCACCAAAGGAAGCCATCTTTAGAGGCGTTGTTTTTATAAACTTTACCAAGTAAAGCTGCCCCTGTGCTTCCTCCTGCTGCAGCTGGTTTGTCCTCCTCCTGCTCTCTGAAAGAATGTGGAGGAAGACGTTTCAGAGCTGAGACAGTGAAATCAACACACTATCTTCAGCTGCTATTTTAAACCCGGGTCAAACCTTCCAGCTGGGCACTCAGTGACTCAGTGGTGGAGACATTTGCTTGGCCTCCATCATTTTGATCATCTTCAGAGGCCTTTTTCATGAGCGTTCATGGGAAACAGACACAATAAAGAAAGAGGAGATGTGCTGGTTAATCCCACATTGAGCACACAGGCATTATCACAGTTGGTTAAGCACAGATCTAGGATTGATTTGAGTCATGGATTGATAAGATTGCATGTTTGGGGTGTACCTTGAGAGCAGAAATCTTAAGTTGAGCCTCATTTTTTCCCATCTCTCTCAGCCTTTCTAGACGCTTCAAAGCCTCTTCCCTATAACAGTAACAATTAAAACCTGTCCACATTCACCCCTTAGTCTTTGAAACAAGTCATTCGTACATCTTTCAAAGAAAGCTTACCTTCCGCTCAGTTGCTCCTCTCTTTCTGCTAGTTTTTGCTTCAGTCTTTGAACTTCACTGCTTTGTATCCATACCTATTTACCATTAAGGTTAACTGTCAGTTCTACATACACAACATATTTTGTGTATTATTAAGGTCAAATTCAGTTCAGTGAGACAGCAACATCTTGTTACCTCAGGGGCTTTGTTTTGGCTGCCGTGGGAGTCTGATGGCAGCTCCCATAACAAAGAGGATTGTGATAAGCTGAGGAAGTGTACACGGTGAAGAGAAACATCACAGAATTTCATTTTGAGCATTTTGCTGATGGTGCATTTTGAAAATGAAAATCTCATCAAATTCCACTCACACTGTCTGTGTCTCTGTGTCCTCAGTTTGTACTGAGGCTTCACTGCCTACAAACACAAGGTCACAGCACATTAACACCCCCCTGTGGTTAAGAATAAGACACATGCTGTACTTAAAGAGTAATCTAGTTGAGAATACAGGTGCCACAGACTGCTAAGAAAGAAATGCATTTGCCTTTATCTTTATATCTGTGAAGCAGAGCTGGACTTCTGCTCTTCTCCAGCTCTCGTTTGCATGCATCAAGCTCAAACTTTAGGAGACAGTCTGATTCCTTCTGTTAAAAAGCAAATTGTTAAATTACCCTCTTTGCCAGATGTACATCCCCCGCTTGGAGTTGAAAGTAGATATTTTTTTAATCTAGACGCATCCAAATGAACTGATGTAGAATATAGTTATTTTCAAAGGATGGTCTTACTTCCTTCCTGGAGTTGTTCCTTTTGAGTTCCTCTAGCTCCTCTTGTGTGGACTGCAGTGTCAAAGCAACCTTTTGCCATTTCTCTGCCCAGTGTGAGGCCGCAGCTTTTAGTTCCTCGATGCTCTGGACTCTCACTGCATCTTGTTTCTGATGTTCTTCCTCTTGCAGCTGCAGCTTCTCCCTCTTCTCGAGGACCTCCGCCTCCAAACAGTGGCATCGATCCTGCAGTTTGTGTTTCTCTAATTCCAAAACTTCCACAGATTCCCTGGATAATTTTTTAGTTATCAGTAAAGACAAGGTAATTATACTCTATTATAATTCAGTTTTGTTTTACAAATATTGAAGGACAGTGCTTGTTCAACATCTCACCTAAGTTTGCAGCACTTTTCTTTCATCTTTTTTAACTCATCGTCACCTTCATTCATTTTACTCAATAGTTCTTCCTTTTCTCTGATCAGCTGAGATCGTTCTGCCTCCACAGCTGTGATCTGTTTGGAGCTGGTGACCCTCTCTGCCGTGGCCTCCTGTAGCTGAGACTGTGATGTTTTCAGTTCCTGCTTAATCATTTCCAGCTCACATGTCAGCTTTTCGTTTGCCTGGCGTAAAGACACAACAGGGATCATTTAACAAAGAATTCAGGAAAAAGTTACATTTTTAAAAGATGTCTATACGTTTTTAACCTCTCTGAGAGCCTTTTGATCTCCCTTCATCGTAACAGTTTTCTGATCCTGTTCGTTGTTATGAGGCTCAATGTCACAACCCTCTGAACCTTGTTTGGCCGTCTGCAGCTGTGACTCCAGGACCTGGGCCCTCTGGTTCAGAGCTGCTTTTTCCTATGCAAAGATAAGCTAGTGATGATGCAAATACGTTATTTGGATTTGAAGTCAAATATTGTAGTTTAATATTATCTAAGATACCTTGATCAAGTGATTTTTGTCAGACAAAGCCCCGGTCAACTTGGCCTTCAGTTCTTTCATATTATCCTCCAGCTTAAGCACTTGAGTCGACAAGATGGCTTTATCCTGAGAAGATTTAAATATTATTTAAACATGTTAAATGTACCTGTAGGAGAAGGCAACACTAAGTCAGAGACAGGAAACTGACCAGGCAAGCTTGACTGATCTTGTTGTTAGCTTCACTCAGCTGTTCTTGCACTTCAGAGTGATTCTGTCTTCTTTGATTCATCTCCTCTATTTGATTCAACAGCATCCTCTGTGTCTAAGTACACAATGCCAGAGCATTACGATGGAAGTATGAAACAAACAAAAAAATAGCAATACAACAGACAACTGCACTGCAACTTAGTGATGTTGTCGAAAGAGAATCAACAGTACATTTTAAGATTTCCAATACATATATTTAAACTGACCTCTGTAGAAGTCTGGAGTTTCTGGAGAGCCTGGTTTTGTTGTTCTTCGTGTGTCTTTGCCCTCGCCTCTGCATCTCTCAGAGCCTCTCTCAGCTTGCCCCGCTCTGTGTCAACCTTCTGCCTCTTCTGAATTTAAGTGTAAGAGCAGTGTTTGGCAAACAAATATGAAGAATAATACATTATTTAGAACATAGATCTATTTTCTTGAACACAATGGTTACACACCTGTCTATTAAAGTCTTCTTGACTCATTGGTAAGGTTGGTTGATCATTGCTTCCTCTCTCCAAAGTACACCTCATTTGCATGAGGTCCTTCTCCAGTTGTAGGACCCTTGTAAGGGAACTTTACACATGACTTTCAATCTTTTCTTAAGTGTATCAAATTCTCCGTTCCATGTCTTTTACTGCACTTACTTTTCATGAAACTCTCCACGTTGCCGGCCCTTTTCAAACTGAGATAATTTAGCTGCCTCCTTCTCCTGCTCAAGAGCACCCATTGTTTCTGACAGCTGTTGTAAAAAATAAAAAGATGCTGTGCTCAGATGAAACACTTATCTGATGATATAATTTGTTTACATATACATACCTTTTTCTTTAAACTTACCTTATGTTTCATGTCAAGCAGTTGTGCAGTAGTTATGTTGTAGTTCAGCTGTGAATTTCTGGTCCTCAGCCGGTCCAGCTGAGTGTCTAACCGCTCATGAGCATCCTGCAGCCATTGCACCACTCCTGCTTGTCTAAAGCTACTTTCACCTCGGGCAGCCCTTAATTCGGCCCCTGGAGATGGAGGAAAGGGTCGAGTAGCACCATCAGACGCCAGATGGGACAATGACTGCCACTTCCTCAGACTTGGGTCATTCTGTCTGAAGCCACCAGCGCTCCCAGATGTGCTGGAACACAGTCCGTTTATCAGTCAGAACTTCTTACACCATCCTGGTTTGAAAATTAATATAACTGTGACTCTGCCACTTAAAACCTCTATAAATCTCCCCCTCACCTCGTGCTGACATTGGACAGGAACCCTGTCCCAGAGACAGCTGCCATACCACACCATGCTGAGGTCTAAGAAAGAAAAAAACATCAAACATTTACACTTTGATCAACCTGTTCTACAAGAAAGAAATACCATATCTGGGTCTTACCTGAGCTGTAAAGCGTGATTTGGTGTCCCACATATCAAGGTCCGAGGTGGGGGAAAATGGACTTGAACTTCTGTATGAGGGTCTGAACATATTGAAGTGTCGTCTTAGATCTGAGTTATCTCTTCCCTTTGTATGGGAGAGGTTACAGTCCTCATCTGCCCACGTGTCAGCCCAAGCTTCAGGGAGAGGTTTTCACACAAAGGTGACAGCTTGAGGTGTTTGGCTATTCTTGGATCATGTGTCTTAATATTTCCACTGTTTGCTTGATGGTAAACCACTAGTTTTAACACTGCATGGTTATTACAAGGTGTTTGTGATCTACAGATGTATTTTCTCTTATAATACATTGGTTAATTATACTCTTTGCCACTTCTAAGTACAAGTATGTCTGAAGTGTATTGTCGAACTGTACCGTGGTGCAGAAATCCTCTCCTCTCCACACTCTGCTTGTAAGACTCACACAGTTTTGATTGCAAGCTTTACCATAGTAACCCATGTACGCAGGAGGCAGTGAGGTGGGTGTGTCATGTGCTAACACTCCTGGGATAGTCTCCACATGATCTCACTCAGTCTGGTGACATGATTGTTAAGAACATCTCACAAACAGTGAACATAACACTCATAGCTTAGCCTACATCTGATTAATCATTTATTACTGTGAATGTGCCTGGACTAATTATTAATTACTTTCAGGACACATAAATTTGGTTTTCAAAGGAAGGGAAAACAAGCATGTGATGAATTGTCAAATAGTACCGTGGCTATATACACATGTTAAAACTTTGCAGCTCTGTGTGAAATATTACATGCAACTGATTAAATCCAAAGATGTTTCTTTGCATGGGCCAGTCAGACCATTATTCAGCTCTATCTGTTAAGAATATTGCTCATCTCTATTAATGCTCAAATAGTCATATGAGTTACATGTGACTCAATATTTGAAAGTAAACAAAACAAAAGCGTAAGCGTTGATAATAAAATTAGTTTGGATAATAGAAAAGGTAGTAGTATTTCAGATTTCGCTAATTTTCATGTTGATAAAAAACTTCATCGCTGAGCTCTTATTCTGAAAAGTGCGTTATATCGGAAGCCGGAAGTAGTCATCTTATAGCTAGCAGTAGCATCTGTTAACCATTCAATAAGCTAAAAGCTAGCCGTTTAAAGGAGCTACGGTTTTCCTTTCAGCATTTCATTTGACATTTCCTTCATTATAGTTCTTGTGAAGTGTGATTCGCGTCAACTCCGATAAGGTACAACACTTTAACCCTTCGTCTTTAATCAAATACAGCGTTTGCGTCTTGGAATTAACGCTAGGTAACAGGCCGACGCTAATGCTAGTCAATTAGCATAACTTCGGTAGCACCACGCAAATGTTAGTTCTGACATCCTGCTGTCAGAAAGTTGTCTTATTGTTTTAACAGAAATCTGTGTGTGTCTTTTTTATTTTGTACAAAGCTTCCCTGACAAGAAACGATAAATCAAAACTTCTGTTCTTCAACGTTGTGCAGTCATGGCTGCGGATTGGTTGGGTAGTTTGGTGTCAATTAACTGTGGGCCAACACTGGGAGTCTATCAGGGAGAAGTGGTGTTTGTGGACCAGTCCAGCCAAACCATTGCTTTAAGGCAACCTTTCCATAATGGAGTCAAGTGCCCCGTTCCCGAGGTCACATTCAGGTAAAACTCGGCCACCAAGTGTTTTCTCTCTAGATGTTTTTCATGAAATTGGGCTGATTTAAAGTCATTGTTTCTTCCTGTTACAAAATATAGTATTCAACCCTTTTTTTCTTTTTCCTGCAGTGCCATTGACATAAAGGAACTCAAGATTTTAGATATCAGAAATGGCAATGTTAAGAACAGCTCTTTTGCAACTACAAAGGCAGGCAGTGCTCCAGTTACAGTGCCAAAGGGTGATCCCAAGCCTGTGGAGAAACTTAACTCACCTCAGCACTGCTCCAAAAGCTATGGAGAACGTCACCTGGACATACCTGGCCAGCCAAAAGCATTTCGTAGAAGACACAACTCCTGTAAGGCAATGCAGTACAGCTTGATCAGACGATATTATTGCTGATTGTTGTCGCGTTGACTACTGTGTTGAGTTACTGTGTATTTTTCCCATCAGGGTCATCCACTAGTCGAGGGGCAAACCAAGTGACACCGAAGAAGAATGGGGTGAAGAATGGTCAGATGAAGCAGAGAGACGACGAGTGTTTTGGGGATGCCACGGAAGACGGACTGGATGCAGACTTTGATTTTGAAGGAAACTTGGCTCTGTTTGACAAAGCAGCAGTTTTCTCAGAAATCGATGTGTCAGAACGCCGTAATGGTGCAAGGTCACGTGGGACTCCTCAAGACCAGACACCCACACGGTACCGTCATGATGAAAACATCCTGGAGACCAAACCTGTTGTGTACAGACAGATTACTGTACCACAGCCTGGAGCCAAAGAGTACTGCACCGGTAGGTTGTCTCACATTAATGAGCAAATGGTAGCAAGGGCAAATAATTTATAGTACACTATTTTTATTTCTATTTTTATATATATATATATATATATATATATATATATATATATATATATATATATATATATATATATGAGAGAGAGAGATTTCTACATTTTATTTTTTATTACATTTTTTTCCTTACAGATTCTGGGCTTGTTGTGCCCAGTATATCCTATGAACTACACCATCGTCTGTTGTCAGTCGCTGAGCGCCATGGTCTCTCACTGGAGCGAAGACTTGAGATGACTGGAGTGTGTGCAAGTCAGATGGCACTTACATTGCTGGGTGGGCCCAACAGGTAACCATGCAGCGATGGTTTGTAAGCACAGATGAGAACAGCCGTAGGTAAATGAAAAGCAACTTAGTTTATTTTTTATTTTTCTTCCAGATTCACTCCAAAAAATTTGCACCAGCGTCCCACAGTTGCTCTGCTGTGTGGGCCTCATGTTCAGGGTGCTCAGGGCATCAGCTGTGGTCGTCACTTGGCCAATCATGAAGTGGAGGTCATCTTGTTTATGCCCAACTTTGTCAAGATGCTGGACTCGGTCACCAGTGGGCTCACCCTCTTCAACAAAACTGGTGGAAAACAAGTGTCAAGTATCAAAGGTGGGCATATTTTTCTACATATAAATTTCGTTTTTTTTTAAATATTTTGCGCACTAGTTAAAGTTATGTTTTTTTCTCTGACTCCACAGACCTTCCAGACACTCCCGTGGACTTAATCATAAACTGCCTGGACTGCCATGAGAACACATTCCTGATGGATCAGCCTTGGTACCGAGCAGCTGCGGACTGGGCTAACCAGAACCGAGCGCCAGTTCTCAGCTTAGACCCTCCTGGTAGTGGAAAGGGACAGGCAGTCGAGGCCAAGTGGTCCCTCGCTCTCTGCCTCCCCCTCCCCCTGGCTGAGGGGGCCGGCAGGGTTTACCTGTGTGACATAGGTATTCCTCACCAGGTGTTCCAGGAAGTGGGAATCAAGTACATTTCTCCTTTTGGCTGCAAATTTGTCATCCCCTTGCATTCTGCATAATGATACGAGTGGTAAACATGACACCTCCATGACCACACACAAGGTTGTGGCGCCTTATATTCCAGAGTTCATCCATTTAAGTTTCTAACTCTTCAACATGTGAACCGGACAACTATTTTGTGCATTAGTTCTACAAGGAGTAAGCTCTATGGGTGGGATAGTAAAGAGTAAATGTGTCGACCATCAGAGGCTTCAGCCATCATGTAGATACCATTGTATTTACATGATACTAAAAGATATTTCTAAGATTGATTTTTTGGAAAGACGAAGTGTCAAAAATAATTCCACATAGTATTAAGTAGTTTTAGATTGAATAGGACTCTCTGACTTAACATTTATGAATGTAACTGTAATCTAACCTCATTCCAAAGTCATCTAGTGAATAAATGGAGGTCTATCATACAATACATGCAAAGGCGATGTTATTACATTAATCTGAATTAGATGACAGAAGTCCAACTTGTATTGGCGCTACTATTGCTAATGACTTATATTCTGTCATACTCGACAGCACTCTGTAACTGTCGTCTGATGTTTGGGATTGGGAATCCATTGAAGAAACTGGAATAATTGTCATTTGAGTAATTCTGTATTTTCATGGTTCATGTAAAATTAGGCGGTCTTGATAAGGGCTTTGATAGGATGACGCAGCATGTAAATCCTCAAACAATTTAGCTTTTTAGGGGGATAACAAGTTTGCTAACTAGATGTGATCATAAAGCTGAAGTCATGATGTGAGCCTATGCTCCACTAGCGTCTGTAAATCAATGCAATCTGTCATTAGTCACATGAAACGTTCGGCATCCATCGACAGCAGTTGTATGAAGTTAGATCTTTGTTAAACAAAAATAATTTTGTGAGCATAGGAAAAACTACAGATTCCATGTAAAAACTACAAGTGTGGATATGGATGGTAAGTTTATTCCCTATCCTTAAAATGTAAAGGGCTTATAGGAAATGGTGTTTGTTGAATGCCGCTAAAACGGGTGTATATATAGAACCGATATTAGATTATTTTTCAAAAAAACACATGAGGCGAGCCACACGACACTGACTGTTCCAAAGCTAGAGTTTTAGTTGTTTTATTAGTTATCAATGTCAATCAGAAAAGTTTTCTTGGGAACAAAATCTGGATGTTTCATTTTTGCTTTGGCTCTTTATTGTAACGGTTGAAGGACCATACCAGTGTGTATGCAAGTTTCAGTTCCTAATTACAAATCATTTGTTTAATTTCAATTTTTAATTTTTTCTATATTTTTCTATTGGTTTCCAATAACTACTGTGTAGTATTCAAAATGAATCCATCACAGTGAACATAAAGTCTACAGTAGTGAAATAATTGTGTGGTGATGTAGTTTAGTGGCATATTTTAAAAGTACACCGCGTTACACTAACGCAGAGGAATGTATACGTGACATTTTCTGCGATGGACTATTTTTCAGTGTCCTAGTAGATTTTCATGTTTTATGAAAAGAATAGAGGCCAATGGATGCTTGGAAGACATACACGTCTGCATTTATAAAACACATTATTATGGTTTGCAGTTGAGATATAAAATTGAAGTGATTTGTAATAAATGGCGGTATGGTCCTTTTAAGTTTCAAACAGCCTTGCCGTTTACATTTCAGTATTTCTTTTCTTTTATCAAAGTTGAGTTGTTTAACATAAGTGGAGTTTTATAATGCATAAATGCTCTATATTTGTAATGTGAATGTGTTTCTGGGCGAATCGTCTTGATCTAAACTCACAATGGTCAAGATGCAACTAACTGTACTGAGTACTCTCCTTGAACCAAATATATTGGGTTATTTTTTTGTTACGAGAAATCGCAAAACATTTCTTTTCATGAATTCCTCCTGATATAAGAGTGTGGCTGTTTGTGTTTGTGTATTTCTAAAGTATAGACTGTGAAATATAATGCATTAAGAGCTGCTTGATTTGTGCAGCCTCTCGTCCTTCACTGAGATGTTTGTGTCTCTAATGCCACATCTAGTTGACACTGAAAGTCAAACCCTTTGCTCGTTCTCTGACGTCTATGAAGTTTACTGGACCTGCTGATTGTGTACAGCAACATTGTATGATGTAATACTGTGGAGCTCACGTGCACTTAAGTTGCACAGGGTTCATACGCTAATTCAGTGAAAGGTACCTTCATGCACAAAGGGTTTGTCCTTTCTCCAACATTCCTCCGGCCTGATGTGCTATGTCTCATCTGTTGAGACAAGTCTGTCTTGGAAACATCAGCCAGCGTTACTGAATGGGATGAGTTTATACTGTCTTTATCCGCCAGGGGGCCATTAAACCACAGGTCTGATGGCTCTTCCTTTTTCTGTTGTAATGGCAGCTTTATGTACTATTTACTCTTACAAACGTGTATTTTTTTTCTACAAAATGTGATCATTCAGAAACCATGAGGTGATCTGGGGTGTTTGACGGAAAGGCATCTGTTCTTGAAGTGACTTTGTTTAATTAAACGCCGGTTACGCTTCTTGAGATGTAGTTTACATGTTGCAAATGCTCAGATCTGCACTGGTTGTTGAGGCCACGCGAGACTAGTTTGCAGGTCAGAATTAAACAGCCAGTGGGAGGTTGTGTCTAGACTGCACAACTGTTTCCTTATGGGAGCGAAGTTCACTGTATTGTGCAAAAATAAACTGTCATGTCTGCCGATCGAGACAATACAAAAAGACAAAAATAAAATAAAAAGTTCCCTTTTGCTTCTTCCTTGTGGTATTTTTATAACTATGGGTGATCAAATTACCTCACCCAAAGTTAATTCAGTGATCCATTTTTAACCAGACTGGTTTCTCATTAACGCGCATGTGCACTGCAAAATCAAGGTGGGGCAAAAAACTTGAATTTTTCAGCAGGGGAAAAGGAGTGCAGTCTGAAGTAGACTCAAAGTTCTCTGAATCGCATTTCATATCATCGCTGGGACGTTTAACCACTTGAGTTATCGCGTTTTTCTCTCACTCACTAGACTCTTTCTACAAAGGCACCGTCGAGACTGCAGCAAAACGTTTTTAGAAACGTTTTTCTTTTTTTTTAAATCATTTGAAGCGACTTTTCCAAGTGATGTTGACAGGAGACGCACCAACAACAGACTTGGCTGCTTTTATTGCGCTACTTTTGGACTGCTGAAGCTTTGGATCACCTGGCGCACGTTGCACTTCCTCATCGGGGAATTGATGTGTTTTTGCGCTTCGACATCAACTGTCAGTTAGTTATTTCGTGAATGGGAATTTGCCTTCTGTCGCTCAGAGGACGGGAGCAGAATCACCTGTTATTGCCTCAAACGTGTCGGTTTCTGCCTGCAAACGGGTAAGAGTTTATTTTAACATGCAGCCTCAGTTGTCTTGTTCACTTCCGTTGTCTTATTGTACAGTAACTGACACCTCTGAAGAAGTGTATCCGATCTTCGGGGTTTATGACCTTTGACAAGTAGGCCAACATAACAGTCAACTTATTTGATACAGTGAGTGTTGCTCAATGTGCTTGACAGTAAAACAAAAGCAGACTTTAGTAAATATGGGATTTCCTTATTTACGTCCTCCTTCAAACTTCTACAACTTCCTGTGCCTTTTGGGGTGCAGAAGCTGCACCATGCAGTTCTCAAAACTGCTCTGTAAAGTTAATGGTTTTGATGGTGATCATTGTATTCCACTGACTCAACATGATGCATCCGGACTGTTTCAGAGGCTGCAACAGTTTTAAGTAACTGTTACTGACGTTGCAAAACTGGCTGCAATTTCAGGAATGTGTAACTTACAGATGGGTTGTTATTAAATGGTTTACTATTGCTTTTTCCTCATTCAGTCTGTCCTCAGGAAACAATCAAAATGATTTAACAAGCCATGCATGCACTAAGTGCTAAACCGAAAAAGAAAAGTTCAATGGAACAAGTAGCTTGTTGTCAGAGGGAGGAACTGAGGACCTCGGGTCTGTTCAGGGCTGATGCCCCTCTCCGTCTCTGAAAAAGGCTGACGCAAGTCCGGTGCTGCTGCCATAGCCTTAGAGTTTCTTCCACAGAGGATTCTTCTTCAAGCAAAACTGTAACAAAACTGCAAAGAAGGATGCAGCTTATGAAACAAGCGCATGAAACCACAGCAGACTGCTACTCTGTCAGGCATGTCTGCATCAGCAGAGCAGCATTGCACTGCATGTTGTGCATAGCACCTCAGCAAGGAAGTGTCCGTTCACTGCTCAGGCAGGGCCTGCTTTGCCTTACATGGTGTGTTTTTTTTAAATCTGTTTATGTAGTAAAAGCATCAACTACCCAAAGTGACATAGGTGTTAAGGACTTCATTGTGTTGTTTAAACATTGGAAGGGAGCAAAATTCAAAGTTTACTGTAAGGCATGGATGGCAAATTAAGGGGGATTTTCCCCTAACTGACAATCATTGATTTTCTCTTCCTGTTAGTCTGAAGACAGCCTTGTTTTCCATAGTTAAGTTTAATATGTATCTATGATAATCAGGGCTCTATTTTGCGTGTTTACCATATCAGTATGCTTTAACGCCTTATTACTGAGCCTCACAGGCAAAACTGAGCGTCATTAAAGTGACACAATGACGGCTTGTGCTGCAGGGCCTACCACTGGACTCGTACTTCCTGTCTCACATCCTGCAGAGAGACCTCAGTTTCAGTGAGCAGTGCTGCTGCACCAAAGTCCAGCTGTTGTCTCAGAGCCAGAGGGGATTTCCTCCTCTGAGGTCCCTCAAGAACATCTGCAGGCTGTCAGAGCCAGCTGGGTGAACGGTTGGCATGCACTCTTTCTCTTTCTGTACATGTCTCACTGCTCGATGAGTTGGTTCGTATACCTGCCAGATGATAGCTTGGGGGACATGGACAAAAACATAATTGTTTCCTTCCCTCTGCACTTGGCCCTGCCGCCCTGCTGCTGTAATGGTGATGATAACAGGGCAGAAGCATCAAAGCAGTCGCAGAGCATCCTGAGACTGGAGGGTCAGGACGAGGGGCAGATTACCCAGCTACCCCTGCTGCAAATAGAAGAGAGGTGCAGGAGCACACAGGCAGACTCCAACTGAAGTAAAAGCAGAGCAGCACAATCAGTAAATTACACATAATGTGTCCTTTACACAAATAAATGGCCCCTGTGACTGATTTATTATTACATATTATATTATTAGATCGTTAATACTGGTGCATCAATGTGTAAGCAGCACTTTGCTTAAATTAAACCATCTGGTGATGTTTACAGGGCAAATATTTCTCTGGTGGAACTGTTAACAACTCATAGACATCTGAAATGTGACAAGAGGCCCCAAGTAGACAGTGCTTCTTTGTAAGGGGTCACGAGTGCTCAAGAAATGTGACCACTGATATAAAGTTTACCAATGCATTTTGTTATATGTTTTGTTGTATGGTCATCTCAAATATAACTAGCTGTCAGCTAAATGTAGTGGAATGAAAAGTGTAATATTTCCCTCTGAAATGTAGTGGAGTAAAAGTCTAAGTTGTAGAAGTAGCCTAACATGGAACAACTCAAGTAAAGTATAAGTACCTCAAAGGTCCACTTGAGCACAGAACCTGAGTAAAAGTGCTTTGTTGCTTTCCACAACTGAGAAATAGACTAAGATCTGTTACGCTTAGGGGTTAGATTTCAAAGACCAGCGCATGATGCTGTTTTTGAGTCACACATTTGCAGATCTGTCACAGGACCTCCAGCCTCCAGGGTTGCGTTTGCAACACCTTGCATGATCAGCATGTTCACCTCTACAGATAGACTGGGGAGTGGCAGATTTAAACTAGACCAAAGGAGATGTTTCTACATTCCTGTCTTGTCTTGCTTTGTGCGCTCAGGCTACCACTGATTTGTAGAGTTTAGACTATGACTTACTTGCTTAAAACAAGAGAGACGAGACACAATGCGGATCAACTGGTTTGGTTTTAACAATAGGATTTGTATGGATGCCAATGATATGTCAGATTAGACTGGAATAGATTAGCTTTGTTTGAAGTGATATGGAATTTCTATTTATTAGTGATTGTTAGACTTAGAGTGAGTGTGTGCTCTTTGTGCTCTTTCCTGACTTCATTCATGTTTAGTCTGTCACATAGTTTGCTGGTTTCCTGTTGCTAGCGTCTCCTAAAACAGACTATTTCTCACAATAGGGTGTACTAATTCAGTGGACCATTTTAAGGTATTTGTGTCATGAGATTATCTTTTATGCAATGTTTTAAAGATAATTTACGTGATGGTAAGAGACCAGCAGACACAAGTTGATTGTACTCACTGAATAAAATATGAAGTACAGTTCATATCTCCAGCCCTGCAGAACTGAATCATTGCTGCCCCTAAATGATGATGGACTTCCCGATGAGACAGGGGTCAGTAGAAACTCGACCGACTCACAACGACAGCCTTGTCCGCTTCCTAAAAAGAGCAAGCTGTGGTTCCATGTGGAGCTCTCTGGAAGTGGCAATGTGACACCATGACAGACTGAGTTCTGTCCCATTCAATCGGCTGCTGGTGGCCCGCCGCTGAGATGCATTCACTGTCCCAAAAGAGAGGAATTAAAAAGTGCCGTTGTGTGTCGGCCTTGGCCCCATTGATCCACACTTGGTGAGATCACTTTGCTCTTTCAACAAGGACTTTGACTTGACAGATTCTGCCAATTCAGTTTTCAGGACATAACAAGCATAATTCATAGAGATTTTATTCAGAATAATGGAGTTATATTGACTTATTAGCAGCATGGCTATAGAGAGATCCCTTGACTGCAGGTTGACATTTGGGATTCAGAGGGAAATGTCTCAACAACTGTTGGATGGATTACAATACAATTTGATCTCTGTTCAACATTGGTGATCCCCTCACATTTGAATTGTGATAGAAGAAGTGTTAAGATCGTTTACATTAGTAAAAGTGGACAAATATCAATAAAATGCACTGAAAGTATAAAAGTAAATATACTGACTATGCAACTGAAATATGCTCTGTCATTATAACATTATACTAATTTAAACTATTAGATTATTATTACTGATTATTTTGCTGGCTGTAGTACACGCTATTTTAGTCATTATGTATACTGTTGGCTGGTTATTGGCTTGATTTACATATAATGGACTAAAGAGCATACATTACCATACAATTTAAATTAAGGAAAGTACAAATAATAACCGAATTCTGTAAATGTAATTACTTACTTTCCACCACTGCTTTTTACGTCGCACAGTGGTTTCCAACACAAGATGATTAATGTTACAGGAGATAATCCAAAAATATCTCTTCTTTTTGTAACTTTTTTTTCTAAGAAATACTGGATACCTTTAGCCTACTAGTTCTCTAAATAATATGTAAACAAATAAAACTTGAGAGAGGAAAAATCTCTTTGGTTAAACTGCTCAGGACTTGTGTTGAGCGGTCACACGGCACGATTAGTTTGGCTTCCTTCACAATGAGCATTACAGCCTCAAAGCACCGCTAGCGGACTTTTTCTTTTCTCTTCCTGTCATGACTTTCTGTGCAGTGTGACAACGTGTAACGTAGAAAAGATGGGTCGGGGTGAGCAGATACAAAATGGGGGTGACCTTTATGGGTTGATGGGTGTGGGAAATGAGTCCAGATAGACAGCTGCAGCGCTCCATGGGGGACAACATCCGTCTCACCATGAGTGATGACAGTCCTGTTTGGGACGCATGAGAGTTTTTAGTCTAACATGTGTTGTGAAGAGGCTGGTCATAGAGCGTGTGACAACGCAGACATGCCAGATTATGTTTTTAATAGAAGAAAGATACTTTTTAAAGGAAAAGCTTAGAGATGGATATAAGGATATCATAGAAGTACACACACACACACACATACATACAGGAAGTTGACAGCATAGTAAATGACATGTCGGAGGATGTGACCTCATGTAAAGTGGCAGATGTATCAACGCCATGATTTTCCCTGAGGTCTGACCATTGAGCCCCACCTCTTCTCCAGGGGAACTAACACAAGGAGAGAGGAAGTGGGGTGTTGAGTGTGACTTAACCCCTAGGTCATCATTTCGTTACAACGTTGTTGTGCATGTATCATGGAAACAATGCTCGTGGGTGACTCAGGCCCGACGTTACAGTCACCAGTGGCTGCTTTATTGACGTAAAGAACCGCTGGGCTGGATGAGTCCCTCGGGCCTGGTCAGCGCTCACCACAAGTTTGCATTCCAGCGCTGTAGAGAGCTATCTTGATCCCTACAAGGGCCAGTCACTGGAGCTTAGCGCCAGTGTGAGTCCACTTTGGGTCAAAATGAACAGGTTTATCATATAGAATAAAAAGTAGGTCAAGTTTCATGCCTTTTATTCATTTGAATATTATTCCAAAACATACTTTATAGTATTTATTATCCATCAACACACTGCTTCGTCTTTATGTATTAACGCGTCATGGAAACAATCTACCCGAGTTGTGAAAGTGGGATTTTAAAAAAAAGACGTCTTAGTTCTGCTTTCTTTATCAGCAAGCTATTTTTACTGACACTGTCTGATCTGAGACTACTCATGCGTGTTCTGAGAATAGTTAAATCTTTTACTATGAATGAACATGCACACCCACACAGCAGAACTACAAATTTACTTTCTTCCTGATAATTAGTTTGTGATTAAGTGAATATCTTTTGAAGCAAGGGCATCAAACTGATTAAATTCTGTTTCCCTTTGTAGGTACTGTATGTGTGTGTGTATGTATGTGTGTGTGTGTCTATCAGCTCTAATGGTAGCAGCTAGAAAACATCACCTGTGAGAGGACTGAACCACCTCACCATGACAGAGGTCCAGGTAAGACAGGCCTCCAGAGTGCATGCTTGTCAAAAGTCGGACACACATCATGACATGTCCGATGAGTCATCTGTGAGACATTTGCTTACTAATTGGTGATCTGCCCATGTTCCCATAGGCTCCGTGGCCACAGGGCACAGAGTGTGTGGCCAGGTATAACTTCAAAGGCACATCAGAGCAGGACTTGCCCTTCAATAAAGGCGACGTGTTGACGATTATTATTGTAACAAAGGTAATGTTTCACTTGTGTTCCTATAACTATAGAGTTTTGCTCTCATGCTCTCATTTGCATGTCTGTAGATATGCAAACACATGGAAGGACTTTGCGGTTGTGTTTCATACTCCACATTCTTTTTAAATTTCTTCATTGAAACCATTTGTGACATTTTGCGTTTCAGGATCCAAACTGGTACAAAGCAAAGAATTCCGCTGGTCGCGAGGGAACAATCCCAGCCAACTATGTCCAGAAAAGAGAAGGAGTGAAATTTGGAGGGAAACTGAGTCTAATGCCGTGAGTACCCAGATTATCATGGTTTACTTAGTTTCTCTGCCCGATGTAATAACTTTCAAAGCAAACAGGATTAGGTTTATGTTTTTGCTGTCTATAATTCAAAAGTTGCCACTACACCAGCTCCGTGTAGCTTTTGCAGCTACGGCTCAAATAGCCAGACTTTGCCCTCTTCCTATGGCGGTGTGGTTGCTGAAGGCAGATGGGCTATTTGTCGCGGCAGTGACGCTGTAGTTATGTGAATGGGGACCACAGTTGGGTCGGGCTGTGTTTTAATTGCAGTGCACTTGTTTCTGTTTCCAGCTCAGCCTTGCTTGAACGTGCTGCGTAGTTTCCTGTTGTTTCTTTTCTATCGCCGACTGAAGTAATCTCAAAAATGTCCCTGTTTGTCCACGCAACTGTTGTGTGCAGGCATGAGAGCATGTCAATGAGTGACAGGTTTATTTATAGAGCCTTTAATCACACAACAACAACTCGTGGTAAAAACAACAAAGAAACATAATATCATGCATAAAATCACAAAATAAAGCCATTAGGAAGACATACATTAGCTACTCCGAGCCTCTTAGCCATCAATGACCCAAAATAATCCCTTATGTATATGTATATTTACAGACATACATCATTTTGTGGCAAATAATCCATTTTCCTGTACAGCAACACCTTATTGAAAACATAATACTAAAAGAACAGACAATGCCACCTGATCATTGGAAAATTGTTATCATAGGAAATGCTGTTGTCATTATTGTTGAATAATAATCACCAGTCATGAAGTTCTAATTCAGAGCTAAAAGGAAAACTATGTGCTGTTTTTTCAAACAGTCAGTTTGATATTGAAATGTAACTTTCTACAGAGCCCAATGCAAATTACTTTTCTGTGCATTCTGCATTCATAGAATGGGTCACAGTGAATATGCAAATTACCCTATTTCATACCTCTTTATCTTCATAACGATATTTGTTTTATTTGCAATTTGCATCAAAACAAAAAAAAGATGAACATATCTCAAAGGCTAATGGAAAATAATCAGCTTTTTACATGCTAATATTGTTCTGATTAATACCTCTTAAAACAGGCATCCCCTCCAGTGCCAGCAGAGTGTATACTTATATGCTTGTATTAAAAAGCATTGCTACAGAACTGTATTATACTGAGTAACTGTGTCATACTGAGTGGTGTTTCTCTAGCCTCATAATAAAAATAAGGTGGACAATGTACTAGAGTGTAGATGCAAAAATGACGAATAAATATAAACAAGCACTGCTCTTAAAGAGGTCAGCAAAAACTGAACAGTATAAACTTCACGAAGGGAGGGTTTATTGCAGGACTGTTGTATTAGACTGCAATAGATTTTGATATGTGTACCTAATAAACTAGCAACTTATTGTACCTGTAATATGCTTTGTACTGATTGATGCAAAGAGAAGGGAGTCTGCAGAGAGGATCCAAGTAGATTTCAGTCATTTGGTTTTAAAATGTCTTTCCTTTTGGATGCTCAGTGGTCTCTCTGGTTCTTCTGCTCTCAGATGGTTTCATGGGAAGATAACGCGGGATCAGGCAGAGCTGTTGCTTCACCCTCCTGAAACTGGCCTGTTCTTGGTGCGAGAGAGCACCAACTTTCCCGGCGACTACACCCTGTGTGTGAGCTGCGACGGCAAGGTGGAGCACTACCGCATCATCTACACCAACGGCAAGCTCAGTATAGATGACGAGGGGTACTTTGAAAACCTCATGCAGCTGGTTGAGGTAAGCCATTCCCACCTGGCTTTATTTTCTAATGTTTGCTCCGGTGCTATGCAGAGCTTTGGTCTACTGTATGTTTGTGCTACCTCAAAGACTACATACAGTTCCTGGAACAAATAATGAACAGGAAGTGTCGAAGAGGAAGAGTGAACTGTATGCTCATCGTGCAGAGTTCTAACCTCAAAAGGCACCAAGCTTTTTGCTCTTCAAATGACTCCTTTTCCGGATCAACATGCTTATTTTGAGCAGAAGCATCCGATATACTCTACAGAGTAGAGGAGTATGAGTCATTTTAGTCTGACCTATTTGAGAGGAAACCTGGTCAGTAGTCCATTATATATTTTGATAATTTGATTATACAGCCCTCTATTGGTCATTATGAATCACTGCTCACTGTTTTGCCTCTGAACTGTGGTGTTGTTTTTGTCTTATGAAGTTCTATTTGAGCTATGTGAGTGTTTGTGGTACAGTTATATGCTTAAATATTTCATAGATTTATGCCAGGTTTTGCATTTTTTGTAGCACTACACCAAAGATGCAGATGGCCTGTGCACCAGACTAATAAAGCCAAAAGTGGAGGAGGGGTCGGTGGCCGCTCAGGATGAGTTCTCCCGGGGTAAGATGCAGCCACATCGCTTTAGCCTTTTCGTTCATGCGAAGCCTGTTGTGTTATGTTGCGCTCTTTAAATGACCAACAGGTGGCTGGTCGATGAGCAGGAAGGACCTCAAGCTGCAGCAGGTTATTGGAAAAGGAGAGTTTGGAGGCAAGTAGCTTCAGGTTTACACTGCATAGTACAAATGACTCCATTTTATTTAATCGTTGACATGTGGTGGAGATCAGATATGCATTATGAACATTTAACACTAACAGGGAGTAAAGATGGAGCGTGACTGGTTTTACTTTAAAAAGTACATCGTGTCCACAAGTATAGGTACAAAATGAGCATTAACGTTAGGTTTTGATAAAAGTCAAGTAAAAACATAACCATGCAAACTTGCTTAAATAAATTAAATTCCAAGTCATTGACTTTTACCAATACAACCTTGCCTCATGCCCAATGTGATTTAAGAAGTTTTTCTCATTCATTTTGTTGGTTGTGTCCAGATGTCATGGTGGGAGACTATAGAGGGACCAAAGTGGCTGTGAAGTGCATAAAACATGATGCTACAGCGCAGGCCTTTATTGCCGAGGCTTCCGTCATGACGTGAGGAACATTTTATATTTTGTCACTTTTGTACTGTTTTCTTAGAATCATGAATAAACGGGTAACATTGCATGTCTGTGTGCTCCTCTCCTTCCAAAGGCAACTACGGCACGATAACCTGGTGCAGCTGCTGGGAGTGATTGTAGAGGAGAACGGGAGTCTGTTTATAGTTACTGAGTACATGGCCAAGGTGGGTGGCAGGCTGCCTGATACATTTGCTAACATCTTTAGTACTTTTATAAAGTTGTCACATGTCTGTTTTGTTTGTCTTCAGGGCTGTTTGGTTGACTACTTGCGCTCCAGAGGCCGGACAGTACTTGGTGGAGATGCTCTCCTTAATTTTGCACTGTGCGTATAACTGCAGTTTTTTACCAATTATACTGTATTCCAGGTAGACTGTAGATTGTTTGATATGTGTTCCTGTGAAAAACTGAATGTGTTTTTACAATAAACTTGTTGTTTACCTCCTCCGCCTACCTCACAAACAGATCAATATGGTCAAATAAAGGGGACAAGAACAACTGTTCTCTGTTTCATGCAATTCCATGCTTTAGCATTTGTTGATGGTCAGAAGTGTAAAGGCCAGCAATGCACCAGTAAAGGAGGAGAAACAAATCATTGAAAGCAAATGTTTATAGTTGGAGATGCATACAACATACTTAAGTCGAGAAACACTGACTGTAAACTAAGCTATGTTTATTTGGTACTCTTTAGATTGTCCATGTTTAATTGGATTATTAGGAAAGATTGAGAGTGTAAAGCGAAAACTCCTTCGGGTTTTGAACTTTCGATTTCTTGTATGTTTACAGAGATGTCTGTGAAGCCATGGAGTACCTGGAAATAAATAACTTTATCCACCGAGACTTAGCAGCCCGCAATGTTCTCGTATCAGAAGACAACATGGCCAAAGTCAGTGACTTCGGCCTGACCAAGGAGGCCTCTTCCTCTCAGGACACTGCTAAGCTGCCTGTGAAGTGGACATCGCCAGAGGCCCTCAGGGAAAAGGTAAACTATTGTTCACAAGGACTGTTGCCATGTTGAGTAGTGTGCTTTGCCATGTGTAGCTCCCACTCACTGAAATAAACTCTTGTGGGGTTTTTTCTCTTCATCAATAGAAATTTTCCACCAAATCAGATGTTTGGAGCTACGGTATTTTGCTTTGGGAGATTTACTCTTTTGGCCGAGTGCCTTACCCGAGAATTGTAAGTATTATTATATTTTTGTAAGGAGACTTACTGAACATAGTATTAGGGTTTTGATTTAAGAAGGAGATTAATCAGCAATGCATTTAGTCTAGATTTGATCCTCTTGCTGTAAGACTTACTACATGCTCAAGGGTACAAGACTTTTATAGAACTTAATGCACAATATGTATACCACCTAAAAATATTTTCTTTGAAAAAAACCCACTATAAACTACATTCCTTTTCATAAAAATGTGAAAATCCCAAAATGGTCATTTTTGTATATAAGAAGTACTGCATGTACTTTGTTCCTTAATGTGTTCCTGTATTTTTAACCAGACACATTATTCACCTCAAATAGACCTCCATGTGATACAGAATACACAGAACTCACTGTTTTTTGAAAAGTAAGTTATGTTTGCTGTCAACACGTCTGTCTACCAACAACTTTTTCCATTCTGTAGCCATTAAAAGACGTCGTGCCTCGAGTGGAGAAGGGTTATAAAATGGACTGTCCAGAAGGCTGTCCTGAAGTGGTGTATAACATCATGAAACAGTGCTGGAACCTGGATCCTGCTGCCCGACCAAGCTTTCAAATGTTGAAGGAGTGGCTACAACACATCAGCCAAGGGATGATAAAAAAAGAATGAGACATCTCACAGAACAGACACAAAACGTGACTATCTTCTTCTTTCATTTTGACCACATGGACAATTACATAAGAGGAAAAAAAACATTTCAAAAGACTGCTCTTCCAAAGTTTGCTTTCACACATTGTCCATGAACTGTCAACATTATGCTTCTTAGCATTATCCCTCACCTCTGGTTGTTTAAACTGCAGTGAGTCTTTCTCTTTCCGTAGAACACACCGCTGCCTCCCAGCCGCAGTGCCTTGACCTTTTTAAAAAACATTTCAAGTCTTTTATGTTGATATCCTTGCCAATTTTGGTCGCATCGTTACATTTCATGAACTCGTAGAGTAGACCGTAACATAATTTGACCAAGTTAACCAAATCGATGGTATCCGTTTAAACAGGAAAGACGCTCCAAACGTAGGAATACAGTTGTGATACATCATTTCATTATTTTTTTTACAGCTTCCAGGTACACGTTTTTGCATGAATGTTGTTTTGAATTATTTTGTTAAAAAGACTAAGTTAAAATAACTTTGATTATGCAGCTTCATTTTTTTTATTGTCATATGATTGTGTTTGGATCCCTCTTTAAGTCAAAAAAGGATGCACAAGTTTTCACCTTTACTACTGATATAATAACAGCTCAGTCACGTGGACATCATTCCAATGTACAGAAGTTTCCCTCCAAACATCAACAAATGTTTCGACTTTCTGTATTTTGTATGTAATGAGAAACAGAGTGTTAATAATTTTATTGCGCTGCATTTTCAACAATAAAAAATAAGAAAACATTTTGAAAATTGTTTTACAATATCGACTATTTTTAGAATTCTTCCTCATCAATTTTGAGTTATTTATACTTAACGGTGTTTTGTTAATTTCTACTTCCACCACTGATATAATATGGACAATGATATATGTGTGTTTTGCATAAAAGGTTTTGCAAAGAACCATTTAAAAAAAAATGTAGTAAGTGGAAATACCAATATTTAAAGTTTTACTCACATGGCACCTTTCTTTCAGCATTGCAACACATTCATTTATTTACTTATTTTATGAACGTTATTTCTGTTATTCAGTGCAGTTTACCAACAAGGAGCTTTTTTAATTAAGGACAGTGAGATGGGGATGGTGGTCAAATGTTATTTTCAATTTTCTTCCAAATACACAGGAAACCTAATTACGTATGTGCATTTGTCTTGTTCAGTGTGATGTCATGCGTCTCAGTGTTATATATGTGCTCACTTTTCTTGTGCTTCTATGTGAATTGGTTTTATACGTTACTGTTTGTTTATCGATGCATCTTAATTGCAGTATGTTATTTGACATTTTTTTATTTTAGGCTGCCTTCAAACAATTTTACATTACATTACATTACATTACATTTCATTTAGCTGACGCTTTTATCCAAAGCGACTTACAATAAGTGCATTCTACCGTTTACAACAAGAATCAGAACAAGAATCACGAAGGTACAATTTCGACAAAAAGTTCAACTACAAAGTGCTATCAGTAAGAGCCGTTTCAGTGCTACTAAAGTGCTACTTCCTTTATTCAAGGTATAGTCGGAAAAGATGTGTTTTTAGTTTGCGACGGAAGATGTAGAGAGCCAACAATTTGGCTGGGGAAAACATGATGAAAATTAGCCTAACTGGCTATCTCTGGCTCAGTTACAGTTATAGATAGATAGATAGATAGATAGATAGATAGATACTTTATTCATCCCCAAGTGGAAATTAGTTTGTGGCAGCAACAAGCAAAGTTACATAGAAGACACAAACATATAAGGTTTTTAGAAATACTCAATATATACACCAAAACAGCAGAGTGTATTCATTTAAGAAAATTAAACAATAAAGAAAGAAACAAATATGCAAACAAATACAAGTATATGAAGTTTATAGAAGTATATAGAGTGAAATAGAAGTATGTACAGTGACTACCTAAACAACAAAAGTGGTGCTAGGGCTATTGATACTTGATACTTGCTATTGGTTGTTTGGTGTGCATTGTCCCTGCTATATAATACAATAAAAGAATAAAATAAAAGAACATAAACACAACCTATTGATTGTTTCTTAATCAGATATGTTCTTAAATGGGAATTTAACAATAAAGATAAGAACATTTAAAATAAATAAATAATCACAAGCGGAACCTTGACAAAGTAATTCCACTGCACAAAGGGGGCGTTATTTCTGTGTCGCACCCTGTGGTGCGACAGGAAAATGTAGCCTGAAAACAGAGGCGAGTTGACAGAACAACTCGGGGCTCGCGGAGTAATCCAGGCTTTGTTCAAATTCGTGATGGAGAATGAAGCGGATGTTTTTTATCGGGAGCTGCCAAAAGTGGTAAGTCACAAAGTAGTGTTATATCTTTGGAAGAGAAAGGGAGTCGGAGGAGTTTGAAGACGGTAACGTTAACATGTGTTGTAGTTACATTACATCTAGCGAGCGAGGTGCTAACGTCAGCGTTTTCAACTGTCACCAGGAGCTTCACGCGCACCTCAATGGCTCCGTCAGCTTCCACACCATCGAGAAACTCATCAGCCGAAAACCGCATCTCAACATCGAGCACGGCATGACGGCCATCGGCAAAGGCCAGCGGAGGACACTGGACGAGTGAGTGCAACTTAAATGAAAAGTGTAATACGAGTGTTATTGACGAATTCATCAATTGGCGTAATTCGTCGTTATATCATTCGTTTAAAAAGAGGGAAAAAAAGAAGTATAGAGTATAGAAACCATACAGTTGGAATTAGAGGCATTTGTTTCTTTGTATCCAGTGGTAAATACATACAGTGTGTTCATGCTGACAATAGTAAACTGACAATGGAAAGAGAGTCTTTGTTCAACGGGTTAACGTCAACATGGCGAGCATGTCCGCAGGTGTTTTCAGGTCTTCAAGGTCGTCCATCAGCTGGTGGACACAGAGGAGGACATCCTAATGGTGAGTTGGTCTGTCAAAATAAAATAGTTGTTTTCTTTTGCCCAGAATATGAGTGACAGATGTTTTTTTTTCCTTTCTTCCCAGGTGGCGACAGATGTTATCAGGGAGTTTGCGGCTGATGGTGTCAAATATTTAGAGCTGAGGAGTACCCCAAGGGATGAGAAAAAAACAGGTGACGATGTCAACACGATGAAGTGATTTACTGTCAGGGCTGTTTTATCAAATTATTAGGTTTACAAGTTGTATTGTGTTTTTCCTATAGGCTTGACAAAAAAGAGATATATTGAAACGGTCATCAAAGCCATCACACAGTGTAAAAGTGAGGGACTGGACATTGATGTCAGGTAGGAGAAGCCTGTGTAATTTCAATTTTCAACAAGTCCAAAAATGTATTTTGTGTGTGTGAGACATGGCAGTGGTCGACACACACCCGTCACCATCATTCACTCGGGATAAGACCACCAGTGACCACAGTAGTGCACAATTTTGAATGCGTCCATTTGTCTTCAAGGTTTTTGGTGGCAATTGATCGTAGGAATGGGGCTGAAGTTGCCATGGAGACAGTGAAGCTTGCTGAGGAGTTCATGCTGTCAACCGACGGTTTGGTGTTGGGACTTGACCTCAGTGGAGATCCAACGGTCAGCCAATACTGCATAACATATGCATCATCACAGCTTAAAAACAACAGTCTATCTTTCTGCCTTTTACAGATGGATGGTTGATGTATTTCTCATACAGATTAAAATTATAGTTTTACTCCTTATATTACACATCATGAGAGTTAAAACACCCACTAGTTTGGTAGCAGTTAGACAAGCTGTAATTATTATAATTGTTTTAATAATTCATGTCATTCACAAGAGGGCTTTACCTTATGATACTTTGAAGTACAATGTACTATCAATGTTTCTATGCATAATGAAAATAAAATGCATCAAAAGCACAACAATACTTAATTAATCTCTCACCAAAGGTGTTTAATTTGTCCATCCTGCAATACAATTTTCTTAGGTTTTATGAAATGGCGCTGCCTTTTTTTAGTGTGGTGGATTAGTGCCAAAAAAGTATGACTTGGTGTTTCTATGTGTTTAGAGTTGTGGGTGTTTTCCTCAAACAGATCACAACAGTGAAATTGGGCTTTTTGAAAGCTGCTTTGCTGTTTGAAAATGCCATATTTGACAACCTGAATATCACAAATGAAGTGCAATTGATATTTATTTTAATATATATTTTATCAAGGATTTTGTTTTTCCACCAACTGCATCTGGATTTTGTCCCAATACTTCCTAGTAATTAATGTAATTTCCATCTTAAGGTTGGCCATGGCAAAGATCTACTTCCTGCTCTGCAGAGGGCCAAGGACTGTGGACTGAAGTTGTCACTGCACCTCTCAGAAGTATGACCTTAATGTTATTTAATATCTGTAGTGACGATATCTGTGAGTGATCTGACATGACAACAAAAAACTGTTGCAGGTCCCGTCACAGCTGGAGGAGTCAGATCTGCTGTTGGATCTTCCTCCAGACAGGATCGGCCACGGCACCTTCTTGCATCCTGAAATGGGTGGATCTCAAAGTCTTGTTGACAAAGTGGTGGCAAACAACATACCGCTGGGTAAGAGTGAGATGACTTTATTATTTGTGTGTGTGTGTGTGTGTGTGTGTGCGCGCGCAGTAAGCTGACCAGGTCTTTCTCTTGCAGAGCTTTGCCTGACATCAAACGTCAAAGGACAAACTGTACCGTGTTACTCTGAACATCATTTCAAGTACTGGTACCAGATGGGGCATCCGAGTGTGATTTGTGTAAGTTTCCTTTATTACACCTCAGTCTATGATTGGTTACCTTCCTTTGACATGTATAAAACGCTTTTCACCGCATAATCCAAAGATGCCATAGCATTACTTTGCTATCACATTTTTATGACAAACAATAATATGCCTTTTTTATTTACTTTTCTATGACATACTATTACTGTGAATTTGTATGGCTTAATTAAGCTTTATTTTTGACATACTATATTAGATTTGTATGACATTGTACTATGACTTTGACATAAGAGGAATTTGTATGGCAGTGTTTTTTAATGGCGTAATACTGATACTGATGTTTTTTCTGGTTTTCCAACATACTAGATTTTTAGACCTTTTCAGCATACTATAGTATAACTTTATTTGCCTTGTGTTGTGTATGGCTTTCTTGTGACAATATATAATAGGTCTTTAATAGGCTTACTATCCTTTTACTTATTTATGGGATATCATACTACAATGGTTTGATATGACTACAACATATTGACTTTTTATGACTTACTTTCCTTTAAACATGCTGGCTTTCTAATTAGACAGGTTTTTATTACATCAGGGGTTCTCAAAGTTTGAATGACTGAGATGACACGTAATGGTTGAAGTTAACATGAATAATGATTTATTCTTTGTCACATTACAGACTGATGATAAGGGAGTCTTCAGTACAGACTTGTCTCAAGAATATCAGCTGGCAGCTTCTACATTTGGGCTCAGTCGTGAAGCTGTATGGAACCTCTCCCAGAAGGCCATCGACTGTATTTTTGCACCCGACAGCGTGAAACAGCAGCTCAGACAGAAGTGGGATGCCATCAAGCCTCAGGTCTTCAAGTGATCCTCTCAGTGGAATCTATAGCCAATATACCTCAAAGCTCAGTTTGAAAGACATTTTTACCAGAAAATGTTTGTAATAAAAGTAAATTAGATTTATTTAGTACAACAAGTGTAAGTGTGTTATTTTCTAATATACAGAGTATGTGCAACGTTGCACACATCATAAATCAAAGCAACAAACTTGTCATGACATACTGTAGAAATGCAGATGTATCTGGCGAGAATGTAAAAAAAAAAAAAAGCTAAGAATAAAAACACGATTTCAACAGTCATCCAGTCTTTGGGTGCTCTCCAAATTACAGATCATGCTGATGCTGCTTCGTGTCCTCACACAGGCTCATCAACGCAGCTGTGTTTAGAGTCACGGCATCTTCCCAAATTTGCCACGCTTGTCCTTGCTCTTCTTGAATTTGCTGTGCTGCATTTCCTTCTTTTGCATTTTCCCGTGCTCAGGAGCCCCATTGTTTGCTTTGGCGTTTCCCCCATCCAACTTCCTCTTCTTGTCACTGTTGGGAGTGGGAGATCGTTACAAACATGTTTTTACAGCAAACACACTTTTTAAAACCAAAGATCCAGAACAACACTGTACCTCTTGATGCTAATGATTGCGGCGTTTCCTGCTTTCTTCAACACCTGGTCCCATTCCTCATCATCTCCACGGATCTTGTACCTGTGAATACAAAGGGAATCATTAGAACTGCAGTAAATATTTTAAAGTCATAGTGCTTCAAATAAATAACCTCATACTCACTCTTCCATGTCCATTTCCTTCACTTTCTCTACGTCCTGCTTGTGTTTCTCATCAAACTCCTTAGCGGCTTCATTCTGTTAGTAAAAGATTCATCCTCACATGAGAAGTTGAAAACAACGAACGATTTTGATGGTCAATGTATTGATCACCACATACCAGATCATCAGTAAGGCTTCCGACAGTCGGCTCCATGGAAACGTCTTTCGTGGTCGCCATCTGCGCCTCGATGGCTTTTTCTTGGACACTGGTGAAGATCTAATGTAGAAAACACATTCAAAGTATTAATGTAGTTGCAATATTTTTTAAAGTCAGCTTTATGGGATCTTCTTAATGTCTTTCAATGGATTTTGAACTTACTTGAACAAACTTCCGGATTAGACGGTTGAAGAGTCCCATGAGCTGCGAGCTTGGGAGTTCAATTTCCTTTTCCAGCTGATCTACCGATTTGTGCTGTAACCCTATACCCAGCAGTAAAGCCTAGGGAGAAAGAAAAAAAAAAAAGGAAAATCAACAACTATTGCCCGAAAACTGTATTCATGACAAGGAAATCAACATAACCAACGGAGGAACTTACACACTGTGCGGCTGAGAGAGAGACGTCGCCGAGCTGCTTGAGGAAAAAGATGCGAGCCACTGTGGGGATCAGGTCCATGATGAGGTGGTAGTCCACCATGCTCCTCGAATACAGTTCCAGGCGTTTGAGGTCGTAAGGGCTGAAATGGGATGCCAGCTCAGCGCTAGTCAGAACTGTGAAGGTCAAAGAGAAGTTAGATGAGGCCTGCGAGACGCAGAGGAACTCTGGTCCGGTTCGTTAGAAGAGTCTTACTGCTCGTCTCCTCCTTGGACTTCCTGTTCTGCAGGATGCTGAGTGACAGGCTCGGATGGAAGCGGCTGAACTGGTAGGACAGGAGAGACAGGAAGCGCCGACGGAAATCTAAAGAAAACCAAACCTGTTCAGTCCAACTTCAAGAAGTTTAAACAAACCAGAGCTCCAGAAGTTGGGATGGTGCAGGAAAAGTTGTGGAATTTCACCTTTCCAGAAGGCGGACAGCCACTGGCTCTGCTCTGCGCCTTCATCTGTGTTCAGCTCCTTTAGCATCACACATGAGTGCTCTCCAGTGAGGTCATTCTACAGACAACCACACACACACCAATAAGTACAGCATGTAACAGCCCAATGTGCATAAACATACTGGAACTTGTATTTTATACTCACAGGGGTTTGTCTTAAGTAGACTGGAGTATAACCCGCTTTCCTCCAGAACCTGTCAGGTTGCAAACATATTTGACATTTCTAAATCTGCAGAAATATCAAGAACCCCTTCCCCTTCTCCATATTCAATGAAACTCACTTGAGTAGCTGTTTAGTAAGTCCAAAAGAAACTCCTAGATAGTCCAGTCTCTCAGCTCTCCTCTCACTCAGCTTCAGCAGCAGAGGAGGGAGCTCCTTCCGTGGAGTGATCACCTCCTCCAGCAGACTGACAGCCTGGACCAGAGACGACAAGGCCAATGTTTAGTCTAATCTCTAAATTGTGTAACTCAAGTTACACTTCATGTAAGGAAATGGTGTCTTTGAAATATAGATGAATTCATTTAGTTGTATTACCTCACTGCTGACGGACGTGATCTCATTGGGATTTGAGCCTGTGCTCTCATCCATGGTGGGGAACTTGCCCTCATAGTACATCTGCAGCATTTGGAGAGCTCTGGAGCCGTAGCCCATCTAGTGGACAGGTTGAAAACCAGTTACATTCAGTACATCCTGATCCATTCAAAACTGGGCCAACATGCTGAGGTACACACACTCTTACCCCTTGGTAGTCTGGATTTACAGCAATACGCACAACTCTGGCTCCAGAGAGGCCTCCAAACTCTGGGTCTTGGAACTACAAAGAACGGAGCGGAGGATTTTAATAATGTTTGGAAACGTGAGCTGTAACGATTTCGTGAAAAGATTTATGACCAGTGTGCACCTGTTCTGACACCGTCCAGGGAATGAGGTCACCAGAGGCCTTCTTTCCTCTGGACAGACTGTTAAGGATGGACTGACGAGATATTTCTCCCTCCAGACACACCTGAGGGACAGAGAAAGACAACAGGGTGTCAATTCAATAAACATGACAAATGAAAAGAGAAGATAGAAGCCACAAACAAAAGGAGGGAGACTGAAATTGCCTCTGAATGCTTTAGGTGAATTAGGAATGGTTGATTTGGTGGAAGACTTTCCTCTGGACTTTTTAGGGACTAATTTGCCTCTTTGCTTTCAAATGAATGGAACTGACTTCGCTCTTGTTTCATGAGGGGGTCCGGAGAGTCTTACCTGCACCACAGCGAGGACCTCAGGGAGTGAGTTCTGCGTGGGAGGAACAGGTGGCAGGAGACAGAAAAGGTGGTGGGCCGGAGCATCAGACAACATCTGCAGGTCATTTGGTGAATTCTGGACACAAAGAAATCATTTGAGTTAATAATAATGACTTCACACTGTGACATAGTGGTTATGCTGCTTGAGAAAAGCAAGTTATGTGAATACAAACTAATAATATCACCTTATAGTGCGAGGCCACGTACAGGGCCATCAACCTCTGCAGGAAGGCCTCAGAGGCCTTGTGGTAACAGAAGAGCGTGTCTCTGTTCACATAATAGCTGAAACGTGTGGATTAAGGACCAACACAGAAGAAACTGGAACTTGTTTTGCTTCAGACTTGTGTCATAAAATAAATACACAATTTCATAAAAAAGTCTGAATATATTATGTTGATAAAAGCCATAATATATTACATTGAATAACAGTATTTAAAAAGGCAGTGTAGTACGTTAAATCAATCACAAAAAAAGTCAGTGTTAAAAAATTAATTGAATTGTAAGTAAGTAAGTTAGGTATTGTATGCAGAAAACAAAAATAAATAAAAGTCACCGTATCGTATTTTGATAAAGACATAAAAAGTCGCCGATTTTTATTATTTAATTTTTTTAAGTGCACCTGGTGCGACCGGCCTGGTCTTAATTGGGGTAACATTAAGCCTTTTAAAGGGCATGAAGGATACAGGTCACACGTCTGTGGGAGTGGGCAGCCAGAAATGAGCCTGGGTATGTTCAGACAGTCCAGGCAGAGCAGGTCATTCAGCCACTTCTCCACTGCGTCCCCTGGAGCGTACCGAATAGACTCTTGAAGAGAAACCTCGTGGAGCGAGCGAGCTGTGAACAGAGACAGATGAACAGCAGTCAGTCCACCCGTGCCCTGCCATTTGATCTGAGTCCATCCGAGTTACTCTCATTCGTGATGAAGACCCAGAGATACTTCAACTCCTTCACTTTGGGCAGCAAGTCACTCCCAACCCGGAGGGAGCAATCCATCGTCTTCCGAGGAACATGGCCGTTACACAGTTGCATACATAATAAAAACACTAAGATATTTACCGGCTGCTAGCCTCTCCGTGTTGGTGGTCCGGTTCTCTGCAGACATGCTCTGCTGACTCTCGGAGCTCTGCTGCCTCAACTGCTGAATCAGTTTGAGGGAAAGAGAGCGCCCAGTGCCTTCATACCTGCAGAGACGGAGGGGAAGAGAAATGCAGATGGCTTCAGTTGAAATGAAGAAAAAATTTAAGAATTAACAGAAATATAAACTATTTCAGTAATGGATTATATATAATCACTGGTTGTAGCTTCTCAAGTGTGAATATTTGCTTATGTTCTTAGTCTGTGATACCAACTAAGAACATATTTGGGTTTCTTCAACATCACTGGTCGTAAAATCCATACAACTCAAAACTAAAAAAGGTTTCTCCACTTGTATGTGTGTAATCTTGTTGGACAAAAGCAATGCTGCATTTGATGCACGTGCACATCCTCCGGCCCCATTACTGACCCGTTGATGGTCGAAGCCATGAAGACCAGATAAGGCCCCAGCAGGTTCTTAACCAGAGGGAGAGGGATGGCTGCAGCCTCATCAATGACCAGCAGTTCAGCCTGGCCCAGCTTCACTGCATCACCTGGGTGAATGTACTGTGGGTCACACGAAGAGGAAGGACAGATATGAGTATTTCTACAACTGTAAATAACAAGAAACGGAGAAGAGTGGTGTGGTTCCGTTTACCTGAATTGTCTGTCTGTGCTCTTTGAAGATGTTCACCCGCACCACAGCTTTGTTGAAGTCTGGATTCAAAGACTGGATGATTTCATAATCAAGATGCTCCTACAAATGCAAAAAAAAAAGTGGTTATTGCCGACACCACGAATGTATTGTCGCTGATATAGAGAAGATTGGCAGGCAGCCTACCTGATACTGTAGAGCATCAAAGCCTTTGAAGATGAACTCAAACATGGTATGGAGGTTGTCTGGGCTCGGTGAGGTTACAAAGATATTGGAGTATCTGTAAAGAACATGCCATCATGAGCAAAAAGTACAAGATAATGTAATAGACAAAACTAATATATTTGTATGAAATCAAACTAATCTGTACCCAAAAGCCACAGCTCCAGCGACAGCCAGCCCGAGTGCTGCAGACTTGCCTCGACCTCGGGCAGCAGTGAGAGCCACGGTGCTCCTCAGTGTCTTCTCTGAGGTCGCCTCAATGAACTTCAGCACTCCTTTAGCCTGGAGGACAATGCAAACCTTTAAAGTTACGTTTATTACGGCTACCGGGGTGTAATGTTTATGGAACACTGCTGTGATCTGTAGCTGTAAAGTAAATGTGAAAAGTGTCTCTTTAGTGAGAGGTCCTGACCTGGTCCATGGTCTTGCAGCATTCCACCAACACACCCACAGGCTGAGTGTCCTGGAGAGACTCCTTTAGATCCTTCAGCTCTTGTTCTCGTGGAGACAGACCCTCTTCCTGGAGGGGACGAGGCGGCCGGTCAGAAATCAAGCAAGTAAACTATATTTATTTAGCACTTTTCAAAACAGAAGACACAAAGTACTTTTGTGCTTTAAATGCTTTTTCATGAAATACTTTGAGTTTTCTTCAAACAAATGTCCAAAACCTAGTAATATTTACTTATTAAAACAGAAAATCTACATCGGAGCTCTAGAAAAAAAATTTAATGTTCTCTATTAATAATTTCCTGTTGATCAACTAATTGCTTCAACAAATCATTGTTTCTACTCTGATATAATTACCTGAGTCTTTGGAGGCACCGGCTTGATGTTCGCCATGTGGCTGGAGATTGGCAGGACGTTGAGTTGGTCATCAATGACCACACAGTTTTTGCAGGATGCAAGCGACAGAATGAATCTAGAAACAATGGAAAAATATTGTAAAACTGTTAGCTCCAAATGCACCAATATTCCATGAAAGGCAGAGGAGCCCTTACCTCTCATTGAACCGTCCCACCACGTCCTGATGAGCCTCTGTCCGGTATCGGGAGTGCACGTCCTGGATGAAAACAACCAACATTCAGTCCAAGTCGAGCAAACAGCGTTGGACATGTATGGAGATGGAGCAGGTATGGTCCTACCATAGTCATCGTGTAAAGCTGCTTGAGAGAGTTCATTGTCCTGAGCAGAATCACCACTATGCCACCTCCTTCTACCGTCTCAACAGTTCTCGCCAAGAGATTGGGAGTGAGGGCTTCAAAGTCCTGTGTGGCACAAAAAAACAATAGAGCTTAAAAGTCAAATACACTTCTTCTACAGCAGTGGATCCCAACCTCTGTCCTCACTGGGTTTTACAGCCAATGAGGAGTAACTCACCTGCAGGACGCACATCCCGTAGGTGTTCCCCAGGATCTTATGTGTCTCATTGTAGTAGCAGTACCGGATGTTGGTTGCGGCGATGAAGAGTTCAAACGGGTCATCCTGATTCAGATTCAACGTGCCAGTTTTTATCTTCTTCTGCAGCTGTCTCATGCGCTTCTTCCGGTTGCTGTTTCAGACATTTTGACAAATCAAACACCCTTCTCCTTTAGGACACAATACATGGCAAACAGTTCAACTTCTTGAGATGAGTTTACACACACCTGCTGAATCCCAGGTCTTTCTTGTAGCACCAGAGTACAGAAGGTCGTGCTCTGACGGTTGCTTTGGACAGCATGTGATGCAGAATCACAACCTGGATCAGAGACATGTTTGTTAGGGTTGATTCCCCATGTAAAGAGACGTATGTAATAATGAACAGACAGGTAGGGAAGGGTTACCTGATCTCTCCCACGATCTCCCACCACCACAAATATGGTCCGATGCTTCAGAGCGACTCCATTCTCTATCTGGACACGAATCCTGTTGTCCACCTTCTTGCGGATTGTCGCCATTGTTCACTGGGGGAAGTCAGGGAAAAGAAAAACACGTCAAAGAAAACATCAGAGATATAGAGTAACATAAACGTTTTAGTGTCAGCCATAAAGTTCTGTCAAATGAAATGAGAGGAAGGGTTGACTAAGGCTAACTTGCTGCAAAAACAAACGGAGAGATAATGGAAACCAAACTCTGCCACAACGCAGAAATTAGAATTAAAACACTATGAATATATACATATTAAACACTTTGTTTGCAATAGTTACCTTTTGTTACACACAATCTGACTGTTGTTCAATCTTCATGCAATTCTAATAAGTCCAGGGCTGATTTTACATGCCAGCCATCATGCTGTTGATACACTCACGTGGAGACATCCGTTCATGGAGGACCCCAGGTGCAGCGTCATAACTGCGCGACGTTTTCCGAGAGTGAGCCGGCTTTTCCCCGAATTTAGTCTGCCAGGTGGAAACCTCTACAAATGAAGCGACTTGAAGTGCAGCTATCTTGATACTTAGTTAATCGATTAAGTGTTGTTATAACGTTTAAAGTGTAAATATGTTGTCAGTTTGCTTAGTTTGATAGTTTGTAAATTATTGGTGGGAATTTGGACTGATTGGGTGGTCAAAGAGAACAATCTGAAAACTTTCTACCATATAGCTAGTTCCGGGAAATTGTTATGTACATTTTTCAACAACACGATGGATCAATCGACCATGGCCCATTGCTTCAATTAAACCTAAAGTCAAGAGGTGTGGCGATGATCGGTATTTGGGATCCAGTTGTATTGGTTTAAACCGACCGTTAACGTCGGACGCATACCGTTATGAGCTCTGCCTGTGAGCAGCAGCTCAGGGGAGGAAACCATCAACTCATGTGCGCGCGGCAGCGTACCTTCCAAATACAGCGTGAACTATGAATGCAAGTTACATTTTGTTTTCTTCGATGCAGTCGGGAATTTGTTAACACAAGGAAGGTCATTTACAATAACGGAAAAAATACACTTAAAAGTACAGCAGTTTCAAATGTGATTTGAGCAAAAATGTTTAAATGCAAAAAAAGTAATGTAATAAATTAAACATTAAAAATAAAAGACAATCAATCCAGAGTACAAAGTAATCATTAGAACATAATTATCCACTGCAGTATTTAATAGACATATTTTCACTGACTCATGGTTTGACTGTACAGCAGAGAACTGAGGCTGAAGCATGGGTATGCAACACAACTTTATTGAAACTCTTGAAGCAACATCAATTTACAAACAAGGAAACGGGAGCTCATTGAACATAAAACGTTGTTTTTTTTAACCAAAATGACAGAAAAGAACCGAGAAGGGGAATAAACTCCCAAGGATTGGACCAGCAGTGGCAGGTGCATTTATTTTATACAAAAAATAACTTATGAAATCTTTCAAGTTTACAGGAATATTGTTAACACAAGGCTTATGTAAATCGATGATTGGATTTACAGCTCAGCTTGTGTTTCCGACTTTAAATGATTTATTATTTCCAAATATCAAAGCAGGCATTACTTTGATTTAAGAGACAGGAAAAAATACCACTGATGAAGAACAAAAAAAAAGAGAGAACATGAGTGAGCTTGGGCAAATGCATTCTTGAATTTTGAATTTTCAGTGTGGTGCAAGTTAATCAGTCACAGTCATTATGAAAGGCCTTTTCAGGATCGTATTGCCTGAGTGCTGCCTCTCGACACTCCTCTTGGTCCCTGACCAGCTCCGCGCTTGTAGTTTGGTTGGTAACCATCCTTGAGCAAGGGGAAAAGGAGAGACATTTTAGAAACTACTCTTAGAAACAGCAAAGATGACTTTAACTCATCCAGGGTGAGGTCTGAATGGCTCTTTCATACCCTCTGATAATTCCCGTTTGAGTAATCCCGAGGTGTGTTGAACTGAGTCTGTCCATAACCAGCGTTTGGCGTGTTGGCGAAAGGAGGACGATAACCATCGTAGCCACCTAAAACAGGAAGAGTTTAAACATAAAATGCTTCTCGAGATAAACAATAAAATAAGCTCTGACTCGTGAACCCCTTTCCGACATGCATGCAATTTTACATGACAGCAAGCACATGCGTCACTTTAATTTAAATCACTGCAATCTAACAAGTATGAATTTGAATTTAGAATACCTTAAAATTAACTAAAAGACAACAGCAGTATTAGGTTAAATACACACAGAAATTAAATTCACTTCATGTTCCATTTTTAAGAGCACTGTAATATTTATCATCAAATACGAGACAGTAACATTTGTTTAACAGTTGAAAAGGTGTAACGATTCTTATGCGAGATTGGTCTATACAAAAGTCACTAATGTCATCTATAGGAGAACAGAAAACACCTTTCCTCTACAGGAACAGCTATTTTTTGGCATCAGAAGTTGCCACTTGGTGGTGTTCTTACCTCTGAATCCATTCGATGAGCCTCTGTAGCCGTTGATCATGCCCCTGGCATTGCGAGGTCCACCGCGAGACATGCCTCTGCTGTTGTAGAAGGACTGACCCTGTCTGACGAAGCCTGGGCCCTGCTGGGGAGGCTGTTGATGGCCTCCTGACTGGTCTTGGGAATGGAAGGCACCAACTACTAAAAAAAACACAAGAGTTGGTTTGCCCAAGAACAATCAATCTGGAGGCAAAGTCGAACACACAGTATTTACATAGGAAGGCAAATCTGAAACAATCAATCCAGCAAGTAAATAATGACAAAAACAAAAAATCAGCCCACCAGATTGCAGTTGTTCTGGCTGCATCTCAGCCTGCTCCACAGGATGCTGCGGCTGGCTGCTGAAGGCTTGGTTGTAGCTGTTCTGGTATTGGCTGGCCTGGTTCAAAGCCTCTGTCTCATTAGCTGGTGGGACCGGGGCATTGAGGTTGAACACCTGAGAGAACAAGGGCCACATTGTGGTGAAGCCAAAACCAGAGGAAAGGTCACAGGCTCATTAGGAGTTAAGCCCGTTACTCATTATTTCCTGGACATAGCCGCTTCACGACAAACCCATACAACTGCAATATGATGAGAGGGCACTTAAGGACTCCACAAGCAATTCCTAATGGAAGTAATTAGTGATTCTCTATTTTACTTCAACTGAAAGTGGTGCACGGATTCCTGCAGAGACCTTTTTTTAACTGCACAACAGGCCAAATATTCACAATAAACGCTTTTAATACAGATACTTTTTTATATTTGTGGTAGATTTTTCAGTAAGTTCCTTACTGTCTGCATGGACTGGAATGGTGCTGCGTTGACATTGATGCCACTGCTGTGTGGAGCTTTGGAAACAGGCTGGAAAACTTGCGTTTGAGAGACAGTCGGGTGAGCTGTAGAGGGTGGAGGCTGCTCTGACGACAAGGACATGGAGGTCTGTCGAAGATGGAAAACACAAGTTCAGCAGGCTGAAACATTTCTCAACGTCATGTTATTTAAGTGCAGGTTTCACTATTAATTCCATTTCTTTACATTTTCTTGGCCAGAACAAAAGATGAGATGACAATATGATTTATGCTGTTAACTGGGGTCATTACATTATATTATATTTAACTGACGCTTTTATCCAAAGCGACTTACATGATATACAGTAGACCATAGACACAGCAACGGTGAGCAATTAGAGTTAAGTGTCTTGCTAACCACTGAGCCACTGTCGCCCCTGTCCTTGGCTATTTAAATCATTTAGCAACCTTCAACTAACTACTTGCATAAGGTTTTACAGGCTAATTCCAGTATGGTTTGATTACTTTAGTTTTACTAAATACAACACTGGAACTGGGTCTCTGTTTATATTCTTATGCGCTACCTTGCTTTGAGATTTATAAACATGTTTTGACCCTTTTTATATAAAAACATAAATGTTAAAGAACACCTTTGAAATAAATGTCTTCATAAAAATGTCTCAAGTTAGACAAGTTCCCTGAATTAAATCAGGTAAAATCTGATCAAATATTCAAAGACTAACTTTTTCACACAAAGGGACTAACACAGAACAGCATGTTTACCTGGTTGGGATCGATTGTTTCTGTTGAGGGTCGAGGATCTGGCGTGTGTGAGGTCTGATATATGGGGGGCGGAGTTGGGGAGACGATAGGAACCTGAAAACACAGCAAAAATTCAACATATTTTCTCTCAAAATACCTTCAACGTGGCCACACAATCAGTGTTGTCCATTCAAGATTGATTGCTTACTTGTGTGGGCTCAGGTTGGACAAGAACAGTGTTGGGTTGCGATAGCCGGGTTTCTGGGTGAACTAAGAAGATCATTGCAACTTAGTGAACCACAAAAGTTATTTCAAGCTATTAAGTATTATGATTACACAACACAAGGCATCATAACCACGTTTTCTCTTTGTAAAACATACCTGGAGGACACACAATCTGTGGTAAATCCATGTTCTGAGCAGGTTTCATAGGCTGTGCTGAGACAATGGCAGGGTCAATGGGCTGTCCGTCAAACTCCAGCATGGAATCCTAAAAGCAGAGAATGATGAGCAACGTGCCTAATATCTTCAGCAATGAGTGGTTACTAGCACCAAGTTCCCACCTGCATGAAGTTGTACGTTCCCTGCATCTGTGCCATTAAATCCTGCACCACCTGCTTCCTGGCCATGGGGTCAGTGGGCGGCCCAGGAGACACTAAGTTCAAGGGGTGGGTCTCCAGAGCAACAGGTGAAGCCGCAGGCTGCATAGGCTGCTGCTGCTGCATGACACTGACTGCCTGAGAGTGGAAGACAGGCAGAACAGGTGAATAAGGAACATGCAAGACAAGGAATAATTTAAAACTGGTGTAGAGCTTATTGGCTGCTGGTTGCTAAAAGCATGCACAAAGGGGATTATGCTCGACGTGTGGTTAAGAGCACTCTCTTCAGCGCCAGAGGGCGTACAAAAGAAATCAATGCTGATAAGGAATTGTAATCAACTGTAAACTCATATCAAATATTATAGCAGAGGTCATGTGATAACCGCAGCAGCCACATTGCTTATTTGATAAACAATTATTTTGTTGTTTAATATACAGCAGGACAATGTGTATCAACACTAAGAGGAAAAAAGTAAACTGCAATCCCAGAAAAACAACGTCTCTGCAGCATACCTCTGTTTCCGTGGTCCACTCATCCCCCTGCTCCTTTTCACTGCCGCTGTATGTGCCGTCTGGAATGAACTGTCTGTTTATAAACTAGAGGGGGAAAATAAAATATCAGCACAATGCAAAAAAAGGGAAAAAACTATATCATCAGCCAAGACTTCACTGGAAAGGGGACAATTAATCTCACCTCTGTTGTTTCCACCGCAATGGAATCTGTGAACTCCTCAATTATTTCAGTTTCTGTAAAGAGAAAAACTATTTAGAGAACGCAGTGCCGATATTGTTATGGCTTCATTACATGAGCATTTCAAAAACAGTGAGTTTAACGTAGCATGACTTCGGAGAGTGATCAGGACCTGGATCAGCAGTCTGACTCTGCTCTTCTGCTTCTGACGATTCAGCTACTACAGCAGCGGTTACTGCTGCTTCTGCTGTCGCAGCCGCCGCCACCGCTGAGGCTGGCTCTTCCTCCTCCTCGTCTTCCTCCTCCTCACACACTCCGTTTTGGTGAGATGGAACCCGGTCAAAGTACCCACTCAGCAGAGCCTGGTCCAAAGTCTCTCTCAGTGCCTTGTCTAGGAGAGGAATAATATAGTGAGCAATTTAATTGAAAGCAAGCCATCCAAATCTTTGTCTAAATATAAATAAATTTTAAAAAGCCTACAGATCACAGTATAGAGGTGAACTACCACATCAGCTGGCGATCAAGGCAGAAGACAATGAAATCAAGGAAGAACATTGTTCCTGTAAAGCTAGGTAGGGTTTTATTTACTGTTAGAATAATTTATAATTAGTACGTGTTTACATCCAGTAAACTTTCAGTATTTAATGATTGCATGACAGTCTGGCCAGAGCAGACCAAAAGAAGCTGTGATTGGCACGTCTTCTTTTGAGGATTGGGACTTAGTGAAGGGCTTGCAAAATAAATTTCAACTTTCACAAGTGACAATCTTTAAAATGTCCCTCAAAAAAACGACATAACGATTAGAACAAGAATTGGTCGACTAATTGACCTAAAACAAAATAAAACCACCCACCGAGATATTATTTGCTAGTTGTCGTCTTCTATGATAGCCAACTATGAAGGCAAATCCCTGTCATAATCGGAGAGCTTCAATGAACGCAAATCAAACAGCCACGCGTGCAATTCACTTTGACGAGCGCTTATACGTCACTCTGCAAGCAAAACTCTCTCTCCCTCATTTTTACCTGCTCGCTCGTTAAAGCTTTAACCTGCGCTTGTGTGTCTGTGACCCGCTCGCTCTCGAGTAGATTTTCTTTTTGACAGTAAGTGGGTGGTACCAGTCACCATCGTATCTCTACATCTAATTGGTTACAATCCTTGTCTGGATTGGCTGGATATCACATATACATCACATACACATCCAGGAAGAGACGGATGAACCCAGTCTACAGCACCCAGTCTGGGTGACTGACTCATGTCTGTGTACGTGGGTCTACAGACATGTGGGTGTCTGTAGACCCTGTCTGTAGATCCTTCAATCTTGAATGGACAACACTGATTGTGTGGCCACGTTGAAGGTATTTTGAGAGAGAATATGTTGAATATTTGCATATTATTACTATTTTTGCATATTATTACTATTTTCCATAGATCCTGGATGTGTATGTGATATACAGCCAATCCCAAGACGAGGATTGTAACCAATTAGATGTAGAGATACGATGGTGACTGGGTCCGCCCACTTACTGTCAAAAAGGAAATCGACTCGATGAGCAAGCAGGTCACAGACAAGCGAGCGCAGGTTAAAGCTTTAACGAGCAAGCAGGTTAAAAATGGGAGTGATGTAAAAGCGCTCGTCAAAGTAAATGACACGCGCGGCTGTTTGATTTGCGTGGCCCGTGGAGTTCATTTGCACTTTTTGATTATGACAGGGATTTGCCTCTATTGCTAACTGACTATCTTTGTGATTTGGACTGCTGGTTAGACAAAACAAAATAAAATATCCACTTTAAGGCCCCTGAAAACCTTTTCAGTACAATAATCAAAGCTTAAAGGATACAGAGTTCTTTCTCCTTTTTGCCCATCATATGGCAGCATTAACATAACTATGATTTCAGGAAATCCTAGGCCTAATATGGGCTAAAATGTCCTAAATTGTTGCCTAAACATTATACTATAACCATCATGACTTGTGATTCACTAGAAAATAATAGAAGAGCCTTTAAACTAGCTCAAGCATTTCCACTTTTGGCCCTTCAGACTAAGCAGGTCAGTGTTATTTCCTTTACGGCATCAGAAGTCTATCACCCTGAGCCACCAAATGAGACCTCCTTACTGAGGCAAAAGTGTTGGCTGGTGTCACTACAGTGAACTGGGTCACCAGTATCCCAATGTGGCTCCAGTGATCTGACCAGTGGAACCACAGGCGGCAGGGCCACTGGCACCCTGCCCCGCTGCTGAGTCAGGGTGAGCCCACGGCACTCAGCCCCCAAGCAGAATGCAGCAGTGCGAGCCCTGAGGCCGGATCGCTGAGAATGCGGTACGCCCATATCCCCAAGCCCTGATTTTTCACATCACAGCACTGCACACAAGCTGCTTTAACAAAATACAATGCAAATACTACATTAACATTAAGCAGTGCCTTATGACAAGAAGCTTATGTTTAGATCATTTGGCAACTCTATCTACCTTGGGATTACTCAAATGTACAGTTTGTGACAATTTACTCATGGCCAGCCTCAACACAATACAAGCTTGCCAATGACTGCTGTGGCACCAACCATCTGATACAATGTCCCACCAACTGTTTTCACCACCAGCTGGGCATCAACATAAAGCCAATTTGATTTAAATAATGAATCCTCTTTTATGTCAACTTCATTTTGCTGCCACCAGAACCAGAACATACAAATATCTTTCTTAAAAATGTAAATGTTTAACTGATTATAAAAATAAAAAACATTTTCTGGAAAATTACTAATTGTTTCAGCTGCAAAATGCAGTGTGTGCTGAAAATAATGAACTCAAAGCCAATTCTTACTAAAGGTATTGAGCTCTACCTCTCGCAATCATTCCTAGGCTCCAAGTTAAATTTCACTTACATGTTGTCCCAACCACAGCCTTGTCCTTCCCTTCCAGCAGGTCCCAGAGGTGCACAGATGCTTCTTCATACTGATCAACCAACCTGCAAGTGTAGAGATAAGTTGTATTGTTCCCCTTGTTAAAAACAAGTCTTATGCATCTCAACTTCCCCCAGTCATCAATGCTTCTGACCTACCTGACGTTTTGGTCACGGTCTGGCCCCACTAGCTTGTAGAACTCATCAAAAGCGGCAAGGTCTGCGTCTGTCAGCAGCGGTGAGCCGCCAACTCCCTGCTTCAGGTCCTGCCGCACATTGTCCTCTCCCAGCCGGTCCAGAAGGAACTGCAGCTCCAGAATTGTCTTCAGCCTCCTCTGCTCTGCCTCCTCCCGCTGCAGCTGCTCCCGCCGTGCAGACTTCTTCACCGCCTTCTGGATCTAATAATAATAATAACAACAATATACATGAGTAACATAAAGTACATTTACTAAAAGTGGACACCATACTAAGGGAACATAAAAAATGAAAATAAAATCAGTCACCCTTACATCTTGTCCCAGGGTGATGAACGTCTTCTGCAACTCTCGGCCAAATTCCAAGTTATATGTGATTTCCTGGAATTTGGTGAGTGCATCCTGGAAAGAAAAAAGAAAAAATGACATATTGATATGTTGTAAACTCTATTAATATAGAATTACAAGATTATTTGTTCTTATGTACAACATGATGAAGGCTTCAATGCACCCACCAGCTGGTCCTGATTGAGACTCTCCCCTTTATCCTTCCTGACTTGATAGTCATCCAGTTTACTCTGTAAAAGAACAATGCAGCAAACCGTTAAAATTTTGAATGCATCTTAAAAACAGTGGGCACTTCAGCTATGGATTGCTTCTTCATGGGACACCTGTCATACCTCATACTGTACATAACAAAGACATAGGAATGTTTTTTCAGAAAGGGTTGGGAACAAATGGCTCTTGACAGAACTCACCTTTTTCTTCTCCATGTTGCGGACCTTCTTGTCGAGGACACACAACACTTGCTTCATAACTTCAGACTGTCCGCCGAGTGCAAAATTGCCCATTGACCCTGGAGCGGATCCCACATCTGGGCTGGCAGACTGCACCGTCCTATTTGCATTCATCGCTGAGGGCATCTAGAGATTAAAGTGTGAATGGTTAACTTCTTGTTGTAATAAAGAGGCCTCCACATATATATATTAAATACAAAAATAAACAGGATTCATTGATGCATGTCATCAGAATGAGTTGAAACATGTCAAAATTATGGTTGAACAGACTTTTATATCACTAAATGCAACATAACTATTGTGGTCAAAAGGATTATAGCTGCAGCTAACAATTTAATTCTATATAGATTATTTTGTCAATTATGTTCTAGTTTAATTAATCACTTAGTCTGTAAACGGTCAATGATAGTGGAAAATGCACCAATCAAATACTCCAGAATAGTATTAGTGCAGATTCAGTTTCTTTGTCAATAGCATTATTCATTACATAGCTTCAGCAGGCGCAGTGTACTTCAAAACAAGTAACTTTATTCTGTGACAAGTACAGATTTTTAATTTGGGAAACAAAAGATATCTGTGTGAGCCATTTTTATCTGCAGTTACTCTGCGTTGAGTTAATAGGAGAGTTAAGGTTGGATCTTTGCATTCCAAGAAAATAGTTTAAAATGTCATGTAATAGTTTACAAAAGGTCCAAATAAATATATTCAAATTACAAATAGTCCAAAACCTGGTGGTAAGAGGATTCTGTTTTCAAAATAGAAAGTAGAAACCTGGGCAAGCCACCGAGTGTTCACATTTGTGAAGCTGGAACCTGTCAAAGAAATGTTTGGGCATTTTGTTTCAACACTAACTCAAATAACTAAAATGACTGTTTACTAAATGTGTTGCTGGTTGATTTTCTGACAGTGGATTGATGGATTTATTAACTGATCTGAGATACATGCAATAACGTCAGATTGCGTGATACAGTGGGCCAAGATGAATAGATTGGCAGATGAGATGAATGTCACATACATCACGTCAATTAGATCACACATGTATTGACAAAGGTAAACATCGTAATATACAGAATAACAGAAAGTGGTTGAGGTGGGATTTAATAGCACAAGAAAAGCAAGTAACAAGTGGTAGTGCACTATCAATGTAATCTAACGGTAAGCTAGGTGTAAACTGTATATAGACAGGACATATAGCTTCATAACTAAATAATACCAACAGTCTTTCTACAGCATCAAAGCCCGTTTCATCACGGCAACTAGCTAACTTTGGTCTGAACTGTGTGTGAACTGAAGGGAGGACGGATTTAACTAAACCCCGCGTTTCGCCTTTTCACAATATTTTCGCAACAACTGCAGCCACAATGCTGTATGCTCGCAGCAGTGTGGCTAAAAGCCCACCCCAAACAGTGGGGTCAGCTAGCCGTTGTTATCTCTGAGGTTTGATAAAATGGCCCTTGCCGCACAGCCGTTAGCACAGACCATTGACTTAGTAGCATCTTCACGCATTGCTAGCTTGGTTGTCTGGTAGCTAAAGCGACGCGTGCTAATCAGCAGCCGGCCGGGAGCGGCGTTACCTTGGCAGCACGACTACGGATTCACCCACCTTGATGGTATGTATCCACAGGGGAGCTTGCTAGCGAATTGTACGAAACGGTCAAGTTGTTATTATTGTTGTGTTGCTTTATTTTCTCTTTCACTCTAGTGTGGGATCCGCCCCGCCGGCCTCACCGACAACTGAGACGGTACGAAAGACTGAGAAACTCTTTATAAAGGCGAAGGTCCGTTTTCAGCTGTCGAAGATATACCTGAACAGAAAAAACACACAAACAAACACTGAAAGAGCGTAGGTTTATCAATAGCAATATTTTCATTAAAAAAATTAAATAATTTATTGAATGTTGAATTACAGGATAACGTTTCTGCAATTAAGAGTTATAAAGTTACTATTTGTGATCAGGCAAAAAAGTCAACAGCCGCTTGGCAGAAAATCTGCACAATCATTAGCTTTGATTAGGCTGTTCTATTCTATCTCTCTGTGCCATATAAAGTATGTTTTTCTGCAGCAGCTGTCTCATCCCGCTGTAAGCATGTGCTGGCATGGCTCACAGCTGCTTAACTACATAATACTTGACTGTGTTATCTTTCGCACATCAGTTTGAAGTTCAAGTTCAGCATGGAAATGAAGATGTTGTAAAAAAAGACCTTATTATAAGTTACAGTTAAGTTAAAATTAGAGTAACTACTTTGCGAAATATTAAGTTGAAAAAAGTATTGCAAAAGTTTAATTCCCAATACATAAAGCAAACACACTAATAAAACCAAAATATATTATTTGAAGATTTCATCCATGAACCAATAATAATAATAACAATAACAACATATTTATTTCAGTAAGATAATACATTCTAATAGTTGTATGTCCAATATAAAATAGGCTGCATGAAGTGTCAGAAAGGGCCATGTCCAGACTATTTTGTAAAACTAATGTTTTCTTTACTAATGTAAATTGGAATAAAACAATTTTTTCAGGAGAATTAGCCACTTTGTTTTCAGGAGAGTTACTGAAAACTCATTGCTCTGTGCTGCCCATGTGATCTTCCAATACGGGAGAAATCCATTAATGTGTTCTAAATCCAGATGGATGTAACATTAACCAATGCAAGATTATCCTGCAATGTTGCTAATTTGAATTCTCACACCAGCAGCAGCACCACCTGTAACACTGTATGAAAGTGCACGAAATTATGTTACTGAAATCCTGATGTACTTTATAATATGCTGTTCATGTCTATAGAATATATCAAACAAATATCAATCTGCCAGTTTTACAACCACAAACCCATCTGCATCCCATGTATGTCTGTCCTGACTCCAAGTTGACAAACTAATGTAATGTAATGTAAAAAATTTAACAAACTCTCTCGAACACATTTCTTTCAAGAAAAAATAGGGAAATGTAAAGATGCCATTCCATTGTTTCCCATCTTGTGAATTCATTATCATATAGTCATCTGTGCAAGCACTTAGGTCAATGGAAAGATGGTGAACAGAGCTGGTTCTAGACATCATTCTAATGCTGCTAACTGTTCCGCCACCTTTAACCAATAGGTGTCAGTAAAGCTCAGCAGTATGATAAACAACAAAAAATTGGTTGCAGTAAAATTGATAAGAGAAACAGTTTTGTTTATGTGCATCCTCTGAAATACGTAGACTTACAGTCCTTTTCTAATAAATTGACTGATGAATATACTATTAAGAGACCAACACATTTGCTTGCTTATACACACACAGAACATATGCATACACACCGAATAAATGTTGAAAACAAGGTAACACCTTTTGATGTCTAACATTTCCAATATATTTGGGGCTACATTTATATTTTTCTGTTCTTGCTTCATCAGTGTTTTAGGGGAGCACACTAACCAGAAGAATGTGAATCGAGCTTTCTTTTGTTTTGCCAAATACAGGAAGCAGTTAACAAGGCTGCACAGCTTTTTGATTGCACTGTTCCACTGAAAGTGTTTTCTTTTTGGGATAATACTGATAATGGGAGGATCCCGAGGGTAAGAGAAGCTCCCTTTCAGCGAGTGACTCATTTCCGCAGCCTGCTGTATTTCAATCAAACAACAACACAGTCCACCGGCCATTTTCTAAAAGAATTCCAGGGTGTTCCCTCGTCTCAACACCTTGACATTTTAAAACTTACAACGCAGTAAACCCATTTGGAAACAATGAACAATAAAACATCTCCATCTCAGTAGACCTGTGACCGTTTAGGAGGAGGGCTTTGAAACAGTTGCCAATTATCTCTTCACTTCAGATTAGGCAGGAAGCAGTCGGCTTTGCTATTGCGGCTCCAGAGTTCGTGCTATCAAAGCGTCAACAATAGATCTACGATGCCTCTATTTCAGGAAATGGGCCTGCATGTTTGTGTCCAGATAGTCCATGATGTATGGATAGGCATCTTTGTTCCATTGCTAATTAATAGATCTATTTGAATGTCATGATTCAGCAAGATGGTAATGTTTGTATCCTGCATCAGCCTCGCTATACTTTGCTATTTAGAGTCCTTGTGACTTGTAGTAATTCCCATTATTTGCTGAATGATTGAAGAAATAGCTGTCAAGTAGAATTCAGCTGTTTGCTTAGTGCTGACGCTCATTTTCCAGCTGCCCTCAAATTCCACACTGCTTTCAACTCCATAATGCTCTCAGTACCAAACAGGCAAAACAGGAAGCTGGACATGAGTGAAACCACTTCCCAAAAGGTTGTCTACATTCTTAACTGTTTGCTCCCCGAACTCTGCATTAGTAATAAAAGCAGAAAAAAAGACTTGCCTGTTTTGCCCATGATATAATATAATACATATTAAATATTTACAAATCTAATTTGAATAATTCAAATTGAGACATGAAGCTTGCACTTTCTGGTGATATGTTCAAATGTACAATTCGCTGAATGACAAGTTAGTTTTTATGGTGCGCTGTAAACTGTGTTACTCCTATCATACTGAGCCATCTGGAGTCAACCTGTCAATCGGGGAAACTATGAGGGGGTACCATCATACATCATGTGTGTGTGTGTGTGTGTGTGTGTGTGTGTGTGTGTGTGTGTATGTGTGTGGGTAGGAAGTGAATGCAGTGTGCACCAACCCCCCAGGAAAGCTTCATTTGTGCACGCCAGTTGCACATCCTCTGAGCTTTTCAGTCAACCCCGCAGGAGAAAGTGGATGACTTGAGTATCATATACTGACTTTCTCTTTTCTGGTTTCTCGTCCATCATGAATTGGTTTTTGAGCAACATTACATTTTGGTCATGGTTGGTCATTATGCTACCGATGAACTCCACAGACAGTTCAGTTGTGTTTCTAATTGCAAAGACTTCTGTGCAAACAAACACTGTATAAACCCACAAAACATTATTTTAAATTCTTCCTGATATCAAGATTCTGTAGAATATGGAATTTTCAAAGAAAAAAAATATGCAAAAGCCATTTCTTGTAACTGCACAGAATACTGTTCAGAACTTAAATGCAGTGTTAATACATAGATAATGAATACAGCATGTCATGTGATCAGATTGTTGCTTTAAAAAATACACTTTTTATTTAGTGACATTAAGATGGAATGTTTATTTAATGGAAACAGTTCACAAACTGAAAGCGGGCGACTGTGGCTCAGTGGTTAGCAAGTCAGTCTTTCAATCAGAGGGTCGGTGGTTCAAACCCCGGCTCAGCCAGTCCATGTCGTTGTGTCCTTGAGCAAGACACTTAACCCTCATTGCTCACCGTTGCTGTGTCTACGGTCTACTGTATATCATGTAAGTTGCTTTGGAGAAAAGCGTCAGCTAAAAAATGAAATGTAACAAACACTCTCAACACATGGTCCATTCACTGTATCTCAACATATCAATGTGTAAGCCAACATGGACTAGATGTCCTTAAAGTATAAAACAACTTTAAAGTCTACATTTCCATGAAGTGCAAACTCTTCGGGCTGAGGAATGGTGTGGAGAGAAAGCCCCAGATCAGCTGCTGAGTGGACCTCGTTGTGTGATTGTTTTTATCAGCTACCTCGGGAAAGGGGGGGATTTAACGAGTGTGGCATTTTTTATTTTGTAAAGACTAGGAAGCCATCGTAGCTTTTTCACCGTGCTGTGAAAACCTATAGCACTGAGAATATTTTTAATTTACAGGATAATTAGTTTTATCTCCGTCAAGCTGCTCTGCTTTCTGTGTAGCTGGCACACGGTGCCATGCTAACCCCCCCTCCTGGGCCCTCTCAGTTTGGTATCTATCCAGTGAGCCTACACAGTCCAACTGCCCAAGGATGCATTCAGCCTGAATTTAGAGTTTGCCTGCAATCTTCTTTTGTTGCATCTGGCTAAGGAGCTGACTGTGGTTACTGGAGTTGTGGTGCTTTATCTCCTGGCCCAGTCCAACTGCTGTCTGGGTCCCTCCCTCCTGCAGGCAGCCCCCAGGCTTTGGCAGCAGATAAGAGGAAGAGCCCACAGCAGGTCTAGTTTGAAAAGGAAAGGCTTCGAGGACACCAAAATGTAGAAATATCATTTCTCGCAGAGACAACTTTCAAAAGAGCTTATTTTTTCAGCTTCTGCAGTCTTCTGCATGTTGTCAAGTCTGTAGGCCTATGTAATCTATAGCTGTGGAAAGAAGACAAACCAATGGAGGGGAAAAAAATAGAAGAATAGGAAACTATGCAGAAATGCATGTTGACAAAACATCTGTTTTTTATCTTCCACAATTTCAACAGTGGTGGAAAGTAACAAAATGTACTAAAGAGCTGTACATAAAATCATTATATATTTAAGTGTATCCTTTTTTTTAACTGTTTCCTCTACTCAACTACATCTGAAGGGGAAATAACTTTTCATCTGAAAGCTTAAATGGCATTCATTATAAATGAACATACAAAACATATGATAATTTCTAAATGTTATAATTTCAACCATATGCATATGCTTAACATGATAAATGCCAATTGAGCAAAAGGGTATACTTTTACTTTTCATATATCATAATGAAGAAACATTATAAACCATTTTCTCTACAAACAACCCTCTTAATTGGCTATTCTGCCATACTATGTGATATCATTTTTGATGTGATTGCTGTTTTCTCTGCATCTGCTGGTTATTTCCTTATGTGATGACATGCTTATTTATTGTGTTACAAAGAAACAGGTGTAATCCATCAATTGTTTTCTATTTCCGCCCTGATGAGATTGAAACCACGAAGTCAGCGTTTTAAAACAATATGCACAACTCAACAAAAGGCTTTTCATATAACTTGTGTGAAAGTGAGCACATGCCCGATTTATTTTTTAATATGTAGCCTATAACTTGTATAATACCTTGAGGCTAAACGTATATTACCAGAATAAAAGTACCATTAAATATCAAAAATAAAAGTACTCTTTGTAGAATACATAAATTATGAGCCTTCAAGGTCTTCAAGATGATGTGTTTTCAATCTTTTGTGCACAGGCGTTAAGATCTCATGCAAGAAGCATCAATACAATTATTTGGAGAACTTCAGGGGCTTTCCTGTTAGTTTTGTTGTGGGTCAACAACTCGGTGACCTTTATAAATCCCAACATAGTATTGCACAACTCCAAACTGAATAGATCTAATCAGCTACAGGATATGTCACCTTTTAAAGATAATCATGTGGCCAACGGATCTATAAAGCATTATTTATTCACTATTGATAAAGTCAGTAACAACTTTAGCCCTTTATGAAGGATGACATCTTAAGATCAGAAAGTAGTTGTAGATGTTTCTCACAATTCTTCTACAAGGGAAGTATTGAGACGCAGTATAATCACACAGAAGGCATGCACTAATGATATCATCCCACTCGTTATCTTTTGTCCTATCGGCACTTTGGTGAAGCAGAGCAAATAATGACCTCATTAGTCTCAGTCACGACCTGCAGCCTCCCGCCTGACAGAGCAGGCTGGGCAGCGTTCAGCTGTCGCTTTAAGACCGATTTCCCCCCATTGTCAAACAGTCGTGAGCAGGAAGAGGGAAACGAAAGCAGAGAGCGAGGGGGTCCGACGCATTTAAGCACGATGCTGCCGCCGCACGACAACGGCTACCGGAGGAGCGCGCCTGCAGCCCGGAGCGTCGGAGAGGACTCGCGGACACGGAGATCCCCTCGAGTGTCCCTTTGATCATTTTAAAGAACGGACAGTGTGCAAAGTCGCTGCAGGATGAGACAATTCACTTGAGAGACACGAGAGTGTCACCACGGGTTATTTCCTCAGGAAGCGATGACAGCGTCCTCCATCACCGCGTAGCTGCTCAGAGAGGAATTGTCTTGCCTTGCGGCCATTTCCACAGGACTGAGTGGACAATTCAGTTGACACACACAACAAGCCCCACCCGCTGAAGGAGCAGGTGCAGCGTGTCGTGGATCCAGTCTGCCCACAGGCAGCTTCACAGGTAGCCGCCGAAACCTGATCTGGATCCGGCTGGACATCATTAGACATGACATCCACAATAGAGAGGAAGACGTTGGAAGCAAATGAGTAAGTAGCATTTAGGTATAAACTGGCAGATGTATTATTTCTGATGTGTGAGGAAAAGGATGCATTATCTGACAGCCAGGCTCGGGGACAATAACTGCATAATACAATGGCATGGAGGTCAGGCATCTCCTGCTGATAAGCAAGAACAATTATCACGTGCATGTTCAAGGGCATAATGTTAAATGTGTGAGGGAGGAAATGTAGCTCATGGCAAGAAAAAGTTTAAAGTTTCTCAGAACAAGATTCCTAAAGGTAGGCTAAGATATTATACTCTGCAGGCTGATTGTCTAAAATTATTTCACAGTTTATTTTATCGACATTGTTTTTTGCATAAAGGCCTATAAAAGGTATTTCCACCTCAAAAGCAGCTTCCCGTTTACCTGATCACTAACAAACTTTGCACCCAGACATTATTCAAAGACACAAAACTGTATTTTAATTTCGAGTGTAATAAATAAATACCAAATTTGTCAGACGTTTAGATGATGTGCAAGAACTTGAAGGGAGTTTGAATAATTTACAAATCATCATATAGTTTCAATGAAGAGTTGGAACAATCCAATACAGAACATATATTAATACAATTATTTCAACAACATTAAAGCTTCCTGTTTGTAAAGAAAAGGATAAACTTAATTTTAAGGGCTTTATAAAGTACCATTTGCTGTGTGGCTACAGTTCTGTATTGAACAGTATATCCAATGGCTCCCTCAGGTGGAAAGCATGATACTGCAATTGTACAAGTTACTTTTGGACAGTTTAGAACCAGCGGACCAAGAAATCAACACACATTTCAAATCATATTCTAATGTAGTTTTCCATTAATATTATTGAATTGATAAACAACCTTTGTCTTCTTTCTCATCCAGGGAGCCGGTGGACGAGGTTCTCCAGATGCCGCCGTCTCTGCTGACGTGCGGCGGGTGTCAGCAGAGCATTGGAGATAGATTCTTCCTGAAGGCCATCGAGCAGTACTGGCACGAGGACTGCCTGAGCTGCGACCTGTGTGGCTGTCGACTCGGGGAGGTGGGCCGCCGGCTCTACTACAAGCTGGGAAGAAAATTATGTCGGAGAGACTACCTCAGGTTGGTCCGATGGTGTTGGAACATCATGATTTAATCAAGCAGTTTGTTAGTTAGTGAGACCAATATGTCTAAGCAGCCAAACGCCTGCTATGTATCTTATTCCTCCGTGCCAGAGGCCTCCGTTGTAGTCAAAAACTATTAAAAACACATTCATATGTTCAGTTTGAAGTCAATCTGACCATAGACACTGCTCTGGTGCTGGAAATACTCAAAAGGACACCAACTGTTTTCCACAGCTAAAAATATGATATAATCAAGACACATTTTGAAAGATTTAGATTACATTACAGTATAAAGGAGCTTGGGGGTTGGTGCATTGTTTGTTTGGGTCTTTTCAAGGGGTTTGTTGAAAATAAAACTAGAACCATAAAGAAAGGTTGGAAACACTGAAAATCTTTTTTTCTGACAGACAACATTTTATTACATGTTGTTGATTAATTGTTTAATGAGTGAATTTATATACATATTTATTGATATAACGGACATGGGGAAACAGCTTGGCCCTGTATCTGAATTTTTTACTGGACATTTTAACTTTGTAGTCTGCAGAAAAGTGCAAAGGCAATTGATTAGTGGATATTGAAGTTATGTGAGAATTTGGAAAACAGATGGATTACTAACCATGCAAAGTATAATAGTGGGCAACCACTATTACCTAATTTCGGTGGAAATTTGTATTTGCAATTTGCAGTAATTTGTACAATTGTGCATTATGGCCTGACCCGGTATTGCTGTGTATATATAAATGTTTAAGACGTTTATTATTTTTGTTAATATTATGCCTCACCACAAACTGGATCATAAACTGGATCACATACATCCTGAGGGCATGTGGTATTATTCCAGAATAGGTGCATGGCCAGGGATCCACAGTAGTTAAATAGAGACTCAAAGTTTTCTGTTTCTGTTTTATTCAGTATTATGCTGATATCTTCTCATCCATCAGGCTTTTCGGTCAGGACGGTCTCTGCGCTTCCTGTGAGAAGAGGATTCGAGCATTTGAGATGACGATGCGCGTGCGGGATAAGGTTTACCATCTGGAGTGCTTCAAGTGTGCCGCCTGCCAGAAGCACTTCTGCGTGGGCGACCGCTACCTGCTCATCAACTCAGACATTGTGTGTGAGCAGGACATCTACGAATGGACCAAACTCAACAACAACAGCAACATGGTTTAGCAGAATGAGTGTCACCCTGCCTTTTCCCACTGGCTTCAAAGGGAATGAACCATTGATAACAACGCTATCATGCATCTGACATTCATATGAAATTATTTCATCTCAGAAAAGAGAGGCGACATCTCTGCATTGCTCCCTCCTTGGAGGCTAATGAAGACTGCACCAGCAATAACAGAAAGCTTTTCATCATATAGGCCTTGTCCTTAAATGCAAATAAAAAAAGCCTAAATAATGGAACAACTTAAACATGCAATAATAGTTGTTTGTTATACACTGGAATTTTAGATATTTAGCAATGAAAAAGTCTTTGTCAAGTTTGTTTTAGTCAAACACTGTTTCATCACCTCAGACTTCTCTGTTCAAATGTGTGTTCAAAGATTTCAATGAGAATTTCACTAAGGTTTTATTTTATGGGTCGTACTTTCCTGAGAAATTCCTGGGAAGAACTTTGTGACTTGGTATTAATTATAAGGAAAATAGAAACTTTGTTATTCATTAATTATTGGAAGCTTAAATTCTCCATTTATGTTAAATTGTATGTTTGCCTGCGAACAAATGTCCCATTTGGATGTTATGCAAACCTGCTGGACTGATTGTATCTAAATAAAAGTGTTTTTATCTCCAGAAGACTTCCCTAGGAAAACCGAACTATTTATAAAAGATAACAATTAATTAGGAATTTACAAATCTGTAAATTGTTATCAAAAATGTCGTGACATTTCCAAGTTATGAATGCAAAGTCCATGTTGAAAAGTCCTGATCAGAATGATAGCGCTGTATTGGCAGGTTGACCTGGTGGCGCCCTCTAGTGATCAAGGGATCCCATGCAATACTGATTTTACTGACTTTGGAGATGTGTGTCTTTTGTATCTGTTCCACATCTCTGGACATGCACCCACGACGTTTTGGACATTTACTATTAAAAACATTTTGATTGAGAGAAACACAGTTAATTCTTTGCTTGAGTGTCTTTCTGGGAGTTACAGATACACCGGAAATCCGTGCAAAATACTACACAGCACATTTGGTATCAGTCAGCATGTAACTAAAACAACCCTGATTTTTGAGTGTTCTGTTAAGGGACACTGTGGTGCTAAAAAATAAATGGAGGAGCTAGAAGACAAAATCTAATTTTGAATATTGAATAGCCGGTTGTATTGAAAAGTTCTAGTTTAAATGCCTTTGCACGACACATTGTATCATTCCTTGTCAGTAGAAAGGAAAGTATATTGTTTTCCTGTACACCAACTGCAAAACGTTAATCTACTATAAATATTACTCTATGTAAATAGTGACTATGAAAGTGGGACACAGCTATGGCCTTTAAGAGTGTGTAAAGACTGTATGTGTGTGTGTGTGTGTTTTAACGCAATAAGATTATCTTTATATGGGATTCAGCCACAAGAGGTCACTAAACGATCTATACATTTCAACCATCCAATAATAAGAGTTGAATCAGTTATCAGGGTCATGGTCAGTGAGAGCTGCTGAATATCATATTAGCTGTATTATATACTGTTAATGATTGGAAATCTATTATGGAAAGTAGCTATTTCGCATAATAAACTCTCCTGGCAGGACACAAAGAGAGTGAATACTGGAGAGAAAAACAAAAGAAATTGATGTTAATGAAGTCATGATGTTTTGGGCTGTACAGTCACTGTCTCTGGCTTTCCCCTCATTACTGTCTGTCTTCAAAGCTGGTGTCCCTCAGTGTTTCTGTTGTCTTCTTCATGTCTGCCAGCTGTCAGCTCACTCTGAGCTGGCCACAAGTCGTGCTCCTCCAGTGCCATCGCACAACCTCCTGCCATCCCCAGTTATCTTTACAGACATAAATTCAATAATTGAAACCATGAACTGCTATTGCGTTCGAGGTTGGGAATGAAGGCGCCTGACCACAGCTTATTAGCGGCTGAGAGAATCAGCCTTAGCTGGCGTTATAAAGTGGGAGAAGAATGTGATAGGGAATCAATTTGCAACAAAGACAAAGGAGAAAAGAAGAAAAGGGGGTAAAGCGAGATAGTGGAGCACAGAAGCTCCGGAATGAGGCCTCTAGCGTGGCCTGACAGTAGTTTCAAAGACGAGGGAAGAGTGAAGGAATATATAGAGTTAAAAACCCACCCAGACCGACATGACGCTTATACTGAAAGAGATACTTATAGGGAAGCTAATAGGTTTTCCCACAATAGAGATGAGAATATACAGTAAAGGCACACCGAGGGATGCTGGGCCTTTGCTCATTTGGAGGTCTGCAGTGTGGCTTAAAGTAATACTTGAGGAATGGCTGAAGGAAAAAACTACTGCCCTGGTGGTCTCAACAACAAATCAGCTCCATATTGAACACCATAATCAAACGTATATAGTCTACATAGTGCTGTGTTGGCGTTGGCTACTTAAAACTATTGTGAATACAAATTAAAATGAGGATTATTGCAAAACCTGCCAATTTCTTTTTCCTTCTGAATGGATTCAAATCCAATATTCAAAAAAGTGTTAACTTTGAAAGTGACTAATGCCCATAAAGCATTTTTATTACACCAAATAAATACTTATTTGCTGTTCTGTTTGTTATTCAGGCAAAGTATGAACACATATCTATTCCTTTTGTTTTTTTGGTCAGACAAAGAAATATGTTATCCTACAGTGATATTGTTTGAGGTCAGTTAACTCTTTTTCCCTGTTATACCAAATTGTCATACTATAACGTCACAACAGACATCCCAATCGACTTGTATTTATTCATTTTTAGCCAAACTAGCAGCGTGGCTCTATGGATGGCAATGTCAATCTGTTTAGTAGACCACTTTAGTCCACTGAAATACTCAAAAATGAAACATCTCAAATATCTCAAGAAAAAAGTTTTGAAATTTTGAGCACCATGAGATTGACAGTTTTGACAAGTTGACAAGTGTCAGATGGATAGTCACAAAATGAAGTACAGATACTCATGTTGGATGAACACTAATGGTGATTCCACTGAATCTTAACAACTTTGGTGATCCTCTAACTTTTCATCCAGCTCCATCATCTGGGTGAACTTTTAATTTGTCCAATACTTAAGGTTACAACCAAATAACTGCAAAACTGTTAACTGTTAAAAATGTAGCATTTAGTTCAAAGCACCACTGTGCCTCAGTACAGCCTCACACAGAGCTTCGAGCATGACTGTAGACTTGTTTACAGCTGTGGTCTCTTGGACCTCAAACAGAAGTAAAGCACCTTTTTCTGTAAGCAATTCTTCTTTAACTAGGCCACGTTATTAAGTATCAACCTGAGGAAACAACATTAAGTACCTTTTTTGAGCTGTCAAGGTTCCAAACAGAACCTGAGGGTTAAATGAGGATGCTGCTTTATGTGGCTCTCTTTCTACGAAGAGTTCACTGAGTTTAATGAGACTTTGAGAGAGTTGAGGGGATGCCAGGTCTCATCTCACAACGTTCACACACACATAGCCCACCGGTCTGCAGAGACCCACAGCATCAGCCAAGTGGCCTGCGTTGCATCGGCCAGCTCTCCTCTGTTGCCCTGCAGGCTGAGCTTTGCCAGAGCACTGCCCTGACTTGCACAGCAGCCTCAGCAGGACTCAATAAAGCCCTGTGCGTCTTGTGTCATCCCTACCAGCTGTACACAAGGCCGGGAGTGTAGTGCTGTGTTTGTGTGCCGAGTGAGGCCTGTTTCATCTCCAGTGCCCATGTCACAGCAGTCCCATACGGGTAAATCTAAAAACATCCAGCTGTGGGCCTGGAAAACCAAGGAGACTTTCTGAGGATGAAACCACAACGGCTCGCAGCTTGTTTTTATCAAACAGCTCACCCCACTGAAACAACCGCCATGCATCGACTTCACTCTGCTGCAGTGTGCGGTGTGAACAGCAGATGGCAGTTCTGATCCAGGTGGACCTTAAAATGCACAAGAAAAAAACTCTGTATCTGTGCATGTGTAAAATAACTGACAGGCCGATTAAGGGAAAGCTGCTTTTCGAACGGATGCCAGTTCAAGAAAAGATTAATTAGAATTGAACTGAAAGTGACGAGCCATATTCAAAGGACTACAGACATGACCATGAAAGTTCAACGACACCTACAAAGGAAGATGTGGTTGGACAATTATCTGTAGCAGCATGGTGATTAATCACAGCGCGGCCTGTCAGTGTCAAACCCATCTGACAAAATGAGTCAAGTGCTATTGATCATGCCCGCTTTGGGTTTCACTTGCACTCACACTTTATCAGATGGAGCTAATTGGGAACATATTCAGTCTGTGGCCCTGAGAGATGTGTCTGTCAGGAGTCACATTCCTGCTTCGATTCTCTGATAGCCCGTAGCGCCTGCAGTCTGGATGGAGGACAAGCTGTGGGAGTAGAGTTTGGAGGTTAAAGCGGGGGGCAGCGCACTCAGAGGTAGGCTTGTGAGTAATAAGTGTGCATCCTTTAGCTCTCACCGGACTTGTCCTCTGACTGGATTAAATATGTGCTAAGGATTTATTATGTAGGGGACCTCTGGGGCATCAGAGAAACTATGTCTCAACTTATACTTTCTCTCTTAATACCTCACCCAATATGTCCCTTCTTTCATCTACCTTCCCATCAACCCTGTGTATTGATTCTGTTTGTATTGTGATTCTGTGATTATTATTACTCTTATTATTGTGTTTACTGCTTTAGCCTGGATGCCTGCAGACTTTTATGCCAAACAGAGAGGCCAAGTGATTGGAGCACAGTGGTTAAGGAAGTATTTAGATCTTCTATTAAAACAAGAGTAGTAAAGTAAAAATGCTCATACTTGTTGGAGCCTTTAATTTATGAATTGCTGTTGTGGTGTAAAAGGAATTTCAACATATATAATAAAAATGTGTTTGAAGATTATCAACCTTAGATTTAAAATATTGAATATAAAAGTACTCAATGCAGGAAAACGTTCTCTGTTTAAGTCAATCTATTATGTATCACACCATTTCATTATTACTATTAATGATGCTTTAAAGTAGCCTTTTACTTTTGAAGTTGGTCAGGATGCAGCTAATGTTATAATTTTATATTATGTAATTTATTCAAAATGCATCATATTTTTGTATGTAACATCTACATTTGTAGTAACTATATCTATCAGATACAAATGTAAAAAGTATAATACTTCCTCCCGAACTGGAGTGGAAGTGTAACGTATAATGAATGAGAATACCACATGTTGGGAGTTATGCATATTTGCACTCTTGCTGAGAGTTAGATGAGATGATTGATACGAGCGACTGTGGCTCAGTGGTTAGCAAGTCAGTCTTTCAATCAGAAGGTCGGTGGTTCAAACCCCGCCTCAGCCAGTCCATGTCGTTGTGTCCTTGAGCAAGACACTTAACCCTAATTGCTCACCGTTGCTGTGTCTTCGGTCTAATGTATACTGTATATCATGTAAGTCGCTTTGGATAAAAGCGTCAGCTAAATGAAAATGTAATGTAATGATACCTCTGTCTGTAAACATGAGGCTACTGTCAGCCGTTGGTTAGCTTAGCTCAGCACAAAGACTTAAAACAGGGGAAAACAGCTGGTCTGGCTGGGACCAGTTAACTTCCGGAGTCTTTGCTGGTTGTCTGGCCCCGAAATCGTCCATGGAAGGTGCTGGTAGGCAGCTTTTGTTACTGTTGGACAGAGCAGGCTAGCTGTTTCCCTTTGTTTACTGCCTTTTTGCTAAGCTAAGCTAACTGGCTGTTGGCCGTAGCTTCATATTCATTGTACCATGATATTGCTGCCTCTCCTCTGGTCATTTAACTCTCCCAAGATGTCCCTTTGTTACATTCCACCACTGCCGAGGTGTTTTGTCTCAACACATGCGTACACTGAGACACTTATTGTGTTTATCACAACTGAAATTCTTTAGATCTGCAAAAGTATGTAATACAAGTGTAGTAAATCAGTTTTGAGACAATCTAGTCTTGTTTTTTTACATATGTTTCTTTGGCCATACACCTCCCCCCCTAAAATGATCCCCACATGTTAAGCAGTGTTCCTGGCTTCTGATGAACCAGCACACAAGGTTCTGTCCCAAGACCTGCATCAAACATGCTTCCCTCATGGTATGGGTGGGGTGTTAGGTGAACCTTTCTTTTCTAAAACTGACAAGCAGCAATATTGCAGAATAATAACTGCCGAATGTCAGGACCACATAGCATGGTTTAATACTGCAATCATAGATAATATGTTTTATAACTCCAAAACCACCAACTAGTTGGACTTTCATGGATGAATAGTCAAGAAAATGAACTAACGTGAAACATAAAAACATTCTTGAGGGTTTGGTATGACCATGAGTGAGTGGATAAGGTGTTACAGGTCAAAGGTGAACTTTGTCTGTGAGAGCGGCTCGTTCTCAAGAGTAAACCTGTCCTCTTGAGTAGAAAAATGATTTTCATATGGGGTGAGTTTCTCTTTTACGTGTGAATAAGTACGCTATTTCCGTTATTAACAATTTAGTGATTGATTCCTTGTTTCTTTTTATTCAGCCAAATATTTCCATCTTCTCATTAAAACACAACACTATCATGTATATCATATTTTATCCTGACACATGTCGGAGACCTCATAAATTTAGACCTGCTTTATTTAGATGAGCATGAAAAAAAACTCCTGTTATGAATCTAAACCTGACTTTCACCTCCTTCTCCTCAGACATCAGTAAAAAGCCAGACTTCTACCGGGAAGCAGACCGTGGCAGTGTATTTCTCTTACAAGCAATCAGTGATGGAAACCAATTAAGGTGCTGGAAAAAGGTGGCTACTGCTTTAAAGAAATCTGTGCAGATGTGCAGGTAAGTGACCATGCGGCAAACTTGTGGCTACACAGCGGCGCTACATGCAATTTCCGTCTCTAATTGGACTTCCCATGCAATGCCTGCTTCCAATCATTGCAGAGAGCCAGCGTAGCAGGCACACTGGCAGGATGGTTGACCACAGTTGGACAGATCGTGACGAACTTCAGGACAGAAAATTGACTGGGCAGGGTTATTAAATAGCACATTTACAGACTTTCTATGGCTATTGTCAGTAATGGAATAAGTAAAAATACTCCAAGAAAGCGTCACTTTAATGTTGTATCGGGTCGAGATGTGGCGCATTTTAACTGTTTCCTGGGTAGTTTCATGCATCATCTATTTAATGCTATACAATTAGTTGATTATTCAATTAGTCGATCAAAAAATCTATTGCAACTTTTTGAAAATGGATTAACGTCATTTTTTAAGCAAAAATGCCAAACATTTGATGGATCTGGGCTCGCAAATGTGACAATTCTGGTTTTGCTTGGTCTGAATATAGACATTTGGTGACGTCAGCCTGTGATCTGGCATATTGTGATTTATGACCAAACAATGTATTACTAAATAGATACATTAATTGTCAGATTAATAATTTATGAAACAAATCGTTGTATAAGCCTAAAGCTGATAACATGTTTTATGTGTGAAATCCTCTGTAATAAGAGTATTAACTAAGTAATACCCAAATAAATGAAGTGGAAGAAAAGGTGCACAACACTGTACACAAACTGTATACTTGTACAGTACTTGAATTAATACTTTCCAACACTGGCTTTCGTCAATGAAAATCTTAAAAAGACACTTTCTCAGACTGTTGAAGGGAGTTGCCACCCACTACAACATCGATTCTCGACACCTGTTGTCCCAAATCGTCCCTTAATGCTTGAATCCTGGCAATGCCATCCTTAGTTAAAACATTCTCTTTTTCCTTGGATATCCTCCCTTTCAGAATTGCTTCACCTGGAACCAATCTGTAACACAATCAAAGTGTCCTAACATGAAAGCTCAGTTTTTTCCTTTGATAGTCCATTTCTCTCCACACTTCTTCTTTTCTCTGGTTGCTCAAGCAACCATGTCTGGAAGAAATTCTGCTTAAAATAGAGACTCAGTCACTAAGCATTATGCAAATTTCCTTGAAACAATTCACTGGTGCTCTGCCTTTTGCAGACAATAGAATGGGCCCTTTGTCTAAAAATAAGATGTGCATAATGAAAACTAAGGGGCTGGCTTGTTGAGAAACTGAGAACACTGTTGCGAGGGCTTTGAACATTTTGTAAGTGATAAAATATAACTAGAAGGAAGAATAACTTGGTTCTATAAGATGGCCATCCAAGTATAATTATGTATAATCTGACGGCTTCACCAACCGATTGTTCCAAAGCAGACGAGAGACAGTTTTGAATGAAATAAGAAGCGGGAAATGTGGAAAGAAGAAGCTAATTCTGTGTCCTCATCCTTGGATTGCAGTCATCCATCCAAAGCGTTGATTGCAGCTTCTGGATGAGTTGATGCTCACAGTTTGTATGCTGCTTGATCATCAGTCATCCCTCTCGGCTTCAGAGTGTGTCCAGGATCGCAGGGTGATTAAACTCTAATAACAGCCGTTTGAGAAGTCCGGGGGGATTTACTCCTGAGTCAACATGCCAGACCCCATTTCCTCCTCACTCACTGCTGCCTCTCAACACCCAACCGGCTGCAGCCACAGTAGATCTCCACATGGAACTTGTATAGATTGAGAAAACCTTGGAAGTGACCCTGCACGAGGCCTTAGACATACACAGGGAACTATGCCAATATGACCCATTTCTCCAAATAATATCTAATTCACTTTGTTGACATTTCAATACAAAACAAATACACACATGGATTATACATTTTTGTTTGATTATCATGAAATACAGATACATACACCAGTTCTACCAGGAGAAGTCATTTCAAACAAAAATGTGTTATGATGCTTGAATTAATTAAATAAAAGCCATCAATTGCATTTTTTTTATGTAAACTACAGTTTAGATAATTAGTCAGTTTTTCAAATTAATTTAAATATGAAGCTGCTTTGCTGCTTTTTCTTGATTTAGTAATATGAATATGTTTGGGTTTGGGGCTGTTGAAACAATAAAAACAAGCAACCTAAACTTGCACTATGAAAAGTACCATTCATAAACTATATTTAGCATGTGGTCAGCACTAATGATTTGTTGTCTTGAGAACATGAAAGTCAAAGCTGTTATTCATACGTCATATCCTTGTGTGTCATATAATCTAATGACAGTACCATTATAATGAAATGACAAAAAAATGTGACATAATTATAATATAATTTTGTTTTATATGTTACATAATCAAATAAAAATAACCATCAGATTATATGATAATGACAATAACCACTGAATGAAACAGATAATCACTCACTATGCATGTCTCTCTCCTGGTAGGACACCTGTTACCTCCAGAAGTTATGAATAGATTCAAGAAAGTGTCGACATGTTTTGCAAAAATCTGTGTTTAATTGACAACAGAATTGGCTGCTACAGCCCAGACAAAATAAGGTTTGCAAAATCTTTGTTCTTCTAGAAAACACTGTTGTACTGAGATCTTGATTGACTACCATTGAGTTCTCTCCTTACCTCTTCTAGTCTTTTCTGATCACATCATTCTTTGTAAAGTCTGGACACTTATTGCAAAATCAGTTTTTATTTTGTATTTATAATCTTTTTCAATTATAAATACATTTGAATAACGGTATAACCATACAGAAGACGTTTAGGGGAAATGTTGCATATGTTTAAGAAATCTGGAACCATCTAATCATGTGAATTCACACATTCATGGAGGTGCTTTCCCAAGACGTCCAAAAAAAGATGATTGCAAAGAGTAAGACGTTTATCGTAGCACTCACATTTCTGACATCTTGTTTTAAAGCTTCCCACGAACAACAACACAGCGCCCGTTATCCAGCGTCCAGTGGCTCAGTGGAGACAACGTATGCTGCTTCTCCATGTGACTTTAATTGAGTGATTAGATGTAACTCAATAAGCAATCGAAGGGCAATGCGCGTGAGTTTGAGGCGTAAAGCAAAAGAGCACTGGTGAGTGGAGCCTTTGTCCTTGACCCTCCATCATTGCTGCTACCTTTCAGGCTAAATCACGCGGGCCGATCGGCCTCTGGCCAAAACCCCAATGTGGATCCCTCCACTCTAATTGTCTGTAGGCCACCAATTTCAGGAGCCACACAGTTTACAGGTTTAGTGCTCAGGCTCCCATGTCTTGTGTTTATATGGGTCACTATCTTTAGAACGGGATCAACAACACATTATTTTCCATGAGCAGAATTACTACAAATCCCTTTGCTGAGATACTCTGAGAAACATCAAGTTTGGGAATGTTTGCCATCGGCTAACTCTGATAAGCGACTATTCAGTCTTAAGCCATCTAGTACATTGACTTGATGGCTTTCAACAACTGAAAGAAGTAAGCTTCAGGATTGTGAAATTACTCTGAATTGTGACACAATTTATCCCAGCTTGAAATATTACCCCTGCCTGTGGACCCATTAGCCCCACAGTCACACAGCTGTTTACTGTCAATCTGCCACAGCTCATGCAAATTTGGCAGGAAATGGCTGGCATTATAATAAAGAATATGAAAAAAGCAAACTCCATAGCTTTACTAAGATGCAGGGAAATAGTTCCATACATTACTTTGAGTCTGCTAATTCTCAGAGTAAATCAAAGTCCCCAGAGGAGCTGAAGTCTGTGAAATATGGCTCATTACTAAACCAAAGGGACTCAAGACCTCAGTGGGATTACAAAGTCAAGGCTAGTTACAAAATACAAAAGAAAAAAATAATCTTAAATCCACGATTGTAGAAATGTCAGAAGATTCTCGCCACCATTCGAGGAGCTGACTTGTGGAAGCAATCTTGGCAGAACGTGTGTGTAGACATTTGTATTATCCAACATGTGTCTTTAATGCCTGGTCAGCCCACTTGCCAACTGTCATATTGTTAAAGATAGACTACACCCTCTTGGATTGTGCCAAGAAGGCCCATAGATTTACACTAATACTCCGCAGCACAATGGTGAGCGCAGGGGCCTGCGCGGCTACAGAGGCCCGGTTCTTATATGTTGTAAAGCTTTGTTACTATAATTGTTACAGACTCCTGGATACAATGGTGACTACTGCAGCTGACTCAGATCACTTTTGAACTCACAAATCACAGTAAAGTCAGCGTCACATGCGGCGTGTTTGAATCGGCATTGCAAAGTGCGGCTGTAATCGACGCTCAGACACTAGCATCATATCTACGATCGACATACTCATTTGTAATATCATATTCATTCATTACCTATTTGAATAAAGACAGGACTTCACGTTTTTTTTCTTCTTTTTAACAAAATCCTACATTATTACGTCAGCATCTGGCTTTAGATATTCTTTGTTAAATGGGATGGTACACTTCAGGGTCTGTGTTTTCTAAATGATAATCATATCATAAATGTTAAAATAACACTGTGGGCAAACACACAAGAACATACTGAATAAAACCAGATACATTTCATAGCCACCAATGAAATATAAGTAATATGCAAAAAAACACTTATAAAACAAACAATAAAATAAAGTTAAAGCATATGGTTTTAGGTTTGCTATGAGATGTACTTTGGACTTTTTATAAAAGCTGTAGAGGGATTATATCTCCCAGCTGGACTGGGAACGCGTCGGGATCCCCCAGAATGAGCTGGTAGATGTTGCGGGTGAGAGAGAAGCCTGGGTCAGCCTGCTGGACCTGCTGCCACCGCGACCCGACTCCGGATAAGTGGATGAAAATGGATGGATGGATGGATAAAAGCTGTACTTAACATTGTTTGATGTCAACAATTGAAATAAAATGTGAAAGGAGTCGCTTTTAGTGAGGAACACACAGATACTCATTATCACGGGACTCATTATTATCACTAAAGTTTACCGCAATACTATTTTAGCATCTTTCAGCTCCTTGTTATGGTTTTACATTCCGCATCTTTAATGTTTTGGTTCACGCTTCCAGCTTTCATCTCTGTAGTTTTGAGCTGCAGCAGGCCACCATTTTTAGCAAAAAAGTTCTGATAGAGAAAGTCAGCAACTAGCTGGTGAACACAGCGAAGCATTTATCAGCCAAAAGAAACAGACTACACACTGCACTGACTTGCAGTTGTGTGTCTCTAACCTTCAAAGGTAACTGGCCAAGCTGTTGGAATATGAATGAAATGTAATGTAATGTAATATGTTTACCAACATGTGCCCCTGGGATCTCCGCCAACACAGCCCTGATTAACTTATTCTGTGAGACTTGTAATTTCTCCTCGAGTGTTTTAGCCCAGACGTTCAAACCACGGACAAATAAAACAATCAAAGCAACACAAAGGTAGAAGGGGCCATGTTGTTTAAAGTGGCAGCGAACGGATGTCGCATTAGAGAAACTGAGACACGGGCAAGGCTGTGAACTTACATTGTCCTGTGGTGGTCATGCAGGGGTAAGATACAGAGCCAGAGGACAAGGCAGTTGTTCCACAAGTGTTCTCTGAATTCAGTGCAGGGAGCATGACTCTGATTATAACGCCATGTGAATGAGCTTCTTTCTTCTCCCAATGAGGACATTCCTTGCAATTAGGAGGATGAGTACAGCTTTGTTTGTCTCTCGTAGGCGACCTTGTCTGTTTGGTCAGTGACTACCTGCAAGTCTAAGATGCACATGTGATCTATCTGCATGCATCTGTGATGCAGTGACAACTTTACTAATTGGCAGGTGAAAAGCCACAATTTGTTTATTAGGCTTACTAGTTACAAGAGGGTTCAAATTACATCAATTATAATAGATGCTATTGTTGCAGATAAGTCTGTTTTAGAGAAGAGAAACTTTCATTTATTCATGAAAGTCATGTTTATTGGGCCAATGTAGCCTGTAATGTGTCTTGGGTTGGGGGGCTTTATGCTCAGCTGCAGAGCCAAGCAAAGAGCATAAAAAGGAATGTCACTTGGTCAGGATCTTTCATGGTGCAACCACAAAACCAAATCCTGATATTGCCTCCTGGGACGCGACGCCTCCTGGAACACTTTTAGTGACAAACAGGCTCAAGAAACAATGTGATCAAGGGAGTGACGGGACAAACATACTTAATAAAAGTGGTGTGCTCCTCAGAAATGAAAAGGGAAAAAAGACAGAGTTTGAAGCAAAGAAGGTGAAAAACAAGGAATGTAACCGAATGACACATTGTGTGAACAAACACCCCAAAATGGGTCTCATACCCAGGTGCAAGCCACTGTGGGCAGAGGGCTCTTTAAGACATGAGTGCATGGTGACCTCCCTTCATCTCCACATCAGTAGAAACACATAAAGTCAGCACTAGCAAAGCACAAGCACACCATCTACTTTTCTTGAAACCAAAAACAAGTTAGCCATGCTAGCGGCACGTTAAATGCAGAAATATTGAAGTATTGAATGGATTGCTATGACATTTTACACATTCGTGGTGCCTAGAGGATGTATTGCAGATCAATACCTGCAAACTTGATGACAATCCCATCAGCCTCAGATGGACTTTGTGTTTCGTGCAAATGTGTATAAGATCACACACTAAGCTAAGATAGTGCACATGGTAAACATCTGCATGTTGACATTGTTATTGTGACCATGTTAGCATGCTGATGTTAGCAATTAGCTCAAAGCCCTGTTGTGTCTGCAGCCTCACAGAGCCTCTAGCATGTAGACTCTACACTAGATTGTCTCAATCAATAACACTCTATACTTTCATATTGTATAATATAAAGTTTTGGTTAAAGATGGAAATTAAAATATTCTTTTCATGTTTTCTCTATTGTGAGACATTTTAATAATATTTTTTAATTTTATATAGAGCTTTTCAGGACACTCAAAGACACTTACAGTTTGTTTACAGTTGTACAATGCCACTATTATATTCCTATAGTTTCAAGTTTATTTCATTGACAAAGCTTCACAAAGTCAGACATATATGTATATGCAGACTAGCATATAGAGATGCATAGATGTTGTGGATATAAAACAAGATAAAAATAGAAGCAAGTTTAGACACAACGTAAAAACAGGGTTTCAGACAAAAACAGGAAAACAGGTAAACACAACTCAAGGTCAGAGAATAAAAGTTGCATCTTAAAAGCATTATCAGAGTCTGTTGGCCTCCGGCAGGCTGTTCCAGAGCCGAAGAGCCACTCCGGAAAAAGCCCTGTGCACGGTGCACAGCGGATCTGAGGGCTTGACTAGGGCTGTGAATTAAGAAGCTCTGAGATGTGTGACACCATGAAGAAATTTCAGATGACCAATTCGGAAACACTTCTGTGCAAAACACGTACAAGGAGAAAAATATAGAACTGATTATGAGGGGAAACAGTTTTGCATGCAGAGCTGGAAGGCAGTGTAGGTAACAGAGGGCAGGGCCACGGGAACGACCGGGTCAAGATGGACTCTATCCTCGTGTCCCCCCTGGAACATATGCAGGCTGGTGGAGGAGGAGGGGAGGCTGGGTTAGTCGACTATAGTCACCCACAGTGTCCTCCTGTTCAACCTCCTCTAAAGCGCGCTCTCTATTGGATTAACATTGGCCCGAGGGTGAGAGTGGGTAGAGGTAACCTAAACAGAGGGGAAAGGGGGGTCAGCCAACTGTTTCAAGTGAAAGTGGAATTTGGGGCATCTGTGTTTGTTTGTAATTGGCTGTGTTTGGGGCTGACTCTGACATCCTGCAAAGCCTAAGGGGTAGGGCAGAGGTTAGCCATCGTAGTCCATGTGTACATTTTGCTCATGTCTCAAGCTGCACATTGACCGCTGCTGTTGAACTTTGAGCCTCCTTACTTTTCAAATGCATCACTATCAGTTTCAGGTATAAAACCTGTGAAGCTGCATTTCTGCTCCTCTCGTCCCTCTAACGACTAATCAGAGGCTATTAGGTGTGATGATGTCAGACATTAAAGGAGCAAATAGGTTTCTGATGACAGCTTCCCTCCTCGCCTCTACACTCAGATTTGATTTTCTAGAGCTGACCTCCAGTTTGATGATGCATGCCAGGCTCTGCTCAGCTAAAATGTGAACATCATGCTGACTGTGCATTATGCTAAAATTACATGACTGAGATTTGAACTCAGAAATACATACGATTTTCAGCCAATATTAACATCAAACTGTGTTTTGAAGCAAAACACTGACAACAGATCTCAAGATTTGTTGAAATATTAGTGTGTTTCAAACTCATGTCATGGGATAGCACAGCGCACCAGGAACGGCCTCCTATGGCCCACCTCTGAAACTCCTGGGGTGAAAGGTTACTGCTGCGACAGTGCCGGCTCATCTGAGGATCTCTCTTTACCCCAAAAGCAAAACACCCGAGGGCAGAATGGTGGGCTTGTCAGGCCACCCCAACCCGACTCCCCAGGATCCTGGCAGGGAGGCAGAGAACCCAGGATCAGGGCTCCCCCTGCACAAATACAGACGGGGTCGTGGGTCATCTGGGGAGCTCACACAAAGCTTTCATCCCAGAGAAGCTCATTTCAGGGGAATGTCTTTCCTCATCTAGATAGGAGTCCTCCTTGAGCCCTGTGTGGCTGCGCTGAACCCTGGATCGACAGACATGCTCCCTCAGACCGGTTTGTTTTGTTTTGGTGCTGCATCTCTGCTCACATCCCCTGGCCTGGTCCTGACACTGCTGTGGGAAGATCAGGCTGGGTCAGCACACACATGGTGCTCTGTTACAATCCAAACACCCACTAAAACTGTATCAAACGGAGGCCTGGGTAAAAAAATAATGTTGCCGTATTTTGGGCTATTACCTTGCATGGTCTTGAGATATATGGCTGATATATGTAGATATATGCAGATTTCCAGGCTTTGAATAAAGTTTCGTTAATTTCAGACATTCAAGCAAAACATGACTTACATGTTGTGAGTAGGAGAGACTAAACCTCACAGTATAGTCTAATTATCTGTTTATTTATTTAGTTCAATGTACCAAGTACTAAAGTAAATTGTAATTGGGAAATTACACTGTTTAGATACAAGAAGAGATATGTCTAACTAGATGAACACAGCTATTTATCTGCAGGAATACTCTACTGACATGTACCCCAAATTAATATACTCTTGTTCGGCTTATATAGTTATAATAAGTTACACTTCAAATATCTGTGGACAGGCCTGCCATCACCAGCAGCTTATTTCAATAAGCTCTGATAGGATGAAAGTTTGAATTGTAAAAATAGTAATACAAATAGTTTACAATCACATTTGACTGATATCAAGATGCAAAAGATATTGATAATATAATTTCAGCAGTATACAAGTGAAATCGTGTCATACGATGGCTTTATCGATGCTTTGCATGACGATTTGGTAACAAAGCTCATTTGGCTTTTTCAGTGATATGAAATGTCAAAATTACAGCATATTAGTTTAATCTTTTCAGGATGCTTGGCACGTGGCTCATTTTCTGTCTGCAATCCATTTGCACAGCATTAACAGACCGAATCGTTACCTCCGGTGTTTGTCTGCAGCGACTGATCCTCCGCAAGCTCACGGCGAAGATGCCCCCGAGCTGTTATCAACTAGTGCTCAATATGAAGACGTTTAACACCCGAGCTGAGGCGATTCCGCTCTTGGAAAACATTACTGTTGTGTGTGCGTGATCTCTTGTGATATTTGCAGCATGTGTTCACAACTGTTCAGCCTCGTCCTCTGAAGTCTTCCATATGTCTCGTGTTTGAGCAATCACGAGTGCTGCTTCACTTTTTGCGTTATTACAGCGAGGCACCTCCATGAATATGTTAACACTGTGGAGCAACAAATATATTCCACATTCAAGCCTCCACATTTACAATGTTTGATCTATTTTGAGCACAATTGCTTTGTAATATGCATTGATTCAGTGTTCCTCTGAAGTTATAGAAGGCTTAATTTTATGGACTTTCTTTCTCTTAAGTTTATTTGATTATATTCAGCAGAAAACAGGTAGATCAATACTATATAGTTCAGTAGGGATCTACATTGATACAATTCTTTGGGCACAACAATGTTGTGTGATATTTGATTCTATTAATCAATTAATGATACTAATAGTAATAATAAACTGACTACAAGTAATGATTCATTTCATTATTGAACAGCAACAAATCATCACATTTAAGCAGCTTGAAGGAATTAATGTTTGAAAAACCACTGAAACAATCAATTATCTAAAGTTGCAAATTCAGTTGAGAAATCGTTTCACCTGATAATAGTAGGAATGGTTCTGGAGGTAAGCAACAGAAGAGAATAAAACACATGCACAAAAAATAACCCAGTAATTAAAATATTTCATCAAAATATTTATTTTACCAAATCCATAGCTGCCAGAGATTATTATGATCTGGAAAACTAAAAGAAATGTCATTATCAAATAAACCAACGATTATTTTCTCAATTAGTTGCTTAATCATTTTGCCAATAAAGTGCCTGAAAATGTCCCACAATGCAAAGTGACATCTTTAAATGGCTTATTTTGTCCAACCAAGAGTCCAAAACCTCAGTATATTACCACATAAGACAAAGAAAAGCAGACGATCCTCACAATTTAAAAGCTGGAACTAGAGAATGTAGCGTTTTTGATTGAAAAACTATGAAAACGATGAATGAATTATTAAAAACAGTTTCCTGTTGACTAATAAATAATCAACTAATAATTTCAGCTCTGTTATTACAAGATTACAAGAGGTTTTAAAAGGGTTTCAGTACATTACTCTCAACATCCTTTACGTATCTATATTCACTTCATGTGTGTGTGTGATGTTGCAGTGATGATGGATGGAGGTGTACTGCGTCTGCCGCTCACGGGTTAACGGGCTAAACCAGATATAGAGCTGAGAGATGAAGGCAGTACAGCATCCCCTCTGTCTTCTCCTGCTTGGTCCTGTTTATTGAATTAAAGATCAGTACAACCGCCGTCTCTTTTTTCTCTTCCCTCATCTCGACTTAATTTGATCAGAGAATCTGCTGATGCAGTGTGTGCCCGGCTCATGTGAAACCAATTTAAAGCTACACATAAAAATCTGGTGTCTCTTTTCTGCACTCATTCTCTCTCTTATTCTCTCTCTCTCTCTCTCTCTCTTTCACACACACACACACACACACACACACACACACACACACACACACACACACACACACACACACACACACACACACACACACACACACACACACTTATTCTAATAATTAAAATCTGCCTGGATAAATCTCCAGATAGTTTGTCCACAGGTGAGACAGAGAGAGGTTTAAATATACCTCTATAAAATGTGGCAGTAATTGTGAGTGCAGCTACATTTACAAAAAGGTATGTGGTTTGAAGGATTGTGCATTTATATGCATATCAATATTATGGAAACATCACCGAGGGTCATTGTTTTGTTGCCACTGTAACGGATCAACGGTTTTGTTGTGGATGGGACCAGCTATTCGGGGACTGAGACCGGAGATGTAACATCCTCTCATTAATACAATAACTTGACTGCTTCTGTTTACATGTAAAGGTACACCACAAATCCAACGCTTCACATCCATAATCAGTAATCAGTAACTCACACACATGAGCTATATTTTTCAAGCGCTATACGAGTCAAAAGAAGCAACACTCACATTCCCGAATAAACTGAAACCAGTTGCTCCTGGTCCCGACACTGGTTGTGAGGAGATTCTTGTGACGGCCATGCTTGTTACTGTCCCTCCAGCATGGCTCAGTAAGTAAACATTGTCCCCGGAAACTCAAGCAGGGAATTCACTCTATAAAGTGAGTAAAAAAAGGTAAATCTGACTCAAATTTAGCAGCAAAACAATTCAGCATCATCTAGCAAGGAGTTGCGTTAGCCAATCAAATACGTGCACACGGAGCTACCTGAGAATGAGCTGTTTACATCTACACACGGAGCAGGTCCTCTTCACAGAGCCGTCCGCCATGTTTCACAATACCTACACCTTAGACATTCGCACACGAGAAAAGTTTTAGTTGGGTGCATTCTGCAACGTCACCAATAGATGCCGCCAAATCCTACACACTGCACCTTTAACCCAAATCGGTTGTCAGTCTAAATGCCACCTAAATTGAATAAGATATTGCAACTTGCTTAGAAGGCAGGAACAATTACACTGATGAAAAACGGTGTGATTGCGGCATGATTGAAACATGAGATAGAGAGAATAAATGGAAAGGACACTGCTACTGCAGGGATTCCTGCATGCAGAGGACATGGAGAAACGCCACCCTGAAATAGACATTGGGACAAATGACAGAGTGAGCACTGATCCGCAGCTGTGACAGTTGGAGGCTCAGCTGGTTTATAAATTCCCAACATTCCCTTAATTACTTAAAATTCCCATGAGTAAAACTGGGCATCACAGGAAACAGGTTCAAGTCCAACTCCAGTTTCAATTCAGGGTTCTCTGTGGTTCTCTGTTCTCTGCAGAATGATGTGAACATCTGCACAACAAATTCAAAATGTTTGGTGATCGGTCTCCTTACTTTAATAATGACAGATCAGAGAGATTGAATCTTTAATTTCCTTTTCAATTTCTGCCTACAATTCGAAAGTGTTTAAGTGTACATTCTAAAGATGGACAAGGGTATTACTTTAATAACTGTCTGTGAACATCCAATCAAACTGCCATTGTGATCATTAACCTATAGCATATGGGATAAGGGAGACGCTGTCGCTTTTTGAGAAACATCGTCACTGTTTTTGGTTTGAAGGAAGAGCCAAACATCAACCAATTTTTTTTATTTTGCAGTAAAATATTTTGATAGAACAACACATTTCAAAACTATAGACATATTAAAGTTATGAAAAATATGAGTGTGCTTGGTTCTAACAGGGGAATCTCAAAAAGCCTTCATTGGAGATGTGTTCCAGACTTTGATCATCGTAGAAAGATTCCATACATGTGCTGTTTTTACAAAATTGCTATTTCAACACGATGTTCCCTAAACAACAAGATACAGGTTGCCTGGCCTTTCCCACAGCCAAATTGAACATGGCACTGCTGAGACATAAAGTCTAACCTACAGCACTTTCTCCAGCCCATTACCCACACGGCCACGCCTCCCATACAAGAAACTCAGAGCCTGAGGAGCTGCAGGGACCCCGCTGCTGATGCACATGGAGGCCTGTGCCAACATAAACCCCAGAGGCTCTGAGCTGCTGCATCATGTGTTGAGCCCGTCCCCTCAGCAGCGAATACCTGGACATGGTTCCTGCTGGAAGTTAAACAGACAAGTCGCCATTTAGTGGAAACCTTTTAGAGAGAATGCCACGCATGAGTGATGTATATCTGTGACAGCTGAGACCATAGCCTGTAGCAGCAGAGTGGTTTATATTAAGGGAGGCCTATACGCTGCACTCAGAGCTGTCATTCTTGATTGTTTAGCTGTGTGACAACCTTCAACTTCAAATTTCTAGTTTCTTTACCGTGACAACTTTATTTTTAAAATGTTTGTCTCAGCTTTTCCTGCAGGAAAAGGAAGCAAGGGTGGAAAGAAAAAGAAACTCATTACAATTTTTTTTGCCTCCCTTTATTTATCTTTGGACCCAAATGGGAAAGCTGTTTTAATCATTTTAATGCAGAAAAATCAAAATACATCTAACAATACTGAAATAATATTTATAAATCAAGGGCTGTATCAACATGCAGTTTAAGCAAATAAATATAAATGTTTCACTAAGTTCAGATGAAAACAGTCAAATGTACAAATCAAGATCAACTGACAAATAAAGAGATGACATGTCTCTGCTTGTCTGCACACTCACAGATAAATCCAGCAAAAAGCTTAATTTATCAACGGATATGAATGCGAATTAAATAAACTGCAGCACTCAGCAAGAAAACACAGGAAATACAATTAAAATATGTCTAACTTCCCCTCATTTCAAAAAGCCACAACATAAAACATATTAATGAGTAAACAAAAGTTGGGTTCACAGCCAAAGTTAAAGTCATTACGTTATTATAGAAATAACTCCTAACAGTAGACATTTAATGGGAATATAGTCTCGTTAACGAATACCTGCACAGCGAGAGGGGTGAATGACACTGCACGTGCACTGGGCCCAACACGGTCAATTGTTTGTTTTTCATTGTTTAATTTATTTATTCATTTTCAACTGAACAATTACATTTTCAAGTTGTGACCTCCCGACAGCGAGACACGCAATATTTGCTTAAAGAGTATTACTTTGGGGAAAAATAGCATCTTAAAATAGAACTTGTGATTTTCACCGATTGTATAATTTGAATCTGTTATGTCTAAGACATGTAATCCTCCTCCTGGGGAGTTGGACTGCGGATGTGGCCAACTTTATGTTGGGCAACAGCGACAAGACACGAGTTGTGTCTCGAGTCATAATAAATAAGTTAATTATGATGGAAAATACGAGCGAGAGAGAGAGAGAGAGAGAGAGAGAGAGAGAGAGAGAGAGAGAGAGAGAGAGAGAGAGAGAGAGAGAGGACATCTTAACATTTACACTGAATTCATCTGCAGCATTCGGGCCTGACACCCGCAGTTAAAACCCGTTAAATTAATATTTCGTTTAATTGTACAATAATCAAAAGCTTTCCGTTTGTGTCAGATTTTAAATGACAGGATATTTCCTCGTTTGTCACCTACAGATCACCATAATAAAGACAATTAAGTACGTGATTTGCGATCATTTCTCCAATGTCGTAACCGGCAGTCATAAAGGCTCCTTTTTCCTAAAAATAATTTACGCTGTAATTCACATTTTTACAGGCGAGAAAAGGCGGATTGCTGGCCCGGCTTTTTATTGTGGAAGTGCACGAAGCCAAGTATTTCAAAGAGCATCACGAGCTTCACAATTAATTTATTATTATGTCACCAATTCTCAAATTGCAGGGCTGAAAATGTGTTGCCGTGATGCGCTCTAAATTTCCATCATTACAAGTGGATGTATCCGCAATGACAGACTCTGAAGGTTAAAGTCATTTGGTTTAATGTGGGTCTCTAAAACAAACAAACATGTATTGCATTTTTAAGGTCATCATCGGTTAACATTAAGCAGTGTTTGGTCCAAATTCCCGGCTTGATCCTTTCAATTACAATTAATTATAAAGGTCCTCGTTCTGCATGCAAGAGGCAAAGACAACACACATTTGATTTTCCTTAAACACACATGATAATACAAAAATGTGGCCCCAGAGATGGAAACACCACTTTAAATGCCCTAAAGATTGATATAAAGAAATTAAAGCCATGAGGTTATGATTCTCCGTCATGTAACAGCAGGAATCAAAGACGTTATATTCATCCTCTAATTACATTAATGTCATGTGTTGTGTCTCCCGCGTGTTTCCCAAAAAAGCTTTTCCCCCCTTCTGAGCTTGACCTCCCATTTCTACCGGCTGCATAATAGCGCGGGCTGGAGCTCGGTGTGGGCCTATACTTCAGATGTGTGTGGAGCCTGAAGGTCGGAGTGCTGCGTGCGTGTGTGTGTGTGTGTGTGTGTGTGTGTGTGTGTGTGTGTGTGTGTGTGTGATAGAGTGTGTGTGTGTCAGATCCACTGTACTGAGGCGGCACCAGTTTGAGCAAGGCATTTCTCTTTACCCCGACAAACCTTCAGGGGGCTTTTAGCATTTGTTCAGTCTGCAGTCTCTGGAAAACATCTGATTCATTTTTTAACCAGTCCCAGATGCGGCAGCGTGAGAGTGTGTTTGCATGAGCGCGTCAGTGTGAGTTTGTCAGTGCATGAGAATTTGGGGAGAATATCTGCTGTCTAGTGAAGGGGAGGGAAAGAAGAACCGTGTGGATTTTTTTTTTTTAAATATAACTTTTTTTAGGTATGAACGCAGCGTGCGTCTCATACTGCGATATGACATCGATGGATTCATATTATAGCACGTCTGCTGCGCAAGGTAGGGACCACCAGGCGAACCCGTTCAGGACTTTCCAGACCACTGAAACCAAATACAGCCCCACGTTCATTCCGGGTAAAGGACAGGCTTACGGAGAGAAGTCCCGGAGTCCTTTCCAGCCGGAGTGCCAGTCGCTGGATGGCGCTGAGGACAGCACCTTCAACAAGTACCAGCTCTTCATGCAGCGGCCGACCTGCAAAACTCCGCCCGAAGGCAGCAAGCTGCACCCGGACAGCGGGCACAACGGGACGCTGCTTCCCTGCTATGGTGAGTGCGCATGAGAGGGGCACACGGTGCGACTGTATGAGCAGGGTGTCCGGGATTGGGTTCAACGGAAATGCCCGATACACGGGGACAAGTCATAATGGAAATGTACTGTAGTGAGTTAATAGAGAATCTGAAAGTCAGTATAAAGTGTGAGCGACGAGCAGAGAGTAGGAGAGGGATATATATATATATATATACATATATATATATATATATATATGTGTGTGTGTGTGTGTGTGTGTATGTATTACACAGAAGCATGTATATTTCTAAAGTAAATGTGTATTTAATGTAACAATGCCGTTTCCTATCAAACTATTATGGGAAACTGAGCAATGAATGAGAGAAAAACATCTTATCCATACGAGTATCTATAACTATAACTTTAATCATTGAACAACTCATTTGAAATACATTCCAGGGAGAGTTAGTTTTCCTTTGCCCGCTTGCAAGCTGAGTTATAATTGTAGCATTGAATAGGAATAAATTGATTTCCTTTGTAGGATATGTGCTGAGACAGAGCTGAATAAGTTATTGAAAACTTATTTTTGAAAGGACGTTTGCCCATTTGTGTACACTTATCTTAGACGTTTCTATCCACATATGATGTTTAAGTTCATCCTGAAAACGCAACATCTCACTGATCTCACAACTCACGTCATCCCTGAAAAGTATAAACGTCATGAATTATTTTCATATTCAAATATGAACTACAAGCATATAGACATGAGGCCCGCAAATGCAGTAAAAATTAAGAAACTAAATATTTCAACTGCAATATTTAGCGTAGTCATATGTTCAAAGCATGGTTTTAATTATAGCACGAGTGATTAATTGATGATGAATAGAATAACGGATTCCAGAGTGAAGGGAGTCCACATTTATTCAATGGAGTAGTTATAGGCCAAGACCTCATAATTTGTCGAGTCAATGACGAATGTAGTGACTGTGTGGACGTCCCGACAAACAGTATTAATTTTAAACAAAAGCTGTATTGCTTTACAGTGTCTTCCGACAATTCGTTGGACTACAAATTATCCGTTTAGAAAACAATACATTTCACTGTGTTTTATGAGACGTGGAGGCTTAAAATAAAAAAGACAAAACCCTGTCAATGAGCAGGAGTGGACTCTGTTTGACATCAGGTCCTCTCGAGAGGACCGGTAACCTACACAATAATACATAATGTGTAAAAATGTACTCAGCATAATAAATGTTAAGGTGTTTAAACAATGTATTTTATCCTTGAAAAACAAAATCAGAATTTTTTTTTTTTTGAGTAATCAGTTTGTGTTGCCTAAATATATATTTCAGGTCAAGATGTTTATCATGATGATACAGAAGAAACCATCTGTTTTTATCGTGGTTGAAATAACCTATAAATAGACATTTTAATGACAATTCCTGCTGCAGTCAATAAACTTAATCAACATGAAAAAACAACAACAGTTTCTGAACATGCCAAACCCTACTAAATACACAAAATGCTAGTTGTTCATATAAGTAAATATAAACATTAAGTGTAACAAATAAATGTGAACTTATTTATTTTTTACGCAGGGCCAACCCTTTGCCAGAATACATCCTGAAAGAAACAACTGGAGTCACTCTTCACTTTAAGCTGAACTGTCACTTTTTTTCTGGAGTTTGAGAGCAATGGTGCACACAGGTTGGATCCCCTACACTGAAGTGAATTGATTTGGCAAGTGCATTGACAGAACCATTTAAACACCTTCATTAAATGCATCTTGACTCCCTGGAGGAGAGCTCTGCAATGTTATCGTTGAAAATGTTGCAGCCAGATGAATGCATCGTGGCTCTGGGGAGGAGGATACTTTGGGCCCCTGCCAAAGTCTCAGGCGTCCACAGGCTTCTGCTGTTTTGTGTGGTCCTCAATGGGAGATATATTGCTCAATGCTGACGCTTTATCTCCATCAAGATGACAAACGTCATCTCAAACCCGAAGGGACTTTTCTGTGTGGCAGCTGTAATACTGGTTAGGCAGCGACCCAACATTTTGTCTCAATGTCATTCTGGGGACAAAAAAGTTTTGTCCCCAGAACATGTTCTAACAATTACATTGCATTTAATGAGTGGATTTATATAGTGTTAATTCTGTTTAAAAATAATGGGAAATCATTTTGGCATTTGGTGCAAGATGTTGACACCTCATTTACCCTCTTTTAATTGAGAAGGCTTCCACACTTTTATGCAGACTATTTCCTTAAAATCACTTTATTCCAATGTAACTATGATTCAACTGTAAACAATATGAACATTTAAGAGCTTGAAAGCAATTCTAAAATGCCCATTTAGATATTATCAAACATTTCTCCTATTCATTTCTAAAATCACTGAATAGTTTTTTGCAAGGTTTATATTGTTTTGCGTGGATGAAAATCCTATTCAGCCCCAACGGATTCTTAATGTTCATTAAAATTAAAAATGTAATTGTCTTTGGAGGAGTGAATGAAAATATTCCTGCACAGTAGTGGCTCAGGTTGGCGGGTTTGTTTCCCTGAGTGCATGTTAATCAGCGAGAAGGGATGGAGCCGTCTACCTGCTCACAGCGATGAATGAAATAAAACCCCTGGAGCTGATCGAGTGCTGAGGAATGCAGGTCAGCACTGCAGGAGAGGTCCGCATTAATCTAAGGCAGATGTGCATTACTGGCTCCTATAGTTATTATTCATACTCCCCAAACATCAGATCTCCAAAGCTTCAGAGAGTGCCTGAGATGACAAAATGGGACTGGTTTACATAACCCTATGTCAACAACACCTTGTACAAATAAGCAATGAGTCAAAAATGGACATTGAGATTGGGTAATGATTTGAGCAGCTCGAAATGAGAGGGTTTTGCCTAAACGTGTGGGAATGACTGTTTACATGCACGTACTACCGGACTCTATGGCTTTGAGACGCTTTGCACAGTCTTCAGAATTGTTCAGAATTTTTAGCAACATGAACTTATGATGAAACATATTCACATGTTTTTTTCATTGTAGAGAATTTAACTGGAGGGCTAAAACCAGAAAAGTGAAAGTCATTGTGTTTATAGGCCCGTAGTTGATACTGTGGTGGTGTTCTGCATTACTGATGTGAATGTGTTTGTTGGAACACTAAAGGCTGTTTGTGCCTTGTCCTATTTGTCATTTCACAAAATAACAGTTTAAAGATAATAAAAACACGTGTAACATAAAGCTTGATCACTCCGTGCTTTCAAACAACCCCTCCTCCATTGAGCGGGATATCGAATCATCCTGTGAGATGTAAAACATTTTTCTCTGCACATGAAAACCAAAACAAGAACCCCCAAAAAAGTCCTGGCAGCATTTTAAAAGCCTCCTGTCACAATATAGTACTCTGTTAGAAGCTCAGGGAAGTGATGTCACAGGACATGCATGTGCTGATGACTAACACATTGTGTCAATGTTAACAATGAACCTGAATGACACCGGTGATCGTGCCGCTGTTTGTCTGTGGATCAGAATGCATTTGAATATGTAATGAGAATGCTACAACTAATTCATGGCTTGTTAAAATGTAATGACTAATGTGTGACGCAGCAGCAATATGCCCGCCATTAAATACAAGGTCATTAAACTCTGAGAACGGTTGTATTTTATGATGCATTACTTGTTCTCAAAAGCTCATAAAAACTCTTCTTATCACTACTCAATAATAATAATAATACTATATATGCTTATGCTGTTGTGCAGCTTACACATGCAGCATGATGAAGCATGCTTTTCCATTTATTTCCAGCCTCCTCTCTTGCAGGGGAAGGTAACTCCACACAGCCAATACCTGGGAATCGCATGCACAGTGCTATGGTCAACAAAGGGATACACACATTTTGCCTGACACGTCATGCAAAAATGAGTCAAGAAAGCCAACTGTGAGAGACTATTGATAGAAATTACCGGGACACACAAGAGTATGATGATCACATATGGGTCCATGATCAACAATAGTTATTTTTCTATTTCTCGGCCTGGTTTCCTCAGCGAGAGACAGCTCATTTTGCTTGTTTGATGTATATTCTTTTATTAAAAGCCAGAGATGGAAAGTAACCCAAATCACCTTTTACTGACACTGCCTACACAACAAAAACTTTCTTTAGCTTCTCTCAAAAAAGGCAAAAACTACCATTAAAAAAATTATTCTAATATATTATAGACTTTCTAAATGTGCTTGTGGAATAAATGTAGGACTACTGGAAGAGAGGCAGAGGCTAACCGATCATTGAGAATTGATAATCTACTGTATAATCCCTCTTTGATTTAAATTCAATGACCTCTTTTTAGATCATGTTTATCCCCCAACCTAAACCTACTTGTACAAAACACAATCACAGCATTGAAAAGATTAACCTGACAACTGATTTAATCTTGACCTTGAAAGTTTTAAGGTTGGTCTACTACAGTCGATATCTACAGTCCATGTTGATATCGATATATGACATTCGGTATTTAAAATGCAAAAACTTTTTTTTTCAAGATGCTCCACAAGGTTTTTTCCCTGAAGTAGAAAATATGTAAACTCTCACCACATTTATCGTATTAAAAAAACAAAAACATAAAATATTTGAGCTCTTTGATATGAGACAGTGACAGCCACGGCCCAAGGTATTATGACAGTAGTGAGGTCATGATTGTCAATTTATCAGGAGCTGAGGCTGAACAGAAAGATCTTTTGGTTTCCCAGGGAATCTGCATTCCTGCGTGAGCCACTGGCATAGATCTCTCCTCAGGAACATCTGGGAGCCTCCCTTCCACTGAGGAAACAACAGTCAACATCAGGTCTTAGACTGTGCTGCGGGAAATATAATCCAGCCCAAAGCATGTCTGCACAACCAGCAATGAATGTACAATTAATAGCCACCAACGCCAGTGGAATATTTGACTTTATTTGGTCCATATAAGGTGTGATGAGTGGAGAGCCATTGTGGCAGACTGCTGTTGGCTTTGAGTGTTTTGAGAGAACAATTTTGAGTGCTTGGTTTAAAAGCATTCCCTTCCCTATTTAGTGTTTGGTCATTAACCCTTCCCCAGGTTACTAATTTATAGTGTTTCTTTTATTTGGCTTCACTTGACCCTCCCCGTCCCATTCCATAAAAACTGAGAGGGTGCCCTGTTGCTTTTACAACCAGTTAAATTACACTTTGATGTTTTCTCTCTGTTTTCAGCAGTGATTAAATTGCCGGCCCTAGTAAACATCTGACCTCGGCTAACTGAAGAGGTCTGCAGCTTGTCACAGCGTAAATGGCCAATTTCAGGATCAGCTGGTGATATTCAGTGCATTTACATACACGTTGATGAATACTGAAAAGAGAACAGTCAAAAACACATTCCTCTGGAGCCAACATGGTGGAATCTTGGCTCGCAAAATAAATTGTGTGATGGCTGTGTTCTCCAGAACAGTGTGCAGAAACACACAGCTCAGCATGCGGGAATACTGAAAGATGTTTGTGGCAAAGGACTCTGTGTTGTTAGCGTGACAGAGAAAAGAGAAATAGTACAAGACAGAGAAATATGTTGATTGGAAGAGATTCGAGTGCTCTAAGTGGTGCAATTAGTCTGTACACGGCTAAGAACCTTCTCTATACAATATTCAGAGCATTAATATAGCAGCAAACAACTATATGTAATGTCAAGATATAGTTAAGTAATATCTACCTGAGCAAAGAAGGAAAGAAAGTCACGCTCTGTGTGTGTTGTAATTTGAGTTTCTCCTTGCTTTGTTGACGTAGCTGCATGCTAGCTCGTCCCACTAGTTAGCTCATGCGGCGGTTACAGCTGATGCTGTCGCCACCGGCCACTTAGCAATAAGGCTGGAAACAGCTAGCTTGTAGCTAAAAAAGTGGTTATGTTCAGAACAATACTATAAAATAACAAATTGTCAGCTCCTTAAGCTAAATTTAGCCAACCAGCTGCTCAAGTTAGTTTTGTATTTAGAGTATTCAGATATGGTAGCTACTATAACGTTTCATCTTACTTCTCAGTAAGAAAGCAAATTAGTGGAATTCCTAAAATGTCAATCTATTTCATTACATGTTTTTATTAGCGCTGATTCCAGAGTAAACATAGTTGACAGACATAGATCTGTATAAGACTGAGAACTTTAAACAATTTCACCCACTATCCCACCATCCTCCCATCCCCCTGCTGCACCCTTTGCCTTACAGGATATATGCCTTGCTCAGGGGCATTTTCTCTCACAGATGCAAATGCTAAGTAGGAACCTGGAGTTGACCTGCCTTACTTCTTAACATTGCAGCCGTGCTCCTGCCCAGGGGCAGAAAGAAAATATTGCACATTGCTTTAGCATTAGAGGCCAGTGCAGGGGTAGGTGATGTCAGAACATCTGCCTGCGTGGAGACTGTAAGAGGGTCTGACAGGTGGGCCACAGCGATATGAGGTCATGAACTCCAGCTGGGCGAGCTGTGTTGTTCCATTAGCGTCTCTGTCGGGGCAAGTCTGAGCCAGCAAGCAGGGGAGGGCTGCCGCAGTATCGAAAGGATGACTATTGACATCTCATTGTGGGACACGCTAGCCAAAGGCGTACTAATCCATGAAAACAAACATGCATGTTACAGACAGCCACCGCCTAGCTTCATCACTCTAAAACTATTCAGTCATCTAACTAACCACTAAAACACGTGGCCCAGAGAGTCACCAGTGCCACAAGGTGTCAACTCTCCTTCCCTCACTGGACTGGGTTTCTGAGAATGACAGGAGGCCATTACTGACATTGCCCATTACAGAAATGCAAAGTGACGAAGAAGAAAACGCTAAAGTTAATCATTTAAACTTGATCTAACTCAGAGACAAATGTTGGACCAAAGTAATGCTGTGTTGGCCAAGACTTTGTTTCTGTGGAAGAAACCATTATGGTGTAGTTTCAGACCAATACAGTCAGGACAGGGTGCTCACCATGCCCAGTCGTGGAAAAGGCAAACAGAGAGGCTGACAGAGCGCACTGTTCTCACTGGCCCGCAACCAGAGCCCTTCAGCTTATTTATTCACACAGCTGTTTGTTTATTGAAGGAGAAGGGACAGCTTTCTTCATCTCCTAAAAGGAAACAAAAAAGCTAGCAAGCGCTGACAGGAACAGAGCGCGGTCTGTCACAAAATGGACGCTCACCAAATTGAAGGTGACAAACACAATGTTGTTTACATCTCCGGGGCAAGGCTCCGGGGCCAGCGTGGTCGTACACAAGGCCCGCCATACACGGCTTGAGACGGAGCAGGTTTTAAGTGGCTTGGGTTTCAGGTGGCGTGATTGAGAGATGCGAGGGAGAGGGCTTCAAGGGTTGTGTCACAGGTCACGCCAATGTGTAGTGACATGGCTTTCAAACAGAGAAAAATGTTTCTTCTCTAGTTGCAAACAGACAGGGCCTTTGAACCTTAAAATAAAACATTACAGAAATGTAGTTAGCTTAAAGAAATGTCACTTCATGTGCAAGTTGAAACGCGATGATGAGCAGACGCACTCCCTGACTTGAACGTGAGGCACCATGGTTTTATTACACAACATTTTAAAGAGAATATTGCTCTGCTAAATATTCCAATTATAGAACAGTAACTATAATTATAGGACTATTATTATATAGTAACATGTGGCTCTTTTTCTGTTCTAAAATGGTCATAAAGTTGGTAGCTTGCTTAAAAATATTATGTATGATTTGTATTACACGTGAAGCCACACAAACTGACATTTATTTAGATTTTTCATGCTTCATATGAACATTTGAAGAATGGCACACTTCAGCCGAAACCAAAATTGCTCAAATACTTTATTAGAGCCACAGTATAACGTCTAAACTTCAAAACGTAGGTTTTATGTCTTGTTTGAGGAGGACGTCAATCCACATGACAGCATTAAAGGGTCTCTCCAGTGATTTAATGCTGTACTTACATAACATTGGAGAGATATATTGGTAAAAATGTATGCAGCAGAGGCTGAGATGTTCTGAGCGTCTTTCATTCAACCCCCAAACCTTACATTTTAAATGCTTTCAGTTGAAGACTTAAGGCCAAGATGAGAACTTTTTTCCAACCTTGGTCAAACTTGGTAAACTAAGCGTGTGTACATGTGTTTTACATGTGTAAAATTGGTGAAGTGCCCCTTTAAAAGAACAAAATACGATTGATGGTAACCTTTCACACTTTGTGTCAACTTACAGGAAAAGACAACAGTGGCCTGACAGAGTCTGAGTTGCCCCAGAGTGTCGACGCTCCCGGGATGGAAGGCAGCTACCTGAACCTGAAGGCGCCCGGTGAGAAGGGCCTTAGTGAGCGGCCTGGCTCGGACTTTTCCAGTCCTCTGGACAAAAGTGAGGCAGAGAGCAACAAAGGCAAGAAGAGACGCAATCGCACCACGTTCACCAGCTACCAGCTGGAGGAGCTGGAGAAGGTTTTCCAGAAGACCCACTACCCAGATGTTTATGCCCGCGAGCAGCTGGCACTGAGGACGGACCTGACGGAGGCTCGTGTACAGGTGAGGACAGGGGATTACCAAAATATACTTATCCATGCTCTTCAAAATGAGAAATGCTTGCTGATCTGCCAAAACCATTACAAAAACAACCATGTGATCAAGTTTTAGTTAGGTTTAGGCACAACAACACCTTGGTTAGGTTTGAGGAAACATGGTGGTTGAAATGACTACTTTGTTAAGGTCGGGGGAGCTTTGCTGCCACGGTTACAATAACAAACACGTGGTTTATCATGATCATGCTTAACAAACAAATAAAAAAAAACAACAACGCTGGATTGAAATGGAAAACAAGTCTTTTCATATGGAGGCAACATAATACTGATTTGTTATTTATTTAAATAATGGTGTCCAAAACCAGGCTCGTAGTCAGCTATTTGAGTCAGTCTTGTGCATCTCTAATAACAATTACTCCAACCACTTAAAGGCTTTGTCTCTTCCCATCATAAACATACAGCATGAAATATCGAATGCTGTCGTCCCTTCTTGGGAGGACAGTCTGATGAGTCGTGTTGAACGACTGCAGTCGTTAATGTTTGCGTGCTAATATTCACTTAGGGAAAAGACAGAGAGGGCAGGGAGAGTTAAGACCGGCCCGTTGACAAAGATTGTTTGGAGCAGCAGACAGCGAGGCCTATTGTTCCTCATCTCTCTTTCTGCCTGCCAGTTTTAGATCAGAGTGGGATGGGTGGGACTCAGGGACTTCTCTGCTCTTAGCTCTTACATGCTGCAGACTCTGCAGACGGGTCAAAGGCCAAGGGTTTCTCCCCAGCACTACTACCATGTTCAAACTACTTCACCGCACAACTCTTGAAGTAAGGGCGGAAAAACACATGGAGAGAAAAAGGAGTCATCAAAGCTGTTTAGCGAGGATATAAAAAACACTTTGAGATGCCAGTTTCAATTTCCATGCGGGGTCCAAGACATAGTCAGGGACAGAGAACCTAACCTGGTCCTTGTGGTGGTACAGTAAAATAAGTATATTCATGTTGCGTTCACACAGACCCATCTATTCCCCAGATGAATATAATTAACTTCCTCATCTGACAGCCACACAGCAGACTCTGTTGAGTCACTGTGAGGTTTGACCCATACTTCTAAAATCAGACCCTGAATATGTACGCAATCAAGACTAAACCCCACAATTTCATCTGAAGGTCTGTCAAGACAAAGACCAGGGATATCCAATTGTTGAATACCAAGGGGCACTCGAAGCTTGGCAACCGATTGGAGAATCCTTTTCATCTCCGGAACAACAGCCATTGAAATCCAGAGTACAGATGTTTTCTCCCAAAAGTCCAATGTCAAGGTCCTACAGTTTCTTCCCCAGTTTCACGATGAACGTCTTCATGAAGTCGGGCTGTTTTCCTTAACCACATCTGTGACTTCTGCTGCCACTAGTTTATTTAGTACAATTAGCTCTCAACCTCAGATTTGAACTTCACCACACTGGCTATTTTTTATGGAGAGGGAGGCTGTGTGAGTGACTGCTGAGGCAGTCTATCAATCGCAGTGGTCCTGGATGACAGAGATGAGGTGAGACGGCCAGACTTCAAAGCCTGCTTTTGGAGTTGTGCACTCTGCCCTCCCTCTCTCCCTCTTCCTTTCTTTCTGCCTGCTGGCTCTGGAGCATAAATAAAGCTCTTTAATGGCTCTGTAAGCTGCCTTTTGCTGTCAACGTCTTTAGCAATTACTGCATCATCACCAAGCACTTTGAGCTCCAAGAGCTCTGAGCCACCTTCCTTGCAGATGTCTGCTAGATAAAATAAAGAAGAGTAGTAAATGTTTTCAGTTGGTAAATATCATCCTTTTGGGCTTCATGTAGAAAATGGGTCATCGTTGATCATTATGAGAAATACATTTAAAAATCTTAATTCTGCTTGAGCAAAAGCATCATAGCTTTCCTTTCTAACTTAGAAGCTGGGGATTAAGAGACGTGGAGCCGCAAAGGACACATCTGACTTCACAATGTTGCCGGATGATCTCCCTGCCAAACTATTTGGCTTGGGTCTCATTCCTTCTGCTGTTCAAAGGCAAAGCTAGAGCAAACCCTTTGTGAAACATGACACACTCAGTACCACAACAAATGTGCTCGTACATTGTTTGCTTGTTTATAAAAGTCTCCAGTAAGTGTATGTGTCCAGGATAAAAGATCACGTTTGTTTATTACTCACTTTGAATTTTGCACATCATGGTATGTAAATGCATACGTTTTCTGAGTTTGTGTACGCTTCATTCACTGCTGTAGTCTGCACGCCTCTAAAAGGTCAGAGTGGTTAACTGCGGAAAGCCAAGGGCTTAGGCGTCAGGAAATTAAACATGAAATGAAAACAAGCTCCAGTTTGAACATTCTCCCATCTCACTTTCCAATATCCCCACTTCCCCTCGCTGACTTAAAAGGGAGGAGGGAGGAGAAAGACAAGGAGAGAGGGGTCGGCAGTGGGGGGGAGAGAGGGGCTGGAGTGGGAGAGAAAAGGCTGGGCTTTAATGGGGGGTGGGTGGGGAGGGAGTGGGGGGGGTCAAGTTTAGTGATCTTGATCTATCACAATTAAGATGACAACGCGGAAACTGAGAACACTATATATTTTGAAAAGGAGAGTGGAACTTTAATATACTTGTCCAACATTAGAATACCTATTATAAAAAATATATTAACCTTAGCCCAGAGTTTGTGCCTCTCATGTATTCACTTTACATTCTAGTCATAGAGCATCCAATTTTCTTTAAAATAAATAAAGTATATCCATAATCCTAAAATACTTCTAATGATGTGAATGAAAATCCATCAGCCACACAATACAAAAATAGTTTACCCGTTTCCAGCTATTCCAGCTATTCCTAATCCAGGAAAGAGGAAATGACATGTATTAGCTCAAGTAAAATAGTGGCTCGTTATCTTTTGGAAATTGGAAAGAAAGATCAATACAAACCGATATAATAAAATGTTTACATGTTTGTCCAGGTTGCACAAATTGAGTAAGGCTATCTTTGCTTGGATTGGGAAAAGAGGTTCAACTTGAGTAACAAGTTTAAAATATTCCAGGTGGTTAGAGGAATCTTTGAGGATTGCATTAAATCTTTTATTTTATTTGATATGTTGCTGTGTATTTATTTTTAGGAAAATTAGATCCTGAACTCTGTGACTTGAATGTAATAGCAATACATAAGAGACTCCCTTAACCTCTGACACATGAAACCGTGTCACAACTTTCTAGAAACTAGAACTAATTGGACTGATGAGCGAGTTTCACACTCATCAGTCTCATCAGGGCCTCCAAATTGAGGATTATATTTGGAAACCTGTGATACTGTGAGCTCAAATAACCACAGAAAGACATGACAAACCTAAAACAATAATATACCCCAAATCCTCAGGGGGTGGGCATAACATAGATTCTGAGCCCCCCTCCAAACATATGATATAATTCAAAGGGCAACAACCCCTCACCTTGACATTGGGATTCAGCCACAACCTCAGATATCAGTTTACCACTTTGTGAGCGTGAGCTGTCCTCTAATCTCACCAGCTGACCCGAGGAATGTCGGAGTCAGACGACATTTCTTTACGTCACCTTCTCGCAAAAACACAGTGAGTGGCCATATGTACCATGTAGGGCAGGGGTGTCAAACTAATTTTCACCGCGGGCCACATCAGCATCATGGTCGCCCTCAAAGGGCCGGTTGTAACTGTAACACTACCGAACATATTGTTAAATAACTGTCTTTGTATTGTTTATTCAAGTGTAAAAATATTGTACATGCATTTATATATATATATATAAACCCACATTACTCTATCAAAGATCAAACTTAAAACAGAAGAAAATAACAAAGACAAAGATCAAACAATCGTTGTTATATTAACTTTGTTCAAAGCTTTTTTTGTCACAGTTGAGAAGGACATAACTAGCCAATAAGAACATGCATGTGGTCTGGGGCAGTGGTTCTACTGGTCTGGCTGCACCATCACCCCTGAATGAACCGAGATCCAAAGCAAGGAACATGTTCAACTTCTCAAATGGATTTAATGAAAAGATGGTGCAGAATCTCACATGCCAACACAAAAAAACTAGTTTGAAATATTCCCTTTTACACTCAATTAAAAACCCAAAAGTGCATCTTAAGGACACAAAGTAATACAACACACATAATCATTTTATAACTTCAGCCTTTTTTAACGGACTCAGCAGCGCTTTCATGCACAAACATAAAAAAAAGGTCGGGAATGAAGTGAACTATCACAAATAGTGCGTGAGTAAACTCATGCAAGCAAAGTGTGTTGTGAACGCAGTACTGTGTGAATAGACCACTCTGCTGCATTCAAAATTCCCTTCAAAATAAAAGCACAATATTTTTATATTGCCCATGCAAAGGTCCGCAACCCACTGAAAACGGGTCCGCGACGAACCGGAAAAGGATCCGCGACAGACTGAAAACGGGTCCACGGGGGTGATCATGCCTTCCAAGCCGTCGCGGGCCACATAAAATGACGTGGCAGGCCACATCTGGCCCGCGGGCCTTGAGTTTGACACATGTGATGTAGGGTCTTCTCTTTGAAAATAAGGTCAGAAAAATGACGTGTGCATGTTGCAGTGCTTATCGTGTCTTATCTCATTTGATAAAAATCCACTCCTCGCCCCGAAAGAAAAACTCAGTATGGGAAATAATCTTTGCTTGTCACTATACTCCATTGTGTTTAAGTTAAAAGAGAAGTCGGGAGAGAGGGACATGATCAGGGGGATTTGAGGAGGTTGACTGAGGGGAAATTGCATGTCAGGGACTGTGACAACCACAAGCTGATTGGTCTGGGAATCAACCCGCAATCCAAGTTCAAACCCTCGTGTCAAGGCAGGATTGCTCTCTTTTCTCTTTGAAGAAGTTTCCCTTTCCCTCTTGGGAGGATAAGATTCAGACAACCAACAAATAAACACGAGAAAGCATCCAGTATCCCCATTTGCTTCTCCATTCCCTTGCATGTAGATGGGAGAAAACGTTGTTGAATAAAGTGTATAAAAGTTTACAACTGAACAGATAATTTATTTCAGAATCATTGCAGCTCTACACCGGCGGACATCAGTTAAAATAGTTAATATTTCACCAAATATAAAGCAAAGTAACTTAAAGTAGAACTGAAACAAAAGAAATGGTTTGTGCCTTCCACGGCTAAAAGGCTAAGCCTGCACTTGGTCTGTCAGCAGGTACTGAAAGTACAACCTACTTCTTATACAGCATCCAAAACTTAATAATCCCAAAAATGGGCAAAGAAAAGCATATTCTTGGTCAAAAGTTGAACTTTGGTTTCATGGAATATACACAGGGATTCCCCACTGTATCCCGCGGTGCTGACATGTGGGGGAGAGCACACCTCTCCCAGAGTGATTTATGAATGGCTACAGGCCCAGATGTGGATCTGTCGACGCTGGCAGCCTGAAGGGAGGCAGACGCCTGTGTATCAAAGGGAGGAGCGGATTCGTGCAGCACCAGGGGAGACTCAAAATTTTCACATCAATAGCTCCGTGTGGACGGCACTTTAAAGACACGTCAAGTCTGAAAACCTGGGCCTGCACTTTCATGTGCTGCAGAATTTATCTGCTTCACTATCTTCAGTTTATGTGGTTCAGTTTCAGGAAAGGATGGCTTAGTTTTTGCACAAAAGAAAAAAAGTTCTCTGAGTTTGCACGGTATATGAGATCTATGAGAGCTTTCTCATAGATTCAAGTTTTGTTTTGTAGCGGCTGGTCTGTTTTCTGATGGGTTGTTTTCTTTGCAGGTGTGGTTCCAGAATCGCAGAGCCAAGTGGAGGAAGAGGGAGCGTTACGGCCAGATGCAGCAGGTCCGGACACATTTCTCTACTGCTTACGAGCTGCCTCTACTAACTCGGCCTGAGAACTATGCACAGGTAAATGAACAGAAGTGGTAGCCAGCTCACTGAATAAGCACAGGTATTCATAATGTGAGAGAAATATTTCATTCAATAATGGATATGAGCAAGGTTTGTTTTGAAACCCGCGGTAAATTATTTTTCTGGGCATTTCAGGGCCGCAGAATCAAGTTGTACATAACATTGACATATCACCTTTCAAGTTGATATAGTTATAAGTCCAATATATAATCTCTTTAAGCTCTTTCTTTGGTCTCTACCACCTTCAGAGGGAAATATCTGTCTCTTTAACTTCTGAAGATTTCATTGTATTCACGGCTAGCAGCTTACTGTGTCTGTCTGCTGTTTGGTGCTGAGCAGGTAGTGTACAGTGGGTTTTTAAGAGCTTTTTATCTAAAAACAGCTGACTGCTGCGGCTAACAACAATGAGAGCAGTAAGACCGAACCAGTACAGTTACATTGTGGGCCGGGCAGCTGAACAATGAGCTGAAACTAGCAATAATGCTTCGTAAATGGGGCCGCTGCAGATTCAGGGGAGATTTTCTGAAGGTGCATCACGACAAGCGACAACTCGCACGTCATTGAATTTAGTTTTTTTTATAAAAAATATAGATTTTAGCCACTCATAATTCTTGCTTTTCTCCTCCAGATCCAGAACCCTTCGTGGATCGGGAGCAGCAGTGGAGCCTCTCCAGTGCCGGGCTGTGTTGTGCCTTGTGACTCCGTCTCCTCCTGCATGCCGCCTCACCCTCACGGTCCTGGAGGCATCTCTGATTTCCTGGGCGTGCCCAGTCCAGGGAGCAGCCACATGGGACAGACACACATGGGCAGCCTCTTTGGGGGTCCCGGGATGGGCGGGGGAATCAATGGCTACGATCTTAACCTTGATCCAGACCGCAAGTCTTCCAGCATTGCTGCGCTGCGTATGAAGGCCAAGGAACACAGTGCAGCCATCTCTTGGGCTACATGAGGTCTCAGCCCAGTACCACCCTGCCCCCTCATGGCCCTCTTCTCTGGAGCAGCTGTGGGGGAGGAGGGGGTGTTCCTGAGAGCACTAATGATAACACAGGTCAAATGAACAGGCAGAGACTGTGGAGATAACAGAGGCCACTACAATGGCCAACGCAACCAAGATTACAACTGTGACTGTGACAATCAGCAGATGCTGAAAGTGAGAGAAATACAGAGGTGTGACTCGGAAGAAGATGTTACTTGTGTTCCTTCTTGATTCCTTGATCTCTCAGGTCTCATTGAACTATGGGGTTAGTCCCCAATAAACTGGGTATCATTCATCATAGTGATAGGTTTCAGTAAGAAAAGCAATATAATAGATATGGCTTACAAAATACTATCATAGAATAAAGGAATGCAGTGCCAAAGCCAACCATAACAGTATATTATTTACAGAGGTAAGCTTGATTCACGTTATTTACTTCCCATAGCTTATTTTTTATACCACCCATTCTGCTCCACTCATTATGTTTGTCTTACTTTAGACTTGTCTCTCATACTGTACATGACTTCAAGTACATATGTGAGTACCAAGTGAGTGAGAGCTTTTTTCATGTCAGTTGCATTGCAAACTGTCTTTTAAAACACAATTATTGGTTAGAAAAGTAAACAGCCTGCGGTGCATAGTTTATGTTCCTGCAAAGAAGGACAGACGTTGAATGCAATAAGTGAACAGAGTCTAATTGAGTGAGAGCAGACATGGCCTGTGCCAATTTATTCTGGGAGGAGGGCAGGCATTGGATTGGCAGCAATTTCAAACCAACGTGTCATTTCCTCCCCCAGGGCTGCCTCCACAGGTTCCCCTGCTAGGCTTAGGCCTCAGGTTACCGGAAACTCCGTCTCCACTGGCAGACAAGGTCTGGCAACGCACAGCAGCAGCCTTCAACACCAACTAGCCACGCCAGCTTTAATCAGCAACCAACAGGAATAGACACACTTAATTAGCATTAGAGTGAGCCGTCCTGCCCCGCAAACGCCGTAGTGCATCACAGCGCACACGGTGAGGCCGCACTGCACACAAAGTCCCACACGCTGTAACAATCAGTTCACCGTGAGACGTGGGCTCAGCAAAGGTGACTCTGGGATTTGTTGCTCGCTCACTGCATCCGTCACAGGCCAGAAACTGCCGGCCAAATCAGTGGCCCCAATCGTCTCGAAGAGCATTCTGTATTGTTTAGGTAATGTGATGACTTTGGAGCTGGACGACAGGAATGTGGTGAACATGTCCAGTGATTGCAGGAGTGTCTCTGTGTGTTACCCCGTCGGAATAAGCTTGTCACCAGAGCTGGGCTGCAGGCTGAGGCTAGAGACAGGCTTCATTAGACTCCTGGCTGATCTCTCTATGACGCCTGCTGGGCTGCATATCCGTTTTCTTTCCCCGATGAGGGTGAAGGCCGAAGATTCTGTTCCTGCTGCTCGTAGCTGGTTGATCATTAACATACGCGTGCCCCTTGCAACCTCCTGCTTGAGAGTAGGAATTCAACTAATGACTATTTTCAGTTCCGATTAATTTTCGCGATTTGTTGATTGATTGTTTGGTCTATAAAATGCCAGAAAGGTTTTTTCCTCACAATCACAATCTATGAAAGCTCCAACGTGACATCTTCAAATGATTTGTTTAGTTGGCCCAAACCTCAACATATTGAGTTTACTATCATAACATAAAGAACAGCAGCCAGGCTAAAGTCAGGCTGAATCAGAGAATATTTGCCATTTGTGCTTGAAAAAATATAAAACATTATTATGAATTTAGTTGTTGATTAATTTTTTGTTAATCCATTGTTGCAGCTTTACAATTCCTCCATTAAATTGAAGAAAGGAATTAAGAGCTTTCCTTCTTTTCATAGGAAGGAAAAAAAACATGTCCTAATATGATCCAGTGATGAAATAGATTGTTGGTGCCTTCAAATTAATAATTTTCCTGTCATCAGCGAGTAAATGAAGTGAAAACATGAAGATTACTTTGACACGGGTGTCCATGCCATTAATATATTATACACAGAGGTTTTATTGGCAGTATGCAAACAAATATCATCACATTAGAAGACAAAGGCCTCTAGAATTGAGCAAATACAGGAAAGAGATTTTTTAATGAATAAATACTTTTTGGATGTAAAAAATTCAAAACAAATTCAAAAGATACAAACAAGATGATAACTTATTGCGTGACTGAATTCCTACTTTGAGTTGGGTTGTCTCCTCGCTGGTCTTCCCTGTAGCTCCACTCCTCTGCAGCTCCGTCCATGTTGATACTACTGAAATGAAGCAATTTAAACCATAGTTATAATGTCGTATTGTGTGAATGTGAACAATATAAAATATATTGTTCTTTTGCTTGTACATTTGTTTTGCTTATTTGTCAAATAATGGACCTCCATTAAAGTATTACAGTAACATTGCCTAGAAATGTAAAAATAATGTTTTGTGTTATTTTGAAAAGTTGCTCTGGGCTTTTACCGAGGTTTGAATTAATTTCTAATTTTCTTATAGCTTTAAGCAGCTTTTTATCTATTAATCAAGTATTTCTACTTCTGATTGTGACTTTATATAATGTGTTATTGCAATAAGTTATTGCACTTGTTGGAGAAGTTCTTTTTAATTATTATTCTTGACTTCCACTAGTACAGTCTCTTTGCTAAGCCAGAGGTGTGTGGTTCGGTGTCCCAACACTCGAGAACTGTCTTCTAAACCCGTCCATATTTAGCACCATGACAGCATCACTGACATCTGTTTAGGTGCCTGACATTTGTTTGTACAGAAGTAACTTGGTGTTTTTGTTGATGATGATATTGATTTTGAAATAAATGAATCTCCAACAGTTGAATAACCTTTTTTCTTGTAAGTTAAGTTTTTCTTTTAAAGTCCCTGAAACCCATTTCTCCATTTCTTTTTCTCTAACCGGTGAGGTCCACACTAATCACACTAATGTCTCACGTTTTTAATTTGTCGCATGCTCAACACATTTCTACATTGTGCATTGTAATATACTTTGTTGCCCTCTACAGTACTGTACTATACATAAATACATATACACATCTCTCTCTCTCTCTCTCTCTCTCTCTCTCTATATATATATATATATATATATATATATATATATAATCACACAAAAGTACCACTTTGAATCTTATGTTTACCAGATATTTGCTCAGACGTTTCTTGGAAATAAGTTATTCAGCATGAAAAAAAGCATAAAAAACAACTAATCAACTATATACGTCTTAGTTGAGTCATACTAAAATAACAGATTAATTGACTAATTTATTAAGAGTGGGTAACCTTCATAAATATACAATATAGACAACAATAACTAGTATAAATTATATATACACACTGTGTTTATAGTCTCATGTTATGCACCACTCATCATGACAAATTCCTTGTATCTGAAACATACCTGTCAAGAAAATGTTCTGATTCTGATTCTGATAATATTTGCAAATATTAAATATAGTGCAATGGATGCAGTGGAATAGTAGAGGTATGTGACAATAACACCAGAGGTCTGTCAGGAGTCTATTGTCTGCCAAAGGTTGAAACTGGGCTCAGGTGGAAAAAGATGATGTTGACGCACAAATCAGTATTCATTTGATGCTAATGACGCTAGTTTGGTTGTTTGCCTTTTTTGTCAGGCCACTGAAAATCTGATCTAATCAAACCACACAAACACAGTCTTATGAAGCAAACTACGTTACATTCCCCATAATATTTTACTGCATAGTTAGTAAACTGATATTTCAAACACTCATGAATCATTGTTTCTTTGTCACACAACTCAGTGCACTATGAAGTAAATATGGAGTATAATCGTATACCTTAAAGAATAGTAACTTTTTAGGAACATTAACACAAGTTTCCACCACGGCGTGTCATTTTTACAGTATATTTTTGGATTTGATGAGACAAACGATATAACGTGTTAATTAGTGAGCTTTAGAGACGGTGACCTCAATAAATTTGGACAGAGCCAGGATATCCCTGCCGTCTGTTATGCTAAGCTATGCTAACTAGTTGGCAGTTGAAGCTTATTTAACAGACAGATATAATAGTGATTTCATTCTTCTCATATAACTCTTGACAAAAATGTGAATAACTTCACATAATGTCAAATTATTCCTTTATTAAATACAAACTACAACTTCCTTCAATCTGTAGCTTGGACTTTTGCTTAATTTGTCATGAATATTATGCGTTGAGCAGAGTTCACACTGTTGTCCGATCGCTGTACTGTTCACGCTACAGCACTAGTTTTGTAATCACTACAATATTATGCGCCAAGCCAAGTTCAGTAATTATCTGGGTAACGGACATGCTATAGAATATGAATAGGTAGGGGGGTGTTTTTAAAATCAAATTCCAAATGCCCAGGGTCCACAACCAGGGGAAGCAGGTGCCATGGCCGTGGGAAGCAGTGAGTGAGGGTTCCGTGGACAAATGTTTGTTCTTTCGTGCATGCCATACCGTTTTCCAAAGATGCATCAGCGTCTTTGAACAATTCACACATGACGCTCAAGCACGAACCACAAGCTCAGAGCAAACAATGAGTTGCTTCTGATTTGGGGTTTTTGTTGGGGAGCTCCAAATACTGTTCGGTAGGGATGCAACGATACCACTTTTTTACAAACCGATACGAGTACGAGTATTTTTATTTGTGTACTTGCCGATACCGAGTACCGATACTTCTTAGATTTGGTCTCCATGAAAGTGCAATTAATTTGGAGGCAGATTTTATTTTATCCTCTGCAGATTATGTCAAGCCTATAGTACAAAATTAACAGAAGGCTATCCCAAGCTTTAAACTTCTCGTGGAAGTCCCTCTAATGTCGGACCATCAAACGCCCCCGTGTCCGGGTTCATAATATCATCCGTAGCCGCACAACAGCGTCTGAATGAGGCCGCTGCCAGCGCTACTTCAGGTGGATCAGCAGCCGTTTGATTCAAACCGGCAGGACGGCAGTGATGACGCGCAGAGCTTCTCAATTATAGATGTATTAAATATGGAAAATTTCAACTCTCGCGTCTAACATGCCGCCGGCGTAAATTTGCGTCTGTCGCAACCACACGCGTCTGTGCATAGACTTTACATGTAATCTGGTCGCGCGAAACATTTGCGTTGCGTTCGGTGTGAACGCACCATAACTCTACACACCTTGCCGCAAGAGAGCGACGAAAGATCTGGATCACGGGTTGCCGACCCCTGCCCTAGACGTTGAAGTCAGGTAGGACAACAAATCTTTTTCTCCACAAAGCGCGACCAGTTTGTTGTAGTGAAATACTGTTGAGTGGTATCGGTTCTTGGTATCGGCAATTGAAAACGAATACGAGTACGAGTATTTTAACGCAGTATCGGCCCGATACCTGATACCAGTATCGGTATCGGTGCATCCCTACTGTTCGGGGCTAAAGTTGTAAAGTGTGAACTAAGAGAAAAAGATAAAAAGTTTAGCAAAGTAAGAAGTATGTAGACAGATATCCACATGCTGATATGTAATGACAAAAAAAACAGGCATCAGTAAACAAAATATTGAATTTAACATTTACTAAAGATGATTGGTTTGCTTGTGTGTATGTGTGTGTGTGTGTGTGTGTGTGTGTGTGTGTGTGGTTGAAGGTGGATGATATGTGATCCCATTCTTTTTCTCGCATCAGCAGCTTCCAGATGGGATGCTCTGGCCGAGCCATTAGGCCCAAAGTTAAGCTTAATAGTTTGAATGGGCCTTAAATATCTCCAGGTGGTCTTTGGCTAACAGAGTAGTTTTGGCTGAGCGAGAGAAAGCTGTCATGCAACACAGTATGCAACATCGTTTCACACAGATGTTCTTTGTTTTTGCAATGCGAGCTCCATCATGCAACAAAAAAGTCCTCAGAAAAAAACATTTCTAATCACTTCAAAACATCTTTCCTACACAACAAAAACTGTCTGTAATCAATCCATTCTTTATTCTAAACTTTGAGGCGAATATCATCCACAGAAGGCACAACAATTTAGGACAACTCTCACGTAAGACAAAGGGAAGGCATGGCCAGGAAACCAGAAGAAGATAACCCTTGCCAATTCCCATCTTGCCATTGCTGTGGTCTTTACCCCGAGAAGAATGTTGGAGCGCTCCCATTTCTGCTCTCTCCCAGCAACAATAGCTGTCTTTTCCACAGTTGTGAAAGAGTTTAACTGGAGCACTGTGATTGCACGAGAATGGGAAAACTCAAAAGAAGACTGCTGTCACCCAGTAAAGCCTCCAGCTCTAGTTGAGGAACTGGAGATCATCAATAGGACTGCGATGGAAATGGAATGAATAGCAGAGGAGCTGCTTCAGCGGAGGCTTGTACATGTCGAATCAAATACTCATCATGCAATAGCCTTTTCCTCTTTTATGTGATGCTTATGATAATGGTAACAATAAACCTAAAGGAGTACTTCACCCACAAAATGATAATGTATGTATCAATACTCACACTGGGGTATTTCACTGTTAAGGGAATGCAAGAAAAACAAATATTCACAAAACTGAGAAAAGTCTTGATGAATTGAAGTTGATGGAAGATGCATTTAATAATAGCAAATATATATCAAAACGACAGTTTACAAACTCCAGCAGAACGTGAGTAGTATAAGTCTCATTTATCCATTTATCTCAGTGCTTTCCAATCACATGCCTCTTTTGGTAAAACCTTACTATTTAAAACACGTTGAACTCATCCAGACTCACATGGGCAAGTGTGTGGAGTATTGATGTGATTTTAATAGTTTTTGGACAACAATGTAGGTCTATGGCACAGGGGAATGAGAGGTCTAAGGCTTTAGCAAGAGACAATACGTTTTTAGACAAATTAAGTTTTAAACACAACAGAATATCAGCATATTTATCCTTCATTAACCTACGATAAGAAGTGATATACAAATACAATGACCAATTAAAAGGCCAAGGCATGGCTAATGAGCCCAGTGACATCATCTAACTGACAGAGAGAGTTCAGTGGTCATCACATTACTGATACAATCAGAGACCCAAACGACAAAACAGGCCGCGAGTTATGGAAACATCCCCTCTTCCTCTACACTCCCATTATGTCTAAAACGTGGGCAGATTAGATAAATAAACACTCGCAGAGAGGAAGAAGAGCAGCCCACTGTGCCCTGAACACCACTCATTAAATCCAAAGGGTCACGCTGCTCCAGCCAGGCTCCACTGACACCCTTAATTGAAGCCTGCAAGGTTAAGGGACCATGAAGACCATTAGGGCACTTCAAAGTTCACCACTACATTAGGGACCTGCTGATATGGCAGCATAAGAGGGGACAGATCCAATTCCACATCCACTCCTTTATTTTTCCATTGGTTGGCCTGTCAATCAGCCTGCTCCATAAACAAGTGGATCCTTGAGCTGCTCATTAAGAGACATCGTTAGCAAAGCCAAGGCTGTAAATCAGTGCTTATATCAGCTTTCAGCAAAAGAAAGTCTTACAGGTCATATTTTAGAGCTGACACTTTGGCTTCTGTTAAATGATCCCATTTGAAAATTAAGCTGTAATAAAGCTTGCACTGTAAATCAAATTTTTCCACTTACTTTGTACCAATAAAGGGACTCCTATGAACTGTGGAGGACTGGAGCCAATGGAAAATGACAAGCACAGTGACCAGTAACAAAAAAAAATCTTTTAACTGAGTCTGTAAATTCACACAAGCCATTTTGCTCTATGAAACTAAAGTCTACCTCACTCAAGGACTTCATGTGACGTATCAAGAGAGCCAGCAGAAGCTTGATATATTGACGCTGTCCTAAGGGACATAAAAGGCTGAGCGGTCTCCTGCTGTGTCCATAAGTCAGCACTACAGCCCCTCAGCACAGCTCTGTGGAGAGGAGCAGACGGCTGAGGAGGAAGGAACACCACATACATCACTTTGTCCAGTAAACGTCCCTCATTACAAGCAGAGAATGCCAGCAAACAACTCACATTTAACTAAGCTTTTGACACAAAAGGAACCAATTCAAAACAGCCTGCCATACAAATTACAAGTACTCAGATGTATCTTAGAATGAGAAATAAAGTGAACCCAAAATGTGTGTTTGCATCACAGGATTCAACAGGTCATTGTGACTGCAGTCGGAGTTAAGCGTAGGAGGAGGACTTAAGATCAGATGGAGGTTTACTGAGAGAGGAGCATGGATACCTTACTTCCCCGAGCTTCTTCTAATGGGTCCTCTGGCTCTGGGCCAGCCCGTCCCATCAACGTATCACCAACCAGATCAGTTTCATCTGTTATGACGCTCATACGGGGCACATCTGCAGTGTTGTAAATTTGCAAATACAATTGTCATACCTGATCAAAATGATTTTATATATGAAGGTCCTCTCCTTCCTCACTTAATATTCAGGTGGATATGACATAATGTTTAAGACAGAGGTTTTAAAACCTCTGGGCCACAGACCAGTGCTGGACCTCAGGTATATTTGCTACCAGGAACACCTCGACAATGAGGAACAATTCGGCAAAAAAAAAAGCTAGTATTCATGAGAGGTTATATTTAAGGTAATTACCTCGAACTTGGCATAATCCGCCTAAACAGATACACAAGGAAACCAGAACCACCTCACAGCATTCAGCAGTAAAAGTGAGTGCTGCCAAAGAAGTCTTATCTGCATTTATTTTTTCATTTAGCAAGTAACCACAATGTTTACTTTTCTAGTTGGTCTCAGGCATATTTATGTTACTAATGTGTGCAACAAAGTTGTCAACATTTAAAAAAACTGTCTGCGGTGCAACAAGAGGTTTGAACTCTTGGCGTAAAACAAGTCCTGTTGCAATTAGCGGGCAGCGAGCTCAAGTGGGTCTATCAGAGCGAGCATCTACCCTGTTTGAGAGGGTATTAGCTTTGTTAAACTGCGATCAGTCTTCATTCTCCCCATCAGCTCGCCACCAAACAGATATGCCCTGCCAGCTGCCTGACAGGCATCACTGTGGTCTGTGACCATGGAGACCGCCTCACATCCTTCACTCACTCCCACTAACAAAACTCCAGTTTATTAGTGTGAAAAGTCTACTGTGGCTTTTTGACATGCTAACATAAACAAAGAGGGAGAGGAATTAAAGCGGTACCGACACATGGGTGGAGGGTGGGGCCGGCTGAGGTGAACGGCGTGGATCTAACCGCTGTGTTAGTGGGTTAAATCAGCAGTATTGTTGTCGAGCAGCAGCACTGTTAAAAGAAACAGGCAAATATAAAAGTGTATTCGCAGAAGCATTGCTTATAAGACAAGGTTGGTTAGGTTTATGAAAGCAGATTACTTTTTGTATTCACAAGACGCATATGGTAGAGCATAAATAATGCGACTGATAAAACATGCTTCAACTGTAGCAGTGAAATGACTCACCCTTTTGATTCCTCTACTTTTTTTCTCTGCCAGAGTGCAGCTCTTTAAAATGCAAGTCAACACACTGAAATCGGCAGCCTGTCCACTGATTTCCTCCTAACACTCTTCAAGTTTGTTATCAGGCTGTGTTTCTAACCCCCTCAACCTCTTTTTGCTCCATCGCAGCATTTTGTCTCTCCTCTCTGCAATATGCTTCCAATTATGAATCTTGTGAATATGGGGGCGGTGAGGCATTATTCTGATTTATTGTGCACCTAAGTCCAGCCTTGTTCGGTGCATTTGCTCAAGAAGCCCTCCTGCTGCAGAGCTCAAAGGTCAAACATACACAACAGTTGACCTCTCGCAGACGCATGTGCAACGGGGTCGCTCTGGCCCTGATTGACAGGCCGAGATGATGGCTCGACAGCGAAGGCCACAGGGTGAGAAAAGCTGGCGAGCAACGAGGAGCGAAGCGCTGCATTAGCCTCCAACTGTGAGGAAACTCTGTAACACAGAAACTCAGGGGGGGACAGAGAAAGTGGAAAAACACCGAGATAACTAATGAGGAAAAATGAAGTGGCCTCATACAGTCACTATCACTGGCGGCCGGCCGCAAAACATTACTCTTCTCCTTTGTAACCGCAGAGCACTTTGTGGTCTCCTCTATGGGATGGCTCGGGCCATCTATTTGTACTCATCATCTAAATCCAAGTCCTGTGGACTGAAAACACATGCTCCACTAGTGAGTCACAGAGCACAAGAGACCTCTCAAGACAGTAGTGGTGCTCGGCCTGAGAAACGACCCAAGACCCATCCCTAAAGACTCATTTCCTGGCCTTTCCCGCTCACTTCCTGTTTCATGCTGGGTCATGGGCACCATGCCGTGCGTCACAAAGACTACCCTGTTGAGCCTGAGGCCCCTGGTTCTGTGGGACTCAATAGCTGTGGGACAATTCAGTTGTAATTCCCCACAATAGCAAGGCTGTTACTGCGGGATGCAGGATTTTTTTTGGTTGTAAGAGTCTTTTTTCTATTTATTTAAATATGTGCACAATGCGTTTTACAGTCGCATCGCAGCAGATGCGAACCGTCTGCCCCCAGTATGGTTTGGTTTGAAGGGTCCTCGGGGGCTTCTCCAGGCCTTTCAACTCCCCACCGGACCTAACACCTTTCACACTGGATAAACACAACATAAAGGAGAAACGTAAGTTTTATGTTAGAGGGTTGGGTTATTACATGCAGGAAAAAGAACTCTTTAATTCCCCTGGGAGTCTCACCACTCATAAATCACCAAGCAATGAAAGTCTCCTCTCCAAACAGGGGGCTAAAACCAACTGAACACGGAGCCCCTCAGCCCCACCACTCCCCCGTCCCCTCGCTCTCTCGTCTCCCTTATTCCTTGTAGGAATTTTTATGAGGAAAGAAGAGATGTAGAGGTGCAACGCTACACTAGAGCAAAGAGGTAAATACTGCAATACTACTACTACTTCCATCCTCTGCAGTGACCCAAAACTACAATAAAACATCTACATTATTTTAAGGGCTTTTACACAAGTTCCTCTAACAGCAGTAGACTACAAATCTTACCCCAGTAACTGCTAACAAAATGACGGAAAAGGAGCGTTATTCATTATATGATCAGTTTATGCTCTTCTGCTACATTTGTTACCAGAGATGATCCTGGAGCCTTTGCAAGGATGTTCTGGCGGACACAATTAAGATGGAACATGGAGACACTTGGCCAAAAACTGTCAATCTATATAAACAATCTCAGAATACAGAATAAATCCTTTATTTTGGTATTCTTCTGTAGAATTACTGTGTAACAAACAGAAGAACATCTTCAGTATGTCAACACAGGTTGATATTTGCCAGATTTTGAAATTCAACTTTCCGTTTGATTTCATAGTTCTAAATTTGATTCAAGCATCAAGCAATAACAGGTGCATTACATAATAACTCAGCATATGTCTGTTGTGATGCCACTAGGAGGCTTGCACACCTCCGGCTTGTGTTAATATCACTTATGTGATGTGGGAGGATGTTGGGGAGAGTAAACCAGGATCAGGAGCTCCTCGTGCTGACCACCAGTAACACGTAGCAGCTGTTAAATGCTCAGTGAGATCCTGACCTGAACCAGTGCAAATGGCACTCTGGCACATTGGCTGCTACTGGTGCTTACGTTCTGATCAGCAGGTCAAACAGAAAATGTGCCTAAAACACCAAGACACATTGTTTGAATTTGAGGGTCCGGCCTTATAGTCATGTCAGATTTGCTTCAGTCAACAGTTTTAGTTTGTAGGATAAAGACATCGCAGCCCACTTTAAACTGGAGCTCATGTTTACAAAGTCAGTGAAAGGGGACCATGGAACATTTGCATTGAGAGCGTGTTAAATTATGTTTGTGTGCAGCAAACAGCAATGTTCCTATCTCATTTTTAACTATATGAAAGTGAGGACAAATGTCATTATTTTTAAATAGTAAAAGAACACACATACTGTTCATATCTAAAAACTACATGTATATAAAATAATGACAAATGTCCTCATGAATAAACAGTCTCAATACAAGGTTACCTTCTTGTTGATAAAATGTACATTTACACGCTGCGGCTAGAGGAGCAGCAGTAGGAATGCTACTGCCCTCATGTGGTGAATTCATTATTACATTCAGTGTTGGTTCCTGGACACTAAAAGATGCAAACTGGGCTGAATCATCCAGCATTTGTATATTTCAGACATCTGGAGGAGGCATAGTGTACGATAAGCTTCACATTTACAGCAACCAGTTTTAAAAGGACGAATGTCTTTGTTTTAATCCTCAGTGAGCAGATAATAGTTAATATATGAAAAGTGAAAAGTTAATACATAAGAGCCAGAGTGAAGACCACAATACACATTTTGTAATAGTTTTAAAGAATATGCAGTTTTGTGAGATGCTGTACAAGTTCTTGAGTGATTCCTTTAACACCACTGGTTACTGTTATGAGACCAGCTTTGATTGCCCTCGGCGTACAGCACAGGAAGCACAGCTGCAGATTTCACTTTTTATTTGAGGTGACTGTAATGAGCTCCAGTATATTGTAATGAGGCAGCGAAACTAAAAGAAGTCAGTTGTTCAGTTCCCCTTGAGCTTAACAAGTAGTCATACATTCCCAATAGTCTAAATGTTTCTTAAGAAGCCTGTTAGTACAATTGTAATCACATGTTGAGGTGTGTAGTCAGTAGAAATACGTTTTTTTATCTTCACTATTCCTTTTAATTTGGGTAAAAAAAAAAAAAACAGGATATAACTACAAACATAAATACAATTTCAGAGAACCACAACATAATAACTGTACATTATTGACAAGTCTGCTTTGAATGTGCAGTTATAACAGTTATGTTGTGTTTTAGGAGTTTTTGGTCTGTATTTTTGATTTGATTGCACAATATAATACAAGTAATATTATTATAATACAAACACAGGGCATATCTGCAGTCATACCTATATCTACTGAATATATACATTATTTTTGTCTGGTCTTGAATGCAATCATATTACTGTACTTCATGGGTTCGTTGCTAGAAAAGGTTCAAGAGATGTCAGTCCACCATGTTTTCATTCACATTTTTTCACTGGGTCAAACCAAACAACACGTTTAGGTTCTTTAGTTCCCTGATATGTAAACTAAGTGGAAACAAAATAACTAAGATGATAATAAATACTGTATATGAAGCAGTATCTTCCTCAGTCAGGTTTCACAGAAACATTTGTACAAAGATAGAAATGGTTGCCCTCAGAATAGTCTGACTGTGACAGTTTAAAAAAAAAATAAAGATGAATAATTTATAAGCCTAAAAAGTTTAGCCAGTCTAGTGCAAACATTTACCAGAAATAACCGCAGGGTTTCCGTTCAACCAGTCCCCCGCTGGCAGAAAACACAAGCGCGCCTGCTATTCCTTCACTCATCAACATACTGAGCAGCTTGAAGCTGTTGCTCACTCTGCTGCTTTTTTTGGTTTGAAAAGATTCCCAATTTACCCAGAATGCAAAGCAAACAAGTCCTATTCAGAGGATAGCCAAGGATTTTGCAGTTTTGCAACTGTCGGACTATCTGACTATTTGATGGATCTAAGCCAGACTCAATGTGTGCTGTTGAGAAACCGACCCCAGAGGGAACTAAACCAAAAACAAGATGGAAAGAACACCTACGGAGAGATGAGTGGCAGCAGGCTCGAGCAGAACAGTGTGAGGGAGGTGAGGGGAAATCACAGACAAAAAATATCCGTCTAAAACCAGCCGGGACAAATGATGGAGAGCAAAGAGGAAAGAGTTACACCTGTTTGGCTTGACTGGGGAACCTCAGTCCAGATATGTCCCCCCATGGCCTAATAGTGCACTTCACACTCACTACTACATTCCACCTACTTTATTCACCCTAAACTGTAGGTCTGTTTCTACAACATGAAAAGAGAGCCGGGGAGGCTGAGCTTTAAACCTCATTGCAGAGAGCAAGCAGCAGTCTGATTACAGTTCTTCAGCATATCTTCAACTCATCATGTCACCTGATGCCCTCACTGTCCACAGGCCAGTGGAAGGGATGTGGCACATTAAAGAAGCTGATATGGCTGCATAGACCATAGATAATGAACAACTTCATACACACCTCACAATCCAAACACCAGGCCCGCAATAACAAAACAATAATTGATTTAAATATTGATTAATCTGTGTATTTATTCACTTAGTCTACATAATGAATGTCTACAAAATAATGCAATCTTAAAATTGTGTGTTTTGTCCTGAACCCAAAGATTTACAAGCAGTAATCCTCACAAGATGAGCAGCACATCCCCACAAAGGAAAAGCTGAAACCTGTGAAGGTTTGGCATTTTTCATAAAATAAATGACTTAAACTATTAATCAGTTGTCAAACTCCCATTTATCTACTGTTTAGGGTTTAGCAGTCTAATGCTTTAGGTCATTTAATCTGCCCCACAAGAGCAGATAGGAGTCATATGTATTCATGTCTGATAAGTTGCTGTAAGGGTTATGCATATAAACACGATAACCAAGTAGCCAGCACTGGTTATTCATCAAATGTGTATTACTTTGCATGACATCCCAAATCTGTGAACTCCAAAGATTTTTGTTTGTTTACTCTTTTAATTAATTTGTTTTGTTTAATGTTTGAGTCTGAGAAGACCTCACGCTGACCAAGAGGAATCACAACAGAGTGAACGCTGAATCATGACTCATCATATTTAAGTTGCTGCGTGTCCAGTGAATGTAAAACATAAGTAACAATACTGGTTAGCGTTAACAAGTTGACAATGTTTTTGCCTCCTAGTGGCCACAGAACCATCAACATTAAAGGAATAGTTTGAGTGTTTTATGTGTGGTTGTGTGAGGCACTTATGCAATGACCTTCCAGTGCTCTATCACTGCACTATTTAGCAGGCTTATGGGACAATACAGGACCAGGACGTTCTGCATATGATGCATCTGAGCAAGAGGGTCACGGTTCAAGTGCAACGTTATGGAGTAGTGCGTTCCATTCGAATGCTTACTGCATGCACCAGTACGTACTTTCAGCAGTATGTAACAAAAGCTTTTAAAAAAGTATGCCATTTGGGCCACAGTGCTGCACTATGCCTTTAAATTCATAAAGAGATTTATTTACCTGTGCAGGTTGCACATTTAGTAACACTGCTCAGTGGAGTTAATCTCAAATTTGTTTAGCATTTTCTGCTGCACAAAAAAAGAAGACTTAATTTAAAGCTAGTTTGCTATTTCTGAGCCAAGAGCATTGAAGCCTGTTGGCACCTGATCAGAGCCACCTGCTGACAAATTAAAAAACCCTGAATAAACCAACTCAGTATATTTACCTTTCCTTCCTCGTGTTCTCCATGGTCACAATGTCTTTGTGAGAAATTATTTCAGAAGGCACAAATGTCCTTGCTTAAGTGAACAAAAGGTGGAGCTCTGTGTGGTTTAGAGAAAATGTACACCATTATTGTAAGATAAAATATTCAAGAACTACTCAGGTTTTTTCAACCGACGTTCTGTGACCTCCATCTGAAGTCTTGTACGTTTGTTGGATGTTGGATCTAAGTGTGTCTTATGTGAAACCACTCACATTTTCTACTTTGCTAACTGTTAATAAATCATCATAAGTTCTGGTAAATCCACACAGGATGTAGTTTATATAATCGGTTCTTACTGTATGTTGTGAACATTAATCATGGAATTGTCTTGCAGGAAAATAAATCAATACGCTAATGCATTGGAGTTCATTATAACAATAACACCAAGAGCCATATGTGGGCCCTAACTGCATTTTATTATGCGTCAGTAAATGAAACATCCATCTTTTGTGTTTCAACACTTCAAAATGTTTTGCAGAGATTAATGATCGGTTATTAAAAAAAGACCAATCACCAATGCCACAAGGCTGCAGCGGAAAACTGCCTATTTAAAAAAATATATTGGTTTCACACTTTAACTAGAATATTGATTTTTTTATATTTTTTTCAAAATGAGAATGGCTTGTTTCTTGTTAAAAACCCTCATGTGCTGTACGTGTTTCCATTATGCTAGGATGCATTATGAGGATTATTCACACAACACTCCACATAAGCTTAATTATATTTATAAATATGACCTGGAATTGTGCGAGCAAACAAAAACAAAACACAAGGACAATCATTTAGAATGCCATTTATGTCATTGACTTTTCAAGAATCTAATACAAATGCATACACATACATTTCAACACCTAAAACCACATTATAACTACTACTGCAAATAACGTCACCATACAAATAGAAAAAGAATCAGGAAGTTGGCTTTCAAGCTTGGGAGGGGTCATGAAGAGCCTCGAGCTCACATGCTCACACACTAGTTTATACACATTCAAAAGGAGCATCCAGTATGTATGCACACACACACACACACACACACACACACACACACACACACACACACACACACACACACACACACACACACACACACACACACACACACACACACACACACACACACACACACACACACACACACACACACACACACACACACCTTATATAATACAGCATTAAAGAAGAGTGGCTGTAAAAAAAGAAAGCGTATGGAAGGAGTGTTACAGTATACAGTATGCGCTGGTAACAGCCAAAGTGTACATAAAACACATTTTTCTTTACAGTTAAGCCAACGTCACTTAATATAAATATTCTTCATCCAAAAGTCAGTGCAGTGCCTTCTGCTCAGGCTTCACCTGGTCCTCATGCTCAGGCTTCACCTGGTCCACTTTACACCCAGTCTGTGCTAGACCTGGTCCAAAATATTACTGTTTCCACTTTACACACAAATCTTTTTACATCAGTTTTGTCTCTGATCTCCCACATTCTCTATGGTTTATATGTGTGTGTGCGCACATGTTTTTTTTTTTTTGCCATCCAGTACCTCAAAAGTCCAGCTGTGAAGTACAAGAGTTTGAGAGTTTGTTTTTTCTACCAATTAGCAAATAGAAAAAGAGGTCAACAAATTTACAAGTGTCCATTTTGTTCTTTTCTCCTGAATTCCCTTTTTTCTTAAAAAAAAAAAAAAGAAGTTCACTGGAGCAGCTTTATTGGATTCCCCTGAAGAGACACATCGCAAAGACCATGGCAAAGAGCTGAGGAAAAGAAGAACAGATACATTATTAGCACACAGAAATACAGTTTTAATAAAATGATGACATGCACGTGCAGCTCCCAAGTCACCAACCACATTTTGACCAATTGCAGTCCATTAATTAACAAAAACATAAATCACTAATTGGCTTGTACAATAATGTATCCATGACTGTAGCTAACCTACAAATATGTATAATTAGCATATATTATATACTGTTTTGTATTGCATCACTGGAATGACCTTGGTTTAGGGAAATAAAGCCTATTGAAGCATACTGCATCACATCTCATTATGTTCTATAACCCATACTGAAGGTACCAAAATCCATCCAGTCAAGAGATGCCATTCATTTTTTTATAATAAAAAAAATCTTGGTTTATGCACAATTAAAAATATTCAAAAATAAAAGCTACTTCAAAGAGACAAGTAATACATGTTGCAATGCCATCTTTTGCTCCTGTAGTTTTTAGGCCATTGCATTATGAGTGACAGAGTTTTATATTTGAGAGACAAATGTTGTTTAGTGAGATGTGCATCATTTGTGAATTGTGGATGTGATCTGAACTGAGCTTTGCGTGTAACTACTTGTAGTCTGCTCTATGTTGCTGTAGCACTGAGTCCCGCCACTAGATGGAGCTCTTGCCATACAAAGACCTCGCAGATAAACTAGGCAAATATCCACCGCTTGCTGCAGAATTACCCATTCCTGCTATTAATATTCACATCACAGAAGAGACAAAGAAAATGCTGATGATTTCACCGAAATTAAAAAAAGCTTCATACCTCAATGGTCAGCACCACAATGGCCAGCGCTCCAGCCACATAGATGTACAGCTCAAAGTAGTCCACTACTGCAGAGTAACAGCCCTGAGGACGCAAAAAGACATGGCGCTCAGCAGACAATCAATGGGCTATAAACTTGCAGAATTACAGAGACAATTAAAGTAACATCACAGCTTTAATCGGGTGGCGCTCTGAACAAAGGCTTGGTTGAATGAGTGGGAAGCAGGGCCTCCAGCCTCACTGCCTTTTAATGAGGCTCTTTGTGAGAATGAACAGGGAAAGAGACACACATTGTGGACATCTCGCATTGTTCTAGTGGTTTGGAAAACAGCAGGTGGAGAGTGTGGTATAAACCTCTTCCTATCAGCTTGCACTGTAATTACATTTCACTCCGAGGCTTTCTTTACACACACGGAAGCAGAGATGTGGGTGTGCATATTTGTAACTGTAAAGCCCACCTAATTTTCACATATTCATGCACTTATTATTCTCTTCTTTTGCACACATTTATGCTGCACAAAAATTCCAATTTACCGATGTATGCACACGTACACACATGCTCAGATGCAGATACACACTGGTGTGTCTCCACATACAACACATAGTAAGATGGTCTCCCATGACACCCAAAAGCACTAATCAGCCATGGAGGAGGAGTCACGAGTGCTTGGACGTCACCCCTCAACTGTCTCCTGCTCTAATTAAACCTGGAGGTGGTTTGGAAGGAGGCAGAAAGAGAGAGGGCAAGGGAGAGAGAGGTGTCATGGTAGATGTCAGAAGTTACCTTGTTATTGCGGAACATCATATTTCCTAATAAGCACTGCTCCTGGTTGATATAGGCCAACTCCCCGGTCTGACTGGCTCGCTGGCAGCAGGCTTCTGGCACCATATGATTTTGGTTGATCATCCTGAACAGGCTGTCCTTAAAATCCTCTGGGCTGTTCACCCCACAGCAGTCAAACTGGTGGCAAGAGAGAAGAGGATAAGAGAAGAAGCCCTTATTCCTGAGTGCCCATTTGTGCACTGGCCTGTGGTCCACTGTATGCGTGCACCAATCCAGCATGAATATTGACCTAAATGTCTGGGATTTTATCTATAAAATATATCCCCCTGACGCCAGGCTGCAAACCTTCTTATTTCCACAGACTTTGGTGAAAGCAATGAGTTGGTAAAAGCTACAGTGTGTGAGCTCTTTGCCATGTGTGCTGCGGCCTTACTGTATTCATGATGGCATTCCATGTGGAGGTGAAGACGTCAGTGTTGTTGTAGCCCTGATAATGTCTCTTCAGCTCCTTGGTGAAGTACTCTCTGGTCAGCTGAAAAAGGAATAGCCAGCGAGAACACAAGTTAGCGTCAGCCTTTGGATTATCTGTTTCTTAAACATCAGAGAAGATCACCGGACACAACGGAGGGGTATTGTTTTAATTGGGAACTGCAGAATACTGAGGAAACTCACATGCTCCCGGAATATGAAGGCCAGGATGGCAGCAGCCAGCTCTGCTAAGAAGATGAGCAGGATGAGCATGAAGAACTGCAATGAGAGAACAGAAAAAAAAGAGAGAGCGAGAGAGAGATGAGTGGCAGAAAAAGTGCACGTCACTCAGTAAAAATCACATTCTGGCTGTGCCCGCTTCACTCAGCATTAACTATGCATGAGGCTGGAGACACCGAGGCATATAGAAGGGTATTTTGCTCTTTTGGTTTTCCGTTTCAAGCATGACAGTCCAAATACTGACAGCCAGAATAATCAACACATATGCACACAAACAAGATCAGTAACAGAACTATATTTCAGATTTGTCAGTCGACTCACAAAGAGGAGCAGACACTTGTTTTCGCGGATGGCTCCGCAGCAGCCGAGGAAGCCCAGAAGGAAGAGCATGCCTCCCATGCCCAGGATGATGTAGACACCAGTGAATAGCAGGGGGTTGGCCGCTACAATTTCTCTGAACCCTGTTGGGTCCACCAGTACCCACACTCCCACTCCCAGGAGGAAAGAGCCTCCCAGCTGATGGAGCAAAAGGAGAGAAGACACCAGTTAGACAAAACAGAAATTGGCTGCATTTTGAAAACTAATGGGAAGTCTGAGGATAATTGGTATCCCTCGTGGCGCACAAAACATTCAACAAGATGTCACATAATGGAAAATAGGTTCATGTTTTCATCTCAGGAAAACATGCTGGTAATGCTGAAAGGTTGGGGTGGGAGTTGAGGGCAGATAGAAAGCTGGATATCTAAAGAGTCATATGGCCTTGAAGGGGGTGGAGGGGGGGGGGGGGGGGGTTATCTAGCCTGCTTCAACTAACCCCCCCAACCTGCTAAAGAAACGCACAGCACCGCAGCCTCCATCCTCTCCCGCCCTCCCTTTCACTAAACCCCTATCTGCAGCCAGCGTGGGGTGACTCGTGTGATTAAGAAAAGACGGTATGGGGTGAACGAGCTCTGAGCCTTACACACTTCTACCACAATCCCTTTCTTCCTGTCACAGGCAGAGACCTGGGCCTCTGCAAATGGACGCCACGTCACGTCGGAGGCAGAGGTTAGGCACTGAGGAGAGGATGGAGCCATTTTGAAAGCTCACTGGGCTTGAAAAACACTGTTGTGCTACATGTATAGAAAGAAAGGGATGCCAGTGAAAACCAGTGGCTGTTATTGAGTGATTCTAACATTCAAGATCATTCTTTGCTCTGCTGGTTGCATTATTACCTCGGCCTTGAACAACCCCGTCGGAGTAGAGTCTCTAAACGGTTTGGTTGCGCTTAATAAAGCAGGAAAAGAGACAAACCTTTTTACTCAGACCCCCCCCCCCCCTCTACAGGCGCAGACTAACAGGATTACCCTTGATTGTCTGATCAAAACTGATAAACTCAGGTGCCAGTCACAAACTCTTCATGGCACAGTGTGCCTCCGATTTGTGTCAGCACACTAAAATCTAATCAAAAGAGAATTTGATAGAATCAAGATTGCCTCCATCTAATGAAATGCAAATGTGGCTCCATTAGTCAGTCGAGCAGGGGGCAGCCGGAAACCCATCTCAAATCATTAGATTGACAATGACTTCAGAGATCGCCAGATTAAGTGTCTCGGAGAAAGAGAAGAAGAATACTTACAAAGATGAGGAAATTGAAGACAAACATGAGGTACTTGATGCAGCTGAGACAGTCGCCCTCCATGGCTGTCCCCCGTGCTGAAGCCTCTCCCTGCCCCTGAAAGAAAACAACATTTAGCATAAACATTCAAATGTGCCACTTAATGAATCCCGCCAAATGTTCACAGCACTTCCGTTATCCTGCTCTCTGGATGGGCATTCGGATGAAAGTGGCAAGAAAATAAAACTCTGCAAAAACCTGCTCACATTTCTAATGAGTTCTGCCACACACACACACACACACACACACCTCAGCAGCCCTTAAGTAACTACAGGTTTGGGCTATGGGACGTCAGCCCAACCTGACACAACTCATCTCACCACACACTGTGACAACTTATGTCATTTTAAAATGTGCTTTCACGGTCAGGTGGCCCGATTCCCTATCAGCACTTCCCATCTCTGGACAGATGGGTCTCTGGGTTGAGTGGGGCTCAAGGGGCTGTCTATCCTGTCTCAGGGCATTTTAAGGATACGAGTCCTGACGGGGGCTCAATGCGCATTAACCGTCAACGTATGGCCTTCACCATGAAGCCTCTTCTACTTAATGTAATGAGAGGCAGGAGCCCGGTGCTCCCACCAGCCAACCTTCTATCTGACACAAACACACTTTCCCTGATGAGGGTCCGTCCTGGAGGCACTCCTGGTTAATGAACAACGCCTCTCCTGCATTAGGACACAACATGTGTCTCTGTATAGTTGACCCTGTGTGTGTGTGTATGTATGTATGTATATATGTATATATATATATATGCGCACATATGCATTTGCTTAACCTACCAAACTAGAAATGAAAAAGATTTGCCCCTCAGGGAGGATAGGAATTGTCAAAGGAATAATCTCTACATATTCTGCAAAAACTGAAGTAGAAAGAAAATCTGTGGGTAGTTATAATTGCAGTCTCAGTGAAGGAGGAAAATTAATTATTTGGCAGAAACGAACCGGCACTCTTTGCTTTGTAGTTGTGATTATTAATTTGCTCTCCCATAGTGATAGCCAGGGTTGAGGCTAGGACTGAGGCGGAGTAACAAGCGGATTAAAAAGAAACTTCTCTGAGGAATTGTAAATAGCTTTTCACAACTAGGCAGCCAGACACTGTCACCACTAATTGAAAAAAAAAATTTGAAAAAATGAACATCCCTTCTTTTCACTTTTTACGTCTGTACTTCTTATGCAGCATGTCCGTTACATGCGATGTCATACTCTTCACAAAGTCTCTTCCAGTGCCTCATGTGCTGTCAAATGCCTCCTCTGGGTGATCCGTCTGCTTCTCTGAGGCGGCGGTGAAGCTCTGAGCCCGTCTTTGATGAGGATCTGCTGAACCATTGCACCTCTTCGACTCGGAAATTCACATTTTCATGTGAAATAAACCATAATCTCCCCAATCTTCCCATAATCGCTCAAACAAGAACTACTCAACTGATTGCCGCAAATTATTATCCGGCACAGAAGTATGGCAGTTGTGCAAATCAGAAATTCAGCACCCATATCTTTATCTAGTCTGTTTTTCTTGTACTGTGGTGTGCTCGCACTGGTTTGTTTTTTTACTCCCTGCTTATAATTGCAATGTGCTACGAGCTCCATTGTAGGCTTGTTTAAGTTGCCTTGACAAACAATACTAAAGATGTGAAGGCGGTCTTTGTCTGTTCTGGGAGCGAGCTAGAATGAGAACATTTCCTCCCCTTGGCAGCCTGAGGGCTTATTATTTTTTCCTCCCCAGGCCCAGGGAAATTGATTTAGAGCTATGGCTTAACACCTCCTCTAAATCATAATGATATGCTTAGGTATTGATCACTCTCCTAGTGGTACTCTGAGAGCAACCAACAGCCTCATTGCCCGATATGGGTTTTAATTAACCCCTCCCACACACACCGACACACACACACACACACACACACACACACAAACACACACACACTTTCCTAAGCCCCACTAAAAAGCCTAATGAGGGCACAGGAGGTCTTAATTGAGATTTGCATAAATTACAGTCTCACAGAAAGAAGCGACAGAAAAGGCCCTTTCTCATCCCTCCTGCTCTCCACTGTTAGTCCTGGGCCCCTGTGAAGAGTGCAAACTGTATTTATTGGAGCAGGGGATAAAGAGGCGGAACAAGGAGGGGGAAGAAGGGGAGGGAAGGGATGATGGAAAAACTCTCCGGGCTCAGCTCACATCTCATTCCCCAAACAAAATGTCTGATTTCTCTTCCAGCTTCACCCTTTAGATCTTCGTTCCCATCTGAGGGTCAAACCAGCTGTGAGATCTGGAGCCAATTTTCTTTTAAGCATTAAAATACATTGGATGCTTAAGACTGAAGTGGACCGTATGGGCTTCACCAGGATCCGAATAATATGCTTATGGTGCAAACCAGCATAGTATAAATCAAACTGCCACGGAGACCCCGGAGAAAGTGCAGAGTAAACAAACCGGTCCTTCCCATGACTCCCATGGGATCGCAGGTCCTCATCGATCACAGCACAGCTGTAGTGATCAGACCACTAAGTCCCTCTGCAGATCCTGCAGAGTACATTAAGGAGACGAGGGAAACGTGGCTCACACTCCAGGAGCTGCAGCGTCACGACAACAACAAATGAATACTAGATTAGAGGAATATCCTCCTCAGGCGTGCTGCTCCGCTAAACCAACAATGTGCCGAGATAAAGAGTTGTGTTGCATTGTGTCTGTATAGACCAGTGAAACAAAAACACTCATTATAAACATGCACACACGCACATGCACACACACCTTTATATGCAGACAATGTGTTCGCTGGAAATACTGTATGGATGTCCTCAATCTGACAATCTGAGTGGCAGGTCTTTGCCCTGAGGTATCCATTAAATGCCAACTCCTTCTCCTGTTACTGACATCATGAAATGCCACACGGCACGAAGATCCCATTGTTTACTCTTGGCAAAGACCGATCCGCAGCCGGCTTGGGCTGCGGAACCCGGCATGGTTGAGTCTGATAGTGGATTAATGAGAAGTGATCCTAAATCAGCTTCCCAGTGCCGACAGAAGCCACAGCTCAGTAATGAGGGCAAACCCATCTGACCTACATTCTTCTCAGTATGAAGATGAGGAATTCTGACACATTTCGACAGGCCTGTTGTCATGCTCAATTCAGAAAACCTGAAGGCCTGTTTGGCCAGTGTGTGCACTATCAGCCATGATGGCCCTGTTAACTGACTGTGGTTGAAAGATAAGGAAGATATAGACCCGCATTTAAAGTGCTCCGTGTATAAATAGGAAACCCTTCGTTGGTTCTCCTTGAAGTTGACACTTTCGGCACGATTAATGAAGTGAGTGCATATTCCCCTGCTTCGCTGGCCACCGCCCCGGACAAATGGATCAGCGCGACAAGGACACTGTGTCTGCTGCTCGCCAAGCTGTCCTCACCCTCCACCCGTCTCTGGTAACCAGTTCACTTCATCGTGAGCGTGAGGCTGCATAACAAACTATCATTAATACGGAAACCCCGTTGAGACGATAAGGGTTGGAGCTTGATCCCTTTTAAATGTCATTGACCCTCTAAATGATCACCTGCAGTTGAACCCTGGGGACGGCACATGTCCTCCTCTGGCTCCCTGAGCTCAGCTGGAGCAGGTGTGTTTTTCCCATCGATGAATGCCACTCTAAAGCTCTCTCTAGAAAGCACTAATAGCCTCTGACAATGACACCGGGGGACCACACGCATGCCACCTCAGCCTTTATCTCAATTAAAAACCCATTTTCATATTTCTCTGTGACTCCCTAAATCAGCCGCAGCAAGTAAACACCCCAAAATCCGAATAAAGACAGGCTCCTCTGGCAGTGAGCAGGGCTCCCTGGAGGCGCACCATGTCCCTTAATGAACCTCCAATTAGAAGAGAATGAGCCCTGGGCTGTGCTGTCACACTGAGGAGCTTTGAAGTGTGCTGCATGCTAAGCAGCTATAGCACTGTATGCTGCTTTAGAGGGCATGACGCTTGCAGACAACAGTGAACCACCACAGAGAGAAAGTGCACAGAAGTCGCTCAAAGGCAAGCGAGCACACAGTGTGTGTGGGAGCAGCTCACACGGAGAGCCCGCGGTGGAAACTCCGCCAGGTTAGGAAGTTGGAGAAAGTGCTCGGCTCGCAGCAAAAGGTCCTCATGTTGGTTAAATGCGCAGGTGGACACATACAAATGCTCCACCCTCAGGCAAGCTTAGCTTAATGAGTTTGCACAGTACACATACACACGATTGGTGGACATTATCAGCGTCTGCACATTACGGGCATTGCGAGTTCTCCACAAAACAAAGTAGGCAGTCTCTGATGAATTTACTCTGCCTACGAAGCCATTCATCATTTCAGTCCACTGTTGCATTACGTGCAGTGAATCCAAAGCTGTTCCTATCCGAGCCTGTGAGTGGCGCTCTCCTGACCCGCTCACTTTAGGAATGAGATTGTGTGAACCCCCAAGGGCAGAAGTCCTCTGACCAGGCAGCTGACACATTCCTGAACAAAAGGCTGATTAACTAAAATGAACAAATGCACAGCCAGAAACTCACTGACCATGTGTTGTCAACAGCACCGCAGGCCAAATTCTTGACATCCCCAATAGGCGCACATCCAGCTGTTAGTTCAGCACTAACAGTTGGTCATACTCTAACAGTGAAATCGATTCTGCACCTCCTTAGATAAGAAAGATTGGAAGAGGGAAGGGCATTGATAGCTTCTTGGTTAACTCGGGTGGAGGACATGTGATTGTGATGAGCAGATATTAGCTTCTATTGAACACTAGTCTGTGTGTGTGTGTGTGTGTGTGTGTGTGTGTGTGTGTGTGAGTGAGAGATCCTCGCTCCCTCAAAGCAGAGATTCTCACTTAATTGTGTCGGCACCTCTATCTGGCTGAGTGAAGATACAAACTGGCTGGGCTGGGCTGGATCAATACCAGGCCCAGGCACATGGTCAATGACGCATTGATCCCCTGGAGTTCCAGCTCTTAGTCCGCTACTTGTCTGGCAGTAAAGGCATGTGGTAGCAGAACACAATGAACACATAAACACTTCTGCACCCTACCGCCTGATAGGACCCAACCCGGGCCATTCCCACGGGGTGCTTTGGAGGATGACACAACGCCGTTGGGGCTTTCCACAATAATGAGTTATGACTCAATGAAAAATGAAGTGCTTAGAAATTACTCTACACAACAACAGTGGGAATTATTTCCCTGCAATACTACTTCGATTGTGCAAGTTTCCACAGTCTTCGCCAAACTCCTTTTATTATGTACGGGTCATGTGGAAGGGGACGAATTATCAGTTTGACAAAAAGTTTGAAAGATCCAATCAATAACTCACCAACTCTACTGTGACCAGTGTTTGACCCCTCAGGAAAGAGACAATTCAAGCGTGTGTGACGTTCTCTCTGGACCTTGTTTATGGTGTGAACGATTCAAGTTGGGGATGTTGTCTTCGCCAAATCTCCATATAAAATGTTTTCATCACAGATGGCCTCGGCCGTAATCAACAATGGGGGATTTGAGGAAAGACGACGCTTTCAGCCTCCGGGGACGAAACACAAAAGGAAAGCTAGATGGGTAAACGTGCGCAGAAGCACGAAATACACACCGACGCACACGCACAAGTGCTCGGCCGTCACCAAATCCTGACAATTAACAGAAATATGAACATTACGGTGAAGCTAATAATCCTAACTGTGGCCATTTTACGGCTCAAATACACAACGTAGTTGGGTTGTCGGGTTGTTTTTAGCACATGTTGGATTCCTTCCAGTACGGACACTGGTCTCCACGGCAACCCGGATATGTGGTGAGAGTGGCCTTTGTCTGCAGAGCAGTGTTTGGCATCTCCACTTAGCACTAGTTCCTGTTAGAAAACAAAGGGGAGCAGAGCCGAGCACTTTACGACAGGGGGACAGCTTGGCCAGCCATTTGTGTAATGAGCGATCACTCACACCCTGTTGCAAGGCCATGTGTGGGTTTGAATACGGCCAGTTCCCCTCTGTACAAGGCCCAGAAGCTGTTTCATCTCTTACTCATGACTGTGTAGCACACACACACACACACACACATCTGAACCTCCATACACTCAGCATAAGTTCAAAAAAAGGAGAAAAAACACACACACACACAAAAAACAGTAAAAGGAACAGTGTAACCTAATTTGTGTTACAGGCTGGAGTTTCAGCGCAATGCAAAGATTAAAACACAAGCCTTGAGGATAAAGCGCGGGTGTGTTTGTGCCTCAGATGAAAGAGACATCCACATACATCGGAGGCCCCATTGCAAATAACAACTTCATAGAAATAAAACCAAAGTATGTTAAGGCCTGAGCATGAACCGTGTGGCAGAACATTCATGATTCTTTGATCTCTCCTTGTAATCTGCTGTAACAGAGGCACCTAGTGTGTGTGTGTGTGTGTGTGTGTGTGTGTGTGTGTGTGTGGTTATTAGTGTAACTCTGTGACTGTGAGACTGTGATTATGGAACAATCGGTTGAGAATGTGCGCACTTCAAGCATTAAAAGGATACTTTTGGTGTATTTGAATCGACCCTTTGATAAGCCTAGTACCCCGCTGATACTCCATCAGTCAGAGCTAACGTTACAATTAGGGATGCAACGATACCACTTTTTACAAACCGATACGAGTATGAGTATTTTTATTTGTGTACTTGCCGATACCGATACTTCTTAGATTTGGTCTCCATGAAAGTGCAATTAATTTGGAGGCAGATTTTATTTTATCCTCTGCAGATTATGTCAAGCCTATAGTACAAAATTAACAGAAGGCTATCCCAAGCTTTAAACGTCTTGTGGAGGTCCCTCTAATGTCGGACCATAAAACGCCCCCGTGTCCGGGTTCATAATGTAAGCGATAATATTAGGGATCGAGCAATTATATAGGAAGCTGTGTTCCAAGTTATGTTTCCGGTGCTTTTATTGTGGAGGGAGAAACGGAAAGGAAAGGAGGAGTGGAATTGTGGGATATACGTGTGTGAAGGAGATAAAAAAGTGGTTCAAGTTACCCTGCAGCGTGTTTTCATTTTATTAGAATTACAAATATAGACACACAACAGACACTCGGCTACAATAATATCATCCGTAGCCGCACAACAGCGTCTGAATGAGGCCGCTGCCAGCGCTACTTCAGGTGGATCAGCAACAGTTTGATTCAAACCGGCAGGACGGCAGTAATTTCCGTCGCGTTGGATGTGAACGCAGCATTACTCTACACACCTTGCCGCAAGAGCTGCAAGAGAGCGACGAAAGAGCCGTATGCGGCTCTGGATCACGGGTTGCCGACCCCTGCCCTAGACGTTGAAGTCAGGTAGGACAACAAATCTTTTTCTCCACAAAGCGCGACCAGTTTGTTGTAGTGAAATACTGTTGAGTGGTATCGGTTCTTGGTATCGACAATTGAAATCGATACGAGTACGAGTATTTTAACGCAGTATCGACCCCGGTATCGGTGCATCCCTAGTTACAATGGAGCCCACGATGTCCCCACAATACATTATCTGGTGGCTACAACTTCGTACAACGGGGGAAAAAACACAAGCACCCAATAAGCCAAAAGTTTAGCCAGATGACCAAAACCAAATTATATGGAGGTACAATTTAAATTGAGCACCCGAATTGTTGGGAAAAAAATCTGTCTGTAAACTATATTGGATGTTTATACAATACTATTTATCCTTTCTTTCCTCCTAAAAACAAGTTTGTTCAGCTGTGTTTCAAACGGGTACGGTCATCTGACTGCTTGTGTTTCTCTCCCTGTCTGACCTCCTTGTTTCAGCAATTTTGCTCCGTTCACAGCAATCTCAGCAATTTTATTTTTATTGCTAAACATTCTTTCCACAACTCAGAAAACAAGGCCCAAATTGTAAAAAAAAAAAAACAACAAAAAACAGAAGTAACCCACAAGTCAGTTCTTACAAAATAAAGAAGGAATCTGTTTATAACCGTACATGTCACTTGCACATGTTTGTCTGCTTCGATGCTCCTGCGCTCTGGCTGATTACAGCTGATGTGTCTGGGTCTAAACTCCCCTTTAACCTCGCAATCTATACATGTCTGCTGCTCAGCCGTGCCTGGAATACTAATATTACAAATGCCAATGCAAATCAGAGTCTAACAAAGACCAGCGTTGACCTGCTGTGGTGGGTAAAGGACAAAAGCATTTGTCTGGCTCTTCGCAGGACCAGCTTCACACACCGGCTCTCGCCAGCGCCGCGCCTCCTGTTGACACCAACAATGGCTTTGCGCCTGTGCTGTCAGCATCTTACTGAAAAGAGTCCGTCTACAAGCTCTTTCTGCAGTTTCTCTCGCCGATTCAACATGCTGGAATTGAATTGGTAGAAATCCTTCCTGGCAACACCCCCCACATTAATGCTACTGAGGGAAAACTAAGGGCAGAAACATGTTTCACACTGAAGATACAAGTAGTGGCCTTTCTTCAACAGCATGTGTGCTTTATTTATAGATAAAACGGTGCCATACCATGGGTATCCTCTTTTGCCTCTTCTTTATTCAGGTGCAGCTGATGACTTCTCTCGGTTGCCTCTCCTCTCCTGTTTTCATGGGCTGTTGGACAGAAGCACAATGGTAGAAGCAGAGGTCAGCACGGAGCTAATGAGATGAATAAACAGTGAGGCCAGGAGGCAGAAGAAAGTGGCACATTTCTCTTGGTATGCGCAATTTATTTAAGCAGAATAAGACTGTGAGCTTAAAAAGAAACCCCACCAGAAAATACAATTCTAAGACACTTAAAATGACACAGTTTGCATTTATTATGTATGAAGCACTCGCTCCCAGCAGCGGGCTAATTTAAGACTGCATCAGTGCTTTATGTGTGAATGTTTCACTCAGCTGGAAGGCAAAATTAACAAGGAAAGAAGAAAAAAAAGGTATAGTAGCAGTCCTAGCCTGTGTTCTGGGCAGGTAAAATATTAATATCTTCCCTGAGGTATTCGAATGTGTGTATCTTTTTACTTAGTTAATTATCCTTTATTAGAAGACCCAACTCACCACAGTATGCTTATACACCTTCTGCCGTGACCTTGACGAGCATCTGAACTCACGCATTATTCACAGAAAGAAGAAGAATACCTAGCTTTCTTACTAGCTGGCTTTAACTGTCAATGTATAATATGTTTCCTACCAACTGTGTCTAATGAGCGTAAATGCTTTAAACTTTCTCCGGCTTCTAAACTGCTTTGCCACTAGTGTCTCCCAGCTGAAAATAACGATATCGCAATGAGAGCCAATTAAACCGCTGGTATTGCAGGCTCAATGTGCAAAAATAGTCAGCAGCGTGGTTTTGACTGACAATACTTTGGAGCCGGTTTCAAAGCCCTGGCACAGACAACTACAGCATCAAATATGGTGAGAGCTGCCTACGGAGGCATGAACAGCATGCAGCTCCTGCCATTAGATGGTGAAATACAGGCAGGGTATTCTCAGTCTGAGCGGGGCTGGAGATGGAGAATATCCCAGGAGTGTTCTGGCTGATAGAGCCAGCCACGCCATCCTGCCGACACACCATATTGCCAGCAGACATCAGATTCACCAACGCTGAACCCAACTGACAGTGGCTGCAGCGCTCCCTCCCCCATACACAATACAGGGGCTCGGATTGCATCTGGAAAAGGCAATTAAAGCCACAGTGAGGAAACCAAAGAATCTGAGAAGTGTTGAGATGCACTGGAATGATACACTCCCTTATCACATAGCCTTGAATTCAGAAACTACAAAGCACAAGCTGAGGGAATCAATAGCTCCACAGTGGCCACACATACATGGGGAGCCAAAGGATGGAGCCAGCCATTTACAAAATATTCACCATATGGCTTAAAAATCAAAACCATGAGGCAATAGCACACCCTTCCATCTAGCTTAAGTCTCTTACAACAGCAGCAGATATGCACATATGCTCATCATGTCTGTGATCTGGTTCTGGGCAGCAGAGTGGGCACATTTTACCCTGAAGCCTGTTGCAGAGGTCGTCTCTCCTGCACCCCTGTTTAGAGAGCTATTAGCTGTTGAAGAGCAACAGTGGTGAGGGTCTGCATTATTTTTTGGTTTCCATGGAAACCCTTTTCACTGGAAAGTGGAGCACCAATAGGATCGCAGAGCCTCATTGAATCGGTTATGGGGGTGAGAAGAGAGATGAGCGCAGACGGCTGAGAAAGCACAACAATAGGACGAACCCTCGAGGGAGACCAGAAAGGCCGAGCTGCTGAGGGTCCAACAAAGAGGGGAGCGACTCAACACTGGAGTAAAGGTTTCATCTGCATCCGCTCAATGGCTTTCCTTTCATAGATCGCTCTCGCCAACAAGTCATTGACATTTAAGCTCACGAGCACTGTTGGCAATTTAAACATCAAGGCAGCCACTAATTGATTAGCCTCTGCTGATATTTCAGGCTCTGACAATAATATTGCATCACCAACGTCTATAAGGCAGTAGAACAATGTAAAAGACGTGTCTCTACATCCCCCGCCGCCCCGTTCACAATAGAGATAGCGGAGGAAACTGAAGTGGCAGTAAGAGAATAAGAGGAATGAAGGAGTCAGTATGCTTCAAATGAATTGCTCCTTCAATTTTCAGCAGTGGCTGACCTTGGTATGGGGGGCTGCGGAAGCAAGTGGGACCAGATCCAAATTATACTGAGTCTAATCAGTTTGGGTTGGGTCTCATTTTCACGCCGCGGGTCTCGAGTCTGCGAGTCAGTAAGATAGCACACTCAGTATTAGCTCTGATCATAATTAAAGCATGCTTTTAAAAAAATGTGTCGCCTGTGAATATGATTTAATCTAATAAATGACAATTACACATTTATAGAAGGCGAGATAATCATTTACTCTCGCCCAGTTGGCTGCAGAAGGTTTTGTTGTTGATGCAGGAGGTGAAAATAGGACCTCAAGCTGTTGCGGTGTTGGTGCTCTCTCGGTATTAGGCTGTGTTTGGGTTGGATTTTTGGTCATATTAATCCTATAAAGACTGTACTGAGTGAACAAAGCATTTAAATTCCCTCTCAAAATCTAGTTTTTTACTTTTCAAACAACTATTTCTGTTACACTTTACATCCGGATGCAACACAAACAGCAGAAGGGACTATCTGAAACTGTGCACCATGTCTTAGAGCGCAGCCGTTTGCAACAACCAAACACACTTTTGCTATCGAACGCTGCACAAACTTGTTCCTTTCGGGCCTTTACAATATATGCACTACATATCGTGTGAATCATCTTTTATGTTTTCTCTTATCCTCCATAAGCCTCCTCATCCTGCCAATCGGCTGGGCAACCTTGACTGAAATGTCAGAGGTCGTAGAACAGCAGGGAGCTTGATCAGCGACATTTCCTCTGGGGACAGGAAGTGGGCAGGACGACAAGGGAGGAAGTGACAATTCTTCCATCTACACGTCGCAGCTGGGTTTGACCCCAATTTCTCACCGGTGTTGATAAAAGCAAACCTTAGAGCTGCAGAGGCAGCTGCACATCTAGAGACGATGACCTATGGGGCTTTTTGCGTCTTTAGTCAAGCCTTTACAAACACACTTAATAAAAGCCCTCCCCGGTGGTCTCAGCGTCCAAGTCCGTGTGCATCATGGGATAATATTAAAGAAATGAGAAAGAGGGTAATTACCGGCAGCCATATATCTCCTGAACTGCCGGGTGCTTTAATGAGGGCAATACTGAGGCAAAATTATCGCCTCACCTCAACTGGATTTATTGATCTAACAGTGAGTCAACTATTGGAGATAAAGATAAGCCACCACGATGGAGAAACAATCCCCACTCTGAGCAGAGGGCATCGCTCAATTAATCACTCACTCCCTTCTCCCCGGCCAGAGATAACCCACTGTTTTCTTTGTTCTCCGCACTACAGTAGGTGCTCTTGGGTTACGCGCCCCGGCGACAGTGCATTCCCTCCTTTGCAGTCTACATTTTTTCCAGCTAAAGATGCAGATTGAACTCATTACACAGTCATCGGTTTTTCTCTGTGCTAATTCTTTTGTGCCGAATGGAAACCTGATAAGAATTCAGTCCCTGGAGACCTATTTAGAGGGTGCTATTTTGATGCTAATGAAAGCTGACACTGTGTCTACCTCTTTGGGAAGTCGGCAGCAAACATCAGCCAGGACTCTTTGTGGCAGGTTCCTCCTGCCTGCATCTTTTTTCGCCTCATAGATGCCCTCATCAAAGAGCGGTGAGAAGTGCCTCACACATCTGCAACCTGCTTCTCTCCACTGACACCGCGATGAGGAACAGCAACAGAGCTGCTTGTTGTTATTTTCTTTAACCCGTGCCTGTCAAACTTAACGAGCCGCCTTGTACACCACCACACTTTCACCCTACTTCCCAGGCCCCAAAGGCTAGACCCACCTCCCATCTCCGAGGAGCCAGGGGCCTTGAGGGTAGCACAACAGTGCTTTGAAGTCGAGCGATTAAAGGAGGAGAGACCTGTCGAATTGGGATGATGGGGCTAAGGTTGGAAGAAGGGGAGGATCAGTACGAGGGACAGGAAAGGCTGTGAATACTGAGAGCTCAGGGTCCCGTGGGATACAATTAAGAGCAAGGCTTTTTTAGTGAGGGTTACAAAAACACACCAAGGATACCAGCAGCCTTCCAAGCCAAGTTAAGAGTTTATTACATACACAGAGGGGGCTGGGGCTGTTAAACTCTCTTCACGACTCCCCCACCTACAGCCCTACGAGCCGACGAGCTGACGAACAGCCGCGCGATAACCATTTCCATCCCAGTTAAATCCTAAAGCCCAGTAAAGCTGGAGAAGCACGCAGCTTACAGAGCCTCAAACTTAGAAAGGAGCTGAGATGAAGATCCAAGCTGCCAGCACAAAGAGGAAGTCTTCTCTCGGGATGTTTTCCTCTGCTAAAACTGCACTAAAGACAACACACCCGATTTGTAGTCAAGTCAGAGTAGAGGACCAGACAATGAAATGTTTTAATGAAAAAATATAGGACTAGTGTCAACAAATGATTGTCTTTATTATAGATTAATGTACGGATAATTTTTTCATTCGGTCTATACAATATCTAATCATGCCAGCTCTAGTAACAACACATTGTCAGTAAACACGATCCCACACATCGGCCTAAAAGGCCTAAACTTCCACAACACATTGAATGTGTGGCCACTGTCAAACCAGCCGCTTGAACACGTGTTGAAAACACATCTGGTAACCATTGCTAGGCCTCATTTAAATGTTGCTAAAATACCATAAAGCACTAGATTCTGTATATTTGTCGAAATCAGATTCTGTAACAAAGACCACTTTCACCATTGTTATTACCACAAGTAGGGATGCAACGATACCATTTTTTACAAACCGATACGAGTATGAGTATTTTTATTTGTGTACTTGCCGATACCGATACTTCTTAGATTTGGTCTCCATGAAAGTGCAATTAATTTGGAGGCAGATTTTATTTTATCCTCTGCAGATTATGTCAAGCCTATAGTACAAAATTAACAGAAGGCTATCCCAAGCTTTAAACTTCTTGTGGAAGTCCCTCTAATGTCGGACCATAAAACGCCCCGTGTCCGGGTTCATAATGTAAGCGATAATATTAGGGATCGAGCAATTATATAGGAAGCTGTGTTCCAAGTTATGTTTCCGGTGCTTTTATTGTGGAGGGAGAAACGGAAAGGAAAAGAGTGGAATTGTGGGATATACGTGTGTGAAGGAGATAAAAAAGTGGTTCAAGTTACCCTGCAGCGTGTTTTCATTTTATTAGAATTACAAATATAGACACACAACAGACACTCGGCTACAATAATATCATCCGTAGCCGCACAACAGCGTCTGAATGAGGCCGCTGCCAGCGCTACTTCTGGCGGACCAGCAACAGTTTGATTCAAACCGGCGGAACGGCAGTAATTTTCCGTCGCGTTGGATGTGAACGCACCATAACTCTACACACCTTGCCGCAAGAGAGCGACGAAAGAGCCGTATGCGGCTCTGGATCACGGGTTGCCGACCCCTGCCCTAGACGTTGAAGTCAGGTAGGACAACAAATCTTTTTCTCCACAAAGCGCGACCAGTTTGTTGTAGCGAAATACTGTTGAGTGGTATCGGTTCTTGGTATCGACAATTGAAATCGATACGAGTACGAGTATTTTAACGCAGTATCGACGGTATCGGTGCATCCCTAACCACAAGGTTCTTATCAGAGGGAACTTTTCCTATACATGTAGCGTTCCCTCTTATTATGAATATCTGACCTTAATATGCCCTCGTCTTCGTCCTTCTGGCTGCTTCAGACTCTTGAAGCTGTTTAGTGTGCTGACAAACAATGCGGTAAACATCCCAATGCAGAAAATAGTGGGAACAGATTCTTTGCTCAGTGGGACCAGATGCAACTTATTTTCATAATTAAAACCATTGGAAGGGTATTTGAGTGTTGACTGCACAAGCAAAACTTCCCTCTCATAGACAGCTGTTTTGCTAAAATGCACCAAAAGCTATGCCAAAGCAGTGCATTTTTTATATTGTTAATCTGCATTTTGCTCCATGACCACTTGGCAATCGCCTGTACGTCACAAGACATTGCAAATGAAAAACAAAAACTTTGACACAACTAGGATTAAAGTTTACAGTAAACCCCAATAAAAGACAATATGACCAAGAAATGTGCACTTTGCTGCCTGGTAGAACATCATCATCAACATCAGTCAGCCCAACATCTGAGGTTATAATCGCTAATAGTTTACCCGGCATATCATCATGAGCCCACCAATAAAGGTGAATCTGAAATTCAGATAATAGTATATCTGGATAATCGTGATCGATTGATTCCAAAACAAATGTTTTAATTTGGCACAGAATTGTTTTCATCAATGGACAAGGTGAAACAACCCTGTAAAGCCTGAGCGGAAACAACACATTGACCTGCTTTGTTTACGAGTACAAACATGTGGCTCACATTACAAAAGCATAAACAAACGTGGAGGAAGATGGCAGGATTCCTGCCCAGTTTATAACGTCTGGCGGTATTTGGGATCTCACAACTTGTTATGGCAATGTTCACTTCTGCGGTAATCCAACCAAAATATCTTTAGTTTAGTACATAAGGAAACGGCAGGAAGCAACCTGTTGCTCAATTTGGTCAACAAACTCCAGAAACATATTAAACACTACTTTGGAGTTTCCTGAAGTGTTTTAAAGCGGACCACCGTCGCTAGCGTCCTGAAATCAATACACTCTTAGGAAATAAATAATTAACATTCAGAGCATAATTAACATTCAGAGCAGAAGCACTGTATAATAAATAAGCGTTGCTATTTCTTTTAACGATTACCTAAATTGAATGCAAGATGAAATGTGTTGGTCTTTATCTTACCACCTCTGCTAAACAATTGGGGTGGTCTCACAGACTCACATCTAACTAGTTGACAGTATAAATCAATGAAGTTTTGATCTTACACAGGCAATTATGTGCACACTAAAATCTATTTATTGTGCCCCAATGTATTGGGTAATAAAAAAGGCCCGTTTAATGTATTATCAATACATTACCAATTGAAACAAGTGCACACGCCATCCAACAAAAACAAAGTTCTCCATACCACCTACAAACACAAGCATGAATTAATTTATGTAAGTGATACAGACAACAGTAGAATCTACTGATGCGGTAACTAACCTAAAGAGTTGAGTGGGCATTTGCAGTGAAAAAACAACAACATGAAGTTGCATTTGCATTTCAATAAATTCCCTGGGGGGGAATACATTATTCTTGTGTTGTAAATTATGTCAGTTTCAGGGCTATTCACCTTGGTGAAATAATTCAAACTGCAGTAATGCATAATATCGTATTCATAAAACGTTTACGTTCAGTTGTATTTGAGTAACTGAGACGTTTTGAGTGGAAAAGTTGTTTGACTTCATCTTAGAACGAACTGTGCTCCATTGAACACACAGCAGTGCTCCATCACAAGACTGAAAACCAACATGTACGTATTAGAAAAGATGCAAAGAAGATCAGTATGAAACCGCATTTTATAACCAAGTTGCTGCACATAGAGAGATGGGAGCCTGCATCTCTGTGGATGTTGCCGGGGTCTGCACGGCAGCAGCAGGACAGGTGCCCCACTGGGTTACAGCCCCAGAAGCTTTGCATCTGGATTGTTTCCTCAGCCCAGAGGGACTCCACACGCAGACCTCCTCATAAAGCTGCACATGTGCCAAAGAACCCCAAATATCTGCATATCCTTTATCTATGTCAGCCTGGGTATGGTTGCGGTGATAGCTCATAACAAGCAGTGAAAAGGACTCGTGCTTTTTGTTTCTCACACTGAAGTATGCTGTCACTCGTGGCCAAATACCCCGAAATGTGTTTCTGCACGATGGGCGAAAAAAATGTTTTATCACTCCGGTTCTTCAGCAGAGCAGGGCGAAACGGATGGCAGGAGGATTACTGAAGAAGCGGAAGATGAAACTAGGATAAAGAAGAACTCTGAACTGTGTGAGTAGGACTTCTTGCCTACTCCAAAAACCTTAAAGGTACACTCTTTTCTACATGGGTTCACTAAGCTCCACTCCTGGGACAAGGAGTTGAAAGATATCCTTTAAGGAGATAGCCTGCTTGTGAGGGAGTCCCAAGAGGAAACCAGGAGGGACTGAAATGTGAAAAAAAGAGCGTTGGACATTTTCCATGGTACAATCTTGTAAAAATGCAGAAGTGCTTAAACATTCCTTCAATCGGCTGAAGGAGCCACAAGCGGGGAGACGTCAGGAGAAATCATGCTTGGCTCAACACAAAAAGCACTCAGAGAAATGAGATTTAATCTGCTGAGCTTAGAGTGTATTAGCCAGATGTAAACAGTCAGTACCAGCTGTGAGAAAGTTAACTTCTAGGGCCCTGCTGCTTGGAAAAACAATTCATGAAACATCAAACAATACCAATAAAATACACTCTGCAAACAGTTCTATTTAAAGGCTCAAAAAACAACTTTCAAAAGTCAGGACATTGCAGTTGTGGGAGTCAGTGGGTTAAGGTTAACTGGCCCCACTGAAACCCTTTCTCTCTGAGAATACACTGCCTCCAGGTCTGAGCTGTGGGAAAGGGAGTTTATGCAATTACATCACATTGATTTATGGGAGACAAAGGAAAGATGGGGAGAGAATGGAAACTGAGCTGCTTGGAGGCGGTCCAAGATTTGGTCCCTGAAGAAACACAAGTCAATAGGTTTACACCACAAAACATGATGGATCTGAGACAATTGTGTGGGGATGAATGTGGTCAGAGTAACGGCGGCCACACGGCGAGGTCAAATCTATCTAATACGATGGGTTTTGATCTATCACTGAAAACACACAAAACTATGAAAACCATAAGGATAAGAAAAGCCATAATTGTTATACTGAAGCTTCTCGGTGAACCTGCTCGTGGAGCACAGGCAGATGACAAGTTCAGAATAGCAATAACACCGCTGCTGAGCGTGCTTTCAATTTTCTCAACTCTGGGGACCTGATGACAACTGCCTTGCACGAGCAGATGCTGCTGATGTTGTCTCCAGTATTAATTGGGTGTAGTGATGAAATTGGGAGTAATGCGCCCAAGCGTGCAGTGCAGCGCTAGTGGGGAGGCATACCTCCATCAGCCCGCCTAACAGTTATAAATAAACAGTCCATTTAGTGCTCTCCACTACTGTAACAGGACCACAGGAGTGACCACAGCTGGGGTTGTAATGGTGAAGCACATTACTGCTCTTCTGCTTATTTAAACACTTGCAAGTGACGTGAGTTTAAAAAACAAAGAAATACAAAATAATGCCATCTTCCTTCCACTTGTGTAGGAGAAGCACGTACAGACGTCATGTGAGCTGAAGCAAGCCACCGTGTGACTGAAGTACTAATCACCTGAAGCTGTATAAAGCAGCGCTTATCAAATTGCCACAGATGAATGATGCAGATTGTTAAAAGAAGTAAGCAAAAAGCTCACATCCATTCAGAATTTCTGTTATAGTCCAAATAAACAACGTATGAGCCTCCAGAACAAAGAAAAAATGCAACTCATTCGTTTTCACAACATGAGACTTTGATACCAGCCACCAAATGGTGAAGATATGAACAGAACTGGAGGTGATTGCAGACGAGAGTCATTGTAATATGTTCACAGCGTTACAGTTGGAGATATTAAATGGTTTTGTTTTTTTAACTTTGCAAGATCTCCAACAGTCTGCAAAGTCTCAAGCTTCTTGGAATCACAACAGACTTTTGGGTCGGGCCAAAAGCAACAGTATAAATATATATACATGAAGAGCTGGCCAAATATTTGAAGGGGGTGTTTTGAAAGCTCACAGAAGAGGCTGGGTTATCATGTGAGACGGGGGTTGCTCTAGCTGTGGCAAATGTATGGAAAGCTCATTCAGCAGAGATGTTGTGAGCCAAAAAAGGTTGGACATCTGTTCCTTGTTACGTAAATAAAAAAAAAAGCCTCTTGTCCGTTTCCAAACTGCCTGCAGAGATAAGCGAAAGTGGTTTAGGTAATTGCTCAAAACACTGTCTTTCTCCTTCTTCATTGTTTCTTTTGTGCATCATTTAAATGAGAGGACATCATGAGATCATGTCTGGGACTAAATTGTATTTAAGAATGAAATAAACTAGCCAAAAGGCTCTGTTTTCTGTGTTGAATCCTATTTTGTCATCTGTCCAATTAAAGGCAAGAAGAAGGATGCTTTTTTTTCCTCATTTCTTTTCCCAAAGTGTATGACATGACAGATAAAACCAAAAGAACCTTTACACATCCATGGGTTTTCAGAGACACCTTCAACAGCCCTTTGGCTTCAACACTGGTGCTGAGGCATTTCACATAGGACCTGACTCCTGCCAAGTGCTATCGGGAAAGATGATCTGGGCCGTTCCTCCGGGGCGCAGGCTCTTGGAGAAAAGCCTGAGTGCTCGGTTCTTTCCTCAAACACTTCACAGTTTAGAGCGTCACACCCAGGCGGTCAAGATGAGGTCGGGTGACTTTGCTGCAGACCTATCGTCCTGACGTGTGACAGGTGACCAATCAGTGGGACGCCATCCAAGCACACCTGATGTTCGACTGAAAATAAAATCCCAGAAGCACCTGTATAGTTGTTTTTTTTAGCGCCTAAATCAACACTGCAGCCAATTTAATTTCAAATACCGGTGACGCCTGCTGTGCCTGTGCTATCTCTGAGAAACACATGTGAAGGTGATCCCTTGATTCTACTGTCAGAAAAATAAGGACCTAAATACATCCTCGTGAAAATATCAAACTCTTTTAATATACTTCAAATGCTTAAACAGTGGCTAGCTTTTCTATGCATTGGATTCTCCCTTTTCCCTAAGCTTCAAAGAAAAAGAGATGCAGCAAAGTGGGGATTAGGGAAAAAAGGAATTATGCTTCACGGTATGCATGCGTTTAACCTAATAACTATTAGCAAAGACATTCTACAGCAAAGGAAATACCACCTCCTATCTATTTTGGCTCTTCTCTCCTTAGAAAAGCATATCTTCTGAAGAATTCCTTGTTAAACTTGAGCCCGTGCTTTTATAAAATGCAGCACACGCTGCAGTAATGGTAGTGCGGTTTGCTTGTGGCCGTAACACATCAGTTGGAATTGACCGACTGTTTGCCCAAAGGACAGAGACCGTGTTCCGGTGCAGTGACCCGTGAATGCCGTCTCGAGGAGCGCACTTTTAAAGTGGCGGTGGGCTAAAAATTTCATAAAGGACCATCAAATAATCATGAGGCAGCCCGGCGCTCGGTCTTAGCTGTCTAATTGTTTCCCCTTTGAGGAGTAAAAATAACTGTCTACAGCGTGTACATTTCATCTGCTGTTATAAGGCAAAGGCTATTACTCAGTCAGACATGCAGAGGCTGTAGACAAGACAAGTAAATTCATCATCGTAAAAAGCATGCAAGGATGTTGTCCAAGAACCATCACTGCAATCTTCCCACAAACTGGTAATGTTCACAGGAGGATGCGTTACATTGTCAGTAACAGTTCAGCACCCCTTCACTTTATTTAACCACATGTGGTCAACTGCTGTGCTTGTGGGCAATAAATGGAACACTAGCAGAAAACCCTGCAAAGAAAGAAACACCTGTGTCCAACTCCTCACACTAAACGGCTGAATGAGCCGTAACTACAGGTGAGATAACATTATCCCTCAAACAAAGAAAACCACAAGCGGAGGCTCTAAATGCAAACAGGCAGATGGCCCTCGCCGACACAGCTCGGCTCTACAGATTGTTCACTCCCTGTTCTTTAACAAGCTCAATGAAACACAAGCGTCCATCTCAGTAGGCTTGTGATCCTGGCAGGAGAGACATCATTAGCCCGCCCTTCCCCCAAAGTTTCCCCAGGTAGAAGTTGGACCCTGCTGAGGATTTTTTTTTTAATCAAACACTGATCCGTCCCCCTGATGCTGCGGAGGCTGACAAGGAGCCCATATGTCTGATAGACCTGTGGCGAGTCTCGCCCTGTGGGAGGGACTGTAACATTGCTGTTATCCTCGCAAAGCTGCAGGGAGCAGCGCTGTGGACGAGGTGTGTGGGCTTCAAACAGCAGCCAGCCGAGTGGAAAGAAAAAGACTGGGGCTTTTTAAAAAAAGTGCATACTCTGATATTGGCATGCTACTTTCATACACATGAACATTAGCATTATTAGAAGGAAGAAGGAGAATCACATTAGCCCAGTTGTATCTACTGAAGTTCACAATCTCTACTTCCAAGCCGAAATGAAGCGATTTCTGCTGAGGTTCGTCTGTGCCATGTTTACGAGTACAATGCAACACTTTTAACCTAGATTCAAGCAGATGTGAGATCCATGAACAGTAAATATGAAACAACCCCATTTCCATTTGAATTCTGGCTGCAGGGATGTGTGTGGGAGACCTTCATGTTCATTTGTGTATTTGGGGTTTGTACGATTATCACTGACTGGAACAGCAAAGTGTTATTAGCAGACTGGGATGCAAACCCAAATCACGCTCAAAATAAATCTCTTAGGAGGTACTCTATAATTCAGCCACGCTGGAAAAGCCACGACGGCAAACAAGACTACGTCATTATGGACCAACTAACAGTCCATAAAGCTGATGTAACCGCACCATCTCTTCATATCACAACTTCCAATCAAGCGAAAGTGAGTTAATGAGCTAACATCCAGCTCCAATGCCCGACATGCATTTAATTAGTTTAAAATGATAATAGGCTAATTATCTGGGTCATCATTATCAACCTACTGTCCATCCCTGCAATCATGTGTGCACTCTACATTACCAAATCAATTTGTGGTGGGAGCGTGTGTGTTTGTGTTCGCGAGTAACAATTACCATATCACATTATACTGTGTAGCCCATCATCGGTGATTAAAAATAAACAGGATATTTACAGGGGCTCCTTTAGGCAGAGGAATTAAAAATGGCGAGCTGAATATGTAATACTGCATTAAAAAGATGACTAATGAGGGCATTCTCGTAAAGCTACATTCTCTTATTCCAGAAACGTGGCTGGAAAGAGCAGGAGCAGAGGAGGAGAACCTCGGAGTAGAGAAGGAGCGAGAGGAGCGAGGGGTGGAGCAGTGGAGAGCTGGGACACAGTTGTGGCTGTGGCAACAGAAAAAGAGAAAGACCAGAAGCTGGGAGAGAGTCCCACTTCATCAGAAAGAAATGCCTGAGTCAGGAGACGAGAGAACCATTAGGCCCAATGAGTCACAGGGAGAGGCTGAATCTGATCAGCTGATCCCAGAGAAATGGCCAAAGAGAAGCAGAAACAGTGGCCCAAAATGAAGATACTAATACTTGCTACAGCTATTGTTGCAATACCAGTACCAGAAATGCTACGATGTAGCAAAGAATGCTCGACTATGGCTTACTCCGTGCACCCGGCCTGATGCCCGCTGCGCATGTGCAACTCTCATGGAGATGAGAAAGGACTCGTTAGCTACTTCCAACATCGTCCGAAACTGATGATGGAAGTAGCTAATATTAGCTCTATAGCTCTATATTGAGAGTTACACATGTGCGGTATCGATCGGGCAGATGCTAGCGGAGAGTGTGATGTTAAAATGTCAGCAAAGATATTTAACACGGGAAAGACTGTCAAACTAGATAATAAAAGAAAGTTCTATGGGAATCATTCTCTGTATGTATTTGTTTTACAATGGGTTTAACCTGATCCAGGCCATAAAACAATGATGGCAAACACATTACATCCATACAGGGTTAGTAGAATACAGCTGTTAAGGAATACAAATATTAATAATACATTCTTGCTTTTAACAAATTTGTTTCAGATCTGTACCGACAAGTTTAGGTGTGGGTATTACAGAGGTTTGCAGATTGCTACAGCGAACAATTATTTGAATTATCTCTGCATCCGCTGATTAGTTACTCGATTAATCAATTAGTCGTTTGACGTACAAAAGGTCGAAAAATAGTGAAAACTGGTGATCCTAGTGTCTAAAAGCTCAAGCTGACATCTTCCGATTGCTTGTTTGCTTTGTCCTGCAGACATTCCATTTACAATTTAAAAAAACACTATAAATAAACAAAATCTTCATCAAGTATTTAGTTAATTGCCTTCTCTCTTGAGATCTGATGTGTACAGTAGGCTTACTCCCTCTAAATCTCAACAACACTTGTGTTCAAAACAGAAATAGACACATTAGCATTGTACCCTAAATCTGCATAAACGAGTACAGCATATCACGTGCAGCACGTTCCAGCCCCAACATGGAGTCCATTCACAGGCTGTGGCCCAGTCAAAACACAACAGTGTTTTTCTTTATCCTCCACACATGATCTTTTCTGCAGTGATTCACAAACAATATACAATCCTTCATTTATTTTGATTAATGATGCCTCTGTGCATTTGTTTTTTTATTGAAATCCTTCCCAGCCACCAAGCAATTTCACAAGAAGTCTCACAAGAGTTCTTTATCTGTAAAATTGACCACAAATAGCATCTATAGTGAAAAGCTTCAGCGTTAGTCAGTGAGTGTGGGAAACAATCACACATCCATAAAATGAGCTCTTCCTCCCTGGTGCACCAGCTTCCTCCGGCGGCCCATTGTGCCGACACTGGACCCAATGTGACTCAGCCCAGCGCTTCACTATCATTCACTAGATCAGAGTTGTGCTAAAGCCAGGCAGGCAGGTAATCTCACCGCCGTGTCAAAAACCTCTCAGTGACAGATTCCCCGGCCAGCCTAAACCCCTCTCCGAGCTTTGACTACATCTGGGGGGATGAAAAGAGCACAAGGTGATGGAGAAACCCTCCGGCAAACACACAGGGATTTGCCGAGTGCGCTCGCTCTGTGTAATGACCAGCGGGTTCTCACCGGCAGCCTTTAATGGACACCTGAGTGACACGGTTTATTAGTTCTGAAAAACATTATGCGGAGGAAAAGATGGCTGGGGGGATTTGGAGATAGATGTGATTTGAACATCCCGAGAAGGGGCTGAGTGTACCCTCAACTAAGCGCCTACCCAAGCCGTGAGCCAGTTGGAGAGCCCGCTATCTGCCGAGCCCAGCTTGTCAAATACATACGTTTTACCTCATTACCTGCTCAGCACAGCCATTATGGAAGGAAATAGGGTGAACGTGTGATAAGCACAAAGAATTCTTGGGTTGAGCACAAGCAGCCGGCCTGCTTCCTCCTGATAAAAAGGAAGCGTCAGCAGAGGGAGGCCCCCCCAGCTTCCTGCTCTTGGTGAACTCGCTTCGGTCATTCACTAATTCCTGGCCCGTGTGGAGGCACGCAAGGAGCAAAGGAACGCCTGAATGTGTGAATATTACTGGATTATAGAGCATTTTCTCTTGTGCTCTTGCAAGGACCCGAAAAGTTGATTTGAATAAAATGTGTCGTCGTGGAGTTATCAGAAACCTCTGAGAGAAAACCTCCGTAGAAAAGTCAAGTTTTAACTCAAATTGATCCAAACGTTTGACCAGCAAAAGAAATAATGGCTTTATTATGGCTTTGCAAATATTAGGAGTGGGCTGCATCGTGATAAACTGGTGGACAGTAATTCTCCATTCAGGTGCGGTTAAACCAGCGCCAGTCTCAAACTATGTGGAAAACACAATGTAAATATGGCTTTTGTGTCTGTTCCATGTATTCATTAGAGGTCAGTCTCCTCATCTCTCAAAATCAGATGTTTTCGTCCTCAGTGGACGTATACGACACCTCATAAAAGATTCCAGCATCATGATCGATTGATTCGCAAAGTCCACTTTAATGAATATTATCCCATTTTGCTTTTATGAATATAACCTACTTGTCCACACCAGCCAAGCATAAACATATTTTCGAGGAGGTGCATGTCAGCTATGCTTTGTAGGGACACCATAACCCCTGAACAAACAAATATAAATCCATCTTTGGGAAGCGTCAAAGCAGGTAGTTTTTGAAGACGACATCAAACCACAGGTTCAGCGCTCAAAAGATACAGTGCAGACATGTATCGTAACACACACACACACCTTCATGGCTTTTAAACAGCTGATGAAAAATACACCTTTCCGAGAGTAAATTATTTCTGCCAGCTGAAAAGCAAATTTCATTTTCTCATGTCTCCTGACAACAAAGATGCTGAACCCATTACTAGAGGGGGCCTCTGCATCACACACATTAAATGAAGGGTCCTCTAGCAATCGAAAAAAGCAATTTTCTCATTGAGCCAATAGATTCTCCATTTAGTTCCAGGCTCTCTACAGACCGCTGCTGCCGTAGTGGGGCTGATACAGGGGGAAGCGAGTGTAGAGTGATGACCCAGTGTCGTTTTCCCTCCGCCTTGCTGCTCTGAACCCATCGATACGGATACAGACGTGCTTCGCAGGCTGGATGAGGTGGGAAGGAAGATAGGGCTGATGGGAAAGGATGGGGACAAGAGGAAGAAATAATAATAGATGAGATGATACAAAGGGAGACTGAGGGAGGAGGTGGAAGGAGGCTGTGGTTAGGCAGGAGGAGCCGAGGACGTGAAATCAGGGCCAGTGATCAAATGAGCGGCCAGAAAGGCTGCGGGCACATCAGCCGCGATTCAGGAAAGAGAGGAAGAGGGAAAGTGTGAGACGGAAAGGAGGCGACGGAGAGAAATCAGAGGCACCCAACCACGTCGAACCCTAGATTGATTAATTTCAAGCCTTTAATGAGCGCTGCTCTGCCAGGCCAGGCGGCATCAAGTCAGTCACCCTAACCCTCTCAGCAGGAGCTGCCATACACGGAAATTCACACATTTCTATTTCTGCCAAGAACTGGGTGGCCGAGGAGGAGCAGCACACACACACACACACACACACACACACACACACACACACACACACACACACACACACACACACACACACACACACACACACACACACACACACACACACACACACACACACACACACACACACACACACACACACACACACACACACACACACACACACACACACACACACACACACACACACACACACACACACACACACACACACACACACACACACACACACTTCCTCTCTTCATTTGTGTTTGCTGTACGTTTCATCGCTGGCAGCGTACACGTGTAATTAAGAGCAACACATTATCAGAGGGACGATTAAAATGAGTGCGCTGATCACCAGTGGCAAGTCCCACACCAGGTGTTTTGTGTCTGTAGGCGGAATAAATACCAGCTTGGCTCGGAGGAGATTTGAACGCACTCAAACATGCTCCCTCCTAATTGTTACTCTGCACATTGTTGCTGCCAACCTTTATTCCCTGTATAAATTACACTGTAGGTTTTACAAACCCTGTTGTTTGCGTGTAAACTCATCCTGTAGACATCACTTCTGAGTCTGACCAGCAAAAGAATTTCCTGACAGTCGGGTGAATCGAGTAGAGAAGGGAAACAGCTTCAGGCTGAGTTTAGTCATCCGTGTTGGCAGCTGCTCCAAATGCATCAATACTACTGTTTCTTTCCTTCTTCTTTTTGACAAGGCAAATGTTCACCCACAACATGGTGAACAAACACGCCTCTGTGTTCAGTTTGTGTGCTTTTTTCCTCAACAAATTGTTAACTCGCCTAAGTCATCTAGGGTTTGGGAGGGGGAAAAGGAGGGTGGCAGAAAAAGGAAGATGAGAAAGAGAAAGAGAGATCTTTACATGATGCAGCGGCATCTCAGCACAGCTCATTAACCAGTCTGTCCAAGCTGTTGGCCGTGATTTGATTCTTCTTCTCTTCCCTGACTCACTGTACCAGCCTCAGGCGATAGAGAGCTGGTACTTGGTTGGGACTTTAACTCAAGGCAAGAAACTGGTGTGTGTTAATGGGTCCCTTGGAGCCAATCTCTTTGGGCAAAATCTGATTATAACCGGATTTCCAGCCGTAACTTTATCTCGACGAAGTGTTTAAGTCTCTTCAACTTTATCCAAACTTTTCAGGGAACCAATCATGAAACCACCCTGAATTCACTTAAAAATGTCCAGTAATGCAAAAAAAGAAGAAGAAAAAAGAGGCATGTCTACAATGTCCACAGAAATATTGACTTTTCTCTTTCAGAGTTCTTTAATTCGTCACTTTCGCTCCAGTGGAGATGAGACAGCCAGGGATGAGGTGGTTTTGGATGATGGATCCCTCTGATTAATGCAAACTGACAGTGAACTCCTGCCCTACAGCTAAGGTAGCGCCGGCAGAGGCATCCATCTGGTGACCCCATACATCTCTGCAGACAGCCTCCTCCTCAGTTATGGCTGGAGCCCCGTGGGAAGGATGCCAGCTTGGAGACTGACACACATCACCCCGGATTTCCCCCGATGTCTGCTTTCTCATACTCAACTCATACTTAACACAAGTATCTGCAGACTCCACATTTACCCCATTTCACTGACTGATTCAGGGCACAGTAAATAGTCACCTGAGGAGATTTAGTCTGTGCTTTTGTCTGATTTATTCTCAGAAGCAAGAAGAAGTTAATTCAACTTGAAATGTCCTCACAGCTTAATACACGACTTCAACAATTAGGGTGATATGTATCCCTCATTTGATTTATCTTTCAAGATGTGCTTATGGCTTCAGCTGCTCATCTGAAGAGAAACTGTAATTTGCAGCAACAAAGTAAGCAGAAATCAAACAGCATCGCTCGTTAGACACGCTGTTGTAAATCCTGCAACGCAACACGGGTTTGCAGTCGCGAAAACAAGCGGCGGATTCAACAGCTAATCGTTTCGTTTCCATCTAAGTTGGAGACTTGTAGTTGAGAAGCGGCGACACGTTTCTTACCTCAATGCGCAGCTCAGTGCAGAAACCTCGGTCCGTGGCGAGATGTTTACCTGCGAAAATGTCCCTGAAAGCCGAGGACTGCTGGAGGGTTAAATATGATTAAAACACAACTAAGCCGATCAGCTGATGAAATGTCCACCGGATACAATCCACGGCTCCGAGATCTGCGATCCCAGTTTGGACAAGCGCGCAGTGTTGAGGGGGATTGGTATGCAAACAGTTTGTGAAGTGTGTGAAAGCGGCTCCTCAGCGGCTCTGCTCCGGGGGGCGGGGCCTCTGCTCCGACGTGACGCCGACGGGCTTCACTTTATTTCTCACTCCGGTGTTACTTGGAGTGGTACATGATGCGCACACGCTGGGCACAGCATGCATTCACGTTGTACATTTTAAATTAAAGAACAAATGTTGCAACATTTTTTTGTTTGTTGTTTCTGAATTTAATTGAATTCATCCCAAATGTTCTCATTGATTTGTTTCCTTAACTATAGAGTTTTCAGATTAATGGAGTTGAGTTGGGACTTGAAGATCAGCGATCTAATCTTAATATAAAGCAAACATAAATGATTAATTATTATGTCAGCTAAATGAAACGTATGTAATGTAATGTAATATTATTAACCCAACATACATCTTGGAAATAGGGAGCTCTATCCAATAATAAGAAACATGTCTACCAACAGGTCTGAAGGTTTAATTAACTTCCTGTCTTGTCCCCTTGTCAAGTCTTGTCTTCACCTGAGAGGTGGCCAGGCAACCAGCTGAAACTTCATCTGCATGGGCACAACATTGTAGGCCTACACAACCCCCTGGTTTTTATGGATTATACAAACAGGATATAACTTGTTACGCAGGGTGCGTGCAGGGGAGCCAAACTAGCTGTTTCCAGTGTTTGTGCTGAATAACCAGCTGCGTGCTGAAGCTTCATATCTAATAACAGACATGTACGGCAGTGGCCTGTCGACCCTCTCAGCATCTCTGGGTAAGAGGTGTGAAAGATTTAGTGGCATCTAGCGGGGAGGTTTCAAACCAACTGAATACCCCTCGCTCACCCATCCCTTTCCACCGAGAACTACAATGGCCATCAGGTAACGAAAACACGACCCTCCGGAGAACCAGATTAGTTTATCCGTTGTATTGAAACATGGCGGACTCTGTAAAGATGATCAACTCCCTTTGTAGATGTGGAGGGCTCTTCTAAGGAAACGAAAACACAATGATTCTTACGATTATCAATATATTCCATTTCAGCTAGTAAATCCCCCTTAATCCTACATATTGTCCCCTTTAATGCAGGATGCAGGATGCAGGATGCAGGAGTGTTTATGTCTGAGTTAAACCTAAAGAATAAAGTCAGAAAGTGGTAGTGTTAGAATTAAAATTCTTACTTCAGTTGTAGAAAAAAAAACTTTTGACTTTATTCTTTTTCTTTGAATCTCAGATAGCAATCTCAGTCAGAACTCAAATATGTTTTTCATGTGGCTCTTATCTTTTCCTACCGTTTGTATTTAGTCTCAGTGGGGAAATGCCTTTTCTTTGGAAGAGTATGGCAAAGTAATCGCGCACGTCATTGTGTTTATCGGGCTGATCTTTTACACACAGAGCGCCGTGGTGGAAGCCAACATCTCATTTAAACAGAGGAGACATCACTTGTGGGGAAAGTAGCCTAATTATAAAGTTAGAGTCCAACAACTTACTGCTTCCAGAGAGGATCATAAAGCATAAACTAGCCTAATATTATCTTTGGGAGAGTAATGACTACTGCTTTCTTTAGAATTGAGCTCAACACTGTTTTTATGATTCCATCAACAGATGAGCGACAAATCTGAGATAGGCAGCTGATAGTTATTGTTTGCCCCTTGTTAATTATTCATGCTGTGTGCTTCCCTCACAGCTAGAGAACAAGAGGAGTGCTTTTGTTTCGGGTTTGGGGGGGTGGGCTGAAGTGTTTTCTATCCCTCTGTGCTCCTAGTGTCACAGAATCTACTACAGATGGAGAGCAAGATAAACGCTCCAGAGACTGATCTTTTTGCCTTCTCCTCTAAGGTCGCGACACTGACATTCCCAGTAGCATACGTGATACTTCCAACCCCCAGCCTCCTTGTGTTTTCTCCTGATCCCTTTCTTATTGGCTCTGAGGAAGTCTGCAATTATAAGAGCATTTCTGAAGTCAAGAATGAATGACAACAAGCAGCTTAAAGTAAAGTTTAAAACGAGGCAGAGGTTTGTAGGGAAACGTTGGACTCAGACTCCTCGGGAGCTCGGCTCAGACGGAGGGCCTCCGCCCGTGTAAGAAAAGTATCACAGGAATGGGTTGGCTGCCGAAAGAACAGCTGTGAGGTATTTTCTTTTTGGCTCCTTGGGTATTTTCAGAGGGCTCAGAGAGTAAAGAAAGAAAGGCTGAGGTGAATCGCTGACTGAACTGCCTCCTCCCCCCACACATTGAGCACTCACATGGATCACTGGTGTTGGGGAGAAGTCCTCTCTTCAGGCTGGGACATAGTTCACTTCAGAGATTATTTGTTTTTCTTAGCTAATCAGTGATTGGTCAACAAATGTAGATCTGTGGCACCCCGGGATGTTGTACACCAGTCAGTACACAGCTCCAAAATCTGTTTACAGTCTCTGGTTTTGACCTTTCAGGGACGGTCCAAGTTACTCTGCAAGAATTCAATAAAACATTTAAAATGGACTCAGGATTTTACAAAAGTGGGGACGGATACGTAAGAAACCTCTCGATGCCACTCACTCGAATGGCATCCAAACTCAAATCATTTGAGGCAACTGGGATGAAGTGACGGAAGCTTTTGCCGCTGCAGGGAACAAGTCAAGCAAACAATTGTTTTAGTGAAAGTGTCCAATGAGACCATGCGGATGTTGAACCACGAGGAAATTGGATTGAACGTTGTGTTCATTACATGCACAGAAATAGCATGATGGTGTACAAATGTGTCTACTTGTCTACTTATTCCTCCTCCATCCAAGCTGCCGGCAATAAAATGTACTCTTGTTTCCGTGTTAATCACACACACACACACACACACACACACACAGATAGGCAGAGTATGCTAGTTTACAAGATCTTCCTCACACACACACACACACACACACACACTCTTATCACACAGAAACCCTTTCAATTCAATTTACACAGTCCGTGCTTCAATTTCACACACATAGCATCATACCACATGCTATCTCATTAAACAGGCTGTGGACATGCTTCACATGCTCTCACAAAGTAGACCTCATTGTTGTGCACACACACACACACACACACACACACACACACACACACACATATAGATGCACAGATGCACACAGGGGATGTAGTCTTAAGGAATTTCCCTGGCAACAGCATAGGAGTAATCTAATATTGTATTTTAAGCTGGTTTGTTTTGTCATCAAATGTTTTTTAAGAATATGTTAATTTTGAATACCTATAAACACAGGATGCTATTTTACCATTCTGTGGTTGTTGCACGACAATAAAACAGTCTCTTCCCCCTGTTGGAATGTGGTTTATGTTTTTCATGTTTAAAAAGGCATAACAGCTCTGGGCAGCTTCTTTTCCATTGACACTGACAAGCGTAGTGTAACATAATTAATCAATACAATAGTGGAAAATACCTTTCACAATTTCCCTGAGGCCTTTTTTTGTCTAACCACAAGCGGCCCAAAAGCATAAAAAATTACATTTATATTAATATAAAGCAAATCTTCAAACAGCTCAAGCCTTATACTTAAATTATTAACGTATTATAAAAATAGTTGACGATTCATTTTCTGTCAATTAAAAAATTGTTTCAGCTCTGGCGTCAAATATGAAGCGATCGAGCCAGAAGGAGACAAGCTTAATTTAGTTTAAAAATCATTGGCTAGAAGCAGGGACTTCTTGGACTCACTAATACTCTGCAATAAATAGTTCCACCACGTCAACCCTCGTAAAACGATAACTTGTTGTTAGATGTAAATTTATTGAGGCCTTCAGAAACCGACTCAGTGATTGAACATTAAACATTCCAATTAGGCTCACAGTCACCAAAGCAATTCAAAAGTTAGTTGGCAACTTAAAAACTGTGACTTGCCTGCCAATATTCTGATAAATGTAACGTAATCCGCACACAGACGCACACAAACACAGACGCACACAAACACAGATGAACACAGGAAGACGTGGAACACGCCATTGCAGTCTCAATCTGTCGGGGGCATCAGCCAGCGCCCGGGGAAGTGTGCCATCTTGCCTCATGGCTTCCTGCCCCCTCCACTCCGGGACCAGGATTAAACTGTGAGACATCGTGTTGACGGGCAAGACTCGTCTTCTGGGTTCCCTGTAGGGGAACCACACGCACACTTGGTTACGCTACAGCTGATTAGGCTTTGCTGTCTTTCATTTTACATTTCATAGCTGGAGTCATAATTCTGTTTTTCAGAACATCACATTTCACACTTGGCAAACCTTTTCAAAAAATTGTTCTCCTTAATTTAAAGATTTAAGCAGAACTCGTCCTTGTGAGGCAAGTGGCAAACATTCCCCCCCCCCCCGAAGAATTTGTCACCATCCGAAACCAGTGTGCTTTCACATGAAATCTTCTGTGAATTCATGCGTCTCCATCTGGCTTAGTGAGCCAGTCTGCATCTGTCACATTGCCAGGCTGGGGTAGAGGAAGGTGACAATAGAAATGCCACTCTCAAGCTAGAGGGTACCGAATCTTGTTTATTTGAAAGCATGTTCATCGTAACAAACTCCTTTGGTATTAGTGCGTGTTACCTGGCTGTAACCTAGCAACTGTTTAGATGAATAATTGGACAAATCCGAAGGAAGAGGCATAAAGTAGAAAATCAGAGTATTAACATGCTTAACCTGAAATAAGAAAGCTTTTAGAAGTATCTTTAACGCTTTCAGTTCAGAGAACGCTCCGTACTGGTTTACATTTAGACCTTTTCTCTGTTGCCATGTGCATGGAAAAACACCTGTAGGCACTTTAGTGTGAGGCTTTCCACCACCTTAATAATTACAGATGTCTACCTGCTGTAGCTCAGTCAGTGACAGGAGCCTGAGGATACAAGAGAGAGTGAGGGAGGAAGTGTGGGAGGGAGGAAGAGAGAAGAGATGTATGTCAATCTGTCATTTTATGCACCTCTTCTTTCAGGAATGCACACAACAGAAACGTCTGCGGGGTCTTAACCAAGCAGCGAGAAAACTCACAGGCCGTAGAGCAGCAGGAAACGGAGAGTTTAAAGATGGAAATGAGGAATGCCCCCCCACCCCCCCCCGAGTGCAGCCATTTCTTTGCTGTCTTGCGGTGACAAGCCAAGCGTGCTAAACTCCCTCCATATATTGTACCTCCAGTGTTCCCAGGAGGATGCACTGATTGGTGAATGGAGGAAAGTAGGCCAGGGGAGTCACCACTGCATCCCCCTCCTCCTCCAGAAATCCGATTCACCGAGAGGGAGAGATCCATTTGTCTGTCACACACAATTTCTTTCCTCCTCTGTTTCGTTCGGGGATTTAGTTTACATCAGAGAAAACAAGCATTTTTAACCTCTGTAGATTTATTTCTGATATGCACTCAGTTGCTGTAGGTGTACTTTCCATTCAGTGTGTGTTTTGACATCACTGTTTGGTTTGATTCAAACAGGTCCCAGCCACTTCTTCTGTCAGAGGACTGTGGTTGTGTGTGCAGCACAAGGCTGGAGGTCTGTGGTTGTTGTTCCAGCCCAGACACATTTTCTGGTCTGGGAGCTTTAGAAGGTGGAAATGTGGGATTTAAAAGATTTTTAAAAATGAATTATGAGTTGTGGATTGAGTTGTTGTGGCCTGGTGCACTGTAAAATATTGCGTGTGGTTTAACTGAACTCAGCCTTTAACAATACATGTTCAAACCGAACTGACTTTAGTGAATCAGTACTGAAGGGATCAGGAGCTTTTAGCGGTGGAGCTCCCTCACAGGCCGATGAAGTAACATCCTGGATGAAAGCTTAACTATGTTGTAAATAGTCTGCAGAGCTACTAACCTTGGTGCCTTCAGACAGCGAGTTACAATGTAAAGACAATGGCATAATGCGGTAAAGGGGCTTTCACAGCACCGCCTACAGTCATCCCAACGAGGGGAAGGCGGCCGAGGCGAAGAGGTTTCGATCACCGTGGGTATGAAGTTGTTGCTGCCACGCGAACATGCAACAATTTTGCTCTGCCTCTGAGTTCTCCTAGCTGAACTTCATGGAGCTAACCAAAATAGATGGAGGCGACTCATAAAGACAGCCAGAGGCCTATTTTCTCGGGGGTTTATTTACACGGCACCAAACTAGCTTGCTGTTCGTGGCAACCAAAGACAACACAAAACAATGGCCAGGAACAAACAGATCAATAAAGAGAAATAGTATTGGAATAATTTCGGCCGACTGTAAAGTGAGTCAGATCATCTGGTCAGCGACAATAACAATGCTCATGACATTAGGTAGCATATTAGTCACAACATAGTGCTCGCCATTTCCTCTATGTTGAGTTATTTAGCCCTGTGATGAGATTGTATGTGGAGAGCAGCAGCTATCAGAGGCAGCTGTGATCGAGCCGCTGTGGCGACCTGCTGCGAATTGCTCACTGCCTGAAACCAGCCCTTTATAAACAGCTTTTATAGGTCTAGCTTTGCACTGAGCTGAACGTAACAGCTTGAACCAGCAACAAACTGAACATTACGAACAGAAGACAGTCAGTACAGTTGTTACTGACGTGCACACGAACGTGCACTTGGAAATGAAATCACGCAGCACAGAGTGAATAAAGGTGCTGAACGAAACATTTCAAATCAGCAAAGTGATTTGTAATTTCCAATTTCAGAACGCTTAATAAGCTTAATAAGCTACATGTTTTGTTCGGTTCGATTTGTTTTGTCACACTGACACACATTACATTAATGTTTGCTTTCCACTTACATACTCTATACTACGTGTCTGTTCTTCATTTCACACAAAGTCCTGAGAGCTTCAGCTGCTGGAGCCAACTATTATACCAGCGCTAGAATAAAGACAACATGAGGTTTCTCCGTCTGTGATTGTTACCTGAGAAGTACATGGGCTATTGGGACTGAGGTGAATACCTACCAGCGCTTCCTATAATGAAAGTGATGGTTTCATTATAGGAAGGAAATAACATGACATAATTCTACGTGTTCTAGAGATACACACAGCTAGACCCAATCATGTTTTCATACAATTACAAGAAAGAAGGGCATCAAACTGTAAAATGTATTAAATCAGGACAAAAGCATCTGATTTCTAAGAAGCTCTGAAAACAATAATTAAAAGACAACAAGATAAAACACAAAGCACAACACAACAGGAAAATAAAACAATTTCCTCAAAACAAGGGACCTCACTATAAGCTCAGGACAGACTGTTATAAGAAAAATATATCAAATTAAAGAGGAACATAAGAAAAGCCAAAACAACTGAACTGGTCCAAAAGTAGATCCTTTTGCTGAGTTCACAGATCTGCTCTACAGCATTGTAAAACATCACTTATATGTCTGTAGTAGAAGTTAGAAGTGTTAACCCATAAAAAAAATACATACTGGGAAGTCTGCTCATATCATTTCTCATTTGAAACTTAATTAGATGAGTTAAATTAACTCAGCTGTTCAGCTGTACATTCATTTAAAACATAATTTAATGTCACTATACCTCATGTTTTTGTCCCTGTCTGATGTTTTACAGTGTACTTCTGTGGCACATCTGCAGAGGTCTGGATGGTTTTGACAGCTTTTAGCCGTAGATCAGAAACCAGGTGTGGAAACAACGCTGTCACGGTGGTCACTCTTTCTTCCACCTCTGGCCTGCTGGAGCCCCGCTGACCAAAATGAATGTGGAAACCTGTTAATACAATTTGAGCTGGGGCCTTCCAGAACCATAGCTCTGTCTGCGATGCCCTTGCACCACGAAGGCTTTTTTTCCTTCACTTCCACAAGCCGATAATGACGTTACCAGAGTTTATTTTGGACCTGCTACACTTTACGCCGCAGCCTTTTTACAGATGCCCAGGTAATTTTCCTCTTTCCCCGTAGAGAGCTGCTATACATAAATGAAATATGGATGCAGCTCGAAATCAACTCCAGCGGCATCCAATCTCTTGAATCAACTTTGGGGATGTTTCCCTGCCAACTCCTGCTTGGATACCAACACTTCCTTAGCAACTGCATGGCCAGTGGCTATATGTGTGCATTTAATGCTGACAGTAGCTGCGGGGCTCAGCTGTTGATAGAACACAGTTATCCCTTTTCTCATTACTGTCTGCTCCAAGTGAGATTCAGCAGGCCCAGAGACAGCCATCAGGGACCTACGTGTGTGTGTGAACACCTGTCCAATACTTTGAACAGAAAGCTGAGCATACAAGCGAAGGATCTCTTTCTCATCACACTCCAGATGTCATCAGATATGGATGTAAACACAACTCCAGCACACAAAAATGAAAATTGTTCAAACATGTTCAAAGGGCCAGAACTCGCATGCATAATTACATTTGAGAAGATAAAACGCGAATCCGGTGCTCCTCCTGTGACAGCGGTGTTTGCTAACCTGTTTCTACATGCACAGGCGCTGCAGCCACGCTTCCATTGAAAAACACATAACACAGGCAATACCCAAAAATCTGTGTCCAAAACCGACTGCACTGACTGGATGTTTATTTTGGTTTCCATGGATGGATCAATAAACACCTCAGGCTGGAGTAAAGGTGATGGCATGCTTAAAGAGACACCTTGACATTGTGTGCTGAACATATCTGTTTGACAGACAACAAGATGCAATGCTTCAGTATCAGAGGATGTCTATAGGTCACTGGTGATTGAAGAGGAGAAAGCAATATTGATCCCCTCTTGCCATACAGAACTTCCTGTATGTGGGCTCCTCTGCCAGCCCCTAATGGTCACAGAAGGTCAGCAGCACACGCTTTCATCTCCTGAAAGTCTGCATTCAAAAGCAGCCTTCAGTAATATGGAGCCATCTGGAATCAGCTATACGGGGTGACGCAGAAAACCTCCCAGCAAATGATCCTGTTTTGTATGTTTTCATTGGTTTATGCTAAAGGGCTCGCTGGTAACGGTAAATCAACAGATAATTAAAACCAGACTCTAAAAGCCTCAGTTCTACAAATCGTTGAAACATCTTTCAGCTAATTGTTTGGAGTTCAAAACATTACTGTTTATTTCCCTTTCACTGCAATACCGGCTCAGCACCAGAACGACAGACACAATTATCAACTAGCTGGTGAACATTTTGCTTTTAGCAGCTAAAGAGCCAGATATTTTCTTTAGACGTTTGTGAAGACCCAACACAGCTCATACTGGGAACTGAATATTGGACTTGGATGCTGGTTGCACTGTACTTGCTGATTGTTAGCATGGTTCCCATCAACTTCAAGCGTTATGGTGGTAAGAATGGCCTCGAGGCTGCTCCGGTTCCTGCAGTCCTGGAAAGAGAGGAGTGAGCGGAGGGGTATTCAGTTGGTTGCAATCAGTCCACAAATATTTTTAACAAAAGTTAAAAGGTGATAATATACAATTACAGCGTCTTTCTGCTGCAATCAATAGGCCAAATATTCATAGGTTTGAATATATGTAAACAGGACAGGAAGTTAATTTAATGTTTTTCTATTTACACCGGAAGATTCAAACATTTAATCCTCCAGATGATTGCTTCTAGAGATTAAATCCAGTATTCTGCACACCTTTCTTTATGACCAATAAATAAAACATTGAAAAAAATACATGTATAATAAATAATCATTCTAAGATTATTGAAATTAATTTAAGATAGTAATTATAGCTTGGTCACCTAGATCGAATGGGAAGGTCACGTCACCATATGTCTGTCAAAGAAAGGGGAGTGATGGATAAGAAATGGACAATTACATGTCCAGCAGGGCAAAGAGGATCCCCATCATGGCTGAGTGATTTGACACATCAATTTACTGATGGATCTCAGTCTCATTATTTGAACATGTGATTGGTGTACAAAAGTAATCCAGGTGATGGATAGGAACGGCCTATTGTGAGAAATGGAGCCACAATGGTGTAATTATTTCTGCTGAAGGACAAGACCAGGAGAAGGTGGAGAGTCTGATTGAACATTTAACCTTGGATCCCCATCAGTGGTGATCCTAAGCTCAGCCAATGAGCAGAGGAACATCGTCACATCAAAGTCCTGCTTCAAGATCCATTTGTTGCAGCATCAAAGAATAAATGCCACATACCGTATGAGATGGAGGACCTAATGAATAAGGAAAGCAACAAGGGGAAAGAAAGGAAATAGCAAAAGCAGAGCAGAACAGGTCGACTCTTATTTTCTTCCTCATGTCAAAACTCAGCATGCGGTTTCAGGGGAAACACCAGACTGCCGAGTTTCAAAAGCTCATTTTTAAATCATAAATCTATGAGCCAAGTCCATCAGGGGGGAATTGATGCCTTTGTCAGTTGGCAATGTACATTTTCTTAATAAAAGAGATCGGATTCTTTGATGTGATATTGATATTCCCTCAGGATGAATGTTCAATTTGCTCTGACTCCGTGATACCGCTCCAAAAGTGACAGATACATGCAATTTTAACGTGAAATGTGGATTCAGGGAATACATCTAATATAAAATCGCAAGCCCCCTCCATCAGTTTTTCTCATTTGAGCTCTACAGGAAGACTTGTAAATCTGCTCAGACCACTCACCTTGTGTCAAGAGCTTCCAACTCTTTAGCTGCTTGCTTCTTTAATAAACTGTTTATCCTGAAGGATTGTGCATTAATTACTGCCAACGAGACAAATGTTCGGCGCCGGAGGGCCTTGTTTAATAATAACGGCATTTTCCTCTCTCCTTGCAGGGAAGTGATGAACTGCACACTACCAGCAAGCTGCGTGTTTTCTTGCAGGGCAACGCTGGTCAATAGATACCACCCACACGTCAAACTCGGGAGTGAAAATAAATATTATGACTAGAGAACATGCATCCACAGACCCATCTCCACAGCACTGTGAGCTCTATGTGAGCTCTGAGCATCCAGATAGGGGCCACAGCCACCTTGCAGCATTCATAGTATATCACGCAATGTTACTCCTCATTGTTTGTGGGTTTGTTACATGCAGACAGTCTTTTCAAAATACATATTTATAAAGCTGTATTAAAGTTGTATTAGTTGACATACCAGAAGACACTTCCCTGTGAATGAAAAGTGGGAACTGTAATTGGATATAATTATTGAGGATAAGATGTGTCTGCAAGTTACCACAAAAGGCTTAAACATTGTTCATGAAAAGAATTTGATGGGAAATTGAAAATACAGTTTAAAAAAGAATGGAAATCCAACTTGAGGACTATCTACAACAATGCAGAGCAAATACATATTTACTCTGTACTCTTGTTAAAAAAGAGAAACATATTTAATTGTGAAGTGAATAAAACTACTCTTAAAGACTGAAAGGAGTCTACACAATGATCGTGGTGTTGTTAACTCGCCACTCAATATGATTGCGGCCTTATATTTGTCTAAATAGACTAAATAGAAAATAAACGTCAGGATGAGTCCAGCTTTGAATGATACAACAATATTTGAGCTTTTTGGCAAAGCTCTTTTTGTTTTTTTTACTAATGCTTTACATAAAAGGAATATACTTCTCTGCAGAGTGAGAGGCGAGACTCAGGCCACATCCTCCATTCACCTCATTCCCTGTGAACCCTCTTCTAATGGCTATTTAATTCATAGTACTAACGGATTATCAAAGCCATTTGAATTAGTCATTATGGAGAGGATAGATTGTGAGACAGCCATGGGAGGTGGGTCACGTTAACCAAAAGGCCTGGAGGAAAGATGAGGGAAGCATATGAAATACAAAAAAGGATGATTTTCCTTCTCTCCCTGCAGATTCCAGATTTAATCTGCTATAAAGCTGAGCCCACTGTGGCGAGCCCTCAAGGAGGAGCCCCGATCCTATACTTTTACCAGAAATAATGTTACAGATTCAAGAGAATCTTAAGAGAAAGAGCAGAGACAAAAGAAGATATGTGTGTTAGAGAACAAAGCCTGAGAGAGAAATGGAGGAGCAGAGCATGAAAAACAGAAGCCAATAAAATATAGATCTCAAACTTCACATCGAAGTGACAGAGTGACCTTGTAGCCGGAGAGTGATATGTATGTAAAACGAAGAAAAGGAAAAGCAAATACAGACAGTTACTATTTATTTAATGAAATACTCATCCTGTTCTACAGTGTTTGGTTTTAGCAAGTTGGTGTTCCAATTAGAGAAAAATACTTTCCTGTCTGGTTTTGAATGTAGATGTTTACTGTCAGTGAGCAATATCTGAATTGTATGATCCAGGGTTTTGTTAAAATAATAGATCAATGTTTTGGGAAATAATCTTTACTTCTGTATCAAGACTCAGATGTAAGCGATACATATGCAGCTAGAGCCAGCAGGCCATTAGCTTAGCTTAGCATAAAGACTGGAAGTAGATGGAAACAGCTATGGCTTTGTACGAAGGTAACAAACAACTAACAAATAACAAGCACCTCTAAAACTTGTTTTGTTTTTATCCAGGCCAAAAAAAAAAAAAAAAGCATTTTCACATGCATGATTTGTCTGACTTGCTCCAAATATTACATTAATTTAAAAACCGAAAAAAAAGTGAATAATTACTTTTGAGAAGATTGAGTCATTGGCTATTTTGTATTCTTCCCGGACACGTTACCTAACTGTCACACTTCTTTCTTTCTGTCTTTCTGCCCCTCCTCTCCACACATATTTCTAGTTGCCCAAATCGAACCATTAACATTGTTTTCCATCAGATGCCCATCACCTGACTGCCACACCCATCCATACACCTGTCCCCACTGTGCAGGCCTCGCTGCATCTCACAGCGTCATCTCAATATTTCTTTGTTCCCTTGTTATCCTCGGACTGTTTTCTTCTGTCTGCCTGTACGAGTTACCTGCCTCCATCCTGCTGCATTTGGGTCCAGTCTCTTTTCTCCTGTGTATCAACCCTGAAACTCACTTCTTCAAAAATTATACAAATTATTGTAAAAAAACAATTATTCTTGGTTGACTTATTATTATCAACACATTGTTGCAGCACTATAGCGCGGACGCACACAATGCTGTAAACATCCTGCAGTGTCAGGGCTCTGTAAGAGAGATTAATGATTCTAATTTAGGGGATCGCTGGAGAGGAGTGAGATTTAAACGTACCACACAATAAAAAGCGCAGTTTCCGTGTTGCATTCAAACCCTCCACTATTATTTGTATAACCATTTGAGATCAAAAGGCTGCTGGGAGACGCACTGGTGCATCCACACGTGAGCACAAAGTCACAGACGTGTGACACGGAGCACTTCATCAGCTCACGTCTCCGCTCACCACAGGCCACCGGCTCGCCTCCGCCGTGAAAATATCTTCCAAACCATATAAATATTTATGCCCATTAATAGTGAAGAGGCAGCACCAGTGGATGCATAATGCTCTACTGGTCTTATTTCTCCGAAGGAGATGCACTCCAACCGCCACGATGTCTCTGTCGCCATGACAACAGAGTTCAGCGAGCGAGCCCGTGCAGGACTTGGCCCCCGTCAGTCTGCTGAGACAACAGTAGCATGCTTCTCGTAGAGAAACAATGTGCTTGTTAAGTGCTCCGGCAGCAATATGCACATTCATGTTAACTTGTAGTTACTGAAACATCACAGGGACACGAGTTTCTAGCGAGAGCGAGCGTGCTCAACGCGCTTCAACGTTACGGGTGCGAACAGGCTGACGCCACGGATGTCAAAATGTGGATGTGGACATGATTAGATGATCTCAGGCCGTTTCGAGACATTGTTACCAAATAGCAGGAGTCACCGAATACTTTGACCATATAAAGATGTGGCTGCTTATGAGGAAAGCAGATGTGAGGAATTACAAGCTATCACATTCACATTCCACAGACCAATGTGCGCCTGAGTCCAAGTCCAAAACAGTGTCTTACCAAGGAGCAGAAGATGTATTGTCCTCCTGCTGTCAGATGCTATTGAAGGTTTTTTGTTGTTGAAGGAATCATTATACGTATGAACACTATCACAAACAAACAGATCGTTTCCCCTTCATTTATTTCTGTCCCACACATGCTGTTCGTGGTGCTCTGGGCTCTGAAGCCTGTCAGAGAATTGAGGTTTCGTGATCACGGACATGATTTCTCTTTGCGCCGACATCTCTTCTGGGAGCAGCGACGGTTCTGGGATGGAAGATGGATGTAGAATGAAAGGGGGTCTTTTTCAGCTCCAGCTGGTGGATGAGAAACAAATGACAGACAGGAAGCACATAAAGCTGAGGCGTGTGTCAGAAAACAGAAGCGGAGGGTTATTAGAGTGTGTGTTGAACACAGCGGCTCCATGACGGATTAGGAGGACGGGGGTACAACTTACTGACTCTCAGCTTTTAAGGTGAAACAGCTTTCAATTTCCAGAATCAGCATGCACGCACACGCAGGCTCAAAGTTCCTGATAATAAAGACGTTCGGTCATTGTGTGGAGAAAAGACATAATATCTTCCACCAGGAGACGGAGCTGGAAAAATTGAGTTTGATGAAAAGAAAAGCTGCTGAGGTTGAAGGCTTGCATCATACGGTTAGTCATTTCCTAGGTTTATATTCTGCAATTAAGACCAACAACGGGGTTCATAAATGAGCAGCAGTTTGTAAATTTGTTCTATAAACTACCTGGAAGCCAGCGTAAAGCTTCCCCAAAACGGTCTTCACCAAAATGCCCATCAGACAGCTGCATGCAGCATATTCAGAAGGCAGCAGCCAAAGGTTACAAGAACACTAATTGGGCTTTATTTTCACAGTTTTGTTCATCTTCTCTCATTGCTGAGATCAGAGATCACAACCGCATCACTACAACACAGTCCGGCGGGGGAGTAACACAAGCGGTCGGACAATCGCTCAGGCTGTGACCAAACGGACAGATTATCCAAACCACTTTATTTGAGAAGTGAACTCAAAGGGCATCTCACTTGTAATGTCTTTAACAGTGTGAGCTCACACCATTACAGGAGGAGTTAGGCTGTTCATTACAGGCAGCTTGGGTTGATAATGTCACAGCCCGCCTTTGTTTTGTCTTCTAAATAAATTTGGCCAACCACACGATTGTTTAAAACCTGACAGTTAAAGTTAGTTTCTTTTTCAGAAACTCACACAATTCGGCGCTCAATTCTGCTGGTTCTTGTTAAATGTCCAGCACTGTTCTGAATGTGATTAAATTGTCTAATGTGTATTTTTCCACTGCAAACTCCATTGCTGTTGTCCACCCTACTGGAGATGAAGGCACAACAAAGCAAATTCCTGTTATTATTAGAAGCTCCGTTTTCTCATCTATCATATTCATAACCAGTGTTCACTGCAAAACATGCCTGCTATTTACCCATTTGAGGTGATGTTATTTGTTCAGACTGCAACCCCCAACATCCCCTACTCCATCTGAGTGGGAGAGAGAGAGAGAGAGAGAGAGAGACCCCATGTAGAGGTTCGAAGACTGGCCGGCCTGCAGTGACAGCAGGGCGTTCACATATGCACACACACACACACACACACACACACACACACACACACACACACACACACACACACACACACACACACACACACACACACACACACACACACACACACACACACACACACACAGATATCCCCAAAATCAGCAGGAACCCCAGAGAGCGTTAGAGGAGGGTGTGTTTTTTTTGGGAGGGGTGGGGGAGTCTCAGCTGTGCCTAAGGACAGTGAGACAGCAAAATCCAGGACAGGAACACACACATGCACACACACGCACACACGCACACGCCACTCACTGTTATTAATACAGGTCGTCAATTAGGCCTGACCCAGAAAGCCTGTCTGCACGAAGGCTACCCAACAAGCAGAATCAAAACACTCCAAATCCCTCCACTCAGCTCACTGTCTAAAAGCCTGGATTAACTCACACACACATAAGCACACACACCCAATCAGAAAAGGCCACTGTAAAAAAGAAACACCCTCTTCAACCCCAAGACTGATTTACAGAAGCAGTGACTTGCAGAGAGGCGCATATAGACTGCATGTTGCAGGACAAAAGGAAGAACAGACACGGAGGAGTTCCAACACAATTAGCCAACTTGAAAATGATTTCTGTGCAGCTGTCAGCAATTAGTTCCAGCATGTCTGTAACGTGTTTCTGTGTCTCTGCAGGTGCTGCATGCTGCGAGGAGGCTGGCAAACCACGTAAACAACACTGACCTGCAGAGAGTGATACGGATACCCTGCACCTTTCAGTCTCTGTGTTTCTCTTAACTTCATTTAAAGTGCAGGGAGGAACTGAGTCACCGGGGTCACGTCTGACTGCATTAGCAGAGGAGGAGGAGGAGGAGGAGGAGGAGGAGGCGCCCGTTGAAGCAGAGGGGTGTTCTGAGCGTGAAGGGGGTGAAAGTGGTCCTCCGTGTGCCAGGCGCTCAGTTTCGCGGGCAAGGACGTGCCAGGGGCAAGCAGTCGCGTGCTGGCTCTGTTCCCTGAGCCCAGACCCTCTGCTTTCATTCATGCTCTCATCTTAAGAGCTTTTTCCTCCTGCATTGTTCCACAGAGCCTATCTAAAGGGTTTATGCCTCTGACTTGTGCTAAGCACTCGGGGTGACAGAGTCAGAGCTCATCACAAATCCTAAAACCCTCCGCAAATGCCTTTTCCCCTCCCTGGCTGCTTTCTGTCTTTAATATTGTTTTTTACTTTTTTCTCTCTCTCTCTCTCTCTTTCGCTCTCTCCCTCCCCATCCCTCCCTCCCTCTTTGCTTGTGTTGTCTCATAATGCCTCTATCTCCACTCCACTCTCACTGTGACAGTGGAGTGCAGGCGTGCTCTAATCTAAGCCAGATGAGCTAGAAAAACACAGGCTTCCTCCGCCGGTTGCTTTCCCCATTAAGCGAGAGGCCCATCATTTCTCTCTCCAATCACAGAGTAGGCTTCTGAGGTTTACCAGCACGTCTGCATATGCACTACAGCAGACGAGCCAGTAAAACTCCTTTATGAGTGATTTACAATGACACTCCATGGCTGCTGCCATCTTCTATCTCCTCACCACAGACTATTGGGCAGCGGCTCAAAGCCAGGCGTGTGGCACCTGTTGTGCATGCTGCAGTATCAAAGCAGTTTGACATAATGTTCTCTTTTTGTGGATGGATCTGGATTCCCAGTATATTCAGGATTCAGTGTGTAAACGTGGCTCCCGATCAGACCGGACTGAGTGTCCAGTCGCCATCAGGGCCGAGCAGCGGCTCCATCCTCTCTGTCATGGTGAATTTGGGCCGAGGCTTTCATTTAGGACCGGCTGGCTCTCGCTCACTGCTGAGGCAGAAGGACAGCGCGTCCCTCGGGGGGCGCTTCCCGTCCCGCCCTGTCACTTTTACTCTCTGATCTACAGGCCACAGAAGCTCATGGCATACAAGTGCAGACTGCAGTGAGGCAAAGAGGGAACAAAAGAGACAAAGATAAGCTGGACAATTGGCAGAAGGTTTGAGATAGCTGGGATTTTTTGACTCAACATTTATCTGATTTATTAACTATATTCGGGAGAGTGAAGGCTGGGTTAGGGCTTTATGCTAAGCTAAGTTAACCGGCTGCTTGCTGTATCTTTATATTTCATGTACTATTCCTTTGATTAAATATGCTGGATTGTTGTTTGAAAATGCTTAACAAATGCTTAACAAACCATAACAAAATGTTTAAGTTTCTTAATTATCAGTTATTTTTCAATATTGTCTGACCAAACAAAAAAACTGTTCTTAAATCTTCACGTGCTGTCTTCAATCATTTTGTCAAACATGAAATTCCAAAACCCAAAGATATATATAGAGATTATATAAATAATAAGATTATATAAGATTTATATTTAACCTCACATTTAAGAGGATGAACTTAGTGAAAGTTAAGTATTTCTGCTAAATAAATTACCAAACCAGTTAATTCTCTCAAATATTTATACATTTTGTGTTGGTTGACAAGTCGTCTTAATCAACGAATTGTTACAGCACTTTAAAGTTAAATGAATATAATAAATTGTCGGGTTACAAGCTTATTAATAACACACTAAATAATGTTTGTTTAATCTGTAAAAAACAGTTTTACGTGGTTATTTGCTGTCAGAGCCGGCTCTGTTTCCCCTCACCTCCAGTCTTGATGCTCAGCTAACTAACCAGTCTCTTGTAATATTATCGTACAATATGCTTGAGCAATATAAACAGTTGCACATCTGCCATGTGAGAAACCAGATTTCTCAGCTGGCTTTGCGTGAACTCTGTGTTGGGTGAGAGGGACGTGGCAGCCGATGATCGAACTGGGGAGAAGGCGAGAGGTGAAAAAGAGGCTGTTGCATCCGCAATCCTGGGCTTCTCACGACTGTCTTGCACTGCATACCAAATCAATCCTTTTCAATATCTTCCCTCATACTTTCTCCGTCGCACTCTTTCTTCTCCCCCCTGCCTTGTGTTACCCCCTTCACCCACCCGCCAGTTCACAGCAGAGAGTACAATAAGAGAAGATGGTGAGATTTCAATCAGCAAAGAGAAACTTTCCTCCAACAATTGATCATTTTCCAAGTTACGCCCTGTGACTACTCATCTCTTACAGGGCACAGAAGATGCTAAGTTAATAACACCTGGAGGAGAGCATGCTGCGGCAGGGGGACAGGCGCAGGATCGCACAATAACGCAGTCGCTAGCGAGCCCCACATGAATCAAAATGACAAAGCCAATCTAGCGAAACATTTTTTCTTGCTGGCAGTAAACTGCTCGACTCCCTGGATGGGTGGATACAGGAGTGCAAGCGGGGAAAATTGTGAGTTCAATTTAAGAAATAAAATTAATTTAGTTGTGCAGCTTCGACAACCCCACCTCTCTTTCCTGGCGGTGGAGTTAATCACATCCTGGATTATGGGACTGGTATTCTCCCCAGTGATACAGGCTATTCACTTCTTGTGGGCACACATGTGTATCATGAAGGCCTGTCAGCAGAGAAGGGAAGGTCAGTAAAAGTCGAGTGAGTTCACTTTTCCCTGCAGCTGCCTGTTGAGTATAAAACTAACCAGAGCCACACGCTAACCTCAAGAGGGTACAGTATACTCTATATATACTGCTCGCCTTCACTGTTGAGCTCCGCTGCCACTGGATGAACTATCACAAGCATTAAGGCAGGCACAATAAAGACAACTTGGAGGCTTTGGGGGATGTAAACAGAAATTATAACGATGGAGTCGATTAGTTAGCTGTGGGCTACAACCCAGCCCAGTTGTTTAGCCAGGGTCTGAATACTAAAAGCACAAAGATGAACTTAAAAACATGATAATTCTCAGGCAAGTTTTGTTATTTCTTTGCAGTTTTAGGAACATTTTTGACTCTGCACATTGGATATATGAAAAATGTAAGCCACTCTGAATCTTAAACTGAGTGTATTACATATATCAGTTATGAAATATATCACCCCTCCAGCCTCACAGTTTGAAAACCTTTGGCCCTAAGGAATACTGGGGTCTGCATCGTGAAAGCTTACTGGGATAAGTGGTGAAATGGAAACATAGTATATGGGAAAAGCAGGGTTGAGGAGAGAAGGGGTTAAGCTTCGGTCTCCATCCAGAGCCCAGGTGCACCATGTCCCGCACCCCCCCCCCCCCCCCCCCCCCCCCCCAGGCTGTGAGAGTCTCCATGCTGGGGAGACCTTTATTAGCCTTGAGATGGAAGCACACTATCCCCAGTAGCCTATAAAAGACAGTGTTCCTCTGCCCCATTCCCCCGTCTGTCTAGCATGGCCTCATAAAAGACTTAACTGGTCTCACATGACCCCTCTGTCCCCTGGTGCAGGGATTGGCTGGATCCTCAGATGGCATTGGGATTGGATGGATTTGGACTGGAAAGGACAAGGTGGACCACTGCTGAGCTCATCCTGTCCTGCTGCTGTCTGGTCAGTCTGAAGAGGAAACCCTCCATGACAGCAAACATTAACTGGGCCTGAGCCATGGGAGGGTGAAATATTACTAAGAAATGTTTATAAGGCAGTCTCAAAAATCTTAAAAAGATCACTGCCCAAATTTAGCATTTTACTCCTATAATAAAAGAAATGTCGGTCTCACAATGAACTGTTAAATAATCAGAATGGAGGCCGCAGAATCAGAGATATCATCTTTTCCCACTATGCATTTTTCTTCATTGTTAAAATCTAGTGCCTACATTACCCATGATGCAACTCTACCGCTGATGGTTCTGTTGAAGATGAAATAGCTAATGTCGATGAGGAGCAGTCCACAGGGGTCTGTAAGATCACTTCTTTCTGACTCCACTCCTCCAGATTTCTTTTACATTTTCTCTTCAGAGCCAACTGCCGCTGCCTCGAGGAACAAAGTATTTTATACATTTTCCTCCACATATGCAGGCGTACTCCCCAGTGAGATGTTTAAAGACTAGTACAGTCCCTTTAATCCTCTCCACTATGCTGCCCATACCTGACACTGTAATCTGAGGAGACGAGCAGTGTGCATAGGGATGAGGACTCTGCTGCAGTAGTGTCTAAGTATACTTAGGCAAACACTTCCATCTGGGAACAACAAACAATTACATACTATATTTTGAGTTGAGCTAAAGTTGAGAGCATTTAAAATCAGTCAAGTTAGTTTATTTTTTCGTCCCGAGTGGGACATTTGGCATTCAGCATTGCAAAAACAGGTGCATCTAAAAAGACATCAGATACGTGGGCAGAATAATATTTACCAAATATAAAAAAATATAAAAACAAATAAATAAGTAACAACAAATGCAAAACATAGGCCGTCTTATTCCCTGGTGGTTTGTTATAGAAAGGTTAATACAATTACAAAGGGCTAAATCATGGTTTATGTCAATGTTTATGTAATAATCAAAGTGTGAGTGGTGAGTTTGGACAGAAGCTGTGTACAGCAACATATGGGGCTCACTTCCCTGGATGTTTGTGGTGAGGTTTTGTTTATCCTCTGCTGTGGGAAGCTGAGTGTTGTGACCAGAGTGCAGACGCAGCACCCTGGGATCCATCCCTCCATCCGACCCCTGCCGACCTCTCATTTTGGTCACGGCGCTGAGGCTGCAGCCGCTCATCTGACAGGGCAGAAGAAGTGTGTGGCCTGGGGGACTCTTTTGCCGTTGTTCTGAAACAGGATCACCTACACACACAGACACACTTCTACTTAATAGGGGCCACTTTAGTCTGGCTGCAAACACCTCCCGCCCCCCTTCCTGCTGTCCACAATCACAGTCTGAACTCTTTCCTTAAAAACCTCTCGCCCTGATTCCTCCTCTTTATCTTCGCCTCCTTCTCTCAATATTGTGTATACACACCAACAGGCATTGCAACACATTTGTTTCTCTTTCTGCATCTGGCCAATGTTTTTACTCTTTCCATCTTGGTTTTTAAGTGCTCCAATTCCCCAAAAAGTAATTAGATCTCAGTTTATCTGAACAAAAGCACTTGCACAATAGTTGCATCTCCAGCTTTCTCTCTTGAGAAAAGGATATGTACACACATGTCCTCAAACTGGCTGGATTAACAGTTTCTTTCTAGGGTCAACAGAGTTGAAAGCCTCAAATGTTCTCCCCATGAACTCATCCTTAAGCTTATTGAGCTAAAACATCTGGGCCCCCTACTTTCCATACACAGCTCTCCACTGAGCCCAGAGAAGGATCCTTCAGGACGTGGCTGGTGGGCAACACACATACACAATGTCCACACACACACACATACCGGAGCACTCTGTTGAGTGACAGCACCTGACAGGATGTGATGCACTGCTTCTAGGCGAGAAAAACAACAGCAGTGGCCCATTTGTCATTACCCCTGTTAATGCGGGCCAGCTGCCTGCATGTCACGTGGCGCCACCGGCCCCTGAATCCCAAGATGCTTTGCGTGCGAGTGTGTCGACTGGCCTCTCCTCCTGCTTAAATCCCCTCAAGAAGAAGAGGCAGCACGGCTGTGCACAAGTCCACAACGGTGCTCGCTGCAGAGTTCGAGGTCCCCTGCTGTGTGAACATGGATCCCTCAGCGGAGAAGGGACTGGAAGAGGAAGTGCGAAAAAGAAGACGAGACGAGGAAGTGACCCAGAGAAAGGGACGGCACAGACAGACACAGCAGGGGGCGTGCTGTTCTCCGTACTCGACTGTCAATGAATCTCATTAACAGGGCTTCCCTAATCAGCATACCAGAATATTCCACTGAAGGCCATCCGCTCTGCTCCCCACATCCATCTTCCCGTGTTGATTACACTGATGCAAGCATACATTTAGCATATTATGTTTTGCTTTTTAGCCCAGTTCCAGCTCGGCAAAGAGGCGTCCGCTGTTCGGTGCTCACATTACGTCCGTTGGTCTGTCCTTACATAGGAAACCCAGCAGGCTGCCATGTTAGGGATATCCACTCTGTGCTCGTCACATCAGGAGAGGCTTGTTTTCCACCATTTCAGTCCCGCTCAATAAGCAGCGGAAACAAATGGGCACTCATGCTGAAAGCCAGTCCTTTCCGACTGACAGCTCATTAAATACAGCCGAATTACTTCCAACCGCTGGTCGCGGTGAAGGTAAATAACTGAAGGTAGCTTGAAGATGGTGACAGTAACTTCAAAGACGCTGACAAGAGCCCTCTTGCTTTTATCTTTTTAGATTTTGTTGACGTCACTTAACATAATTGTGAATTCTTTCACATCACGTGATCTGTATATGGGTGGATGAGAAGGGAAAAAGGTGGCAGGATGTTTGCATTTCCAATATGTAGTGCATTTTCACTGTGAAGGTCGAGGATGAACGCCCGCAGACAAAGAGGTGTCAATGGTGTGTCGCTCACACGTGTCACATCATGGGGGCCCAACAGGAAGCTGGCTGGTTGTTAAACAGGAAGGTCTGACCCCATGAAGGGGTTTTCCTCTCTTTTATTTGTCCTGTGCTTTTCCTTAATGAGAGCAGCTGGTATCCAAAGCAAACAAGCTCCAGCTATTGTCCAGAGACATCAAAACAGTAACAAATAATTCTCCTTGGAGGATTCTGCGTGGCATAAGATGAAACTGAGGAGAGTAGGGGTTGGAGGCGAAGCGTTATGCCAGGAGACATTCCCAACACCACACAGGCTCTTTAATCATGATCAAGTCCTGCCAATATTGGGAAATCTGAATTCCAAAGGCTGTTCGGGTATCCAATGGAACGATTGCAGCCTTTCTGTCTAACGTCTGACCGAGTGACTAATGGGAGCTACTGGAGCTTCACTCCCCCCAAAACCCCCAAACTAAACACCCTCATAGACTCTCAGCCTCTCCCTTCACATGCTCTGAGGCAGTCTGGACCTGCATGCTACAGTTCTGACACACATCTTTGGGCCCAGGCTGATTTACTATCCGTTCTCCAAGTCCTCTCCCTTTCTCAACACTCTCCAGCGGCTCAAGGCAGCGTTCCCATAGTCCTGTGTGCTCTCGGGGTGTGTTCCTGGCACTGAATGTGCAGATAGGATAAATAAATCACACACAGGCCCTCCGGAGAGCAGAGAAACCGACTGGAACGAGCTACGGGGAATAAAGAAGACATCTGGTGGAGGAACAGGAGCCTTTCTAGTGAGGAGAAAATTACTTATAGAAAGATATTATGAAAGGACGCATACTACTGGAGCCAGTGGCTCCGGCTCTTCAAAGGTTCAACCTTTCAAATGTGTTTGCTAAGATTAGCTGTTACTAAATATTTACACCATGTAACTGCCAGAGGTGAAAGTGCATTCACTCAAGTACTGTACGTTGAACCCAATGGTATATAAAATAGTTATATTTAGCACAACCTTGACCAGCTACAGCAGTGAAACGCTACTTACACATTAATGTAATGTCAGCAGAACACAATCCAAAAATGTAAAGTTATAAGTATTATATGTATTGTATAATACAACATGCATGCTTTGTATGCATTATGAGTACTATTTGTTATACATAATATATCTTTTCTTAATAATACCCACCCATAATCTTAATTTGACATTGTGGTACTGCTACTTTTATTTGGGTAAAATACGCTAATGGCCAGATGTAGGCTAACTATTGTTAGCAAACTGATCCCAGATATAGCTAATGTTAGGATTAGGTTTGGTACAGGAGTAAAATATAGAATATGTTTCACTAGAATGGTGTTAAATGATGATGGAAACTCTTTTGGCTTATTGCCCCACTCACGAACATCAGCTGCGTTAGCATGATCAGATATCTCACACTTCCATCCATCCATTATCTGAACCGCATATCCTCTTTAGGGTCGCGGGTATCTCACACTTACTTAAACTAATTTTTGACAAATTTCCAAATTTTCCATGTTTGCAAGAAACCATTAATATAATTAAAACCAAGTTATACATACATTAAAAAAACAATTGGTAGTAAAGATTAATATATCATGGCAAAACAGTAACTTAATATTGACACAGTTGATAGCTTTTGATTAGACGATGCCAAGCTACAAATGTATGCTAGCAATCAATTTAGACAAGACTATAGTCTTTATGTAGACTATAGTCATGTGAGACAAACAATAAATAACCGAGCAAGGACTTTACACACTAATATTGTAGCTGGTGCAACCACATTGTAGTCTTCTCATTGTGAGATAACATAGAACATTGTTTCTAATGACAGTCCTCATGTTCTGTTCTTTATAACGTATTATTGTCCAGGCTGTGCACACAAGGTTACATAGCGCTTGTTCTTCAACACGGAGACATCACATATCTGTCAGCCTGCAAATGATTCGCCTCGGTATGTTGTATATGTTGTGTGATACTATAGCTGCGTTACCAATCGCATATTTTTTCCATATGCTGCAGCTGCCCTTACAATACGTATCTGTTGCATGCATTCATTTGGGACGAGGGGACACCTTGAACTTTGACCCTCTTGCTGATAGATCTGCCGTGCAAAGGATTGTTGGTCCGAACAGCCAGAAAAGCAAGCTGGCTCATGAGCCCAATCCCCATGTCCCCCCTAACCCTGAACCCTGAACCCTCTGACGTCGCTGCTGAATGGTGTGTGGACTCCGAGAGGCTGTAAGGGCTTCAAGTGGTGTACATTCGATTGGGACAGCACTTTGCTGCAACATATCACGTTACTATGGCAACGGCAAAAATATTATGAACCATTGTGGGTATTTATATTAACTCCCTGATTTGAACGTCTTCCAGGCTCTTTCCACACAAGATGAGAGGTCATTTCAAATAATCTACTTGTTTTGTCAAAAAGGGTTCGATGACAAAATAAAATGTTTAATGAATAAATCTGTGTTTTAACGTTCCTTTTTAACCCTTAATGTTTCTGAGTAAATGTAATTTATCGGACCGAACACCCATCCTCTTTGTTTACAATCTTTCTCCATGTTTCCACTGGTAACCCTGAGTTTAACGTCACATTGCTATGAATTGTGGGTAATTCCCGACAGCAAAAAATGCAGACTGACAAAAAAGGTTCATAAAGGGCTCAAAATGTTTGCGAGAGTTGATTTGGCAGTGGGATAGTCCTAAACCCTCACAGACTTCACAATCTGTGAGTCTGGAGATCCCAGGATTGACATAGATGTATGCTGACATACAGAATATTTTCATGGTATCATATTTGAGGTAGTAAGGGTATTGGAGCGCACAGACCGCGAGCCTTGCTGAAGAGGCAGTGGCATTTGTAGTCCCCACACAACACACACCCATGAAATGTGGAACAGTTGAGGTCCCGGTGCATTAGTGAACACAGATCCTATTAAATACTCTAGCTGCTGCGTTCAGGAGATCTGGGGGAGAAACACACCAGCACAAACCTCCATCTGCCATGGGCAGCGTTGGCACGGTGTCAGCAAGACTCTCCAGACGATGGAGCTTACTTTACGTGCGTGCTCGTGTACAAGAGAGCAGAAGACATCGAGAGGGAAGAAAGAAGCAGAAGGACAAGGATGGAGCAGGGAGGCGAAGGGAGAAGAAGAAGAAAAGCGAGGAAGAGGCAAAAACAGCCATCCGCAACAAATGTGCTGCGAGGCTTTCGTATCGAGGTGACAGGTGCATTATCATAGGTTAATGAGAAGCCTAGTGCAGCCCTGCCTCCACTACCAGCCCCATCAATCAGATCAGACATGAACTCACACTCAAGCACCACTAAGGTACAGTAGACACACATCCTGGAGCATTCAATGCAGAGATAGCTCATCATAGCTTATGCGGTACACCGATACAATATCATGGTCTCAGTTTGGTACAAAAGATTACAGCGATTATGAGGTATTTATGGACACAACTACTGATAATGAGCAGCTAAAGCACAGCCCTCAGGTGTGATCAGTAAAAGATGTTTAACTACAGCGGGGACGGAGACCGTGATCGCGCTGAGGAATAGACGGACAAGTGTCAATCAAATATGATCAAGCACATCCACACAGTCCTGAGAGCCAAGGTTTTAATTAACTTACTTTTTTTCTAAATTCTACAGCTGCAACTAATAATTACTTTCATTATCAGTTAATCTGCCAATTATTTCTCATTTATATTTCAGTAATGTCAGAAAGTATAGTGAAAAATGTCCGTCACAGTTTCCCCGAACTAATAGTGATTACTTTAAATGTCTTATTATGTAAGACAAACAGTCAATAATTGAATTTACTATACAATACGAAGAAAATCCACACTTATTAAAAATTCGACAGGCTTGAAGTGAATCAATTAACAAGGTAGTTGATGAATAATTTTCTTTTGATGTGTTGATGAATCGACTAATCATTGCAGCTTCAGTAACTTCATCTTTGAGTGTCAGTTATTTAATCATGAATATTTTTGATAAGGAATATTTACAATTTTAATAAATGTAGTACTGCAACACTGTACAAAATAGCTCATTACAAGTAACAGTATTCATGTCAAGCTACCGACTATGTTGCATCACTGGAAGCATGCAGCAAAGTGAACAAACCTCAGCAAGCAACAAAACATAAACGCATGCATTTCTGTCTGTCTGTCTGTCTGTCTGTCTGTCTGTCTGTCTGTCTGTCTGTCTGTCTGTCTGTCTGTCTGTCTGTCTGTCTGTCTGTCTGTCTGTCTGTCTGTCTGTCTGTCTGTCTGTCTGTCTGTCTGTCTGTCTGTCTGTCTGTCTGTCTGTGTTCACCGGCGTTTGACAGGACAGTGCAGCTGCAGCAGAGTGATTTCAGAGGTCTTTACTCTCTGCGGCCCAAAGAGGCCACATGAGAGAAGAGCTTGTGCTTATCATACTGGAGTAGCCTACAGGACGAAAGAGAGGCAGAGAGGTATAAAGGTGAAGAGAGAGAGAAAGGAGGGTGGCTCTGAGTGTGAATCAGGGTATAATTCTTCTCTGGTACTGGAGCCCACAAGCCGCTGGGCAGGAAATGAGGCGGAGGACACCCACTGACCTGCAACCACTTGCCGCCTCTCACAGAAACAATTTAAACAGCTAATGGAACTAGGCTGATTGTCTTTCCATCTCATACAGGGGCCCTGACTCACACTGCTCATTTCTGATTAGAGCTCCTCCGGCTTGAAGTAATCTGCCCAAGACAAGGGATAGACCCTGAAAGTTATGTTATTATACATATCTATCGGGTGGATTTGTGTGAGAGTGAGTGCACGCAGGTTGTTTATGTATGATCCCTGAGAGAGATTAGAAACAGGAAAGCCAGAGAGGGTGCAGGAGGACGGGACCAGGCAGACGGGTCAGTCGGCAGGTGGACGTGGCGTCCATTGTGGGGGACTGAGGGGAATGTGGGGGTGCTGCCTGAACACGTCCATGACACAATGGGAACAGGATGCGGAGAGGAAGAGCCCGCCCCCCCCATCATCTGTGTTCTGTGGTGGATGAGCACCAATGGAGCAGAGAGCTAATGGAAAAGAAAAACACTGGTAGAGAGACAAATAGTTACAGAGAGGACATCCTGGTAAACATACATCTCATCTGTATGCATGAGCCCGGTGCAGCGGGATAGAATGCATGTATGCTCCGCAGTAAGAAAGAAAGTCTACAAAAGAGACATGTTTTCCAAGTCAGAATATTCTTTTCACTGCAGGTTACTTTTACTGAACACGCGAACCTGACATCTTTATTATTCATCCTTTTATTTCATTCCGTCCTCGAGGGATCATCATCTGTCCCACTTCCTCTGGCCTGGACTCACTGACTGACAGTCGGATGGAAAGAAACAGGAAGCTTTCCTTCCTCATTGCGTTTGGAATGGTGTGTGTGTGTGTGTGTGTGAGAGAGATGAGTCCAGCAGCACACCATCCTGCCTTTACTCCTACTTAGTTTTCCACAGCCTGCATTCAAATATATCACGTGCACTGGGGCAGCAACTTTTTTTCCCTCACTGATTCAGCTGCAGAATATTATTTTGATACATACTTTTGTCTGAAGTACCGTCACAATATCTTCGAGTCCAAGTGAAATTGTTACTTACTTGCATGTATAGACAAAGGAAGCATAAAATATCACATTTGAGAAACAGGAAAGGTAAGTGCCCATCCCAATTTCCCAGGATTTTTTCTTCTTCTAACAATCAAAACTCAAAAGTGTTATTTTTTCCATTGATAGGAAACAAAGAAATAAATCCTCAATTTCCAAGGGCTGGAACCAGCGACGGATTGACATATTTGCTTGGTAAACGATTAAGTGAATATCCGGTGGTGAAACAATGAAGCAGTCTAGTTGATTCATCCAGAGACAATTATCCACCACATTCCTCACCATGTTTTCCCCCTGAACCACTTCTCTTGTAGCATCTTTTGATTTTGCAGCCGTTTAGATTTTTAATAACATGACTTGAAGGTCATATTGTAATTGTTGACTGACTGACTACACTTAACTGTAATGTCAACAGGATGTAATCAATGGCTCGCCTAAATAAACCTTGTTCTTTGTCAAGTTGTCCATTTTAAAAGATGAAGATCCTTTCTTGTAGCCAATCTGTAGATACTCTCTTCCTGGACTTGTTGTTCTAAAGTCCAATATTGTGTTTATATGAGAAGTTGATATTTGGCGCTTGGAGCCCTCGGCATGGCCAAAGCTCCCTGATGAGATGTGCCTCTGTTGAGTTATTTGAAAACGTCTCCTGAGAGAACTAAGCTGTACTTATTGCACTGAGGATAAGTGTCTCAGACAATAGTGGGTCAGAGCAGCAAGGTCGGTGCTGTGATTGTGTTATTTTGCTTAAAGCAGTGCTGATGAGACCTTGGTGAGCTATAGCTTCTGGAATGACATCATGAGGCTTCCTTTTCCTTGATAAGAGTCAATGAACTTAAATCTCACGGGAGGAGCTCCTTTGTAAAAGAAAATACTGTTAGCGTAGTGAAATGAACAGATGTGGAGCTCTTTGTTCTGTTCAGCCACAGGGTAGTCTATTAAATTAACAACAAAATACAATCAAGGCAAGACTACACTGGGACATAATCCACAAATGAAAGAAATGAATAGGCTGATGGTGTAAAAAAAAATGGAGGTAGTGAAATAAGTATAGTTTCTTTAGAATGAAGCCCATAATTAAACCTGCAGCTTCTACAAATCAAGCTTTTATAAACATAATTAATCCACTGACCAAGAATATCCCTTTACACTTAAAACACTACAACATACTAATTTTGCTCAGCTCTTCCAAATGCATTTGTCCGTTTGTGGCAATGATTGATATATACTGCCATCTGGTGGTTGGGTTAGGCACAACATGCCAAGAGAAAGCTCTAACAGGAACCTGGCTGAGAAAATATCAGTCAAGTTCTGTTAGCAATGAATAACTTGGTTTTAAAAAACAAAACAATGAAAGAAATGTGCAATGGATTCTAGTGGGTTCAGGTTTATTAATAATCCTCAATAATAATAAAAAAACATTTCTTTTTAAACATGTCTTATTCTACTAAACATTTTTTTGTAAAAGTGTAAAAATATCTTAAACATACAATAAAAAGCCTTCATCCATCATTAAGATAAATTAACGTTTCAATTTGGCAGGTCATAAAATAGAGGCGGACTGTAATTCTGACCTTTTCTTTAACACTTTCTGCCCTCGTGTCATTGCAGCATAATGCACATGATTTGAAATGACTCGTCAGATAGAAACCACGTAAAAGTGCAATCTATCTACTAAATTAACCATAAATTCAGCAATAATAGCGTGTTTAAAACAAAGTGGAGGAACTGAGATGACCAAAAGTGGGATGGGGAAACTCAAATAGCATGAGTTGATAAACAACACGGTTAAGCTACGCTGTCTGTTCACAAACTCATGCAACGTTACAGGAATGAAAATACAGCTTCCAGAGTGATGACAGAGTCACTCTAAGGGATCCAATTTCTCAGATTCAGACCAAAATAGTGCTGACGAGCCGCTGTGGCAGCCACATTCTGTACATCATAAACAATAGTGAGGAAATTAAGAACAATAGGACCCTTAAAACAAGAGCATGTGGGTGACAGCGTTCTCACATGAAATGCTGACAAAGCACTGAAGTGCCATTATACCTTACCAATCATATATACACAGTTGTAACAAAAAAACAAGATGACATGAGACTATAACATTTTAAAAAGAAAATACTCACTCAACATGTACACACACTTACTTCATGCCAAACTAATCATTTTGGAAAGCTGCTGGTTACCAGTCGGACACACCCGAGAGGAGGACGGAGACGCTAACAGATGACGGGTGGAGGGAGAAAGGAAGGAGGCGGTGCTAGTGGTGGTGGGTGTAAATGGAGGTTAATATCAGGGCTTCTGGGTACAAGGAGCTCATGACAGAAGCCAAAACCTCCACCACAGCAACCCTGCCCCGGCCCAGGGCCTCTCCTCCACCCTCTGCACCAAAAATACCAGCTGCACAATCACACAGTGGCATCAATCCTTTGAGAAGGTCCACCACGCAGCCACCCACACCCTCCCGTCTCCCTCTCATTTCCAGGCCCCAGAGGCACAAGGTGCCCCGGCTCTCAGCTCATCAAATGTCACTAAAGTGCTCTCTCTAACTATGTTAAGCGATTCATTGAGGTCAGTCAAGGAAAACAAAAACAACTCATAAATGAACATTTGCATCGTATCAAACTGAAGAATTATCAGGTTTCCACCAAAACACATTACCAACATCACATCATAAATGTCTCCTTAATAAACAAAATGATAAGACAAGAACGGTAACTTGTGGACGCATGTCCAACAAGTGTGTCAAAACCTGATGAAGTGTGTGTGTGTGTGTGTGTGTGTGTGTGTGTGTGTGTGCGTGTCTGTATGACATTTGAGTTGTGAGAAATGTTGCACAGCTGTCAAGGCAGGAGAAGCTGAAATGTTGGAGACAGCTGTCTTAATTTGTGTGTGTTCATGAGAATGGGAGACTAGGAGAGAGAGAAAGAGAGGGAGAGAGAGAGAAGGGGAAAGAGAGAGAGAGAGAGAAGGGGAGAGAGTCCATCCATCTGCGTGGTGTGAAGCTGGCTCTGTCTTCAGCTCAGTACTTGGGTACTTTGGTATAATCCTCCTGGACGACACTCTTGCAAAGACACATGGAGAGGATCATCCCGAGGAGCTGCAGGAAACGGATTTGCCAACTTAGTTATCAGTTGAAATTGACCAGTGGAGCACTCAAACATAAAGACAAAGAATTAAAAACACAGAGCAGCAAGGTTTTCATCAATGCGTTTAAGAAAATCTACTTGGAAAACTTGAATTAATGTGGGTTTCCATCCACTATCGTTATACGAGTATTAGGAGATAAACAGTAGGTGGAGCTCCAGACAAGTGCTATTAATCACGAGCAGGAGGATTATGTAGCATCAGTTGAACAATAAACAATGGAAAACAATGAAGAAAACATAATGTAAATGTGGAATTTGTGTTTGTTTTGAGTATAAACTTGAGGAAGGTTACAGTCTCCTCATCGCTCCACACAGATCTGATGTTTACGTCTGCGAAACGTTTTATCTTCAGTGCAGAGGAAGCTTCATTACAACACACTCTGGAAAACACCCTTTTGGTTTTGCTGAAGAATAAATAGACATTGTGGTAAATTCCCTTATTCAATTTCTTGATGAGAGTTAAAACCTCTTGGCAAGAAACCCAAGACCATATTATTATTATTATTAAGATCAGAACTCTGGGGCAGAGATAGATACCTCTATGACTGCCACACTGACACAGATTCCCAGAATAACTCCACAGTTGTCCAGGAGCCATTTCTCCACACTGGCACCACAGCCCTACAGGAGAGAGAGAGAGAGAGAGAGAGGGAGAGAGGGAGAGGGACAGAGACAGAGACAGAGGAGGGGTTAAAAATGACATGGGAAAAAGGGGGGTTGCAGACCAAAGTGTGGAGGAGAGATAAATGGGTACGTGATCTGAGCCGGACGTGAACGTGAGCCTTTACAAAGCACAACTGTTGTCTTTGGACTGAGTCAGTGAGAGGAAGAATAACACGGCTTAGCTGAGAGAGAGAGACCAAACAACAGAACAGTAGAGGTTTCCCGGTGTTTGATCAAATCACAGAGCACTAACAACACGCCTCAGCTGTTCACTGTGCTGATTAAGTGCGACCACCATGAGTTACACAACTCCAGTGTGACCGACTTCATAATGAGTGAAGGTGTGTCAGAACAATGCTGGGCGGCAGCACTAAAGTCACCCAGCTGAAGTAACTCAGAGTTTCCATGAGACCATTCATGTACATCTCAGTCACACTGGGGAGCAAACCAAGTTGCAATCCCCATCATTAGGACAGAATCATGGCGATTAAATGGGAAAACACTAAAATACATTCAAATGAACGTTAAATTCACCATTGAGGCATCACTGAATTCGTGAATTGTGAATCAAAGCAAAAACAGCTAACTAAGTGAAATCCAACATGTATGTGTAGTGACTGAATGACAGCGGCGTAAAAAAAAAAAACTGCATTATTGGAAGTAGTCCCGTCTCAGAGGAAGTAGTTAAAAAAAGTCCAGCAGACTGCCGGCCGGAGTCGCAGCTGCTCGAAACAGAAGTTTCACACGGGGCCCGAGTGAGTGAGTGACTACAACAACAATGAACAAGGAGGCACAGTTGGAGAGATTTTACAATGAATCACAGAGTTGTGATCCTCGAAAACAAAGACCTACATCCCTTCCACTGTTTCGTCATGTTTTGACACACTACATATCAGACATACAACGGTTGGCTACTTGAGTGAATTCACAATTTCTAAATCATTTCCAACCCTCTGTGCATCAACACCGTTGCAGACGTGAGCGCTATGTACCGTTTCATAGATGGGGGTTTCGGTGGACAGTTGCTCACACAGGCCTACGTCCCTGATGTCCGTGCCAGGCAGGTCCGCATTGCGACAGGAACACGAGTAGAGGTTCTGGGAGCTGTTCTTGATCAAAAGGTTCTCAGACCAGTTGCCTGGACCAGTCCATCCACAGCACTTCATCTGGTGGCATGAAAGAAAGGGGAAGATACGAGTGAAACGATGAGGGGATAAAGCAGAAGGATTGAAACCGTATGAAATGAATGTTTGAATAAATAAGATGAAGGAGAAACTGGCACAATGCATTGTGTTCAGTGAATGAGCATTTCTATTGGGGTGTTTGAGTCCAATCTGTTCTCGGCTGCTGTTTTCAGAACGATCGGGGGAAAAGAGGCTTGGCAGGAAAGAGAGAGCGAGGAAGGAGATAGTGAAGAAAATGAATACACTTAATCAGAGCATGGAACCCTCTGACTTCTGCTTCATTCAAACCTCTTTTTAATTTGCAATGTGCAGATTAGTAAAATGACTCATTTCATCCAAAGAACAAAGATGCAATGAACAGAACATTACTCATTTCTCCGTGAAGTGTTTGATTTGTTTTGTTTCAGTTTAATGTGCTCGGATTTTGAGATATTCTTTGAAACCTCTGCTGCTGGCCCAAAACAATAAAAGAGGATGGAATTTGGTTTGTTCTCCTCAACGCATTGAAACCCACAAATTGTAGTACAAATAATTGTTGTAATGTAATTAAAACAGGTCATGGAGAGGTCTGTAGGTCCTCCAGAGTGAGTTACATATAAATGTAATTTTCTATTGTTTTGAGCAGACCTTAAAAGAGCTGTATTTAACATTCAGAGCATTAATAAAGCAGCAAACAGCTATTTGTTGTGTAAAGATAGTGGAGCAATGTTCACCTGGTCCACCATCAGCATGTTGAGGGCAGGGAAAAATTGATTCAGTTTATTTAAAAAGAGCTAAACATTTGTTTGTATTTGGTTTCATTTGTAACACAACTGTGGCAGAAAAAAAAAAGAAAAATCACGAAAAATTAGCTAATTTAGGCAATTTAAATGATGTGACTACAAGTCCAGAGGTGCAGTTGAACATGTGCATAGTTTTCCCATCTTCCCATTTTGCCTACAAAGTGTGGACACAGCATTACAATGAGAAGAACATGAAACTAGTACTAAAGGGTTAAGAGTTAAATTCACACAGGAAACACCGCTCCTCAAAATATATGCACTCGTACTGTAAGAGACGTGTGAACATCTGGTAATCTGACCTGCAGCTGTTCAAAGATCTATGAAGCATATTCTTATGACAATATCAGCATCAGTGTTACCAGCAATATTAAATGAAACGGACACCTTATTACAGCAGACTTGTTTGGGGCATCTAGTTTATTCTTACATGAGACTTCTGGGTGAGTCTGGTTCAAACCAGCTTGAGGAGTTAACTCACCGTCTTCTGAACGTAGTCCCAGGTGTGCTCTGTGGTCCTATTCTGGCCGTTGTAGTTGATTATTATGCCGTTTATGATGTTGGACATTTCATGCTTCAACTGGAAATGAGATAAAAAAAACATGATCAACAAGATGTATGCTTCACATTAATACTACATACAAACAACACTCTTTGGTGCAGAGCAGAGAGACAGTGTTGAAGTAAAGAAAACAAACACACCCAAGCTAAATCTTTCGAAAATGTCCTGCTGGCAACATCTGAACTTAATGTTTCTTTGGGCAACACCTCGGGTGGCATTTCCCTGTGAAGTCGCATGCTGGGCTGAAACGTTGTGCAAATGGTAGGCGCACAAGTCTGTGTTTATGTGTGCAGGACCACAGAGCGGGGCCAGCGATGCATTCAGAGCTCTGCAGGCCTCTCCCTATTCTGGGAAATGGCACCACCCTGCCTTGTGGTAAGCCTTAAACACAGGGAGCGCGTCTAAAGGCTGCAGACGCACACGTGCTCTCGGAGATACACACAAACACACAGGTGCACGCGCACACACACATACACATACATACATGCATGCTGGAGGCAAACAGCTGAAAGGGCTACAACAGCCTCTGCGGAGTCCTACATGTGGAATGGCCGAGTTCAGAGCTTGAAACCGGTCAGAGGTCTGTGTGTTCAAACAAAACACTCCCTTCATGTGCACACACACTGATTTAGGCTCTATTATTAAGGCGTGTATGTCCGGCTGTAATAGTTGTTGTTTTTTTGGCTTCATGTGTAGCGGCTATTGTATTGTGTCTGGTTTTAGGTGCATGATTAGTGATATTCCTCTCAACTTATTAGCTAGACAGGAACTTATCTTGAAATGTGTGTTTGTGTTAGTATTGTGTGTCAGTGCTTGGAACACATTCTATATTGTCCCTGTGGAAAGTGCTCGTGTTTCCAAACACAAGAATCCAATTTTACTGTTGCAGGATGTGACAGTCCGCCCCTCACAGTCCTAGTACCGGTTCTCCAGTGTCTACCTTCCCTCCCGATTTCATGCAGAATCAGACTCATAGTAACTTTAAACTAAAATGTTCTTTTTCCTGAGTATTATTAACATAAGTTTTCTCCCTGGGCTTATTTATCTGTCTATCCAAGGCTGTAAAAAAACGAAACATATTTAATCAACCTTGATTTGATGACCCTGCCTGTAGAGGGCATTGTTTCCTCAAATACTTCAGTGGTAAGTGGTTTCTGTCCTTGGGGTGATACTTACCGTTTTAGATGAGGTAGTGTTAGACATACCAATTAAAGCATCAACATATGACAGCAGCTTTAGCAACAATACACAACATGAACTTGTTTGCCTTCTCCCTCGAACACAAAAAACTAAAAATACCCAGAGGGAAAACCAAGAACGATGACAATGGAAACATTCAGCTTGAGAGCCTGCTGGCTGCTTCCTCTACAGTTGTCACACATCTCCTCCACTCCACCGGCTTCATCTCACTTTATACGTCACATGAGTCACAAACCGACGCCACATCACTTTCCATTCGTTGAGGTACAAAACTGTGTTTCATCACAGGATGCTGGGAGGTTCCTAACAGCTTTAGCTAAGACCTAAATGCAGCCAGTCACAGATAATACCCCGTTTTACCAGTGGGAGGAGGATTGGGGCTTGTTAAAGGGCAAAAGCAGATCAAATTAAGATGGAAAAAAAGACAACAACAACAAATACTGTAAAGACTGGAGGGAACATTGAAGTGAAACTGAGAAATTAAAGTACGTTGATAAATAAAGTACACTAGGGCGCGAGTGTCTTACCCGATCTCTTTGGAAGTAGATGAGAACTCCAGCAGTGACCTGGCCGATGAGGATGAGTAGGAGGCAGGTGAAGTACTGTGGGGGATCAAGGGAAATGTCAGTATAACATGTATGATCAAAACCTTTAAAACACTATCAATACAGCAGGAAATTAATAATCTCCTTTTTCAAATTATGGAAAATTGAATAAAAATTTTTCCCCCCAAGTGGCTATAATATAAGCTAAAGAGACATATTCCTCAGGAGTTGGTAGAGAACAAAAACAGAGCTAAAAAAGAGACTGAATATTGGACTAGCATTCATCAGGTTGCAAATAGATGCTAATGTTGAAACATAACTGCTGAACAAATTGTTTCTGGCCAAGAAAAATATGTTATTACAGTTTAAAAAAAACCACATTATATAACAAAACAAGCAGAACAACTTTTTTGTACCTTTCATTTAAACTGTTGTTAATCTGTGTTTAGAGTCTAATCTGCAAAGCCGTCTGCAAGAATAATGCAAGCCATTAAAGATCCTGAGTGAAAAGGAGGCGCGTGTGTGTGTGTGTGTGTGTGTGAGAGAGATGGGGGGGTCCTTTGCCAGCTGGTCTCTGGGAGAAGTAGGTCACAGCAGTTCTTCAGTTAACCCTCATCAGGTTTAACGCTGTGGAGGTTATGCACCCATCCCCACTTTGTTGTGCCCCCTACATCTCACTGGCTTTATCCCTGTCACTCCTCTCCCCTCTGTAAATCCACACATGCTGCGAGGCCCCGGCCCCACACATAAGCACAAATGTGAAAGGGCTTTACTGTCAGCAGGAATCTATCATTGGTTCTTAGCCAAGCCTGAGATCTCACGCAGGTGAACATTTCATGTGTGCTGTAACTAACCACAGTGACATTACTGTGGAGTGATGACTGTGGTCAGGTGTACGTTCTTACAGAAGTTTCACATGCACATTTCATTTTAAACTGCCATGGTGAGAGGGACTGCCTCTGAGAAAGACCAAGCTGTAGCATGTTAGCATCGGTGCTAAAATGGAATATCTTTCCTCACCAGACCCAGCAGACAACGGATTTCGTAGATCGCGCCAATGCAGCCGAAGAAGCCCATGGCCATGGACAAGGACCCCACTCCGATGAGAATGTAGGAAGCCACTTTCACTGTGTCTGATGACTCCTCTGGAGAAACGGATGCAAGCAGACAGAAACCACAGGAAGAGTTAAACTCACACAGAACCACTGAACCCGATATGGGTGCTACAAACTAAACACCTGCTACAATATTTGTATAGCAACGTGCAGTTAAATTCAGTTTTTAGTCAACACAGCTCTTTGTTTGTTACTGGCACACAAAACAAAGAGCTGTGTTGACTAAAAACTGAATCAGTTAGCACACAAAATGCACTCGCACATGATTTTTTCTTGAATGAATAACAGCAACAGGGCCCAGATCTCCTCTCTTGTTTTTCTACTTTAACCGGTGTGCCTGCATACAAATGGAGCTCAGAGGAAGGCCTCGTTTACAAGCCAACAATTATTCACAATGCAGACCCTCTACTTCTCTGAAATCAGAGCGTCCTGGTGCTTTTCTCCCACAGATTATAATAATAGGCCACCAGAGAGCGCCTGACCAATGTGCAGTGAGATTAATTGATTCCCCTCTTTGGTATGTAGAGCGGCAGAGCTCCAGGGGGGTAGACGCAAATGGAAGATTGGAAGGTTGGAGAGGAGACAAACTGGAGCCATGTGGCTGGATGTTATCTGGGCTGGAGGAGCTCCAGAGAGTCAGAGCTCGGGCTGCAGATGAAGCCAGGATCTGAGCTCTGTGAAACGGCTTCAACACCGATAGATTCCTGGCAAAACTAGAACGAGTTATCAGATAGCTCACTCCCATCCATTTGAAGAAGCTGACAGACACAGCAGCTCCTCCTCCTCCTCCTCCTCCTCCTCCACTGTTCAATGAATACAACGCAACGTTGCTTCTTGGCTTCCCTGAGCACATCAGCTGCTGATGCTTCATGCAGCAATCACCATACACACTCATTATGAATATGAACTATCCCACTGTAAAAACAAATCGTTTTTTCCAAGTACGACTCCACGATGTAAAACGTAATACACTGAGCCAACATTTGTCCTCACACACATCCAGGTCAGACTTGAGTTCATGATAATAGCAGCACCTTACTTTGCAGACATGCTCAGTCTCTATATTCTATCATGTACACTCATTATCACAGGATGCACGCTGCGTCATTTCTCCAAAAATAAATAAGCAATCAGTCGGGCGGCAGTGCATTTCCCTACCATACTCCAACTCTTGGAAATAAACCACGACATTAGACCACAGACATAAACATCAAATCAATATTGGAAACCTATTAATGTGTCATGCAGGCTTTCCAATGAATTCAATAACTTTTTGCTTTCAACCACTCGTTCCCAAAAACAGTTCAATATATTTTACATGTTAGTCGATACGTGTTTTCTAAAGTATTATCTACATTATGTACATGTATTTTTGCCTTTAGTGGATAGTGTTTTTCTGTTGTATATCTACTGAATATGTTTGGGGTTTTGTACTGTTGGACAAAAACAAGACATCTGAGGATGTCACCTTGGACTATGGGAAATTACAAGTTACTTTTCTTGCTCTTATTATTATTATTATTTTTTTTTACAATGTATCGACCAAAAGATGAATTAATAATCAGGAAAATAATCAGCAGAAGAATCAACAAGTTGCAGGCTAGTTGCAGGTCCAATGTGCAAACATACATATTCTACAGAAGGTGCAGTGTACTGATAAGTTATTTTTTTACCAGATTACAACACAGATATTGGCACAAAGACGTTATTACATGAGCGTACATCGCTGACCTTACATGGTTACCAGAGCAACACATGTCGTGGTGGTTTAAGAATAATTGAAAGCTAAAAGTACATCAGTCAACATATGCAGACTGTTTATGTGGCTACAGTGTAGCATTTAAAGGGAGGAAGACCTGCATGCTCTATATCCAGCAATCTGTTGAAACATGTTATTTCAATCTCTCTCAGGAACACAGACACACACCAAACACAGACACACACACCAGACACACACACACTTGAGTGTAGGCCTCAATGACTGTCGAGAGAAAACCACAGAGATACAGGGAACATGTGTTGCCAAAACAAAGCATGCAAGAGTCTGCTGAGCATCAAACAGATTGATATCTAGTGCAGAGATAGTAGAGGAAGCAGGAACACAACTTTCAGTGCTGAAGCGCTGTTGCATAATACATGGTCATGGGTTTTTCACCCTATGCTTTCTTTGACAGTTATTAGCCTCAATGTGGAGCAGAACTATTTCACAGAAGCACATTCAATTTACATAGAGATTTAGTCAGTGGACACTCAGAATATTTGTTCACGTTTCAGATCCTAAGCCAGTTACTATGGTTATTAAAAGTGGGAACTATAATTGAAAGATGAAAAGAAAGATGCTGTGGGTAGTTTCCCTGCTGCCCAGTGATTGAACCAACACATACATAAAAACATACACCATGGAGTTAGAGCAACGTCATGCAACACTAGTGAAACCTCAAAACGACCACATCTAAAGTTTTAAATGAAGCCGTTTTGTCATATTTTTGGCATGTTATGGCAATGCATCTAATCTTTGGATTGACTTTCGCCTCCAACATCATGTAGAACCAGTAGCCACCAATGAAACATATCCAGGCTGCTCTTCATATTTCAGTTATTCCTAAATATTTTAAAAGTAGCAGTGTTTCCAGTGTCAGGCGGGTCAAAGTTGCAGAGCAACAGAAACTGTACTTTGTATATCTTTCTGCTGTGAAGCTGGCATCTGTGTTCTGTGTTAACTTCACATGTACTTTCCTGCAGTCGGCATGTGTTTGCCTCGCTGTGCTGTGGCATGCGTCCATGACGGACTCTGCTAGAAATTCTAAAATAGTTACTCGAGAGGTTTCCATGGAACTTTCCATTTAAAGAGGCAGAACCGTGATAGAAAGCGGCAGAGAGAGGATGGGAGACTGCTTGGTATTGCGTGTCCCTCTGTACTCTGTAAACATGAGGAGGGCCACACATTCAGCTTGTATAGAGGTGAAGAACATCTTGGCTGATTCAAAATGTAAACAGAAGTAGATCATCTTTGTGCCTAATTTTCAAGAGGTTAGGCGGTCCAAAGAAAAATAATTTTCCAACCAAGTTCTCTTTTTTTATGTTCATGACTTTGGAAGGTTTTTGAATAATCTGCAGCATATTTCCAAATGGTGCTTTGGCACACTCTGCCTCGCAGACCTCATTTCCAAGGCTGACTTTTGTTTAAACATAAGGCAAACTGTGTTTCGGCAAGTGCCAGCAAGATAAACTGGTGGCATCATGTACCTGAGGTAAACCATTAACAGCACTGTATTGATAAAGAGGGGTGCACACTGAGGGAAGATGCCCCTTTTAACGGAGGAATAGGGGTCCTGAAACTGAAACATTCCCAAAGTTCCCCTCCCTGAAGCCATCGGGGCAGCTGCAGAGGCCTCTATTAATATAACTCATAAAGAATGGAAACTGAAAACACAGAGATCCTGTTTATGGTCAGGCAATGGTACAACTTCTGAAGGGGACACACAGAGTCAATAAACAGAGTTGCCTGCAGCGTGGGTTTTTTTCCTCTAGAGAGGGAAGAGATTTCCAGTGAGGTTAGAAATCCTTTAGTTAGGAGAAGTTGACCCCTCTTGGGTACATGGAACAAAAATACATGGAGCAGAAAAGGTCATCAAGCCCCACATAGGAAGGGATACCCTCAGGGTATCAGTGAAGCAAAAGCCCTGCTATCACAGGGGGAACAGCTGGAATATCATAACAATAGGCCTGGGGTTGACAGGGACGATGGATACTGTACTGCCTTTATATTCTGGCCAACTTACTGGAAGATAAGCAAACTCAGCTCAATAATAACCTTGGAGTGATACCTCCAGAAGTGACCTCAAGAGCTGAAAAATGAGCCAGAGGAAGACGAGTCTGTCTGAGTAGTTCAGGACAGAAGGTCAGTTCTGGCGTCATAACTTCAGCCTTTTCACAACTCATTAGTCAAAGCAGCACAGACCTCCTGCCTAAATATAGAATTATCCAGCTCTGCTCGGTCCTCAGAGATTGGCCTTTCTCATTATACAACCTCACATAGTTATGGACTGTGAACAGAAGCTTAAACAATGTATGGCTGCAACTTATTATTCTCCCCATTGATGCTGATGAAATGTTAGAAACTTGTACCATGATATCGAGTTTAATATCTATCGTCTAGCTAGTAATGTTGTCCTGTATCTAACCTATCTCTTAGTTCTGTTAGATTGGCCCAGTGCACATGCCACATTGAGGTTGATCTGAATGGGCTAACAGGCTTCATCAGATTCTCTGTAGCTTTGCACACTGCCTCATATTCACATCTCCTTTAGGAAAAGGGTATCACAATGTCATTGAAAGAAACACAATATTTTAACTTCCAACACATATTGAGCTGCCAGATAATAAATAGTAAGAATTATTTTTTTATAAACCGATGTTGGGAGAAAACCTCAACACTGCTCTCGGCAATGCTCCATCCAGGATGAACACACTGAAAGCATTTATAACAAGATTTATGGCTACTAAGAGTTTCCATCCGTGGTTCCTTGTTCTTTTCCTCTGGAACTGGGTTTAATTATATTTTCTCTAGTGTCTTCACAGCACACTGACTAAGTCGGACATATTGTTGTCTATGACAAAACAGATAACTTTGTCTCTTTGGAGAATGCCATTCAGAGGCTTGGTTTCTTTTTCAATACGCAGTGTCTACAAATAGATCTGTGACAACATCTGTGGAGGTGGGACATTATATCTGCTCTGCTATCTCGGGAGCTGGGAGGGCTGCCAAGTTCAAAGAACAAGTCTGTGGAAACTGTGGGGAAAAGGAACCTGCCATTTACTGACATATGATTAACCAGCTTGACATGCCTTGGTAATTGTGAGCCTGTCACCTCCCCTGACTAGCCTACTCCCCACAGATGTGTCTATCAGTGTGAGTCTACAGGGAAGCTTTTGGATCGCAGAGGAAGTCATAAAGTTTCATTTGTGAGTCATGCGTTTTGGTTTGTTTGTGGAAATAACGTCGTTCCCTGGGAGTCCTTTGGGATAAATTCACAATAAGTTCTGCAGAGTAGGCCAGAAGTTTTAGGATTTCACAAGCACACTCTCCAATCTCCATTTCCAAGTATACTGTGTGTATACTGTGTGCTGAGTGTTTGCTTATGTGAGGGTTATCACTAAACGTAAGGACATGGCAGCAGGAGTGTGTGGGTGTGTGTGTGGGTGTGTGTTACAACACTTACGTAGAACAGCAATGAAGCTCTGGTTATCAAAGAGGACCCACAGGCCGAAGCCCATGATCAACGCTCCGAAGATCTGTGGAAAGGAAAGAGAAAAGAATCAAGCACCGAATCTTATCTGAGAATAAACCACAGTATCTGTGTGTCTTAAAGTGAGTGCCATAATTATGCTTCCTCAGTCTGTCACATATGGAAGTCATCAGAACTCTTCACTCTGTCTGCTTGTCTCTTTCTCTCATAGCAATATGCAGAGAGAAAGAGGATCAAGAGTCTGATGATTGTTCTCCAGCCAGCCACAAATCTACCAATTATACTAACCCATATCAGAACTATAAACTGAATAGTGTAAAGCAAGGCTGAAGGGGTCAAGACACGCAGAAATGAGACAAATCATCACCTGAAGACCAGAACATTTTGTCACTGCTGACTGAAAGCCTCCGAAAATGATCAGTTTCTCCCTATAAACCATTGTAAAGAGGAAATAAACTTTTATGAAATGTTCTATGTAAGAGGGCCGTTGTTTAGAAGTTGTGGGACACCACTACCCCCACACACACTCATTAGAGCCCGACTTAAGAGCTGTTCATTTAAAAAGTACTGTTGAGCTCCCTGCAGCCATCATTAGCCCACCACTTCCTGGCTTCCCCTCGCCTGCACTAGTGTGTCTACATGGACAAACACACACACACACGCTTCATATTAGACACCAGCCGAGTGTTCACATCAAAGGCAGGTTTACAGCCACGGTTTCATTGGAAAGGCCTGGACATCCTCGCAGTTTTAGGAGTCTGAGTTTTATCAACCTCTGGACTTTATGTTGTGGCCGGTGTGCGAGAGGAGGAAACGAACAGAAACCATCTGCTGTTTGTGAGACCTGGCTGTGCTGAGGTAGTCTGTAAAGTATCTCGCTCTAGGCAGTTTCAGGGAGACTTTCCACTGTATCTCCACTAATCGTATGTGCTATTGGAATAAGGAGGCTTATTCAAATAAAAGGTCCTGCTTAAAGGTTTCGGCCAGCCCCAAATAGGTGACGAGTGTCTGATTCATCTGAAGGAGCGCAGCACACCTTTCTGTTTAGGTAGATAAAGCTGCCGACATGGAAGTCATGTGACATGCCTGACAGTGCACACTATGCATTTGCAGTTGTTGCAGCAATGCCACCAAGCAGTGATGAAGAAATGTGATTACTTACAAAGAAGAGGAGGTTGAAGAGAAATAGAAAGTACTTGGTGACTGTGATGCATCCTTTCCCCATGGCTGCGCTTCTAGAAGAGAGAAATACAAAAAGATGTATTAGTGAAGTTACACTTGCCACTTTAACACAACACTTACATTCCATGCACATTATCTTATTTTTATATCCCACTGTTCAATTGTAAATGTTAATGAATTCCTTCCCATTCATTGCACTGTTTACTGTTAAATGTTTGTTAAATATTAAATGTTCCGCCAGGACAAATTCCTTGAATGTGAACACAAACATGGCAATAAATTGTTCCGATTCTGATTCTGATTAATCAGAAGGAAATGTTACGTTCCAGAAAGAAAAGATACAAATAAAAAACAAAGACAGCGATAGCCTTGAGATTGCCTTGCATGCCACAAAACAAGGACTCATGAGTTTCTGGTTAAAGGGTTATAATGTTCAAAACAACATTGCATCTAATTCATTTTCAACAGTGATGTTTCTCCACTCTTCAACAGCTCAGCTATTTTCTATAAGACGAACAAGAGGAACCACCCATGACCCCAAAGTCATGATGACTGTGTGGAGGCCATGACAGCATCGTGGTTAGACATGCTGTCATCACTTAAAGCAGAGGAACCAGGCCAACCCACGACTGTGTTCATTAGCTAACAGGCTTGATTAGAAACATCGTTTTACGGTACATTTTATTGTATTTTATCTTGTTTGAGCCAACAAGAGCAGCCTGTAACACCCTATAAAGCCATACTTCGTAGGTCTGGTGTCATTTTAGCATGTGTTCCAATCAGTTTACCTCTCACTAAAATATGTTTTCCATGTACACAACCTACACATATGACTGCTTTCAGTGACTTTTCAGCGAGTAACATGTTCCTGTGAGGAAACACCTGTGGGCCAGGCAAGCGCCCCACACACGGCAGTATAGGGACACTTTATGAAACGCTCTAGCGACAACATTTAGCCTGGGTCACATGAGTCAAAAGAAAATATATTTACCACAACCAGGCCTTCTCCTTCACTGGGAGCACTGAAAATATAACCGGCCATTGTGGTTATTTGAGGAGTCTGAAAATATCCTACAGAGACAACTCCCCGTGTATCGGATGACAAGCTGTTCTCTTCTCCCTCTCTTTTACATCAAAACTGTCGGTTCTCCCCAAAGCCTGGGACTATAATAGTGGGTACTTAGTTTTATTTTAAACAGTGGACTACTTTTGGAAGCTAAAACTCGGGACCTGAAGTTTATTGTGTATTATTTGTGAATCTAAAGGACATAGTACATCTATATTGTATACTTACAATCCTTTAAAAAGATCCCATGTTTTGCACTCTTTCGTTTTTGGTCCTAATGCTTTTGTAATGGTAGATTTCTTGTTTAGAGATTTGACTAAAGACAAGTAGACACAGAAAATTAGGGAGGCACGAAGTCGCCTTTTTCTGTCCCAATGAAATGTCTGGGTTTGTGTGGATGAGACGAGGACCATTCTTTATGTGTATGGCAACATAACGATTGACTTAAATGTTGTTTTTCCTAACTTTGTACAACAATATAGATGTAAATGTACTGAATTTTTATAACAATATTGGTTTCCTATATTAGATCATATCGGCGCTTCTCTACTGAAAATAAATGGAAAACCAGTTCTGGCTGGGTAAGTGGATATTGCAATGTGTCATGATGCAAATAATCACTTTCTACAAAACTAATACAACATATTAGTTTTGTAGAAAGTGATGTTAAATTACGTTTGAGTTACATTGGAGCATATTAACTTTGCTGACATGTATCACTCTATTTCTAGAACTAGGTCTTCATTTGATCTTTGCTTGATGATTTAAGGGCCAATGTACTATTCATATTTATATATTGGAACACATTGTGACAATTTTCTTCTAACATTATTTTTTCTGATCTAATTTGCAAGATTCAGGGATTAGTGGGATAAATAAAACACGGAAAGTTGAGTTTCACTAAGCAATACAATTTGAGCTGCTGGGAACCGTCCCAAAAGCACTAGTTATTTAGGGTAACTAAATAATTAATGTACATCTCTCTGATCCAGCATGCTTGGCTGGAAGACATAATCTGGAGATAAGGCCTATCAAAAATGTCTGGTTGATATTGCTATTACTAACCACAGATACTAGCCTATTAATGTACTTGATAACCTAAAAACCAACACAATTCATGTTTACAAAACTGTACACAGTACAAAGCCCAAAGCAGATAGCCCTGCAAAGCAGATAATCCTTAAAGGAGATTGCTGGTCTTTATGTCTAGATGGTGAGCAGCAGTGCAGATTAAACAAAGCTTAGTTATCACAACCGTTGTTTGTTGACTGAGCCCCGTCCATCTGAAAATAATTCCCAAACGCTACTTATGTTTCAAATAAATGAAATAGGCTAACAGGACCTTCATGCTGAAGCAGCTGACTGAGCATATTGAGGTTAGCAGCAAAGCCAAACCATAAATACACTCTTTTGCAGAATTTACATGCAAGGTCACACATTAGCGGCATATACTGTAAACTTTGGAGCAATTTAAAAAGGTTTATTTTTGCTGAACCTGCCGAGACAAACCCAATCACACTGGACTCCCTGAAAGTGAATTGCAAATCTGTTCCGAGGTGAAAATAAGGACTGGAAAGTGCAATGGAAATGCAAAGCAGAGCCAAGCGGCAATTCCAAGAAACAGTAACCTTATATAATGGCTAGTATTAGTATGCTGCAGAAATCATAAGACAGTGTAGTTTATAGTCATCAACTACTCCCAAAAAGTAGTGAATTAGTCAATTAACACATTGCACAGTGTTAAAAAGGCCACGAGCATGCCACAGCAGCATATCTGCTGTACTGTAGATGTGTTGCTACTGCTTTATTACTGTGCCGTGGTAAAGCCAGATGAACCACACGTCTGCAACAAGGCAAAGTGTCAACTAGGTGTATTGAAAGTGGACTATTCTGTGAAACCCCCTAAAGCTCAAATTTATGGTGCGAAAACCATACGCAGAAAATAAATTACTTTCAAAGAACGCTGCAAGTGAGACACCTGACCTTTCCAAACTGTGACCTCAGACAGCCATTTCCCAGGCATAAGGTGTAATCATCGAACAGTGTTTGGTGAGCACTAAATTGAAATAAAGATGTAAAAAGCAAATACACAAGCATGGGATCCAGAGAAGATTATGAAGGCAGCATTAGGGACAGATGGCATCGACTGTCAGTAATGGACCCAGCACGGATCAACTACAGCCCAAAAACAGGCCAATGGGCCAACATCCATCTACCACCTCCTCTAATTATATTCATACATGACCCATTAACACATCTCTGAGGCCTTCAACTTGCCTGGTATTAAGCCCTTAATACCATGCCAAAAGCCTGTTTTAACATCTGCAACTACGCTGTTTGTCCCGCTGTACAGACAGGATGTCGCTCATTATCTCTGCGGCATTTTGTTGACTGAAACATTTTCATTTGTTTGAGGAAACCGCTTCTGCGCGTATACATCTCTGATTTCACGGCCAGCTTCAAATGTGATGGAAATACCACCTTATCAACCTCTTAAAGCCAAATCAGGGAACCAGAGGCTGCAGTGGAACCAGCAGTATGAGGATTCATCAACCAGTGGCCTCGGGCTGTAGTACACAGCATCAAACAACTCATCTCTGCTTTAATGTGGGTTGTAACGATACATCATGTGGGTATATGAGCTGCTGAAGACTTTGTAACTCAGTGTATACTGCAGTTTATGAACGTGACAGCCGCCAAAGCAAACTAATAACCATTTAAAATTCGGCAACTGAAGAATGGATAATCTACTTATAATTTCTGCAGGAAAAAGTAAATCAACCTAAAAGTTAGCTAGAGAATAAGAGCAGACCGTAAAGGAGTTGGGAATTCATTTTGCTTGCTCCACTACAGCAGGTGTTCCCCCTCAGATATGAATTTCTGCTTGGGAACCACAATATTGCAAAATGTCCTATGCACATAACATAATGCAAGAGGGCTGCAAGAGCAGTGTTGCAACTGGATGTTGCTTTGCATCTGGTGGGTAAAGGCCGCTTACTCTGTGCTTCTCTTCAGCTTCAGGAATGCCCCCCTACAGCTGACAACCTTTTCCTTGTCAAGCCCACTAACACACACACACACCTTTGTATCTCATATATTTATGACAGCGTTGATGTAAAAATAACAACTATACTGTCACAGAAGATGCATCGATCCGTGTACATAACCAGGACAGTATCAGCAGTTTAAGCAGACAATATTTGGATAGTACACTTTAAAGTTGATACCTCCATCAAGTAAATGCAAAAGGTAAAACCCACTTTGTAGAGTCTTAAAAACACAGAGTTGCGACAACTATCCCCGTGGACGAACTGTGGTCTCTACGTGGGTTAATACGTGCATTAACTAGTTAAAACACTGACGTTTCACAGCTTCCCCGTGGAAGTAACGCGACCTCCAAGGTCGGGACCACGCGACACCTATTGTGACGTCAGCGGTTTACCTGAGATGCCTTAAAAACGACCAACAGCATAATCAACATCTCAAAATAATTCACATTAAATGCCACACAATGTAGCGGCCGTGGAAGGCAGGTCGCTCCTTCCGTCACTGACGATACAACAACTTCTACAAGTTGCACACCGAGAGCCATTCCGTGCACGCGTCTCACGCACGTCGTCCGCGGGTCTCTGACGGTAAAATAAACCGGTTCGGTTCAGGTCCGTAAACGTCTCTTCACAGCTAGCGGCGCTAACATCTGTAACATGTAAAACATTAACACAGTTTGTTCGTTCAGAAGACAGTTTGTCTGTAAGGGCTTTGCAGGCGCGAGACGAAGTTTTCTAAAAAGGCAAAAAGTAGACTGAGTTACTCTTAGTTATATTATGACGGCACACGTTACACGTAACGTGGAAACAAGTCCACGGTAAAACTTACTTTGACGTCTTCTCCAAAAGGTGGCACACGTCAGGGCGACCGTCTTCCGTCTGGCTCGCTGGGTTAGTAAACCGTCTCCTGTGAGTAACAGGACTTGTGTGTGTCTGTGTGTGTGTGCGTGGGAAAGTGTTCACACCCCTCCCGTGCGGTTTCATTAACCCTGTGCTGCCCAGCGGAGAGAAACACGCACGTGTTTTCTAATGATAGCTAATTCGCAACTTTTACAAAACTATGTATACACACACACAATAAATAAGCATTATCTCATTCGTGGAAAGAAAGTTTAATTCTAAAGTGTAACAGTTGACACTATGTATATGTTATTTATATAGTTATTTTTGTATTATCAGATTTATAAAGTAAACTCATATTACAGATTAAGATAAAACCGTATCATAGTCAGGGTAAATTCACAAGCTACCTGGTAGATCAGGTTTATAAAGTAGTTCAAATTAGCCCCTTAACTAGCTTTAATAATAAAAGGGATCCATCCATTGACCACCGCTTATCTGGGGTCGGGTCGCGGAGGCAGCAGGTCAAGCAGGCTGACCCAGACTTCTCTCACCCGCAACATCTACCAGCTCATTCTGGGGGATAAAAGGGATGTACACATTAATGCTTTAATTTTATAATATACATTAAGAAATGGGCCATTCTGCACAATACATATTTTACCATAAGTCCTTTAAATATATGTATATACCAATTCTTTTGTATTCTTTTAATTTGATCACAAAAAAAAAACCGTTTGGGTTATGTTGACATTATACAAAGTGTTTTGTAAAAAGCCTCCAACGGCTAACGAAATGTAAATCATACCAGAAGATAAACCAGTTTTACATATATGCTGTTGCTGGGAAACCCGACAAAAAAGTTTTAAACAGCCTTTTAAATGATCCATTGCGAGTGACTCAATTAAAGTTTACTACCATGTCCTAAGAAATAAACCAGGACTCAATATTGTAAGTGTAAGGTATGGCAGAATGCATACACAGGGACAGATGGGAGCTTTTTGCCTGTAAACAACCCAAACCCCCCCCCCCCCACACACTTCCTGTCCAACACAATACCCCTTTTCACCTTTTGCCCAAGGTAAAGGGGAGCGAGCCCTGTGGAGGAGGTTAAGCAGGAATATGTAGACGGCCACAGTCAGATTCATTCATTCACAGAAGATCTTTATGCAGACCAGATGTTGATCATGTTATGACAGGTTTGACCTTCCAAGTAAAAAACAAAACAAAGCATGAAATTACACAGCAGCTCTCGAGTTCTGTCAAGACATGTTGGAACAAAGTTGTTTGCCATGTTTTGGATGCTTTTTGTTGAAGGCCCTCTACTTTCAAGGTTACTGCAGGTAACTGAAGGTATCCGGTTTGAGACGGCAGGCCATGAAATTAGTGATGTGTTCCTTTAAATTAATGTCTCATCCTTGCTGCTGATCATCAGGATACAACAAGTTAATGCGTCGCTCAGACCCATCTCAGAACATGAATGGAGTTACACGGGATGGTTTTACTGAGTGGAAAGCTTTTCTGAACCTCAAGATTTACAATGTGTAATGAAGGTATTTTGGCACGTTTGAAGCATACACTTTTTAAATGAGAAGTGCTTGTGTGCGTGTATAATATATATATATAGAAAAGCCAAGGAACAAAGAGGATTTCATAAAATAAACACCAGTGTCCTTTATTTGAAACTAAATCGTGGAAATCCATAACAATTCATTTTTGAGGTACAATATAGCACATATATACATAGAAACACAATGCTACAACTTGAAACAGTTCGATCTGGTATGCTATTCACAAAAAGTACAATATACTGAATGTTGGATCTACAGCAGAGGGAATTAATATTTACCATTCCTCTAAAACATTAAGGAGACAACTAGCCAATGTAATATTTTGACTAATTTACGTCAGAACCGGGAGGATAAAAGAGTCGTTTTCTGCCCATCTCTCCTAGAATAAACTGCTTCTCAGACCTTTGAACATTTCACAGGGCTGATGATTTGAGGCCTGTAGTATCGACGGAAATGGAATGACATTTTTTCTTCAAACTCCATAATTACTGTGCTAGTCAGGACAGAGCAGTAGGTTGGTGCACACAATGTCACTCGGGACAGCTGCATCTAATTAAACACTGGGAAAAGCATAATTACAACTTTTCAGGCGTACGGGAGGCCTCACCCATGTTTCATGTTTGCCCTATCTGAACTGAAAGCTCACCCAAGTAACAAGTACATCTGCCTTCAGCGCTGGACTCGCAACTGCAAACCCACAATCACCCAGACCTCAGGACCACTCCCTTCTAGGGCAGGACTCAATGTGGTCATTTGCAACAATATGGACCACCTTTGGGAGGAGGCCGACAGACTGTTTCTTGTTCGACTCGAAATACATTTCAAAACGAGTCCACCGTTTTCGAGCGAGTGCGTCTTTGACTGGCCTTTAAGTTCGCGGCTCTAAAACTCTAAGCTGGGATGTTGCTTACTTGAGGGCGAGCAAACCATTAGGAGGTAGAAACGTATTGAACATATCGATTGGGTGGGAACTGTGAAGTGTTGAGTTATATCTGCTTAAATGCACAAATGTTCCTTTTTAGGCTTCGTGGTCATATCTAGCAAATGCATCCATCCATTCATGCATGCATTCATTCAACGCCAGTAACATCTTCATTTATCAGCTTAGCATTCTAGTTGGTGGCCGCTTGCTACACAGTTTGAGCCATTTCTTTTGTTAGATTATATTGCATGTATGATGTAAAAAAAAAAAACTGAAGTCATGAAAATAGGTATAAAAGACCAGCCAAGAGAAAAATTACTTTCAAAGATTGCTCTAACTAATACTTAACAAGTTCCCTGTTCACGAGAACACCACATAATAGCTAATACCTTAATTTACAAATACACAAGTAGGATGCAGTGTTGATGAATGTTCTTTAAGCAGTTTTAAGGTTAAGAATAAGGGGTGTGTATAAAAACAAAAACTATAAAGAAAACTGTGCTACATCACCCAAGAGGAACCAGCGTAGGTTTGTTGGCTCTGCACACAGACATGCTCGGTTTGTGACATTACAGGTCAGCATGTTGAAGTACTTTCTGTAAGATCACTCAGACTAAAGTCCTGCCCACCAGCGCGCGCACACACACACACACACACACACACACGGGAGAGAACTACACAATTTCTCTTCTACTAGTCAGTTCACATGACCGTTTCTCAACATCAAACCATTTACTGTTAACCTCCGACATGTAAATATTCCATCTAATACAGTTCCTAATCACTTTGGTAGAATGTCAAGGAATAAAAAAAGAAAAAACACTTTGTCCCTGAAAAATGTTTAGAGTCCGCTTTTTGCTTTGGGTATTCTAAATCTGAATTTGGTTGAGTAAAAACCGACCTTTAGGCGCTGACCAAGAAAGCTGTCGGCAGTTTCAGAAAAGATTCATTGTCACTCATCCAGCATTTAGCTTATCTGACTGCACCTGAATTTACACCAAGCAGTTGATGCTTTTCCCATTCAATGTGCTCATTGAAAAGTTGTCAGAGAAGCCTGCAAGAGCACAGATATTCAAGCTTTACTTAAGCAAACATACAGTATGAGTTAACAACATCAACCAGGAAACATTAGCGCACACATTTTGGTCCTCGAGGGTGATTAGAAAGCGGTGTCAATGTGCAACTTTACTGCATTTACACAAAATACTGAATCAGGAAATCACGTGGCAGTACACAAGCAACTTCGATGCACTGTACAAATTAAATCATATAACCAGGTGACACAAGAAAGCAATGCACTACAAACTGCTAGCTCCTTTATAACAGCTCTCAGAACTGCACCAAAGGAGGGATGTGTGTCATGAGGGGCTCGCCCTCACAGACCAGTGAAAGAGTAATTCACTTTCACTAAGAGATATCTCGTTCTGGTTGCAGAGTCTGGAATGTGAGACTGTGCTCATCTGTTGATTACGGGGGGTTACAATAGGCTAGGTCCCATGGAAAGGGGCAGGGGGCATCCACTGGTAAAGTAATGCTCCAAGCCCCAATCAAATAATATTCCCAACCTTCTGACCCCTTGTTTGTGCTCCGTGCTCAGCTGTCCTGGAAGTATCAACCAGTCAGCTCAGATCTTCTTCGGCTTACGGCCCAGGTAGTAGTAGAACGCCATGGTGACCACCAGGAAGAGCACCCGGCTGAGAAGCAGGAGAATGGCAGCGTTGGGCAGGATGCCAATCTCCATTAAGGTGATAGATGTCACTGAAACCACAGAGCCACATTTAGTACTTGAAATATTTTACATTTCAGGTTTGTATTTTGTTTTTTACAAGTTTGTCTGAAAACAATAATCCCATGCCGATACATACACATACATTGACAATTACAGCAACAGATTGTTTTAAGACAAATCAAGTGGATAGCATTTAAAATTAATCCTTACAATACAACGTTAGGCTTGTTGCGTTTCCCTGGGCTGGATAGTCCCATAAAGAGGGGATTTAGGGCTGTAACTTTGAAAGAAACCAACTTGATTTGTGTAACCGACTGCTGAAGCGTTACATTAGCTTTGGCTGACCTTTGGAAGTATCTTTAGCTACACAAAAAGGAATTTGTCCCATTACTTGCATTGCATTGTTTTCATAAGGGATCTCTCTGGAACCATTATAGACAGGTGCAATGGCTATAGAGAATACAATGTACAATGTATATATGCAAGGGTTAAGACTTATGAACCTACGCTTCAATATAATGCAAGGCTGTGGGCACACACTCCAACCACAAGAGGGCAGTATCAACACATACATATTGTGTCTCAACTCTGTGAGGTCATGAATATAACAACTAGGGAGACAGAAACCAAACTGTAAAATAATGTATTGGAGGAATTAAATCACCGAGAAACTGGACAGCAAAGTAGCAGGCTTCACTGAGCAGAGTCCACTGGATGATGATCTTCTCTGCTGTGTAGAGACCATTCCACATGATAAGAGCCAGACCTGGAAAAGGATGCGAGAAAAAAAAATGTATAGGTTAAGGTGAATAGGAATGAAAAACAGAAGGAAAAAAAACAACTTGTAAACATCTAAGAGTGATCCAACTAAAATGTATGAGGACAGTTGACTTGTAGCCGTCTTGCAAGTGTAATCTGTGATGCAATGTGCACACTGTGATAATTGGCCTATTGATGATCCATTGAATGCTCTGACTCATTGATTTAGTGCTCAATCAATTCATTCTTCGCCGTTCCTCCAGTTAATTTCCCTGTATTACACACACACGGCAATGAAACCAACAGGGGTGGGCAGAGAGGTGGGAGGGCTGATGGGCCGTGTCCTCTCCCTGCCAGGTTCCATCTGTGTGGCAGATGAGACCCCATCGCTCTTCACTGCTCCTCGTCTTGGAAGACGTCACCCTCTCTTTGCTAATCCCCACTGCCCTCCCTTTGTTGGCTTTATGAGATTGAGAGCTTGTTCATTCATCTCTTCCTTCACAGTACCTTGTGTTTAAGGTTACAGCTCTCCTCAGGCAATGTAGTAATCGTCCAGAGCTATTTCTTATTTGTTCATATTTGTCTTTGATCAGATTTATCGAGATATGCATACAATGTGTTGAGCAGTATGAGGAGTCTCCTTAGTATTCTCATAATCTTGTGAAGGAGCAGGAGGGAACACATTAGAAGATGCCTCTAATCCTATAAAAGGACCCGGTGCTGACGTTCTGACATGTTATGGCCTGACTTAGCTTAAAAAGTGACAACCTGGCGAAACCTACTGAATATGTTAAGAATTTGCTCGCACCTTTCTTTATTCTGCTTACTTTCCCATCAAGTTACCTTCCCCTCTACCATCGTCACATTGTGGCTCGCCACAGAGCCATCACAAACCCGCTTTCACTAACCAAGTGACTTACTCACTGACTTTCTTCAAATCCTTGTTTCAGAAAGGGATTAAATTAATTGCAAATATTGCACATAATGCCATAATGCACTGGTATATCTAGTATTGGTTTTCTCCCATGGATAGCGTGTTGCAGAAGAACAAAAACAAAACAAAACAAAAAAAAAAAACTAGAAAATTCGCCAAGACATTTTTTCAGTGTATCGCGCCTTCGCGAATCGCCACCTTAACGCGGTGAAGGAGTTTGAGTGGCTCAATGATCCTGGGAGCTATGTTGTCCGGGGCATCTGCCCCTGGTAGGGTCTCCCAAGGCAAACAGGTCTCGGGGGAGAGCCCAGACTAAGAGCGGTTCAAAAACCCTGATGATAAGCAGCCCTAGGACTGAAGTTACCTCGCCCGGACCAGGGACCCGGGAGGCGAGCTCGTCGGCGAGCGTCTGGTGGCCGGGCTTTCGCCCATGGGGCCCGGTCGGGCTCAGCCCGAAGAAACACCATGGTGCAGCCACCCTGTGGACCCACCACCCGCAGGGACAGACATCGGGGTCGGGTGCTATGTAGACCGGGCGGCGGGCCGGGCAGGGGGCCTGGGCGAGCCGATCGGCGGCGACATGGACTAGCTCTAGGGACGTGGAACGTCACCTCGCTAGCGGGGAAGGAGCCGGAGCTGGTGAGGGAGGTGGAGCGATACCAGCTAGATATAGTTGGGCTCACCTCCACGCACAGCGCTGGCTCTGGAACCAAACTCCTGGAGAAGGGTTGGACTTTGTTCTTTTCTGGAGTCGCCCAGGGTGAGAGGCGCCGGGCGGGAGTGGGGATACTCACGAGTCCCCGGCTGAGCGCCGCCGTGTTGGAGTTTTCCCCGGAGAACGAGAGGGTCGCCTCCCTGCGCCTACAAGTTGCGGGGAGTAAGGCTCTGACTGTTGTTTGTGCTTATGCACCAAACAGCATTTCGGAGTATCCGGCCTTCTTGGAGTTGGCGGGAGGGGTCCTGGAAAGGGCGCCGCCGGCCGACTCCATAGTTCTCCTGGGAGACTTCAACGCTCACGTGGGCGACGACAGAGAAACCTGGCGGGGAGTGATTGGGAGGAACGGCTTGCCTGATCTGAACCCGAGTGGTGTTTCGTTGTTGGACTTCTGTGCTAGCCACAGTTTGTCCATAACAAACACCATGTTTGAACATAAGGTGGCTCATAAGTGTACATGGTACCAGAACACCTTAGGCCGGAGATCAATGATCGACTTCGTAATCGTATCATCTGATCTGCGGCCGTATGTTTTGGACACTCGGGTGAAGAGAGGAGCAGAGCTGTCAACTGATCACCACCTGGTGGTGAGTTGGATCAGATGGCGGGGGAGTCGGCCAGAAAGACCTGGCAAGCCCAAACGTGTAGTGAGGGTGAACTGGGAACGTCTGGCGGAGGATCCTGTCCGGGAGGTCTTCAACTCCCACCTCCGGAAGGACTTCTCACACATCCCGAGGGAGGTTGGGGACATGGAATCCGAGTGGATCATGTTCAAAGCCTCTATTGTGGACGCGGCCGCTAGGAGCTGTGGTCGGAAGGTCATCGGTGCCTGTCGTGACGGCAACCCGAGAACCCGGTGGTGGACACCGGGGGTGAGGGAAGCCGTCAAGCTGAAGAAGGAGGCCTTTCGGGCTTGGTTGGCCCAGGGGTCTCCTGAAGCAGCTGACAGGTACAGGCAGGCCAGAAGGACTGCAGCTGCGGTGGTCACGGATGCTAAAACTCGGGCATGGGAGGAGTTCGGGGAGGCCATGGAGAAGGACTTTCGGTTGGCCTCAAGGAGGTTCTGGCAAACCATCCGACGACTCAGGAAGGAAAAGCAGGGCCTTCCCCAGGCTGTTATCAGCGGGGGAGGGGGGCTGCTGACCCAGACAGAGGATATCGTCGGGCGGTGGAAGGAGCACTTTGAGGAACTCCTAAACCCGGTCAACATGTCCCCTGAACAGGGGGCAGCGCTTGAAGACTTGGGGTTGGATGAACCCATATCCCTGGCAGAGGCCACTAAGGTAGTCAAAAAGCTCCTTGGTGGCAAGGCGCCGGGGGTGGATGAAATCCGCCCTGAGATGCTGAAGGCGCTGGACTTTGTTGGGCTGTCTTGGCTGACACGCCTCTTCAATGTCGCATGGGGGTCGGGCACAGTGCCCATGGACTGGCAGACCGGGGTGGTGGTTCCCATCTTCAAGAAGGGGGACCGGAGAGTGTGCTCGAATTATCGGGGTATCGCACTACTCAGCCTCCCGGGAAAAGCTTATGCCAGGGTGCTGGAACGGAGGCTCCGACCGTTTGTCGAACCTCGGATTCAAGAAGAACAGTGCGGGTTTCGTCCTGGTCGTGGAACAGTGGACCAGCTCTTTACCCTTGCAAGGATACTGGAGGGGTCCTGGGAGTTTGCCCAACCAGTCTACATGTGCTTTGTGGACTTGGAGAAGGCTTTCGACCGGGTCCCTCGGGGCTTTTTGTGGGGGGTGCTGCGGGAGTATGGTGTGCCGGACCCGTTGCAACGGGCCATCCGGTCTCTGTACGCCTGCAGTAGGAGCTGTGTTCGTATCCTCGGCAGTAAGTCAGATACGTTCCCGGTGGGTGTTGGCCTCCGCCAGGGCTGCCCTTTATCACCGGTCCTGTTCGTGACTTTCATGGACAGGATATCTAGGCGCAGCCGTGGGGCGGAGAATGTCAGGTTCGGGGATCTCAGGATAGCCTCTCTGCTGTTTGCAGATGATGTGGTCCAGTTTGCCTCCTCGGACCATGACCTCCAGCATTCACTGGGGCGTTTTGCAGCCGAGTGTGAAGCGGCGGGGATGAGAGTCAGCACCACGAAATCTGAGGCCATGGTGCTCTGCCGGAAACCGGTGGATTGCTCCCTCCGGGTGGGGACAGAGTGCCTACCACAAGCGAAGGAGTTCAAGTATCTCGGGGTCTTGTTCACGAGTGAGGGTAAAATGGAGCGGGAGATCGACAGGCGTATCGGTGCGGCTGCAGCAGTAAAGCAGGCGTTGCACCGGGCCGTCTTGGTGAAGAAGGAGCTGAGCCGAAAGGCAAAGCTCTCAATTTACTGGTCGGTCTACGTCCCAACCCTCACCTATGGTCACGAGCTTTGGATCGTGTCCGAAAGAACGAGGTCGCGGATACAAGCGGCCGAAATGAGTTTCCTCCGTAGAGTGGCCGGGCTCAGCCTTAGAGATAGGGTAAGGAGCTCGGACATCAGGAGGGAGCTTGAAGTCGAGCCGCTACTCCTTCGTGTCGAAAGGAGTCAGCTGAGGTGGTTCGGGCATCTAATTAGGATGCCTCCAGGACGCCTCCCTTTAGAGGTTTTCCAGGCACGTCCAACTGGTAGGAGGCCCCGGGGAAGACCCAGGACACGCTGGAGGGATTATATCTCCCAGCTGGCCTGGGAACGCCTCGGGATCCCCCAGAATGAGCTGGTAGATGTTGCGGGTGAGAGAGAAGTCTGGGTCAGCCTGCTTGACCTGCTGCCTCCGCGACCCGACCCCGGATAAGCGGTGGAAAATGGATGGATGGATTTTGTCAGTGTGGTTGCAGGAAGAGGTTGCAATATGCCAATATTACCAGTAAGTCCCAACATTTTCCCTAACCTGATTTAATGAAAACTGTGCTAGCTATCAAAATGCCCATTTGGCTCAATACAGTCCTGAGTTTTTGTTCACCTTTTAGACTTAAAAAAAATAAAATAATCACGTTAAAGTATGCCGAGTCAGTCTGGGGCAAAGTTGAACGTCTCTTTTCATGGCGAACTCCTGTGTGTGGACATTTTCTGCACGTTTTGATTAATTTTGGGATATTTGATAGGCCGCAGGATTATAGTCATTGTGCTGTTGCACAACACTTTCAGCCTTGTTGCACCACAGCCACACTGAACTACCACTGCATTTAAATCTGATGAGGCCACTGGAGGCTTTGCTGTGAGCAGTCTGAAGAATTGGTCTCTGTACTCCTGTCAAGTCCTCATAGTTAACCAACTGAATCAAAATATACAGCCTCTGTAGCCCACAGGGATGCTATTGCAGCAAGAAGAGAGCTTTTTGTTCTTTGTGCATTGCATTATCACAAAAGATCATATGCAGTTGCGCAGTGTACATTTTTGTGAGCGGTATAAATAAATCTTACGATGATGTCAGCATCATTGCAGCACAATGAATGAACTCCCACGCGCGTAGCTGCAGTATATTGACTGCACTGCAGTTATGCGTGAGGAAACATGAATAGGAATGAAGACTTACTAAGCAGTGCTCCTCCATAAAGGCGAACAGAGATGCTAGTCGTGGAGAGCTCCTCCTCAAAAACAACCTCATATAGCTGGTTGGGGAACACTAGGGCCTGTGTAGGAAAGTACAAGCACAATACAACTCTGTCATATCCACAGCATTCTGTCCTTCCCAAAAGCCCCCAAAATGCAGCAGCATTGACAAAGTCTCCCTGTCTGTGAGTTAGTCACTGAATGACCTCAACACTGAGGACATTGAGCATTTAGGTGCTGTAGCCGACAAAGATTGAGCTGTTTCTCCAGATGTCTCAATGATAAGTTGGGAAAGAACCACTGCTGGGTCTCCAAGACGTCTCCTACGAGAGCCTTTTCCTCCTTCAATAATTGTACAGAAGTGTCTTGATAGAGCTAGGGGGGCATTATGTCTAAAGTCTATCATGGTATATGTAATTTTACAACGTTAACAGTATATAATACATTACAGTAATTGATCCGTAAATTCTATTGAGAAATAGTTGTAAAACATACTGTACTTTAGCTTTGGGTAATAATCAAATGTGATAAACAGACTGATTTTCCGACAGGATTTGCGCATCCTTTATTTCAAAATTCCACATCATATCACTAAATAAACTGGTTACATGATTACAGACATGTTCACTAGAGTTCTTTCTATTCCTCGGTTGGTTGGGATGCCTCCCGCTCTGTATTTACAACTTCACTGTACTCCAAGTCTGCCCAAATTCACATCTATCCCAACCCTAGATAGAGACCATCTAAAGATTTGACACTTACCATCAAGGCCATAGATGTAAACCCCACTGCAGAGATGAGTAGCCACACCCTAAAGGAGAGAGACATTACATGACTACTATTACTGTATTCTCCATGGAAGCAACTCTGATTGTGCATTTGTTTTTACAAGATGTTGAACATTACTGGAAGTGACACAGGTGACCTGACAGCCTGCTGTGTTAACTGTGAGCCGGTCTGAGCGGTTGAATTCTCACCTCAGGCCGAGAGGCTCTCGCACTGCAAACTTCATCTCATTTCCGAGCATCTGACTGATCTGTAAGCGAACGAGGCAAAACAAGAGAACGAGGAAATGAGTCACGAGAAGGGAAATATAAAAACACAATCATGCCATCTTAACAGATACATAGTGACAGCAGCACCACACAACCAAGAATAAAGCGCTCTGCATTCAGGTGCAACTTATGTTGCCAACACATCTGTAGCAAGCCACTGGAAAGAAGCACATTAAACAAAAGGTGGAGAGAAAGGAAGAGGCTGAGTGCCAAAAAAAACCTATTAGTATGTTAATTAGACTGTAGATTTCTTCCCTTCCTTAACTACCCCATTAAGATTAAGAGGCGTGTGTGGTTCATTGTAGTATTCCATGAAGGGCACGAGGCCTTCAAACAAAATACTGCGAGGAAGCAAGAAGTCAACAATTGTTACTGCAAAACACCATGAACAGGATGCAGAGGAATTGTAATGAAGAGTAAACTCATATTCATGGACATACTTCATTGCCTTCATCCAATAAATTTGAGTATTAAACATTCATAATGAAACAAAGAATGAATATCCTGTAAACATTTCAAGTTGACTGCCAGAATATTTACTCAAACGAGATTTTAAGGACCCCAGTTTCTAAAGCATTTGAAAACGAATTGGCACAGCCTCGTAAACTCCTCAGTCATGTTAATAGGGCTCTTAACAGTGAAGCATTTGTGCAACTCGCTCCCTGCACGGACGCTCAAGGATTGTCAAAGATTAAAAAGGTGCACGGCCAAGCGCTGGCCCAACTAGCGGAGCCCTTGCACCAACATGCAGGCTGTTGTTTTCTCCAGCGTCACTGGAGCAGGTTAAACACAGCCCAAGTCTTCACAGCAAGATGCTGTGAATTCTGGATAAATAACGAACGACCAAGTCTATGCCAGAAGCAAAACCTTATTTTCTATAATTAACATAATCCGTGCAACACAAGTACCACGCAATACTAAATTAAACATCCTAAAAAGTGTGAATCATTTACTGCAAGAATATTTTTGACATTCTAAAAGAAATAATTTACTCCTGTTGAATAGAAAACAATTCATATTTTGGATAACTGCCATTTAGAATAAATCCTGTCATGCAGCAATATTTGAGGAGACACCTGAGTGTTCCCTGTTGCTGCGTGAGCTCCGCGCCATAAAAAGGGACTAATAAATGAATGTGAAAAAAAAAATAAAAATAATGAAGCATCCAGGCATAACCTGTGGCTCAATTTACATTTAGTCTGATATTACCAGCATTGTGATAGTCATTTACAAATGAGTTGTAATGATTTTCATTTCAGTCTATAAAAAAGAAAAAGAATGCACGATAAAGTAATTGTCACAAAACGAAAAACATTTGCTGGTTCCAGCCTGTAGAATTGTAGATTTTCTGCTTGCTTGCTTTTGTGTGTTTTGTCAACTTCAGTTAGACTGAACAAGCAATTTGTAAACACCGCTCGAGGCTCCGGGAAAATATGGCCAGTTTCACAATTTTCGGATCTTGTGAAGTAATAGATTCAATTTTGCTCTTTACGCAAGTGAGCAAGAGAGACAGTGAAAAATCAGCCTGTTACAGCTAACATAACTGCAAATGATCAACAATTAAAGAGACAATTGAGGTTTATACGTCAGTAAATTTATGGAAAAACAAAGAGGTAGTTTGGAGAGCAGGAGCACTGACACTTTTTGCATGCAGAAATGTTGACAAATTCAGATTGTTTTTTCTTAAAATATACAAGGACCTGGAGGTAAACACACTGTCCCAGATAAACCACAGAAGGCAATAACAGACAGTAACCCACAGAGAAATTACAATTGTTGGTTGAGTGAAGATGTATTCCTTCATCTGAAGCCTTCAGCTCTCATCACCGCCATATCAATGAGTTCCCTTCATCATTAAACATCTCCTTCCTCAAAACCTGCTCTTGTGTTGCAGTGAGCCACTGAACCTCCAAAAACCACTGAGTGAAGATCAGTTATGAGTTCAAGAGCATTTAAGGTCTAAAATATGATAGATATCAATGACAAAACTAAAATGTTATCTTTTGCACATTTGTTATCCACATTACATATTCCAATCACAAAGTAAATGATACCAATGGCCTCTTAGGTGTGTTTGTATTTCTAGCATTTTATGATGTCAAAAATAGAAGTGAGGAAGATATGAAAAGGTTCATTGTGCCGAACATGGAATCCCTCTTCCTTATTTTTCTGAAAAATGGTCTCTCATGGCTGCTGCGCTGATATCAGAGCCCTTAAGAAACGACACTACGGAAGTTAAACTTAACAAAAAAAAGACCTAAAGAGTTATAGACTACACACATTGCCTATCCTCTTGCATTGCAACTGAGGTGCCTGTTCATGACCCAGCTGTGATCACGTGACCAGGTGAATCAGCTTTCCTGTGCCACGGTTTCAGGGGCTGTTTTTGACGGGAACACATAAATATTCATGACTGGCATGAGAAATACTCAAAAGGAAATGAGCATCAACTGATGGAAAAGAGTTGGGGTAGAATAGAGCGGAAGGGAGTTGGAGAGAGGGAGAAACAGGAAAAGGAAGAAATGCACAATGCAGTTTGTGATTAAGCGTCTCTCGCCACAGCTGCTATGGTCTGGCCTCGTCAGTCACTCGGGCAGCTACAATCAGGAACATATCAGCTAGAGAGCATGAAAGATATTCAGGAGTAGTAGAAGAAGAATTGCACATACACCGAACTAAACATGTCCGTTTGTGCAGTCACATTAGATAATGACCAATTTATATGCCTCAGTGGTAACCCTTTTGGGATAGAATAAAATAAATACACAAAACATTGTGGTTTGTCTCATCTATGAAGGCCTGGGCTCACGCTCCGTTGTTGATTCATGGCTCTAGCGCTCAGATAGTGGACCAGTGGGTTAACGGGGCAGAACAGGCAATATTGCTTGGCACAGTTGCACTCACTTCACTCACTGAAGTATAAGTAATAGGAACAGTGCCCTTATCTCCATGCTGTAAAAGACAGGAAGAGACCGTCCTTGGACGAAAGGAGCACTTCCCTCCTTTGTTTACCGGGACCACAGTGATAAAGCCAAGCGTTTCCCTTCCAAACCAACTCGTGCTTTACAGTTACAGTACATGTTGGATCCCATGGGTCTCTGGCCACAAACACTTGTGGAGAGGATAAATAGAACAACTCAATGCAGCACATTGTAAAAGCAACAATGAGGTTTCTAAATTAGGGTCAATGCCAGAGTTAAATAAGGACACCTACTAGTGCTGGATCACATGCATTCATTACAGCCTGCATCTAACCTAGATAATCCTTCTCAAATAAAATAAGTTTTATTGGCATGGATGTTGTTCATCAGTACGATTTGTGAAAGGGATCCGAGTGGCAGATGTCTGGGTTAGGATCCTTGCTAAAACATTGAGAGAGAAAACAAACACACAGAAAGACTGAGAAGGGGGGGTTGGGGGGGGCGACATCTCATCACAAGTTATGAGCCACCACCGTATGCCTGCTCCCTACTGTTCGGTTCCTTCTCTCACTTGCCTGATTAATATTTCAGTGAGGAACAGTCAGCTCTGGCTGTGCTCAATCAAACGCAATCTGATATAAAAAAAATTAAAAAAAAGAATCATTGGAATCTTGATTATTAGAGTCGTCTGAAACGAAACCAGACATTACTGTCAGTCTGCAACTGTGCAGTGTTTGTCTCCTGGCGTGATCCTTCCTTATTGCTGCTGCGTTGTGGTTTACACATCATTGTGCACCGTCCATACGAGTGTGCAAATACATGAGACAGGAATATAATACATGATATGCAAAAGGGGGGAATCTCTCAGGGGAGCCAGTCACATCTCAGTGGAGCTGCGGGAGCTCATGAGTACGTGATAAAGATTCATTGACGCATAAGCAGCAAATGCACAAGGGAGTGACGAGACAGTTAGCAGCACATGGTGGCTTTAAAAAAAGGAATCCATAGCTCTGCTTAGGGTTGATGAAAGCATCTGGGGTTGAGTCATTTGTTTGTGCACTGCTGCAACATTATGCATTTGACTGATGGTTTGACACGTGCTACTTTATGACCGAGTTCATTGTCACGCTAATGCACTGGCTATTTTCCAGCGTCGAAAATCACCGCCCCTATTGAATAAAACAAAAATGACATGAGTATAAAACCATGTGACTTGATCTAACCTTTGAGCGGTGCACTTCGCCATCATCATCCTCGCCACCGACTCCCAGAATCTTCCGGCTCTTCAGGCGGCTTATCAGGTCTGTCTGGCTGTGCTTCTTCATCAGAGGAGGGTGAGGCTTAGATGACATGGTGCACACACACCTGAGAAGTGGAAAGAGAGGTACAGAGTTGTTCAGGAGGAAAGCATGGTAGTATTGTTGGATGATGTGAATGAATAGATGAGAATATGAAAAAAATTCAATTATACATTTTTATATAAAAAAGAAAGATCTGTGACACTTTTCCTCCATTATTATCTCTCTACAGCAGAGGCAGGAAGAGGCATCTACCAATATACCAATAATCCCCTTGAAGATTTGATTTATGCAACACAATTACACAACATGAGTCAAGCAAATACAGGCAACCTCTAAAGCCTTCTTAAGTCAGGCTGGAGGCAGGAGCCAGACATCCTCGATCCAGCAGGATGTAAGTGCCCACTCAAAGAGCCAATGGATCCATACACGCGGGTAAAGGGAGCTGGAGCTTTAGGCCCCAGTGCCCCCGTTTCCATATTGGCCTGTGTTGTCGCACAGCTAAATGCACCAACCTTTGCGAGGTACATTACTAAGTTTCATTTGAAATGAATACTCCATGGCCTTTTTTCCAAGAATCTAATTTATTTAATTTGGCAGTTGTGTGCTTTAAGCCCTCAGCATGACTTATTTTTATCCCCACATGCTGCTATGATTAAAGCAGACTAAAGCTACACTGCTGCACAGCCAGCCAGCTTTGTTAGTTTTTAAAGTAATATATAATGTATTTCACAAACTGTAAGCTGTGACTCCTGCATTCTCCTGAATCCGTTTTAGTAGAAATGGTATCAACGCGAGACATTTGGGCTTTTTATTGAATACAGCCAATTATCACCAATTCAAATGTCTGATCTATACATTCAGACAACCCCGTCTTCAATGCACAGAACTGTAAATGACGACTATTAACACGCCATTTATTTTTCTGCCGTTGTTGGCTTCCAACAGTGACAGCCGGCTGCGCTGCTGTGGTCCTATTGATCTGCGTTAATGAATAGTGCCTGTGGAGTCAATGGGGACAAGCAATACTCAAATCAAGATAGAAACAACAAAATAGTGTAACCGCCATGGTTCAACATGAGGCAGAAAGGCATGCGCACACACACACATTGGGAACGGCTTTTCTAAAAATGCATGGCCACTCTAAAGGGCAATTCTCTAAAGTACAAAAAATATATATATTTGAACTTGTCTTTCAAGGAAGTGGGCACCACTGAACAGAGAGCATCGTCCCCATAAAAGGAAAAAATACACACAGCAGCACTAACAGGAATACACAAAGTGCTCAGTTTTCCACCAACTAAAAAGTGTGTCAGTTAGAAGTACAAAGTAGCCATTACGTAATTAAACAAAAAACGGTTTGCTTTCAGAGGCCAAGTTGGACAGCGACAGAAGACGAGAATCACGAACACCTAACATGCTAAAAACCTATATGAGTCTGAAGCAATAGTTTCTTCAGCCCTACCGTCTACCTTCATAGCATTCCTCATTTTGTGCATATAAAAGCCACCACTCCCAGAGAAGTAAATCCGTTAATCATCCTCACTGCTTTTGTCACCACTTAATAGGGCTTAGTTGACACAAATGATATTACTGTAAAAAGTAAAACCGCAATGGCATTTTGCCCCCCCGAATTCTGATCTTCATTTAGCATCAAAATCTGTGATGAGCCATAAATAAGACACAGCACACTGCATGCAAGATCACACATTTCTCCACACATAAAAATCACATAGCATATCTCTCCATTTGAATCTCCTTTGAGCGCTTTGACTTGCCAGATAATGCGGATGCAGTTGCCTAGCAACTGATGGACCAATCATTTCTTAATTATTGAAAACACCTTCACAATTGAAGCCACCTTTGATGATGAGATGTCTGCTGAGAGCCACCAGTGAGTCGGCTGACATTCGCCTTGCAGCTGTAAGTGCCATTTTAGGATAAACGAAGAGTCTCTGATCTGTGTTCATTCAACTGGAGATAGGACGTGCTTTCCCAATGAGTGGCTTCTTGTTAGTATAAAAGAGTGACTAGCTCATACGGTGTGTAATCTCTCACTTTAAGAATGGCCACGTACATAGATACGTACAGATTCTCAAAGGACTAGGAGCAGTCTCGCCTGAAAAGGTGTTTCCCCCCCACTGAGAGCTCAGTAATGTTGCTATACATTAGAGAGCATCGCTTTCTGTTCATCCGTGTGGTATCTCCTCATTTGTTATGTGGGTGGGTGTCTACAAAGTCTGCGTTCCAGTGCCGCAGTGGAACCATTTAATGAAGATGAATTCAATTAAAATTAGTGTTACGTATGCAACAGTTTGTCATTACTGATGAGACGAGACAAACGGCAGGAGAAATCATAATTTAAGAAGCAATATGAAAAGTATATAGCATTTAAAACTTTGCCAGACTCCAAAATACAGCCAGAAGACTTCTAAGCATCAGTGCCATGTTATAGTAAAGATAGTTTTCTAGTAGACATGAGTCTGGAGTAATTGTTCAATGAAGATTTGCTATATTAGTTGAAACAATTACAGATAGAACAAACTAAAAACAGACTAAAAATGAACACACAATGCAACGAAATATGAGGATGGTAAGATGACAATAACATAAAAAGCTATAGCCGCAGTCATCAAAAGCGTTGCATGTGTGATAATGACATTCTTACAATGCCCTCAAGGCAGCCTCAAGAGGAAGGTGCAGTGACGCCTGATATTGATGCAGTCTGAAGAGATGGGGGTTATTTGTCTTCATGTGATTGTGTTAGTCTTTGCAGAATATCAATGCATTTACATCCCAGCTGTAGACAAAGAGGGAAAATAGTTGTATAACAGAAGAAAATATAAACTAATGAATTAGTGTGTGGGGAACAGGTTAGTCCACCTGGATGGAAGAAGGAATCCTCGCCTGAGAGCACAAGCAATAAAATGAGTAACAAACATTATGGTTGACACTTTGTCAGGTTTCTGTGACAGAACAAGTGCTGTGGAACTTAAAAGCTGCTAAACATAGTTGGAAGGTATTGTGGGAAAGGTGCAAACTCACCAAGAAAGATTACTCACTGGTAAGAAAGATTTTGTAAAAAAATGGTTGTATCACATCAACAAAGCAGTGTGTGGGTGTGGAGGAGCAACCGTGAACAAATGTGTTACTCAAAATAAGAAAGCAGACGCTACAGCTGACTCAAGTCCTTTTTTATAATCAACACGGGACATATTTGCACGGTAGTCTCTAAAATTCCCTCACCCGTCTTTTTGGAATATTTAGCAGTGGACACACTAAACAGCACTATCAGAATGTAGAAACGAGTGCGAGCAGTTCACGCTCAATGAAAAGCCCGTCCCTCGAGCCCACGCTTAATACTGACTTTGGTAAACGTATTGCCTCCCACGGTTAGTGTTAATGGTATGGATCTCTCATTGCCCTGAGGAATACTGGCGCTTCAGCAGAGTATAACGTTAAGCTGAGGACAGGAAGTGCCAGTGTTCTGGGATCTGATGGAAAAAGATCATGCATCATTAACAGTTATGGATTCCAGATGTCAAAAGTGCCTTGTGTTGCCTTACTACTGAAACTGACCAAGGCTCCCACACAGCTGCTGAAGGACTACTTTTTAACAGCATTTTGCCATTCAATTTGACACAATAGTCCATGGCGCACAGAGGATGAATCTTTGACATTTTTCCCCACTTTCTCCTCACCACCCTCACTTATCCAGTGAAATCTCAGTACATCGACAAGGAATGTCAGATTCTGGAGCAGACCCTGGTTTCCCAGATGTTGCACAATGCTGGCTTTGATGACGATCTGACTTTTCATTTAGAATCACCGCGAAATTGACATTCGAGGTCAACATGCCTAGTCCTTATCATTGCCAATGTATAACTACTATGCAGTGACTAAAAGTCATGTGTACTTTAACTTGTTTGTTTATTGCGTTTGTAACGGGAGAACCATGTGACTGATTTGTAGTAGCACTGAAAATGGCTCTTACTGATAGCACTTTGTAGTTGAACCTTTGATGAAATTGTACCTTCTTGATTCTTGTTGTTCTGATTCTTGTTTGTAACCGTAGAATGCACTTATTGTAAGTCGCTTTGGATAAAAGCGTCAGCTAAATGACATGTAATGTAATGTGACAATTTGTTGTCGTCTTACAAAATTGGCACATCTGTGATTATGTGGGACAACATCCAATCACTGGGGAAGACTCGGGCACGTTATCCGTGACGCAGGGCATCATGACTGTCTCATGCCGAGGGAAAGTGAGTTAGGTACCGCAGGACTTCCCTTTGAAGTGTTCAGCATTTCCACAACAACCTTGGATACCTACAGTACTCTGACAAATGGATTCACTCCCATTGCCTCCAGGACATGCTTACATGATCGGTTTTTGGACAGATATCTGCCCTGTGCAGCACCATTAGCAAGTGTGATCAGAACCGATGAGTCAACAGCGTGAGAAATTGGCTTCTTTTATGTTGGTATCGTGTTGAGTATTCATGGTTTGTTCCAAACTATGAGCGACTGACTGTGGGGCGACTGTGGCTCAGTGGTTAGCAAGTCAGTCTTTCAATCAGAGGGTCGGTGGTTCAAACCCCAGCTCAGCCAGTCCATGTCGTTGCGTCCTTGAGCAAGACACTTAAACCTAATTGCTCACCGTTGCTGTGTCTACGGTCTACTGTATATCATGTAAGTCGCTTTGGATAAAAGCGTCAGCTAAATGAAATGTAATAATAATAATGAGCCTGCACTTGCATAAAAAGCTTCACTTTAATATTTTCAACTATTTCTAAGCGGGAGAATAGGAGTGCAACAGTACAAAAAGAGTAACGACTGGGTTCATACCCCGGTTATGATATGAAACAGAAATTAAATAAAAAGGAGTGGTTCAATTAGTTCCGCCTTGGCTACATTCAGAGGTGCAGATAGCGCATAATTAAATGTTTGGGTGCTCTGGACATCAGGGTGATGCCGTCAAACGTGCATTAGCATGTCGGATGTGTTTCCTTTCCTGCAGCAGAGGAGCAACACCAACACAACTTTCTCTCCATTGCTTTTGTAGCTGACCAGAACCCTGCAGGCAGATCTTCAAGCTCCGGCGGCTCAGTTGCACCCCGCCAAAGTGTGATCGACTCTCACTGCAAGTCACTTGTTGCACTAACCTCAGCATATGTTAACGTTGGCATACGGCTAAGTGTGCGGGCCGAACTCACACTTGTGAACTTTGGTTCCAAGTTCAAATCATTGCATCAATCAGTAGACTGACACTACACAAGCGCTAATGGAAGGCTTTTATTGTGTGCTGGTGTGAATAAACAGTCAATTTAGATTGCGACCTCATTACAACAGAGTCATTACAGCTCAAAACAAACACCGCTACGTGGAGTAGATTAAAACACTGCAAGGCAAAGACAAGGTGTTGACATCTAGGCTGCCAACCCTGCCAACCCTCGTGCTGGTGTATAATAGTGTGTATGAGTAGATTGTATTAGATAGCATTTAATTGAACAATGTACTTTACAACTCCTTTACCTGCCAGAGTGGATAAGATAACAGGATTTACAAGTCTGGAAATGCAACCTCAAACATGATCAAGCAACACCCAACTAACAATCAGAACGAAAATGAACACAGCAAGCATTACAATGTATTGTCACCAATTATACTGTAATGAACATTAGATTGTGCGGGTGTTCACAAATATTGCGGCAACCTCCTGTGTCTGAGATTTGAATTGTAAGATCAGAAACACAGAAAATTATACAGGGTAACAAAAAAAAAAAAAAAAAACTGCCACATCTTGATTGTGCCTTCTCTCGCCGTGTGGCCTGCACGTTCACACATTTAGTTGACAGACATCTGCATCGAGTCCTGCAATCTGCACAAGTGCAAGTGGAGAGATTGAGCCTGTATAAGTACCCAGCCATCCAGGGGTGTTAAAACCCATATTATTTTCTTCAAGTCACCTGAAGTAATGGTTTCCCTGCAGAACAGATGCTGGCTCTGATGCGATGGAAATTACAAATGAGGTTCCGTTATGGCGAAAGGGCAGAGAAAACAAAGCAGTGCTCATGACAGCTGGTGATAAACAAAAGGACCATGGAGAAGGCAGTGAATTCCTATGTTGAGTCAGAACAGGCCACCAATGCATGCCCTGGAAACTACAACTCAGAAGATCTGTACGCAGTAAGAGGAGAGAGCGGCTCCTCAGTCAGCTACCATCAATGGATTATTGTGCCAAATCCACCAGAGTAATGCTCTTTAAATCATCTGAGACAGTTACTGTGGAATGAACTCGGCCAAATGAATCTCTGGGATTTGGCGTTTCCCTGCCTAATATTTGGTTATTACATCTCACTGCAGCAAGGAAAATTACCCACTTGTTGAATGATTTACTTCAACGTGATTATGTAAGAGTTATCCTAGTGTGTTTAAAGATTTTTGGGAGTCACAATTGCATACAAACCCAAGTATCCCATTAGTCACTGTACTAAGATGTAAATACTACATCTGCTAGGCTAAGATTCAACAATGCAAAACTGTTCCTAAATACACAAATCAGAATTAGAGCTACAGTCCTTATAAAGTGAGATATGGCCCAAGAATGTGCATTTCTGAACAATTTAAGCATTGTCCTATGAACTCATCTGGAGGGACTGTGGATAATGACAGAGTTCAATTACAGCACTACAACAACTCCTTCATGAATCAGTAACAAGAAATTACAGGACGCCAATACATTATATTTGCAGTAGTCAATAATCACACATGTGTTTTCAAAAAGACATGTTATCGAAGCTCAATTCAAGTCAAGAGCCCATACTTATGTGAATATGGACATGTCCAAATAGAATACAACCTCCACCTATTAAAATGCAATTTCCAGAAAATAATATTTGTCATACATTTGTGCCAATACCACAATAACAAACCACAGCAAGGCACTGGAGTTAGACAGCTTCGTACTCGTACATCGTCTTGAGTGGTGTGCAACTGACTGGTGGCTTATTTATACCATCCGTTCCATTGGTCTCATGTGGGGCATGGCGTTGAGGGTGCAGGGGGCTCTAGTAGTAAGACACCGCTGAGACCTGCCAGCGATCGTTTGGTTTTCCATCTATGGAGCCATCTCGACGCGGCAGGCGCACTGAAGCCAACGCAGAAGCAGCAAAGCGGTGTGCGGTAAAGCAGCGCTGACACTTGGTGCACACGCGCAGCTGGGAGGCGACCGAGCGCCTCGAAGAAGCAAAACCATCAGAGCTCAGCGGGGATCCATCACACATGAAGAAAGGACGAGAATGCGGTCTCGTCTGCACACGTACAGACCAACAAAAGGTGACTCTTCAAAAGCACCGTCTGTGCACTGTAAGGCAACAGCCAAACAGTAATCATGACTACATATACAATATTATGGCTATGCGGTAACTAACAATTTAGGTTGCTGTGGAGACTTCTGCAGCTGCATATTATTGCAGTCAATGTCTGCAGAGGCATTGTTGTTACAGATCAAATAAATATTTCAAGTTGTACCAAAGCTGGGATAATTCATGAATGTCATGCTTATTCTGAGGCTGGAGTGAGTGGCATTGCTTTTTTAAAAGAGATGATATACAATTGGATGGACAAAATAAAAGATACACCCATAAGTATAATGCACATAAATTCAACAGTGTCAAACTGCAGGTGGCTGGTAACACCAGATGTCAAACACTTGTTGTGCCAGGTCATTTTTAGCCAAGACTAGTTCAATGATCATTGAGGGAGGATTTAATGAAGCAGAATAAATGGTTATTGTGCATCCAATTATTTGCCCCATCAAGACTGCTGGCATATTACAGGATTTTTTTAGCACTATTCAAAAAAGCAAGCAGGGACCCTTCACCACACCACAGGTTGTTCTAATGCACTTGGCAGAAGGCAACTTATATTTCCCTAAAGAAATCATTGAGTACTGCAACAATAGGATGAGAGCATTTGCTTGTGGGGAACAATAAGCATGATTACTTGCTTAGAATGCGTAAAACACAAAGTGGAGCCTTTTAAAGTGCAGAGAAATACATTTTGTTTTGGTTAACGACATAATTATTATCATGGTTATGTGGTCGTTTTGAATCTACAATCCGAGTAGCTGCTTAATTTGCAAAGGGTATAATGATCAGTAATGACGACATGTTGAAGTCACCGCAGTGTTTCACTTTTAGGTACATCCCTAAATAGTGTTTGCCTTTTCAGCAATTAACTAACTTTAAGGACATCAATTAAACAATTTCTTATAACTATAATAAAATACATTTTTCTATAATGTTCATTACACATCTTTCAGAAATGGCTGAAAATTTCAACTTGACTGACCTACATAACACACATTTTCCCCACAATGCGGTAAGTGTAAATCAGAAAATTGAGCTCGTCAGTCAATTAATACATTTTGGAATCGTTGAATGAGTTTAGTAAATCTGAGATTAGTTGGATTAGAAGAGGCTGATATGTTGTCAACTGTATGTAAAAATGTCAACTGTATGTAAAAATGACAAACAGGAGTTATTTCATTAAATCTTTTGTAGGTTGCTTAAAGTATTTTACATCTTGTATTCCATCATTAGACAGGACACGGTAAACAGGAGTGACTGGAAAGTGATGCAGAGTACAAGGACAGGAGAGTGATGAGGAGGCAAGACGTCTACTTCTATTAAACACAACATCTACAACTGTACAAATGGGTCTAAAGCCCTTCTATGTGCTAAATATCTCACAGCGATAAAAATATTTTTTTTTAAATGCACAGCTGTTAGAAAATCCTAGTGGAAACACTGCAAACCAGGTGGTACATTTGAGTCTATAAATGGTGAAATTAAAAATAGGAACTTTTCAGTTAAAAAAAAAAAGATCCCTGAGAAGCACATCCTTTGGAGATCATACTCAATTTATGTTCGACAGCCACCTTTTCCATAAATAACTGAATGAACTGAATAAAGAAAGATTAAGAGAAGAGCCGCACACTGTCCAGGTTTCAGATCTGAAAACCTGGACCTCAGGGTTTGAGGCATGTTGGTACTCCAGCACTCAAACCACTACACATTGTTTTAGAACAGCCAATGTAAGCAAAACATGTTAGTTCTCCATCAAGCGCATTATCTTTTAACTGCATGCCATCTTCTTCATGTTTGTATACTCCCGTTTCTGATCTAGTCACCCATTGTGCTGAAGAGCTAAAAGGAAGTGTGATTATCTGCAATTTGGAGCAGACATATTTGTGTGTTCTTAGAGAAACCCACAGCGCTGGGGACAATTATTTTCTCTCCCCGTCAATGAGAGCGAGCGTTAGATCAGACAAAACAGCTTTCTGGCTGCCCCCCGACCGAACCGCAAGAGATGAAATACCTTCTAATGAATATATGTAATGCAATACTTAAGATGTGGTACAAAAGGAAAAATGTGTCCCCATCTTCCACAATAAACAATTCCAGAGGCGTCACAATGAGAATATTTCAAGCCTTCCTCTCGTTCCCCGCTTGCACAGCTTGTCTTTCTTGTTGAAGGGCCACCTGGTTGCTAGGCAGCCTCGCAGGATGACGAAGAGCACTCAATCCGTGTCACTTTAGCAATGACTTCCACCTGAAGAAAAGGTCAGAGACCCTTCAAAAGCCAACATGATGCCATTACTAATGCCATCTAGTGAGATGTAGTTCATGTCTTTAAGTATTTGCATTTGAATTACCCGTTATCTCATGGCCACCCCTGAACATGAGTAAGAGAGCTTGTCGTATACCACTAATCATATGCGCCTTATTCCAGGCACGGTATTGGCAATGATGCACACAGACGTACGCGGGGATTACACAGCAATGAGCACACTTTTACTGGTTATAAAGCGCAAATGAGCCAACAACAGGGGTCCAAGGTAACGGCAGAAAATGAGTGTGCGTCAGTGCCGGTCTTATAAAAAAAAAAGAAAAAAAAAAGGGTATTAGGCCAGAAGCACGCCACACCTAGAACAACTTCCATGTTGTTGTTGCACACTTTGAGTGAGCCCACGTTGTTGCCCGTTCATGATAAGTGACTGTATACACAAAGGATCTTCACTCTGGGAAATAAAAAAAAAAAGCAAATGGGACAATAATTAGCATTGGAGTAGCTTGGACTGTCCAAGCAGCAAAGTTAGTAATGACTTTGGTTTGGCCAACTAAATGATCTGCCATATTCTACATTTTGTTCTCAACGTTAATAGCTTGATACAGAGGGTGTAGAATACAGAGCAAAAATAAAACAAAAGAAAGCTTTTTGGCCATCACAACAAGTAGTGCAGCAAGGCCACACCTGCTACCCTTCTGCATGCTTTATGCCTCAGCTGGTGCAGCCGGTGTGCTGCTACCCTGGTGTGATCCTTTACTTTGGACATCACAGTTGTTTGCGCAATATCTGCTAAATTGAACCACTTGTATATCATTTTGATAAGATATTTCTGCCTTTTTCCCCTCACTCTGACTCATGACTAGCAAACTCCAAACACCTAATCATAACCTGAAGCTCGGTATCGGTTGAAAAGTGTTGATATCAGTATACCTGAACCTTTTGGTGCCAATACTGAACAAATCATTTTCCATGCCTTTGTTTATCAAAATATGCCAACGTGCTCAATGCATTGTTAAATATAGAACCATGCCGAAATAAAATATGGTTTAAATAGTGAACCAGCCTTGGATCATAATCAAACAAAGGACACAGCCAGGCAGACGGTTGCTAAATAGGTAGCTACTCGATTGATTACTTTCACATTGTGCAAAGTAGGTAGATTATGTATTTTAGACACCTTTTCTGTCCAATAATTTATTTCGGGCCAGTCACTACAGTTGTCCACAAGCCGCTCGGTTGACAGCTGTGAGCATACCAATAACAGCCATTTGTTGTTTGCGGTCATTATGTTCATAATGATAATCTTTTGGGCAGGGGCCTGAAGGGATGTCAGTGTTGCACATTTGAGGACTTATTCGTTAGAGTTAGTGACTTTGAGCGAGTGCCGCTTTCATTGGAAAAGTGTTGGCAGCACTGGGCTGGGTTGGATCATTTTAAAAGCCAAGCATACTATTGCTGATCCCTCCCTTCCCATTCTCTCATGAGAATCCCCCTCCCCACTATAGCAAGATCTGCAGATGAATGATCTTTTGAGGTCCTCATTTTGGAAAACCTTAGTAAGATGCCAAATCTGCAGCTGTAGAACAGCTCTATTTAATGAAAACCGTGAAATATATTAGACAGACTGTTACGTTTCTGTGTGAACTCAGCTCTGACGCAAAGACCAAAACATTTGAATCAATTGTTCCCCCCCAACCCCCTCCATTAGTAAACAGAGCACCTTCCACAAACAGTGCAATACACACAGCTGCCCATACCAACATGGGCACGTAGCATTCTTGTTACTATTCAGACTATGATTGGTTTGTCCATCAGTCTCCTAAACTGCAGACAGACTGCAAATAATAAAGGTTCTGTGACAGAAGATCAATAAGGGGAGCATTGCATGGTAGAGGCTCACTAAAAGTGTAATCTTCTTGTGTACAGAAAATACAGAACAGTCATTCCTTAAGTTGCAAAAGTACATCTAAAACAGCATGCCATTAAACATTGTGCAAGTTACACAGCAGTTTTAGTCTAGTTTATTTTTGCACAACACTTTGCTGTCCAACAATCAGGCAACAACAAACTTCCAGTCATTTCCTTTGAGAAGTCATCACATCTCTTCTAGAAACGTCATGCCCTGGTTCAGGAGGCGGCATGTGACGTGCAGCTCACCAGGAGTAGTAAACACTGGCCACTTATCATGAGCCAGACAGGCGGAAGTAAAGTCTTGGTTTGTCAAGGCGTTTTATGTCGGGACATCACATTTGTGCCCCCAACGCATTCGAGCCATATTAGAATAGCAGAAAAGAAAGGTCAGACAGCTTGTCACTAAAAGTGTGTGTGCCGAGTTTGCGCAACAGCCCACAGCAGCAATCTGTGAAGTCCTGAAGCCAATTGGATCATTTTTCATTTTCACAGAGAGACACAAATAGATAAAGACAGGCCATGGAGAGCAAAAGAGTTGCTGAATAATGTAGTCATGTACGTGATATTTTCCACAGGTAAAACTCTGGCATTTCCAACTTGCGTCAAGAAAAGGGTTTTCTTCCACAGGGCCGTTACTGCAGATTTCTGTCACACTCTATATTGTTAACTTATCTTCACATATGCCAAAGCCGCCTCACTTGGTAAATGTGAAAATACCCACGCAGCTTGCTAATCAGGTTTTTAAACCAAGCACCACAAATGCCATGAGGGCTCAGCTGAGTTTACACAGAAACAAACGAGGGAATCAACCTTCGCCAGTGGCAAATCAATGCCTGCAAAGGATGGCCGATGAGCAAGCATGATGGGTAAATAGCTAATCGGGGGGGGGGGAAAGGTTGCATTTGTTTCTATGGACCTACAAGCTTTAGTTTATTCGCTCAGCAAGAGCCCGATTGTGTCTGCATCGTTATCTTTATCTATTTACAAGAAAATGTAACTTTACCTTCTCTGCCTCATAATGTCAGAATTAAAATTCATCCAAATAAAACATCCAGATATAAAGCACTATTGTGCCTTGGAAATAAAGTTATAGAAAATTGTATTAATAAAATATGTAAAAATAAATTTAAAAAAAGGTAGCAAATATGTTTTACTTTGTATAAAAAAAAAAATCATAACATGAAATATTGACAGCCTAAAGAAGTAAAATGAACAAATGGTATGCATTGGCCTGCCATTAAAGCCAAAAGGTATTCATGCAGAACAAGCACTCTCTACAGGTACAATCACAGCTGCTACTGAATGCATTATTAAACAGTATTGGACAGCATACAACTTCTGGTTTAGTTTTGTGTCTGCTTCTTTGTATGCATGTTTTAGACCATCTAAAAACCGTAATCCAGTTATTTGATTGACGGAAAATCAATTGGCAGCCATTTTGATAATCTGTTTATCAGTCATTTTTCCAGCAACAATGGCAACATTCTCAGGCTTCAACTTGTCTGCCTGTTTTCTTCATCTTCTATGAAAGCAAATTGATTATGTTTCAGTGTTGGACTGTTGTCGGGCAAAAGAAGCAATTTGAATACATCTACTTGGGCTCTGGCAGAAGACATGTTTCCCTATTTGCTGACATTTTGTAGACTAAATGATTAATCAAGCAAATGATCAAAAATGTGCTGTAGGCTTGTAGCTCTATATATATATATTACTCAAATAATCAAATTGTTCAAAGATATCTGATAAGACATGACCAAAAGCCGTAGTTTTCTATTAAAGTCACAGAGAAAGTACTTTAGTGAAGCAACCTCTAGATGAACCTTAAATGATTAACATTGCAGTACACGACAGCCCACTAACAGTTGACAGTAAACCAGAAGTTCAGTGATTAACTGCTTCTGTTTTTTGGAATCAGGGAGTGAAGAAAAAGACCAAGCGCCTGTAGGACTAGAAGAGGGCCATATCCCCAAAGAAGGCTTTAGTTTTGAGATATTCCAAGGCACAAAAAAAGAAAAGCACAACCATGTTTATTCAAAACTTTAATATGCCTAATTATTGTAATGCATGATTGTACAAAAATATTTGACTGCAAAATTAGTTTATTTAGTTGACGTTTGGATCCTCCCCAAAACAGTAAAAATATAGGCTTATCAAAAGGCAACAGTATCTGCCTTATCAAGTGCATCTGGGGAAATTATTTTTACAACTATCCATTTAAAAAAATCTTGACATACATTTAGGAAATATAGCTGTGCTTAGTTCTACTAGACAGGGATTAAACAACCTGCATAGGCCTCTGAGGCGATTGTGTGAAGCTATGGAAAGATAACGCTGCCACCTCAACATTTAGCAGCTGAAATATTTCCATTGCATTCATCATACTCTAAGAGTGGAGTCCTCGCAGTAAAAGGTTGCCGGGAGGTCGGCGAAGCAGACGTACTTTGCAAAGGTTGTACATGTTGGCTGTGCTGTAGGAGCGCTGCTGAGGAGAACTGAAAGGTGACTTTGTCTAAATGTCAAGGGGGAAATGTGAAACCATATAAAAACAAAAAAAACTCAAAGTGCGCGTGGGCACAATCACAATGCTCTACGGTGAGCGTGAACACATACAGACCAAACAACCAGTCTACACAGCCGACCAGCACAGACTGGTATAGTCCTCATTCCGGGTGACTGCAGGTCTTTTGCCACAAACGTACCAATTAGAAACAAAACTATTACTTACTGAAAACAGATACTATTCGATGGGCAGTTCACACCTTGCTCCTAACCCCGAATGGCAAAAGTGATGAAGCTGCTGGCTCTTCCAAATGTCCTGCGGGGTCCCCGAAAATTTACCTGTCAATTGAAAATAGTAGCACGTTATAAAAATAAAAAGGTTTAAAATAACTACAGCAAATTACAAAGACCAAAGAAGTCATATATAAGCCATAGACATATTTTTGAGCAGACATTAGACGATGCAAGCAAAACAAACAAGATAGCACCACACGTCGCACATTACAATACGAAGTAGAGACATTATGGAAGATAATGAATCCAAAATGAGATTTTGCTCAGTTTATGCAGACAGCTGGAAGCGCCTGAGGGAAATGACTAGCCAAAAATACACACAAATTGTCCAGTGTTTTGACACCACTCAACAACTGAATTGCTTTTCTGCCTTCCACAGATGTAATCAATGACTTGCGCAGCCTATCACTGAGGTCTGAAAAGCAACATATGGTCTTCTTAGCTTCTCTAATCTTGTCCCCTGGAAATAAACAGAGGCGCATCTGCTGGGGTCTAATTATTAAACCCTATGGCAAAGCCACTGTCACACAAGGCAGTAGGAAATGAAAAGCAAAGATGCCAGGAAGAAAGCCATCCTCATTGTCAGAAGAGCATTGCTGGTTCACTGCGGTCCCTGGAGACGGCCCGGAAGTCGGCGGAATACAAAACTAAATATAGCTCCAACCATTTTGCTGAGGTGAAGCATATTCATATATGTTGCCATTTTAAGAACACATCTAAAGTGACAACTACCAAGACAACACTAGAATAATAGATCCACATTGTAAGTAGTAATTCAAAAAGAAAAAAATATTTTTTAAGGATCAAAAGATAATAAATAAAGTCTTCCTTTACAGCCACTGTTAAGAGATCAATCACTTTGTTACTGTATCTGATCTGTCAGGGACAAGTGCCTCAGGTGGTATAAATACTAACCTCGCACTTTTTATTTTTAGCACATACAAAGCTACAATACTTACAGTTTGTTGTATAATCGGTAAACTGCATTGTGAATGGAAGCGTTAATGAATCACTGAGGGGTTAATAAACAAAAAAAAAAAGGGGGTCACCATCTGCTTTGGCTGCACAGCATGCCAAGAGTGTGTGAAGGACCTGTGGGACTGCCCGGGGCTGCACTGTGATGCTGCCTGCCTCAGTGCCTCTTCATGAGAACTACAGCGATACACACAACCATCTACATTATGCTCCTGCTGAACTCTCCAAGGACCATTTCAGCATCACGGCCCAGTGCCATTGAGACCAGGTTAACTCTCCATCAAGTCTGGTTGCGTGCACGGGGACACGTGCAAAAGAGAAGCGATTGTGCATGTCAACCGTTTGTGGTAAATATAGTCATACTATTTTCCACCAACACCGGCCCTGTAGTGATACTGTGCACTTGAATAGGAAGGTCATTATGTAAGGTTTCCATTGGTCAGACAGTTTTAAGACAATTTGTTCCACCTCTAGGCAACACAGAAACATGTTCTGCGTAGTGAGAAAAACCTGCAGCATTAGAGGCAGCTGAGGTGACAATATCCTGCAGTCACAAGCAAGGAAGCAGTCTTAAAAGGTCATCATCAGACCAGATCTGACCCATTTACCAGAGCCACTTCTGCAGTCAGAAAGATCTACTACGTCAACAATAAAAAATGATTGAATTACTTTGGTTAAAAGAAATATGTATATAAAAAGGCTACATCAGCACATCAATCTTCAACAGACATGGCCCACAGCTCAAACCATTCATTTTATTAATTCTCAACAAAGCTGAAAATGTTACCGTGGGCACAAAGAACAGATAAGGCCCGTTTCATCGTTCCTGGTTCCTCGGCCAATTAGAATCCGCCTCCAGCCCACAGAGTGTGGACGACATGTTGATTCCTGATCGCAAGGCGATTAGAAGAAGAAAAGGAAAAAAAGACGGTGCTACTGCTGACATGGGAATATGGCTTGATTCATGAAAAAGACCAAATAAGATATTCAAAAGGCTTCATGCTGGGGGTAATGGCTCGCCTGCTGTTTTTTTCCCTTCATTTTGAGGTATGAGGAACGTAATAGCCACAATGTGTCATCCCTCATGTTGTTGGCTTCTGTTTGACCCAAGCCAGCATATTTGGACTTGGCGTTTGTTTTATGTTGAAATGTTTTAAGCGTTACAAACATGGGCCAAGGCACGCGTTGTGCAGCAGTGTCATTTTTAAGGAAAAATACAATTGGTCATCGTCAGTCCTTTAACAGTCTAAAAAAAAAAAAAAAATCAGTAAGAGGGCAAAAAATGAAGTTACGCTTACATTTCAGTAATCCAGAGAGTCATAGGACATCGGATTGAGACGTTCCCTGCAGACTGCTCAACAGTGAGATAAAGGTCGTTGACAACACTGTCAACATGTGCAGCAGCAGCACTGCTGAACGGCTCCTGGGACCAAACACTAACATGAACCGTGAGGTATGGAGACAACTAACACCCTGTGACCCATCTCTTAAGGGAAAGACCAGCAGATCATTATCTTTGCAGTCAGTTTCCTTTGACCATTGCACTTAATCTCCATTACAATTTCAAAAAGGAAAGTAGACATTTGAACTGTGTGTGTGTGTGTGTGTGTGTGTGTGTGTGTGTGTGTGTGTGTGTGTGTGTGTGTGTATATATATATATATATATATATATATATACACATACACACACACACACACACACACACACACACTCCTGTCATATTTATAGAAACATTACAGCACACTACTGTGCATGTCTCCTCTCGGTCTTGTGATAAACACCGCGGGTAAATTGGTGCATTTTTCTTTCCAATGAAATCATCGTCAAGTGCTAATGGGCTGAAATACACAGACCTGCTGGCTCTGTGCCCTTCCATGCTGGTTAATCCACTTTCACCTATAAACCAGTGCACTCTGCCACCTCCTTCTGGAAACGTAACATTCAGTCAATGAGTTTACCTAATTTATTCTCTTTTTTTTTAAACATAAAAACTATATTATACTATAACCATAATAAAATCAGGTCAAGTGTTATTTTCAATCAGGGTAACGTTGGTAGTTAATGTTAACCTTTTACTGCTAGCGTAAATAACTTCACAGTTACAGGGTGGAGCATGGAGCAGCTCAGCCGTTAAAACTGCTATTGAGCTAAACCTTTTTAATTTTAATATATAAATGAAGGGGCTTCTATTGAATATATAAACGTGTTTAACGTTAAATGCCACGAATACATCATTTTATATTATTTTCTTTGCTTATTTGACAGACCTGTCTACCGCTCTCAACTTCGCTTCTCCAGCTTTTGTAAACGTGACCGACAATTAACTACAACAAAGAAACTTCACAGCCGGATTTAATTAAAAACAAAAGGGTAGATCTTCAAGAACGAAGCGCGCGACATGACTTCTCAAGCACACTCTCCCAAGACGTTGACAGATACAAAACACAGCTTGAAGCGAGTTAAAGTGACATTGTAGTTCTAGTTCAACACAACGGTGGATATATTTGTGAAGCACGCCATACGTGTGTAACTTACAGGTGGACGTGGAGGGGTCTCCAGAGTTTGCGGCAGCGTGTACCGTGATTGAGCCGCGTGGACAGTGTGGCGTGTCGTGTCGTCGCAGCGCTCCGTGCTTTCGCGGAGCCCGGAGCAGCAAACAATTTAAGGAGCTGGGCATTACCGTAATGACCGGCGCTCTCACCGAAGCGCACGTGGACTTCTATATACCGTAATACATTAACTGGCACGAAGCCGAAAAACAAAATGCCGATTTTTAAATTACCAAAAAGTTTAGATTTACGGCCAGCGATGGATGAAGTACTCACATATGTAACGTGTTGCAAAACTAGCAATACCACACTGCAGAAATACTCTGTCCTGCACTCAAAGTCCTACTTAAAATAGCTATGATAGTTAGCACCAACATATTCAAAGTATACCAAATGTAAAAGTAAACCTACTCATTATTCAGGATGGCCCAATTGAAGAGTAATTTATATAATACCACTGGATTATGATTATTGATGCATTAATGTAGACTACATCACTCTAATGTTGCCAAAGGTGTAATATCTTAATAATGCAACATAAATGATGAGTGGATTCATATGTTATATTAATAATCTGAATCAGCAAAGTAACTAGTAACTAATGATGTCAAATAAATGTAGTAGAGTAAAGAAGTTCAATATTTGCCTCTGGATTGTAGGCCAGTGGACTAGAAGTATAAAGTAGCATACAATGGAAGCACTAAAGTAAAGTAGCCTGCAAGTACCTCAAGTCTGTCCTTAAGTATAGGCTGTGTAAATACATGTACTGAGCTACATTCTGTCACTGACATTTAAAGGTTCCTCAAAGTATTTTTTTTATATTTTGTATATTCACAGTAAAAACCTTTCAGTATCAGTCATGTAAAATACATTTACTACCTAAATACACTCCGATGAAATACAATCAAGGATCAATATGGGAAATGGCGAAGGTAAAAAAAAGGTTACATCTACCTTCATTAATCACTGTCTGAAAGCACAGCCTGTCCAGCATGCTAAGTGTCCGCAGGTGAATAGGAAGTTCAATGAGCGCTATCCCTTTTGAACCTTCCAGATGGTCCCATTTTATATAACTGTTGGAGGCTTCAATAACAAAATAATATTATAATATAGAACACCACATCAGTCAAAGGGTCCATATTTCTACAGAAAATTCACACTTTATGAGTTGCAACTGTAAACTAAAACTGACACCAGATTGCAGTAAAATGTTAAGATTTATGTCACCAACAGAATTTGAGATCTATCCGCTATCAATACTTTTTAAACTTTTTTTACTGAATTTTTTTTTTATAAGGATTAACTCAATGAACGCGATGAAAAATTATAATCTTTGAGAAAATTAGTTATGCATTTAAGAATTGAACACAGTGGTGACAAAAGCAACTGAGAAAAAGTGTTGGATTCACTTCAGGCATCAATCACTAAGCAAGTTGCATCTACTCAAAGGTAATGGCTTAAATGTGTACTTAAACCTTTTCACAAAATAGATCCCTTTGCATACCTGTATAGTTGGATTCATTGCATATATTGTTATTAACGTTCCTCAGTTAAGCCATTCCATTTAATGTATGTACCATTATTACCAGTACTACCATTACAGAGTATGGTCCTTGTTCATACATTTTCCATCTATCTGTTTTCTTTTTTAAAACAAATGAACAGTTGATGTAATAAGCTGCTCCTGCTGTAACGGGTGCGAGTAGGACCCAATTCCAGAACTGACGACCCCGGAGACAGAGAGACTGAAGTTCCACACTTTATTAACACTCAGGCAAACAGGATAGCACTCCGTAGCAGGAATCGGGGGTCAAGCAAACACGGAGAGTCAGGAACAGGCAAGGTCAGATCCGGAAAAACAGGCAGGAGAGTGCTGGAGAGAACGAGCATAGCAACGAAACAATCTGGCAATGAGTGAGTGTGACACTGGTGACTTTATACTGGCCTGATTGCAGGTGATGAGAGGCAGCTGGGTGCCCAGGTGAATGTAGTGAGCAGACGAGCTGGGTGTGATTAACCGGATGAGTGGAGACAATGGACATCAGCTGGTGACAGACTGCCAAAACTGTGACACCTGCTTCCATATACCTTATTCCGTATACCTTATCCCATATTCTGTATTCTGTATTCTGTATTCCGTATTCCGTATTCCGTATTCCGTATTCCGTATTCTGTATTCCGTATTCTGTATTCCTATTTTGTATTGGGCGACTGTGGCTCAGTGGTTAGCAAGTCAGTCTTTCAATCAGAAGGTCGGTGGTTCAAACCCCGGCTCAGCCAGTCCATGTCGTTGTGTCCTTGAGCAAGACACTTAACCCTAATTGCTCACCGTTGCTGTGTCTACGGTCTACTGTATACTGTATATCATGTAAGTCGCTTTGGATAAAAGCGTCAGCTAAATGAAATGTAATGTAATGTATTCTGTATTCCATATTCCGTATTCTGTATTCCATATTCCTTATTCCGTGCCTGGTAATTCAACATCAAACATTAATATTGCAGAACAGTTACAATTTAACAGCCTTCTAATTTATTTTCACACTTTATATTCAGAGTGCAAGTGGATACGGCAGGGTTATTTGTCTTTAATTGCTTTTGTAACAGCATCATGGATGTTCATGTAGGTGCTAATAAAACAAGCTCCCCAGCTTTGAACCGAGGGATGAGTTGGTGTTGGAGAATAGGACCTCCGGGGGTTTGCTGGCAGAAGCAAAATGAAAGGTGTGGAAGAGTAAAGGTGCACAGAGGTTAGCAGCATGGAGCAGCACACAGCTTTACTGTAACTCACAATTGTCTGAAAAGCACCATACGGCACTGGATATTTAAACTGAAGGGTCAAACCAAATGTTTTCCTCTACTATGTGACTCTGATCTATTTTGACACCATGACCAAATCGTAATTTTGTGTTCTGGTTTCGGCTTCTTTCATATGGTCCTATATATTGAGACTGTCAGACAGCGATAGCGTTACATTTCTAATTTGCATGTCAGAATTGTGATATGACTCTTTGCTCAGAGGCCAACTGTGATGAAGGTTATCAGTGGAGGGACACTTGGATGTTGTATACTAGGAATATTGCTTCACTGCAGGAAAAACTAGCAAGATTGTGAGCCTGCAAAATCAAATGGGTGGTAATGTGACTGCTGCAACAGTAAAATATATCAAGACTTGAAAGAACTAAGTGGCTGGGGGAAATGTGAATTTCATATTGACTTAAATATGAAAGTAAATGTTTCACACAAAGTCCAGTTACACTCAATAAAAAAAGCTATCTGAGCAGTAAATCAGAACGTAGCCTTAATGTAAATCAATATTCCGTGTTTCCCACAAGAAACTTTGAAAGAACAGATTCATTGATGCGAAACCCACTATTGACCAGATAATAGATGTGGTGTTACAGTAATATCTCCAGTATGAATGATACAGCCAAACCTTAGCATTACAAAAGAAGTCCAATCTCAGTCAAATTCAGTTTTATGTTTTACCTTTTCATAGGACGAGAAAATGTAATATTACAATATGTTCAAACAAATACCTCAATATTGAAATTGTAATGTTATTGTTGGGTTGACCAGTGATTTTTTGTATACATATTTGTCAGTAATGTGCATGAAATGACTAAGTGGTTAAAGATCGATAACAAAACAATCTGTCTGGTGAGTTCAGAAAATGAAATCCCTTTACTGCGATGCATCCTTTAAAACCAGGAAAAGACTTATGCTATAACGGTATCCAAAATCTAGGATGAGCTATAATATCATATCAAGATATTGATATAATATCAATGTATAGCCCAGTCCTATATACTATATTCAATGAATTGTTAATAATACCATTCATGGGAATATTGGGGATATTGGAGAACATTTGAAATACGGTCTGGGGTCAGGTTTGGTCATCTGGTGTCATAAGAGATGTGTGGGCACATTATTAGGGAGAAGAGCTCCATTTCTTCAAACTTTATTCACACAGTGTGGTCGAATGAGAGAAGCCCACTGTGCACATGGGTGCCCTATGTGTGAACATCCAGAATGAAACACTCCTGCTGTAGAAGAGAAATGGCCTGTTTCTTTCGGAGTGCGTTATAAATGTGAGGAGTGCAGCTCTCTTCTGACTGACATATCACTAATCCTGTACAAGTCCCAGTGATGAGTTATTCTCCTGATCTGAATCTCAGAGAGCCAAACATGTGAAGTGCAGATGGTGGAGCGTGCATGTAAATCATATCGCCAACATCCAGTACTGACAAGATTGTAGACTGCATTGAGGAAGTCCTGTTTTCAATTTTATTTTGCTTAGTATAACATTTTTCAGTTTGTATCATTTTCAGCCTGCAGACACAGAGACGTTCACATGTGCTGTGTGTGATTTGAGCCATGAACAATTTAAAATAAGGGCTCTAAGAAAGGGGCTGGTATATGGGAGGCACATTGTCTTCGCCCACACTCAAACCTGTCAAACAAACAACACTCTGCTTACACCCACAACCAGCAGCAACCAACAGAGTGTTTGATTATTGTGGATGAAGAGAGGGAAGTATTAGAAAGTTGTGTGTACTCGCATGGGATTGTTATGTAAGGTGTCATGTGAACAAGGCAATATGGAAGTGCAACAAATACATGTTTCCTCCATGTGACGCTAAAAAAAAACATTTCCACGTAATGCAGGGAAATCAAGGTTTCTTGGTCACTCATTTCAACGTGCAGACTAAGATCCAAATTAGTTATGTCTGGTTGCCCTTTTCCAGAAGAATACAAATACAAAGCTTTCTTTCATATCAGTTAAGAGAAGCCTCAGATCAACTCTTCATACTAAACACCACATTGGGCCGTGCCGACACCAAGGTCTTGTTATCAGCTTTCCTCCAGACATCCCACCACATCAGCTAGTCGTGTTAGACCGCCCTATTAGTCTTAAATTCTCCTGCTGTGCATCATCTAAAGCGTGAGATATCTCTGGCATATGGTAATCATATGGCCTTAAAAATGTATTAAGAAATCATATCCTTGTAATCCTCCCTTGCCTTAAGACAGCAGGATATGCTGTTTATAAGTAAGATTGCAATATTGGTTTCATTTGAAGGAAAGGATTATTTAGGCTTGTTGCCAGCACGCTGAGAAAACTGGAACCAGTCATCACAACAGGAAGTCTGTGGGAAATCAAAGAGGACAGTGGCTTCCTGGAAATGCCCAAGAATCAGCCAATACTGAGCACAGCCAATAATGCCAGGTGAAAGGGTGTGTTGAAGCGGACACTATACAGCAGGAAGAAGAGGGGTGTTTGGGTGTATACTACCCCCGGGGTTAAAGCTTTCCGTCCTCTATTCAGCAAACATGACGGTTATGCATAAAGTACAACTGTCCTTGTGAAAACACAAAGATGGGGGTTCGAGAGGTGGAGCAGGGTGGAGGGTACACGATGAGTTGCATCCAGCTGTGGTTTGGCTGTTTATTTATCAGAGACTCCCATGAGACTCAGCTTTAGCCCAACAGTTGCTCAAAATGAGGCAAAGGTTAAGTATTTGCTAAATGCAGTCTCTCTCTGCCCTCAACTCTGCGTGCATGCAGGTTTTATTGACCTGGCCTCCACCAGACCGGACAAATGCCAAGCCAGTTAATCATTTCCCTGCCTCATCCTTTACTTTGAGATGAATCTTTATTTTCTCTGTCCAATCCTGGAGTGAATTAGTAAATCCATTAATCTAATAATAATCACGACACAAACAAAATTACCTTTCCGCCGAAGAAATTGTACAAAAAGTGAATGATGAGAGAGAAGGAAACAGGAGCAGGGCCAAGGCAAGTCTTTGTGGTCCACAATGAGGTGTTGTCTGTAAGAAAAACACTGGAGATGTGCGTCCTAAACAATGCCTGTACAGATTGCATAAATGAGTAAATTAAAAATAATTAAGCAAATGGAAATAATCTTTTGATATGAAGGAGCTCTTCAAGGCTTTGTGGCACATTGTGCTTTTACGTTGGATACATGTAAATATTTAGCACCTAAGCTGTTCCTCTAATGGAAACAATGGTGTGCCCCCTCTTTCTAGTATAATTAAATTTCTTCTCTGCCTCAGCCAAGAGCTATTTTGGGAACACAGCCCTTATTTATTCCACGCAGGAGAAAATCATTAACCCAAACATAGTCTTAATCAGATTTGGGGGCAATTTACCTCCCAGTTTTTACAACAGAGGTTGTTGACTCAAAAGGATGTACGAAACGTGAATCTTTCACAAGTTGAATGATGTCCCATGGGTATTATAGAATAAATAAAAACATATAGGAAGCTTAATATAAGGTGCCAACTGGTCTGAGCTTGAAGAGTTGCTAATAGCTTTATGAAAAAATATGAATTTGAATGAATTCAGGTTTTAAATTAAAGGAGGTGGGGAATGGGTTTTGCTGACTTGATGACAAATAAGACGGTGCGCTTGGAAAACACAGATCCTCCTTTTTAAATAAAAAAATGTAAATGTAATATAGTATAATTGATCAAAGACGTTCTATATTACGCCATTTTATTTATGTTGATGCAAGAAATGGCATAAATACAGAGCTGGTCAATATTTCCCTTGGGATCAAAACATTCTTCTCCCTCTGGGATAGATTTAGGACTTCTTGCACACGGTTGCACAATGTACATGTACATCTTTAAGAAATAAAACTGCTCAGTGTATGAGGTAAATAATTTCCCCTCCATCCATGAGCACTGCAGCGAGCACCGAAACTGAACACTATTTAAATATTTTATAGGGACACTTTTGTGTTGCTGGTGCAACACAGACTTGGAGCATCTAATGAGATATTTATTATGTAAAGTAGCAGGACAGGTTTTATAGCACTGCATGTACTGACAATGTTATATTCCAGAGAATTATAGGGTAGATCATGATATCACCACAGTAATTGGCTTGAGTATTACTACAGTGGCAATTCTACCATATGTAATACCTCACAATAAAAAAGGCCTAAATTATAAATGGCTAGTATATTAACCTATACTATGTTCACAGCACACAGAAAATGAAACGGTTTGTCCCTTTTTCGCCACGTTGGCAGCATATTGAGCATGTTAGCAATCAGATGTTAGCATTTAGTTCAAACTTCAACTTCAACTTCTTCTCACCTGGCAAAGAGCAGACACTCGGGGGCTTGATCCGGCCTTTATAGCTGCAGACTGTCGGTCTAAGTAAAACACTCTCCATCAATACATCATTTCAAGAGCAAACTAATAAAAAGGTTGAGCTGTCAACAAGCAAACAAACTTAAAAAGAAAATGTGAGCAGGAAAGGAAGGAAATGCTGTACCTCTGTTTCAATATTGGAAAAGAAATCATAAAAAAGCTGGTGATATTAGTATCGCACAAGTATCATTTTGTTATCAATATACAATGATTTGCACCAAAGGTTATGTGAGCTTTGCTATGGAAGCCTCATGAACTCAAGCAGTAACAATAGATACCGGCTGACCAACATACATGGCATTTAACAACTTGATGAAACCAACTATGATGTAAAGCAACTAACTCTTATTGAACAAGTTTCATATCATGATTGATCTGGATAAACCACTATAAAGTGACAAATTAGAATTCACAGACGGGTAATAAGTGATTTGTGCATCCCTAGTCAGACCTTTAACTCAGGTCAAGGAAAGCGAGTATTGAATTGATAACAAAGTGATTGTTTATCTCACAGCAGGGCTAGCAGTAGCAGGTAGGAGGGGCGAGTCGTCAGTGAACGAGTCATTGAAGATGAGGACTTGTGACAAGTCACAAGTTCAACACAAGTCACAAGTTCAACAAAAACCGGTGACAGACAAATCGAACGATTCACTCTTAACTCGCAAGTCACTAATGAGGAACGTGCTGAGTTGCTCCTGTATTTACTAAACACGGAGGCTCTGTAGTCCGAGCCAAGACAGCAAACATAATAATTCCTGTCAGCCCAATCAGAACCACTCCTTCCATTCTTACCTTTCACTAAAAAGCCCACAACATATAATATTTGCAGGCAAGTGTTTCACATTTTCGTGTAGTGAATTCATCACACACTTGGTGTGTAAAGGCCTTAAGAGTGTATAAGATAAGATAAGATAAGATGATCCTTTATTAGTCCCTCAGTGGAATATTGCAGGATCTACAGGGTCCTCAGGTGGGCACCCTCTCAATAACTGTTTCCTTAAGTTAGGGCCACATCATGGAGAAGGCTCAATAGTGTGTTCCAGCTTTTCATAACCACTCCTCTCGTTACCTGAACCGGTTTGTACAAATTAAACACAATAGAATAAGAAATAAATAAAATAAAAATAATTAGAATACACATTTTCAACTTGAGTATAATAAAACAAGTGAACACAATATTGGAGAAGATGTTCAGCATGTTGCCACTGGCTGGATGTCCGACCACGCTCATCTGTCTTTGCTGACAGTTCTGTAAAAGCTTTTTTCTTTGATAAATCCTGCCTTCTCCAACAGTACTGTCCACAAAATATACAACGTGCTGTTTCTGACCACAACCCAGGATCTGGTCTTAGATCAGTGATATCTATCCCCTGAGGGACAATAAGCTCTTTTCTGTTAATTATTTTCCAGTCTCTTCCTGCTTTTAGCTGCCCTGCATCACAGTGTTCATCAAATCAACAATATTGCAGAGCAGTGCTCAGAGAACAACCCATAGTGCTCAAACACAGAAGATGACTGTTCAATTTTAGAAAAAAAGAAGGCAAAGACAGACACCCCTGTCTACTTAAATTGAGCTGAGGGGGAGCCAACATCATCTCACATCTCCATCCTGATCAAAAAGCTCATAAGCAACGTAAAAGAGACCAAATTCCAGAGCCAAGTTTTTGTTGACTTTTATATTGCAGCAATTGAAAGCATCCGGACTAGACACATTACAAACTGGTGATGGAAGTCCTTTGCTGCATCAATGTGTTGGTGACAAGAGGTGCCTGCGAAGAGCCAAAGGGATATTAAAAGACAATACCCACCGGGGCACAGGCTGTCCACCCTGCTTCTGTCGAGCACGAGGTACAGAAGTATCAGCTGACGCACCACCAGACATCTGAGCAGCTTCTTTCTTCTGGCTGTGAGACTCCTCAATTCATCCTCCAGATAGAATTTGTTTAGTTTCTTTGTTTATTTCTGTGTGTATTTTCGTATGTAGCAAAATGGGACTACAAATTGTATTTCATTGCGCAACCCTCTTGTACAGTGACAATAAAGGCACCTTGTAACCTTGTCTGTTCAAAATTGCTTGCTGTCTGACAAAATAAATCCCATTCTGTTTCCTTTTTGCATTCTGTTTTCCTCTTAATGAATGCCACTGGATATTTGCTTATGTCTCCAGGTGCATCACCCCTGAGATGTTACATTCTGACAGCATGTGCCAAAGTGAAGCTGTATCTGAATATAGATGTGTGTGTGTCTATATTTATATATAAACTCAAAAACTGGATATTTTAAGAGCAGGTGAATTAGAAGTCACTTTAAGTCTGCATCAGACTTGTCTCGTGCCTCGATATCCAGCTGAAAGGTTTAGACAACCTCAGCTCATCAGAGATGTTCTCATATAAAGGCACACATTGATTTGTTCCGTATCCTGCCGACAGGCCCATTGTTGCATTGAGGAGTCAGGAGAGGACAGAGAGTATTGTACAGGAGATGAAGTGAGACCTGGCTGAAGTCTCAGGGGAAACTTTGAGAGCTCTCCAGTGCTTTAAAAGCGACGATAGGTCACGTTCGTCCCCCCAATACATAAAATAAGGACATTTGTCCCGTTACATATCTGTAAGGAGCAGACACGTCTTCAGAGCCTGAAAGAAAGCTATTCATTAGTTTCTCTTGATGTGTGTCTGGACGCTGACTCTGGGCCCTTATACACGTTGTTCTGTGTTTTACTGAACATGCAACATGTAGCTGCTGGTTAAACAGAAATACATAGTTTTTTTTACAAAACAACTATGTAGACTTCTTTCCAGGTGTTGGCCTATTTAGATACAAGCAGGCACCAGACTCACCAGTGAGACAATCCTACATCAAGATTGCATCAGTCTGCCTATATAAGGAGCCAAGCTGACCGGCCGGTTCTGGTCTCTGGCTGAAGATGTTGCCCTTGCTCACCGGGGATAAAGAAGGACTGCTGACTTCTCTTACACTTCCCTCCGGTGCTTTTCATTGAGCGCTCATTAAAAATGAAAGGCAAAATCAATGTGATCAGCTCCTTCAACTTGGTACTGCAGTTATTTCAAACCAGCCATATCTCTAAATAAACCATCAGAGGAATATTTCCCAGGTTTTTAAGCAATTGTATGCTCAATACGTTTTCAAATCCTTTTTTTACTGTTATAGATTTAACACTAGGAATCTGGCAGTGAGACTTACAGAAACAGCTGGAAAACTCAGACCTTTGCATCGGGTAGGTTGGTGGCTCGATCGGGCTGCCGCTTTCATCTAGACTGAAATATCTCAACTGCCGCTGAGATATTGTACAGACCTGGCAAAGATATTTGGTACTGGCATTTGTGTTCCCCTCAGGAGGAATTATAATAACTTAAACTCAACATTTCACATACAGTAGCAACATCATCAGGTCACAATTTGAATGTATTCAATACTTTGCTTCATGATTGGCCCTGGGAAGTGCAGCGTTGCAGAGAACCGCTCATCCCTCGTTGACTCCAGGGATATTTTGAGGAGTATGGCATAACATTATTATATCAAGTATTCATCAGCAAAACTGAACTGCAGTTGAAGGCCAGCTGCAGACAACGTGTATAGCATGCCAAATCTGGGAGCACAAATGAGATTCATGAGTGCTTTCACATCACTCGACTCAAAATATCTCTGCTCGTGCAAACAAAATTGTAGCCTGCAAGGAGAAAACACTTCTGTGAGCACGAGGAGAGCCTCCTGGCGCACAATTTTGTCACTGCTCTTTGGATTGGCCATATATCACTCCAGACGCAGTAGCTAGCTGGTGGTATAAAGGCGGTTTGCAATATATTGTACGTTTTACTCCAGATCTCAGCGGTAAGTATTGTACTTTTTACTCCACTGCATTTCTCTTTTTCTTCTCAGATCGTACAGGCAGAGGAGCAGTGAGTCTTCACGCTCACAGCATGGTTTTCTCCTTACAAGCTACAACTTTTATTTTATGTTATTCTGCGCAGAGTGAGGTGAAAGCACTCACAAAAGTAAGTGTGCACACACGCACGTGGATCTCATTTGTGCTTAATTGATTTTCCCTCATAGACACGCTCGACTCAGTCCGCAGAGCCCTGAAGCTCCGCCCCCGCTGCGGAGCTACCACGTGTTGTTGGCTTGGTAATTCAAAGTTAATTCGTATTGAGCGTATTGTGTGTGGTCGCGTGTTCACATTTCCCCAACTTACACACTGAACTTGGATCTCAAGCAAGAGTGTGAAGTAGATCAGATGACAAAAACAGAAGACTAAACACCAGCATGTTGGTGTTGTTGTTGGTGTTGTTGTTGAGCGAATATTAGCACGCTGATGTTAGCATTTAGCTTAGTACAGTCTAGCATGGCCATACAGTCTTGTTTTACGTAAATCTAGCCTACCAAAAAGACAAAATGGTGAGTCAAAATCTGTCTTTACAAAATAGCTGCTTTTTAAAATTGTATTATTTGTGCAGAGCAGAATCCATATCTGACACCACTATTTAATTTGAGTACATAGTATGTAGCACATTTACAGCACTTACACTTGAAGATAGAACACTCATCTCTGTGACAGCCTGTACAGCCCTCTATTATAGTGTTGTGTTTGATAAGTGCGATGAAGTATATTATTTTTTGTACTTGAAATACCGTGTCTAATACATTTTCTGCCACTCAAGGTAGTGTATTTAAATGGTCCACACACCACTTATCTTGTAACACAGTAGGCTGAAGTAAAAACTTTCTTGATATTTCTGCAAAACTAAAACCAGTGAAATCCTGGACATCCGCCAAGCCCTTCTTAACGTTTGTAGATCATCCTGTGAGGCAATCTTTAGCCACGCTCATGTGAAATGAGGATGTAAAAGGTAGGCCGAGACGGAGGGAAGTGTATTCAGGTGTGACCCGCCTCAGGGACATTTCGCCATAAGACTGAAACTGAGCTGTGAAGAAATCCCTCAAGTTAACAAAAAGCTCGGAGGAAGATAAAGAGAGCGAACTGTGAAATCATAATGGGCCAAAAGGCAGTTCAAATAAAAAGAATAGAAATAGCAAAAGCGGTGAAGATTTATTTTTAATGAGCATGCTTTATTTGTGGGATTTGGAGACTCATCGAAAAATAGCAAAGATCATATTTCATGTATAACACCTTCCATAAATAAGAATAACAATGAAAACACCCAATGCAATAATGATTTGCTGCGTTTGAGACACATGGACCGAAGATGCCCCCACGACTGTAAGACGTGCAGTGAGCTAAGTGTTCATAAAAACAGCAATAACATTATGATTCATTCCGTATATTTCCATCCACGGACTCAAACCGCCACATACCAATTACCTTGAAAACCTTAATGCCACGGTCTCCATCAGTGATAGAGAAACATTCCAGACAGCTGAAAGTAGGCCCAGAAGGAAAGCATGTGAAATGAAAATGTTGGAGGACGCGTTTCAATACACTTCTAAAAGGGCCCGATTGCTCGACAGAATTCATGCTCTCGGACCTGGCCGCATCATCTGCAGGTCACAAAACGGCTGCGAGTGGAAATGCCAAACGTTTTCTCGTTCATAATAGCTCAGCGCCTGTGTATCCGCTCGGGGTCAAGAAATCTCCTGGCTGACATTTTGGTGGTGTAGGTGGAAGATAAATACGATGACACATCTCCCGGTGTATCGCCATTAACATTTACGCAGTCGTATTACAAACAAATTTTTATTGCCTTGATTATTTCGTTTACAGTGTTTCATTTGTCACCAGCAATAATGAGATCTACACGGTGAGACACTGATCCTTCCATGTGGATTATAATGATTGCATGCTTTTCCCGTTGCCACTCTTGTTGAAGCAAATGCAAAATAACCTGTGACTGATTGATCATGCGATATGCTGTAAATCACGGTATGACATGCAACAAAGGTGCCAGTAGATCCGTCAGGATTACACGTCGAATCCCCCTCACAACCACAACTTACCTGTCGGATGTGGAGGGCTGTGTCCAACAACTCCCGTGACTTTCTAATACTGACAGTCTGACATGTCCACCCACTTCACGCAGCAAGAAGCCAGCTGTGCAGAGGCGAAAAAGTTTGGGTTTGAACTCTTTCAAGCTCTCTTTTTTTCACTTGTTATACAGCCATGTGTGGCAATTGACTGAGAACAGTATGAACACCTTCCAGGAGAGACCGTCTGTGCCTGTTATAACTATATACATGATCTAATTCTGAATACGGTCCATGTAGGAGGAGCTACGGATGATGAATGTCACGGGAGTCACGGCTTTGACAGAAATAATGAACTCAACCATTCTCACTCTCACCCAGAACCAAACTAGGGAAACACAACTAACCCTCACACGCATGATGAAGCTCATATGATATGCACATGCAGCAACACTGTGTCCTTGGCCATCAAGTTCAATAGTTCTCCACCTGAGATATATTGTTTTGCCCATCCTCAAGTATCGGACTATGATACCGTGCTCTGCATTTAAAACCATTGAGAAATGAGAGAATGCGGTGAAGTTAAAAGATTAAAAGAGCTCTCTTTCTCTGGCGAGCAGTGAGCGACCTGAAACACTAGAACGAGTCACAGCGTCAGAGGTGGGAGAGATCAGAAGCTCTAACTGAGTCTGTGTGGAAAGGGAAGTGCACGGTGATTGGAGCCAAGAACTGGTTCAGTTCATCTACGCCTACTGAGGCCACGAGGGAGTCCCAGATGACAGCTAGAAGGAGCTAAAAGTGAAGAAATAAATGAGCACAAATGAAAAGTCTCTTTATTGAGACTTGACAATTTAATTAAGTGAATCTGATTATCCCCCATGGAATAACTCCAACACATTTGGCACTCACAACAAAGACAGTGATTTTTTGCAAGTAATAGTCACTGTAGATCATCCCAGCATCATTTAGAGAGTGTGTTTTTAAAGATGCAATTACAAGATGTGATTAGAATAAATCCAAATAAAACTTTATCCAGCAGTGGGAGGAGAAATTTGAAAGCTTAAACTTCCAAGTAATGTAGGGGCTTGTCACTTTTGCTACATTACATGGTTCAGTTTGAAAGCTGTTGTTTTTCCACACTTTCCTTCATCAAGGAAGGTCTGAGCTTGCTTCGGGGTTCCTTATACACAGCTCATTGATCACTCATGTGACTTACAAATCCTGCCCCTTCCTTGAAATAATCATATAGGGATTAAGAAGGCATTTTTCACAACGAGAAGGGGAGATTAAGGGATGATGATTTTTTTATTTCTTTGGGCATGAGATGGTTAAATGAGGATATGAAGACATCCTGAATCCACAGTTTTGTTCAGAAAGAGCAGGAATCCTTTTGGGAACAATATATATATTGAAGTTAAAGGATGTATTTAAGGTCAACTGTGATTGCTTTTATTATAATTAGTATGACATGGTTATCCATAAACGTTCAGAGATGGAGTGTATTTCAGACTTCGCTTTAAAACAAAAAAAGAGGTGGAACGTTTTCATAATTTGCTGCATTGCTACAGAAATTGGGAGTCAACCTTTTATTCGCTGATGGGGTTGAGATAAAAAAAGATCTTTGCTGATATTCTGAAAAGTTAGTTTTAATATTGGATGTTTTAGTTTTAGTTGTGAAATGTGTTGTATTGCTGTGTTGCATCTCACTGTGTGGACTCTCAAAGTCTGTGAACTAGACACCAACTTCCTGCCTGACCCTGTACCCTGAACTCTGACCCTCCTGCAGATCATACTGAAAAGAGCAGAGAGCAAACAAATAAATACATAATGTGAAAGATACTGCAGATATTCTAAGAGACGGAGGGAGGTTGGTAGTGGGGGTATATATGGGATGGAGGAGGAGGAGGAGACAGGCAGGCACCATACAGCTTACAATTGTGTGAAACAGATGCTGCTGCTATTTCCTCCTGATCTTAATGTGCTGACTTGTCAATAGTTGAAGGGCAACCCTACTAAATAACAGACATCTAGACACAAATAGATGTAAGATATAACTGGGTGCCATTCAAATGCTTAAATGTGAATGGCAATGTGCACTCAGGGTGCTTTAAGTATGCATTTAGCATCATACATTTCCATTATAGACTTTAATCCAATGAGACTGAGCAGCCACACACACACACACAGATGTGAGATTTGGTTTTTATCCCATCAGATTTTATCAGTGCTGGCTGACCGACATATACAGAGGTAGAGTTGAGGCCTTTTTTATGTGTGGAACAGTGGAGAGAAATCTGATTTGCCTGGGGAAAGGTGAGGGAAGAAATATGGGCATGTCACTCAACAATAGGCCCATCACGACTTCCATCTCAGATGTCCATGGACCTCGCCAGGCCTGGCAGGTGACGACTGGGTGAGACATGCGAGACTCCCCGCTCACCTGAGCTCACCGGCTGTTGCCATGCCAACAGAAGATGTGGCCTCAAGGCATAACGGGTGTGTGTATAGATTTGTGCCGACCCCTGGTAATACTTGGATACTGTGTAGTGTCAGTGTTGTAGAGTTTTACATAATACATACTGTGCTGCATCCTTAAAAAGACTTGGAAACTGTAGTGTAATGGCAGAGCATAGGCACAACAGAACAACATCTACCTTGAGTACCTCCAATATGTTTGTTTTGGCTTAGTCCCCTCTTAAGAGATTATTGTTATTTTCTTGTTGTATTCCAACCAGATCTGTTTTGGCAATCTTTGGTTTGTTCTAAGATGACAAATAATGGCAAAAACATGAGACATGAGATTAGAAATCATTCAATTATCAGATTCAAAAGAGCTTTTTTTATTATTCAAATGAACAGGAGAGTGTTTCAGATGTTTCGGGGCTTATGAATGACAAAATGGAATTAAAGTGATATTCAACCCAAAAAACAACAACTGACTGTCTGTAGCCTGAGAAATTACACCAAATAAAAGATAATGACTCTTTTAGGAGTGATTCATCATTTTAAGACAATGAAGATCTAAGGAATGAGCAATATCAAGTGTGGCTACAGAGGCAGTAAGTGTTTGTTAAATCATAGTTCAGTTTTTCTAATCAAAATTGTTGATAAAACAATTAATTATAAGATAAAAAAAATACTAAGTAATGACAGCCTCATTCTTTAACAGCATATTTCTTTTGGATGGATACAAAAAGATGGAGCAGACAGAGCATCCTGTGCTCTGCTGCTAGAATACGAAGAGATGTCTGTACGGGATTCAGAGTATTATTAAAGGAGCAAACATATCCTGAACGCATCCTGAATCCCGGAAATGAGTTATCATTTCTGCACTGACTCATTACCTAGCTGGTTAAAGTGAGCAAACAGAAATGTACTAAGCATGAAGTGGGTGCTGCGCAGACTCAGTCTTTAGGACCACTGGAAGCCTAATCCCCTCTTTTGGAGGCCCAGATACAACAATTTCCTCCTGTTTTTAGCAACGGTCCTCGATCCCCTGGAATAGTAACCATTTTCCATCCATCTTTCCTGTGGTTGGTGCAGTTTACTGCACAACAACTCATCTCAGTGTCGTCTCAGCTTTGGAGCTTGGCCCAGCGAGTGCCATTACTGAAAGTGGCAAGCGAGTCGCATCACACTGGCAAGACGAGGACAAGCTCCAGGCAGAGGCAAGCGAGCGCCACTCGTTGGAAGATGGCGTGCTGAGAGGGCCACAGTGGCAATCAGTAAGGAGACGCCTCCATTGACCCACTGTCAACTGGGACTGGGCCACATTTACCATTGGGGAAACCCTGCAGAAGGCTGAAGCGGTTATATATTATGGACTCTGCAATCTTTGAAAAACCCCAAATGTCATTTAACAACACTAAACGCTGTTCTGAAGGCATACACAAAATACTTGTATGTTCTTGTAACCATCTGGATTAAAAACTCAATAAATAAGTCGAGCCCACTGCAGGATAAAGAAGATTGTTCACCTATTTTACAACTTTTTTCTGAATCCAAATAAAGACTAGTCATAAATGACATGTGAACCCACATTCAAAATGTTATTATATTGCCATATATTCATGTTTCTTTTCCTTATTATTTATAAATAATGTGTGAATATTTTCCTTGTGTTTAACAAAAAAAGAGCAAAGACAATTTGCTGCTACCTGGATTGGGAGATACAGTTTGGTGAACAGGTTATACAGAATATGTTGGGAAAAAGACATTGTCTTCGGAACAGTTATTTAAAGGTAAGATTGCAGGATTCATATTTTCCAGAATATCGGACACTGTAACTCAAATGTAAAGGCAATAATACGTGAGAGACACACATTGGGGCTATGAAGACAACTGGCTGTCTTGCTGGTTGAATATAAATGTAACATTTGACATGCTAAGTGCCTCACATCAGTGGCTTTAACTGACCTTAACCCAGAAGGTAACAGTCATTTCAGGGCAGGTTTTCCATGGAAGAATGCAAATTGAATTGGCTACCGTTCCCAGCCCAGGAGCTACAGCAGTCTGTGCTGCACAGCCACTATTACTTCCACGAGAAAAGAAGACAAAAGAGAGGCTTTAATGTTCAGTGGCCTACATTAAGTGCAAAGTCTGAGCAACCCAATACAAGGTCAACGGCCAATCAAAAAGCTAGCACTTAAGAAGAGGGACATTTTGTGGCATTAAGAAGGCAGTTTAAGTGGAATCTCTGATCTTGGTAATTTAATGCCATTCCACTTCCCAGCCTGACATTACTGAAGGGAAAAAGCATGCTATCTTATGGAGGGGGCTGCAAATCACACCCACATTTACCCAATTTACCGCACTGTTCCAAATGAATTGACTGGAGAAAGACATTTTCTGCATGAACAAATGTTGTTCATGTAAGACTAGTCTCAATAGTTGGATAAGTCCACATTTCTTTTAATTAAAATGTTGATATTGAAAGCAAATAGAACACTCTCTAACCTGGCTTTTCTTTTGAAAGCACCGGTGGAAAGGAACCATATATTACCGTAAATCAACGGATTATTAGAGGCTTACAGTCGTTGTAATTCAACAGCTTTTCAGCTGCAAGGAAAGGCCTCATCCTCGGAGTAATTTATCACTGTACACCGCCGTGTTGTCATTTGGGATTTGTTTCTCCCTCCGAGACGCAAATACCTAAGTGCATTTCAACACCTCAGCTGAAAGTAGGTAGGTATCCTCTTATGTGAGGACGTTTTGACAAGTAGACACTTTGGCTGTTAACTGCAGGATATGGGACTCAGTGGATCCATAATTGAGAGAATACCCTGTTGCTCGATCTAGTGATGCTCCATTATTATCCAATGTAGGCGTCAATACTTCATCACCTACATTTGATTATATAATTATGTGACACATTGTTCTCTGCCAACATACAATAAGCCCGTAGCTCATTAAATTTAATGGTAGTCTGGAGACGCTTGTAAGAGACAGGCAGTTTGAGAGACCACTGGATGGACAGGGAGAGGAGAATATAATTATCCCGACGTTAAAGCCCCCTCCCCCTCCCTGCTCTCAGACATGTCTCGTAGTCTGCCTTCATGTGCCAGCTGGGGGGAAAAGAAAGCAACAAAGTCTGACTACCTTTGGATCATGTGGCTGCTGGTGTGAAATTGTTGCCATGGTTAACTGGTGCACCTGGGTGGATACAAATCTTGGACACGACACATAAAAGTCTCTCAGAAGAGGAAGCTGACATTTTTGGTGAAAAGTAGCTTTTAAATTGTGTAAACATAATTGCAGGCGTTGATTAGACCTTGCTCTTTACAAAGCTCTACCCCGTGAGCTTCCTGTCATTCAGTCAGAGTACATTTGCCACAGTCGATCCTGAGGACCGTAAGCTACCGAAATAGCCAACAAGTTTGGATCCACGTTGATCATTGGCCAGCTGTCCCTGAACCACTGGCATGCTGGGGCTCTACCAATCATCCAGAAGGGGTTTATGTAAACACCACTTTGATCCCCCTCAATGACGTCAACCATACAGACCCCCAGTCAGAATAAATGAGCCTTAGTTTGCAAACTGTAGCAATCTGTGAGACTGGAAGAAGTTTGTGCCAAAGGCAGTGTTTGTTGTCAGTGAAGCCCACAAGCTGCGGGGGCAGAGAGTTCAAAGTTAGCACACCAAACGTCACCTGACACAGGTGTTTCTATTTGTTTCCATTTAAACGCAAAAAGGAGGTATAAAGGCATCACGCAACGCAGGTTTCACTTTGCTTTGGAAGCTTTGACCTTTATTACTGTAAAAAAAACAGACAAAGAACATTTGGAGCATTTTTAAAACATGTTAAAAATGGAAATATTTTCCAATTATGTGTTTATTGGTCTGCACTGATAATTTTGCATCTCATGTTAAAACCTACTCATTTGTTCAATCTTAAATGAAATTTTAAATCCTGGGACAAAAGAAATATGCTGCCACTGTTTGGAATGCTGCATGTATAGTGTGTAATGAAATAAATGCATTGTATGGTTCAGTACTATTATGATATAAATGAAAATAAAATCATATGAGGATTTTTGTAAAAAAGTAGAGCATTATATGCAGTTTATAACTATCATCCCCAAGAAATTTACAGATTCTCACATTTATGAATGATTAAATGGTTTTCACATATAAAAAGGCACAGCATTTTCATGCATTCTGTACATTTCCATCCCAACTGACATGCGAGCATTGCATGGTTTACGGCTCAAACAGATCACAGATGGCCAGGTGTGTTTTAGACACAGACAAGGCTGGGTACACCGGGTCAGTAAATCTGTGCTGGTAGGAATGCATTAAAGCTAGACTGCCCCCTGGTGTCACATTGAAGAATGATAAAATGCCCTCCTCAAAGTCGAGGAACACTCCTACCCTCTGCAGCCCGTCGCCATCCAGAGGAACCGCCACCTTGTTATGCAGAGCTTCCACCTTCTTTCGGTCACAGGCGATGCACCAAGAATACGAGTTGAAGCCCAGACGAGAGTTGTCCTTTTGGCCTTTCCTCTCTATCTGACCCTCACACAGCCCCACCTTCCAACGGCCGTCATCCACAGGCACATTCACCTCCCAGTACCAGCGGCCCTCCTCCAGGGAACGGGAGGCCAGGACCTGTGGAAAGGAGCTGAATCGAGCGTCGTGATCCGTGTAGGCCTGCTGAGCTTCGCTGTAGGTCACCCTCCTGTTTGAATCAGACAGCTGCAGCTTGGGATGGGCAGTATCTGCATCCAAGCAGGGGGTTATACCATCTGTACACAGGAAAGGAAATTAAAGAAGAATTTAGATGAGGCGATTTAGACTAATTAAATATACCACCGTTGGGGCTACTGGATGCATTTAGTCCATTGGTTTAATTAGCTGCGATTCATTAGTGAGTGGCCAGTAAACAGGTGTTGGTATAAAAAAACACTTGTCTCACAGAGCAGTCTGTAGAGGTCCTCGTGTTTGCCTGGCACGGTGATGACGACTGAGTCCAGACGCTTCTCAGTCCAACTCTGCAGATATTTCAGTCGGGCTCGATCCAGTTCCTCTGGAGCCGTGACGTGGTCCGCACAGCTCCCCATGTTACTAGTCCTGGTGAAGAAAAGCAGAGGGAGTGGAGAGCATAAACATTTAAGACTATTACACTTTAACTATTCCTTAATGACCTCTAAAGGAGGCATAATAACAGTTACACGGAAACATAAAAAACAAACAAAGCATTAGCATCAACATTTTAGCAATCCTAGCAAGACTGGTTAAAGCTTCTGTGAAAGATGCACATAAACACATCGTACATCGACCCCAACAGACTGCAGTTGTTATTTTTAATATACCCGGCAACATCACATTTCCAATTATTTATTTAGTTTATATAGTTATATAAGTGGAGCAGAAATTATAGCTTGTTAATAAAACTGTTATTAACTTATTCTCATAGTAGTTTTACCATTTAAATACTAGCCAAGATGACCCTGAACATAACTTGGCCCTTTTAGGTGGCAATGTTATCCGTTTTAGGGAGCGCAGTTAGATAGACTAGTAGTTCATTCTCAGCTGAAGGAAATATGAGAATGTTGAAATATCTTCCAGGACATTTGTGTGATATTGATTACTTAAAAATGAGTCAACTGTATTCCCGGTTTTCTAGGAGGCATGTGAACCCTGTACAAGTGTTCACAGCAAGGTCTGTGGATATCCAGCTTTACAGTTGTAGGTACACTGCTGTTGATGTCGTCAGCACCAAGAAAACAAATTAAATTCAAATTCTAACAAACATTAAGATTGGAGGCCGAGAGCGATCTTAAAACCTTAACACTTACTTCTGCATGGCTAAAGGAGAAGTGAGAGAATATGGAGGAACCGACTTTTTAGGACATTGATTATTTTCTTAAATACAGGCTGTGACACTATACGTTGTTGGGAGAACACTTAACTCTTCACATGCAACCAGTTAAAGTTAAAAGGAAATCACTTACAGTTGGGCTACCTTGTTGTATTCCTGTCATGTCAGACAGGTCAAAAGAAAAAGAAGATTATTTGTGTTAGTGTTCATATGTTATTAAACAAGTAGATTTTATATTGTACTTATATTTCTCTATTATCCAACACACCATAATGAAGAGCTGGTCCTGAATGCGTTTGTCCCCTTTGGCATCAGCCAACCCCTCCAGGGTGTGGAGTCCTTGCTGGATGGATTGCAGGGAGCTCCGGAGGTGGCTGAGTTTCTCCTCTAGTCCCCCCAGAACTCTGTGTTCCTCCTTCGTCACACACTGAAGGGCCGATTGCTCCTCCTGCTCCAGGGCCTCTCGGAGGGCTCTGTACTGCTGCTGCACTCCTGCTCGCGCCTCGCTTAAAGCCACCTGGACAGACACAAGGTGAATCAACGTCATGTAATGCAATCCTCTCAATTCCACCAAGGCTCTTCTCATTGCAGTTAGAGAATCTGACTCAACCCACAGAAAAGAAATGTGAAGATCTGAATTTTTAAGATTTAGATGTTTTCACAAGCAATATGAGCATCAAACAAACTTTAAATTTTAAAACATTTAAACATGCATTTTATGAATCTGAATTTTATAAATCTGGAATGTGTAGTTAACTACACGTGTAACCATGTCCTCAACTCATAATACTATTTAAGATCACCCTGTGTAAACTTATAAATAAAGATTCCTCGTATGACGAGGACAAGTCTACCAATTTAAAATTGCTTTATTTAAGTAAGTAAATAATATCTGTTTACCCACAAAACTCTCAATACAATGCTTGTATACTATAAATTCAACACCACCAAAGCATGCAGATAAGTCTCAGCATCTGAAAAAAAAACATATACTGTTCATCACCTTGGGTCAGAATCTTGTAATTCTAAGCACCCTAAATGCCTGCATGATTTGGGGAGAACTATAGAGGCAAATCTCTTACACCGAAGGTCTGTTTCTTCTGTGTGAGTTCAGTCACGCTGTTCTTCACGTCCTGTTCAGTCTCCTGCAGTTGCTTGATTTCTTCTTTTAGGTTCACCTGAGGAGGGGGATCACTTTTTTTTGTTATGGCTATATTTACATCCATCTCAACCTTGACCACAATCACTGTGTATTTACAGTATATGAGGTCACCACTTACCCTGAGCTCTCTCTCTGCCTCCCTGATGCTGATGCAGATGTGGTCGCGGTGCGAGCCAATGACAGTACACACTGTGCACACACACTCTCCACACTGCCGACAGTAGATACGGTTTATCTCCTGGTGCTCCTGACACCTCCAGGGAGAGAAATCCTCCATGGGCGGAACCAAGGTATGATTCTGGAAGACGGGGGATTCCAGGTGGGGACGCAGGTGCTCTGTACACATGGAAGCAACACACACCAGACAGGTCTTGACAGCTGGCTGATACCTAGTTTTAGGGCAATAATGGCAGGGCACAGGGCTGTCTTTTTTGTTCACCGGGAAGACTCCTTGGGCATCGGCAGGATGTTTGGTGGATTTCAGGGGGGACTTGCTGTCATGCTGTACAGGAGATTGACCTTTAAATGGAGTTGAAACTCTAGGAAAGAAATCAGAATTGGCAGATGTGGCATGTTTCATTGGTGATGCATGACGTCCTGTCACGTGTGTGTCTTTCTTTGGAGTTGCAGGAGCAGGTGCATCACATATATCTACTTCATTGGAGGCGTCAGAGTCCTCCAGTGAGATAATTTCTACTGATTCAGGCTGGTTCTGCTGGATTGAGATGTCTGGTGGCACATCCCTTGCAGGCACTGCTTTGCTACCAGAGTTTTCACTGGAGGACAACCCTTTACCACGCTCAGACATTGTGGATCCTGTTGGCCTGGTTTTCTTGGATGTCTCAACACTCATAGTTTGCCAGAATTCATCCGAGGAAGAAGTGGTAGGAGTATCGGCATCATTGGGCTGCTCACGGGGAGTCTCACCAGTTGATCGTTTTGTGTCAGGTTGCTCTGATACAGGTGTGCTGGCTTTTCTCTTCCCAAGAAGTCGGCTGGAGAGGCAGGGCCTCCGCAACAACTCAAATGGATTTTGAGCATCATTACCCGATGTGCCTTTAAAATAGAATACAAACAAAGCAAAACTGTTTTTGAGGGAGGGTTGACTTAGCACTTTTAAAGCAATACATAAAAAAAACACCTGCAAGTTGCCTTCAGCACAACTGAGTTCGACTTTGATCAATTCAAGCTGTGATCTAGCGTGTGTGTCTGTGAGCTATTATGTTGCCTTGTAAGCTCACTTAGGAAAGCTTTCACTGAGACCTGCCATTACTGACTGACATGTAACTGATAGTAAAAACATGTTTTTTATGATATGTGTCTAAGAATATATAGTTACTGTGGTGTATTCATGTTATACCTGATACACTCATTACGGTCAGCATCTACACAGAAGAGAAAACTGGATCTTGGATTGCTGCTTCCTCACAATTGGTATTCAAGTTCAAATGACTGTCAGTGCATTTGTGATTGTGAAAAACACATTGAGGAAAGGATCAAAGTCTGAAAGAGCCATGCTTGTTCATGATAAAAACAAGAAAAGTTCATAAACAAATAGATTTCGTCAGAAATTTGCTTGAGAAAATCCACATTTTGAGAGATTAGATTGAGCATTTAACCTCTGAATCAGTTGCTAATGAATCAGAAAGTTACAACATTAGCTAACTAAATCACACAAGCGCGTGTGCACTGTAAAGATGTGGTTTTGACTTCCTCTGTTTGCGTGAAACGTCACGGTTGTGACATTTTCCGGTGAGGAAGTCAAGACTATTGTTATATTTCTGGAGTGCCAGAATTGAATTGAATTAGCTAGCTAGCTAACACTAGCTTTGAAATAACTTTAGGAAACGTAAACATTATCACCTAACTTAATTAAATTAAAAAACGATATATTTAGCACGGACGATTTCCTGTTCCTGTACAGTTTAAATATCTAAAGATGGTTTAAATTAAAGTAACACAGCTGAAGGCAAGATACCTCTACTGTCACGTTAGCTAAGTTAGCTACAGTTGAACACCTTCACTTCACCCTCCACCCCCCCACACACGTGGATGTAGCGTCAACTGTCACGTTACCTGCAGTGGCGTGAGGCTGAGCGCTGCGACGTTTGCTATCAAACGGCAGAGTCTGGTACACTGTTTTACATCTCCACTGCGGACAGTGGTACGGGCCGTTCGGGGAAACGCTCCACAAGTCCCCGAGACACCGTTGACAGAACTGGTGGTTACATTTCAGGGTGACGGGGTCCCGCGTCAGCTCGTTGCACAGCGGACACCTCGTCGGGGTGTCCAGCGTCGCTCCCATTTTGTTTTGGCTGGTGTTTGGCTGGTGTTTTCCGCGATGTCAAACAGCAGGGGCGGGGCTAAATGTTTGAATCTCGCTCCGCCCCCTCCGCCCCGGTAGTGGATGTTTTAAAGGTACAGTACGTGGATTTATAGACAAGGAATAGATAAAAGAAGGAATAGTCGTTGAGTTACTGATCTCACATTGATAGTTTTCTAGATGCATTTTATTGTAATAGAGCACAATGGATGAGCCATAGAGTGTATATAATGTAGGAGCACATTAATTGGAAATGCAGTCAAGTTGAAGTTGCATTAAAATGGAAACACACAAATAAAGTATATCAAAAGTATACGTATTATACGTAGCCTATTGGTTACTCTGTTCATAACTAAAAGTAGCAAAAACTCGTGTACACACTTATTGCAAGCCACAAATACATTTAGTAATAATTACACTCTCACTCTGTTGTTCATTTTATTGCATTTGTTAGAGCTGGATAAGTCATGCCTTATCATTCTTAGAAGTGCAGAGATGTTGGTGACCTTGAATAAATCCCAGCATAGCTTTGCCAGACGTTGATCTATTTAGTGTCTAATCAGCAGTGCTAACGGAACACACTTTTGTGGATATGCTGAGCCTTTTTCCATAATAATGCTTCATATTGTTAGAGTGTAGTTGTTAAATAAATGTAGCTGAATAAAAGTACAATGCGTACCTTTTAAAAACCAGTTGAGCAAAGTGGAAGGAACTGAACTAAAGTACTTCAATGTGTCCTTAATTAAAGTTCAGTACAGATTAACTGTATATATTATATCACTCCAATGGTAGACATCCCGGCAGTCACTTTTTTCAAAGGTTTCGTTATGTGATTGGTGGACTTTTACTTTTAGCGTTGTATGAGGACACTGCGAACTCCATTGGTGTCTTCACAATAAAGTTATTTTCACGAACATTCAAGATCTCTTATCTTGCATTTAGTAATTGTGATTCAAAACATAATTGCATAACTGTTTTACCATAAAAATGGCTAATAACAAACATTTAGCCAATGGAATCTTAAGTCAAAACATTTTATGCACTCACTCATTTTACTGGCAAGAAATGCAACAACATAAAATGTAAGTTATTCCTCATCTGACCATCAGGATACCCCAAACCACTCCCATGAGGACCATGAACCACGCACAACCAGTCAGCCATATAAAGCAGACTTGACAGAAACCTATTTAGTGCTAAGAATCAGAGCATTAAGCCTCTCACAATTGTTTTCTATTCACAATGAGAAAAGGCTTGTGAGCTGCAAGAAAAAGGTTGTTGCAATTAGCCTTAAAGCATCAGCTGAAATCAATAACGACCAAATGTGGTATTTTCTTATTTTCCTCATGTCCCCCCACCCGTAACATTCTTGTCTTTATGGTGGTCTAGACATGTGACTTGGATAAAAAAGGCTATTGTGTCCTGTGAGTGAGAAGTTAATCTTTCATAATCTCAAGTAAGTTTTTTCTCAAAACAAGACTGAGTTTTCTTACTAGTGTCGAGAGTTTTGACCTATCACCTGACAGCTAAATCTAAATTGTGTGCTCTCACTTATGAATTTGACCAAGGAAATAAAAGATTGGCATTAAAATAAGCAGCACATTTAAATGTAACATTGAAATCAATTTTTGATTTCACACCCTTCTCTTCCTCTCAAAGTCACAATTTTAAATGTAAAAAAAAAGTCAGACTGTGTTAAGTGTTCATTAAGTGGTCTGTCACATAATAAAGGAGCACATTAAGCAATAGTGTGTGTGTGGTCATTTTGAAATCAATATTCATAATTACGGTAAACATGCAGGCACTTTGTATGTTGTGACCATTTGTAACTTAATGTATTTCCTGCATTAAACATTCTAAAACAGAGGGAGTTATCAATTATATGTCCCTTTGCAGCTGCCTTCTTTACAATATTACAACAGACCAAAGTTATAATTGTATAAATGTCCCGCCCAATAGCCACATTTGGCCCTTTTAAAGGAGTTCACCAGCAATTTTGCAATGCATAAAGATGGGGCACTTGCAAGAGGCAGACGCTGAGATAGTCGCTATAGGTCAAACTCCAAAAACCCACATATCCCATAATGCATCTCAATAGCAGTAGATAGTGGATAAGACATTATATAACAGTTGTGACAGGCTGAGTGGTGCTAACCATAATCAGTAATATGATCTTCATTAATAGAGTGTCCTTTTTAACAAAATGTCCTTTTGTCAAAACAAACAAAAAACAACAACAACATTTTACAGTGAAAACCTTTATTAAGTGTTAATATATTCTTAAAGGAATCTCGTTAATTGCTCTAAGTAAACCTCCCCAATATTTGATAATTGTTTGGTATCTATAGAATATCTATTTACACAGGAACATATCAATAGGTGACGCTGGGACAGGCTTTACTAATCCATTACCACTAGAGTTCACTCCCCAGGCACATCAGTCACTATACACATTACTCCATCTCCATCATGTTACCCTGTATGTCCCAACAAAACAAAGCCAGAAAAAAAGAGAGAGTTAAAGAGAGAAAAACAGAAAGAGAAAGCCGGAGACAAAGATGGAGACAGACAGATTTATCTAAACAGCGGGACTGTTGAGTGTCAGGCTGGCATATTGGTTCTTTTGGCCAACTATTGCACACAACACATTCACAACAACACTCACAGAAGCATGCACTCACTCACTCACTCACTCAGACACACACACACACACGTATACACATACAGAAGCACACGCACACATCAGCTACGAGGCCTGCAGCACACAGTCCAAATAGCCTCCATCACAGTGTAGATACCACAGACTATAAAATATTAGATTTCTTCTCAAATTGAAGCACTGTGCAAAGTTAGCTAGCAGGGCATTGAATGGATTTAGTTAAAATTCCTAAAACATCTTTAACGTTCACTGTACATACTTTTTAATAGAAGTTGTTTCTCTTTTGGATGATAATATTCTTATAAAATATCTTAAATATCTTTTTTCTTCTAGTAAATGAAGAGGAACAAAGGGGGGTGAGCAAAGAAAGAAACTAAAACTTCCATTTCATTGTCAAACTTTACATATGAAACACAACAGATTTACGTCAACCCGATATTATCTAAAAGTGAGAAGTTTCTTCTTTTCACAAATAAAACATGACACACATTCTGACGGTGGTACACACAGCTAAGTGTTAACATAGTTTAATACTTGTAATTACAGAGTTTGTAAATGTTTTGTTTGAATGTACTGTATATGTGTTGAGTCGTGTTTGTGCATATGCGTGAGTTGGCGCGTGCGTGCGTGTGTGTGTGTTTGTGTCTGTGCTCGTATACTGTAGGTGTACGATGTCAACCCTGTGCCTTCTCCAGTAGGTAGTGGGTAGTCCATACATTTCACAACGGAATAACAGTCTCTGCCCCTGCCTTGGTCTATTCAATGTTGTGCAAGGGTTTGGTCTGTCGACACATTGGGATAAAAGTGTATTGGTCTCCATCTAAATGCTGGGGATAATTTAGGGACTGCAAGCAAAATGGATGGTTTTTGATGGTAGGCTACAATGGGGTTTTGGCAGGAAGATGTGAAAGGCAGGCAGTCTGGCTGTTTCCATAGTATTCCTCTCCTTCATGGACCTGGATGGCCTCCCTCCTCCAAGCTGATGTTGAGGGTTGACTGGTACTTCATGAAAACAGAAATGCAGGAAGCTTAAAAAGAGAGAGAGAGACGGTGTGTTTGTAAGTCCTGAAGGCAGTGGTGGAAAGTAACTTTGTGCAAGTATACAGCATTTTGAAGTCCTTGTACTTTACGTCATTTTATTTCAAACTTCTAATATTAACAATCTAATAATGTAAGCATATAGCCGCCACAAAGGCTAATTTTCTGCAGATATAGTACATTTGAGTAAATTTCCCTAATAATACCTATGTATTTTTACTTTTAAATGCAGCACTTTTACTCACAATGGAGCACTTTTACTTTCTTGTGTTGGTACTTTTACTTAAAGCCGACTGACAGCTGATCAGATGATCAAGCTGTGATCGGCGGCCGCAGTCATCAGAAACCGACGTCACTTCACGTGACGTTTCAGAGGAAAGGATGTGTCATGCCTGTTAAAACATATTTCCTCGTGTCCTCTCTCCTTGTATGGTTTCCTTGCGTCTCTCCATGCATCCCTGATGGGAGGGACTAAGGCTGCATCCCAAGTCTCTTAATTGCATCCCCGTTTCCCTCACTTGCGTCTTTTCCTTGTGTCTTACTCCCTCCCACCAGGGATCATGGCTCCTCCATCCCTCCTCGCTCCTCCAAAATGAATAAGAGCTTTGGGACGGCCGTCAATATGACAGTGCCGAACAACTTCCAGTTCAATCGAGGAGCGAGGAAACGACAATTAAGAGACTTGGGATGTACCCTAAGACGCAAGGAAAAGACGCAAGTGAGGGAAACAGGGATGCAATTAAGAGACTTGGGATGCACCCACTGAACATTGATTATGCTAGCCATGGCTAGCCCGCTGAACAGGCACCCCGTGTCCTCCTACAGTGCAAACGTGTGTCCCACGTCACGCCGGACAGTTGATGTTAGCTGATGCACGAGTAGTGGCATGTTTCTCAGTTTGCTGGTACAAATGATTGATTATTTTAAGTCCAAATAGACATTGCACTTATCTCATACTGTACTTTTACTTTTGTAGTTTTTTTGCATTGTTGAGTTGCTGCTTTTTCTTAAATAAAGTATCTGCCACTTCCACCACTGCTGGCTAATGAGAACTAGCGTAGATTTTAAAATTGATTTACATTACACTGTTGTACATGACTAATAAATATTAAGAAGCAATCACAGTGTGCATGATGGCTTACATAATGCAATACATTGAGTGACATATTTGACGATGTTGATTATGCTTTCTCCCTACTTACCTAAAGATTTGGTTAGGCGTTGCCTCCCTCTGCAAAAACAAAAACACTGGGTAAAATATAAAACAGCCACAACAGGTTCTCAAGGTCATGCTATTATTAGACTCCCATATTCACACATTGTCAAAGGCATGCATCCCTCATTATGACTGGTTATGTTGCACAGAAACACCAGTAGATGGCGTCAGGGATGAGCTGATCGGTGGAAGACTATTGAGCTGTTATGAATTATTCATAAATAGATTCTCCAGAGCCATAAACTAAGGAATGGCACATCAATACATAGTCAAGCTGTTTATTGGTAATCCCATTAATTGGTCTTAAGATCGTTCATCTTATTGATCATATTTGGCATATAAAGGTAGTTAGAGATGAGAAAATAAAAATTGCACATGTAACATCTGCTGCTTATATGACTCTGTGACTGTATTTTCCAGCTGCATGCATATGATCAATCATAACACCATAATAATGTTACATGTTTATTTCTATCACAAGAAGAAGGTGGCATTAAAAGCTTTTTATCCTTTTCTCTCCATTATTTTCACTCTTTCTTCATACTTTTATTTAATGAGTTGCTGGTTGGCACTGCCTGTCTGGTTCCTTTACTAACTAGTGCACAGGCAAACTCCTCCCATTTCCCACTGGGAGACATACCTGGACCCCGGCCTCTTCCCAGTACTTCATACATGTGATAGTAATGCAGACATTACATATGCATGGTCACCAGCGTATAGGTCAGGCCATTACCATGATTAAATCATCACATCCCTTGAGTGTATGGGAGACCTTTGATGGGAAAGTGAGGCGTGATGGTTGACTGGAGTCTCACACAGTCCTTGGGTCATTGTGCAGTCATGCTACAGTAGGGAGCAAATATGTGACTTGCAGGATAGCTATGGTTAGAGATCATATTCAACATGTAATTTTAAGGGTGTTAAACCCCTTCACAGGCAACAAACTGCAGGAAGGCAGTTTGTAACCTTATTTGTGATGGCATCTGGTTGAATCCTCACTCAACCTTGACTTAATATACGTTGCTTGAAAGCAAAAATGCCCGGAACACTGATCTCTTATCTGAATAAACCATTTCATTTTCAGCAACAACACTTGCACATTTTGCATACCGTTCCAAAATGGGACGGTAAAATAAGTGGAAAACGTTGCTACCCTCTGCTTTTTCATAAGAGAGCATGCTCATGTCTGTAGTCAAAATGGGTTATTTTATTTGTTTATGCCTTTTTTAGATCTGTGGACAAAATACAGCTGCTTGTTATGAGCTTAAAATGAGTGCACATGGTTGCTTATTGATGTCTGCTGATCTGATCAGATTTTTCTTTTTTTTTTTATACAATAAACCCGCTATTCAAAAGCTGGCTCATGCAGTCCTCTTGGTTACGTTGAAATTCATTTATAGCCTCCTGAATTTAGTTTGTTTCTATAAAAGGCTCATTACATCAAAACCTTACTTTCAGATCTTATAAACAAAAGAGCGCAGAGTTTGCCAGATGTTCTTTCACTATCTGTGAGTGAACATGTGAGTGTATTTTCAGTCTGGTGGAAAGATGCATTTTGTGATGAATGCAGTCTAATCTTAAAGCACGCTTTAAAGTATTCTCATTTATTTTAAGTTCATGACTTTACCAGCCCGTTATTGCACAAATTGCCATGAGAGTGCACTTTTAGAGGGATTTGTCTGGAACTACACAGCCCAAAAAAAAAGATCAGTGACTCTCTTCTCTACAAGTGAATCAATTGAAGATTCACGGGAATCTGTTTCCAGTTCTGGATACATTTACTGTATGTGTGATAATTGTGTAGAACGTTTTATGATTTAACTTAATTAACTCCAAGAATATAGATTTTATGAGAAAGGATAGCCTAATGATTGAAGAAGTTGTCCTGCACCCAAAATAAATAATTTCAAGTGAATCCCAACATGCTCCTAAACTTAGCTCTGACTTCCAGCACGGTGCGGAGGCGAAGAGTGAATTTTCCAAAGGCGATCAATAAAATATCACATTTGATCAGATTAGACAGGACATTCTCACCCTTGCTTTCAGCCAGCAGCTCTTCTGTCATGAGTCCGTCCTGCCGGTTCCCCAGGACAAAGGCCAGGAAGGAGAGGATGAGAGCGTCCAGGATGCCCATAATAGCCAAGATGTAGGCCCAACGCACTGAGCAGGCCCCCAGGCTGTACTTGTCTGTCTGCTCTCCGCACATCCGCCGAACCTCATCACTGTCCCAGCCATCAGGATAGATCATGCAACCCAGCACCAGACAGACACCTAGTGTGAGGCAGAGAGGGGAAGAAAGGGTTAAAGAATGACAAGAGAGCTGGCAACATTAGGAGGAAGAGTGGATGAAAGAGAGGGAGGAGGAACAAAAGGTACGAGCGGAACGAAAATGAGTTTGGGAAGGAAAGTGCAGTGTATTAAAGGGATAATCAAGGATAATGAGAAGTTGCGGGGGAATGAGAAATAAAGAAGAAGAATATGCCCGAATATTCTCCTCTCTGGTGATTTTGCTGTGTCTCTATTGCATTTATCACATTGATTTTCATTCCCTCAGGTGGGAAGTGTCTAGACACAATAAGTGCAAGTGGAAGAGCCATAAAAACAGCAATAAAAAGCCGGAAACAAAGTATTAAGAGTATTAGAGCGTATGGCTGTTCTGATCACATGACACGTCCTGTAAAACCGCCTGGATTTAATCACGTTCACATAGTTTACTTGTTTTGTTACAAAATCTCACGGATGTCTCTCCACTTCTTGGATTATAAATAGTGGTAATATCAGATTTAACTCGCTGATCCTCATTCTCAGTATTTGCCCAAAGGGAAAAATCCTTCTCATCTGCAATTTGGGTCTCTCTCATCTTTAGTTTCAAAGAGATTCTTCTCTGAGGTGATGCTGCGGCAGAATAGCGCAAGAAAAAAAAATGAAAGCCCACGAAAGCTCTCGCAGCCTTTTCTCTTACGCTTTAGATTTTCAACTAAGCCTTCCTCATTCTCAGTTTTTGCCAAGGGGGTAAAATCTCTCTCATCTTCTATTTGGATTAGGTTCTCCTTTGAGGTGATGTTGCAGCAGAACAGCAGATGACCTGGAAAAAGAAGCTGACTGCACAATTATCCCCAGTGCATTGCACTTTATTAATAGAGCAACACGTCCCACTTCTTTATCCCCCCAAACACTTGCTTGCAATGTTTCCTCCCTTAATGCTGCTTGTTTGTATACTGGACTTTGGCTTTTGGACTTTATCCTAGTCTTCTAATCATGTAATCTGCATTTTTAAGGACATGCATGTTGCTCACATAGGCATACTGTGTATGTGTATTTAATTGCTTATTATTGACCTCATTTGTATCTTCTGCCTTACAACCAAAGGGACAGAACAATATACTCTCTTTTTTTAAACACAAGCAGCCCACACACTGCAGTTTGTTACAATACAGTAACACTGCAGTCTTTAGTGAGAGAAAGTAAGTAAAAGGGAAATTAAAGGGCAATACACGCTGCAAACAAACTGCATGCCTAACAGAGCGGAGCATCCCCTCGACTCCTCCTCTACCTTCCCCCCAAGGCTCGTACTGTGAAATCAAATTCATATGCACACAGAGGTTCAGAAAGCAAGGACTTGTTCAGGCTGGACAGATGGAAGAGTACTGCAGTGACATATTCTACTTCAAGCATTTCTGTTAGGGCTGTCTATTGGCAAGAATTTGGCGATACAATACATAATATGAAACAGGGATTATGATTCAATACATTGCCATATAATGCGATACTGTGAGCAATTGTTGTATCTAATTTTAGGATCGTATGAAGATGAGGCTGCATTGTATTGCCCTCATTATTATTATTAGGGGCGACTATGGATTAGCAGGTCTGACTTTCAATCAGAGGATCGGTGGTTCAAACCCCAGTCTGTGTTGTTGTGTCCTTGAGCAAGACACTTAACCCTAATTGCTCACCGTTGCTGTGTCTACGGTCTACTGTATAGCATGTAAGTCGCCCTGGATAAAAGCATCAGCTAAATGAAATGTAATGTAATGTAACATTATAAAAGCCTTCATTCTCTATCGCTTATCAAAAATCTAATTCAGTATCGATACCACGAAAAAACAATATTGTGATACTCAAGTGTATCAATATTTTCTTACACTGCCATTTGGCACAGAACACGTTATTTTACACCGCTATGAGAACAAACAACATGTGAATACGAAACAGAAGGCATTGTCATATACCATCATTAAGGTTGAATACAGTTTACAGTTACAGGTTTCATGGAAAACTAGTTTCTGCTGTCTCCGTTGAATCAAACGACCCTTTTCACTCAAGAAAGACGTCTGTTGACAGGTTCTGATAGGGCTTCGCTAGAACCCGTCACTCAGCCCACCCAAGTGCTTTATACCGGATAGCGCCACAGTCTGTCAGTCGTCCTCGAGAGTCTGGCACATGATTCAGCTCCTGTGTGAGTGTCACGGAGGTTTTGACGTACCAAATCTGTGTGCCTGTCCACCTCCTGCAACAAGTCTCCACTGGCATAGACAGTAGTTGACAGGCTGCAGAGCAGGTCCTGATTTGACAATACGTTCGACACAAATGTGTCAGTGTTGTTGAACCACATCACCTTTTAATCTTCTCTGTAATGTGGCTCAGGGCAAACCAGAATACATCTAGGAAACAGTGCATTCAAGAGAAAGCCCCCGTGTTGTTCCTCAGTGGTTTATTCAGCAATAAAAGGCTTTTGACAAACAGGTGAAACTGCAACAATAGCTGTGCTCAACGTCAGAGAGCTCTAAGGGGGAGTTTGATGCAGTCAGTGCAGAAGAAAGGAAACAAAGCTGCCTCTGTTTGTCTATGACGTATGACTCTGTTACCTATAAACCAAGCCAAAGTTGTTAAAGTCCACCATAGCTGCTAGCAAAAACAAATAGTAGCGAGCTAGCTCAATACTATTTTGGTGGAGCATTACATTTTGGTTTTAGGATTATATTGTTCAATTTGATGTTAAAAGTGTTATTTTGGCCACTTGAGGCAGCAGAAAATAGTTGTGAAAATAACATTGATGTATTGTGCGTTCCTCCCGTTGTGTGCAGCACGCGAAAGATCAAAATGATTAAATCTATCTTTTTTTTTATTTTGAAAACGCATAGTTATTACATTGTTAGTGTAAATGTTTGGTAAATTGTAATGGTGCGTTGATATAGATAACTATTTCAACTTGAGATCCTCCCAACAGGGCTTCTCCCAACAGCATAAATAAGCACATCATGAGGTTTTATGTAAGATTTCACATAACAGACAGTGCCACGGCAGACCAAATGCCATTTGATATTTTGTGAGTGAATACACATTTATTTTCTCTCTCCTTCATGATGCCTTTACAACAAAGGTAGCACAAGCTTTTCCAGATCCTTCTGGGTATCTCCTGCAAGCATTTGTTTCTGTTCAACGACATCATGAATATTACATTGAAACTTGAGGAGAGAGAAGAGGCTCTGGGGCAGGTGAAAGAGAAAGAGAGTTGTGCACTGACAACTGCTGATAGCATCAGGGGCTGAAGACCAAAGGAGAGCAAGAGATACAAGAGTCGAAAACAAATCTGTCACAGTCGTGAATGCTGTAAATCATCAACGCCTGTTCCTGCAGACAGACATGCAGACGGATGCACAGACCAGGATTATGCCACATATGCCGCTTCTGTTCCCAGAAACAGCTTGTGGGTATAGGAGGAGCACACGTCCCCTCTGAACATTGTTACAGTAAGCCCGGAGTCAACTAATCCACAACCACACAACGCCACCCAGCAGCATCCACTTACATAATGAGGAGCATCTTACAACGTACACGCATGTTAATAATACCAAAGGAAGGAAGAGAGGTTGACATGGAGGTTTTCACACCTACAGAGGGATTAAAAAAACCTTTAATGTAACATCATATTGTAAGCAAAGCAGCATGGCATTCCTAAATATTTAAAATTCTCATCTGCATATGGGAATTCTGAATACATAAATAGCATGGAGATATTACATTAATTTTCCTCTGGTGCATTAATTCAAATACCAGTAGGGATATACGACTGTAGAGTGAAAGTAGACACATCAACAGAGATGAAAAATGGCAATCGATACTAAATAAATAAATTAGAGAACAAATTATTTTACAATTGTGTATATATTAAATGCAGCATAAAAAGTTATAATGGATAACACATATACATTATTACTTAAAATGGCCGTGTAGGTGCTTAAGCTACACACAGCTTATGGTGTGTTAAAAACAAATAATAGATGTTGGAAAGTTAAGTATTCCCAAGAAAACAATTTCTCATTATCTGTTGGCATCTGAGTGGCTTCGCCCACTTACACTGCAGAGGATCAGAACTTCATGCTGCAGTAATAAATGGTGTGCTCTGAATCCTGACAACAGAAATAGCAGCACACCTGACAGAATACAGCTGTCAGTCGGAGACGAGGCGAGATATTAATTGACGGCATCATACTACCGTGTCAGCGTGCCCTTCTCTCCGTCTCTTTCCTGCTCTTTCTGGAGAGCAGCAGACAGGCAAAGAGAGAGGAGAGACATATTATGATGAGCCAAGGAGAGGCAGAGATACAGGGAGAGGAGAGGAGAGGAGAGGAGAGGAGAGGAGAGGAGAGGAGAGGAGAGGAGAGGCGATGAGGTGACAGACAGCCCATGTAGGGTGCCATGATCCAGCCCCATGTGTGGGATCCAGCAAGTACCCAGCACCCAGCTAACGTCATGGGCACTGGCTTCCACATGCTGGAGCCCCTCAGCCGAGCTATTTTCAGCATTTACTGAGCGTTTCTCTTTGCCACACACCTCTCTGCGTTCGTCTCTGTCTCTTGTTGGGACCACTGGGACCATGTCAGGCAGATTAGACGTGAACAGCTCTACAGGAGAGTCTGAGCTCAGACTGGCAGATGGAACAGGACAGTACGATGGCAGCAGATCTGTCAGAAGCCTCGTTTGCTCTTTTTCCCAAAGAGACAACAAAATCCCATCGATGCCGACAGAATCCCTTCGCCTCCTATAATCTCTGTGTGGTATTTGCAAGTGTAGGTGACTGGAGGTCCAATGTGACCTCCAGAGCAGCAACTTGATTGGATATGCATATCTTCTTTGCAGAGAAAAATAAATAAATCACATATACTCTGCACTGCATTTGAAAGACAAGGGTTTAATCTATCTCCATTGCATCTGGCTCGTATTTTACAAAAACACTGTCAATGCAGTGACAATTCTACTGAGTGTGTTGTCAACGTTTCAGCATGGCATTGATTGCACCGGGTGGTAGATGGAAATACACAGTTCTTTCCATCACTTACACATCTGCAGTGCATCTAAGCAGCCATGAAAGGGGATTTGCGTTTTTTAACTGCCACAGTCCTTTGTGGATTGCATTTTCTCCTCTCTGGCTGTGGCAAACTGAATTATGCATACACACTACCCAAACTGCTAGATCTCACAATGCATAGAGATCAAGGTCTTACACGCTCACACATGCACAGATATACTGGTAAACACGCCACGCTGAGTAAAATACACACAGTGGCTCAAGTGCTGAGCATCATTTGTCACGTTGCATAGTGACATATTGGTGCTTGTGAACAAAAGAGTGTGTTTACTGAACCGTCAGCCTCTCTGGTGAATGAGCCCACGGCTGGTAAAGTAGCATTTAAGGTCAAAACTAAAAGTGGGCTCAAAAAAGAAAATCAACATAGGCACTCTCAGGACATCTTCGAGTGTTTATCCCATTGTGTTTATGCCATGAATATGCATGCGTATGCTTTCATGGAATAGCTAATGTTACACTCCAACATGTGAAATAGTGACCTAAATGTGGGCAAAGTCTTACTAGTTCATTTCAGAGGCTTCTTTGTGCAGTCTTTTATGTATATTTCATGAGACACATAAAGACATTATCATAACTCACATCCAAACAGAACAAAATAACAGCCTGAGATTGTTCTTCATTGGTTATAAATGCAATCTGCGACCCCTAAAGACGTGGTTCATCCCCGATGCCTGTCTGCGTTGCTCTTATCAGCATTGAGCTCCAGGCAGAGAGAGACTCCTGCCAGTGCTGCCAGTGTGACAGCCTGGCTGGGTGTTTGGATGACTCACGTTGTCAGTCTGGAGACAAGCAGCCCGAGCACCACACAGGAGGTGGGAGGGAGCGAAAAAGACTCAACTTTTAATGACCAAAACCTGCATGTTTTAACGGTTGGCTGTCAAACTAAAATATTTTACAATACTGGTCTGGAGTTTCCTGTGAGCACTTGATTGCACCAAAGCGTGTATTTTTTTCAAGCTGAAGCATACAAAATTACCTAAAGCAGTGGTTCTCAACCTTTTTTCAGTGATGTACCCCCTGTGGAATTTGTTTTCAACCAAGTACCCTCTAACCAGCGCTGTGCAGTGTCTGATTTAATATATAATATATATATAATTCAGTTTAAGAACTTACACTTATATTATTGAATGTTTATTAAATAACTATTTTTAAAGGATTTTTTTTAATTTATGCTAATTATAAATATATATTTTTAAATCTCAAGTACCCCCTGGGGTGCCTTTAAGTACCCCCAGGGTATAGTACCCCCATTTGAGAACCACAGACCTAAAGAAACAGCTTTGTCGCTGAGCTAGTTTTATTTATATTTATACGTTTTATTATTACATTACATTACATTACATTTAATTTAGCTGACGCTTTTATCCAAAGCGACTTACAATAAGTGCATTCTACGGTTACATACAAGAATCAGAACAACAAGAATCAAGAAGGTACAATTTCTTCAAAAAGTTCAACTACAAAGTGCTATCAGTAAGAGCCATTCCAGTGCTACTAAAGTGCTACTAAAGTGCTACTTTCTCGATCATGCTTCATGCTCTTCAGTGTTTCTGCTATTCTTCTGTTGGCATTTGTATGCTATGTATTATGTAGGCTTCCAGAATCATGTCTGCGATTGCCCTTCATCTTATCATTCTCATAACTCAATACAGAAAATCAGGTTCCTGCTTCACCTAGAGAGCTACTTCTGTGAGATGTACGAAGTCAAAGGAGAGTAAAATGAGACAGATTAATCTGATCTTTCACATGGCCAGTCCAGACTCTAATGATGTGTGGGCGGCATCAACCTCCTCTTCTTCACACTGGCTCAGAAGTCGAGTCGATGAGTACCAAAGGAAGACGGACAAAGGCAATGACAGTGATGTACCATAATTGCGTCCTGATAAATGGGGCAATTAAGAGTGTATGATCTGTATAGTGGAGCTTTATGAAGTGTGAACATGTGTCACAGCTGAGGTCTGCTTCTCCCAATTGATGAGGTTGTAAGAGAACAAAAGAAAGAGGGTTATAGTGCTATAGAAACTGTCTCCTGTGTCACTTTGTTAGTGTTGCCAAAAATTGACATGTACATTTATGTGAAAATTAAATATAATGAGAAATATATATAAGTTAGTTTCATAGTTTCACACAGCATAGACAGGAGATAAGCAATTTTGAGACAGCTGGCAGGACACAAACTTAAAAAATATATTTTCAATAAGTGTCAGCAATATGGTGGAAAGTGGAGCAAGATAAACTTTTAAAACTGAAGATGAGGATCATGCTTCTTGAGATGAGCTGTCCACAGTCCAAATCTATTTCTAATAATGCTTCGGTCGCTTGTGTCGGCTGGAGGGAAGCAAAAGGCTTCCAGGCATCTTCTGCATCCCTCGCTGTCAACATCTTCAGCAATATTCTGCACAACGAGCACATAATGCCCACAGCTAACCTATGAATTGAGTTTAAAAAGATGAATTTAAAGAAAAAACGGAAAATAGGGAAAATCGAGGAAATTACCTCATGACTCCCAAGTGTTAAAGGATTAGGAGGAGCAATACAAGGCTTATTTCATCAAATCATCTGTATCCTTGACCAGGACAAGTCTTGGAAAAACTTTCAAAACCATCTTGCAACGCTTCAGATAATCTTTCCGCATGCACATTTTACATATTTTTAGCGAACCTGTAGGCTGCGTGAAGCACTCTGAGTTTCACAATAAGGAATAAAACGAAATGAATAAAAGGAAATCTTAGGAAATACAATTTTGTGTCCTGATCCTAAAAAAGAGAATACCCAACAGAAGAGGGTGATTCATTAAAACATGCAAGTTTAAAACAAGTCTCAGCTAGTAATGTGAAAAGTGGATCTCTCTAGTGCCATCTTTCTGTCTGTCCGTCTCATCTTTCGTGACTTGTCATCTTTACAGAAGCGTAGTTTCTTTCTTGTTAAATCATGCCTACCTTGGCAGAATGGTGTATATTCAGACAGCGTGCGTGCTCTGACTCGCAATGTCCACACAGACCATCCGGTGAGACGGCGCCTCACTATTACACATTGATTGAAGTTGCCGTTAGAGAGGAGAAGAAGCTGCAAACGCCTCCAAGAGAAGCAGGACATGGAGAAGGAGAGACACGGTGCGCTCTGAAATTATCGAGTGACTACACTCATGTGATATAAGGCCGACACAAGAGTGAGACATGTGCCTCTTCAATTAATGTAGCACTTCAGGTTTCAAGCAGAGGTGGGGACGCGAAGGTAGCGGGTGGAGGAAGGGGGAGAGAGAGGATTGGAGGGTGAAGTGGAGCGTAAACCGCAGTGAGCAGGCTGGGGTGGAGGGCTTATGTAACAGGTCCAGATGCAGCCTGCACCTTCACAGAGGATAACGATTGGCAAGGGCAATGGGGATCAAAAGAGACCTTTGAATTATCTATGAAGATACTGGCTTCAGGGCGATGCAGGCAAACAGCCGCGTCTTGGGCTGCTCTCACAGCACCAATGATGTAGCAACATTTTCAGTGACACTGTATGAAAATGGTGAATTAATAAAATAAATATTCAAATACAAGATTTCATAAATGCTCCCTTCAGACACCACTTTTGAACATAATGATTTAAGGATAATCTATTGGCATTATGCAACACATGGTAGCATCAGGGGAAATGCAAACAATGCAAAAGGCTGGACTGACTACAAACTACTGCCGCTGACAGAAATTAATGTATTACTTTGATATGTTTTGCATATGCAGTGGTAGAAGAAGTATTCACATTATTCAAGTAAACTTAGCAATACCCCCTACAAACACTTTTTTCAGGTCACGGTGTGCTTGCCTCCCCCCCTCCGTGAAATAAATCAACAGTCTCCCCGGCTGGAGCTCTGGCCCGAGCCAGGCCACCTCTGAGATCACAGGGATTAACTCAAATCTATAGTGCACACCCTGCAGGGCTACGGGGACACAAAACACAGGGAGACATAGTGATGGGTTGGCTGGCATTTAGAGTTTGTATTCTATAGCGCTACACCCAAACTCACAAAGTGCAGGCTCGTTAAACATCATTGATTTGTACGGTTTGATGGCCAAAACATGACCTCAGGCTTGTTCTGCGTTAAAACCGCAGCATATTGCCATCCAGCAGAATCTCTTCCTGCGTTGAAAAGCCATGGTATGTAATTACAGTACATGCATGTCAATTAGCTTGTGTTTGTGTGAGTGCAATATGTATGATGGTGTGTGTGTGTGTGTATATATTTATTCATCATCCATCCTCTCCACCTGCTGTCCACCATCAGCAGTGACTGTGAGCTGCAAGGTGATGGTTCCCAGAAGCCTCCTGCTGGCTGTAATTAGATGGTTCAACAGGCTGTATGTTTCTCTAATTACAAAAAGGCAGGACAGGAAGGCTGTTAATGCAGGTGATCTAAAAACACATTACCTGTGTGGACGTGAGGAAAACTGCAGAGGAAGCATGATTGATAAAAGACAGACAACCGCTCAGACGGAAAAAGAGCAAAGGAGATAGACACGTACTGGATGGATCATCACTATCTCGCCTGCTCCGAAGGTCCCATGTGTGTGGATTAGTGCACAAGGCAGTGTTGTGCATCCAGTTGATTTGATTGAAAAAAGGTTTTGGGTCAGCACATTTAGTTTCAGCGCTGCTCTGAAAAGACCCAGCGAGAATACAGATTGGCTCGGCAATTCTCCGGAACCAGTTGTCAACACTTCTCTTTACCACCTGACTTCCACTTCAGTGTACACCAGAGGACCAGTGTGGATTTCAGACAAAGATGTCTGAAGCCTACTTATGTTTTATTACTAAGTTCAGTGACAAAGACCACGCCCCTACGACAGTACAACTGACCTCCTCCCTTCCCCGTTGACATCCTTCCATTCACATCCCTCAACCCTCATTTCCTCGTCGCTTACCCTACACCCCTTCATTTTAAGACACCAATCCCTTCTCAGGTCTTGTTTGCTGTGTCACTCACATTAATAGGAGCCTGGTTTCTAATTCTCTCATCAACATTTTTAATAATAATAAGAAATAATAACAAGAAGGTCCTCTCGTCACAGGCTGCAGTTTGGACGTTCCATTCTCATTAAGGTACTAGGATATCGTCCATTCATACAATTGGGCAAATTCACACTACACAGTCTGCACAGGGAACAGTTAAGAAGTTAATTTAAAAGACCACAGCTAATGTAATGATCAGATCAGGGATGTCATCTGGAATCGGTAGGCCTCAAAGAGTAAAATATGACCATTATCTTTGATGAAGCAGTGCAATGTGAACTTAAATCTTAAGAGTAAACAGATGAGGTACAGCGTTGATCGGTGGCATTCAGTTCAAGTGAGTAAACTAAATGCAGTTTAGATGCAGAAGCTCATTCAAGGATGAATGCCAAAAAATAAGTAATTTGAAGAAAAATGCCATATTGTGCTCTAAGCTAATATAAAACTTTGGAAAAACTTTGTTTACAATTTTGGGATTTTAGCAATTATAGACCATTTTAATGCATTTTATTAGACTGTGGCTCAGTGGTTGTCCTTGAGCAAGACACTTAACCCTAATTGCTCACCGTTGCTGTGTCAACGGTCTACTGTATGTAAGTCGCTTTGGATAAAAACGTCAGCTAAATGAAATGTAATGTAATAATGTAATGTAATGTATATGCTATTTTTTGCTGAAGCATAAAGTTGTTTGTGATTGAAAAATTTAGGAAGTTGTAATTCAACAAAGATGCACGTTGCCAAAAAAAAGTGAATTAAGCCCTGGCACTGATGGTCATGTATTAGCATGCAGACAAAGGATGTGCATCTACTATGTCTCCTGAAAAAAACAGAATGTACACAGGAAGCAAAGCAACACGCAGAAGTATCAGAATCGCCCTTTTCCTCAGTCAAGCACTAATCTGCCTTTTAAATGCCAGATATGTTTCAGACAAAAGTGCTCACTTGCAGCATTAACTCTGGAGAGCTGGATCACACTTTTCTGGTAACCTGCTGCAGTGAAAAGTGCAGCTCAAAGACAGCCGCTCTCGTGCTGAGCTCCACCACTTTCCACCTCGGCATTCAACTATAGGCTTTAATGCTCCTCTCAGATCAAGCCTCTCAATAGAGCTAATGGATCATGGGAGTGATAGCTAAAGAAACCCAGATAACGAAATTCAGAGAGAAAGGAGGTGACCCAAAGGACCGGTATGTTTCCTCTGAGCTCTTTTATCTGATCTGCACCCTGTCTGTCTCCAGACCTCAGACTTCTGTCTCATATGTTATCTCACAGTTATTTTTCTCTGTATTGTCGTTTCTGTGCTTCTCTTTATCTCCCCACTGACTTTCCTCACCACTGTCAGGTCATACCGGTTGAAGGTTTTGTTGTGTTGATCCCTATTGTTTGATCTTCATCCCCCCTAAGCTCATGACGGCCCTATTTTCTGGCTTTACTTTACAAAGAGACGGACAGCCACATATGCCTTTCTTATAGTATGCATGCAGTTGACTGAGAGCAGCCCAGAAGCTCAATTCACAAGATTAGTCCAAAGTCAGTAGGTCAGACAAGCGATTACTGGTCTAATTAAGTTATATCTTATAATATGTTTTAGATCTAAAACAATTAATCAATTAATTAGCAGATTGACCAAAAAAAACTGTTTTTACTAATTAGATAATTGATACATTTATAAAGCAAAAAAGCTAATTATTCTCAAACTACAGCTTCTCAATTGTGAAGGATTTGTCTCATGTGAGAGTAAACATAATATCTTTTGGTTTTTAAATTGTTTATGTGCCTTATTTGAAGACATCCCCTTTGGGAAAAAAATGTAATTGACCAAACTAATGAATCTTATGACTATACAATGAAATGCTTTAAAGGATTAAACCCTCACTCCATAAAATAAACCACACAAGGGAAAACGAACTATGTCATGTGACATAAGATAAACTACAGTTCATAAAAGGGTCATCAGAAATAGACTGGCTCATCAGACAGATGTTTATGTTTAAATATCCTTTTTATCAGGGAAAACCATGCAAATGTTACGCTTGTGCACAATCTAGAAAGGCATGCCTAAAGTATCAACCAAAGACATCACAAAAGAAGCAGAGGATGTTTCTGATTTCATTTTAGCATTTTTCTTCCCTATGAATTATAAAGTAAACCTTTTATTTAATGAAAATAAAAACACTCAAAACCTACACCAACAGAACAGACCATAACAAAAAGAGTGAAAAAACCCTCAATTATGTAAATCCTGGCATTTCAAATTAGCTTATATCTTTCCCTTAGTCTGCACATGTGTTCTTCCGACTTTAAAAGCCTACATCTAGCTCATTCACAGGTATATGATTTTGAGAAGAAACAGAATCCTACAAATATAGAAAAAGGCTGGCAGACAGGGAATACAACTGAGAGGTAATTATCATTGACCTCACAGTCTTAATTGGCTTGCAGACCCCTGAACAGCTGCAGCTACAGGACTGAAAGGATGGAGAGACAAATGGACAGCACATACTGTACTCACTGGAACAAGGTCATTAAGAGCAAAGAAGGGGAGGAGAGGGGAGTTGAGGAAAAGAAAAGGTATGAAAAGAGAATGGAATTGGAAATACGGCGAGGTCAAAATGAGCAGATGAGATGCATAGAATTGTGAAATTGTGTGGAAGTACCAGAAAGAGATAAGGTAAAGGAGCTTGTGCGTCATGCATCTTGCTGAGCTCGGCTTAAGAGAAAAAAAACATGCTTACATCTGCATGCCATGGATGAGCAGATGCACAGATGGAAATAGCTCTTGTGAGGTAAAAGAAGCTACAAGTACATCCCGGGCAGCATGGACATAGAGCATGTTTGCACTCAGCTTTCTTTGGCTGAGGTAGACATTTCTAGAGTGCAAATGTTTTCTGCTAGTTACCTTTCTCATTAAACATTCAGCATTTATTTTGACCTGTGCTTTATAGAAAACATTTTCCTGGAAATGGCACTTGCTCTCACAGGTAGATTTGGTGGAGACAACCTCTCGGTGATGGTGTGAATTTGTTATATGTTGTTAAGTGTTCATGCACAACCTTCTGCCCACGGAGATTTGTGAAAGCTGCTGCAAGTGTGACTTAAATTACATATATTTGGCAAGGCATGCACAAATACCAATATCGGATATTGGGTCAATACTTCAAACAGATGGATTGTGTATCGGAGACAATGGGGCTGATCTATTCAATTAAATTCTATGTTTATATAATACATACTGGAATTTGCAAGTTTTTAAAATTTTGTTGCAACATTAAAAAGGTTTACACTTTGTATTCTTTACCAAGTTGCTTGTGTAAATTGTATTATTTAATAACAAAAATCAATCATAATAATTTAGTTAATTTATATCTGTGTATTTGCTAAATTTTTTTGATGACATTTGTAAAGCTATATTATTTAAGTCAAGCATGTTGCCTTACACATACAATAATCATCTCAGTCTCACATAGAGTGAGATACATCTTATTAATTAAACACTGGTATCAAATCGGTACTCGGTATCGGCTGATGCTGAAAAACTCAGATCGGTGCATCCTTATATGGCCAACAGATATGACCTTGATATTGAGTTAGTGTATCTGAAAAGCACTTTACTCAGTGAGGCATTGTGTTGCTTCTGCTTTTTCATACAGTATCCTTTTGCAATGAAGAGAAGGAAATATCCATATATGGAAAGAAAGCCTTTCTATGAAAAAACAACTTTGGTATTTATTGGCATGAGATGTGTCATATCCGGTGTTGCTAAGTAAAAGGAGCAATACAAGAATATAGACAAAGGTTTCTCATTCTCCTTTTCTCCTTCCCTTGAAAACATACACACACACAATTTTCACATAAAAACGCCTGTCATTTATCACTATAATATTGATAATCTGTACCTCCGTATCGAAACATCAGGTGACAGCAAGGGGCCCATTCCAGATGCCGGTGGGCCACCTGTCCTCCACAGTGAAGGCAGCGTGGGTTTAACCTTCAGCTAAGCATAATGAAGTTTGACAGTGTTAAGCAGCCAGGCTCCCTCATTAGGCATCCCTGAGCATGCTTGCTGTGGTCAGGATCTCTCCTCTTGGCTTTTCCTTTCATCTCTTAGCTACAGAAGCACAACGCCTGGCGGTCTCCTCATTAAACAGGCTTATTGCAATAATTCAGCCCAACTTAACACACTGGGCTGGAGCTGGTCCAAATGATCCCCCCTCATTTGTGTTTGTTGTGAACAGGAAACCGACTGCTTCAACCACTGGGTTCAGCTGACCAGACGCAATGTTTGGCAACGTTTGGACTCCTTTCAGATGTTGGAGGTCTCCATTCACACTGGATGACATCAGCTCACAGTTACACTGACAGCTGAACCCTTGACCTCGACAGCATTTCAACACCCTTAACACCCCTAACTACCACACCAATACACTCACACACACCTGCTGGCAGCAAATAGACTGCAGGTCATACAAAAATAACAGTTCATAGTTTATATTTGGCTGTATTTTAGTTTTACCTCTTGCTATACAACCAGCCTAATCATGCATTAAGTGCATATATGATGTGGTCATGCGATCTCATTATCCAGATATCCTGGAGCATCATTTTTGATCAAGAATGAAAAGAGATATGCGTTTTTCCATGGTTTTATCTGTGCACTTAAGTTGTGGTGCTGTATTAGGAGAAAGGGTTATGATGACAAACAAATAAACTAAATGGTGATAAATAAACATCAAGACGCCAATGTTTCTGTATTGATAGCAGAATGGTTAAATGCACAATACATTTTTCCTAAAGTGAAACAAATGGACCACTAACCACCAAAATTCAAAACACAACTGGAACAAGAAACCCACCCATCCAACTTTTTTTTTGTCCTGATACCGAGTCCTAAAACTCAGTGTATCTGCCAATAGTATCAATCCTATATCAGTGTGTGAAGTAAACTGATCTAATACAGTAACAAAAGGATTGCAAGGTCAGTGAAAACTGCAAAAAGCGTATGATATTGACAAATAAATGTGGATTGGTCACTTCATGGCCAATACCTGGTCTGGTTATTACGGTCAGTATCCCGCCTAATTGGCCTCAATGGCTATTACTCTCAAAAGTGAAAATGTATCAATGTTTTCAGCTGCAGATGGTTGATTTATATTCTCCATATTTGTAAATGCTAGTATAACAGGATTTTAAAATAAGATGAGAAACTACACCTGTAGCTGTAAATGCACAAGCAATGTCTTCAGCAGCACTTCAGCACCATGGACAGCACTGTATGTTCAGCAGTGTTGGCTGACAGCTCCAGGAGAGATCCTGGACACTGTCTGCTTATCTTCTCTCTTTGGCTGCACCCACTGACAGTTCATGTATCTAATCAACTGATCAATCAACCAGTTTAAGGATTCCCAAAACGTATCATTCCAGGGACCTTATCAGAAATAAATTATGCTCCATAGACACTTCAGATATACTGTCTCTTGGGCCCATTCGAGATAATATTAGCTTGTAACTGTGTTTGCTGTTGCTGGGAAGATAACGATGCAATGCTGTCACACCCATGACCCCCCTACATGTTGTGAATACGGTAACAATATATAAACCCTCTTTTCAAGGTCCCCTGCCAGCCCCTGTATGCCACTGTCGGTACTATACCTGATGCCGCTTGCATCCAGCCGCAGATCTTGTACACGGTGGAGGTGCTGAGGAGGAAGAAGAGACTGAAGCAGCCGATGCAGGAGCAAACCAGCATCATGGACATTCCGATGAGGAATGAGGCGGCCTTGAACGCGGTGGAGGGGATAGCGGCGAACTCAGTGAAGGTTCCCTGGCAGGCCAGCTCTCTGGCGATGCCGTCTCCGACGCAATAGTGAAAAAGGCCGAAGTAGCCGGCCTGCGGCGTATCCACGCCATCCCCTATCCAGTAAGGCTGAGAGAAGATGGTCACGTTAACAATGCCGAACAGGATAGTGAAGATGGCCCATAGAAGTCCGATGACGCGGGAGTTGCGGACGTAATTGGTCTGGTACAATTTCGCAGCTTCTGCAGACGGTAGCATTGATGCGGCAGATCCAGGTATCATTTTATGTAAACCCGGAGTCTAAATGTGTGTTGCGATCTGTCCGAGCACAGAGCGAGGACTTAGCATCTATTGCACGAACCGTTTTGCAGAATCATCTCCCCCCCAGAAGAAAAAAACACACACACAGCGAGAGCAAGCGAAGAAAACCTATGCCCGTGCAACTGCAGCACAGCAACATCTGTCAGGCGCGAGCAGCTCGTGACGTCGCATCCTAAAGCCAGGCGGTGAACCGAGAGGAGCTAAAGCAGAGCGCCTGAACCCTCGATGCGACCGATAACTCTGAAAACTCAACGACTGACGGGAACAGAAACGAGCTCCTTCCCTCTGGCTCCGTCTAGCCGTCAGACGTGCACATCGCTGTCGCACCGTGTCGCTCACGGATGCCCTTGGAAATGGAAAATAAAAAAATAAAAACGAGAAAACCTCAGAGCGAAACAGAGATGTATTATTCACCCCTCGAATATGAGACAAGCCCAAATAAAAAACAGACTGACGAGCGTTTTGTGTTACATCTCTGAAAGGGGTCACCTCAAAGGACACATTATAGGCATGCATTTACAAATGACTGCAGCCAACAATAATAACCATCAACACAAAATGAGATAATTTATTCTCGGGTTTATCACAGCATCTCCGGGCTGCTTGTGATGCTGGCATGTCAGAGAGGGAGGGAGGGGCACTGACGGTGAGACGCAGAGGCAGCTCGCGATGCGCGCGTGTCTCTCCGTGCAAACAGAGGCACACTCCCTCTGGGTAACGCTGCGTCAACAACGAGCTGACAACACATCTTAAATATGATGAAGAGAAACCAAAGAGGTGAGATTCTGTCAAAGCACGGGGCGTTCAGCAGGCTATCTGTGTCAGTGTGACCTGCCGTGTTAACGCGCGCATGCTTTGCTGCCATGCAGGAGGTTATGTAACTCTTAATGAAAGTGCTCATGCTGACCTGAAAAAACACATGCAGGCTGAATTTACTGGGCAGTGGGTACTTGTCTTTTCTTTTTTTTTTATGACGTAAATACACGATTACTGGCTGTGCACAGGCTTTATAAAAAAAAAAAACATTTGGTCCCAAAGTCTTACTTTTTCTCAAGAGGAGGAGGTGACAACTAGTCATCATATTTAGCAAATAATTCTTCTGTCACCATTTCCAGTTCTAATAATAGTGGCTGTTGTCATGCGTGCCCAGCCTGGACATAAAAGACCCAATATTGTTGCAATGGTGAAAAAAATAACATAAATATCATCTTGAATTCAATTCTGCCACAAAAAAAACATCACGCAGGTCAACAGAGATATTTTACTTAAAATATCACCTGAACTCATTATATAAGCAATACACATAATATGTCTGTCTGAATCCCACTATAAACAAAGCCTATGTCCTTGTAAAGCCACCATTGAACATCAATTTATATAGCAAATGGACTGTGCACATAACTTTTTACTTTTGGCTGCTTGTAAAACAAACTTCTCACTTCGGTGACAGTGACAACTGGTTATGGTTTTGATGACTTTTCGTAGATTAAAGTTTCCGTGGTCCTCAATATTTCGCACCACATTGTAGGAATCATGACTGTTCCCAGCTAAAATACTGCTCTATAGCACTTCAAATTAATTTCTGTGTCAGATGCATTATCCTTATTTTTGCTCCATTATCATCTGGCTACGCTGCATGATCCAGTTGCTCATGAACGGAGGATTGGAGGATTTACTGATCAACACTGATTTTTTAAAGCAGATGGATTGGAGTCTATTCATCATGATGAGGCAGTGCACTATCATACCATACAGATTTTTGAGCATAATCCAGATATTTGAATACATTTGATAACAATTGAATCATTTGTATGTATGTATGTATGTTCTGGTAAATATCAGATTTAAAAGCTAAAATAAGAAATATTAGCCTACATCAGTCTCTCTCTTTCAGCACAAGAGGAGTATTCAATGGAGACATCATCAACACCCTGAGTTCACCCCATTTTTTACTTAAACATTTAAATAAACCATGTATTAATCAATCTTTGTTTGGTCTTGTTTTTGAAAAACTGCAAATGTATGAATACCTTGTATTTTTTGCTGTTGTAATCATAACTACTTTATGTGGCAAAATACATCTTGACACTTGTTTTATTTTAATTTGCTTTGAATACGTTGTTTGCTTTCAATAATTTACGTTATTTGTGTATATTTTGGTTTCTCCCAGGAGTTTGTGTTACAATTGTATTTTAAGTTTAGAGGTCATCCCCAGAGGTAACCACCAACCTGCCACGACCTTATACGCATCTGGTCTGCTGAGAAGAACCAACGGCCTGAGTACCTCCCACAGGTCTTGTTTAGCTATAACAATTACATTAAATTCAGTCTATTTTTTTATAGCCCAAAGTCACAAATTACAAATTTGCCTCGGAGGGTTTTACAACCTGTACGACATCCCTGTACCCAACCTCACATCGGATCAGGAAAAACTCCCCAAAATACAGAAAAAAAAACTTTCATAGGGAAAAAAAAAGAAAGAAACCTTCGGGAGAGCAACAGAGGAGGATCCATCTCCTCGGATGGACAGAAACAGATGTCATGTGTACAGAATGAACAACAATCAATGAATATGACAGAACTTATTCATATAATGAGAATAAGCATGGACCGCGATCCAGATAACCACGATCCATGTCAGCAGGAGGAGATAGAGGAGAGGCGTCAGCAAGGCCGCCATTGCAGGAGGCAGGACCGGCACAGACACGATCCATGGAAACTTGAGGCGAGAAAGCAAAGGCTCCTGGGATGAAGTAGAGTTAGTAATCTGATCTGAAGAGACATGAATTCATCCAGAAGGAGAGAGAAGAGAGATGATTTCAGTGTATCCTGTGTGGAGTAACACCACTCCACATCTTTTTCAATGATGCTTAGACCCCTCAAATCAATGCTGGGTTGTGAGACCCTGCTGAAGCAGGAAGTGCAGGAAAAGCAGTCGCTGTCACAATAGAGGCTGACATAGGTAATTCATGTTGATCGCTTTAGCCTTAATTTAAGTTCCTGTCCAGCCTCCTGTCCTGATGTGGTAATATCTGCAAACCTGGAGGACCCTATCAGGTGACTGTAAATGCAGCATACGATTGCTGCAGGTTAGCTTCCTCAGAAAGTGAGGTGTTTCACCAACCTCAAGGTGAAAAATAATATTGATATACTTTTTATTTTGTCATAATGTTCCATTGCAATAGGTAGTATGACATGTAATTACAATTTTCTTTGTTGTGCAAGTAGGGAATTAATGATTTGGTTTTAAATTATTGTAATAACATTTAAATAATATAGAGCTGGCACTGGCTCATTTGTTGTACCGGAGGGGAGGTGAATATTGTGAAGCAATTATTGTAGGCTATTGACTGCTACTTAACGAACATTGCAAATCTGTCTCTGTTTTTACATAGTCTTGGGTTTGTACCCATTTCTACTAATATCCACGCATGCACATTGCCTGCCAAGTACTTCCTGAAAAGATCTGAAAATCTACGGGAATCACGCTAGAAGCGATATTGCTTTTTTTAAATTGAGTCGACTCTCTCTTTACACGGCTCTGGAGACAACTTCGTAGCAGCTTGGGAAGAAAGCTAGCATGAACGACGCGAAGCTATTTTATTTCATATTAAAAAGAGTCTTTAGGAATCCAAAACTGTCTTCAAAATAGAGGTAAGTGTTGAACACCTTCACGTTGTAAAGTTTGGCTTTGAGCAAGAAGTAAGTCTTGGAAAAAGAGAGCTTGCTCTAACAGTTGTTCTTCACTCAGTGTTGATTAACGTTTCACCTCAAAACCCCTAAGCTAGCTTAGTTAACGCTAGCTAACGTTAGCTCAGAGGCTAAGTGAGTAGGAACTAGCTTATATATGATAATGTCAAGCATCGAAACAAATACACTTCCGAATTTCTATTCTAATAGCCACCGTTTGGTTTTATTTAAAGTGATATACATACATGTTTTTATTTTATTTACAGCAGATGGTCCTAAACAGGGAGCTAACAGTTGACCATGCCAACGTAAATCTATTAAAAAAAAAAAAAAGGGTGTAATTTGGGTATTTACAGATACACTTTTTTAAAGTATCATGTAGCAAGCTACATAAAATGTAAAATAAAAGTTAGGCTATGTGTAATTGGATGTAAAGTTAAGTGTTCTAGATTAAGCTAATTTGGGTCATGTAGCCAATTATGATCACCAACACTAAACGAAAACAGGTGTGTCTATTATTTTGTACTTCGTTTGAGTACAATGCAAATGACTCATACCTTCACACACCAGGGCCTCAAACAAACATAATTGAATACAAAGTATTACCAGGTTTTAGAGATTATTCTGGATTTTATGTGTTCCTGTAAATACTTATTCTTTACCTGCCTTAAAAGAAAATCAAAAAACACTTTTCACTAAAAGAATAATTCAGAAATAGTCCAGTGAGCCATTCTTCCAAAGAAACATGTTCCACTAAAGGAACACATCTGAAGCTTGAATGCTTTGACCATTTCATGTGTTATTTGCCATACTCTCCCATTAATACTGGTTTCCAAGCCACCTCTCCTCCAGCTCATTTATTCTGGACCAGCAGCTCTCCTCTAAGAATCTCTCTTGACGGCTCCTGTTGGAAGCTGCTCTCCCCAGTATCACATGTATTGTTAAATTGCCATCTCTATTTCATGACCCCAATCGTCCTCATTTTTCTAACAAAAAGTTAGATGTCTAGTCTTTTGACTGCAGGCCTGTCTAGTACATTAGTTGTACTTTAATATGTATGTCACTGCAAAATTAGATGAAGAAAATGTTTGTAGAAATTATAGTTCTCATGGAGATGGTGCCATCTCATTATTTTATGATAAACCTACATCACATATCCACATTTCAGAAGATATATAATAGTGTCCATATGGCAGCTTTTCATTTTTGGTAGATTTTAAATTTAATTTCTACCTACACCCAAAATCCCTGATGATTCACAGTGACTGTAGTACTTCATCTTGACCACCATGGGTCAGTGTAGCCTAGCATTAGACTGTGGTACAGGCTGGTCAGAGGATAGGATTTAAGGATAACTCACAAATGTGTAGTGCTGCACCAAAGCTATCATATAATATTCATTGTGCTGTAAATATAATGTACCAGAAATGGCCAGTTGTGTTACAATATTTTTAACTTTAGCTTACGTTGTACAAAAGACGGCAAGATGCTCTGAAAGATAATTTATGATGTCACTAATCTCTTGTAATCTATCCCTGTGAGAGTTGAGGCCCAGTTTTAAAAGGCCATGCCTCTCATGCTCTGTGCCCTCTAGACTGCAGGCTCACTAAGCCTGCTGCTGTGCATTACGATATCAGAATAAAGAAAGAATCAGCTTTTAGTTTTCCTGTTGTATTGCATGGTGATGACCTGTTATGGCCTGCCTAGGGTGCACAGGCGTAAAACACATATATATAGGAAATCTAGCCTTGGTAAAGGTGGAACAAGGAAGATAAACAATAAGGCGTGTGAGAGGTTTAAACAAATATAAGTTATTGTCAGCTTCTCATTTAACAAAAAGGCAGACAACTAAAACAGAAGCAAAAGGCATTAGGGTCTCAAAGGCCAAAACAATAAAAACCCCACACCAGCTAGACCACAAAGTATTTCTGACCTACCATCTGAAAAGGAAAAACAATACTGACCTCCCTGTCTAACCACAAAACAGGAGAAAACAGAAACGGCAGAAAACCCTTACACAGCTTCCCACAAAATGATTCACGTGGTAGTCTGCACTCAGACACCATACCAGAACATCTGCTCGCTCAGAGGAAGAAGAGACCGAGAGCACTGGATCAGGGAGCATATCTACCTAGCCCACTGATTGCCTGATGTCTCTCAGGTGGCGCTGCTCCAGGTGCACCAGATCTGAGACAATCAGAAAGCCCTCTTCTCAGGAGGGGGCGGAGTTAAGTCAGGGGACGTAACATGACCAGTGAACCAGAGTGGATGGAGATGGCATAACCAATTTAATTTATTACTAAGTGACTTTGTACCATAATTTAACATCATTCAAGACATATGTTAACATTTGCTTTGCCTGGTTTTGGCTCATGAGAAAAGTATTGTCACATTTGCTTGGGGCTTCCTCAGTTGAACTAGATTATTCCCGGAGAAATAAACCACTGGACTGAGACGAGGCCAGAGAAAAGAAAGGATGCAGTCCCATTGTGTGCTGTGGCAGGGAATTGGTCGATGTCGTCTTGAAAAACTGAGAGATTTTAGAGGCAATGCTGGGACAGAAGAGGGAACAGTGCTTGCGAGAAATGTAGAGAAAGAATGGTTGGTAGAGGATGAGAGAGATCGGCCTTCATACATTTTGGGATGAAAGATTGGCTTGTGTGCGTAGTGTGTGTGTGTGTCAGTGTGTATATGTTTGAGACCGAGAGACTGAGTGAATGCCAAAGAGAGAAAGCCTGGGCGTGTTGAGATAAGCATGGGTTGTTGGGAGGTTGTTGTTTTCCGGGCACACTATGTGTCTGTGTGTGTATATATATGTGTGTGTGTGTGTGTGTGTGCATGCACGCGCTTTGGTAAATAATTGTTTTTATGTATGCACATAAGTGTTATGACTAGTAGTTGAGTAGATCTTTGGGACTGAGCAGTTTTCTTTTAGAAATTGCGACCCTAAATGGCACCACTCTCGATAAGCGTCTCCCTCCCTCTCTCCCTCTCCCTCCCTCGGTTTGCTGCTCTCTCTCTTTTTAAATGCTTGTCGTTTCCTCCATCAGAATGGAGTGATTATGTGTTTCAAAGTTTCTCCCCTGTTGTGGACTTTTTACTTTTTAAATGTAGTCTAAAGTGGCTCTTATCTTCTTCATGCTGGGAATGGTGCCTGCTTCAGATGTCTTGCTGCCATGCAGTCATAACTCACTCCACCACATACACCCTGTGCTTTTTTCTGTGATGGTGGACGGCAGAACTATGTGGGTTGACCATCTGTTGATTTGTAGTTCATTCACGAGGAGGACATAAAATCTATTTTACTATGCTGGACTAAAATGTACAATCTGGACACTAAATTTAATCTTTTGATTCATTTAATTGGAAAAGTAATGTTAACCATTCCACAATGTTGAGCGAATTGTTGAAATCCCATATATTTAAATGAGAACAACCAAAACAACCAGGGACATTTAACCAGACGTTCATTCAACAGAAAAAAGGAATATGAAGGAAAACATGTTTTTGTACTGCTTATATTGTTGCTGTATCTTTTGAATATACATGTTTCTGATCCAACTAGGACTCAACTACACATTATTTTCATTATAACTACATGTACTGTAGAGCAGCAAATCCCCACTTTTGAGAGACATGTTTGATTTATTAAATTACTGAAGCAATAGATAATCAAAAATGATTTTCTGTCAACTAATCACGTATTTGACTACTTGTTTGTTCATCCAACCATTCAGCCCACAGTCCAGTCTTGTCCAGTTCGGAATATTTAATAATGTCATTATGTATTAATCTAGATTATCTCTAGATTTGTTATATTTGTTATTGATGAGAATATTTATCATTGTGTAGAGTTTTCATCCCAGCCCTAATTTAAAATCCAATGTTATTCATTTTTCTGACTTCCAAAGAAAAATAATGATGAAATCTGGCAAATATACAAAGTGCCGATGGCCATTTTCTCTGTTATTTATGCTTATAGTAATCAAATCAGATTTGATTTGCTCTATGAGTATAACCGTTAATTAATATTTTTTTTGGCAAATCCTTGTCTGTACTTTGTATTTTTTTCCTTCCCTAAACATCAAAACTGTCACTTGTGGTGTTGTTAATGCTAAATCACCACCAGCCCGCTGTGTGCAGACTCACAGCCTCAATGCCTGAAAGGGCTGGTTGGATTGTCAGGAAGTTTCCGGACTTTTTATTTCCCAGTTGAAACTCAGGCTTGTCTATTGTAGAGGTGACCCCCACTGAGTCACACAAACACTCCCTCGCAGACTGTTTACCATCACAATGCTGACACTGGCACTTTCCCTCGCTGTCAGGAGGACTCATATTTATGTATTTTCATTGTAATTACATGGCAGTGTTTTTATATTTCCAAAATGCCCTTGTTTTCCCCCAGTGGCGCTTTTCAACCACGACCGCAGATCAAACTGAGCTTCTGCCAACACTTTGCTTCCCGAGCCGCTGAGAATAAAACCCACCAGTAAACAAAAGATAAAACACCCAAATGAAAGCTGGAGAGGGAGCAAAATCCACACAATGAGAGGGGTTGTTGAATAGTGGCGGGAGTGTGTGTGTTGGCTGGTGTCGGAATTTGTTGATTACAAAGTGGAAATGTGTGTGTGTGTGTGTGTGTGTGTGTGTGTGTGTTTGTGCGCTCGCCAGTATATCTCAATGTGTTTTTGTGTCTATGATTTAGTAGAATTATCTGCAATGTTTTGAGAGCCTAAACTGCCAAATAGTCTAGTTAGCATCTATTTTAGAAGACAAACTCAGTGAATTTAACTCTTAGACTCTTAGAACATTATTATCGTTTTGCCACTGAAGATATAACGATATAAGTCTGGTGTTATGCTATATTTATTTGTATTGTCAAGAAATTCCATGAAAAGGCCAAAACAAGCAACTCAAAACCTTCTGTAACTTTTTCGTTTGAGCTGTAGAGATCCATTATTATCTAGAAAACATGTAATTGCATCTGACATGACCTTTCATTATGATGAACAGAGGTTCTGTAGCTTATTTTTAGTTGACTCAACAAATCCACAATTTACTGCTGATTAACTAAAGTACAGTGCCAATCTGTTTTAGGAAATGTTATGGCCTTATACATTTAAAATGTATATATTTTCCACCCATTTTTAAACATCTTTTAAGGATCTTCTGTTGGGTCTGAGAGCCACAGACGGGAAAAGGAGGTCGGAAAGTATTGAGAGACTAAATACATTTTTGGTTTTGTTCTTCACTTGGGATTTGTTGATTAAAAAAACAACTCTGGAATAATGTCAGCCTTGTCCTTTGACAGACTGAATATGATCCAAACATGATATGTACTAGTGAATAATGTGTTGATGTGTCTGCAATCTTCTACATACTCTTCTGGGATTTTTTTGGGCAGGATAGGAAGTCTGCTCAGTCTCTGCCTTCCCAGTTCTGACGCTCCACGGTCTCCTCCTGATCGAAATGTTTATACTGCACTCATTAGACTGATAACGGCGTGCACCATACTAATGAGCTTCTCTGTGACTGTGTGCACGTCTGTGACCGCGCCGTTCGGTTATAACGTGTGAGGGCGTTAATATATTTGCAGATTTGAATATGAAGCATCTATTTGTATGCGTCTTGAAAAAGGAAAAGGGTACATTGGTGAGGTAATTGATTCTGTACTGGTCCCGATGATTATAAATCCACTCTTGTACAAAGACATGTCTTTATATCGCACAAAAATATTCACATTGACCTGGTTTTTAATTGACCGACCCCGAGGAGTTTAGTGTCATTCATCACAGGCTGAGAGCTTTCAAGTGGCACAGATAATCAGCATCACGACGCTAATGTGACAGTTTCAACCTCTATGGGTGCATACTGTCGCCAGAATGGAAATATTGTACTGTTTTGCCTAAATCTATGAAATATCCTCTCAGTGAAGCTTGTTTGATATCTCCCCAAATTTCTCCCTTTATAACAATGTACATGTCTTATGCTGGGGTGCCGAGTGTGCACATCCAAGCAAACATACTCAGATGCAAGGCAAAAAATACTTACCTGCAGTTTTTCACACACAGATCGAAATGTTACCATGAAATAAGAAACAGAGAAATAAACAAGTTATTTGAGGCCGTAGAGAGTAGGGCTGTCAAAATTGCTCAAAAATGACGTTCGAATATTCCCTTTAAAAAAACACATATATTCGAACATATTCGAATATTCGAAGTTGCGCATTAGGCACGTCAATAACAGGACAAATTAATACAACGAGACATAACTACTTGTACAGGTAATTTATTTAAGTTTAAACATATTTAACAACATATTATCTACACGAAAATAAGTAAATGAACTAATGGCCAAGACCGCGGACCTCTTGCTCGCACACACGCACTCTTTCTTTCTCTCTCTCTCTCCCGCACCGTCGCGCTCTCTGCGCATAGCGGTTTAAATGAACGACAACAATAAACTAATGCTGAGTGCTGATCAATAGTTTTGTGCAAGCAATTTAAGGTTGCGACTCTTGTCCCAAATATGGCTTCATTCAGTGATTGAAACACCCGCAAAGCAGACAGTCGCGCCGCTGTTGCCGCTGTGTTTTTTTTTTTTTTTTTTTGACATTCGAATATTCATTTTCACATTCGAATATTCTGTTTTTTAACAACTATTCGAATATATATTCGAATATAGAATATTCGTTGACAGCCCTAGTAGAGAGTGCAGACCTCCTTTGTGCCCTGTATGTCTTACGATGCACCACTAGATGGCATCCTGAGCGAGGCCTTGTCCCCCCAGAGGTTCCTTTTGGTTGACAGAGTACAAGAGGGACATTATAAAATAATGCTCATCTCCATAGGCATTCATTTTATGTGTGCCTATGTGACTTAAACAGTCCTAATGTCTTTGATGCACGTCAAGCTGTTTTTGTAACAGTTAATGTATGGAGAGTAATATTGATTCTGCACCTATTAATTATCTGTTTCTGCGCCTGTGCACTATTTATTATTTTTTCCTTTAATGCACAACATGATCAGGAGTCATTCTTCTGCTATTGATGCAACCATGATAATTTGGAGGTAAGTCTTACATGTGCATTTCCTTTTTGACAGTGAAGGGAATTGGCGATGGCACTTCAAACCTTCATTTCAGATGTTTTGTTTTGTTTTGAGACAAAAAGAGAAGAAGACACTGATATATTTTTTACCTGTGATAATTTGTTAAACAACTTATACTGTGTGTCAGTCCTCTACATTTTGTGTATTTAAGCGTATCCAACCATGACTTGTTTCCACGATCCAACAAGGGTCTCACAATAGCTGCGTTGAGCCTTCAGGAATGTTAAAAATGGGGAATTTAGATAGTTTAACATTTTTTTTCTATGACAAACAGACTCTTGAGCAATAAATGTTCTCTTATAGTAACAAATATATGCCCAGTGGCAATGAGTTGATGAGAGCCCTGTGTGTTTCTGTGCGTGTGTTTGTACACAAGTGTGTGTATTGAAGGTTTGGCATTGTGAGACGGAACAGGCTGCGTTTGCTGTGCGTGACTGAGTAAGAGCAGAGCACCAGGAGCAGCCAGCTGTGTACACCCATGGACAAAGGCTGCACGAGGGGGAGAAATATTCCACCACACCAGGTCAGATCACCAAACTTAAACACGCCTGCTTCCTCTTCCTGTCTATCAAAAACACTGGTCAACAACTTCTTTCTCCCTCAGTCCGTCTCCGTCTTTCTCGCTGTGTCCATCCGTACATCATCCCCGCCTCCATCCACCTCCTCACTCCCCCCCTCTCTCCCCCTTTCTCTCCCCTCAGCTCAATCGCACCACACCGGCTCCCTTTTCTTAGCAAACCTTTCTCTCATACATTATTGAGACTTGTTTTTTTTCCTTGAGTCTCAGAATGAAGAAGGGGAACGGATCTTTTGAATTTTTAATGCCCCACATGAAAAATGTAGCATCAGTCATTTCTCAACGAAACAAACTGGTAAACTTTTAGCAGGACACAACACCCCAAGTCACGAGATGACGGGACACAAGGAAAGAAAAGGGGAGAAAAGCCCCTCGGTCTCTGATATGGAGAGGGAGGGATGGGCATGGGTGGAGGACCAAATGAGACCGATAAATATGGCGTGAAATGTGGTAGGAAAGTGACAAGCTGAGGTGCTCATTGAACGCATCATCGATCATAACGGTCTCAGAAATACATGCATTCAGACATTGGACAAACCCCCCAAAAAGGAATACAAGGAGCACAAAATAAGAAGGTGGGCAGAATGATTAAGTCAGGTGGATACAAATGTTAAGTGGAGAAGTTTCCTCTCAAGAACAAGGAGATAATCATATTCAGTGAATACCTGGAATGGTTTGAATCCCAAAGGTGGACGGTACTTTGTAGTCTTTGTTAGAACCCCCTCCAGTCATCTAACCCGCCAGCGAGTCTCCCCTCACCCGAGCCACAGATCATGCTCCACAGCGCTTCAAACAGCAGCAGGTCAAGGTCAGTGTTGTGAAATGGTAACGTCCTTTGTAAAAAAAAAGACTTCCTGCCACAAATCAAGTCTGGTCCACATATCACTGCATCTGATAGGATTTATCTGGGCTCCAGCAACCACCAAGGCAAACTGTGACGGGAGACATGGGAGCCATGAGTTGTAAAAAATATGGTTTTCTGTGTATGCATGTTATATGAATACACATTACATTATCATTTTTCTCTATTTTGCACCCTTTCTTAAATTCTTCGTACCACAAACTATAGAAGGTGATTCATGCCCGAGCAAGTAAATAGCTGACTCTATTTTATGTCAGACAAGAGATGAGCTACATGAAGCAAGGAAAGTAGAATTCAGGTAATGGCTTCGACATCTATGGTTGTGGAATCTTTCTAAGAAATATACCAGTGTGGATGCGACAGGCTGATCTGCCCTCGTCTAGTTATCCAGATCATAAATCTAACTCTAAAAAAAAGCTTCACTGTCTTCCCCCTCCACCCCTGTTCCATACATAAATGCATCTCAGAGCTCAAGGTGGGGGAAGAAACAGAAACGGACCTATAGCCTGAGGGGGTCGTATATTCCTGCCATAAGCCCGGAGCATGTCATCTATATTTATGCACTCATTTAGTTGTTTGTGTCTGCAGATTGGCCACAGCTTGTAGTAGCTCATAAATAATCTGCAAAATTGATGTAATATATCGTACCCCTATGCCCCTCCTTTACGACCTTGCATAATCTCAAATGGGAGGTTTATGCCTACAAACACATATACAAATGAATGAGATCATGGATCAAGATATGGATGAATTAATGTGTAATCAGTCACCATTTCCATAATTATATTTGGCATATTAATGCAATGGGAGGCCTTTTCGGGAATTGTCTTGATAATCGTGTAAGATTGTCTCGGAAAGTTTGTATCTTTGTATATTGAGCTGTGCGTTGGCTGCAATGGAGGGTATCATACTCTTATGTGGCTCCCTTGTGTTGGTTGCTTTTATTGCGTGTCTGCTGTCTCTAGTAGCCTTGGCCAGTTTATCACTGACTGGCAGCCATTTGTCAGGGGGAGCGAGGTAGTCTAGAGGACAGGGACAGGGAGGGGCCCACTGCTCCAGTTTCAGGAGTCAAATTGACAACAGGAGGATGTTTCTGCCACAGGCCTTGGGTGGTTATGACTGTCTGGAGGATACATTAAGTGACCTGCCCTCATCTATAACACAGTGTCTCTGTGAACCCCATTTAGCCAGAGGTACTTTTTTCACAAGCAACAGCAACATTGAAGGACATCAGGAATGTGATTTACACCGTTTCTACAAGGCGTCTGGTTGGACAAACAAAGATCAATTAAGACAGGAAAGCAATCACAAGTGTCTTTGAGCTACACCAGCAGGTAACTTTAGCTTCTCAATAATTCAGAAGGGATTTGTTCTCTCCAATGCAAAGGAACCACATAGTAAACTGCTGTGAAAAAAACCCCTGATGCTGAATGCAATATTTTATAGTGTGCGTTAAAAGCAGGTGTTTCTTATGCGGGTTTCATCTGTACATGCACAATATGCAGAATGTATAGCCTGCGGCAATGGACAGAAATAGAACCAACAGCCTGGCAATAAACTGTCAAGAGACAAGGAGCAAAAAGGTTCAAATGAGGAGGAGGAACAGTACAGGCCCAGCTAATGAAAGAAGGACTGTACCACAGAAAACCCTCATAACAACAGGAGGGAAACCGGAGAGCATCTATAATAGTATGTGACAAAGGTGAATGTATTCTGTCTTCATTTTAACGCTGTTCCATTCCCTCACTGATGGTGATGGAAGTTCTAATAAGAAATGGATTTTTTTTTAGGGGGAGGGAAAGCAGTTCAAATTGTGACCTTCTGACCCCATTGCTCATTGTCGGTGTGGCAAGGAATGGTCCTAATCCCTAAGAATCAATGCAACGGGCCTCGTAGCCCTCCTCTGCTGATTTCAGAGGCCCAAATGTGTCATCAATGTGTCATCGAGCATACGTCTTCGCCAGAGGCGACAGGACCTTCCCCACCCGCCCCCCCCTCTTGTCGGATGAGAGGGCGGAGAGTGGCGTTTCCCCCAATTCTGTGAAATGGTGCAGAAAACAGGAGAAAGAGGGACACGCCCCACAGTGTCTATCAATCCTGAGTCTGCAGCGCTGACCTCCTGTGAAACTTCATCTAGATGCCCTCATCTATCTGTCAGTGAATGGGAAAGGAGGTAAAGAAGGAGGGGGTGGTATTGGAGCCAGCAGCCAATCTCCCCTCCCTTCTCAGATGCATAATTCAGTGTTTCTCTCACAACAGCCTGCGCTTCGAAGGGCTCAGCTCCCCCAGCCATGCGGCCGGCAGTCTGCTAATATGAAAGAAGCTCAGAATCCACTCTGTTGTTCCTTCAGGCTTTCTCGCTCTACATTCTCCGTCATACTTGTATGATTTATTCAGCTTGTTCATCCATGGCGTGAGACTCGGACCCCAATGGACGAGTTGGGGGAAACATTTTTGTCCTTGTCAGGATCCAGCCGCAGAACTTGGCAGAGGAAGTGTGTCGGCATCACTGTGGGTTGTCGGAGTGACACTGGAGTAGCTTAACCTCCCACTGGTGGTTAGTTTTACGGCTCCTTCAGAGCGGCTCGCTGTAGCCAGTGTACAGAAACCCGGCCTTGGCCTCAATCAGCAACCAAGGAAGAAAGCGTAGAGGACAAGAGCACTCTTCCTGCTCCTCTAATGTCCATGCTTGCTTCAGTCGTTGAAAGTTCACTGAAAAATCTCTACCATGCAACTTTATAATTGCCCAATAACTTAAACTGTATTTACACGTCTTGTGCAAATACAATACATGTGGTTTTCATTCATGTTCACATAACATTTACCCCCTGCGAGGGACTTTGAGACCATGGCGATTTGTCGGTTGAGGGAAGGAGGCCAGCTGTTTATAGAGCTAGACCTCTGGTAGGGGTATGGTGTTGGCTGAGAACCAGAGCTCCACATAAAGAGCCTCCTCTCTGAGCCACTGGACTACTTTTTATCTCCCTGAAGGAGATTATTATTGAATCCTGGCACCACCACAGCCATGAAACCGAAACTGTCTGGATAAGTTTGTCTGCTACTACAATGAATTGACGGAGGAAGAGATGCCAAACGGATGTCTAGGACAAGGCTCATCAGTCAGCCTGTATAGTCAAGACGCAGGCATGCATGTTTTGAATCATTTCATTTATATTGATGCTTTAAAAATTTGTTTGGAAATATAATATCTAGGGTTATAAAAGTGTTTGTTTAGTGTTTAAATTCTTCTTAGCTCCACTGCAAGTCTCTGACTGTTCGATAGCCCGCTAAATGTATTGGATTTGGTGGCATTTAGTGATGAGGTTGCAGATTGCAACCAACATAAACTTCTCCTCCAGACCAAGCTTGGTTTTTCTGTTCTGGGCTAGTGTAGAAACGTGACAACGCAACATGGCGGACTACGTGAAAAGGATCTGCTCTGTATGTACATGGGCTCTAAGGCAACCAAAACATAGCAATTCTTATCTCCACTAATGTGGCACTATAAGAGAAATATATAAGATAAGAAAATATAACATTTAAATGATCCTGGCACAGGACTAGATTAAAGAGCCACAATTCCCTCCTTTTCGACCTTTAACTTCACATTATATGGTTGTTTCCCTCGTGCATGTGATATTTTATGTTTTGTTGTGAAGGGCCTTGCTGATCGATATCTAAAGACATTTCTCTTTCTTGTTCCCCCTAAAACAAAACACATGAGCATGAGGGGTGCTGGGGGCGAGTGAGCATGGCCTGGCCCTGTGACAGCAGCACTCATAACCATAATCCATCAGCTTCTGCTGATGATGAGATCCCCTCTCCCAGTTCATGATTGGAATTGCCATTTAATTGCACGGAAAGTTTCCACCCTGGTCCAAGCAAATGGGTTTGATCTCTCTCACTGTTGTGTGAACATTTCCTCTCCCGCTCTTATCTCTCTGTCTCTGGTGCTCTCTTGATCTTTTCCCTAATAGAGAAGAACGTAGCTCGGGGAGCAGGTTAATTATGGGGGAGCTCATTACTCATGTTTAATTATTCCAACTAGATTTTTAGCTGATCAAAACGTGTCTTCTTCTCTTCATTGTGGAGAGTGAAATTACTCCATTGTGTGATTTACCACTTATATGATTGATTTCCTTTTAGCTGAATATTATTTCCTTTTACAAAATCTGTTTCTCATTAATCCCCGAGGATTAGTTGAGCACTACAAAGCACGCCAAATGAATGATTCATTCGAAATATTTTAATGGGTATGATCTCAGAGCAGATCGAAATGTATAATATATTTTGTAGCAACACTAACCATCCGTACCTGTAAACGGGCTGATTGTCACAGAGTCTAGGTTATACAGAGGCTTTGCTTTGTGTAAACTGCTAGTGTAGGACTTAGTCATTAGCTGACAGTCATTAGCAACTTGTTTAATTGAACTCATTTACAGGCTGTGCTAATCTGCTGAGGTGACCTTGATTCTGCGTCTGGGTAATGTTTATGCAGTGCAGCAGAGTGTGTCTCTTTGTTTGCTATTATGAGCACAAAATGCAGCGAGGCCCATGTTTGGCTGTAAAAGTCTACACTTCATTAGTCATAATTACCTTTGCTGTTGCCCAGCGAGGTGATGAGCTCCCGTTCTCTTACGAGACTGATGCCGGGAGAACAAAACTCATCAGCAGAGGTGCCGAGGGCATGGAGTGGTAAAATCTCAGTTCCCATCTTTTCCTCTTTCTTCCCTTTTTTTAATCTTTAACTGCTCACTATATCAATCTAACCTCTGCCGGTGAACAGAGAGGTAGTAAATCTGACCGGCTCATGCAGGACAAGTTCCAAATGTATGGTGGGGGAGAGGAGAAGGGTATAAGGAGGTGCTTGTTGGAGTGATAGATTAATGAGGCATGGCCTTGTCTGTGTGGGGTGTGTGAGATATAAACAAATAAGTGAAAATCTCATATATATATATATATATATATATATATATATATATATATATATATATATATATGTGTGTGTGTGTGTGTGTGTGTATATCTAGAAATCTCTCTCTATATATATGTATGTATTGCTTTTAATTTGAGGTTTTACAGTTAGCATTTAGTACAGCATGTTTTGTGTACACTTTGCGCCCCACCTTTACAAACTGGAGAATGACCAACACATACTTAAGTGAAGATGAGTAATTTTCCTGCCATATGGTGACACAGTGACACAGTTACACGGTGACTGCCACACGCGGGATCGACTTCCCTGGCTAGTAACCAGAGACAAACAGTGACACAGAGGGAGAGGAATAGTTTTTTCTGTCTCCAGGTCCAGCGAGTTGAAAGGGAGAGCTTCCCTCAGGGCGAGAGCTAGAGACGTCGGTGTGAAGGGGAGAGGGAATAAGGAAAGAAATAAAGGAGACAGTAGGAGAGACTGAGTGAGTAACGGTGGATAAGCGTAGGAGAGAAAGCTTGGAGAGAGGGCAATGATTGAGAAAAGGGCAACCACAGAGAAAATAGATTAGTCGAGCAACTGCAGCAACACTGGGAACGGTCTGGAATACTAGAAGAGGAGAGGAAATTAATGGAAAGAGGTTTTAGATTTTTTTTTAAAGATAACGCACTACTTCGCTGTCTCTCGAAGATATATGATTGGTCGGAGAAGGGAAGTGAATATACAAAGCACATAAGCCTGTGATTGGCAGACACATTTGTGATGGAGACAGACAAAGAAGGAGAGCTCTGTGAGCACAGTCAATAGCCATTTAGAGGAGACGAAGTGAGAGATGACAGCTGAGCAGAAGGGTGTGAAGAGAGCAGGATAAATGAATGAGGGAAATGCTGGGAGGATGGGGAGAAGTAAGTGGGGGAGGTCCTATTGTATATTGTGGTAGCATAGGACTGTCTTGTGACCTTTGACCCGTAATTGAATAAATGAGTGTGTGGAGCACTGTGCTGAAGGACCTACAGTGAAGGTTTCAGCAGGCCATTTTATTTAGTGTCAAGGTGTGGCTGTGTGTGTTTGCATGCAAGTGTTCCTGTTAATGTGCGTCTGCACCTAGCTGTTAATTACAGTCTCTAACCATCATGATGATGATGATGGCGGAGCAGGTGTGCATGGGGCTCAGTTCTCTTTGTCATTGGTACACTGTAGTGGATCAGCTGTTGTCCTTGGCTTTAATGAGTGAACATGCAAGTGCACAGCGTCCTTTTAATTCACGACTGAGTTTAAAGTCAGGAAACAAATTCCACATATGTTTCCTCTTTTACTCTTATCACATTTTCTTTTCGTGTTTGGTTTTCTCTTGACTGACAAATGCTCAAAAATGTCACTAAATACAACTTTATTTGGATTTTGGTGGATGCCACTTTATTAAGCACTGCCTCGTCTTTGATTGACTCAACTAGATGTCTGTGTGTGTCTGTGCTTTTGTTTGACTTGTTGATACCCCACCATGTGGGACCACCAGCTCCTGGTCCACTGACCCGTATGATTAGGGGCAAAGGCCTGCCTCCTTCTATTCGTAGCCACAAAGATGAAGGGCACTTTCTCATCTGTATCATCTGTCTCACTTGGTCTTGTTAGCGTATTCCAAATTGGATGCCTGGTAGAAACTCCGAAGAATTCAGCCGAACAACTTCTCTCATTTTTGTAGATTTATTTCTCTGGTCACGAGCAAAGTATAAGCGCTGCACTTGCAAGAGCAGGGAGTCGTTTCGTCAACACGCAGGTTGGAAACCAACTTCCACCACAACCGGATGTTCGGCTGTTTTATACACAGATTTCCATCACAGGTTTCATCGCATCATCCTAACATCTAATTGGCTCTAACCTTTCAAGGAGGAGGAAAGACACATGTCCTCTCCTTGTCTCACAAGACTGGGGCGTCCATGGCCAGTCCCACTGAACCTGGTCTAACATAATGATAACATGTGAGTGTTGTGGCGGTGCCCGGCGTGTAACTAGTCTAAACAGTCAGCGGTTCCCCAGGGACCTCTCCAGCTTCATGATCCAGTATTATTATTATTCTGACCCTAAGCGACCTGAACAGGTTTCATAGACAAAAATGTACAATTATATAACGAATGTCATGATTTATATTTTCAGTCTTCACTAAAACCCCTCTCCTCGGTCGTACCTTTTCTTCCTCTATTGGTGGAGTACGATCTTGTGCTCTGTTTGAGAGATGTTGTGTATTGTCTGACCAAATCCATTTGGTTTACCCAGCCCAGGGAAGGATGTTCATCCATCTGTGTGGGGTTTACATGCCAAAACAGCCGTGATCCGTTGTGTCTCTCCAGCATCCACACCCACAGAATCCGCATGCCCACAGCCACTACTTATTTCTGCTTGTTTACACAGTGTAGCACAATATGGATTCAGCTACAACTCGGCTTAAATGAGGTGGTGGGTTGCAGCGTTTAGCCTGTGGAGTTACAGCAGGCTAAACCTAGATGATAAATAAGAAGGTTGTGTGCTGACTGCGGCCTTCGGTGCAGAATTCATAAGCTCCCATGACATCCATGTCTCCCTTTTAATTGGCGCCATATAATAAACTGTGGAATATGAAATGGAGCCAATTGAATTTGTGACAGTAGATTTACACAAATGCATACAATGTGGACCTCACCCCCTGCAGTCTGACTGTCAGGTGTCAGACCCTGCTCCTGTCTGGTACTGCCCATGTTGGGAATAAAGGAAAGCAGAAAACACCGCCGGTGTAGAGCTGCTGGTGCAAATCTCTGGAGGCCCCGCGATAGGTGGATGGAGTTGAGGAGATGAATGCTGGGTAGCCAGTCTTTGTGCTTCTCAGGAATGAAACCGTGATCAGGGATATGAAGAGGAGGGAGGAAAAGGAGGAGAGCGGGGAGGAGGAGTAGGCTCCAAGACGGGTGTGAAGCTACCGGTTTAAAATGAGATTTTCACTTATTTATTTATTTATTTAGCTGAGCTCATAGCTCAAGGCTGTCTGCTTGCTTTTTGTTGTATGTTCCATGGCCTCAGTGCCCCCTTCCCTCTCCTCCCTCTGTCTATCTGCAAGTGCAAATACGTGTGTGTGCATGCACATTTACACCTACTGCTACTGCTTCTTCCAAGTGTGTGTAAGTGTCTATATGCGCGTATGAGCATTCTATCAGTGTGTGTGTTTATCTCTATCTTGTACGAAGTGAGAGCCTTAGCTGGTGTCTAGGGATGAATGGTATCTTTTGGGATAGATTTGTTTTATTATGTGTGTGCCAGACATGCTGGGCATCTATTGCACACACAAGAAAAGCAACCTCTCCTGGGCTGTTGCTGAGCACAATGCCTGAAAACAGCTCAGATTATGCAGGACACAGCAGAGTGAGAACAAGAGCTTTTTGTCTTTGTTTTTTTTCCTGTTTTTTTACAAGTTCATGGACATTTGCACCAACCACACAAAAATCAATATTGTATCTATTAGGCTATAAGAGTTTTCCGTGAACGCAGAATATCTTTTTTTTTTTTTGTGAGTGTGCGTGTAGGATTTCAAATGTTCGGACATTTCTCTATCATTTATCTCATTGATTTTCAGCCAAGCTGATAGCTTATATTCTCTTGAATGCAGAAAGAGTAACATGGGGGATTTGGAGCAAGAATACTAAAAATCTCACGTCAGAAGGTCAGTCCGTGATTCATTTTGTGCAGGAAACTGAGATCAGCTGAGAAAATGAAACCGTGCGACCAATAATACATGGCCATGCCTCTTAACAATGAAATGTCTCCTGAATGCCACTCAGACACTAGCGTTCCTGTTTGTCTCGACTCCGCTGAGTCCCACATAACTTCGGCCTCCTGTCCTTTTCTAATTGCCTGCATGCTGGATGTTAGAATGGGGAAATGGCTGTCTGTGGTGTCAAACCACTCGGCGTTCACGCCGTCTGTCTCTGTCACAATGTGGCCATGTGTCTGTCATCTCCCATGTCTCATATCCCTCAGCTTGTTCTTTCACAGCTCCGTTACCATGACTGCAGGATTGGAGGGGAGTTGCTGTCATGGCAGTGAACTGGGAGCTGAACTGAAAACGAGGAGTTTGGAGAACAGATTTCATTTCTAGCGAATTCAAGACGCAGGAGGCCGGCAGTCTGCGGACGCAGGCAGCTCTGAGCAACGCACTTTGCTAAGGTCTGAACTGAGAAACAACTATGACTCACAGCTATTGAAAAATGCATCACACTTAAATTGTTCCAGGCCGTGAAGTGCCTCCACCATTTCAACGCAGACACACTGTATACAGACGCACATCTGCTGTAGCCACTGCAGACAATGATGTCTGTTTGAATCCCATTTGAAATTCACCGGTTCGCGGTGAAATCATGTGTGACTCACAAGGCAGCGCTAGGGCCAGTCCATCAGGACAACAATGGGCACCTGTTGTCAGGGTACAGGTCTGGACCCAAAAGCAAAACCTCGGAACACCGTAGAGTATAAACAAAAATGAATTTATTGTCTCCCAAACAAACTTAAATACTCAGGCCAAAACTCAACAAAACAAAAACGGAAAGTCTCTCAAAAACAAAACTTAAATACTCAGGCCTTTGGCAATACTCCAGTATGGCGGTGTCTCGTGTCCAGCTCGTGAGAGAGTCACAACTCGTGTCCAACTCGTGAAACGGGAATCTGCAGTTGCTTCAGCGTCTCGAGTGTCGTGTCTGGGGCTGAGCATCACAGCCCTCACAAGTGCAATCTCCCGACGCTTGTGTTCGGGCAGAGGCCACTCTTAAGCTGCTGCCGTGATTGTCCCGATGCTCTGCAGCTGCGAGCGGTGGCCATCTTCCTCCCAGCTGTCCCGTATCAACCTGATTACAGACCCAACACACAATCTCTGGTCCCAGCCAGCGTTACTCTGGCACCCCCTGGCGGAGGTGCACTCAGGATCCTTACAGTACCCCCCCCCTTAAAAGACGCCTCCAGGCGTCCACGGTACCACCGGACCAGGGTGGGTGGAGGGGGGTCCGGTAGGAGGGCCAAAACACTCCTGACGCCCACCGGCTCGTGGAGAGAGACCTGGAACACAGGCAAAAAGTCACTGGACAACCAAACTCAGGGGGACGGGCCGGAGGACGGGCCGGAGGACGGGCCCCAGGCGGAGACTCGGGAGGACGGGCCGGAGGACGGCCCCCCGGCGGAGACTCAGGAGGACGGGCCGGAGGACGGCCACCAGGCGGAGACTCAGGAGGACGGGCCGGAGGACGGCCACCAGGCGGAGACTCAGGAGGACGGGCCGGAGGACGGTCACCAGGCGGAGACTCAGGAGGACGGGCCGGAGGACGGCCACCAGGCGGAGACTCAGGAGGACGGGCCGGAGGACGGCCACCAGGCGAAGACTCCGGAGGGCGTGCCGGCGGACGGGACCAACCAACCCTAGACTCGGGACGGAACTGGACCGGACAGGACTCGTGATGGGACCTAACCGGACGGAACCTGGGACGGGACTTAACCGGACGGAACTTGGGACGGGACTCAACCGGACGGAACTCAACCGGACGGAACTTGGGACGGGACTCAACCGGACGGAACTTGGGACGGGACTCAACCGGACGGAACTTGGGACGGGACTCAACCGGACGGAACTTGGGACGGGACTCAACCGGACGGAACTTGGGACGGGACTCAACCGGACCCAAGGGACCTATGTCAGCCGGACCGCCGACGGGACTCGAGGGACAAGTGTCGGCCGGACCGCCGACCGGACTCGAGGGACATGTGTCGGCCGGACCGCCGACGGAACTCGAGGGACAAGTGTCGGCCGGACCGCCGACCGGACTCGAGGGACATGTGTCGGCCGGACCGCCGACGGGACATGTGTCGGCCGGACCGCCGACCGGACTCGAGGGAACCAGGGTCGGCCGGACCACCGACGAGACAGGTGTCGGCCGGACCGCCGATGGGGCAGGTGGGGAAGCTGGGACCGGGACTAGCACCGTGACGGGACACGGGACCGGGGCTGACAGCGGCACAGGGGCAGAAACTGGGACCGGGGCTGAACGCGACACGGTGGCAAAAACTGGGCCCGGGGCTGAAAGCGACACGGTGGCAGAAACTGGGCTCAGGGCTGGCAGCGGCACAGGGACAGAAACTGGGACCGGGGCTAAACGCAACACGGTGGCAAAAACTGGGCTCGGGGCTGGCAGCGGCACGGGGGCAGAAACTGGGACCGGGGCTGAACGCGACACGGTGGCAAAAACTGGGCCCGGGGCTGAAAGCGACACGGTGGCAGAAACTGGGCTCGGGGCTGGCAGCGGCACAGGGACAGAAACTGGGACCGGGGCTAAACGCAACACGGTGGCAAAAACTGGGCTCGGAGCTGGCAGCGGCACAGGGGCAGAAACTGGGACCGGGGCTGAACGCGACACGGTGGCAGAAACTCTGGGAGCTGGAGTCGGCCGGGGCGCCGACCGGACACGGGGAGCTGGAGTCGGCCGGGGCGCCGACAATACACGGGGAGCTGGAGTCGGCCGGGGCGCCGACAATACACGGGGAGCTGGAGTTGGCCGGGGCGTCAACGGGATACAGGGAGCGGGCGTGACCGGCTTCCCCACAGCCGCAGCCTGCGCTGGGGGCCCCCTCCGCCGGCGTCGACGGCCCGAGGCTCTGGCCTCCGGGTCAGAACCCCTAGCCCGTTGGAGGCACCGGGGCCCACCAAACGCCAGCCGGGCACCTGCCCAGGGATCCGGTTCGGGATCCTTCCCCACATTGGGATCCTGGTATCCCGGCTCCCGCACGTACCACTGGCCATTCCGAAAGTAGAACTGGGGGGGCTGCACCACCACCTCAGGATCCTTGTATCCGGGATCCCGCACGTAGTCCCGGGGCCCATCCAGGGCCATCCGGGGTTCCCTCCACTGGTCATACCAGGGATCCTCCACCTGACCGAAGTCACTCAGGAAGTCGTCTTCGGAGTCGGAATCATACCATTCCCACCGGGGTATCTGTGGGCTACCCATCCTCTCCAGGTTTTGCTGGGTCCTTGTCTTGGTCGGGAGATTCTGTCAGGGTACAGGTCTGGACCCAAAAGCAAAACCTCGGAACACCGTAGAGTATAAACAAAAATGAATTCATTGTCTCCCAAACAAACTTAAATACTCAGGCCTTCAGCCAAAACTCAACAAAACAAAAACGGAAAGTCTCTCAAAAACAAAACTTAAAAACTCAGGCCTTTGGCAATTCTCCAGTATGGCGGTGTCTCGTGTCCAGCTCGTGAGAGAGTCACAACTCGTGTCCAACTCGTGAAACGGGAATCTGCAGTTGCTTCAGCGTCTCGAGTGTCGTGTCTGGGGCTGAGCATCACAGCCCTCACAAGTGCAATCTCCCGACGCTTGTGTTCGGGCAGAGGCCACTCTTAAGCTGCTGCCGTGATTGTCCTGATGCTCTGCAGCTGCGAGCGGTGGCCATCTTCCTCCCAGCTGTCCCGTATCAACCTGATTACAGACCCAACACACAATCTCTGGTCCCAGCCAGCGTTACTCTGGCACCCCCTGGCGGAGGTGCACTCAGGATCCTTACACCTGTGCTGCTTTGACCTGTACTTATTTATGTGTGTGTGTGTGTGTGTGTGTGTGTGTGTGTGTGTTCAGTGGAACTGGGGCCCTCGCAGTGAATGCTGAAAAAAAGACAGCAGGGGAGGGATGTTTGTACATGAAGTATTCTTAATTGGGAACTACACATTCGTAACATACTGTAGCACTGTCTCAATTACCTTATACCTTACATGTATCATGGCATAACACATTAGGAACTGGAAGCGTGCGCTATCTAACTGTAGATCTCCTCCAGGTGTGTCTGCAATGCAATGACCACTGCTGCATGTTTGATTCCCCCCTAGACCGCAGAAAATGTATCACCAACACCTTTGTCCTCTACTTCAAAACAATGCCTGTGGGATTTTCTCAACATGTTTTTAGTCATGCAAAGCAGAAAGGGATGATCCGTGCCAAACGGCTAGCTCAAGGGTATAACTCACCTGAGTGACGAATGGTCTTGGCACCCTGCAGGTCTCACAGGCCAATTGCAAAAGCAACAACTCGAGTACACTCTTCAATTTTCCTCCAAGTAGTAGCTAAAAAGTACTCATGACCAGTTTTAGGAATATTTATAGAAGACATTAATTAGTTTTGGGGGAAAAACACAGAACAGAAAACTACACTTTAAGACGCAATTCTTCAAACGACACAAAGTAGTTTGCATATCCTTACAACTTATTTTGATGGACAACATTGTCTCGAGATGGAACAATGAAACAACGTAACTATTTTGGTTATCTTTAAGAGGCTTCACTTTTTTTTTACAGTTTTCTTGTAGATAAGGTCTTCAGCTTTCCAAAGGTAGTCGGCAGTAGCCTCAAACTGAAAGGTAAAAACAAACGACTCACTCGTAGATTCATTCTGTTTGACTAAATCCTCAGACGCACAGTCACATATACTGCCCCGTGAATCATTATCTAAAAGTGTCTGCCAAGTTTTCCAGAAGACACCGTTTCACTTCGACACCTTGCAACCCATCAACTTAACGCTGAGACAGTTTTTATCGCCTTGTCCAAACAAGAGGTTTGGGTCTGGTCAGTCGTTTATGTGAGAGAGGAGGACCACAGTATGTGGGGAATGTTGATCCTACTGTTTTTCAAAGGATGATACTCCACTTGGTCTCGAGGACAGTTTCATTTGTCAAGGTGTCAGCGGGGCCACTTCCAGGGGCTGTCGGCCTAATCCTGAAGGTATGGGAGAAATGGGGTTCTCATCACATGCTCACGTTTAGAGGCTCCGCATTTAAAGAAGAAAGGAGCTGAAAAATGTAAAAACATAAAATATTTTAACTCGAGAAACGACCGGCCGCTGACTGAAGAGCACAACAAACAGGACAACAATTTTCTGTGATCACTTAAAGATTTCACTGCTTTTAGAAACTGTTAAGTATAATTAGATCACTCATTCCAACTGCAATCATGAATCAGTCACTAAATTACTGAACAATTACATCACGTGATTAACAATCATAATTATTTCAGCGGTTGCACCAAAGATGGAGAAGTCTGAATACATTATACAAAAGTGAAAACATTTTCAAAACATCAGGTGGTTTAGGCTCAATATTCTCACATGACAAACTGCCCATGCATATAATAAATAAACATTGACCCAAAGAAACCTAGACACAGCAGCAACTGGAGCAGAAGTTAAATGGACCCGAAGAAAAGGACTAATGTTCACACCCACACAGGTTTCTTAACGTATTGTGGATTAATGTTTCATCACTGTGGAAAACTTGTATCATTTATCTTCTCTTTTTCTCTCACAGAATCATTATACAGATAACGTGTTGTTACAAGCATAAAATAATTCAACACTTTGTTTCCTCTGTGCTTCTGTAGTTCAGGAGTCAAAATACAGTTTGACTTCTGGAATATTGGCATTTCATCTTTTTTACTGTGGTCGCAGTGCACATGGAAAAAACTCTGATGTGTAGTGGCTTCAACTGGGACTGGGGTACAATGGAAAAACACAGATGTGGACTTGTGTGTCAGCAAACACTCATAATAACTAAATCTTACTTCCCAATGTGTTCAGTAAAAAAAAGTCTGAGAAAACTCTTGGGTTTCTAGTGTCTTCCCGATTTCTGTAATGCGTACTGTAGAAACGCAGTCAGTGTTCGTATCTAAACCAGCACAGACACGAAAAACACGTCTGTGCCCTTTATGATCTCAAGACATTCAAGTGTCACTGTGTTCGCCCATCCTGAGACCCAACTGCCATCGGAGTGCTTCCCTGTGTGGCGGCGCAGCGGGAGCCTCGATGTTTGTGACCGCAGCCCTCCCTCCGTGTCAGGGCATTGAGTTTTTGGGGTGATCCTGACTGGTTTTATTTACACGTTGAGTAATGCACCCCTCCTTTGACTTCTTTCAGGGGGGGGACAAGCTTTTCATGGGACTAATTGGAGTGTGCAAGCCATCACAGCTGAAGTGCTCCCGCAGGGCCTCTCTTTCTCTTTTTTCTCTTTTCTTGCCTTCTCCCCTCCTCCAACACCCGGGCTTTTATTATCATTTGCCATATCGAGTAAACAACCTGTTAGTGTAAATTAGGGTCCAGTGAGTGATGAAGCGACACATCCAACCCCTCCTGCCTCCTCTGCCTCTGCTTTCCCCCTCTCTCCCTTGCCATCACACTCTTTCCGTCCCTTTGAGCTCTTTCCTCTTTTGTGCCCCCACCCTCTGTTCTGCCTTGTTTGGCATGCAGCCTTTTCAAAGACAGTGGTAGTGATGGTGTGTGTGATAGTGTGTGTGTGTGTGTGTGTGTGGATGCAGGGGGTCTGAAATGAAGATTGAAGCGGACAAAAAAGCCCTGGCGCAACCTTGAGGTGGAAATTAATAATGATAAAAATAATTACTGCCCCACTCCCCTCACCCATGCCTCCCCGACCTAGTTTTCATAATGGAGAACGATAGCCCCCAGTCGCACACTGTGTGTGTGTGTGTGTGTGTGTGTGTTTAAGTGTATATTAGTGTCTCTGTGTGTCTGCACATAGGGGAAGGCGCTGCAGGACGGCCATGGTGTTGTCGGGATGGATGTAGGACGGGACCTACATGGAGAGAACACATCGGCCATCAGGTCCAGGTGCTGTTACTAAACACAGCTACAGGTAAAACACATGGCTCACACGCTTCTCTCTCTTTCTCCCTCGTGTGCATCAAAAACACGTGTGCTGCGTTCACGCTGGGATTGTGCTCACCTTGTCAAGGGTCCTCACTTTGGGCACACACGTGTGTGTATGTGTGTGTGTTTGAACACTGGGAGTGCAGGTATTCAGCAGTGGTGTGTGGCACACTGTGATGTGACCGATGTCTGCTAGCAGCTCCAGTCAGAGAGCGCTGCAGAAGGTCACACACAAACATTGCATTTATGAAAACACACACGCACATTGTATAATGATGAACTATTACACAATTACCGTCTTTGGAGACCGAGAGATAGCACATTTCTTGCCATTATAAGGGTTTTGTGTGACACATTCTTACCAATTTGATCCCATCTTATGCCCCTGCTCAGATGTAGAGCTCTAGTTTGAGGCTGGTCGGATCAAATGCAATTAGTTTGTGACTAAAAGTAAAATCTGTGCACAGGCTGCTCTGTGGCAAGAAGAGTCGGTATAGGGGCGACTGTGGCTCAGTGGTTAGCAAGTCAGTCTTTCAATCAGAGGGTCGGTGGTTCAAACCCCAGCTCAGCCAGTCCATGTCGTTGTGTCCTTGAGCAAGACACTTAACCCTCATTGCTCACCGTTGCTGTGTCTACGGTCTACTGTATATCATGTAAGTCGCTTTGGATAAAAGCGTCAGCTAAATGTAATGTAATCAGCTTTATGCTTTTATTTCTGCTTGAGTCCCATCGGTCTGCAAACCCTGTTGTGCCAATTCAGTCTCACTAGATGCAGAAGCACTGCAAAGCACCACTATTTTGGAGAAGCGCTGCCCGCTTCCTTTTGGCGCCCTTGTTACATTACAATACATTACAATACATTACATTTAATTTAGCTGACGCTTTTATCCAAAGCGACTTACATGCTATACAGTAGACCGTAGACACAGCAACGCTCAACCCATTGGTCTGTTCACACAGCTATGCGACGCAGAGGTCCGCTGCCGGCTCGCAATCTTCAGTTTTAGTTTTGGAGTCGGGTCTAATTTCTCTGCGTCCCACGAGCAATTCAGGCAAGAAAATACATTGATAATCTACTATACATTATATCAGTGATATATTATACATGATATGTATGATCTCATTCTAAATAAATGATGAAAACAAGTATTGCACACATGCTTTTGACTTTATCCCCTCTTTTTCTGCTGTTCTCCTGGAGTTTCAAGTCCCCTGATTCCCCTCCCACATGATCAAATGTCTAAATATATTTATTAGAAAATAGCCATATCACTGCTGTTTGTGATCAGGGTTTTTATTTGACATACTTATTTCTCAGTGTCTAAACAGAGTGCCATGACAACGAGCAAACACACACAAGCAGACAGAGAGAGGAACCTGTTGACCGGTGCAGAGAAATGTGTTTCTGGTGTGAGCAGCCACGCAACTACTACGCAGTGCGAGTCTGTGGATCAGGGATATAGTTTTGTTTTCATATGAACTAAATCAAGAACTTACACTTGATGAACTTTATAGTTTTCTGAATAAGTTGATTTGCAAGGCCTGCACCCTATTCTTACTCGTCATGTGCTTTACTAAAACCTCTCTGAGACCAACCAAAAGTCATTTGCGTCCATAGAGGTTTTTTTTTGCAGAAGAGTCCTTCTGGGCTGCTAATACCTTTCTGCTGTTCCAGGTCCCTGGACTATTCAAGCCTGACATGCCTTGGGACTGACACACCCTCTTTGGACTGTGGACTCTTTAGCAAAGGCTACAGAAGTTGTTAAAGACCTCGAAAGTAGCAACAGACCAGTTGTGAGGGAGATTTGCTCCAAAATGTTGAAACATTATTTTGGATATATTCCTCTTCCATGCGGCATGAGGACAGTGCCAATTAACTGGTAAAAATTGATTGTTGGATGGATTGTTTTTAAAAAGAGAACTGGAGTGTGTGCTCTGATTAATGGAGTATCTCCCTGCTCAGAGGAACACGTTTATTTTGTAGCTACTCAACAATAGGTGCATTCCCATCCATCTGTTTATATGACTATTTTAAAATAATTTTACCAAACAACTCAAATAATTGCAAAATATCTTTTTGCTTGGCTGAGGTGGGATATTTGGTCGATCTATAAAAGCAAAATGTGAGAGAACGCTAATGAGTTCTCAAATGGTATCATATTATAAGGACTATCTTATGATTGTATTTATAATAGCCTGTCTGCAGGTTTGGTGTATTTTTGTTTTACAACTATGTGTCCCCTATCTGGAGGTTTTCTGAAAATATGTAATATATACAAAATATAAAAACTGTCACACTCAGTGGAATAGTAACAATACCACAATACAAAACAACCAGGATGGCCACATCCGATATGGCCTTGAAGTATGAGGATAACTAGACATGTTGGTACCACCTAAGACACAACATCACATATTTTACATTTGCCACCGTGGAACAAGTTCCCCCTATAGTGTCGTAGCAGCCTTTTCTTGCTTTTCAAAAAAGAAACATCTTGTTCGCTTGTTAATGAAAAGAAATCATTATGCTGAATTTAACTGAAAACTTGAAAGTTAAGAGGTTAAACTACAATCTGGCAACATTTACAGAGCAGAATGCTATCAAAGCAGCACATACTGTAAGGACTTAAGCTCTTTAAGAAGCCTCACCGGTGAGTTAATGAAGTTAGATTAATTAAAAGTGCTTAATTAAGGCATTGAGGAGCTGGAGGCTGGCTGTGGACTGGTTGAGAGGAACAACAGAGGAGGACTGCGATAACCTCCGACCTCACTCTCCGGTCTCAGCAGAATAGTCCGCCGAGCTGACCTCGTAGAGCAGCTGGGGAGGACGCGCAGTGTTTCTGAAAAGTTACGGCCTCAGTTGGATCTTACACTGTTTCTTTACTGTACTTTCTTCTGCAGTTCTTTTCCCACAGTGCTGTAGTGCACACCGTCGACATTGTCTGAAATCAGCTCACTAAAACTAACCTTATTACACACCTGGTCCTCGTGAATCCCCGGTCACGCTTTCCACATCGCTTTATCCCGCTCTCTGCCGTTGCCCATGGGCAACAGTAGCAGCCGGGCTCTGGTCACATACCCTGGACTCTGTGATGACTTAGTTCTTTAAGGTTTTTATGTTTTGGAGGAGAATTGTTGATGAAAAACTCAGACTCAAACACATGATCTCATCAGGCATGAAGTGTTTACTCAAGAATTATGAAAGACTAAATATGTCGAAAAGAGCACGGAGCAGGCATTTATTGGAGACAGGCAGAGCTTTTTATTTTCTTCAGACCAGCAGAATAGAGATGGTCAACCTCTAATCTTCTTCAAAATCCGACTGTAAAAAACTGTATTTGAAAAATGTCTAGGCTGTGTAGGGTTTTCTGACTTTTCTGGCTTTGTAGGTTCATATAAATCAGACTTACCACCATAAAACAATCCACAAGGCTATTTGTGAGGCTATGAAAGTCTTTAAAATTGCATAACATTTGCCTTTTTCTCCAGCATTCCTCTACGTGTGGACTGCTATGTATACGCATGCGGATTTGAGCTGGTCTGGGTGCAGCAGCTGGCCTGGCAGGTGAATGAAGAAGAAAAATATAAAACGATATATAAATCATACTAAATACTAAAGCAGAGAGAAAGAAGTAATGGGCAGAGATACAGTATATGGTCCACACATGAATGTTTATATGGACATGTGTGTGGGTATAGGTGTGTATGAGAGAGCATCTGGCCATGCCGGCCCGGCTGTGTGCTCCTGCTGTGGGTCAGTCAGGCTGTTTGGACGTGAAGTGGCTGTGAGTGTGTGTGTGCAGCTTGCTGGCTTGGGAGTGTTTATGTCTGTAATAGGCACTTAACCACACAAACCCAGCAGGCAGCTAAAGAGAAACGCCAGAGATGCTCAGTGGTGTTAACAGCAAGTTCTTTAAGTTCCTCCCTCTACCGTGATAATTTATTTAATGTGGTTTTCTCCGCAGAACCACATTATACAGCAGACCTTGTCTGCTGAGAGAATAATCGAGGGGGGAGAGGGGGGGATGGCATAGTGTATCACTTACACAGGGAGAAAGAGATGGATGAGAGAGAGACATGAAGGAAATGTATGGATGAAAAGTGTAAAGGGTGCAGATCCATGTTCTGGAAAGGAGAGAGGGAGAAGGGGGTGTGTGTACAGCATGTTGTTAGAGAGATATACTTATCCATCATTTGTTGAGCTGGAGCAGAGGCTGGTGGGGGAGAGAGAGCAGCATTGTGCCTGGTGTCTGCACTGTAGTGCTGGGTGGATGTAGAGCAGAGAGGCAGCACATGCTGCTCTGACAGGGAGAAAAAAGTTGGAGAATCCTGTGGAAAAGAAGATTCTGATGGAAAACCCATGAAAAAAGCAACAGTGGAGACGAAGAAAAACAAATCTGAGTGCCGCTGAGGACGAGAGGAGAGAGTGAGATACAGGGTTGGAAAAAGAGGGAGATTGAAAGAGGGGAGGGGGACTAAGTGGGAGAGCAGCAGAGAGACACAAGGAAGAAGAGGGAGGTGAAGAGAGCGGAAGAGGGAGGGAGAAAGGAGGTGTGATAGTGGGTGGGAGAGGAGGAGACAGTCTGGTGGACGGGCAAAAAGACAAAGGAAAGAGAGGAGAGTGAAAGGGACATGTCAGGATGAAGAAACTAACCGATGCATAGAGATAAGACAGCCCAGGTCTCAGCAGAGGGTTACAGGAGTGTAATGTGGAGTAACACTGTGGTTTAGTAAGACGTAAAGAGAAGGAGAGAAGAGAGGGGGGAGGAAAAGATTAAGGAAAAGGCAGAGTGATAGACTGGCCAAGAAGAGGGAGGAGAGAAGAGCTGGATGAGAGAGAGGAGGGAGGCCGCCGCGTACAGCGCGTGGAGCTGGTGTTAGAGCGAAAGAGAGACAGAGAGAGGGAGGGAGGGAGGGTGGGAGGAGAGAGGGAAACAGAGGGAGGGGGTGAGGTATTTAAACGCCGGAGCAGGACAGCACAGGCGAAGCTCTGAACTCCCCGAGAGTGAAGGTAGGACAGGGAGAGGAAGCAGAAGAACAGAGCTGGACAGTTTTCCTGACGGCAAAGCCCGCACACTCACACACATAAACATTGCACATACAAACACACACACAGGCGCACTTATTCTCACGCACGCACTTTTGGACTTTCGACTCATTCGTGGACTCCAAAAGCCGTCCTCTGGAACTCTACCTGTGCCTTCCTCGCTCCCACTCATCACTCTCCTCACCCCTCCACCCACCGTCACCACCCGCTCGGCCCCTCTTGGTGAGGGCAGATGGCCGTGGCGCGGGCCTCTCTCGGGGGTTCCTTAGGCTGTGCCCTGCTGGCCCTGGTCTTGGGGAGCAGCATGGATTTCGGGGCGCCCCCTGCGAGCTTCTACCCCCGTTTCAACCCCTTCTTCTTCCTGTGCACCCACCATGGGGAGCTGGAGGGAACCGGGGTGGCAGAAGGTGGAGGGGAGGTGCTACTCACCCTCCAGATTACGGGCAACCCCATTGCCTACACCCCTGGACAGGAGTACCAAGGTGAGCACACCCCCTTTCGGCGTCCACTTTCTTCTTGCTGCACGTTGAAGAGAATGGGATCTATTGTTTCAGCAATTTGTTATTATCAGTGTTGAATCGCAGCCAGAAGGAACGTGCTAAATTGATCTGATTTGTACATTTAATTGGTTGTGAAAATACAATGCATTTTGTATTACTGAAAATAGTTTTCCTCTTGTGAAAGAAATTCACTTTAAAATTCTAGATATTTTCTTGGTGAATGGACATTGCTGAAATTTGCTAAAATTCTTATTATGCCTCAACTAATGTGAAGTACATTTCACATTAAAGAGATAAAAACAACTTCATGATCAAGAATCCCACACACGCGAGTACAGTGAATGCATTTCACTTGTAGGTGTTTTGTGTCGCACATGAGGAGCCGCTGTGGACGCAGCCGGGAGGGTGCAGTTTGTGTGGGGCGGCTGTTGTTGGAAACCAGCATTTATGTAACTGTAATAAGTAGTGATGCTGAGTGGGACTCCTGTTCAGTGCCGTGAGCAGCTTTGGTGTTTCACTGAGCTGCGATCCTGATGCTCCATGTGTAGGTGGCTTCTCCACAGGACTAACAGTGAGATATCCCTTCAACTGAATGAGAGAGAGAGAGAGAGAGAGAGAGAGAGGCGAGTGCGAATGAACAAACGGAGCGCCATAGAAAGCTCTGAAATAAAGATTTAGAAATCAGGAAAGCAGGCGTAGCGAGCAAGAGGGGACAGAGATTAATGTCCCCTTTCCCACACTGATGTGCTGGCACCTGGTCGTGGAAAAATGATCCCCTCTGACCTCCCAGACTGTGTCATCATTGCTCAGTCACTCACTCGCCACTCACTTAACACTGGGGACAGTGACCCGCACAGACCGTCTGAGGTCACATTCCCATGCAGCTATCTTCTTCACTCAGTTAAATATATATACATTTGATGTATTACCGATTAGATCGGACTTCCTAAATATACACATTGTGTGTACATTGCCTATATCTTTTCCTAACCCTGTCTTTGTTGTGTGGCTGTGGATACAATGCAATACAATGTTCTTGCACTGTTAACAAATGCATTATCATGGCAAATAAACCTCTTCATTTCAAAAAACGAGCTGTGCAGCAGAGTTTGTGTAATTGTATATAGAAAGAAAAGGATATGGGAAGGCCAGGAAAACCGAGCAGGAAAGGAGAGGTCTGGAAGAAGCAGTATTATCCTCTGTCTGAAAATAAAAGCCCGGATCAACCCTTCAGTCAAGCACCTTTTAACTGGGGCCGGGCTCGTAGGGAGAGCGGGTGGGGAGAGATTTGAATAACTAGCTGGTGGATGGGAGGGATCGAGCGCACGGAGAGGTTTAAATAATTAGCATTAGAAACGTGGTGGACTGGGAGGAGGGAGAGATTTAAATAGGGCCACGGCTGGGATCGGATGGAGTTGGGGGAGATTTAAATGACGATGAGAGGATTGAGCAGATAAGATACCGGCTTGCACGGAAAAATGACAGGGTTCCAAGCTGCTCACTTTTCCCCCCCCGTTCCATGTTTTGGCACATGATGGCACCTCATTGTTAAATTTCCAGGGTTTTGAATGAGTTTGTATGGAGATTGAAGGATGAATGGCAAGTGAGCAAGTGAAAACGTGGCTGGCTGTGTGGTTAGTTGTGCAATCATGAGCAATCCCAGTCCCTGTCTCTCTTTTCCACCTCTCTCATCTTTTCAAACCTTCAAGATTATATCCGTCTTTACGTGTTCGTACCACGGTCACAGCCAGGCTCATTGTGGCAAGAATTGGGTGTTTTTTCAAGGCTATATATACATATACAGGTGTTAGATTGAGGGTGGACATGTATCTGTCTGCTGAAAGCAGAATGAGAGAAAAAGATAGAAAGAAACAGTAAATCACATATTCTGGTGGTGTGTGAAGGAAAAGGGAAGTGTTTGTGCCATTTTTTGGCGATGCTTCTTGTATTTGGTTTGCGCAAAAAAAAAAAGCTTTCTATGTTCTCTCTGGGCTCTAGTTTTGGATTACATTTGGTTTAATCTTCTAAAAGCAACGTGTGATCTAACCACTGAAAGAGCTGCATGTGGAAATGGTGGGTGGAAAAGCATTAGAGATGCTGGCCGTGTGGTCGTCGAACGGCTGTAGAAAAGAAAACTGAAGAAAGAGCGCAAAGGAGAGAGGTTGTTAGTGGAGGGAGGAAAAGTCAGAAAAAGAAAAGAGATAAATGAACCCTTCTTAAAGAGACGGGAGGTGAGTGTCTCCGAGACCCACCTCGGTATTCGAGGAAGATTCTGTGCGGCAGGATTGTCGTACAGTAATTGGGTTTCTGACCTGACCTCACTGCCTCTCGCTTCTCTGTTGCTTTTGAGTGATAAGACCATGCGTGGGCAGCGCACTCTGTGTGTTTGTGTGTGTGTGTTGTAGACGAGATTACTGTGTTTAGCTATCAGAATGAAATGACCAAGAGAGGTTGCGCTACTCTCTATGTTAAATGTTTGAGAGGGTGGGTGTATTGGCAGGGTCATGGTGAGCAAAATGGAAACAGAACAACTGTAGAGACACTCTGAACTGCCGGGAAACCAAACGAGGGGAAATGAAAAGATTTGTGTGCTTCCATTCAGACTTTCGGGTCAATCCTCGTACCAGACGAATGCAGACCAAGTGTCACCCACACACACACTCACACACTGCCCACATGCAGCCTTATCGTTCAGAGGAGAGAGAAAATGAACCGGGGTCACACTGGGATGTGAGCCTGTCTTCTAAATAAGCAAAGACCCTTTTGAACCACTCTTTCCACACTCAGGAAGCAGTCCTTTATTCCAATAATGTCAAAGCGTTTCATAATTTTTGTCTTTGACTTCTTTTAACTGCTGTGGAAATGTTTATAGGAAGCAACGTCAGAACACAAACCCCAGAGCTCTGTTTCTAAACACAGTCAATCAGCGTGCTGCGTGTCACTCCTGTTGTTGCTGGTGCTTCTTCTTTGGAAACATCACGTGTTCATTTCTACAGATGAACGGCGGTGTTCCTGAAGCGAGGCTGACGCAGCAGTGGGAAAACAGGAAGAGGCAAAATTCCTCCAAAGAGGAATTTAGATGGTTTTAATATCAGAAAGCACGGCCTTTCCTGTAAAGCACATATGGTTCAAATCACGAGCAGAGGGGACACCAATCTACGGGGTTCTGCAGTATAATTAGAAAGCACAATAGAAAAGATTGGTGAAGGAATCGAATGCCGGTGCGGTGTCCTCTGCAAGTCCAGAGAGAATAGCCGGAGAAATGGAGGCGCATAAGCAGAAATTGTGGCCGTGAGGTTGATTGAGTGCCTTTTGTGTGTCGAGGAATTTTAACTATTTCTTTTCTTTCGATTAATCCAAGTTTGTAGTGATGCCGATGGTTTCAAGTACACTGCATGTTTGTTTGTATGGAACCCAGTGTTCTGTCTGGTGAAAAGCTTCAGTGAGTGCTCGTGTTGGCAGTATTCATATTTGCATGTAGAGCTTTTCTTGTGTGTGTTACTATATGCAGGGTTATGGATGTCAGTGTAAAGCCCTGAGACCCTGCTGAGGCATGACGGTTCAGGTAGGCAGCATGGCTCTCCCTCTCACTATTGTCACGCTGTGTCCCCACCACACTGCCACAATAGAGAAACAGGAGGAGAAGCGGTGGTGCGAGGGAAAGGGACAGCGGGTAGAACAAGGGAGCTGCTTAGAGAAGTGGTTAACAGCACAGGCTGAAATGGACATTGCTAATCTGTCAATGGTCTCTACAGCAGTCCCGGTTCCACGGACCTCTTCATGTGCAAATGATTGAAGAGGCCCGAGAAACAATCAACATTTCAAGGAGATTTGGACGGTGCCACTAAATGACATTCTTAATGGGAACTTGGAGATAAATTCATCCCCACGAAATGCCATCAGCTCTTCCCAAGATAACCTATCAGATTAGACGTTGTGAATTACTTCAGCTGCTCTCCTGCCAGCCACCAGAAACAACTCAGTGTGCCTTGCAATGGGAACGAGACCATTATCTATCTGCAAAGTTGATTACTTGTCGTGGTGGGGGGAGATTTCTTTTTTTTTTATGTGAGTGTGCTGCTGACCGATGTCTGTGGAACAACAAGTCAGCCATGTCAAAGTGAAGGTCACAGACACGAGGCCCCGGTAAGGCTGGAGGAGATGCAGGTATTATCTCGCCGTATGCAGGGTCACATCAGCAACGCCACACAGAGACACCAGGTCTGCAGTAGATTGAATACTGAAATGGCATCAATCTGCTGTGACTTCAGCAGCCCGTCGGATGTCATCATCGCCCTCTGCGGCTCTTAACCTCCAAAGGGGGCCGTTACGGTCGGCTTTCTGACCTCTGACCGCTTCTTGTCAGTGCTGCATTGCTCGGAGCTCTGTTCCCACCGAGTGATTAGATTTGTCCGGTGTCCCTACCTTTCCCGTCCACCAATCTAGTTCTCCTTTACGTATCCGTTCAGCGTAACTGTAGCATTTCATATTTATCTATTTAAAATAGAGTTTTTCTTCCGGTGCAGCAAGCATTGGTCAGTGAACCATTAAAAGACTGGCCTAGTTTTCATGCAGACATCCAGTTTAGGGGAATAGGGACACTGAAAAAGGAGGCAAGAGTGGATGAGGAATACAGGGATAGAGGCTAATGGTTTAATATGTATCTCTTGTGAGCAGAGGAAAAGCAACACGCAGAAAGCACGAGCACTCTCAAGTGGTCCAAACCTGTGCATTCATTAGCTTCCCAGCTCTTCAGCCTCTCCGCCTCCTGCTGCTGTGTCTGACTAGGTCACTCCACTGAGTGGAGGGAAGTGTGTCAAGTGTATTACTGTTTGTAAGGGCTGGCTGGGTGTGTTTGGGTGTTCTGCCTTTGTGGACGTTGAATGATGGACCATTTAAAGAGCATTGTATCTACCGAGATATGCCAGTTTCCTCTTTATATGAAGGAGCAGATGGGCGAGAAATGAGAATGGATATTCATCGGGAATCTTCTCTTTGTCACAAATGCACGCTCGGCCATGCACACTGCACTCAGCTCTTAGTGGGTGATCCATCATGACATAGAGACAGGTCAGATGTTACGCTGGCTAAACACAAATGTCATGATCAGCGGGCTATTACAATTCTTTGTGTCGACGTTAGAACAGAATATGACATGATAACATGAACAGGAGATTACTATTTTCCTCCTGTCAGGGGCTAAGTGGCTGTGTCACAGGAGCATGCTCCAGCTATTATAAAATACTGCATAAACCTACGACACTGTAATGACGCTACAGAAAACCTGCAGCTCGTATGACGTGTGTCTGCCCAGATGTCACCTATGCGCTAAATTTGTGGAAAATTGATTTGCTGCATCAGAGAACGGAGAATCACCTCGGATAACAGTGACATTGTTAGCCTTTGCCAGGCTGGTGCCAGAGCGATGCCAGCATGGTGCCAGGTGTGGTGGAAAGAGCTAAAAATGAAGGCAGTAAGTGGAGCCCCGCCAGGCAGAGGTGTGACTCTGTGCCAGTCTTATCTGGGCAAGAGGCAATGAGCGCTTGCATTTTTTATTTATATCAATTCAGCCAAAACAAGAAAGCTCTTAACAAGCAATTGTGAGCTGTGTTTTCAGTAACTTTTGTGAGTGGGCAGACGCGTGGGCGTAAGTATTTTCAGGATGTTGGAGTGTGTGCTTGCCTTTTGGGGGTTTGCCTGATTTGGAGTGCCTCTCTGTTGATAATACAAGCTGGGGTGTGCAGATGCTAGGCTCCTGCTGTCCTTCCTTGCTGTGTTTCCCTTGTGTCTGGAGGTTTAAGTTTTCGACAGCAAAAGCGCCAACAAAGATTCCACTCCTGGCATAACTTCAGCAAACGTAAACCCACACCCCAAAAAAATATGGTGGCATTATTAGTTTTTCCACGCCTGAAGCGCAAAGCTTTTGGTAACATTTTTGTTGGTTACTCACTCACATTCCTGTTGTTGCTGGAGATTAAGTTGGATGAGGAATTCTGTATTTAAGACATTGTATATGTATCGGTCCCTATGGTAAAGCACAGTGAGAAACAACCCCAGCTCTCACAAAGCCCACACAACATGCTCCAGACCCTGAGGGTGTGAGGATGAATCCCAACCACAGCGTATTTACTGCCTAAGTTTTCCAATCGAAAACACAAGGGAAGCACCGCTCTACAGTCTATTTGAGTTATTTTTTATTGGCACGTTACAGTTCCCCTTTTTTTCCTCTGCCCCTTTGATGTTTACTTTCAACTTACAAACAGGTTGTAAACATAATTACAAAGATTGTTGTTTTTGTTGTTTTATTATCACAGAAAGCCCAAATACCAGGTCCTCATACAACATTCGGAGCTCCGTGTGTCTATGCAAACTCATGCTAATGTCCCCATCCCAATCTACCTCCTGACAATGGACCAGTGTTCATTCTCCTTAAGGAGTACCGAGTGGCTCTAAGCCGGATTTTGAAAAGTGATGGATCCTTTTTAAACCTTTCTTCCCTCCTCCCCATCCTTCGTGCTGGACGTGTTGTTCTCATGGGGTGGTTTCCCAGCCGCTGTTGATTAGCGTGTCAGCTTTGCCTGTGGCCTCTTCCTTTTAGAGAAAGGAGCTCCTGTTGGAGGGCTGTGTACCTCCTCCTCCTCCTTCTCCTCCTCTTGCTCTGGATCCTCCTCCTGGCGGCTTCATTGAGAGTGCTTTAATCCCTGCTTGGGGGGCAGTGTGTCGTCTGTGCTGATAGCATTCAGAGGGCCTTGTAGCGCTCCAATGGACCCACTACAGAGGAGGCAGCATGGTGCAACTGGCTGGGTGCTGGGCACACGTCGCGTGGCTCGGGCGGATTAGCCCCAGCTCTACCCCCCATTCAGCTCCAGCCTCCTTCAAACAACCAGGCCCAGTCTGCCCACAGAGACGCGGCAGGCTGGCAGAGGCAGATTACACATCCGCACACATGCACAAGCTCGCACATATTGCTGCCTAAAGTGACAGCATGGGTGAGGGGGTTAGTGTTAACAGGGCCCCTGGAAATACCTCATTCCCCTAATGCTCTGTTGTGAAATCCCACATATCAAACCTCCAGCCCCCACAGGTCTACGTGACACCAGCTCTGACTCAGGATTAGAGCGTCCACTGAGATTTTCCCAATACAGATTAGTACATTTATCTTGCTTTTGAGGCTTTATCAGAAAGATTTTGGAAAGGCAAGCTTACCGTTACCTGTCACGTCATCAATAAAAAAAGTCTGTTCCTACCAAGCAGTACCCAGAGGAGCAGCATGTCTTACACCTCAGTGGACCAGGTGTTTGATTGCATGCCAGGGAGTGATCAGCAACTGGCATTCAGAGCAAGAAGAAGTGAGACTTCACCTTTGTGCCTCACTATCCTCGAGGGAGCCTGACTGGGTCCATCCAACGTAAAGGACAGCGTCTCTCTGTCTTTGGACTGATGTCTCTCCTTGACTTCCCTTTTCCTTCCAAAAAGGAAGGTGGAGCTGTCTTTCTACTGCTCAGTGTGAAAGAAGACCAGCTGTTAAAAACACCTCAGCATTTCCCTAGCTCTAAGCTAGAACAACACAATGACTCAACACAGTTTTGTATGTGCACATATCACTTTGTCTTGGCAGCAGACGATACAGGGTGATAGTCACGGAGCGATCCTCGCTATCGAGTGAAAGCAGAGGTCTGAGTTAGAGGTTACGACAGAAAAGAGGTGGGGATGAGAGACGGGTGATGGAGGGAGCGTGACAGTGTTAATTACAGCAATGAGTGCATTCTTACCAAGCTGAGCTGGTGTGATTAAGACTGGATGTCAAGGGAAATGCTCCCCATTGATCCACTGCCAGTGGAGACCATCTAGTTTTTCATTACTGCAACCAGCTTGTTAATTAGAAATCAATCTTTCCCCTCTGCTCTATGAAGCCCCCCCTCCACACCACTGTGTCACTTTCCCTCCACCCAAACATTCATACCCAAAAGCTATGGAGGCATGTCAGACTTTGACTAATGTCAGTACTTTTTCACTTAGTTGGCCATAATCTGTAATTTTCACGCCAAGAAAGAGCAGGGAGCGGAGATCAAAATAGTGAGGCACAATATCCTGACTTCCTTTCCAACTCCCAGGACGTCTTTCAGTCCTTTTAAAGAATTTGCCAAACTCTAGATTGCTTGAAGATTGAGGACTGAAAGGTACTTGCTGAATAACAATTATCTTGTTGTCTTTCAACTACTTTTGTGTGCAATTGTGTACTTTGGAGGACTAAAGGGCTCTTTAATCTTTAAAGGCGTAGGGTACTTTGACATACTTTTCTTTACATTAATTTAATAGTTTTGATAGTGGATCTATTGACACTATTTATGATTCCATAATTCATTACTACTGTTTTTTTATATACAGTATATAATGGGTCACTTTATGGTATATAGTCCCCTAACTATGCAGATACACAGAAGATGATGAAAACATTGTTTAAGCAGGAAGTAGAGAGTAAAGAGGTTGAGGAAGAGATGCTGAAAAGGACGAACAGAGTGGGGATGTACAGTGATCCACTGTGTAAAGTGACAATTCCATTATTCATATTAGAGCTATTATATCTGTGATAGTGGGAACATGTTACTGCTGTCAGTCTGTAATACTGTCTGCAGCTCGACCCTGCCTTTGTGCTGTGTGTATGTGCTCCTATGTGCGCATATGCATGTGTGTACAGTAGTAGGAGCTAATAGGCCGAGCAGCTCTCTGGTTTTGCAAAAGGGAAATGTGTCCAGACGTTTCTGGGCAGGAGGCGTTCCAAACTAGGCTCCAATGTTACTATGCCACAGGCACAGGTAGATAGACCTATTTGCAGACTAATTTTGTGTGTCAGCTTAAAAGCATGCAAAGATATATTTTATTTAAAATGTCCGTCCTTTTGGTGATTGCGATATCTATGCAAAACCGTACCGCTGTCTCGTCATTGTTACTCTCTTTGTCGAGTGTGACCCCGAGAAGCCACGACTGCATTATGTAAAAACTCTCAGATTTGTTGAAAATCCATGCACACTGCATGTAAGAAAAGCTAACTTGTTTTTGAAACACTAACAATAATTGCAAACGTAATATAAAATCAGCACCATGTCTCTTACTTTTCACGAGGCTGAAACTGTTCAAAAGTCCAGGTTGATACTCTGATAAAAACTGCAGTTTGAAGTGTCAGCCCATGAGGACGGCTAAGATGAGGGCAGGTGCACCTGGTGCTAACATACTCACTTATTCTCTTTCATCTCATCAACCCTAGAGAGCCTGGAATATGCAATGTTTGAAATAAAGAGGTGAAAATCCAGCAAAAAAAAAGCAGGACTGTTTTATATATATATATATATATATTTTAAATACAATATGAAAATAAAATATTAACTTTTTAAGGATACTCTCTGTTGGAAACATTTCAATAGAAGCACTATATGTGATTTAAAGAAACATGAGTAGGTCCAAGATATTGACATTTTTAAAGTCTGGTGCCCCTTTGGAAGTGATTAAAGACTTAAAGACTGTGTTGTGCTTTCGACATGTAATGGAATTAATTAAATGATGCAGATTGAGATACTTGTTTCAATGAAGGTCAAAGAAAAAAAAAAAATTCTCATCAAACGTTCTTGCTTTCCTCGGATCAGTCACTTTATTGAGGTATCAGCATGCACACTGGACAGTCTGATAAATGATGACCTGTGGGACAGGTTTCCAAAACATAAGGTGCCAGGAGCTTTTGGATTCTTAACACTTGAGACCTCCAACTATCAAGTCAGGGCTGGCTTTGGCTATCGAAGATCCCCTCTCCACTAGCCGTGGAGAGGGGACAACTTCTTCTTTTCAACATTGTGTGGTTAATGCGTGGTTGTTCAAAAGATAGGACTTCTGTAACCGGGTAGTCTCACTTTTGTTGACATCGCCTGTCCCTCAGTGTCTGTAGCCTTCTCAGGGCCTTGTCCAAAGTCTCAGGGCCTTGTCCAAAGTCTCAGGGCCTTGTCCAAAGTCTCAGGGCCTTGTCCAAAGTCTCAGGGCCTTGTCCAAAGTCTCAGGGCCCTGCTTTGACAGATGCCTTCCGTTCATGGTTCGCTCAGTTGTGAAGCAGTTTGGGGTGGGAGGTGCGGGACAGACCAGCTGTGAGAAGGGGGTGAAGGTCACCTAGGCTAAGTAGCCTGGTGTCCCTGAGAGGGACACGGCAGCCAGTGGGGTTATAGAGGCTGGCGTTGACAACTTGGCCCTCATTACCTCCTTCCTGTTTCCTATCAGAACAGCTCCCAATGGAGCAGGTGAGACGGAAAGAGAGTTATGCAACAGTGTCGGTCCATGACCAATGTCTGAATTTTGTCTGTGTGCTTTTACAGCTGGTTGGCTCAGTGTGATTGTCTCTGTTTGAGGGAGTTTCTCTGTGCAATTGCTTGTGATGTTGACGTGTGTCTCATTACACATGTGGATGAATGTCTTTAGTGTCGTTGAGCTTGTCATAGATTTAATGGAGTGTGTGTGTGTGTGTGTGTGTGTGTGCATCTCTGCCCCGTGTAAGGAGTTGTGGTTTGGGTCTGACCCCAGTTTTTGAGGCTGACTGGGCTTCCAGTGTTTTCCTACATTCCTTTGATTTTGTCTCGGCAGGCAAAGCCGTACACAGCGCCTTTCCTCCGTAACCTGCGTTTAGATTAAAATAGTTTGTATTCTCATGTTGAACTCCTTGGCTTTTCATTGTGTGTTAGCATGTTCAGTTTGGCTCTGACAGGTAAAGGAAGATGCGTTGCTCGTCAGGACTGGATGGCTGAAGCCTTTTCTCCGTCTACAGAACACATGGTGTTGATCATAAGGACAGCTCACTCTCCAGTCCTGGCAGTCACCAAGCGACAGAGGGAAAGAATCATGGTGTTCCTGAACCTGATTACAATGTAACCCTTTACAGCAACCACCAATTATGCATCTTATTCTGAATGATGTTCCCATCATGCTGACTGCTCTGTCAACCTAATGCTTTATACGATGTCTTAAATTAGTAATTATTCAGGATGCTGTTGCATGCTGCTTTGGGCCTCGGCTCTTTTCTTACCCAGTTGTCTTTTTGTCTTCTATGTACAGTAGATATTCTTACCCTTTTTCCTTTCATTCTATCAAGATTGATGAAGACACGGTCCATTTAACAGAACTGTAGATAAAACCCATTTAGAGCCTCATAGCAGAGATCAGTGCTATGATGAGCTCTGCATGCTGTTTGAGGCCTCTGTACAATGAACCAATGAATAATGTTTAAAGCCCAGAGAGATGCTTTGCTATCAAAGCCACTCACAGGTAAAGAGAATAGCCTTTGAGATGTCCCAACGGGATGTGCTTCTCCTGAACATGCAATGTTCAGTTAGGAACTATGAAGAAATGTTCTGTTGTAACTGATTTGGTTTTGTCGATTAGTGGACGTGCCTTCATAATAGGGTGGGACCTTCCTTGTAAATCCAATTTCGACCTTTTGGCACATCACTAAGACTGTGCAGAATAATCTAACTGTTAGATTACTTGCAGATATGAATACAAATGGTGCTATACCCCAGGAATCATAACGGAAGTTATTTGCTGAAAATTTCAGCAAAGCATAAAAACTACAATACTCTGGAGACTTCGGAAGTTATAAACTATTTTTGTGGAGAACACCTGTGCTTGTTTGGGCTCAAGCATGTGACATGCACGCTCATGAATGTAAACAGACACACGCATACATTGCATGGCATGAGAGCAGCACAATGAAGTGTGATTCTGAAGCAGATTATGTGTGAGGAACAGGATGTTTGTGACAGAACTGCCTCTTCACTCCTGTTTTTCTCCACTGCTGTTGCAGGGGTGAAGCCAAGTTAGGCAGGCAGTACGGCTTCGACTTCCCTCGTTGGTAAACGTAGGAGAACCTCATCAAATTGGACCAAGAACAAGAATAGGCTGCCCAGTATAATCTCTGGCAGTGATCATGAAAGGACCTGTAAACTGGTCCCAGGAGATGAATTGCTTTCATGCAAAATATGTTAGAGATGTTGCAGTTAAGCAGACCTGTAGAAGCTCAGTGGCTGATAGGTTGTCTGTGATCTAGTGTTTCACAGCAGCAGATGGCAGTGCCAGCAGGCCAGGATGGTGCCAGAAGGTTACGCAATGGAATGATGCCTCTAAGACCTGACTAGAACACCACATGACACATATATGTGCAGAAACACACTGCCCACACAATCTTCTGAAACTGTACAGAGACATTCATACTTGCAGTTTCTCTGCATCTCCCTGTACTCTTTCCCTTCTCTATCGGAGGACGTAGTTGCCTATTCTTCTAGGTGTCACGCTCAGGTGACTGATGGTTTGAACCATTTCAGGAAGCTCAGAGTGTAGTAGCACCCCGAGACTGGCAAGGCCGTGGAAACAGATGGAACTATAGCTTCCCCATGGTCTGGTCTCCATTTCCTGGTCCTCTCTGGGGCACGTGTGTGTCTGTCAGTGGGATATGGGTCAGATGGTCGGCTATCTTTATCCAGATTGTTGCCAGGAAAACCTCCATCCATTTGGAAACAAAAAGGGTGTCCTCGTAAATGAACTTGATTAAAAAAAAAAGGGTATTTCATTGATAATACTTTCTGTTACAGTATCTCTTTTGGAGTGTCTCACATTTCAAATAATTTGACTCACTATGTGGCTCGTTATACCGAATGCTGTAATCTTGCAACAGTGCACACTATGTTTTTTTTGTCTGTGAGTGCTTAAGTGAGAGCCACGTGAGTGCTACCAAATCCAATCTTGTCAGAACCTCTTTGTGTAGCAGCCATGTCTTACAGTCTTGGGGATTTTCCAGATGTTTTCTGAGACTTGTTTGTAAAGTAAAGGTTATGAATATGGGTGTGGTGAAGACTGGTGGGTGTGTTTGTACACAGAGAGCAGAAAGGATCTGTTCGGGCCATGCCAACCATACAGAGACTCAAAATGCAGGTTGTCTGGGCTGCAACATAAATCAGGTCTTCTCTCATAGCTCCCAGACTTCCTGTCCAGCTCCAGCCTAGTCCCTCACCATTCTGTTTTCTAAGAATGAGCTCATGCCGCTAAGCATTGCCAACCACGGGCCGACCATGCTTTGCTGTACCTGAAGCGAGACATTACCAATGCTTTTAGGATACCACTGGGCCCTATTTCTCAAGTCCCTAATATGATTGCTGACCGAGCACACAGTGCGCAACACTTTGGTCTGTTTTTCACTGTTTAATAGACCTGCTTTCTGTTTGAGGAATTGGCTCAAACCATCTATCAATCATGGCTGCTCCCTCACTGCACGTACTATGAAGAAAGAAAGAAACAACCAGGGGGGAAAAACAGATTCAATGTCGACCTCCTGTGCATTCATTTCTACAGGCAACGACTTTGGGACCAGTGTAAAACCGTACTCTCGTATCTGATGAAATTTTAAGCATCTATTCCCTGTTTGTCTCATGTTGAGGATGCTTTAACAGCATTCAGGGTGAGGTGATCCACTCTGGTAATAGCAGGAAGCTTGATTGCCAGTTGGTAAGAACAAGTTTGAAAATCCTAGCTGAAATATTAATCAAATTAATGAAAAGAGTTTGAGGGACAAAAAAGTAGCATCCAGTTCTGCTCAGGAATAAACCAGGTCTTGTATTGTGGTCTTATATTTGCTCAATAGATTGTCATGGAAGATTAATTTCCCGTCACTAATTATTCGTCACCGTGTATAGTCTGTGTGTGTCTGCTGAAGCTCTGAGAGACAATTGTCAGCAAAGAGTGTGTGTTTTGTCAGCTTGTGTGCTGGTACTTTGTGCCTTAACATCACTCTTGGTGGATCCAGAGAAGTGAAGAAAGCCCAAGGCCCATCAATAGTTGAATAGGAGCACGGTTGTGTGTGTCTGTAATGAGGCATACCACATCGCATCATCAATATTACATGTCGGCTGAGGGCCAAGGGAGGTGCTCTGTGCTGTGTTCAAGTATAAAGTATGAGCGTGTGCATGTGGGCGTGAGTGCTATGCATGAAGTGTAATGAGTGGTTTTTCTAAGCTAGGTGAACATGCAACTACTGAAACCGGACTTGTCGGGAGCGTGTAGATGTCTGGATGTGGAGTTTAAGAGCGAGGGAGGGATCCAGAGGACAAAAGAGTACCTGTAGGTCAGCCAAGATGCACCTTACTCTGGCTCCTCGACATATAAACAGCTGCAAACTGCACATTGTACTCGGCCACCTCTCAAACCCCTACCCCAATACTAACCTGGCAATCAAAATAGACAGTTAACATACTATAGTATAAACAAAGTTGTGTGCATCGATTGATTCATAAACCGAAGAGTTTCAGCGACACATACTGTTATTTTCAGCCAGTTTGGAAGAGTCCTGAAAGACAGTTTCATGTCTGTCCTTCTCTAAAAATTGTGTGTGCTTGTAAAGCTACTGGCCTTGTAAAGTCTTACAGTTGGAAAAGCCTAGCTGAAACATTCTGTCCAGATGTTTGGATGAACTGGGCCTACACACCTGGTGTGTTTGCACATTAACGCATTTTACACAGGTGCACACACAGTGTGTACACACACAGTGTGTGTACACACATGCTCACACACACACAGAACCTGTTAATGTGTTGGATGAGAGCGTTGGTTATAAAGTTCACCCCCATTCCCTTCTCGTGGCTTCTCATCCCCTCAGCCAAGTACTCAGAAATGAAGTATGGACAAGAATTTTAAAGGCTACCATCAAAGGCCGCCAGCTTCCTCCCTTAGATCTCTCTCTGTGTGTGTGTGTGTGTGTGTGTGTAGTACCCCCACAGGTGATTGGATCTGATCTTATCTGATCTCATCTCATCTGATTGGTTCATTCGTCTGTTGCGTTCACAAGCGAGGGAGGAGAGGGGTGTTAGAGGCCTGTCTAAATAATTTAGATCTTGCATTTGTATTGATCAGGTAGCGCTGCTCTCCAGTGGGCCACTCCACTACTACTGCTCTCTCCATCCCTTTTCGCCCCCGTTCTTGATTTTTGATTGTAACCTTGTGCCCTTACCCCCCTCCCCTCCCAACTCCCACATCAAACAGAGTGCAGGCACACTGCTGCGAGGGAGCACAACATGCATGAGAAGGGAGTAGATGGGGGGAAATGCAGGAGAGAGCATTTTTACCATGATTCCTCAAACGGGAGTGAGACGGAGGGAGAGGGCTGGGAGAGAGGTGTAAGCGGTGGATAAAGAGAGAAATAGCATGGTGGAGGCAGAAAAAATATATTTGTGTGCGTGTGCGTGTAGCTCATATGCCAGTGTCTGCGGAGAGTAATGGAGTGTGTGTAACCTTGCAGGTCGGTGGAAATGCAGAAATGAGCGTATTGTGTGTGTATGGAAGCCGGTGAAGCCTGGTCCAACTTACTACATTAAATACAGTCCATTACTCCATTACTACTGCATCATGCCACGGCCTTGGATCAATACAACAGCACGTAAACACTGATAACCTGGGTCACCACACTCTGGAAATGGATTTGTTGAATAGGTAATGTATTCAGGAAAGCAAAAATAGCATAAAGAAGGAGCACATGTATGCTCAGCATGAGCATGATAATTGCTTGTTTGAATGGAAAGACCTTTTCTCTGCATCCTGTTGGAGGTGCACTGAGGAACATGGATTGAATATGATAATATATCGGTTGCCAAGCAAAATATCTCTTTCTCACAATACAGCTTCCTGCTCATGCTGGAACAATATTGCATTGCACGCAGCCGACAACAAGAGGAATACAGATAGACTTGTTGCTCACACAGAGCCTCAAGAATGTGTATTATTAAGCTCCTGTTCACCATGTTTCATTTTGCTTGCAACATATGGCTTAAGTGGGCATTTTGGTTAATATTCAGAGAGAGCAGCCTTAACAAATATGTAATTTACTGTTGCATGATAAATACAGCATTAGTGCTATATAGCTGGATTTCTGTGTAAGAACCGCATCAGGAGAAAGGGAGAACATGTCTGGATATAATAAAGAGAGTTGTGGGATGAATTATTGAGGCTTTGATATGGAGGAGAGACGGGAGGGGAGAGATGGGCTGAACTGTGCTCTTATGACAAGGTGTAGCACATCCAATATCCACAGACACATGCAGACACACACACACACACACACACACACACACACACACACACACACACACACACACACACACACACACACACACAAGCGCTGGGTGCCTTGTGTGAGGACGTGTTAATGGAGTCACCGAGACAGACGGGCAGGAAGACCGGGCCACACAGGCGTCTGCTCTGCCCAGATTCCCTCACTGAAACACACTAAGCCCAGAAGAACGAACGCCCTGAAACCAAACCAACATGTTGCTATTCTTATGGAAAACACACCAACGCCTCGGGTGTCTCCTCCATTTCCCATCCACTCTGTCCCCCAAAAGCAGGGGGGTCAGGAAATAACAATGCCTTCATCTTTCCCCACTGGAAAGGATTGTTTCCCTCAAAGTGTAAAAGTGTATTTTTGTGTGCTCTCCTTTGAGCCACAGACTGTTCCCCAGTGCTCGGATCTGTCTGGCTGGAAGGAGTCCAGTGGCTGAGCTCTTTTCCTCCAGCGATGCAGCTGGCTCTGTGGTCCCGTCACTCAGGGCCTTTGTTTACTGGCTAGATCAATAGTGAACTTGCTGCTGGATCCACTAAGCTGTAGATCTGTACAGCTGGATAATAGATCTCTGGCAGTTCTCTACTCTGCTGCTGTTTGTGGTGACCTGAGATTAATGGAGACTCAGCACGGCTATCAAGGTTACAGCCAATTAGCTCACCAATCTCTTCTAATATGGTTGTCAATGTGGACGGGCTTTGATGAAAGCAGTGATTTGTTCAGGATGAGCTAGATTACATCGTTGAGCTGTTGGCCGTGAGACAAACAGTGAGGTTTTGGATTGTTTTTCCTCTTTTTACCTGAATTACCTGAAAGTGACTCAGACCTCACTTTAACCAGCTACTGTGCGAGTCACTGTGTGTGTGTGTGTGTGTGTGTGTGTGTGTGCGTGTGTGTGTGTGCTTCAACACCTGCTTGCACATCTGTGCACTCTCCTCTGCCCCTGCAGGGCGTTTGGTCTCGTGGGCCTCCCAGTAAATGGTCGCTTTCCATTTCCATTTGTTAAAACCCGAGCTGTGTGCTCATTAGCAGCAGGATGTTAGGGAGCTGTAGTGTGTATTCACTTCCAGTCTCCCTGTCCACACAAATGTTCATCACACCAACAAATTATCTGTGTAGCTTGCAGACAAAGTGTGAACATAACTTAGTACTTGCGATATCTGACACCTTATCAGCAGTAAATTACGGTTTATCTCACTGTCCTCTTTTGAGTTATCAATAAAGGGTCACTAAAAGATGTGAGGATCATGTATTATATTTCATAATTTACATGTGTGAAACAGTTGCTTTACGATATAACTACTGGATGTGGAATAACAGAAACCCTGCAGCTTCACAGTGAACGCCAATGTTAAATGTCTTCCTCTTTTCTGTCTCCTCAGTTACCATCTCTACCAGCGTATCTTTTGACGGTCTGCTGGTGACGGGCCTCTACACCTCCACGCCGGTCCAGTCGGCTCCCATTCCTGCTCCAGCGGCCTTTGGCTTCGGTGAGTCCTCATGAGATATCCCTGTAGGCTTTTTAGAGTCGTTTCCCCGCCCAGGCTCTTTGTGCCAACACAACTTACAAATCCATCTTTAAATGCTGAGCATTGCATTTTAGCACAAACAACCCACTCTTAGATAACTGTAACAAGGTTCGTCATTGCCGTGGGTTTTCCGGAGCTCTTCACACAGAGACGACACCAAGGCTGCACGTTTCCGGGCTCTTTTATTAGGCATTCTTACACACGTCCATTCACATGCCTAGCTCACCTAGCTCTTCCCCTGACTGCGTGGCTCTGGGAGCTTTTGTAGCTCCCTTCCCCGCCCACGCAATCCCACGATCATGTGGATCAGCTGTGCCGCCTCACGCGCTGCACAGCTGATCCCCATGATCGCCTCTCCCTCTCTCTGCGCTGCAGGTGCGCTAACCACGGCCCTCACCCCACATACCCCCACCGCCCGACTTAGGCCGGGGAGCCACCGGTCTAACCAACTCCCCCCCCCCTCCCTCCCACTGGGAGCGGGAGCGGGAGTCAGCCCCGACCATCTGCCCCCCGACCTATGGACCACCATGGAATTAATTTGCGTTTCCGCCCGATGCCACCGGGTGGTCCGGGCGCGGGACATGGCCCGGACAGAGGGCGATCGAGCGCCCCAGGAGGCAGGTTCCTCGCGCTCCACGCCGCCGGACAAAACCGGCTCTCCCCCTCCATCCGACGCGACCACCTGCAACAAAAGAGAGAGAGAAAGTTTAGGGTCGCGGGTCCCAGGTGGTTCCCCACCATTCCCGCCGGGCCGCCGCCTGCTGGCTGTCTGTGCGGGCCCGAGCGGCTCGCCCGGCCCAGACTCTCGGCCCCAGCTGGCTCATCGGCCCCCGGTCCCTACTCCGGTCCCCGAGGACCCTCCAGAGCCGGCTCCGGAGATCCTCCAGCTCCCTCCGTATCAGGAGGGCCGTCTGGATCGCTGTCCCCTGGGCCCCCTGTGGCTCGGCCCCCTCCGGGTGACTACGTCCCCACCTCCGGGACCCCCCTTTCCGCCGGGCCGTCCGGAACTGGGGCGTCGGCCAGGGCGCCGCTTCCGGGTTCAGCGAGGGGTACTGGGTCCGGCCGTCCCGCCTCCCCCGGTCCCCCTCCATCCCTGGGCAGGTCCGCCAGACGTGCCCCAGGTGTCCGCAGGCCCAGCACCGCTTAGCGCAGTGGCGCCGCAGGTGTCCCGGCCGGCCGCACGTCCAGCACACCCGGCCCGCCGAGTCTGGAGCCGCCTGCCGATCCGGGCGGACCCGGCCTCCCTTCCTCGGCGCCGCCTGCCGATCCGGGCGGACCCGGCCTCCCTTCCTCGGCGCCGGCTCTTCCAGGCTGGCCGGCGGTGGTCCCTCCCGGACCCCCAGGTCCGGTGCCGCTCCAACCGACGCTCGAGCGGCCGCCTCCGCTGCCGTCCCCGTCGCCGCTGGGGCTGCCGTCGTCGCCTCTGCCGCGCCCGCTGACGTCAGCGCCGCCGTCTCCGTCGTCGCCGGAGTCGCCTCGGCCGCCGACGTCTGCGCCGCGGCTTCCGCCGTCGCGCCCGCCGACGTCTGCGCCGCCGCTTCCGCCGTCGCGCCCGCCGACGTCTGCGCCGCCGCTTCCGCCGTCGTCGCTGTCGCGCCCGCCGACGTCTGCGCCGACGTCTGCGCCGACGTCTGCGCCGCCGCTTCCGCCGTCGTCGCTGTCGCGCCCGCCGACGTCTGCGCCGCCCGAGTCGTCCGGCGGCTGGCGTCCGTCTGGGTCCGCGTCGACGTCGTTGCGGCCGCCGTCCGCGACGCTGCCTCCCCCGTCGCCGTCGTCTGCGTCGACGCCTCCACCGCCGCCCGAGCCGTCACCGCCGACTGCGCTGCCCGGGTCTTACATTACATTACATTTCATTTAGCTGACGCTTTTATCCAAAGCGACTTACATGATATACAGTAGACCGTAGACACAGCAACGGTGAGCAATTAGGGTTAAGTGTCTTGCTCAAGGACACAACAACACAGACTGCCGGAGCCGGGGATCGAACCACCGACTGATTGAAAGACCGACTTGCTAACCACTGAGCCACAGTCGCCCCGTCGCCCCGTCGCCCCGTCTTCCGGCGGCTGGCGTCCGCCTCGGCCGGTGACGCAGCCCCCGCCGTCGGTCGGGCCGCCAGCTGCTCCAGCGCCGTTGCGAGGAGCGCCTCCCTCTGAGTCTGCTCCTCCAACTGGCGCGCCAGCGCCTCCACCGCTTTGGCGTACTCCCGTACCTGCGCCTGGAACTGGTCCCTTTCCACCTCCAGCTGCCGCAGCCGGGCGCCGTCGGGCCGCTTCTGGCGCGCCTCGTCCTCCGGCGCCGCCGGGACCCGACCCGCCTCGGCCGCGTCCCGGACCTCCGGTGCCGCCCCCAGCCTGAGCGCCCCCGCGGCGCCCGCCATCTGGCCGTCATGCGGCCGCATGCGCTCCGCCGCCTGCCGCTCCAGGTACGCGCCCCATTCGTCAAATGTGCGGTATGGCAGCGGCTTCCCCGGCGCCGCCGGGACCCGCACTGCCTGCGCCACGTCCCGGATCACCGGCGCCCCTTCGCCGGACATGGCGGCATACAGCCGCTCGATCTCCGCATTCCCGTCGTCTAGTGCGTCCTGCAGCTCCTTCCCCACCGGCAATCCCCGTTGGGCGCCACTGTAACAAGGTTCGTCATTGCCGTGGGTTTTCCGGAGCTCTTCACACAGAGACGACACCAAGGCTGCACGTTTCCGGGCTCTTTTATTAGGCATTCTTACACACGTCCATTCACATGCCTAGCTCACCTAGCTCTTCCCCTGACTGCGTGGCTCTGGGAGCTTTTGTAGCTCCCTTCCCCGCCCACGCAATCCCACGATCATGTGGATCAGCTGTGCCGCCTCACGCGCTGCACAGCTGATCCCCATGATCGCCTCTCCCTCTCTCTGCGCTGCAGGTGCGCTAACCACGGCCCTCACCCCACAATAACGTAACTAGTATCCTGGTGCTGGGACTATGTAGTATCACGGTGAGCACGATCCAGCTCAGTTCTCCACATCCGTTCCCAGAAAGAGCAAAAGACCACTTCCCCTCTCCTGTTGTGACAGGCCGTGATAAATGAGGAGTGGGGATGATGGGACCATGGTTTTTGGCCAGATACATTTTCATTGATGCTTGAGGGAAGAAAAACTGAAAACTGAATATGAGATGAGGAGAGGAAAGGATATTTTGGAACACATCTGCAAAAGTAGGAGCCCATTGAGAGACAAAACCAAACCTCAAATAATGAAGAAGAGAATATTAATGATCATCAGCTGCAGAAAAGTTGGATTTCATTTGGATTATATGGTGTATCATTTCAATAGTAAGAATTTGAAAAAAAACAATTAATGAATTAGGGATCTATTTAGTGCTATTGTTGCAGTTTTCTCAACATTATCAGCATATTGTATTTGCATCATAGCTGTGTGGTATCTCAAAAGTTAAATTTGTACCATAAACTGTTTTGACAAGTCCAGCACAATGCGTATTTTTAGACTGATGAAGCATGTGCGGATGGAGTCCCTGCGTGCAGGGGTGGGGGCTCTCTCCGGTGATGGATCAGCCATAAAGAAGTCCTGTGAGAGCAGGGCTACTGGCCCAGAACTGCTGCCCAGCGGGCTCACTTATCCTGACTGACTCCACTGTTCTTGAGACGCTGACTTCACCCCGGCCAGGGCAGCTCTTCTCTCTTGGCAGCCCTGCTTACTGGGGAGGCATCCAAGCAAGGATTGCATCACCTTTGCTACACTCTCATTAATTTGAAAAAGTTTTAAGGGAAGGGCTGCACAGACTGATAGGCAGCCGCTCGTGAAACTGTGAGCTGCTGCATGTTGTGTGTTTAAATAAGTCTGCAAAGCCCTCCGGTGTGTGTAATCTGCTGGGCGGCGATGCCGGACAGGTTTCACAGCACCAGTCACTCAGTTAGTCCTCAGCCGAAGAGATTCTGCTGCATCCTCTCCCAGTGTGCTTCACAGACTCAGGGTTGTCATAAAGGCAAGACAGTGGGGTGATTCATTAGTGGGACTGCTGTCTCAATTACAGTTTTACTTTTCCTTTCCTTTATTTCTCTGCACATTTATAAGGTAGATGGTATTTTATTGAGATACCCGCCGCAGCCTGGCTACTTCTGCTGACCATGGTTCATGGCAGGGTGTCACCTCTTTGGAGAGGAGGATCTTCGGCCTTGGGAGGGCTGAAGAATGATGCTCACACACAGAGAGAGAGAGTAAAAGAGCTTAATTAATGAGCTCATGGAAACCCGGTTATGCTATGCATAAGAGAGCCAAAGCAAAAGGCTTTGAAGATAATGCAGTGGAACAACAATGGAACAAGACACCATTTGATGTCCATTGGTGTTTTGACAAATATAAAAAGATCTGTGAAGACAAGAGGGTCATGTAACTCCATAAGGGAGTTTTACAAGCCCAGTGTTTAGTGTAGAGGGCCTTATAGGGTGTGGCTCTAATCCCCCTCAATGGAGGCATATAGGGGACACAGCTATATGGACATATACACCCAGAGAATTCAATAAAGAGATACCCATCCACTCTAACTCAATAGCACATACACACACTCCAGCTGCTGGAGCAGCAACTGGCTGGGGTAACATGTGGATGACAGATGTGTCAGTGTGGGAATCAACATGAACTCCAGCAGGGGAGTTCACCTCACTGCACCGCAGTGTCTCACACACGGGGAGAAATCAAGATTGCTGAGTGCCTTGGAGATTTGAAGTCAGACGTTTAAGTCTGTAGATCTTTAATTGCTGCTGGGTTGATGTCAGGGGAGAGAAAGACAATGACGGAAATATAGTGAGCGGTTTGACGGAGGAACATGAAGACGAATAAACAGGTAAAGGCCGGGCTCTGACGAGACAGAGATGTGAGTGTGTGCACTCTCTCTGTGGGGATGTCGAGTGGTTGGTGCGGTCAGAGCTATGGCAGACAGGACGGCTGCCGGCCTCCAAAGAGACACTTCACCGTGGCCGTCTGTCACCCTTCATTGCCTTTTACGGGAAACCAGTGCGTGGCCACACTGCATGCAAATGCACGTGCTCTATCACCGTTCCTCCTCTTTCTTTGTCTGTCGTGTTTTTCTGTTTTTGGTCTGTCACGTGCACTAATGTAGATACACACACACACACACACACACAGACACCACGGCATGGAGACAGTGGAGTGAGCATTTTATTGGCTTCCACTCCCTCTGAATAACAATGCACTTCACACTACATTAGTAATAAAAATGTGACGCTTTGAGGGAAAGACTTTTTACTGCGTCGCCAGAACACCCACTCATTGTCGAATTTAACCAAAATGTAATCGAGCAATTGGGGTGCTAATCAGTAGTCTGAGGACTACACTGAGCAGTGGCTCAAGGCTCATTCCTCCACCACCTAAAGGCAGGGGATCCCCCACAACCACAAAACCTTTATGATGCTGTTAAACGCTTTGCTATGGCTAGTGCAACATCAGACAAACTGGAGCTAAAAACAATGTTATGTTTGGGAGCCAAGCCCACTCGAGAGAGGCAGAACACAGGAGTGTAAATTGAGTGTGGTTTTTATAAATATGACCTTAATTAAGGGGTCTGGCTGCAACACTTATTCTGTTTTAAAGTGTGAGGTGCTGGCAGGAGAGACTCGACACGTCAATGTGGGCTTCATTCAGTCACAATATGCAGTTAATGGGCGAGGTAGCGTGTGCAAGGTGATTTGTTTCATGATATCGCCTAGCATAGTTTGACAACCTAATTACCAACCAGAGACCTTTGCAACGTGTTTTACACTGAAACGTGCACAAGGGGATGTATAAACACATTGCCAGAAAAGGAACATGATTCTGACCTGACTCAGCTGCTGGAGAACTCCCGTCGTGTTTTTCCCTCTTTTGACTGTTATTCCATTAGGAGCGCTTTCTTTCCATTCCAGCCTCTTGCCTTTCTGTCAGGAACTCGCACAGATTTCAAACTTTTTACGATGAACACAATGACTTTTGTAGATTGTCATCATCGTTTTGATTTATTTGGTTGGGGTTTAAATAAGAACAGTTTGCTGTGTGTCGCGCATAATGAGGTAATGTATTGGACTCCACAGGCCGGGGCCTGTATGGAAAGAATTGTCGCATGTGGTCTAATTTGCATTGCTCCCTTAATGGCAAAATGTTTCCCATCACATCATTATCCATTCAAACACAAAGACAAGTATTCATTTTTAATGTCTCCAGATATTCTATAATTACGATGATGAGGAAAAGGCACTTGAAGGAAAGAGAGCCCTTTGAAAAAGGGAAATGGATGAGTGGAAATGCCAACGTGGGACTAACAAAGTGTTTGAGATTAAACGAATGAGTGTGAGTGGTGAGTGAGAGGAGAAAATTGGCGAAAGTATGAATGAAAAATGGCAAAGAGGGACCAATGAAAGGGAGACAGTATGTGAATGATATAAGAAGGGGGAAGGAGGGAGAGAAGATGAGAAGGTGGCGCTCCATCACTCCCTCTGACGGAGTGGCTGATTGGTGTTGCCGTGCCAATGCTGAGCCGCTGAGAAACTGGTCATTGATGGATGGCTCGTTTGCCGGGTGATGTTTATTTTGTTGTTAATTTGCATATTTGTATGTATTTGCGGGTGGTTGGCTTCTGCTAGCAAAGACCAGTCCCCGTCTCAATATGATGGATCTGGCTGTCTGACAAAATGGACAGCTTAGTGACAGGGACATCCAGCCGACACTCCGTCCCCATGACGGATGGGCTCACGCTAGCACACAGCACGATCAGAGATGAAATCCTGCTGCACCTTGACCTGCAGAGGAGGGGCCAGAGAGGGCGCCGCCAAAAGTGTAATCATACCGTACACATATTTAACAGCGCTCATGCAGAATTAGAGACATATGGAAATACAAGACGCAATCATGAACGCTCTTTCCTTCTCATCATGCACAATTATGCATTCAAATCCTGCTATCCACACACTCATCCATCTCGAGGCTGAAGGTCGGCTGTCTGTGCCCTCCTGCCACTGAGCCAGATTGAATGTCAGTCAGAATGTCAGACTATGAGAGATGGCAGCTCACCGTGTCAGTATTTACAGAGACACACTCACAGGTGTGATTCCTGCTGAACAAAGCCTTGTTTTGGAAGCAATGACAGTCCCGGGGGAGCACAAGTGTGCTTCCGCATGCCTCTCACTATATGGCATGAGGAGAAAAAGTGAGATGGAGATACTGTGTAGGGAGAGATGGAGGATAAAGAGGAATGCTATAGAGAGAGGGTGGTGCTAGGAGGAGGGAAGGGGCGAGGGAAGGGGTTCCCATGGGGAGAGAAGCTGTCAGTCCCTAGGAGACTTCAAACGCACCGAAGCCCTGTGATCAACCTGCTCCTTGGCTCGTTGCTGACAGCTCCCTGACTGCGCCGCTTAGACTCCTTCATGCACACACACACACACACACACACATGCAAGTACACACTTGCTCTCACACTCGCTGATTTATCCACTCATACCACAACACATTCAAATTCCATTGACATACACACAATCATGCTGATTCTCACATGGAAGATGCACTTCTGTGACACATTTGATCTGACATCCAACCTTGGACTCCCCCAAAGTTTCCCCTGTTGCAACTCAGTCAAGGACACCGCACTGTCCCAAGCTGTTGCTCCGGATCTGTGGGCTGAACAGAGGCAAGGTGGTGCTGGCGGTGATGATGTTGATAATGATGATGATGACTTATCTAAGCCATTACTCCTTCTCTGCTCAGAGCCGAGGCACCTAAAGGCAGATCCCTCCTGATGATGAATTCATTAGTGCAGAAGATGAAATGAGTTGTCGGGGGCTGGGTTATGTATGGGAGGTGATTTGTGTTCTCTGCGGCACAGTGTTAGATCAGACCCGCGATCGGCTGGGTCGGCTTGCTGTAAATCTCACTGCTTTGCTGGCTTTCCCACCGTCCGTGCCCCGACTGAGCCTCTGCTCTGTCCCTCACGTTGCCCCGCGTGTCCTCCGCCACCAATCTCACGATGCCTTGAAGCTGCTAACAGGTGGCTAAACATTCGGGTGCTCTCAGAGTCCAGAGGAATGCTCGGGTGATTATGCATCACAAGTTATGAAGCTTCTCCCCATGCACAAAGTCTCTTTAGAGGAGAAAAGCAACCGCAACTTTCAAGAATTCAAACGCAATCCATTATTAATTCAAGGTGAAGCCACAGCAGAGTCTGGACTAGTGCATTAGTGTTTGCCATACATCCCAGCTGTGCAGGTCTTGTGTCTCAGGTGGGATGGTACAGTAGACCTGCTGGAGCACTGCTGCTGGGAATTACTGGTTAACTAAATGCACACTAGCTCTCTTGGAAAACATAGTCCCGTGTTTGAACTCCCACGGCTTCACTAGGTGTGCTTACATTTGTATGTGGTATTCAGTATGTGTGTCTATGCTCATGCATATGTGTGTGTGTGTGTGTGTGTGTGTGTGTGTGTGTGTGTGTGTGTGTGTGTTTGTATTAGCTTTTTGTGGGAGCATGCACATGCTGAGCATTTGAGTGCTTTTTCCTTTCTTCGCTGTATTTGCTGCATCCAAATGTATGGTAAAAAAAGGTCCAGGGTGACCAAGAGAGCAGAAATAGGGGAAGGCAGGAGCTGGACTGACTGATAGTGATTTCAAAGTGTTGTGTGAGATGTTAGCCAGTTTTTTTTATCCTGCAGGAGAGAGCAGCAGGCGTAGGCTGTTCCTCCCATGTGTGGTCTCTCTTGAGCAGAGCAATGTTATTTTCTGCCATGCAGAGAGGTTGGTTACATGCCAGAGAGAATGAGAGAGGAGAGAGAAATAAAGATAGAATAAAGACAGAGAGATCTTTGACTAAAAGACTGCTCAGTTTGACACATTTCTGTGAACACTAGTGGGTTTGCATCATTTCAACAAAGAGGCAAGCCGACTTTGAAATGTGTCTTTGTTGTGTTGTGATATAAAACTCCTTATGCTCTATACCTCCACATGTACCTTGCAAGTGTGTGGGCATCTGTGGGTTTGGTGAGCAAACTGTGAGAAAGTGATTTTACAAAGCCTTCTCCACAAAGTGCACGCCATCCAGGCTGCACTCTGAGGTCTATTCATTTTTAAAGTTCCCTTGCAGAGAGTATTAGAAAAAGTGCTCTCTCTGACTCTGTGAGATGAGGAAGCTTAGTGGTTCCTCCGGTTTCTCCCTGTAGGGCCCGGCTTGGATCTGGCCTTACACCCTCTAAAAGCCTCAGAGAAGAACAGGAATGCTCCACTGCATCGCCCCCTTTTTTTTTTTTTTTTACATCGCATACAAGTTATCTGTGAACAACTCACCCAGATCCAATCTGACCCATATTTTGGCAGCAAAAATAGTTGGTGACCTTCTCGGTGTTTCGCCCTCCTTACGAGAGCCAGGCTGTTGCCGTGATTAGTTCACTGCCTCCCAGCACTCCTCTGTCAGCCCAGGCTCAGCTCCAGCCTCCTCCATAAACACACATCTAGGTACACACACACATACTATGTACACACACATACACTTGCACCATGCTTTGCTTCCCACTGGCTCCTCACCTGTCGCCCCAGGTCTCCATCTCTCATGCTCAACATGTGTGTCAGGACAGAGCCTGCGAGACCCCGGCCTCACCAGTTTGTTTGTTTGCTGCATTGACGGGTGGGGAGCAGGGACGTGGGTGCAAGAAATTAGCACAAGTCAAATCAGATTAATTAATCCCCAGCTCAAACTATTAGCTGAGGAGTCGTGTTGAATTAAAAATCAAATTAGCCCTGGCGCCTGCTGTTAAAGCTGTGGTGTGTGCCTGCCAAGCTACAATGACACACACCCACAGAAGCCAGCCGCTCATGGGCTTCACTGATGGATGGACGCATGGATGGACGGATGGATGGAGGGATGGAAGGATGGAAGAAGAAGGGGAGTTGGGTGACTTTGCCACCCAGTGTGGTAAGCATATCCTGGGGCACTGGGTGCTGCTCCACAGTCCTCACACCTCCAGCACTCACTCCAGTTAGGGCTCTCAGCAACATTTCACCCTGATGGTTTACATAACACACACACACACACACACACACACACACACACACACACACACACACACACACACACACACACACACACACACATCTTGAGCCTGGGACTGAACCCAGTTTTACACTGAACCCTGTTTCTCAGCTTGACTATCAAAGACTAACTTCAGTTGCATTTTTGCATTTTTGGTCATCGGTACTATCAGTACTCATAATATTGTGCTCACTAAATTAACTGTTGATTTCTAAGAATGTGGCAACATTGCACACAAAAAAAAGTCAACCCCAGCAAAAGACTTGAAAAGTCTAATGATCAAATATGTTTTAAACATTCTCCCAGGTCAGTCAAGTAATGCATTGTTGTGGTTTTCTTACCAATTAATTAATGAAGGCCAAAACTATAAAAACAAGACACAATTCAAAACAAACTGTAATGTGTTGAGTGCATGCACATGAAGAAACCCCTTTATTAGTCCCACACTTAGTCCCACAGTGGGGAAATTTATCCTCTGCATTTGACCTATCCTTTTAAGGAGCAGTGGGCAGCCTCGTGAAGCGCCCGGGGAGCAACTGGGGGTTAAGTGTCTTGCTCAGGGACACAACGACATGGACTGGCTGTGGCGGGGTTTGAACCCCGGTCCTCTGGTTGAAAGACTGACTTGCTAACCACTGAGCCACAGTCGCCCTTTACATGCATGTGTACATGCACTTGGGTATACTAGTGTGTTTGCGAGGATGTGATGGATGACAGAGCTGTGCAGAGACGTAGAAGTCTCATCTATCATACAGGAGCTCCAAAACACACAACACTTGTTTGATTCAGAGCAACATTCATTTCAATTATGACACATTAGTTCAGGGGGGTATATTATGCTCCAGTAGTGCTTTTGTATTCCATTCATCATTTACGCTTGTGTGGCTTGTAGCTCTTGATCATTGAAAGGAAGCAGTACACAGCCTCAAGCAAGGAACTAAATGCTTATTTTCTTCAAACTTGTATTATTTTGTATTATTCAGTTATTGGTTTTGATAGATGCAATGATGCATGGGGCACATGACAGAAGAATAAGCAATACTTTAATTTGTATTCGTATGACATAATTGTTCACGTATGACCATATGTTGTTGTGTACAGTGCTGTTTCTCATTCAGCTGGTTATAGCCGTAGCGGCAGCTCTTACACTGAGCCGTGGCTTTGTGTGTTGTGTGGGTGTGTTTGTGTGTGTGGCCTTGCCTTCAGGAGTTTATGGATAATGGATGATGGATGCTGTGAGGTACAATGGAAGCCTAAATGAAAGAGGAGTTGTTCTGGGAATGTATGCATATGGTCGAAAAATTGGTCTGGTGCTGAGGGCCAGGGCCTGAATATGGACGTTTCATCTGTACACAACTGGCTTCTTTCACAGAACATTCAATTAAACGTACCGTGCACACATGGAAAAACATAATAACGTAAACATATACACATGCACAGGAAGCCTCTCATACACACACGTGTGCGTGCTCAGCAGACCTCCAGGTGTCCTTTACTGCCAGTTAAACTCTCCTCCATTCATATGGCAAAACCTCTCCCACTCTCATTTTCCCACAGAGTCTCCTACCCCATTTCCCCCTGGCCACAGGCATCTTTCACCACCCATATTACCACACAGCTTCCTCCTGGCAACGCCACGCCGGACCCCTGCCACCGCCCCAACGCTGCCAACCCGTCTCCATGGTAGCGTGATTGGCAGATGCTGCGATGGATGCTCGTTTGAGCCAATAGCAGATGAGAGTCAGGTTGTCATGCGCTGTGAGGCCATGCAGTGGCACGGCTGACCAGCTGAAGATGGTGTTGAGAAGAGGCGGTGAATGCGACGCAACGGGCGCACACAAACGCACACACACATAGCATGGGATCATTCAGCAGCACAAAGCATATGGGGTCCCTACTCAGGCTGTCAGTACTGTTGTGATGTATCATTTATGTCGCCATTGTGCGGCCTTTTCTTGAAACATGTTGACGGAGGCATTATTCTGGCTTTTGACAGATTCCCATACATTCTCAGGCTTTTAATAACACACGTTAATGCTCCAGCAGGTTTTAAGAATTACCAAATGAATTATGAGCCTTAAATGTGCCTGCTCTCCAAAATGATGGGGTGGATTGCTAAGTCTGAACAAGAGGGAGAATGATCACTGCTTATAAGGATATTATCTGCCTATCTGAGTGTGCACATAGTAAAGACACACACACAACAGGAGGACAGCGATCTGCATCATAAGCATTAATCTGTACTCTTTAAATGAGATGCACATTTCTGTGTTTAATCAAAAAGTATATAGTGAGCAGTGACAAATGTATCCTCATTTGCTTACAGCACATTACGCTACTTCATAGTGATTTATTTCATTAACGCTCCAGGCAAACCGCTGTGCATACACATGCATTTTAATATTCTGTTTGTGGTCCTTTATGTATATGTGTGTGCAGATGTGCAGAGTGGAGTTTATTGAACATAAATTCATTAATAACAATTAAACCATTTTATTAGAACATTTTGTAGAAAAACAACCAACAAGCATCCAGATTCCTTTGAAACTTAAGGGCCAAAGTGCATTTTCCCACTTCCTAGCTATCAATCAAAACTCTCACAGGAAAAACATGTTTAACTGTCTTGAATGCATCTTAGAAACCATTTACTGGAAATGAACACAGTCAAATCACACACACACACACACACACACACACAGATCAGTCAAACTAATAGTGTTCTGTTGCTCTCCAAGCCAGACATGGCTGAAGGACAATTGGGGAGTGAGAGCCAAATCCAGTAGCTGTTTGGTACTGACCAGATGTCAAATGGTGTGTATAAACTCAGAATGATTCTCGTAAATGTGCATATCAATTTGAATGATGCCTCTCGAATCCTCGCAACTCTGCCACCAAACCTAACTATCGGCTCTAATGCCAGTTAGACCGGCTCCTGCTGGTCCTACAGTGTGAAGGCGCTGCCAGGCTGAGCCACCGATGGCCCATCTGCTCCATCGGGGAGAATTCTCACTCCATCTATTTGACTTGTTTTGAGCTTAGCTGTGGAAAAGCACATTAGCTTTGCAGAGTGAGATATAAAGACAGATTAAAAAGGAGGCTGTGTCCAAACAGAGAGATGTTAAAGAGGATCGGACAGATGTGAATTGAAGTGTTTACATATTTAGAAGAAGAAAAACCAGACGGAGTGGAAAAATGTGGAGAAGTCTTTAGAGACATGGGAGGACTGCATATGAATACATAAGAGGCGACAACTTCCCACTTCCTTTTTATGGGGTGCTTAAAAAGATTCACTACAATTACCAGCAGAGATTGATGTCAGGGTGACAGCCCTACAACCAACACGTGACCCTTAAAGTCCTGACACACCCATTTCCTGTGTGTCTCTGTATCTGAGTGAGGTTGTGTGTCGGCATACCCAAGAATGCATATATATATATATATATATATTCATGTGTGTGTGCGTGCATATGTGTGTGTGTGTGTGGGGTTTTATTTATGAAACATGCTCTGCCCAGTCACACCGTGGGAGTTAGCGGGTCATCTTCCCTCGCCATTAATCACTGTCGACAGCTCATAAGTGCCCAATCTGCATGTGAAAGACCCGCATGAGTTTGAATGTGTGAGCGCGAGGATGTATTTGCATGTGTGCATTTGAATGTGGATGTGTGGTTGCAACAGTCCTCCCAAGATGATGCCCCCCGCCCCCCCCGCCCTCCCTTCCACTCCCCCCCCCCCCCCCCCCCCGTGGCCGCTTATTGAATCAGAAGTGGCCTCCGCTGATTCTTATCCAACATGCAGCATGGTGGCATTTGTACTGCCGCTACAACTGCTGTCATTGTCCGCTCATTAGGTGAGTCCTGCATGCGGCTGCTTGTTTGCTAACGAGTCCCAGTGTGGAGAACAAACCATCACAGCTGATGAAGCATGAAACGTGCCCACTAAAATTAAATGTTTGCTTTCATTGAGGAAAGAGGTTGAACGCCAAAATGTAGCAAGTTCTTCCTATAATACGCCTGCTTGCTGTGTGTCTTAACGAACCTACGTCAAGTACTGGGATTCGAGTACGAGAGGGGAGAGTGTAAAAGAAGAGAAAGTGCAAATTATATTGACAGAAAAGAAAACAAACATTTAAAACAAAACATAACTCGGAGGTCGACAGAATGAAGAATGAATTAATAAACTTTTTTTTTTTAAGTTGGTGTTACCCCAGGAAACAGGAAGGGCTTTGTTATATATTTTAATTTCACAGTAACGAAAGAGCATGCCTTTTTTATTTCTCTGCTCATCTCCCTGGACAGAACCAGGAATGTTAGTTTTCTTTTTTCTGCCCAGGTTCACTACAGCTTGTTGCTTTAATGGAACATTTGGGATTTGGATCTCGTTGAATAATAGTGATATTTTCTCTCTCTCGCTCTCTCTCTCTCTCTCTCGCTCTCTCTCTCTCTCTCTCTCTCTCTCTCCACACCCGGACATGAAAGGGAATAGTTTCGTTATTTGCATTTTTTTTACGCCTGAGTGTATTTTTCAAGTGGGAATAGAAATTCTGTGAGCGGTGTCGATTCCCAGCGGTGCTGTGTCCTGGAGTGCATCAGTCTGCCTTTTCATCTTCACCCTAGTCTAACTGCTCTCTGCTTTTCTTTAGCCATATCCTCAGTTCCTCTCTCTCCCTCTCTCCCTGCCTGCTGCTCTTTTCTTTATTTTCCTAATTTTCTCACAGTGTTATGCTAATGTTTCAAACATTGAGTTCCGTGTTTGGTTTCACCTCTTCCAGTATTCGTTAATTTTCCTATTCAAGTTACAGTAGCTTGAGGTGAATTCATTACGGTTGTATTACAGGAGTGTTTCATCACCGTAAGTGAAAACACACTTAAGTTGCTTTTTCTTTCACTCTATAATGACAGACAGCGCCAAACTCCTTTTTAAATGAGTTTAACCGGCCAAAGCCCGTTCACTGTGTCCTTCAGCTATCACCTCTGCTCCACTCCATCACCACGCTCTCTCTCTGTTTGCAGCTTTCCTGATAGAGTTTCCATTGTCACGAGAGCTAAACTTGTATTATGCACATCTGCAGGGATTCTCAGATTGCGCCACGGCAATGTGGCGAGAAAGATTCACGCTGCTTCTCCTCCGCTTCCCTCCGCCACAAAATTGGACATTTAGTGCCAAATCTGTTGTCTTGAGACCCTTGGCTGCGACAGTAAATAGGTGGCTCATAACAGCAAGGAAATTGTTCTGGAAATGGCACTCTTTTGTGTCAGAGGGCCTTTACGAAAGAGAACGAAGTATAGGTATGTCAGTGCATGCTAGCCTGAGTGCTACGTACGAGCAGCACAGTAGCAATTTCTGCGGTAAAGACAGGCTGCTGAGGAGATCTTGCAAACAGCATTGCAATGAACTCAAGACCGGTATGTGTGTTTGTGTGTGTTTCCCCGTGTGAGTGTGTATGCGTTTGCTTAGGAGTAAATCGTGGTCCTGACACAGAGAGGTCGTAGCCGAGGGAACAGCAGTACTATTAGTGGGTGATTACATCTCGGTCTGGTGTTCCACACCAGCAGCTCCTTAGCGATGTAAAAGGCGGCTCTGCTCGACACCTCGTAAATCTGACGCACAAGGCCCACACGCCGTGCGCACTCAGGCATAATGATACAATACGTTTTTGTCACGTGAAACCCTTTAAATCATGTGATTATTCAGTTTGAACTCTAGTTAAAGAGTTTGATGTGTCTCAGCATGATGGGAACAAGAAAACCTTTGCAAAGCCCACAGGGTAAACAAATAAATGTGTGTCGCTCAATTTGAAAACAAGCTTGTTTTTTGTGTTGTTTTTTTTGTCCGACAGCAATGATAACTTGGTTTGTTTGGCCCGTGGCGCACACATACACACATCAACATAAATTTCATGCAACGGTACAAACGAGCACACACACACACACACACACACACACACACACACACACACACACACACAACAATACACACAAACAGCTGGCATAGTTAAAGAGAAACATTTATGGTGCTGTCGACATTGTGTGTATTTATGGATGCAATCTGTGCAGTCAAATTCATTACTGTCAGAAATGGGCGGAATTATTTATCTTTAATTAATTAGTTTTGAACCACACACGCGCACACACAAGCTTTACATATTGATTTGCACATTGATTCAGGGGATATTAAATCTCCTATGTTATTAATCATTGCTGATTAGGTTTTCAGTGAGCTGAGTTATGATTGAGGAGAGGAGAGGAAAGTATTGCGTTGTGCAGGTTGTGTCGAGCAGAGGCCAGCCACTGGAGCACAGATGGGACATCGCATACATTTTTAAACGTTTTTAAACGTGTTTGCTCTGTGAGCACTGGACCACACTATGTTGACTTAGTGCCTTAAAATGATCACAAATGCTCAGATTGCTGTCGGGGAGATGCACACTTGTTTGTGCGAATGAATGGACGAGTTGTGTTTGCATTTGTGAGAGTCACGGCTCAGTTTGCCACACTGCTGTTCAGCTACAGTGCATTATTTAACTGTATGTCCTGCGCTGTGATTGATCAGGCGGGCGGCGTCCTGCCCTTGCCCTCTGCGATATGACGAGAAGATTATGTGACATGATGTCATTCCACCGGTGCAATCATAACCTTACACCCCATCTCGTGCGCTCCGCTCGGCTTCTGCCAATCGGCTTGTAGCTCCGTCGCTGCGAGCTAAACACTCAACAAAGTCTCGACTGTTCTCTGTCCTGGCTCCTCGATGGTGGAATGAGCTCCCCATTGACATCAGGACATCAGAAAGTCTCTACATCTTCCGTCGCAAACTAAAAACATATCTTTTCCGACTATACCTTGAATAAAGGATGTAGCACTATAGTAGCACTGAAATGGCTCTTACTGATAGCACTTTGTAGTCGAACCTTTGACGAAATTGTACCTTCTTGATTCTTGTTGTTCTGATTCTTGTTTGTAACCGTAGAATGCACTTATTGTAAGTCGCTTTGGATAAAAGCGTCAGCTAAATGACATGTAATGTAATGTAATGTAATAGCCGGACACGGACCGTCATTAATAAGAGCACCGCTACGTAGTGTCGGCTCACGGGGAGGGAGACGAGAAGGAGAGGGTCAAGAAGAAATACCTAATGAAAGGAGAGCAGGAGAGAGGGGAGAAGAGCAAAGCAGAACCTGCAGATGAGGCGTGAAGAAGAAAAAGAAAACTATAATGCCGGTGGATTGAAAAGAAATATCAGTGGAATGACATGAGATCAAACGAACGAGTGAAGAAACGAGAAGCGAGCGGAAAGAAGGGCGAATGGGATAAGGTGGATGTGTGCAGTGTGCAAAACTGGAGACATTGGTATAGATATCAATACTCTTATATCATGTGGCTCTCTTAGGGTATCTGGTAAAATCCATTGGCTCGTCACTTTATGCATTAGTTTCAGACTGATGCTGATTTGTCTGTAAGAGCTGTTACTTTATGTCTGAACAAATATTATTGCAGTATGTTTAATTGCATACAAGCTGATAGGTTTGACTTTGCTGCAAATCACCTTGCACAGAATATCATTTTTCATTTTTATAAGACTTTCATTTCATCACCAACCCAAAATGACGTACTTGAGATACTTTCGGTAATCCATCACAGTGAACATCATTATTGTGTTTTATTTTCGTTAAAGTATCGCTGAGTGCGCAGCAATGTCGGGGACACCACTGGCAGGCTATGAAAACACAATCTCATAAATCCATCCATCCATCTCATAAATGAGCTAACCAAATAATGATAATGTAACGTTTACAAAAATAAATGTACTCTGATTAATGACTCAAACCTACAACATACAAGTTGATTTTTAATACTGAAACAAATGGAAACTTTAGGGGAAACTGCAAAAATGTAAATGCATCTGATAATAAATGTTTGCATAATAATAATCAAAAAAAATTTTTAGTACAATACATTATTAGATCAATGAACCTATTTGTCCTTCTTCTCATCCCTCCTCCAGGTGTGATGCCAGAGCGCCAGTTCGGTGGAACCCAGTTTGTTTGCAGTGTGGTGGCCTCCCATGTCAGCCACCAGCCCTCCACCAGCTTCAGCTTCGTCTGGATCGCTCCACCACCAGGCACCGGCTGCGTCAACTTTCTGTAAGTCCTGTGTGTGTGTGAGTGTGTGAGTGTGTAAGATTATTGCAGAGGGAGAAAAGGACAGACCCTAACAGCTGTTACGTGTCTAACTCAGACATGGAAGTCGTTAACCGTTATATAAATATCCGTTATCGTTGTGTGGCTGCATATTGACCCAGTACGCCTGAGTGAGGTTTATCAGCTGACACCATGGGCGTTGTTTTCTCTGTCAGCGCCACGGAAAGGATGTGAAAAGGCCATCCTCTCAGCAAAAGCATGCATAATGACTGGAAAGAGGTTAAACTGCGGACAGAGATGGTGTGCATGTGTGTGATTGTACTGTACCTAGCTCGACATGTGCACTGGTATGTGTGAATGTGTGTGTGTGGGACATATCCCCATCCTCTCATTCAATGGGCTCTGTCCAGCTTCTTGTTGGAAAATGTGTGAGTGGTTGAACAGATCCACCCATTCCCCGGGGATGGCTGTAATGTGGACACACACACACACACTACTCACTTCATAGAAAAACTGGTTTACACGATGCACTTCTTTTGTGGTATTACATAGACTTTAGTTAGGCGCAAAGCCGTCTATTAGGGTTTAAAGGAGCAGTGTGTCCTCCCTTTCCAAGCGTGCTGAAGGACCATGGTGACCTTAAACTAACGTGAAAAATGTAAAGTCTCTTGCCAGAGCCAGTGCTTGGTTAGTTCTTTCTGGGTAGAAACATGGCGGTGCAACATGACAGGCTGCTTGAAGAGGACCCAACCAGCTCCTATGAAGCTCATTCTAAGGTAACGAAAGCACAATTCTTAGTTTCCCTAAATCACACAAACTTTTCCTTTAATCTGGACTTGTATCCCACTTCAACAGAAGTTTGGGCATGGATACGGCATAGGGGATTAAGCTTTCTATCTGTTTGTGCTTGAATGCCGAATTTATGCTTGGCGCATCTTCGGGGCTCGCAAGTGTCATTTTATAACTACGGATGTGTGGAAACCCTCCTGTAGACATGAGTTTTAGATACACTGCCCCTACAGTTTGGGAGAATATGTGTCTGCCACAAGGAGAGACCCACACGGAGCACAAAAGCTTGTTTCCTCGTCACAATTCCACAGCAGCCAATGTCAAAGTGCGACCATCCGTGAGAAAAGCACAAGTGGGGCTTGACTTGCTTTGTTTCCATGAAGCTTACATGTTGTTGGATGCTTCATACATTTGAGAGCAGCCTTGGTCTTTCCCGTTCCTCATTTTCATTCCAGTTGTGTCATGCTCTCCATCATTTTCTCCATCTGTATCAGTTGGAAACATCCTCTAACTGTCTTTCCCTCTCGTTCTCTTTGCTGTGACTTACAGCCTCGTGCTGATAATCAGTCAAAATGCAATTAGCAGCTGTTGGTGGAGAAGTGGAGACGAAAAGAGAGGACTCCAGTAACTCACCATGCAAAGTCACAGCAGCACATTACAAAACTCTTTGAGGAATTCAAGCATTGCAATATCTGTATATTTGACAAGGGTAATTCTCACAGCCAAGTGTGTTTTTAAAGTTCAATCTGAAAACTGTTATCATCATATATTTGTAATGCTTGGATTGTCAAATCAAACTGCAAGCTAATCCCCTTGTTTATTTATTTATTTTTAATTGCCAGTCATCGTCTTTCAAGATTTGAAAGACGCTGCAAATTGCTCATGAAACATTTTGGCAGTACTCAATGAATATCTGGAGGGACACGATATACAATCAGACAAAGACTTCCATGATCAGACTGACAAAAAGGGATTCAGCCGGGGAATTTGTTGAAGTGGAGCTGCCATTTACACAATATCCACAGAGCCAAACAGATTTACTGTTGAGTATGTGTCAGCTTACGAGGATTGTGCGTTTCCTCAGTATTTGTGTGCCGTCCATGCGTGTGCTGTGTGTTTGCGTGCGAGTGTAAACCGCGGTGCAGCAGTGTGCCAGTGCCGATGACGGTGTGGCTGGCAGGGGGCCACCTTGACCTTATCAAAGTCAGCCAGTCACACTCCAGCTGGCGGGAGACTGCTCCTTTCACACACACCAAACACACTTACTGCACCCTGTTCCAGTTCACAGCTCCCATCTCCACCAGTGGGGTTCAGTGACCTGACACCGGGAGGAATTCAACAGGAGAGGCCCTTGTGATTGAAAGCCAGGGCCACGTTGGGTGCCATATTGTTTTTTTCCAGCCCTGAAATGTCAGTATTATTCCTCTTGAGGTCAGACAACTGTCAATTTTGTTCCATAACTTGTTTTTTTGGGTATTTTTTATGAATTAGCTCACCCAATAAGTGTTTTATAGCAAATCATCCAATCACCTTAAAAGGTATTAAAATATATCAGTGAAAGGGCATTTGTCTTGACCATACACAATGTAAATAATGCAACGTCCCGCCCTTGTCCTGATTGATACACAGACCTTTTTCCACGGGCCGTGTCCATGAGTGTTTAAATTAAAGGCACAGACATCCTATGTCCTTCACAAGGCTGGAGCTGGGCGGCCACTGCATTAATATAGGGCCTTTGAGCAGTTTTATGGGCGATATTGTGGGAGTGTTCCCGGTAACAGATCGCTAGCAGGAGTGTGATGGAGTGCAGTGACGTTGGCATCCAGAAGACCTCATTTTCTGGGCGGCTGTAAATTGCCACCTAAAGAGACGTGGAGGCCTTGGAAGAGAGGAGGAGAGGAGAGGAGGTGGAGGAACAGGGAGGATACACACACACACACACACACACACACACACACATCCATAAGTGAACACCAATCAAACAATTCAAACTCAATCTAGGCGATTAACAACAACAATTTCAATATCATTCAGTCGTTTATCGACATCTGCTGCTTCCATCTACTTAAATACACAAACAAGCTGTTTTTCTGTTTTATATCACTGTACATTGGTTGTTGTTTTATATTGAACAACACGGACATGTTACCTTTAGATCGGAGATTGTATTGTAATTATGGAAAACAGCCAATATATGAATCTGTAATTAAAGTGATCATTAGTTGCAGCCCTAATTTAACACCCTCTCAGAAGTTATCATGGTGAAGCTGTGGGATCAAACCTTTTCTTACATACAAAATATTAAGAAATGAACTCAAGCTTGAATGATTGCATAAAACACAGTGGTGCCCCACTTTTTATTCTTCTTGCTCAGACATGACAGTCCACGCCACTACACAATCTACTGAATGCCTTGCTGCACTTAGCAGAGGTGAGAATGGTTAATAGCTTCCTCTGGCGAATGCATAGATGCACTGGTCTGTCTCGTCCTTTCTTTGCCTTTATTCTGCTTCACTTACAGCCCCAAGGCAGTCAGTGTAGTGAAGTGTGTGTGTGTGTGTGTGTGTGTGTGTGTGTGTGCGTGTGTGGGCGCATGCATCCATGGGATTTAATTTGTTACAAATACCTTCAAACATATTCAACAACTCTTAGCACTGGATAAGTCTTGCTTGTGTATGGGTGCTACCTGGGTGTATCCGGGTGTGTTTGTGTACACACATGCAGCCTTGCACGATCATATCCGTGTGTGTGTGTGTGTGTATGTGTGTGTGATGTGTTTTTGAGCTGCAGTGTTTTGCTCTGCCCCCCTGTGGGACCCCAACAGTTGCCTGGTTGGAGATTGCTTTAATTACTGCACGTGATTCTCCTTCCCAAAATATTCCCCCGAGCTGATGTATGTCTGCGTATCTAAAGGCTCAGTGTTTCTTTACGTCATTGCATTCCATGTTTGTGTGTGTTTCATGTGCACGTGTGTGTATAAATGCATTTGTTTGCAATACTACTGATACTAGTTGTTCTTTTTCTACATCTCTGCTACCTGTGGTTCCTGTGTGGAGTCCTAGACAGTTTGAAGCCACTTGTAGGAGCAATCAGGAGGATACATCACAATAGAGTGAGGAAGGGGGGGCACTTGCTTCTCTTGTCAGCTGTAATTAAAAAGGAATGGTTCCTGTGCTGTAATTATGCCGGCTGTTGTTGTGTTGTTGATACTGCCATCTGTTCAAAGTAGGCAGGTCTGTGTGAGCATGTTTGTGAGGTACACACTACGGTATAGTACGTGGCTTTCTACAGTCCACTGCTGCATGTGAACACAGGTTTGGCTGCTTTTTTTTAGAGAGGGCGTCAACTGGTTGTAGCAGGCAGCCGTCATCCACGCTGCTAAGAGGCCAGAGCCCACCAGCAAGACGTCATCCAGCTGCATGTGTCCTTTTTGGAAACATGACAATTCAATCATATATCATCATATCAATCATATATAAAGGGATCAATTAAACTCGGGAGGTGACCTTTCCATTTCATGACAATAATGTGTCCTTAAGCCAAAGCAGAAGGTGATTCTGACAGACGATTTTAATCTGAGGTCAAAGGTCAGAGTTCAGACGTCAGGCTGACAGCTGACCTATCTCACCCGGCACCTCAATTCTCCTGGTATTAGTCTACTCTATTGATTTCCTGTTTTTCAAGTCAATCTTCTGTTGCGTTTTAACATAAAATTGCTGGATAATGAGCTCCCCTCATCATTAAAGCTCCACAGTCGCCTGTGGCTGTGTGACATTGGGCCAGGGAACATGAATGATTGGTTCAAGGTGATCGCATTTTGGCATTGTAGATGTAGAAATATGGGGTCGAAATGTGAAGCATGACAGAGCACATAAATCTGGTCAATTTTTTGTCTCCACAAACCGAACAGAGCTGCAAATATGACACAGCCCACCCGTATAATTCCAATTTTCATATATCACACGTTCATATATAAGACAGCGACTCTTATATCTCTCATATTCCTCGCTTTTTAAACTTTCCTAAACTTTTTTAATGTTTTAGTTTTTCAGAATTTAATAGTAAATCAAACTTTTAGAGGCAGCCCCTCTAAAACAGAGGGGCTGCTCAACAGATCACAACACAGACTCCTGTTGCCGTTCCCCCCAAAGGGCTCTGCATCCATGATATTGTCTTATTTCCCCAGGGACGGTGCATGACCCCTGTAATGAAATACATACACCTGTACACACAGACACACACATGCACCCACACACACACACACATATATATATATATATATATATATATATATATATATATATATATATATATATATATATGTCAATATTACACATCAGTGCTTTGATCAATAATGCCACAAATTGTCTACATCACATCTGTGCTGCGCCACCATCGCAGACTCTCATCAGGAGGTCACCGTCCCACCTGCTGGGACGTTGACCTCCTTATCAATTTAAGACGAAATGGAGCGTGGAGATTAAAATGAAAAAAGAGGGCTCTTGATTATGAATGCAGCAAAATGAAGCATGCTCGGGGGAGAGGGGGTTCTTCTCCAGATGTCTCCAGTATTGTTTGTTCTGTTCCTGCTTCAATGTGACTGATACATTACAGACCTCTCTCATCTCTCTGTCAATACGGTAGATTATTCTCTTTCTCCCCCTCTTGCCCTAGTCTGACCCTCACCGGGAAAGTAAGGAAGGGGAGACAAAGGTTTTTAAGAGGCTGATTTTCTCAGATATCAACAGCAAATTAACAGCTTTTTATGAACTAGCTTTTTCATTTTTTTCTCTTCTTCGCATATTTAAGACTAACTGCTGTTGTTTTCCTAATCCCCCTAATTATTACTTACTAACTCTTGTCAAGGTCAATTGCTCTTCTCCTGGCTGTAGACTGAGCAGTAAGTGCACTTCTTATTTGGAGCTGTAACTCTCTATGACCCTGTGCTAACAAGCAGGTAATTTGCCAAATAACTCCCAAATCCCTCCTCTGTGGAGCTTCATTAAATTTGCATGTTCTCCCAGAGCCTTTTTCAATTAATTAATTTAGGGTCAGTGGGAGGGGGACAAAGTAACGTGATTCCAAGATACCAGCCACGCCTCTTCGGGCCCTGATTGGTGGGAACATATTTGGCTGGGTTTGAATCAAGAAACTACTTTACATTTCATCAAAGCTCCTCTGTGAGTTTCTGCAGTAGTGAATTCTTCCCTCTGACTCTCATTCTCATCCTGTCTTCACTTCTCCATCTTCCTGCCGCTCCATTCTTTCCCCCGCTGTCCTTGATTGCTGAGCCATCGCCACAGCTGGTCCTCAACATGGAAGATAAATCAACCAATTAGGGTGTATTATTTTAAGGGCTAGGTCCAAATGCACCAAATCAGTGCTGGCTACTGGAACTGCACCCCGTTGAAGCTCCTCATATTAATCATGATTACCAACAAGCCTCGTGAGCCGGGAGAGAAAATTGGCTTTTAATTGGGATTTGAGGAGAACGGGATGGGAGAGAGAGTCGTCTAACGAGGGAAAAATAGCAACGTGTGTGTTCTCCACCCTCAGATGCCATAGTTTGTGTGGCGGGAAAAAAAAATTATGCTTTTTACCCCCTTTGCATAAAATTAGTAATACAGATTTGTTTGTGTGGTCAGTATTCGGTGCATATTTGTGTCTTTAAGATAGCAGTCTTTATATTTTACTGCATGGAATATGACTCTAGGGTGAATCAACCGTCCCCGCTGTGTGTCTGCGTGTGTGAAGTTTTGTGTGTGTGTGTGTGTGTGGTTAGCAGGAAACTGTCAAGCCTGCTCCTGAGGGATACTTATGGCCGACAGCAACATGTAATCTAACATGGAAGACATGCTTGGTAATTACCCACTCCAGGGCCTTTTGGGAGCTCTTTGAGTGACAGCCTGTCCATCTGCATACATGTTAAAGCTCCTATGTGGCTTGTGAGTGTGTGTCTGTGTGTGTGTGTGTGTGTGTGTGTGTGTGTGTGTCCGTGTGGACTAGATCTCGTATGCCTCACTATTTGACAGCAGATTGTGGACTTTGAAAGACAAGGCCATCTAACCCCCGTCTCTATCTCCACTGACCAAATCCCCATCCCCCTCCCATCCCCTCCCCCTCAATTTATCCATATCTCTCACCCTTCCTCCTCCTTTTCTTCATCTTCCTCAATCCCTCCCTCTTTCCCATCTCTCAGATTTGCTCCTCTAGACTAATGAGAGGGTAGAGGATGACACTTATTTTCACAAGATGAATGATCCCTCGTTTGAGTTTTGGAGAGAGCAGAACACCAACATGTTATGCTCCCTAATTGCTTTCCCCCCCAAAGAAAGTCAAATTAACATTTAGATGTTCAATAAATGTTTTGTGTGTATCAGTGTTGTTCGTCGTGTGTGTGTGTGTGTGTGTGTGTGTGTGTGTGTGTGTGTGTGTGTGTGTGTGTGTGTGTGTGTGTGTGTTTGCGTGGAGGCGGTAATGAGAGACACACGCTGAGGAGCCACTGGAGTGTGATGGCAGGACAGACGCTGGCGTCGCGCTACGATGATCACACACTCTCTCCGGCTCAGACTAAATGCCCTCTTCTGGCTACTGTTTTAATGACATACACGTTATTAAGTCACACGCAGTCAACCCACTCACAAACACACACTTTCAAAGGAAAAGCACTCTTTCCCACTGAATTGATCTCTTCTGTCTTTGTGTAGAAGATGCCTCTGTGTTTATTGGAGGGAAAGAAAACAACATAATTAGAAACAGACAAGTGCTTGTAGTATTTCAAAAGGCTCTTCTGCATAATTGCATATTAAAAAGAACTCCCTCACATTGTAGTTGTATTACAGTAACTAAGCACGTTCATTGAAGTATACTTATCTACAATGTTGAGATACTTTTACTTTACTTGCATATTCTTTATACTCCACTACATTTATCGGACAGTTGCTTTTTGGATTAAGAAAATCTATTATAATTTTTCTTTAAATTTGATACATTGTCTCAAATTATACAACTCAACAGTTTAAAAGAAAAGGTAAAACTAGCTCCACTACAACCAGCTACAACATTAAAATGTTATTATGCATCAGTAATGAGAAAATCTAAACATTAAAATATATTATAATATTTAATGAAATCATTTGGATGATACTTTAACTTTTGATACTTTTAGTACATTTCATTTTGTTGATCTGCGTCATTCGTTGAGGTTTACTGTCACAGATCTGTGTGTGTGTGTGTGTGTGTGTGTGTGTGTGTGTGTGTGTGTGTGTGTGTGTGTGTGTGTGTGTGTGTGTGTGTGTGTTCGGTCAGATGTGCCCCCTGTCCCCGGGCACTGAACAGAATGTGTTTAGTGAACTTGAGCTGAGACTGTGTTTAGTAAATATTTAAGAGCCTTGTTCCTACATCCCCACCCGCTGTTCGTTACGCGCCATCTTTTATTCATAAATACCAAACTCAAATTAGTTTCCACCAAATTCTGAAATATGAGTGTAATTAAGTATGTTTTCTCCCCAGCGCTGCAAAGGCACAAGAGCTCTTTACTAATTGATGAGTGGCCTATTCATTATTCATGAGCTGAGATGAACGTGTAAATGCCTTGGCACCCATAAAAGGCCTGAGTATGCGTGGTGGGCCGGGGTGGGGCGGATGAGACGGGGAAGGACGGAGGACTGAAGCTGGAGAAAGTCTGCAAAATGGATGTGGGACTCACTGACTCGGGCACACACTATATGTGTACGCCCCATAAAGCTTCACTCATTCTCAATCATCTCCTCATCTTCTCGGTCCGTGTTATAACGTGGAATATATTAACTGGGTGTGGCACACGCACACACACACACACACAGACACAGACACAGACACAGACACAGACACAGACACAGACACAGACACACACACACACACACACACACACACACACACACACACACACACACACACACACACACACACACACACACACACATACAACTGTCTGGATTGCTTCATCACAATGAGGTTATTCAGACTTTATTGGTTTGCCTTAGATAAAAGGAAATGTTGTGTAATGCCTCTGGGTCCTGGGAATAGCCTGAACACTGAGACAACACTGTGAGGCACACACGTGTGTCCTTACATGGCAGAGACCGAGAAAAAGAGGCCTTTTATTTCCACAAGTGCTCCTTGAAGGGACTTTCTCACTGTATGTGGGTGGCACACACAGTTGTGTGTCAGCGTGTGTTTTAACGTGAGCCGGCTCAGATTTACAAGCCACAGATGATGTTCATATTTAATAGCGAAGCCAAATTACAACATGAGAGTTTAGTCAGGAAGCCGACAGATGAGACGAGACTCCAACTGCTCTCCTCGCCTTCATGGACAACACTGCAAGCAGTCAGTGAGGAAACACGTCATGTCTGCAGTATTCATCCGCTTTATGTTTTTGACCTCGAACACTCCAATTGTTTCCCTCCTGAGTATTATGTGGGGAAAATGCAGGTTATACTGCCGGACTGTGTAATATAGATTTTCCTAGCCATCTTAAGGCATAGTGTTGTCTCCCCTTCCTCCATGGGGCCTCCACACAACCCATGGTGCTGCTGCCTCCGACTAGAAGGAGCTACACGGGCTCTGGGCTGTAAAACGTAACTTCTTTTCCAATAACTCATTTCAAGGACTCTCTGAAAATTGCCGCTTATTCCATACTCTTTCCACCTCAATCTCCCCCCTGTGTCCGAGTTATGGGATTTTATTTTCATGTTGCACAAACTATTACTGTGATCCACTTTTTTTCGACATTATTTATAACACCCTTGAATTACTTTATTATTGCTGTTGTTATCATTATTATAATTATTATTATTATTATTATAATTATTATTATTATTATTATTAGTAGTAGTGGTAGTGGTAGTGGTAGTAGTGGTAGTATTGTGGTTGTTTATCATTATTATAATTATAATTATTATTATTATTATTAGTAGTTGTAGTAGTAGTGGTAGTGGTAGTACTAGTAGTAGGTAGTAGTGGTAGTATTGTGGTTGTTTATCATATCATAGTTGACAGTTGTGACTTTACCAGTATAATAAGAGCAGATCTCTGTCTACATGGCCACAGTGTAGAGCATGTCTCAGTGTCTGTGTAAAAGATACCGCTGCACCTGCTATTTCAGCCTCTTAGATTGTTAAACATCTCTCCATTTTCAAATGAATAATTCATTTCATTGCCACTGGAAGGACATTTATATTGCATTCCATGCATTCAGCACGCGACATACAGTTAGATTTCCCTTTTCATGCAAGAGTGCAGTACGCTAGTGCAGGGAACTGATGATATTGGTATTTGATAACCCACACTCTATTTGATACCATATGAGCATTTTGTTCATAACAAAAATCAAATGACCTGTGATTGGTTGAAGGTTGGTAGGGTCAATCATTTTAACTCAGATGTGGATGTTTTCATAAGGCGTGTAAATGTATTTTAATAACGTTGCTATGCACGTTACCTATATGGATGGAATAATATGACAGATCCGCTGGAGAGGGCTGCACGGTGGTCACAGCAAGAGGAGCCTGGGTTCGAGTAAGTGGCATTTTCTCCCCGCGTCATAGTGGGTTCTCTCCAGGTTCTCTGGCTTCCTCCCACGTGAATGTGAGTCTATATGTGTCATACCTGCGATAGTCTTTCAGGGTGAATGGGTACAGATTGTAAAGCCCTCAGAGGTAAATTTGTATTTGTGATGTTTGGCTATACAAAATAACCTGAATTGAATTGAATTGAATTGAATCCTGCCTTCGCCTGATGTCAGCTGGGCTCAGCTCCAGCCCCCCAGCCTCCCTGAATAGGATGAGCGCTTTAAGATAATGGATGGATGGATCCATTGGAGAATTACATTTTGATGCAGTATCATAGTTAATCTTAATGTTAACCTTCATTTTGTTATGACACACTGATTAACAAGAAACTTAAAAAATGTCTCTTCATATCAAAACGTTTGCAGGTCCCTTGCCTCATTTGCATTGACAGATAAGCTTGTTTTCTTCTTGTTGTTTTTACCTCAAAGTCACATCATAATGAACGTCAGAAAATGTCCTCTTTTATGGAGGATGCCTTCACACATTTTGGCTTCCTAGGAAATTATGCCATCTGTGCAGGATTGATCTTCATATATTAAGGACAGACCAGTTAACTTTCTCCTAAGTGCTGTTTGTGTTAATGCTCTGTTTCTCCTTCTCTTTCTCTCTCTTGTGTCTCAGAGCCACAGCGACTCATCGGGGACAGATCCTTTTCAAGGATGCTCTGGCCCAACAGCTCTGTGAGCAAGGAGGTGAGGAAGCAGGAAGACACACTTACTGTATATACATACCCCTCTTCCCCTGTATGGGAAATAAATTAAACAAATACTGCTCTTGCAGGATTATCATATGTGGATAGACATACAGTATATGTTGACACACACATGTGCAGCGCCATATATACATAGCGAACACCCTTCTCACCTCCTATTACTGTCCATCACATGCACAGATTGTCAGAATATGGATAACACATTATGGTCGATATGCTGCTTCTTCTTGACAGTGGCAGTTCTGTACTTCCTGGCTCTCTTTCTGCCTAATGATGTAGCCAGAGCCAGAGATATTTGGATGTCCTATATTGCCAGCTTAATTTCAGCTTATGCTAAACTCAGCTTTTTACTCCTCTCTCTCTCTCTCTCTCTCGCTTTCTCTCTCTCTCTCTCTCTCTCTCCTACTCTCTCTCTGCCGGAGATTTACGCTTTATGGCCGACACGTCTTACATCCACTTTCTGTGACAGCCTTAAGTAGCTATTGACAGACAGTGTGGTCCCACTCGGCATGCTGAGTGTGTATAATTGCTTGTTTACAGGAACGAAGCCTCCACCTCACTCAAGAACTCCTCCTTGTAGATCAAGTGTGACTTCTAATGCTGAAAGTGGAGAAGTACACTAACTGCTGCTGGGGTCTTTTCACAAACTGTTTTCAGGGGGAAAACAACAACATTTCAGCCTTAAGACATACTTAGTCTTCCTTAGAAAATAAATAACCTCCGTGGCTTGTCTCTGAGGACTCTTCATTTCAAGCATGTCCCTCAGCAGGTCGTTGGAGACACGACCGATGACTGGAGCACATGCAGAAAGAAACTTCATGGCCTAATGCCAATTAGAAAAGATGGTGCCCTCAGTCAGGCCTGGAAGGGTGACAGAAAGAGAGCGACAGGGCTCTTCTCCTCTGTCTCCTTGCCCGAGAGCTCATCCTCTCACCACCACTGACACACTGCCCCAGTCTTCTCCCTCTGCAAAGGAAATATCTGGAGCCAGCAACAGTCCCTTAGCTGTTCAGTGCCAAGGCCCTGCAGTGTCACACTAACACACGACAAGCTGGGAAACAGAGATTTAGACCTCACAAGGCCTTGTAGGTGGCAAGTTGTGAATGGGAGCAAACGGAGAGACTAACAGCGAGGTAATGTAAGAAATGTAATCTCCAGAGTCAACGTACGGGTGTGAGAGGGAGGACAAGTGGTGACAGCGATAAGGGTTTTGGTGAAAGTGCTTTCTAAGTTTTTACACCCTCGTCTTGGTGTGAGCTATAAAGACACTTTGAACTAGATTGTTTTATAATCATGCAAGATAAAAAGAAAAAACAGGATTAAGGACTATTTGAACAGTTGAATATCCCGTTCCTGAACTAAACTGTTAATTCCTGGTTCAATACAATTGTTGTTGGTTTTCAGTCGGTAATTTGTACTTTTATGCATGAAACATTTCTGCTGCTGTCTTGGCCAGATATGTTAATCTTAATAGATAATCTTTATCCTGGATAAATAAAGGATGGATACATGAAATAAAATTGAGCAAAAGCCGAGCACTACAATATAAAACAAAAACTATGGTAATGACAATTTCTGTGGAAGTGGTGAAGGGCAGATGGGATGATATAAGGACAAAGATAGTGAGATGAAGAGATATAAAATAATTATATATATATATATATATATATATAATGAGAAAATTGAAGGTCATAAATTGCAGGTGATTTGAGGTTTTGGGGAGTGGAAGTGGGGTGATTAAACATCATAATTAAAATAAAAGTAAGGAGTAGACGTGAGCGGGTGGCTGATCTTGTTGTAGGCTATAAAAGTCCTTTGACGGCCAATAACGCAATGCTCTTTCTTTTTCTGAACTATGCCAGGAAATCTGAATTACAAATGAGAAGTGAACATGCCATGTGCAACAGAAGGCACAGATAGACAGAGCAGAGATGAGAGGAAGGAGTAAGCAGAAATGGGCCGGATCATGTCTGGTCTCTTGTGGACGTCATTTATCTCCACAGTCAGTTCCTCTTCCTCTTTCCAAACCCAAACCTGCAACTTCAAAAGAGCTTTGCAAATAACAAAAGTCATGAATCTGGAACGTGTAACTTGAAAATGACTTTGACATTATACACGTTGTGGTTTGGTGCAGCCCAAATAACCAAGATAATGCAGAAACCAACTCAGGTGAAAAACTATGCATACCTCGTGTTTATTGTCTTAGTTCCTTCAGCAAAGTCAGACTTGCAGGCGGGTGAGCCAGAGGCCTGTAGACCTCTCTCTTCCAGTGGGATCAAATGGGCTGCCGTCCCAAATTCTGCAGCACAGTGGCAAAGAGAGTGCAAGCGGCTTTGAGCAAAGTTCCTTCAAATCTAGGCATTCAAAGTGGAATAAAAGATATACGGGGCCAGCTCAAGCCACTTCAGATGTTCATATGCTTAAGACTCACGCTTTGAAAAGCTGGAGAAATGAAAGCTATCTAAAGCAGGGTTATGATCCATGGAGTAGAGGGAGGGAAGGAGCAAAAGAGAAAGGAAGGGATGGAGAGAAAAGGGGCAGGCTGCTCAAATAAGAAGGCAATCAGGGGCGATCAGCCAGGGTGAAGTCTTTTAAGAGCAAATGGGCACATTAGCCATGGAGATAGAAATAGAAGGTGACAGAGTGTGAATTTGAGCTTAGCATGATAAAGAGATGGAGATATAGATTCTAATGTAAATAAGAGATTTAAGGATAAAGAAAGAAGAGGAGAGGTATAAGCCTTTAACTCAGCGTGGTACGTCTGACATGCAGCACTTTGCCTCTCGGTAACAGAAAGCCTCCCCGAGTGTTCACAAAGACAGGTGTTTGTTGTAATGTTTCCTCCAACTTCTCTCCCGGTTTGCTTGGATCGACACCCCATTACTTTATTCAACATCCAGCACAGAAGAATACCCATATTTTGTCCTTACTCGTGGATTCAGAAGACACAACTAATGGTTTGTCTGACAAATACTGCTGCAACCAAATTAAATGCACAGCACAACGGAGAAGTTGCTGGCACCAATCAGCACATTGCCAGATTGTTTGGACAGGCTCCGGGAGATGCTTTAAAGCATGATGCGGCAAAATGCAAATCACTGCACACTTTTAAACGACTGCAAGTATACGAACTGACAGGCAGGAGGTTGAAACAGAAGTACATTTCCACTCCTACTGAGCGACCATAAAAAGTCTTATTAAGTCGAGAGAAGCCAAGGTGGAGGATGAGGAGCGGTAGGGGTGGGCTAGGAAAGGGTGCTCTGTACTAGAGGGTGTTGGATGGCGCTGCCGGCCGTCCATCAGCTCTATCTCCTGACAGCAGTCCTTGCTTCCTGCCCGGCATCGCCAGGCCCTCTCATTTCTAGCGAGGGAATAAATCAGGTTTTTATGGGCCTGGCCGAGTGCACTGCACCCCAGATGGATTATTAAAGGGACATATAACTCAAAGAGGCCACTGCTCCCTGAGGGACGCCTGATCACGGCCCAACAGCAGCGACGAGTGGCCTCCCCTCTCCCACCTCCTCGCCACCCACCCGGTCTGCCAGCCGGCCTGCTCGCCTGGCTGAGCGCCGGCTCGCCTGACATCGCTCATCGTTCACCAGCAAGAAGCCTTGAGACTTCGCTGTCTGGTCTATATCTCTTCCCCTCTTGCATCCTGACTGTCTCCTCTAGCTCTCTTTTCTGCAGTGTTTCTCTTGTCTCTCATCCCAGTCTTCCCCTATGTTCATCCTAAATTAAGATTTTCCTCTTTTGCTTATTTGCTTGTGGAATTTACCTTAATTATGAGACTTCACCAAGCAAGGGGTGATATGTGGAAGAATATGCAGTGTGTTTCTCCAATACAATGGCAGCAAGGAGATGTTTATCAAAGAGATAAAGACATAAACAAAAACAACCCAAAAACTGCATGCCTGTCTCTTGGTTCAACTCCAAGATTTGTAGAAATCTCGTCTTTACCTTGGATTCCACCTTTCCTTCTAAACACAGCTAGAAAAAGTAAAACGGAGATTGGAAAATAGTCTTTCTTCTTTGCTGGTTTCCTCTCCACTCACCTATGATTATTGTAATGATGCCAATTGAAGCCCACACAAAGGCCCAGGTTTTCGCTGAGTGGAGTGAAGTGGCTCCTATCTGACCTTGGAGAACCATTTCCCTTCTAGTCATTGTAAAAGGAAAAACAACAGCATCCTGCGTCCTGGTGAGGCTGTAATTGCAACCGCCAGTTAGACAGGAGCAACGCGGTTAAAGTCATCAAGAATGTGAGTCAGACGAAAGGGAAGAAGAGCAAACGAGAAGAGAACAAGGGAGATTGGAAGAGAGGGCGCAGTTTACAGAGTGGGGAGAGAGAGGAGATTAGAGCTGGAAGATGGAGAGAAGAGGGGGAGAAGATTTAACATGACTTGTGCCCTGCGCTCTTTGTGCCGATATGTCTGAGTCTGCCAAAGCTTATGCTCATTTAGTCCCCCCTTGTACTACCCAACCCTGCTCATCAGCACCCAGATTTCAGTCCCGGAGTAGTTTATTGAGAATGCCCTCCTTTTTGTTGCATCTGTTTATATGTGTGCATGTGCAACTTAGGGAAATAGCAGAGAAGGTCGGGTCAGCTCTGGTAGGAAAAGCGGTTTGTGTGTGTGTGTGTGTGTGTGTATAAGCCCTGGCCATGGAGATACAGGCATTAGCAGAGATGAGCTGCAAATAGAGGAGGCAGTAATTGAAGTCTTTAAGAAAGTGAGAGGGGATTAATCCAAGTGAAATGAGCGCCACTGTCTGCTCCCGATGCACAGAGGGTTAGGCCGAGAGAGAGAGAGAGAGAGAGCGAGAGAGAGAGAGAGAATGGGTGCGGATGGAGGGGTGGGCAGGAGGGAGAGATTGTGATAGAAGGAAAGTGAGAGCGTGATGAAGCGTGGAGAAAGAAAACTGTAAATGAGGCCTTTTTGGAAGCTTGAAGGGATTATCCACCCAAAAAAAAAAATCTTTTGGGCCTTTCTCCAGCCAAATGGCCTCACTAGAAAGACTGAGAGAGATTTAGAAGGGTTTGTTTCAGAGAGAGACTGTAGAGAGCAGAATACCAACCAAGCATTTATTACTGTATGTCAGTTTGAGAGGGTGGATTACCAGGAATGTGGTTTGAGTTCATGCTCCGCTCAGGTCGAATATGTAAGATGAACACATACTCATGTAAACTGAGCACAACACTGCATATCTTACTTTTTATTACAGTTTAATATGAATGTTAATAGGGTACAAGAAACATGAGAGAGTTGCACATGCTGGGATTGATAGCTCCTCTAAACATGTTTTGAATCAGCCGACATTTGGAGGATTATAGGGTGAGGAAGGGAGAGAGCAAGGGAGACGGAGTGGGTGTAAGAGGGCCCTTTGATCTGCTTTTAATGGGCTTCATCGTGGAGCTGGGGCTCCAGCCATGGAGCCGAGCATCAGGCCCACCAGAGCGGCAGCGGCAGTCACAGCCACTGAACCGCCCAGCTCTGTCACACAGGCCACTAAGACTCCAACTTCTGCAGTCAGCATGAAACTTTTCCATCACTGTGTGAATAGTAAATCCATTTCTTCCAACGGGAAGAAATTACAGCTTGAGCTCCAAATAAAGACATTTGCAGAGCCATTACGATAGTAAGAAATCTTTTTTTTTTGATAATCCCCCCTCTCTTGAATCATACTCTGTTGTTTATGAGGGGTTTTAGGTGGGCTTCTCAAATGTAAGCCCCTCTCTCAGAGGACATTTTAAAACTGCTGCGAGGTTTGAAAGAAACTCTTAAGTTACTGGAAACTTTTGAATGAGTGTGTTATCTCAGTGTGTTTTATCAGGTGGGCAGACTCATCCTTGAATGGAGAATACGGCGGCAGATTATCCGTCTCTTCTGTCTGGAGTAAGGTCTTAAAAAAAAAGAAGAACACCCACCAGAGTAAAAAAAAGCTCAAAGGGATTGAAGGATCACATGTTCATAAAGGTTAAAGCCACTGTGCCAAACCCAACAGGGACTGATTAGGAAACACTTTTAAATGTTCTAATATGGGCACGCAACATAAACTCTGGAAATGTGCGGACCAAGATAAAACAAAGGTGCACTTTGCTTTATGTTCTCAGTAGCTGAATCTTAAACATACAAAAGGGAAAGATTCCAGTTTGATTATCACCTTGTTCATCTTGTGTTGCTGCAAGTCTGAGTTTAGTGTGCGACAGCTCCTCCATCTTTTCTGGAACAACGCAAACCCATACAGTATTTTATTTACTTTTTCTAAAACGCGGGTGCAGACTGTATTCTATTGTGTTCTCAGTGATTGAGTCAGAGCCTGTGTGTTTTCTTAAACCCATGTTTGATTCATTAAGTCTGAACACTCTTACCTCCCCCCCTCAGAGCTGTGTCCCCCCTGGGACAGATTGATGGTTGAGTGTGTTTGCTAGGCACTGGCCACAGATTAGAGCACACAGCCGCCTCTGGGGTGGATGGCGGTTAATTGCCATTGAACCGTTAATCATGGCCGCCCGGCCTTTCATTACTGAAAGGAATTAACATCAGCAGCCAGGAGACTGCAGCGCGGCCGGCCCGGGCACAGAGAAAGTTTGTTTCACTCAGAGATGATTTAAGAACGGGCACATTTCGCTGTGCTTAATGACTGTTACACACTTTTTTTCTCCATACAATTAAGAATACAACACTGATAGAAAGAGTTGGTGTAGTCTGTACATTTACTTTTGTTCACACATTAACATGAAGGTTCATACATGCACGTCCACTGCTCTCAAATGTCCTCAAACAAACTGCCTCTAAATTAAGTTTAGGATTGGCTTCGGACAATTCATGTGCATACTAGATGTTAACTCACAATATTTCCTTTCTTCTTCTCCATTTCTGTTTCAGCTCCAACCGAGTCCCCATTGAGACCTAGTCTTGGTGAGTCTGCATGCTTTTCTCTTGATAGCATAAGCACACAGGTAATTGCAACATTAAATACAAGGTGTGTCATACAGGCTGTCTAACTGTGAGCATGTGGTGTTTTGCAGTGGAGCTCCATGGAAAACATGCTGTGCTGCGTGACGACTTCGACTCAAACCTGGAAGGAGAGCTGGACCCGAGCATCTGGTAGGTGAAAAGGTTACGACTCTTCTTGTAATTCAAAGAGTTCAATCACTTTGTAAATCTTCGGTGCGCTCCCTTGATACTTCTTTTTGTTATAACTCTGTTTCCTCCGCTCTCCTCTGCTCACAGGTCTGAGTGCAGTAACTGTGAGGTGGGAGAGCAGTGTGGTGTACTGATGCATGGCAGAGCGGTCACTTTCTGTGAGCCCTTCGGAGAGCGAGAGCTGGTAACTGCCACGTTTAACCACAATGCCACCGCTGTACATGTCACGGCCCATTGACCATACACCCGAACCAACCACTGGGCAGCCACAACCACAGCCACAGTAAATTACAGCGTACGAGCTGTGACCACAGTAGAATCAATGTTTTAACATCTCATCTCTATAAGCTCTGCACAAATGTCTACCTTCTCACACAAAGAAATTTGCCTGAACATGAATAGCTAAAATATCAGTAAGGTAAGGTACTGATGTACATCTAGCCAGAGAAACAAAATCACACAAAAAACAAGTAAAAGCAAACATGGAGCCACATATCCGGGTTAAAATGTGTGGAAGTATACTGATTTCGCTGCTTGCACATTCACACGACTTCATGTGTCTCATAAATTGTTTCTTTTATTTTCATTATTTGTCAACTTTGTACATAGCAACAAATCATCTGCCAACTTTAACTCAAAATATCTGCAAAACTAACTCCTCAAACTGTAAAATGAACATCATTTTACAGTAGTGAAATACAGCAGTATCAGGATGCTGCCTGACATGCGGTGTGGCACATACGCACACACAAATAATGCCAACACACACCCATACACTCATAATTGCTTATCAAACCATGTCATGCCCTCTGTCCATCTTTACAAAGTTGATTTCTGTGTATTTTGCTGTAAGAGATGAAAGTCGGTCAACAGCAGAGACGTGTTCAGTGCCTCATGAGTCTATTTACTTTCCCGATAAACAGTTGCTTTGTCTGTCACTGGTCCAAATGTTTGATGCCGCTGCCTGGCAGCTCTTCTGTCAAGTGCCACAACGAGCACATCCAGAAACACAGAAACGTTCACACACAGAGCGGCTCGGATATAATAGCATTGACAATGAGAACATCTATTCATGTGCACACAGCCTTCCTATGCTTCTCAGAGTGTCTGTGTCACACACACACACACACACACACACACACACACACACACACACACACCTGGTCTAGTTGTGTTTTATATATGTTATACTCACCTCCAGGGGTTGAAGTTCTCACCCTTCTGCAGAAATGTGGCAATATGTTGAAAACACTCCACAACATTGTTTGTTGGGAATGCAAGAGCATTCAAACTTTTCACCTCAGCGAAAACAAAGTTAAAACACTTATATAATATTAATTCATGATTTTGAACTTTAGATTTTGAGCTTTATTGATGAAATTGTACCGTCTCGATTCTTGTTGTTCTGATTCTTGTTTGTACTCATGGTGGAATGCACTTATTGTAAGCGTCAGCTTATGAAATGAAATGTAATGTAATTTTGATTATTTATGATGATATGATGATATCCTAAACTGCCGTGTGCATCTTCCCCAGACCACTGTACCTCTCAACACGAGCACAGCCTCAGTCCTGCAGTTTGCCCTGGGTGAGTATTAAATCTCTACACACACTGCAAACGATACGTGAAGACAGATTTCGTACAACAGGCTTTTACACAGTGAGACCTTTTGAACCCTGTTCAAATATCTTAGACCGTGCGTGCAACAGTGTTTTGGCAACCAGAACAATAGATCCCTGTGTCATCCCCAAGAATGCACCATGTTTTGTCCTGTTTCATGCCAGTGTGTTTTTCTCCCCTCTCTCTTCCTCTCCTATCACAATAATGAATTATTTAAAATATTCTGGAAAGACACCCAGAAGGTCATGGCAGAGTTTTTAGAGAACGTGTCATGTTGTATTTTTCATGTCCATTACATGTATCCCCCAATTCTCATGGGAACATGACTGGGAGGAAATGAGAGTACATACTGTAACGGCAACCCCTCTCACCCCCCAAACCTCCCCCTCCTATGTGTCTCTTTCGCTCTTTTTTTCCGATCTGTCTGGCTGTGCTCTCGTTTGCAGGTCATTATTATGAGTTTGGGATGTAGTAGTGTTGTGTGTGGAGCCGGTTAATGCTCGACTGTATTCAGCGGGGACGGCCCAGCACGGCAGGACGCGGACGCTGCACGCCGTTGGGTGGTGTAGAAGATGGGGGCGGACGAAAGGGTGGGATGTGGGGGGGGGGGGTTAGCCTACTTCGTCCATTAGCCACCTTTGATCCCACCAGCTCCCACAGCACCCACACAAACCCACATTTTAAAGGCGTAAAAATAGTCGAATCCCACACAAACTTGTCAAATGTGGTCACATGTACTGACAGTGTCAAGCTGTAGTTGGCTATAGAGTCTCTGGTCCTACATCGCCTCCTCTGATCAGCGCTGCATACTTCTCTCAGCCCTGTTAAGCTGCTGATCACTTAGTTCCACCACGACACCGTTTAGACATCATTTTCCACTTGGCTAAATGGGGGATGTGGGAGCGATCAGTCAGAAGGAGCCACAACCCGGCTGCCCTTCAGGGCACACCAAGGATCATTGCCCTGCTGATGAAATTCAATTGTGGAAAAAAGGAAACCCGCTCACACTTTCAGTAGCTGTTCCCTCAACAAGAGTGTTAACTGTCATATATGTCTGTCCTCTGTGTGCATTTATATTCCCCAGGCTCGGGCTCCTGCCGGTTCAGTTACTCAGACCCCAGCATCACTGTGTCATACAGCATAAGTGGTAACGCCAACACCTCAGATGACTGGATCACACTGGAGAAGATCAGGTCTCTCTCTCTCTCCTCTTCTTCCTCCTTCCTCATCCATCCCACAGTCCTTCCATCTGTTATGAACACCCGTCCTCTCTTTTTTTCCCTAATTCACACCTCCCCCTCTCAATTTGTCATTCCTCTCCTGTTTGTTTCTCTATGATCCCCCTGTTTTTCATCCCTCTATTCCTGCCTCTCTCTCTGTTTAATCAGCTCAGAGGGAGAACTGAGGCATAATGTAATGATGCAGTCTTCTAACTACAATATTTAGCTGCAGTAAGTGGATGTTGTACTTTTGTGTGGACACGGAAACCAACTCATAAATCAACTGCTAATATACTTGTACTCATTCTGAAACCTGCTTTTTCTCTCCACCATAAGGACAAATAGTATCTCTCCATATGTGGCTTTCAGCCTCATTTAAATGTTTAATGATGATTATTTAATGCGTAAACACATCACATTTAATTCCATAAACACAGCCATCACACACTAGACTCTCATGCTATATGTTTCTCCTGCAGAGCCCCCACCAACAGCAGCACCGTCGTCCACCTGCTTCCCCTGCCACATCAATCCAAGGCTGATGGAGTTCGTCTCCGCTGGTCTCAGGAGGCCCCCCATGGCCCCGAAGGCTATGAGTCCTGCTGGGGGCTGGACAACGTTCTGCTGGTCAACGCTGCCCACAGAGCCCCCCTCATGGAGGATAACCTGGACCCTCCAGACACTGCCAACTGGCTCTTCTTCCCTGGAGCTACTGTCAAGGTACACCAGGAAATCAGTGGATATTTACATGGATTTACTTATTTACACATTTAATTTACAAAGAAATAGGTTGATCAGTCAAATGAATAAACATGCATGTTAATACAGAGTAAATACCATGATCATGAGGAGCAAGGGAAGAACATTTGCACATGAACCTGTTGCCATTGTTAACACCTGTGTTCTTATTTGCCAGCATGCCTGTCAGTCCGAGGGCAATGCCCTGTATTTCCATGGTGGTGAGGGAATTGGCCACAGCTTTGCCTCCACCAGAGACATTGACCTGCATCGCGAGGAGGGAAGGAGCTACTGGGAGGAGGACTTTGAAAGCCCACCATCAAAGTAAGCCAAGATGATGAACATGAATTAACAGAGCCAACTCAAACCCACGAAAACCTGGGATGATAATGGATGCAATGATTTAACACCAGGCCATAAAATAGCAGGAAAAGAGAGAGTTAACACAGAGAGATTATTTTGGGAGCATATCAGTGCTCTGCTATTTCTGTGTGTGTGTGTGTGTGTGTGTGTGTGTGTGTGTGTATGCACTTGCTTTGACACCTGTCACTTGTCATATGCCAAGAGATGCGACATGCAGCGTGTTGCACAAGTGTTATTCAAGTCTAGGGGCTGACACAGGTGAATGCCATGCCTCTGACTGCTACAGAGACAGCAGTCCATCTGTTCAGAGTGACACACACACACACACACACACACACACACACACTCTTGCATTCAAACACATACTGGCCAGCAGACAGCAAGGTAACACAGTCGGAGGCACTGCAAGAGGCAGAGATAAAAGCAGAGAGGTGATAGATCGTGTTACTGCCAGAGAGTAATTAACAGACCTCATGCACCAGGTCTGTCAGTTTTCCTTTTCATTAATGAGAAGGATCTCAAACAGGGGGGTGTTTCTCCGGCCGCCCCACCCCTCACACCTTCCAGCAGCATGCCAACATGCTACACTGCATGCTATCGCTCGCCCATCCGGCGTCATGGGCTGACACACGTGTGTGAGGGTGACAGGGGGAGATTGCTTGTGTTAAGGCTCTCTACTAAGTGTCATTTAACCCAATACTGGCTGTGACAGAGACTCCAGGAAAGGGAAGGGGAGCGAAAGAGAAAGAGGCAGCGGAGGTAGAGGAACACAGGAGAGGGCTGACACACTGAGTTAACTTCTGTCAGTGCTAATGAGGATCCTCTCTCCACTGTGCAGTGTGTGTGTGTGTGTTCGCCTGTCCTTCATGTGTGAGTCCTGTTCCAGGTGATTTATACTGTATTACTGGCATTGTGTGTTTGTTTACTGGCAGGTTGCAAATCACGGCAACTGTTTACTGACTTCCGTAATACTCCAGGGGGAAACACTGTTAAAGAGGCAATCTATGAACGCAGGTGTTTGCATCCTATGATTTCCGTGCACCATTAGGTCAATAAAGTCTCATTTGGGGTTAATATTTAGCGAAGGTTAAGTGCTTACGATTTAGCAATAAATGAAGCCCCTTCGTTTACTTTTCTATTAACTTAAATTCACATTATGTTGTTATTTTCAGGCTAGACTTACTCTCAATTAGTCATTGTTCCTTTTAAACTATATTCAGGCCATAAACCCTCTTACGGTGTTTACAAACAAATAATTTAAGTGTTTAAGAGTTGTACATCTTTTGGCATGTTTAATGGCTTTGACATGTTTTATTAATGTTGTTGAAATACTGCTACATAATTCATGCACCACTTATTTCAAATAAATAAATGTCAAAATGTTTGCCATGAATATTTTATGTTACTTACTAAACCAGTCCTCCCTGTGTGTGTGTGTGTGCTTCACCCAGTTGGGACATAGAGGGAGCTGCCTATGGGATCCAGTGTGGAGAGATCGAGTCGGGCTCAGCTCTCGTGTTTGAGAAAGAGGGCCGGAGGAGAGTGTGCACCCCCTACCTCGACACCACGTCTTACGGAAACCTTCGCTTCCACTTTATCATGGGTATGGAAACCCCCACATTTATTTGTCTCAAACAACGGTGGATTATCGCACAAGTATGTTGCACTGCATGAACATGGTGAGGCGTGTCTGTGTTCAGGTGGTGGCGACTGTGATCCAGGAGAGTCTCATGAGAACGACGTGATTCTGTTTGGACGGTCTGAAGGTCGAAGGGAACGAGTGGCCCTCGACACCCTGCCTTACTCTTCTTACAGGGTGAGACACACACACACACACACACACACACACAAACGTGTACTTGTACTCTATTGGAACCGTAAAGTAATAAGCCTGAAGTGCTCTCTTTACCGTATACCAGAAAATTGCTATCAGTGTTGTTCAGATTAATAGAATCATAAAAAATCAAAACTTTAGAATAACCTTTGATTGTGTGTGAAATATGTTTGAACTTCTGAACAGTGGCTCTGTTATTCTGTTTCTCAGAAACTTGCTTAACTCCTGGACCGGTGCATTCCCATTCCCAGACATTCCTTTAGAGCTGGATGATTGATAGATTAGTAATCGGCAGGCATTTTGATAGTTGATTAATCATTTATTTCATCTCTAAGCACAATTGTTGAACATGTTCTTGTTCCAGCTTCCCATCTGTGAGGTTTTCTTCTTTTCTTTGAAAATAAACAGAATATTTTCAGGTTTGGACTATTAGTCAAACAAATCAACCAATTCAAAAAGATCACCCTTGAGCCTTAGGATATTGTGATTGTAAAAATACTGTTGACTTTTCACTATTTTCCAATTAATATCTTCCCCCTGGTCTGATCTGTTCATTCTTTCATTCTCTCTTATCTCAGACTCCTGCGGTGGTTTCGGTGGCGCTGCCCACTGAGCTACAGACACCCGTCACCCAGTTCTGCCTGGAGCAGCGGTCACATGGGGGTGCCAACCGCCACGTGTGGGCTGTGGACTTCATGCAGCTGCTCCCTGTGCTGCCCGGCACACACACACATGTTGCTCAGTTCTCCATCAACCTCGGATGTGGCTCCTACCAGCCTGCCAACAGGTGTGACACATTTTTTAAACTAGGTTAGGCGGTGCTTTTATATGAAAAATATTGCCAATTTTCATGTCAAAATCAGAAAATTGGGCTGCAGCAAAGAAGACCGCCGCACGCCAAGTGAGACCCCTTTGATTCACTCAGTTATTTTGGTTCAAGAAGGTTGATGGTGCAGAGGGAACTTAAGGCCACGATGCTTAAATGTTTCAAAGAGGTTGTTACATTTCTTCTGGGTATTTAAATCCCAGAGTTTCAAATGTATTAAATTGTGTGCTTTTTAATAAAGTAGTAAAGGGACATCAGAGGACATCATTTTATTTCTTATCTAATCTAAATTAGAGCACTTGAGTCATTTTTTCTTTATTTTAGTTAGAAGATTAAAACGTTGAGATAAGACATTCTTCTGTTGTTTTCCGTTAGCGTGAGTCTGGAGTTTTCCACCAACCACGGCCGCTCCTGGTCTCTGCTCCACACTGAGTGTCTGCCAGAGCTCTGTGCTGGACCCCATCTACCTCACAGCACCATCTACTCCTCTGACAACTACAGCGGGTACGAATGAGTCTGCACATCTTTGTGTGTGATTGTACTTATGCGTATGCATCAGTCAGTCACTTTGGATACATGCATAATGTATTCTGTGTCTCCAGGTGGACCAGAATCTCCATCCCTCTGCCCAACGCTGCCCTGACAGAGACGACACGTTTCCGCTGGAAACAAGCTGGCATGGGATTGGGCAACATGTGGGCTATAGACAATGGTTAGTACTTTACATTCAGGTCACATGGTGCACTCATTGCCATAGAAATACATTGTTTTTATGTTTGACCCAAAAAAATGAGCTCCTAAACCTCCTCCATAAGATTTTTTTACGGTCACAGACAATTTGTATTACAGCTTATCTAAGTATCCAAACATGTCTAGTTTTGCATTCAAATCCAATTATTTTATGATCTAATTATGCAATTTCCATGCCTGTGCTTTGCTTCAGTGTATCTTGGTCCAGCCTGCCTTCGTTTCTGCTCTGGGAGAGGACATTGTTCTCGCACAGGCTGCAAGTAAGGATCTGCTTTTTATTAAACCAAATCAATCCTAAGTCTCTCCTACAAAACGAGTCTGCTCGTTATCCACCTAATGCCTTACAGCACCAATCACCATTCAAAGTTAATCAAATTGTATTATGGTTATGATTTATTAATGGATTTTCATTATCACTGTCTTCTTTTTCTCGTTTATATCCTTCACTCTTTTTAATGTCCTCCTCTCCTCTCCTCAATATCTCTCCACCTCCCAGATGTGACCCAGGCTTCAGTGGTCCAGCCTGTGAGCTTGCCTCTCAGACCTTCCCGGCTTTCCTGTCGGAGGGTTTCTCCAGCACACGCCTCTCCTCGTACCACAGCTTCTCCTCCCTTCGTGGGGCTGAGGTCAGCTTTGGCTGTGGGGTGCTGGCCAGCGGCAAGGCCCTGGTCCTCAACAGAGACAGCAGGAGACACTTGGTTACCTCTCCACTGGACAGTTCCCAGGCCAGGTAATGAAAGAGATGATACAAAACAACAACATACAGACACAAACGTAGACATGAGGAAACTCACTTTCACACGCTTGTAAAAACTTGTACACGCTCATGTTCAGCAGGCACACAAGCCGATTTTGAATCGATTTTGAACGATTTCTTTGTAAAACTCTGGCGTGTCTTCATCATCGGGCTTTACTTCTGATTAATACTGCAAATGTTCCGGGCAGTCAGCTACCCACACTCCTTCTTCGTCAATCCCTCTTTCCCTCATACTCTGGGTTCCTATGCTGGGAGATGGATTGTGATCATGGGGGGGACTGCAGATGAGAGGAGAGATGAAAGGAGGGGATGAAAATGTGAGGGAGAGAGATAGAGAGGGAACGGTGAAGTTAGATATGGCATCTGTGTTAGATTGATTATGCCTGTTGAAACTCTCAGTGTGCCACCTGATGGCCATATTTAATGCCAGTTTCCTGGCTGATTGAGTGAACAGCTGCCTGAAAGAGGAAACTGCTATTGAAGCACTGCTCAGCCAAGGACAGAGAGAGCTGGAGGGTGACTGGCAGCCCAAGAAAGATGATAGGAATTACAATAAATATTACATTAGTATAGATGATAATATGGCAAAACATAGCAGAAAACAAAAAAGCATGAAAACGTGTGCTACGTTAGAACTATGTACAGAAGTAGAAGTGAACTCTGGCTCTCATTCTTTCTCTCTCTCTATCTTGCTCTTTATTTCCTTTCACCTCCTCTCATCTAATTTTGCCCTCATTCATTTAATCATCTCATCCATCATCCCACCACCTCCCTCTCACTTCTCTACTCTGCATGCCTGTCTGTTTGTCTACCCTTCTTTCCCCTCTCTCTCTCTCACCTCTTCTTTATGAGCACTCTTGGTCACCTTACCTTTCCTTCTTCTCCTTTATCAACCTGCCCTCTTCTCTTTTTCTTTTATACTACGTCTGTCCCAACTGCTTCTGCACTCCCTTTTCTCCCTTTAACCGTCCGTACTTCTTCTTGCTTTAATTTTCTTTCGTATTCTTGCCTTCCCTCTCTGCAGGTACCTACAGTTTACTCTTCGCCTGGGCAGCCGCAGCACCCTGAGTTCATGTCCTGCTCCGGACCAGCCAGGAGAGGGAGTCCTGCTGCATTACTCGTCCGACAACGGCATCACCTGGACGCTGTTGCAGCACTACGCCTACCAAGGCTTCCATGAGCCAAGGTACCACCTATGTTTAGAGGGTGTGTGTGTGTGTGTGTGTGTGTGTGTGTGTGTGTGCGTGTGTGGGTGCGTGTGCGCGCACACTTGCACGTACCCTTATGATTCCCCAGAGATACAATGACTCCATTAACACACACAATTGCGCTGCTAATGGTGTGCTGGAGGTGTAAGCCGCTGGGACCCATTGAGTCAGTTAGAGCAATCTATGTGTGTAATGAAGACAAAGTGGGCTCGGTTCCAGATGCGCAGGCCGTGTCTCAGAGCGCTTCATCACCACTGGAAAGGTCAACTGTTACCGATGAGTCAGATCCAAGTTTTACACAACTATCTGACCTGCAGGTGCAATTGCAGGTTGTTACAAAACACCAGGATTCAGGAATAAGGCTTGACGAAGAGAAAAAAGGCTTTTGTGGCGAACAGATCGGGCAATAAGAATCTAACTAACAAGTGACGCATGACGCAAGATGCTTTATTCATAAATCTTGATCGTATTGACCATCTGCATTGTGTCAAAATCTGTTTCGGATTGTCCAAGCAGACGGCAATTATGCATGCTTTAGATCCAAGTCGGAGTCTGATTCCCAGTTCAGTCAGCTTGTGTGATTAATTCAAGCTAAAACGTTTGCCATTTTGGATACTAACCCAAAATGCACTATTCCCACATTTGAGTGAATGTGACTACGCGCTAACTTCCCATTCATTGTTAATAAACATCTGTTTAATAATCTCTTTCGCCCCGTCAGGATTGTGTCAGTTGAACTACCGGCCGGTGCTCGTAAGTTCGGCGTGCAGTTCCGCTGGTGGCAGCCGTACCATTCAGGACGGGGTCACGATGTGTGGGCTCTGGATGAAATCAGCATGACCTCTGTGCTGTTCAACACCATAAGTCTCGACTTCAGCAACGTGCTGGACGTCACCCAGAGTCTTGGTTTCTATCTCGGCCATGTCCAGCCCTACTGCCAGCATGACTGGACCCTCAGGTAGGAGACTCTCTGATACAAGTACAAGTTCGCCATTATTCATCAGTGGCATTTCAAAGCTTCTATTCTGTTGTTTGATTAAATAAACATTTGTCAATTCTTAATAACTATTTGCAACAGTTTGTATTTTTACCAGACTTGTCTTAATTTCCTAAAACTAAAAATGATGAGATGCTACAATCATGTCACATGTTCCCCTCTAGTTTCTCCGGTGAGCCCAGCCCTGGCTTCAGTATTCGTTACGTGGAAACTCAGTCAATGCAGATCGGCGCCTCCTACAGTCTACAGTTCTCGCTTGTCATGGGCTGTGGTCGCGAGCCCTCCCCTCACATCGACACGCAGGTCCGCCTGGAGTTCTCCACCAATCATGGCCTCACCTGGCACCTGGTCAAAGAGGTAAGGAGCGTAAACACAGTCCACTTGGTTCTCCATGTTAAGTGATTGTTGACACAACCCTTTTTGCTTTCACGGCCAGGCTCACGCCAACGACCGTTGTTTATGACTAAAACTTGTAGAAGTCGTCCTCGACAAGGAAATGTATAATTTATTCATGATCATGAATAATGATTTATCCATTACAGCCTCCGTAATAATATGTAAATAATGAGAGTCTTTAAATGTGGCACTTTCAGATGAGAAATTATTGCAATTACTTGTTATCATCCTAGTATTAGCAAATACATGGCAATACTTGAATCAGCAAGCAGATTATCTTCCCATGATTCAACAAAGATTTTCTGCGATCACAACTTGCTCATAAATATTCATAAGACACCAAAGTATCTGCCAAGATTTTTATTGCCTTTGGAATTGAATAGGGCGTAATGAGTCCTCCATCAGTGAATTTTCTCTAATTCTCCCATGTGCATGGAAATGCAGTCATCTGGCAAGTGCAGAGTGTAACTCACTGAATGTCATGTACTTCTAATCCTTGCTTGTGTTCTGGTGTTCAAGGTCAGAAATACTGTAATCCTGCTTTAGCCTTTCATATGCACACACTGAGGGGCTAATGCAGCCTCGGTGTGTCTGCACTGGATCATGCTGTTTCTGAAAATGTTTGCAATAAAACAAAGTCCACAATGATAAATGGAAAAACTTTTGTTTTAGGAATCCTGAGTAATCAACATTAAGCAATGCCTTTTAGCCTCAAATGCCTTATACGATAAAAAGTGTATTTTTATGAAAGTTGTTATTTCTTTCACATAGGCCTGTCTGCCCGGGATGCCGAGCTGCTCTGAGTTTACAGCTCCCAGTGTCTACCACCCATCAGAGTTCAAAGACTGGAGACGCATCACTTTGTCTCTGCCTCAGAAGACATGGTAAGAAACTCCCATCTGTACGCTAGACGTAGAAGACAAGACTCAGAAAGTGCCCTCTGGGATATCAAGTTCTCTGATCTGATCTTTTATCTTTCATATCTTTTGTAGTTAACAAGCATAATACACCTGAGATTGAGTCGGATGTGTAACACAAAGCGGAAAAGAGGACACCAGGAAGTGTCCGCACCTATTACTGTTAATGTCTGCATGCATATGTAGACACACACCCCTCACACACATCAATGCACAGCCAGGGACATGGGCACAAATTATTTTACAGCATATTCTGCTGTTTTAAAAAAAAATGTTTAGCTTACAATACTTTTCACCGAGGCACCGTAACAATTAAATTACTTGTTCTTTAATACAAAATTCTCAAATGCACTCTCTAATAAAACTTGGCAAAACAATAATTAACATTTCCTTCTATTCATTTTGAAAAACCTCAATACTAACATAATAATAAACAAATGAATAAATATAATATAATATTGTAACCATCTCGTCAAAAGAACACAAAAAGCTAAAGTCAGTATTGCTCCAACTCTACATGATAAGAACGTTCCTCCCGCTCTGGCCTCTCATTTGTGTTCATGGTCCACTCCATAAAGTCAGATAATCTGATGACTTTAATTTAGTGAACAGTCAACAGCTGACACACTGCCAGAGCTTTTGAATTTGTGATCTGCGTTTTCCAGTACAAGCTACTCACTACTCACTTTATAGTCCACTGTATAGTAATGTTGCCATCTTATAGTGCTGTCCGAATGTAAAGTGAGACATAGTATACCCTTTACAGTGGAGTATGGTAGAGTACAGCTGATTGTCACTAATCCAGCTCTATCTACCATCATGCATTGCACTGAAGGAAAAATGGCAGATGGACAAGAGGAGAGAGAGCAGCGTAATTGAGACAAATCCAAGAGTTGTGGCGCGGAAATAATATATTTAATGTGTTAAAAAATAGCTTACAATATATATTTATTTAATACATTTATGTCTGTATTTATTATGGGTTTTAAACCAGCCGACGTTGATCTGGCACGTTTTAATGGCGTGACAGCAGTGATCATTTTGCTGATGAGCTCACTATGCAGTCCTCTGTATCGTCATCTACATAGACCTCCCTAGATAGGGAGGAGGGAATGAGTGAGTGATTTAGGACACGACCTGTAATTGCATTGTATAAAGATAATAACATTGTAATGTTTCCATCTAAAGGACTGAAACAAGTCCCGTACAGAACCAGTCATCCTGTACTCAACAGTTCCTGAGGAATACATGCACTGTTACAGCCCGAGCTCACACATATATCAAACATATATCAACTCACACAATCACATAAACCTTCCACACCGAGCACTGTGACCTCCACCTCCATTTCATTCCACCAGCCAGCACCTAAATAAATTGGTGGTCTAATCTCCTGCCGGGTGTGATGAGAGGTCACAGGGTCATGGCAGTAAATGATAATAAAATAGCCGGTGGGCCAGTTCTGTACGATCAGGTCGTGGTCTGAGTTGATATGTGTCATTGAAGCAGCGAGCCAAGAAACCTCCCTGCTATAAAACCCCCAATATACCTGACTATCTACGCTTTGACGACCATTTGTTATAGCTCTACATGCACAAACGTGTATCCACACTGCACATGCATTCACATCCACAGCCTACACCTTCAACAGAGATGATGATGATATCGCTGTATGGCAGAACCCCCTCGTACACACACACACACACACACACACACAGGAAAATAGACATTCACACATGGGATAAGGTTAATCTTTACTAGCCAGAACACTAAATCCACAAATCTCTATCACCCAGTAGAGAAGTAGATTAGTGATGATGGTGACATGAGGATGTGGTCGACATGTGACCAGCCACAGTCATGCATTTTGAACGTTTCTTTTTAACAGTTATCATCGAGTATTCAGTTACAGTATTTCATTACATATTATTTTGCTATATAGTATGAACATAGGTAAAGTATTTTTGTGATTGTTCCTATGTTCAGGTCCAGTGCCACACGGTTCCGCTGGATCCAAAACTACTATGGGGAGCAGGACGAGTGGGCCCTGGATGACATCTACATCGGCCAGCAGTGTCCTAACATGTGCCACGGACATGGTTGGTGCGACCATGGACACTGCAGGTCAGCGTTCTCCTTGAGGATTATTAACATATCTTCTGATTACTGCTTGTGGGATTCTAATTAAAACAGAGTTGAACCCAGAGCAAAGATAAGAGCTTCTTCTCTTGTAGGTGTGATGACGGTTTCTCTGGAACAGACTGCCGGCCCTCCTCCCCCCTCTCCTCCAGTGTACTCTCTGACTTTGAGTCCCAGGATGCACTGCTGGCCACGTGGCAGGAGGTGATTGGTGGAGAGGTGGTCACCCCTGACGTGGGCTGTGGGGTGGTCTCATCTGGATCGTCCCTGTACTTCAGCAAGGTAGAACAACTATAACATTCTTCAAGAAGCTAACTTTTTTTTGTTCTTATATTATCCACAGTTTAAAGTATAGTTTGGTGGAAAGCTATGCTGTGATCCAGGTGCAGATCACAGGACTTTTTTAGCATTTTTTAACGTTGCACTTAAAAACACTTACTTCTAAGAAATAAATCAGGGACATGAATTTCATCATGTCATCATATCATCCAGATTATGAATGTAAAAACATTGTTTTAATGGCCATGATACAGAATAATTGTGACCCATGGAGTGCCACCCTCTACCCAACCTAACCCTAGATGATCATTCCTTTATTTAATATGTCTGAAAATGTGTGTGTTGTCAGGCTGGACTGAGGCAGCTGTTGAGCTGGGATCTGGACACTGAATGGGCGGAGTTTGTGCAGTTCTACCTGCGGGTGGGCGGAGACTGGGCCGAGTGCAACCAGGCAGACAGCAGGGAGGAAGGAGTGCTGTTGCAGTACAGCAACGATGGAGGCATCAACTGGGGCCTCATCGCTGAGATGTACTTCACTGACTTTACCAAGCCTCGGTGAGAGACCTGCAGAAGAAGAAAATTGATATTCCTCATCTTTTACTGGTTCTTGTTGTCAATGCAGTAAAAGAGCTTTAAATATGGCTGTGATGGTTATATTTTGTAAGAAAAACATCAATAGTCTCTTCTTCCCTTCTCAGCTTTGTCCACTATGAGCTTCCCTTGGCCTCTAAGACGCCCTCCACAAGGTTTCGTTGGTGGCAGCCTCTTCACTCTGGGGATGGTTATGACCAGTGGGCAATTGATGATGTCATCATTTTGTCAGAGAGGGAGAAGCACATCATCCCCATGGCCAATCCAACTCTACCACAGGTCAGGAATCAATTTGAGCCATTTTCCCTTTAACTTGTCAATTGTTCTTATCTTGAGATATCCATCCATCCATCCATCCATTTCCCACGCTTATCCGGGGTCGGGTCGCGGAGGCAGCAGGTCCAGCAGGCTGACCCAGACTTCTCTCTCACCCGCAACATCTACCAGCTCATTCTGGGGGATCCCGAGGCGTTCCCAGGCCAGCTGGGAGATATAATCCCTCCAGCGTGTCCTGGGTCTTCCCCGGGGCCTCCTACCAGTTGGACGTGCCTGGAAAACCTCTAAAGGGAGGCGTCCTGGAGGCATCCTAATTAGATGCCCGAACCACCTCAGCTGACTCCTTTCGACACGAAGGAGTAGCGGCTCGACTTCAAGCTCCCTCCTGATGTCCGAGCTCCTTACCCTATCTCTAAGGCTGAGCCCGGCCACTCTACGGAGGAAACTCATTTCGGCCGCTTGTATCCGCGACCTCGTTCTTTCGGACACGATCCAAAGCTCGTGACCATAGGTGAGGGTTGGGACGTAGACCGACCAGTAAATTGAGAGCTTTGCCTTTCGGCTCAGCTCCTTCTTCACCAAGACGGCCCGGTGCAACGCCTGCTTTACTGCTGCAGCCGCACCGATACGCCTGTCGATCTCCCGCTCCATTTTACCCTCACTCGTGAACAAGACCCCGAGATACTTGAACTCCTTCGCTTGTGGTAGGCACTCTGTCCCCACCCGGAGGGAGCAATCCACCGGTTTCCGGCAGAGCACCATGGCCTCAGATTTCGTGGTGCTGACTCTCATCCCCGCCGCTTCACACTCGGCTGCAAAACGCCCCAGTGAATGCTGGAGGTCATGGTCCGAGGAGGCAAACAGGACCACATCATCTGCAAACAGCAGAGAGGCTATCCTGAGATCCCCGAACCTGACATTCTCCGCCCCACGGCTGCGCCTAGATATCCTGTCCATGAAAGTCACGAACAGGACCGGTGATAAAGGGCAGCCCTGGCGGAGGCCAACACCCACCGGGAACGTATCTGACTTACTGCCGAGGATACGAACACAGCTCCTACTGCAGGCGTACAGAGACCGGATGGCCCGTTGCAACGGGTCCGGCACACCATACTCCCGCAGCACCCCCCACAAAAAGCCCCGAGGGACCCGGTCGAAAGCCTTCTCCAAGTCCACAAAGCACATGTAGACTGGTTGGGCAAACTCCCAGGACCCCTCCAGTATCCTTGCAAGGGTAAAGAGCTGGTCCACTGTTCCACGACCAGGACGAAACCCGCACTGTTCTTCTTGAATCCGAGGTTCGACAAACGGTCGGACTTGAGATATCATATATGTATTTTCTTGTTGAGGAAAGTGTAATTCAAACTGAGACAGAACAGCCATGAAACCATGAATCTTTCCGAAAATGTATCCATTTATCTTATGAGAAATATGCTTTGCTGCAGACACTGCTACCTGCTTTCTGTCTCTACAGAACTTTTATGAGAAGCCAGCATTCGACTACCCTCTGAACCAGATGAGTGTGTGGCTGATGCTGGGTAACGAAGGAATGGAGAAGGAAAGCAACAACAGCTTCTGTGCCTCCACGCCCTCTGCCATGGTGTTTGGGCGCTCCGATGGGGACAGGGTGGCCGTCACCAGGGACCTGGCCTTGCGCCCTGGCTACACCCTTCAGTTCAAGGTACTCGCATGGAAAGTGTAAAAACTTTTTAGGGGCAATTTTGAAAAATATGCACACAATACCAATTCATCAGAATTAAGTTGTTCTTAAAAAATGTTGTCCACTGTTTCCCCCGCCAGTTGAACATCGGCTGTGAGTCAGAGTTCAGCGCGTCTGCTCCAGTCATGCTGCAGTACTCTCATGATGCCGGTCGCACATGGGCGCTGATCCGAGAGGGCTGTTACCCAGGAACCCCAGGGGCAGGTGTCTGTGAGGGCAGTGGTCGTGAGCTTAGAGAGCCCACTGTCTACAACACTGGAGACTATGAACAGTGGACCAGGGTCACTGTGATCATACCACGCAATGTTGCAGCCAGGTAGCTATTGTTAGAGGCATACGATTGGATTTCCAACGATGTAATAGGAATTTAATAAATCTTTAGACACAGAGGGGCCAATTCACAAAAGGATCGTGCAGCTTTTGCAGCTGCTGAACCTGCACAAAGAAAACTAAAGAATCTTATAAAAGCAGCCACAAAGGGGGAACATTCACCCCAAACTGGCCTGCCTATCAAATAGCATCTTGGTGCTTGCCCACTATGTGCACATATTTAAATAAGGTAATATGCATCCATTTGGCACAATATCCGCCCCTTTCTTTTGAAGTGAGCCACACTGCAAAAACCAGCCAATTCATAAAGATCTGCACTAGTGCTAAGATTAAATATACTTAGTACACTTTTTTTTCGCCTGGGTAGCCACACACAATTACAGTGAAATTATAAGCATCTTCAGAGAGTTAGTTGCATTCATATGGGGTGTCTGCTTAAACTTTATTTTGGGAAGCAGTGACAGGATGCAAAGATATTCCATCCATCCATTCGCAGTGCAAAGATATTTGTGTCATGAAATATGAATGATTAAAGCTCCCCCTACAGAAAAAAGATGACTAAATAAACAAATTATGTCTTCCCTCCCTTCCCAAATCCTGGGCTTAAATGTGTCCCGTTCCTCTCTCTTAATTGCCTTCAGGAGGTTTGGATGGGAGTAACACTCTGGCAAGCCCCTCCTGACAAGACCTCTGGCTCAGCCCCCCCCCCATATATATTTATATATATATTTATTATAGACCTGTAAATTTAAATGTCTGTATTTATCTCTTTCCCTTATCCCCTTCCCCTCATTTTCACAGTAAAACCAGGTTTCGTTGGTTCCAGGAGAGCAGCATCTACAGAGATGCTCCACCTTTTGCCCTGGACGGGGTCTACATTTCTGAGCCTTGTCCTAACCACTGTGGGGGACATGGAGATTGCATCTCTGGAGTCTGCTTCTGTGATATGGGATTCACAGGTACAATTACAGATAGTGAAGGGAAAACGCTGAAATTGAAAGCAATAAAATAGATAATGTGTGTATCTTTATATCCTATACCTTCTGATTTCCTATTTTTTCCTACAGTGGAGCAGGATAGTTGTGTCCCATCGGTAGCCAGTCCCCCAGAGCTGACTGAGGGCTTTGAGGGGAAGCTGAGCCCTCTCTGGCAGAGCCTGAGTGGGGGACAAATTGGAGGTGGATGTGGCACCATTGGTGAGGGCAAAGCTCTGTACTTCAGCAGTCCCGGGAGGAGAGAAGCACACACAGTGCCTCTAGACACCACCAACACACGGTGAGGGGAATTCACACCTATACAACTCTCATTTGGAAGCAATGGAGATCAGTTAAATCGCTGGCGTTTAAAAAAAAATGTAAAACTGAAATTTAGTCACTGTTTACACACAGGTTGGTCCAATTCTACATCCGAATTGGCAGCAAGAGTTTGGGGCCCACTTGCACCAGGCCTCGGTCCCGCAACGAAGGTAATTATAACATTATGTATTGAGGCCCGCTGCATTCATGTGGCTGTTCCTTAACAGTGCAATGAGCAGCTCCACCTCTGGTCACCACTGTTTGTCTCTGATCCGCCCTGTGATCGAGCCATGGCTGTGTAGGTTCAGATCTGGTCCTCATTGTCAGTGTTTTTTTCAAGTGGAGAATCAAAGTCTAGTAAACAAACTTTACAAGTCTATAAATTTGCCTAGTGTCTGTTATATCTAGTGTGTTCACCAGTCAGCAGATTGTGGATCTCTAGCCGGCAGCAGAGCTGAAGGCTCAGTCTGATTGTTCCTGCAATGTCAGATAAAACACTGCCAGCCCCCTAAACAGCTTATCTAAAAAACATTAGCGTTACTGGTCTGTCATTTGATACTATTGTATTTCTTTTATTGTTTTATTTTACTTGCTGCTAATTTTACTTCATTTTGATATCTATGCAACGTGATTTCCCATCTAAAAGTTATTTTAACTCTGCTCTTTGTTCCAGGTGTCATTGTCCAGTTCTCTACCAACAATGGTGTCCAGTGGCAGTTCATCAGGGAGCTGGACTTTAGTTCCTTCCTCGAGCCCCAGGTCGTGACCATCGAGCTGCCACCTGCTGCCAAAACCCCGTACACAGTATTTAGATGGTGGCAGCCTCAGCAGGGTATGTGCATAATCAGGATGCACAATATGACAGAAAAGCACAAAACAATTACAATATTACCGTTTTTGATATCACAGCTTTGGTATTGATGTTTACTTCTCTCTCTCCATCCTTGTAGGGAAACACTCTGCCCAGTGGGCTTTGGACGATGTCCTGATTGGTATGAACGACAGCTCCAGAACAGGTTTCCATGACAAGTTCGAAGGCATGACGCCTCTGAGGCACAACTGGTACCGCATTCAGGGCGGGGAAGTGACTGTGGACTGTTTATCTCTGGACACAGCACTTACCTTCAACTCCGAGGCCATTGATAGTGAGTTACACACAAACATTACTGCTCATAAGCACATACACTTAGTGGGAGGGTTTATGACTGCAGGGTTGGGAGTTTTAAGTCTTCCACAGGCTCAGAAAGTGTGTGCATGGAGAGTGAAGAAGAAACTCCCTCAACAATCACTGTCAAGTGGCCCCTGACTAAGGCACTTCACACCCACCTGCTCCAGTGAAGCTGCAGTGAGCAGCCCGGTGTGAATGTGTTGAGGTGAATGTGAAGCAGGCTGTAGCAGAACCATATACACAGCTGAGCATATGCACGTCTAGTAAAGCACCACATACTGTATATTCACATACTCAACAGAAGTATGCACATAATGAAATCATAGTGTTACCCACACAATAGGCTGACATGGAATCACCCATTTACTGTGGCGCTGTGGGTCCTGCATTATTAATGAGAGCAAACCTGAATGAGCATTCTGCTTGTTATTTATGCTTGCACCAAGCTGTGAACGGATTTACTTTGCACAAATATTACATTACAACAGGGCCCATTCATTAAGCGTGCAAAGCCTGATCAATCTGGCAGCACGTCTGTGGACATTAAGCTCCCGTGTCCCCGTGTGAGAACATGAGGCGCTGATTGCCAGGTGGCTATTCTCCTATGCCCTGAAACCTGCACACATTTTACAATGAACTCCCGTATTTTCAAAGCTATACTTGCTTTAAGTATTTGTGTTTTGGGTGTACACTTTTCATTTCATGTGGCATTTATGTGGAAATTAGCAATGTGTGTGTTTTTGTTGCTGTTTTCTATTTAGGGTCAACATACACAATTTAACTCATCATTGAGTTCCCAGCCAAATCAAAATTTAAAATCTAACCAGACACATACATTTTGTTGAGGCGCTGTTTAATAAAATATTGTTAAATCATGGTAACCTAGTGTGGAAACTAGAATCAGACTCTAGTAAATACCTGTAAGTGTGACGTTTTGTTTTACTCTGTGTCTGCAGAGAAGCCGAGGTATGCGGAGAGCTGGGACTTTGAGGTGTCCGGCTCCTCATTCCTGCAATTTGAGTTGAGTATGGGCTGTAGTAAGTCCACCTCCTTCTCCCATGGTGTGCGACTGGAGTACTCCACAGACTGCGGCCATCACTGGTCTCTCATCACCCCAGAGTGTGTGCCCCCAGCCATTGGCTGCGCTGGTTATACTCAGAGTTCCATCTATACCTCGACCCAGTACAAACACTGGAGGAGGATCACCGTCTACCTTCCCAGTGCTGCTAAGTACGTGTGTTTTATACCTAATATTAGTAGACAGTATTGATATATCTTTTGAAAGTGCATGAACTCCCGAAGCTTTTTTTTGTAACTTTCTTATGTATCCCTTAGTTCCCCCAGAACTCGGTTCCGTTGGATCCAAACCCACTTCACCCCAGGGGCAGAAGGATGGGCTCTGGATAACGTGTCACTTGCCCCCGGCTGCCCCTGGATGTGCTCTGGACACGGCCTGTGTGACAATGGCCGCTGTGTGTAAGTTAAACAGACCTCTCTGCTCCGCTCCAATGTTTGGTCATCTTTACACTTATTTTCTGACTTCTTGGAAACGCTACCCTTACTTTCACACAGGTGTGACAAGGGTTATGGAGGGACACACTGTGTGCCTTTGGCCCACCTGCCATCTGTGCTGAGAGAGGACTTTAATGAGAACCTGCAACAGGAGACGTGGCCTGAGGTGTACGGAGCAGAGAGGGGAACTCTGAGCGGAGAGCCTCTCAAATCTGGCACGGCCCTTATCTTCAAAGGGGTATGCGTAATATAATAATACCGTTAAATCATACAGACCCAGCTTGATATCATCAGATCGCTGACTACTCAGAGAAACAATGAAACCCTCTGTTTGTTTGCAGGACGGTCTGCGAATGATAGTGTCGCAGGATCTGGACTGCACCAACACTCTCTACATCCAGTTCTCCTTCAAATTCATCACTAAAGGTAATATACAACTTGGTATAGCTGTACGTTAGAACATAATATTGCTCAGGATGTTGTCATAATAGTTGTTCTTGTGTGTTTTTCCAGGTGTCCCAGAGCGCTCCCATTCAGTGCTGCTGCAGTACTCTGTGAACGGAGGGATCAGCTGGCTGATGCTGGATGAGTTTTATTTCCCAGCTTCCACTGACACTCTGTTCCTCCACCTGCCGCTGCCAGCCAGCGCTCAGACCAACGCCACCCGCTTCAGACTCTGGCAGCCCTACAACAGCGGTAAGTGGATACAATGTGTGGTTGCACACTAAAAATCACACACTCTGTGCTCTTGCATCTCTTGTCTGTTTCTTCGACACATTGCACTCACTTCATGAGGCCTGAACCAGTAGAATCAGTCTAACAGTCTCAATATATATCTTTCAGGTAAGAAAGAGGAGGTGTGGGTCATAGATGATCTCATCATTGATGGAAGCTCCCTACACAACCCACCGATGGTGATAGACAGCTTTGAGGAAGGCCCCAATGAGTCCAACTGGTTGTTCTTCCCCGGGGGAAACACTGGCCTCTACTGCCCCTACCAGAAGACTGGACTGTAAGAGAAACGTGTTTAATGTTGACAATGACTTCCTGATTTAATCTGTGAACCAAATAATGATACAACTTGCAAAAAAGATGCTTTTACCCTTTACTAATCGTTGTGTGTGTGTGTGTGTGTGCGTGTGTGAATGTTTCAGGGAGGAGGATGAGTCAGCCATGGTGTTTGTCTCCAGTGAGCTGGGCGAGCACTCCATTACCACCCGGGACATTGACGTAAATGAAAACACTATCGTCCAGTTTGAGGTACACAAACGCAGCCTTGATGACTCCTTTTCCAAAGCAACAATAACTCATACTCAATCGAAACATAAATCACGACTCGTCATTCGTCACTGATTTTGTGTATATTTATGCTTCTCTAGATTAATGTCGGCTGCACAGCTGAAAGCAGTTCCTCCCACCCAGTGCGTCTGGAGTTCTCACGGGACTTTGGTACCACGTGGCACCTCTTGGTGCCCCTGTGTGCCGGTGGGCCCCAGCCCTCCTCCCTGTGCTCCACGGAGCTCCACCCCGCCAGCATCTATTTCCCTGGAACAACTCATGGCTGGAGGAGGGAGGTCATTAACTTTGGCAAGCTTCGCCTCTGTGGGTAAGCACGGGATGCAAACAGCAGATGCATAAAAGAAAACAAGAAGAAACTATTTTGATATGCAAGATAATATGTTGATAGTATCTTCTGTCTCTAATCCTTCACTTTGACCTCCCTGCAGGTCAGTGAGGTTCCGATGGTATCAGGGTTTCTTTTCAACTGGTTCTGCACCTCCAACATGGGCATTAGACAATATCTACATTGGCCCGCAGTGTCAGGACATGTGTAACGGCCACGGGACATGTGTGGGCGGCAGCCACTGTGTGTGTGACCCCGGCCACGCTGGAGCTGACTGCTCTGTGCCGGACACCCCCAACCCGGATTTCCTCAAGGAGGACTTTGAAGGTACACAAACATATAGAAATAACAGTTAAATCTAAATGTATTTGTGTGAGGGAATCTGTGTAGTATGTATTGCTCATTCAGAGTTAGCAGAATTGCAGGCTAAATTATTTCACACTTGTTATTAAGCCCTTACATTTATTTGGTTTTTAATATTTAACTTTCTATGATCCCATTTACCCATTTACATTTTACTACCTTTCTATGGTCGTAGTTGTGTACCTTAATTTATACTTTAAAATCAATTAATGCTGATGTTTTTATTAGTATTTTTAAAGCATTTGATGCCATTATTTAATTAAGTGCTCAGTAAATAGAGGTGTTTGTACAGTATATGATGGATTTGTGATTGTGTGTTTACTGTTTTGTCTGTGTGTGTGTGTACATCCTTGTGTCTGTAGGGGGGGCTGTGGATGCTGAGCGTTTCAGACTGCTGAGCGGTGGCAAACCATCCAGGAAGTGTGGTATCATGTCGAGTGGAAACCACCTGTTCTTCAGTGAGGACGGGCTGCGCATGTTGGTCAGCAATGACATGGACCTGGCAAACGCCAGGTAAAGCTACAGTCCCACAAGCAAACAACAAAGAAAAGCAACCTACCAACTCTCTGCATATACAAATACACCACCAAGAGTTTGTGGTTGTTTGATTGACAGTCTTCAGTGATAATCTCGTGTGTTTATGGCTGTGCTCTGCAGGTTTGTTCAGTTCTTCCTGCGTCTTGGTTGTGGTAAGGCGGCTCCAGACCCTCGCTCCCAGCCGGTTTTGCTGCAGTTCTCTGTTGATGGAGGGCTCTCCTGGGGCCTCTTGCAGGAGTTTCTCTTCAGTAACAGCAGTAATCAGGCTCGCCTGGTGGCCTTGGAGATCCCGCTGCGTGCCCGCACGCCTTCCACTCGCCTCCGCTGGTGGCAGCCCTCTGAGAACGGACACTTTTACAGCCCGTGGGTCATTGATCAGGTACAGTAAGTGAGGATCCATCCAACCATCCGTCCATCAATAAGTCTTTTAATCATTTTCATTCAAGCAGTGAAACATCATGGTTATCATCCAAGCTTTCTTTTTTCATATCTCTGACAAATCCACTTTTTCTGCCTTCTTCACATTAACTTTTCAAACATGTACCTTTCATTTCCTAGGTGGTAGTAGGTGGCAGTGCCAGTGGATGGGGACCCCTGGAAGATGATTTCTCATCAATTGACGGCCGCTCATGGCTCCTCCACCCTGGAGGAACCCGAATGCCTGTTTGTGGCTCCGATGGGCCGGCCTTCGCATTCATAGAAAAGTCCAACACTCGCTACGCTGTAACCACTGATATCAGTTTGGGTCAAGACGCCTTCATCCAGTTTGACTTTTCTGCTTCCTGCTCGGTCACCAACTCCTGCTACTGTAAGCAATAAGAAATGGAAATACACAGTTATTGGTAGTCAATAGGTTCTGCAACTGACAATTATATTCATCACTGAGCAGTCTGGAAATTATTTTGTATTAATTACGTAATTGTTTTGTCCATAAAATGATATTATAGTGCCAACATAGTTGCAAATTATGTTGTAGATCAACTTATCAATCAATCAACAACAGTCATATTTAGTGCAATGCAGTTAAATCAAGATGTTGAAAGAAGTCCTAACATAACATCTATATTTAGTTTAATCTTAAGTTAGTTTGTAGTCTGTCAAGCTGTTTATTTTTTATGCAGTTTCTTGAATATACATCACGCTGACAATTGTGTTTCTCTTGATTCCTGCAGCAGTAGAGTTGGAGTATTCTCTGGATCTGGGTCTGACCTGGCAGCCTGTGGTCAGAGACTGTCTGCCTACAAGCCCCGACTGCTCCTCCTACACCCTGCAGAGGCTGCTGGTCTCTGACACGTACAACAAGTGGGGCCGCATCACCCTGCCCATCCCATCATATGCCAGGTCAGCACTGCCCTGACTCATGGACAAACTTGTGTAGCTTATCCGGATTCTACAGTAGACCCATATCATAAGCTTATAGGGCCATGTCAGGATTTACACTATAATGCCTTGCTGTATATTTTGCTTTATCATAAACTCTGAGATGTACCCGTGATTTGTATTTATGTCTTTAGGTCTCCAGCCACACGGTTCCGCTGGTTCCAGCAGGCTCCCTTTGACAAGCAGCAGACTTGGGCTCTGGATAACCTTTACATTGGGGATGGCTGCCCAGATATGTGCTCTGGACACGGACGCTGCCAACAGAGCTCCTGTGTGTAAGTAATGGCAGCCTCATGCATGCATTTTATGATTGAATTGTCAACAATAAGGTGTAAAAGTGAAATACTATTTGTTTTTCTTCTCCTAAGCCTTATAAAGCTTTGTGGCCATGTTGTGTCAAACGTTAATTAATGTGCTAACTGAATGTTGTATGAGAAATATTGTGTCGCCCTCATTATTAATTTAATTTGATCACGTAAAGTTACTGTATCCAGTATGTTTGTGTTACTTAACTCACTATAACGTCTGATTTTCTTTGTATCTCCAGATGTGACCCAGAGTGGGGTGGTGAGTACTGCGATGAGCCGGTGGTTCCTCTGCCCTCTCAGCTGAAGGACAGCTTCAGCCGAGCTCCTTCACTCAGCCAATGGCACGTACTCACCGGTGGGAAACTCAGCACTGTGTGTGGAGCCGTGGCCTCTGGAGCTGCTCTGCACTTCAGTGGGGTAAATATGCATCTATACCCTCATCGTTTGATTCTTTTCAATTATGAAATGCTTCCCAACCAAGGATCTGGTGAAGTTTAAATGCATTTATATTCTGAAATACAGTTTTCACACAAATCATATTTACTATAAACTCTGGTTTGTAGAAAGGACTTCCAAGCCATGCTAGGTAGGGATCGAAAGAACACACTTTTGCAATAAAGACTGCAAAAGCATTGACATGTGTTGATTCAATGTGACAAACAGATGATACAGAGAACAATATCTGAAAGACGCTGCTTCGAGTATCAGTCTGTCGGTAAGGTGTCAGGCCTTATGTCAGCTCTGAGTTTAGAACATAGCACTTAGCTCTTCTTAATGGACGGATAACCCTCTGAAGAGCAGCAGTTAAAAGTCGTGCATTAAGCTGTATCAAGATAAATTACTATTTTGGTTAAGGTCAAACTTTACCTCAGCCAGTTTTGTTATCCTGGTTATGGTTGAATGTTTTATGTAATATAAACAACATAACCGATCATGAGCCTTCTGGGTTTCTATTTAGATGGATTATGCAGTTAAATAAATAATGCTTATATAGAGAAATAAAAAGACATCATAGATCAATACTGACTGACTCCACTGATCTGTGTCTGTGCTCAGATTTGCAGCCGTCAGCTGGTGACTGTGGACCTGAACCTGACCAACGCTGAGTTCATCCAGTTCTACTTCATGTACGGCTGCATGATCCCACCCAGCAACCGCAACCAGGGCGTGCTTCTGGAGTACAGTTTGAATGGAGGAATCAACTGGCATCTACTGACGGAGATCTTCTATGATCTGTACACCAAGCCTGGGTGAGTTTCCTTCACCACCGACACATGTACACGACTGCCTGCCCTGCAGGGTATCTGTGACTTTCTCCTTGTTTTTGTCTGTGCTCAGGTTTGTGAATGTGCTGCTGCCCCCTGCTGCCCGTCAGGAAGGAGTGCGTGTGCGCTGGTGGCAGCCTCAACATGAGGGAGCAGACCACGGAGACTGGGCTCTGGATAACGTCCTTATCGCAGGCTCAGACCCACGGGCGCAGATTTCTGACACGTTTGGAGGGGTGGCACTGCCCAACCATGAGAGAGCTCCTGCTGATGGGACCTCAGGGAGGATAGGGCAGCTGAGCGAGCAGGAGGAAACACCGATAGGTATTAATGAACCAACGCCTCAATCAAACAACAATCAAACAGTATACAGGAAAGGAATAAACTGAACCTCTTGGTGTTATTCATATTTCATTTTTTCTCTTTCTTTTTCTCTTTTCCTCAGTGAGCGATCATTGGTTGTTCTCAGAGGACTGCTCAGTGCAGCGTTTCTGCAGCTCCCCTGATGGAGTGATGGTGTGTGGCAATGCTGATGGGCGAGAGGTGTATGCTGTTACACATGATATTGTTCCTGACAAGGGCTGGGTCATGCAGTTTAAGGTAACTACAGAGCCTACAAGGACTACAAAAAGGCACAAAAGAAAACTTAACTGTGTTGCATGATGTCCTTCAGTGTATAAAGTTAATCGTAATGCAATGTATTGCACCTTTGTATGATTTAAAGCAACCTTGTTAATATCTGTGTTACTTTAGATTGCAGTCGGCTGCAGTGAGCCAGAGCGCCATGCCGACCGACAAATCCACGTTCAGTATTCAGTGGACTTTGGAGTGACCTGGAAGTACCTGATGCCCCAGTGCCTGCCTGCTGACCCCCGCTGTGGGGGTCAGGTCTCCCAGCCGTCAGTCTTCTTCCCTGCTGAAGGCTGGAAGAGGGCGGTCTATCTTCTGCCTGATAGTCTGGCTGACACGTGAGTCATCCTCCCTCTTATCTACCTTCACATGCTTTTGACAGGACATACAGTACTGCTTCATATTTACTTGTACCATCAAGGTAATCTTGACCTAAAGTATGAATCATTGAGAGTTCAAATTATTGTCATCTTGGAAGTTATCTTATGGAAGTCTGATGCATGTTGTTTGACTAACCTATCCTCTCCAGTGCGGTGCGGTTCCGGTTTTTCCAGCAGCACTCAGACATTCAGTGGGGTGTGGAAAACTTTTACATCGGGCCGGCATGTGGCGGCCACTGTGGGGGACACGGAGACTGTATGGACCAGCGCTGCCTCTGTGACCCAGGGTTCACTGGACCTAACTGTTATGCCAGCATTCCTCTAAAGGTAGAATCTGGCTCTCACTCAAAAGTCATATTACAAAAGAAACAGACAAGTAGAGTTTAACTGTCCAAGAAGGTCGGGGGATACAGATATGTGTTTTTATTTTCTGTAGGCATCTCTGAAGGAGCGCTTTGACTGGGAGGGGGCAGCAGGCCCTCAGTGGCAGGTGCTGGAGGGCGGGAGGCCCTGTACAGACTGTGGTGTGCTGGTTGAGGGGACAGCCCTGTACTTCGGAGGGGCTGATGCCAGACAGGCTGTCACGGCAGATCTGGACCTCCGCGGAGCAAAGTTAGTACTTCTTTAAACTACAGCAAGAAGTTTTCCATTTATCTTTCATTATTGTGCAACTCTAAGTGCATTTTAAACTGTGTTCTTGTGCACAGGTTTGTGGAGTACTGGGCCAGGATTGGAAGTGAAGATAACATGACCAGGTGCCACCGTCCAACTTGTCGTAAAGAGGGGGTGCTGCTGGACTATTCTACTGATGGAGGTGCACTAACAGCATGCCAACCTTTTCTTTTCATCATCATCAGTTTATGATTTCGTCTCTTCTTTAATTTTTCTGGTTCTGTCCCTCAGGCATGTCCTGGACACTTCTGCACGAGATGGACTATCTGAAGTATGTGTCAGTGAGGAGAGATTATATCGTCCTCCCAGAAGGAGCTCTGACCAATGCTACTCGCCTGCGCTGGTGGCAACCATTTACCATTTCCTCTGGCTTAGCCACTCCCAGTCTGGAGAGAGCCCAGTGGGCCATAGACAACATCTTGGTGGGGGGGTCAGACATCAATCCACCCACTCTGCTTGACACTTTTGATGATGGTGAGTTGGTTTGTGATGATTTAATCAGAGCCTGTCATTGCAAATGAATGAATTTTTTGAAAATGTGATCTCCCCCTCTTCTCTTTTTATGTCTTAACCTTTCACCAGAGGGTGTTTCGCATGAGGAGAGCTGGAGTTTCTACCCGAATGCTGTGCGCACAGCTGGCTTCTGTGGAAACCCCTCCTTCCACTTGTACTGGCCAAATAAAAACCAAGACAAGACACACAACATCCTGGCCACACGAGAGCTCATAGTGCAGCCTGGATATATTTTACAGTTTAAGGTACAGTACTGCAAGACAGCCACACACCTGCCATATTAAAAACGGTCGGTTGTCTTGTACATGATGGCTTTAATCCTTTATTGTACATCTGTCTTGTTGATGCAGATTGTTGTCGGTTGTGAGGCAGACACCTGTGGAGACCATCATTCTGTCCTGCTGCAGTACAGGAAGGATGCAAGGTAAAACAGACATGGAGGGTCCTGATAAGGAGTTATAAAAGGACCTTGTACGTCAGGGGCCATTTTTTTATTTGATAGTTTATCCTTCCTATTCCAACTGTTAACAGACAACTTTTAGACAAATAACTGTGTGAAAATGTGTTCAGCCAATGTGGAAATATACATTTATTATAAACTGACCTGACAGTCAGGGCAGGTGGAGCCACGGCAGAAAACATGAATGTTAAATATCATGTCAACAGCCTCAATGGCTTCTACCACCAGCCTGACTCTACACCCACCATGTTAACCTCCTCTTTTGTAGAACATATTTTTATACGGACAGTTTTCCACTCATGCTCTCCCTCTAGGTCTGACTCGTGGCAGCTGGTACAGTCAGAGTGTCTCCCCTCCTCAGTCAACAACGTGGGCTGCTCCCCCTTCCAGTTCCACGAGTCCACAATCTACAGCCCAGTCAACAGCTCAACATGGACCAGGGTCACTGTGCAGCTGCCAGACCACGTCTCCTCAGGGTAGGAGCATGCAGATATTTTATTTCCTAGGCGCTGGAACATATCATGACTTTATGCTGGTGCATTTTTATATTCATATTTTATACACATCAACAGAAGGACAGTTGAAGCAGCGTAATCCATTTGTGATGTGTTGTGTATTTCCAGGGCCACCCAGTTCCGCTGGATTCAAAAGGAGGGCACAGGAGAGCGGCAGAGCTGGGGAGTGGACAATGTTTACATCGGTGAAGCCTGCCCGGGGCTCTGCAGCGGCCACGGCTACTGTACAAGTGGAGTGGTCTGCATCTGTGATGAGGGACACCATGGTGGGCCACAAACGGAATATTTTCTTTCAGACACACAATTATTTCGCATTGGTAGAAGAAATGTGCAAAGCAGTATAGTTTCTTTGAAGTAAAAATGATGCATGTGAACAAAGTAAAAATGTGCAACAAATGTTTCCATGTGATTGAGACACTTTTTCTGAAAGAAGCTTGTGAAAAAACAGTTTTCCTTCACAGTTGCCGTACGCTTTCATTTTACCTGCAATTTCAACCACAACCACCGACTGGCCTGCCATCTTTATTTCATCCAGTTTCATCATCTCTCATCATCTTCCACCTCAACAGGTGACGACTGCTCCCTCTCCAGCAGCGACCTGCCCAGCTCCATCAAGGACAACTTTGAGTCGGGCAGTATGTCTCAGGAGAGCTGGCAGTTGATCCAGGGTGGGGGAGTGGGCAGCGGCTGTGGGCAGCTCTCACCGCATGCCCACGGAGACTCACTCTACTTCAATGGCTGTAAGATGAGGCAGGCCGTTACCAAACCGCTGGACCTCACTAGAGCCAGGTACAGGTACTTCCCAAGTAAACGGTCCATAATCATGTAAACGTACACCTACCTGCTTCATAGCTCCCACATTAGTTTTCCCCTCGTCAACATCTGTATTATCAACTATTAATGTTTTCTTTCTCCAACCTTCTCTCTTCTTCCTTCCCTCTCTGTCTCCCGACAGTAAGATCATGTTTGTGCTGCAGATCGGCAGCGTCGCACAGACAGACAGCTGTAACATAGCTCTGGATCAGGCGGACACAGTGGACCGGGCTGTGCTGCTGCAATACAGCGTCAACAATGGAGTCAGCTGGCATGTCATCGCCCAGCACCAGCCCAAAGACTTCATAAAGGCCCAGAGAGTCTCCTACAACATCCCACTGTGAGTGACATTTTCATAAGTGTCATGTGTTGTAACTAATGGCTTTATTAATGTTAATTCATCTTTTACTGATGCATCATAATTAGTAAGTCATTGATAAATGGTAATGTCACTTTATAATAAACCATCAGCTAGTGATCTGCAGTTATACTTGTAAATAAGTAACTGATACATTTTTGACAACCTTCCATCAATTTGTAAACATTGATAAATTGTCAATAAATAGATTTTGGACCTGATGCTCTACAGCAGTTTTCCAGAAGGTAAGTCCATTAGCGTGTTCCAGATAAAGAAAGAAATAGCTCAAAAAGATCAGAAGATAAACATCACCAAAGAGATGTTTTACAACCTCAAAGTTGTTCTTCATAATGGTTTATAGCTGATCTATAAAGCATTTAAAAATGATTTACTAATCATCAATAAAGCCATCAGTTACATCTTTCCAACAGAGCCTTATTAGAAAGTGGTACTGTCTAATCCAGTGTGCTAAACTCCAACCGGCTGCTTTGAAGCTGTAATCATTGACGTGTTGCTGACTCACAATGTTTCTCATAATCTCTCCAGAGAGGCGAGAGTTAAAGGGGTGATGCTGCGATGGTGGCAGCCACGCCACGACGGTGCGGGACATGACCAGTGGGCGTTGGACCATGTGGAAGTAGTTCTGTGAGTACCCAATTCCCAGCCTGCCCAAGGCACCCCAGACTGGCCCCCGTCTCTACCTCTGACTCCGCCTCACAAACACAGGGATGCAGCATACACATACATATACTGTAACACTACACGTGTGCTGCTCACCACCTACCACCGATCTCTCACCAGTTAAAAGATCTCATCACGACTCTGGTGTCAGGCAAGCAGAGCAGAGAAATGACTGCAATGTGCTTTGTTCTGTTTGTGGATGGCTGTTCTGCGTACGACAGATCAGCTCCCTCTGTCAGATCATCATATTTTCAGTGTCTTGTTGAATCCATGCATCTCCCATACAAACAACTTGTCAAGAATGTATGCATTTTTACATTGAAATGTCGAAAAGTCCAAAGTATATCATACTTAAAACTTTAAAAAGGTCTTAATTATGGTTAAATTAAACAATTGAAGTTTTTAAACCATTCTTTGAAATGTTGCCATTTGTTGTCGTACCGAAGCAGTCGTTAGATGTGAAGCATCCATTCACATATTCATTCATAATTTACAGTATTCACTCATTAAAATGCCCAGCTAGCCCGCCTGCCCCTTAGTCACCACTGTGTGGCGTAGAGCGCTGAACCAAGATCCTACGATGTAATCACAGAAACCGGAGGTGGCTTCACATCTATGACAGTGTGTCTTTGTTCGCCTGTGAAGTCAGACAGGCCCGTAGTCTGACTGCTCTTGTTTTCATTTTCACATTCATTTCATGTGCAGCAATGCTGCTGCATTTCATTCGACTGGGAATAAAAAAAAGTGTCCTCCTTAATCTTAAATTTAATAGAAGTTTCAAACACCCTCCACTGATTCACTGATTGTTTCTCTCTTTCTATCTTTCCCTTTTTACATTTATATTGCATTTGAGTCAACCCAAGATCATTATGTGGAAGACAATGACATTTTGAAATGAAAGTGGCAAAGCTGGAGATTCTGCAGGGCACTGAAGATATCATGAACATGGTCCACCCGGCTATTCTTAACATGGCAGTATATCATAAAGCATTTCCAATGCATTCTCTGCATGTCGCTGTGGGTATCGAGCAATGTTCCCTCAGTCCATTCAGATGGGTACCCGATGCATTTCAAATGGTGCACACAACAACCACGTACGGTTCCATAATATATCACAGCTGATACAAAAGTGGCACAACACACACAAACACACACATTTATGCCTAACCTGAGCTGTCCCCGGTCTACGTGGTTGTGACCTGTCCCACTCCCTCCCTCGCACGGTTTTCAACAGTCTGCTGAAACGAGTGACCGTGATCCTCACACTTTGCTCTGTTGTTTATTTCTCTCTGCTCACCACACCTCCACTCCTTCACACACTCTTCCTCTCGCTCTTGCTCCTGCTCAATCTTATCTTTTGCTGCACACGCCTTTCCCTCCCTGCTGCTTAATGTCACCGACGTGTTTGATCATGTGGTCATGCTCACTCCTCTGCTTGTGCCGCATCGTATCCTACCTTCCTTCATCATCACCATCCTCCTCCTCCTCCTCCTCCTCATTTTCTTCCTCAAAACTGCTGTTTCTTTTTTCTTCTTCCCTCTTCCCATTCTGGCATACAACGGATGGATTGCTGCTGTCTTTCTTCTCTTCTACCTGTTTGTCTCTTACTTTCCATTCATCTTTCATACATTTCTCTGCTGTCTCCTCACGTTATAACTTCTGTCTTCCTCATTTTCTCTGTCTTTCCCACCCACTATTCCTTCTTCCTTGAACCTCTGACTATCTTTATGCCTCTTCTCTCTCCTCCTCTCTCCCTGCTTTGGGCCCCTGCCTCCCCAGGCCGGGGCTCCTACCCCCCCAGACCTTTCTTCGCGACAGCAGTCCTCTCCTCCTGCTTCCCCCCTCTCGCGCTCTAACCTCTGCTCTCTTCTGTATTCTGCTCCCTCTGGCATGGCTGTAGTGTGAGGTAAGTTCTCCGCCTCTTCCTGAATGCAGCCCCCTCCCTCGCCCTCCTTCCAACCCTTTCTTCCCCCTGTTACACTGTGCACACCCTCCCTCACTTTCACTGACACGCCCCAGCCCTCCTCATCGTCACCACAGTCATCTTCATGCCCTCGCACTTAACTCGAGCCCCAGGCAGGTCAACAAGCAGGCCAGCTGCTCACAGTTTTCAGGTGGAGGCTGACAAAATGATCCAATGTGTAGGTGGAGTGCGGAAATGTTGTCTAATTACACAATTACTGCATTTTGCATTACGTCCATCGCTTTCTTCTTTTACTTAAATCTTTCCTCTGAATGCAGAGCTTATTTTTTTATCTAGAGCATTCACTCAAAAAAACACATCCTCAACATTTCTAAGGATTTTCCGCCATACTCTTTGCTGCTGCTCGGCTTCTTTTATCGAGACAATTACACAACAACAACAGCTTGTGTATACAACCTGGGTCTACAATCAAAAACATGCCAGAGGGACTACAGGTTGTGACAAAGATTTAAAAAAATAAATATGAGATAAATATATGTCTTGGGCAGTGGTTATACATTGGAACAGCTTGTTTGTTTGTACATTCAGATTTGGAGGACAGTTTCTCAACCTTTCCTCCCTTTAGCTCTGACTGGTTGATGTAAAATGATCACTTCCAGGGCAGCATTGTGGGAAATTGTGTCTCCTCATTTGCCAGACGCCACAATTCTAGTTTACTGCGAAATACAGAGAGCTGCCCCTGGCGGCGAAGGGCTTAATAAGCATCGTGTGACTCATTAGGGCGATCATTATGTAAAAGTCCCGCACTCCAGCCCAAAATAGTACTCACAACAGCACATGAACATAGACATAAAAAGAGCAGTACAATCTTGAGTGATGGCATTTTATTATTTTGCATCCTCTAAAAGGGTTCAACACTAGGTCACCAGATAAAAACGAATTCCTGATAAACGCCGTCGATTTTGAATGTGCAGTTTACATAAATGTCGATGGTACAGTGTGTGTGTGTATATGTGTGATGTAATCCATCACTATACCTGTATCTGTTTGTTTTGTTTCAAGCCGTTGGAGTGTTTTCGACCTGTAGCTGCTAATTTACAAACAGTTCAAAAAATGATCCTACTTTTAAAAGTGTTTTGGGTGGGTCCAGCATTTATCACACTCAAGCCCAAAGCCTTTTCATTTATTTACCATCATTAACATCATTAACTTCTAATGTAGGCCCGTTTGGCGGGACACTTTCATCCGACTGACCTCCATCCAGCTCCTTGCATGGCTTTACGCATCGACTGTTGCCACAGCTCTCCATCCCTCTTTCACTCATGGCTGTCTGTCTGTCTGTGGACAGCAACAACATGACTCTGAGCCAGGAGCTCCCTCCTCACTGCCCTCTGATTTCTGACCAAAAATCAGAAAAACAAAAGCGCAAACACACACACACACACACACTCTCTCTCTCTCTCAAACTCATGCAGTTTACCAGCCATCCCTCCCATCCGCCTTCACACACACTTCCACCTCCACAGCATCAATCAGCACACACACACACACACACACACACCCTCCCCTCCCTGCCCCACCCCTCCTGGTCACCCCCCCCGCTTCGCAGAGGCCCCTGGCTGCACTCCTGGCTCACTGGCAACGCCCTGCTGGATGGAAGAGGCAATGAACAGGCTAAGCAAGAGCGATCTCCCGCAGCTTTTCTCTGTGTCTCTTAGTTTGAAAACCACCCCTTCTCTGCTCATAACCCTGCACTTGTATGGTCTTGGTTTACTTATTTTTCTTTTCTCCCAGTGATGGCTGTTAACTCTGACCTCAAACACTCAGAGTCAAAGTCTGCCCCGTAGCGTCTGTGGTAGTATGTTTGTAGATTCTGTGTCCCGTGTCTTGTCCTGTGGCATTTGGTCTTAGCTACATGTAGTCCTACTGCCATGTTCACCATCTAGCTGCATCTCATTTGTGCAGAACGTAATCAGAATCCAGTTGTGTAGAGTAGCGGCACCCATTCTCCGAGCCATGAGACCCATACAGGTGTTGAGTGTTTGAGGTTATGGCTGAAAATGATTAAAAAAAAAAAAAATGCCAGCATGAAAATGGATGTGAGTGAGTACGAAAGCTGCATTCAACCATTGGTGTGTGTGCGTGCATGGATGAGAGCGTGTGCATGGGGATGCATGGGTCTGTAGAGCCCTTGACTCGGTCACTAACATTCACACTCCTCCTCTTCCCCTCCTCTTTCACTGTGCTTGTATCCCTGCAGCACCCGTAAACAAAACTACATGATGAACTTTGCCAGACAGACCGGCACGCGTCACTATTACAGCCGCAAGAGGCGGGCACTGCAACAGCGTGCCTGAACCCACCGGGAAGGGATCCGCCCTCTGACCTGCCAATCATGCATTGATCCGCCATGCCCATCCTTTCTGCTGACGACATATCGCCCTGTCGAGTCCCATCCACCAGCGGATTCCAGTCAGCCTTAGACTTCCCTCCCCCATCTCTCCCTAACCTCTGCCACAAACACAGGCCATCCAATCAGCTTACGCCAACCAATCAAGGCCATCCCAACCACACGGGTCGGCGGGAATGAAACTCAGAAGAGTGAAGCAGCCATTTTGTTTACTTTTCTCCATGGACGGTCGGTCGGGGGTTTCTAGTTGTTTTCTAATTGTTGCTGTGGTTTCTCTGATTTCTCCGATAACCCTCCCCCCGTCTCACCCCCTCCCTCTCCTCATCCTCCTCCTCCTACCACACTGTGAAATTGAGATAAAATATCACTGCTGAACTGACCAGCCGATTGGAGAGCTGCCTCCCAGTTCCACTGAGCCGTCGGGGGGGAGGACCACTCCACTGCCGAACAACCCGTACGCCAAGAGAGGCGTGAAGGATACCGACCATTAAGAGGAAAAACGGCGATAAAGAAGCTAAAAAAAAAAAAGTTAAAAAAAATAAATAAGAGTACTGTGTTCTTGCTGTTCTGTGTGTCTGTGGGTTCTTTTTGTGATGAGTTGACTGTGCTGTTCTGTTCATTTGTTCGTTCGTTTTCTACTAATTCATATGCTTTTAAGGGGGGGAGGGGAGGGGGGTTCTGTTTCCTTTTCCTCGTTTATCTGGAACGAATTTGGGCAGGGTGGCAAAAAAAGCCCGGCCTCCACAGGAAGAAGGAACGAAAGAACGATTTGCACGACGGGAAAAGGAGAAAAATACAAAAAAATTAAAGACTGAACATTGATTTGTTTTTTTTTAAATCATTTTTTATATATGTTGGTTCCCGAAAAATACAGATATTTATGGTAAATGGTTCTTCACGTAACCTATTTAAGATGCACTGTGCGTGAAATCTGTATGTTATTTTCTAGTGTTAAGTTATTGGGCAGTCGAGGCTCCCAGACTGCATCATCTCCCCTCTTCTTTCTCTTCCCATGTGCTGTTGCGCGCCCCCTCCTCCCCTCCCTCTGCTGATTTCTGATACCTGGAGGTGAGGCTCTATTAGTGTTGTTTTTTGAAGTCTGTGTAATATGGACCCTCTGCCCTCAGTGTGACTCCAGTATAGCAATCTCCTGTATATATATGTATATCCACTATGGGGAGACCCAGCAGCCTTATAAAAGGGAAATAAAGAACTGTCCAAACCTCATACTGTACACATTGTTTGAGCTGCTCTCTTTCACTCAACAGGACATTTCTTGATACTTTTCTCATTGTGAATGTGGGCTTTTGCCACCTTACACACTCCAGACACCATTGCTTAATGGCATGGTGGATTCCAGGCCAGCAGCACCACTGATGGACCAAATCGGTTGCCAGATATGAAAACGTATTTGATGGCAGTAAGAGACTGTGTGTGTGTGTGTGTGTGTGTGTGAGTGAGTGAAAGAAAAGTCCCTGAAAATATAAATAAAACTTTATTTATAGACAATAAAACATCATAAAAACAGATTTGTCACTTAAGATAATATTAAATAATGTGCTAAAATGTCTGGTTAGTCCGCTTCAGGCTCTTTGCATTACTCAATGCTGAGGCTGCAGAGATATGTTTTTCCAAAGCTCACAAATGTCAAACACATCCCCCTAACATGAGCTAAAGAAGCACAGGGCATCAGGTGTGTTTGGTCACCAGCCGCCAGTCATCACCGCTACAGTCGTGAGTGCCACAGTGATGCAGAGGGCTGGGGCTGCGGCGCCCGGGCAGGCGTTACAGTACGGCGTCTCACAGCAGCTGTAGCTCATGGTGTACACCGTTCCTTTGAGGGGGATGCGGTGCTCCCGGCTGCAGTCCTTCCTGGCCATGCAGCCCCTGGCCGACAGTGCGCTGTGGTTTCCATAGCGGCCGTCGCCCTTGAAGCACAGCTCATCGGGCGGGCACTCGGTCACAATGAGCTGAAATCTCTTCTCCTTCTCCAGGATGGGGCTGTAGTAGCAGTACAGGTTGTCACACAGCACCGGGGGGAGGAGAAGGTAGAGCCACAGCAGGGCGAGGTGCAGGAGCTGCAACATGTTGGGCCTGCAAGGAGAGAAGTGTTTGGTATTTCACTGACCTAATGACCCAATAACAATGAAAGAACAGCCTTTTGGGCACTGTGGTGGCAAATTCTGAGTTTCTGAATTCCATAAAACAGAACTTGTCTATGAAATTTAATTCTTGCAAGAAGAGGCCCAGTAATACAGTAATTAAATCATTTTCCACTTACCCAGTTTGTGGAATTTTGGTTAAATGGTTGTGGCCTCAAAGCCATGATCAAGGTACGTCACATGACAAAGCTCCTCCAGAGTCACACAAGAGGCAATATAACATATTGTATAGGGTGTAGAACGCCATGTGGCTAATATATTAAATGTGACATTCAAAAATCACATCCTTCAGGCAATCACTGAAGCCAAAAGAAAGTTCACTTTTTAAATTGTGATTCTTCTGCACAGGTGTCAGTGATTTTCACTGATTGGCACATTCAAAACCCTCAAGGCAGTAAAAGGCAAAAACCTTCAGTGTGCAACTTTAACAAAACTGGATTATGAAGACTCACCTGCCCATATTAAAGATTTTAATTCCACTCAAACAGGTAAAAGCTTTTCAGAGCTTCTCCTGATGAACTCTGCTCTCGCCACTGACTCTGATCTTCCTGCACAGGCCACACCTCCCAGCACACCTGCATGTGAAATGAACACAAAGGAACTACACCGAGTGGGAGGCTTAATCATGGTGCTTTTATTCTGAAGCATTCGTCAGTAACCACAGGAATAATGTAATGATGTACTCCAGGAGGATGGCTGACCAGTCCACCTTTCTCTCTGGAGCAGAAATGTAATAAAACAAAAACACACACCATGATGTCTTCTTTTCTCATTTACACATGCATTTAGTAAAGATTATAATCACAAACATTTGACCAACTGTCAGTGACCTTTCAGAGACTCCGGTAAGTGCCTTTGGCCAACAGGCCTCAGCCCAGCCTGCTGCGAGCACCTGGCAGGTCACGTGGAGCTCCCTGAAGTGTAATTTGCACATGAATCCCAAAGCTCCTCTCCAAAAACATTAGTGCTATTGGTTAAATCTATTTTGAGCCCCATTAGCATCTTCGGGTTGACGTCGGATTTCGGCCGGCCGTTGCATTTGTCTTTGCAGCAGCAGGTGTGGCTGACATTGTACTTGACCCCCCGGTAAGAGGCGGTTTCATGGGAGCCACAGAGGTCGGCGTCCACGCAGCCCTGAGCGGACAGAATGCGGAGGGAGCCGTAGTGACCTCCGGAGCTGGAGCAGCGCTGACCAGGCAGACACTGGCTGGTGGTGTTGGGGCAGGACTGTCCTCTGTGCTGCAGAGGACAGTAATAACACAGCAGGCTGTCCAGGCTCAGGGCGGGGAGGACCAGGGCCGTGGCAAACAGGATGGAGGTCAGGAGCCTGCGTGGTCCCAGCTGATGGACGTCCAGACTAATGTAAATCCACTCAGAGTTAAATAGGAAGGACGCAGACTGCAAACATACTTTCATATGATTTGACACTTTAAATGTTGTGACAACATTTATCTAATATGCTGTTGAGTCTTTTTAAGCTGAAATGACAAATATCATGACACCAGAACTCATCTATGAAATAATGTATTCTTGCAAGAAGAGGCTCAGTTATACAAGAAGTCTTTACAAGGGAGCACTCAAGATATAATCATATATTGGGAGTGACCAGGATGCTGTATTGGAACATCTTGCTTGAAGCCAGACATACTGATATATACACTCTGCCCTTAAGGTATGGCCTGTCCTGCCCACATAAGTACTTAAACAGTTAAGTATGCCATTAAGCAGCTGATGTGAAATACAACTAAATATATACAATTGCCATTACATCAATTAGAGGTGTTATGGGTTCCCATAGGTTTCACCTGTTGTCTCTTTGTGATCCCATCTTTTTGTTTGTGTAATCCTTCAGAGCGTGTGTCCGACTGAGGAACCTCCAAATGCCAGCAAACCCTCTGATTACCAAGCACAAACAGGTGTGTATTTGAAGCTCTTTCACATTAATCCATACATCATGTTAGAAATTCACACACACGAACAAGCTTTTGGTTTGGATTTTACTTTTCAGTTTATTGCTCAAAAATAACATTGTGCTTCATCCTTCTAAACACTTTGAACAGTCTTTAAGAAGAAAATCTTAACTGAGGCAAGAGAAAAGATCACAGCGCCATCTGCTGCTCTGCAAAAGACGGGTCACGAGGGAAAACATTTAAATGTAATTATGTGATGTTGAGCTGCAGCTGTGGAATGTCTCCCAGATGTTAGTCTCGGTTTGCAAAGTATCTGCAGAAATCGTGCTTCAGGCTTCAACTTTCTTTTCTCTTCCTTGGTTTTCTGTTCATAACCCAAAGGCCGACGAAAAGGAGAGCTTTCCCTCCTTATACAAAGGTTTCTGAAAAGAAAAAACAAATGCTTGATAAGTTGAAATGGTCATGACGACCCACGTATGATATCAAATTGAGGTGTATTGTTTATGTTTTCATGGTTTGCTCACCGTAAGCTCCTCCTCCTCCTCCCGGCCACTGTCCTCCCACTCGTCTCGATCCTCTGTGGGGTCGTAGCTGTACAGAGGAATCGGCCTGTGCCGCAGCTCATCTAATCTAAAGCAAAGCAAAGAAACCAAATTGTGACAGAACAGAAAAGATACCAAATTATTCTCAAAGTGATGCGTAAACCACAAAAAACAACTTACCGTGACCTCCTTCTCAAATAAACAACCTGAAGAGAAGCAAAACAATATTAACTTCAACAATAAACCCATACTGCAGTCATGTGGAATCAAATATTCTTACCAGTGCCACTACACATCCAATCAGTGTGAGGAGGACCAAGGGGATGAGTGCATAGTAACCAGGAAATCCAGGTTTGAGGTTTGGGGTTGAAAAAAGGGGAGTCGTGTGGTTGGAAAACATTTCTGTGTGCTTGATCTCCGCCCACGCCCGGTACACCCACTGCTCCGTGCACCTCAGCTCACACCTCTGTGACACATTCAGTGGTGTGTCGCTGTTGTCCGTCCCAACTGAAAGGCCATGTTGGGCTTTCTCAACCCCAGGAAGACTGAGTATGGCTGTAGAGAGTCAAACAGCACACACTTTACTCAGAGGGTTATGATCCAGGGATCAGTATGCAGGACTAAGCCTCTCCAATGACATGTCTATGTATGATAGCTCAAAGAATGCTAATCCTGTAGCATCCAAACCTTTCCTCAGATTTAAAACAAATATATCTTACCGTACGTGTCATCTGGAGAGTACCGAAACACACATTTCTTTCTTGCTGCTTTCGTTTACAATCACAGTGCTACATACCTGTACCTGCTCAATGGCATTCCAGAGTGAGGTGTGGATGGGATGTAGGTTTTATAGAACTGGATCGATGTAATAATTACTTATATTACAAGTTGATATATTATTGTGGTAATTTGTTTCCTGATAGTTTTTTTTTAACTATAATGTCTCTGGATTGTTTTGCAAATTTAACAAAAGTACAAACTGATGTATCTCTACAACCAGAATAATCCACACATGTAATGTTTTCTTTCCTCCAGCAGAGGGAAATGTCTTGTGTGGTGCAGGGGAGGGAAAGGAGGAGGAGGAGGAGGAGGAGGAGGAGGAGGAGGAGGAGGGCGCAGAGGGTGGGGTGAGGAAACACCGATGACAGCTTTCCAGGTCTTGGAGCAGGTCTAACCAGCTGTGCATGGCTGCAGTCGGCACTCACCTCGTCAACACGAGATGGGTTAACAGGCACACGGTTAACAGAACTCTGATGGTGAGTTGGCAGCAACAAAAAGCTCAGAATACTTAAAGACAAACATGTTTATTTGAAATGATCTAGAGTTGACAACTGTGAATGTGATTTTAGTAAATATGAGATCCTTAGTAATGTGAAAAGTCTATTTTCTTATTGAATCATGATGTGTTGACAGAACAGCGTTTACATATCATGCATTGGTGTTATTGAGGACTTCTGTCATGTTTCACTCTGCCATAGATATAGTGGCGCGCACTGGTAGATTTCCTGTTAAGATTTCCTGTTAAGATTTGAAAGCTAGTTAATAATTAGCCCAATGGTCCGTTAGACTCCGTCATAAAACAGCTTCCTTGTCCTGCCTGCAATCCGTCTCATACACTCAATTCATTCCTAATTCTGGTGTTTGTTGTATGTTTTTAATACCACATAGTTCTGCATTGTTATGAAGTAAGGACGTGCTGACAGGGTGAGACAGGAGGATTTGACTTCCTAAAGATGGATCCCACTCAAAGAACAAATGGAGCGATTCAGAGACAAGATGCATCTGACCTCATGCCTCCTCCCTACGATGGGTCTGCTCCTCTACCAGAGCGTCTCCCTCGCCTTCCATGCAGAAGCAGACCGCTTAGTGCAAGTTTACCAAGTGCACGAGGCCATGCACCCCCTCCTCCTCCTCCCTCCAGGACACAGATACCCCTCAGCAACTACACAAAGCAGCAATCCTGTGACCTCACTGGGCCGCCGCACAGACTGATTCGTTCCCGTACAGAAATACACGATCATGTGAGTATCTCCAGAGACAAAAGCTCCTTTGTGAATTAATCAAATGACCTGATTTAAGATGGGCAGAATCAGAGAAAAGGCCTGAGAGTCTTCTTTTTTCCTCCTTAGGACCCATGGGCCGTCCCACTGATCGACACTCCACAAGGCAGCACCAAGACGCTGACTTCTTTTTGTGCGGCAACTTCCAAGTGAGAGACTGCATGAAAATAAGCTCCAACATATGTTTAATAGTTATTTTTTGGACTGTTTGACTATTGTGAAATTAATGAATTATTTTTTTTTCTTCAAATTGTCCACCTTAATCAGAATCAGAATCATTTATTGCCATGTTTGTTTTCACATTCAAGGAATTTGTCCTGGCGGAAGGTGCATACATTTAACATTTAACAATACACATTTAACAGTAAACAGAGTGCAATAAATGGGAATGAATGAATGAATATTTACAGTTGACAGTAGAATATAAAAATAAGTGCTAACTTTATAAAAATAAGTGCTAACTTTATTATTAAATATAATAATAATGTGCATGGAATGTAAGTGTTGTGTGAAAGTGGGAAGTGTATTTAAATATGAGGCATGAGGGTGTGTGCAGGGGAGTGTCTAGGGGGAAATTGTCTGGGGGTGACAGAGTCAGTCAAGGCAAAGACACCGTAACTCTAAAAATGACGTATAAAACAAGAACAGTAACACTAATTTAAATGTGATGTATACAGTTTATTCTTTGAGTAGCTTTTTTCTGCTGGATCATGTTTTGCTTAAAACTAATCTTCGCTGGAGGATGCTTTCCAAAATGTTTACTATAATTCTTCTACCTTTTGGTGAGCTGAATCATGCTCAAATTAAGTTTAAGTGCAGAACATATTTGTCATCACACTTTCATTTTCAATCTGGCAACCTGTTCTTCTAAATGCCGTCTCCGTCAGGCTGAGGTCACGGTACAGGCACGCCGACAGCCTTCATAACTCGGGTGTGGTATGGAGTCGTTTGGCACAAATCCACCCGGACCTGCTGCAGCAGGTGGAGGTGAACCTCAGTGTGGCCACGGAGTGGGACAATCACCAGCTGCCCTTCCCCACCACAGGTGAGATGCAACGCAGTACCACAGGCACTTACAGTCATTATAATGGTTGCAATTTGTACTCACAGAGAATGAGTAGATTTTATCCCCATTAGAAATTAAATTGAGAAGGTTGTCTTTCATTTGATGATGTCATACCTAAAAATCCCAATTATCAGAACTAGAGACACACCAGGATCACGTTGGACCAGTTCCTAACCCTGTTTCCTAACATTCTGGACTTCAGCTGCTGCCCTATACACTTTGTTTGCTTTAGATGACATTACATTACATTACATTTCATTTAGCTGACGCTTTTATCCAAAGCGACTTACAATAAGTGCATTATATGGTTACAAACAAGAATCAGAACAACAAGAATCAAGAAGGTACAATTTCGTCAAAGGTTCAACTACAAAGTGCTATCAGTAAGAGCCATTTCAGTGCTACTATAGTGCTACATCCTTTATTCAAGGTATAGTCGGAAAAGATGTGTTTTTAGTTTGTGACGGAAGATGTAGAGACTTTCTGCTGTTCTGATGTCAATGGGGAGCTCATTCCACCATCGAGGAGCCAGGACAGAGAACAGTCGAGACTTTGTTGAGTGTTTAGCTCGCAGTGACGGAGCTACAAGCCGATTGGCAGAAGCCGAGCGGAGCGCACGAGTTGGGGTGTAAGGTTTTACCATGTCCTGGATGTAGACTGGACCAGACTTGACAGCTGTGTCATTGTTATTAGTAAATGGTGTAAATCCTATCAAAGCTTTTGCACAAATCGGCTACAAAACCTTTTAAGATGCTCAGATGGTTTGAGTGTAACACTTAAGTCGGAGAAAAGCCCGACTCCCTTGTTGTTAGCACCTCTTCAGTCGCTGCATGTGGACTCTGAACTCTGATCTTTTCTCCAGTCAACAGGACCGTGAAGAGTCTGATTGATGAAATCTTCCAGCTGCTCGACCTCGCCCGCAGCCCAAGTGGGCACTATTACTTAAAACTGTGCGACTCTGACGAGTATCTCCGAAAGTAAGTCACTCATCTAGAAATTATTGTTTAGGTTCAAACATGGCGTGTTTCCACATTCATTGTTACACTTGATGATCTCTCCTCAGTGAAGAACTGCTGGGCATGCACGAGACCATTCAGACCTCCTACAAGTTAAAACTAGCCGTCCCCCTCCGACTGCTCCACGAGAACAACTTCAAGCACCGGCTGTGCAGGGATGTAAGTCAGTTCAAACTCTAGATTTGTAGATGATTTACCCAGAAGGGGTGGCCGATCTTCAGTCAGGAAACGCTGCTCACACACACACACACACACACACACCTGTGCCTGGCCCCTTGCCAGCTTATAGTTATCCTGAGGGCTATTAAAGCTGTAAAAACCTCCACCCTCATTTCTTGACTTTGTTCTGTTTACACATCAAGTCAGGGCTGTTGGCATCTGGCAACAAGAATTAAATAGAACAAAGGTGAACCTGCTGTGACCAGAGATGAATAGTCAAAGAATACAATTAAATGTCATTTAAGTAGTCTGCTAAGAATTTAAAAAAACACTACACAATAAATTGCTACAATGCTACGCAGCAATTTGAATGTGTTTTTTCTCCGAGGTGGAGGACGACAGAGCTCCATGCCAGCTGTACCAGCTCCTTGGTCCCGTTTGTGTCTTCAACACCTGCAAGTAAGATGCCTCCCACATCGGCTTAGTGAAATGGAGAACCGTTCAGTGGGTCATGTGTCAACCGGAGTCTGTTTGTAGACAACATGCTTTATGGTCCTCTACCACGATGCCATACGCCTGTGTTTAACCTGTCCTCCTCTCTCAGGTTGAGCCTGCAGGACGTGCTCAGTAGCTACAGCAGAGACGTGAATGAGCTGATGAGCAGTAAGGTCAGTGAAGACAGTTGTTTATGCCTCGCACATATCACAGTATTCGATGCTGGTTTTGGCCGTAGCTGTAACAGTGTGCTGTGGGGTTCACCGCCTCAGAATAATTCAGATGTATCAGTAGGAGTGATGTGTCTGAAGCTGACTTTCTCTCCGTGTCTGCAGTCTGGGATGAACCTCAATGGGCTCAAGCTCCGTGTTCGGCACATCTGCAATCTGCTGTGTGGGCTCTCGAGTCAGGAGCTGGAGGACGCTATTGGCAGAATCAACAGAGTCAATCCCCTTCCTCTGGTAGGATGTCACATACTGCTGTTCAACATTTCTACTTTCAGTATCACCTTTTGTTTTCTTGTGTGATGACATTATGCTTTAAGCTGAAGATTGCTTTTATAATCACTCAATACAATGCCGTGTTTCCTCATATTTATTTACAGAGTCATGATGAGATGTCTGAGTGTGAAGCAGGTGAGTTACTCAACTGTAAAGCCAGTGTGTGTGGGTGTGTTTCAGATAATTTGTAGTACTTTAAAAAAACTAAACTGGGTTACCAATTGACATTTTGAGTGTGAAATATACACCATATTCATAAAAACATAAACCTGGAATAAATAATATAAAAGTTTATAACACACTACAGTGTAGTTGTAAGCAGGTAAGCTATAAGCAGAGTCTGGTGTTTAAATCAGTTATGAATGACAGCACAGTTGTAGTAATACAAAACATATGCTTCATAGGAGAAGTTTTTGACAAATACTGAACACAAATTGTCCTTCCATTTATTCTATTATTATGAACTGCTTAAATAGTGGTATTTAAAGTAAAGTGTGGTTTGGTGTATTAACATGGAGGACTTTATTCTCTGTATTCCAGCTATGAGCGTGCTCCACATGGCGCTGCTAAAAGTGCTTCACATCTTTTTTGACAACTTCCAGTCAGACTTTCGAGGTCCGGAGCTAATGAGCAACCTGCAAATATTTGACGTCGGGGGCAACAATGAAATCCTCCAATTCAATATTTCTGCTCTCTACCAACTGCAAGACAACTGGTTGATCAAGTATGTGTGTGTTTACAGACACACACGCACGTACACACAAACACGTGCACACAGATACACATTCTGATCACGACCAAGGGCAAGAGGTTTCATTGCTTTCTCTTCCTCTCTATTGTTTGTAGTTATGAATGCTTCTCTCTTTCCTGTGATTTGACGTATGGAGGAACAAAGATCTGTGAAACGGGAATTTCTGAGAACATCAGCACCGCCTTGTCATCCGGAAACAAGATCCAGTGTAACCGCATGTAAGGGCAAGATCTTGTAGAGTCCTCAACTGTAAATAATACCACATCCAAGTTCCTCTTTCCTTATTCACAGAATAATGTCACTAATGAAGAAGTGAAACTAGATTCAGCGTCTTTCAGACCGTTTGTTGTCCTTTTTTTGTACCGATGCCATTATAAGTGTGTGTATGAGAAATAATCCTGTGAGCAATAGTATAAAATAATAAGTCAACAAAAAGTGTATAGAAATATTTAACATAGATAGATGGCTGAGGAAAACAGACATATTCATGGCTGTGTTTTTCTGATTTTAGGATGGTGTTTCCTGTTGTAGTGAGTCAGCTGCCATATGAGTGCATGTTGACGTTTCGCCTCAAGGCCTCCAAGCGAGGCAAGAGTCCCGAGCTGTTATGCTGGGCTGTGCTACCGCTCTACAGCGACAGGTGGGTTGTGCACAGCGTTTACACCGTTAAGATTATGTGTCAACTTATGGGCTGGTTTGAATTTTAAATATCACATTTGACTAAATGATAATACATGCGGAGGAGGCTGGGGAGGCGAAGGGAGTAGCATTATTGTCCACAACACAGCGATGTGACTTCAGTATAAAAGGACCACTTTGCCCGCCCGAACTACGCCGATGCTCCATTAGTAAAACTGCTGGCGAGGCCCTTGAACGCATTGTTTGATTGAAGCTTAAAAAATAGAAATGCAACAAGATTTCAGTCACTTTTATCTTAAAAAAAGATAATAATTCCTCTGACTACTGCAGCTTCCTTTCTTATGACAAAACATCTACAGAGAGACACCCTAACCCTAACCTGCCTAAGAATTGCTGAGTCATATGGTACAATTTGTGTGTGTGTGTGTGTGTGTGTGTGTGTGTGTGTGTGTGTGTGTGTGTGTGTGTGTGTGTGTGTGTGTGTGTGTGTGTGTGTGTGTGTGTGTGTGTGTGTGTGTGTGTGTGTGTGTGTGTGTGTGTGTGTGTGTGTGTGTGTGTGTGTGTGTGTGTGTGTGCAGGACTCTGGTAAAGGGGACCGTTCTGCTCAGTTTGTCCACCCTGACTGAGCTGGCCCTCCGCCCCTCCCCTGCTCTGTCCGATGGCCACAGACAAGCCATCGGTGTCATTCTGCAGGTCGGTAACGCTGCACATCTCCGCCCCCTGCTGGCCACAAGGCAAACAGCATCACATTACCTGCTCAAACATTCATCTTCCCGTCTTTCCCCAGCTTGAGTTTCCAAACCAGCTTGAGTGGAAGTATCGGAGGCCCATCGCCCTCCCCGGCTCAGTCCTGTTCACTGAGCCTTGTGAGACATTGCAGAGGAAGATGTTGGACGTCTCTAAGAAGCACTGTCTCTGCTTGTGAGTAGAAGAAATATTATTATATTATATTATGAACTACTCTATGCATATGTCCTGTGTTCCAAGTTTCATATTTTTTGGACATGCATAATCGTTTCATTTCTAAAGGGAGATTTATATTCCTTGTTCTCAAGTTAAAGAGCATTATTTAACTCGGAGGGGCAATTGGTTGTGCCGCAGTAAATAAAACCAACAACAACAACAACAACACGGAGCAAGACACACAAAAGATAAAAAAACATAAATGCCTGACCACACATCCCTTGCTGTTTGTATCCCTTAACTCATTCCTGAAATGTTCTCTCCTTCCCCAGTCTAACAAATAATGAGAAGGACTTCCTCTGGACTAAGCGTCACAGCTGTGATAAAGGAAGTACTTTTCTCCACCTGCTGCTGGGTGGAGTCCCCGAGTGGCGACCTGCAGACCTGACAGAAATCTATACCGTTGTAGAGAACTGGACCATCCTTCGACCGGAGGAGGCCCTCTTCCTGCTCAGTGACGAGTAGGTTCCTCTTGTTCACATGCAGACTCGTGGACATTATGAAAGCTACAAGGGTCAAGAGAAAACACACAACTGTTGTGTGTTTGGTAATGTGTTGTCAAGTACAACCATCCCATTATTGCAGCATCTTCTTCTAAGGAGGTGATGCAAAATATCATATGACGTTTTTTAACGTGTCGTGCCTGCTCTTTTGTCAATTCTAGAAGGACAAGTGTGTCAGTTCAGTTTGAAAATACATTGTTCAAACACACACACACACACACACACACATGCACACACAATAAATGCGGGAAGAAATAAAAAACATTCTTTTTACAATCAAAGCTCATGAGCTTGAAATACTTGTTGGTAATAACTCAATTAATGAATATCTAAAAACACACATTAGAAATGAGAAATATGTATAAAGAACGCAGAAGGCTGAGAGCAAAAGGGGATAACGGGTTATTATTTTTACAGCACCAGGTAGAACCAGGTAGGAACAATATGCTCATTGATCTCCACTACAGAGCAGTTCCCCTCCGGCTGTTTCTGTCCTTCGCTGACAGGCTGTGGAATAGGACAATTAAAAAAAGAAAGGTTGAAAGACTATCAATAAAAGATTGAGGAAACATTATTAAGAATAACCAAACTGAATCCCGCCAACCGTATCGCTTTCACTTCACCTCACTCACCAGATGCCTCAATCTTCTTCAATGGAAAGAAGCACTCCCACTTACCTTAATTCACGGGATCAAAGCTGAACTGCACGTTCTTTAATGTAGAACAAAATACTCAATAAGTAGCTCCACTTGTATTATCATATGGAATCCCTTTCTTAACAATATCAAAGAGAACATCAAATTATCCACTGTTCAGAATTAGCATGCAGCTCTCTCTGCCCTGCTTGTTTGATTTTTATTTTACAAATACATACACAATAGCCTACAATGTCAATTTGTTTTTGTGTGTTTATTTGTTTATCATCTCTTTGTTCCATTCTGTGTTTTTTGTCTGTTATTTCACTGAATATATCATACAGTATTGTACCACTTTGCACCACTGTACTACAAAAAAACTATATCCAAAGTCACTGAAAAGGAGTTTTTTCAGAGACGGTGTATTTTTTGCTGGCCACAATCATCTTTGTGTTTTTTATACAGCATCACATCAAACAGGACTCAAGTACTTGTAATAGCTGACATGTTCCCTCTGATGTTATCTTTAATAATTAATGTGTTGAATGTGGTTTTGTAGGGGCAGTCAACTTGTCAATACAAGGAGACCAGTAACACAAAATAACATCTTTTATCACAGCCACGATGCAAGCTTGTTTGGCAACTGAATATATCTGTTTTTAATTTATAACAGTTTTCATGATCAGACTGTGAGGAGGGCTGCAGTTCATTACTTTGAGAATATTCCAGATGGAGAGCTGGAGGTGTTTCTACCACAGCTGGTCCAGGTGAGCACACAAACTGCTACTGCACACACTCAGTGACAAAATGCAATACACACATCCATCATGTGTCTGTGACCAAACCAATATTTGATTGGTTTAAGCCATCTGATTTTTAATTGTGAAAATAGGTGGTGATTATAGTTTGATAATCCTGTCCTGCAGGCTCTGAAAAGCGAGTGGGAGTTGGATGGACCTCTGGTGATGCTGCTGTTGGAGAGATCGATGAAGAACATACAGATTGCCCATCAACTCTACTGGTGAGTCAGACATCAAACTGTGGGAATGTAGTTTTTGATTACTGCTCACTACTTGAAAATGTTAACGATATAATGACAGTTTTCATGAAAATAAAACTCTAGTTTTACAAATAAATGTAGTTATTTGTGATGATGTAATCAACAGTAATGTTGCAAAAAGGAGTGAAGTTCAAAATACATAAATATGATAGATATATATAGTTCGATAGATATATTTGTATTTCTGTTATTTTGTGTCTTTTAATGCTGTGTTTTTCAGTAAAGTTCTGTCATTTCTTATTTCTTGACGTGCTGGCAGGCTGCTGGAGGCCGCCCACACTGACCACTACTACCAGGGTTGGTTCAGTAAGGTCCAGGCTGCCCTGCGGCACTGCTGTGGCCGAGCACTGAGGCAGGAGCTGGAGCAGGAGACCCGCCTGGTGTCGGTGCTCGTGAAGGTGGCTGAGGAGGTCCGCACCGCTGAAAAGGCCCAACGTAAGGTTTGTGAACGGATCTCTAATCTACCCATTCACACTCCCTCAGTGGCCTCTGATCCTCCATGATTATGACTAACTGTGCAAGTCATGCATTTTATTTGAGCTCTTTCGTTTTACGCGTTTTTCCGCAGAATATTCTGAACAAAGAGAAATTAAAGATTGATGAATTCTTCAAAGATGGGATCAGCTGTTGTCTGCCACTGGATCCTGCAGTCCGTGTAAAGGCCTTGGTCGTGGACGTAAGAACATTACACAACACGTTGCATCTATTATAGCATCACTTTAATCTAATATGCACACAGTTGTATTCTGGAGAGTGTACTCCTCTGATATGTGACTTGCAGGCCTGTAAGTTTTACAACTCCAATGCTGCTCCTCTCGGGATCTCATTCATCTGCTCTGACCCTCTGGCCAGAAACATCCGTGTCATCTGCAAGGTCGGTAATAATATGGTGCTTTGTTGAGTCACTCTGGGCCTCATGCAAGAACACTCTCTTATAATAATACTCTCTTCTAAAGGTGTCTTACTTGTGTCTTTGACGTTTGCTCGTACGAGTTTTCCAAGTCAGCATAATCAATGCCACTAAAAGGCGATCTGTTCTGCTGTGTTTAAATCTGTTATCCAATAAAACAAAACAAAAAGACCTGGCACTTACTGGGTCAAAAAGCAACTTTTTTAGTAAACAGTTTCCATTACTCTGTTAAATGTGTCGTTCAGACGGGAGATAACCTACGTCAGGACATGCTGATGCTTCAGATAGTCCGTGTGATGGATGGAGTTTGGCTAAAGGAGGGGCTGGACCTGCGAATGATCACCTACAAGTGTCTTTCTACGGGCAGAGCTCAGGGTCAGTGTACTTGTTTGTGTTTATTAATGTACATTCAAATTGTTCTTGTCTTACAAACTAGCTCTGGGGCTGTGCATTCATTTGATTCCCATATATTGTGTGTGTCCGTCAGGCCTGGTGGAGGTGGTTCCAGGTGCGGTGACCCTCGGACATATTCAGCAGGAGTGGGGTCTGGGTGGCGTCCTTCGAGAAGACACGCTGGAGAAATGGTTCCACATGCGGAACAAAACTAAGGAGGACTATGACAAGGTTAGGACCACTAGAACATCTTTGATGAAGCCCCAGAGTTCTTCATCAGGAGGTCTTTCTCACTCTCAAAGTCCTCGTACTCCCATGAATCGATACCAGAGCCAATGATGTGACATAACTGCACAGCCTGGCCTTACAAGAGCATATAAGTCCATTTTACATGTTTATAACACAATTCAACCATAAATATTAACATCAACCATAAATATGATCTGAGAGGAGTCGAAAGTGACTCAAGAGAGCTCCCCAAGTTATCAAAATATACATTTTAATATCCCTAGCTTGATGCCACACATGATTGGCACATTTAAAAAAGAAAGTAGAAGAAAAAAATGATATGTGTAATTAAAAAGAGGAAATACATCCTGGAAGTTTTGTCTTCTTTCCTGTGTTCTATCAACAACCAATAAATCAGTAACACATATACTGCTATATGAACCTCTTAACTAGTTTCACATGTGTTTTCTGCATGTTGTTCCTTTTTTTAATTATTCAAATAGCCCTCGTGGTTGAGGAGAAATTTTTCTCAAAATGTCTGTGGCTTTTATGCTGGACCGTACACTTGCATATCACAATAATTCACTTCTGTTTGTTGCATTGTGTAACACTCCTATTGCGAATGTGCAGGCTGTGATGAACTTCGTCCACTCGTGTGCAGGGTGGTGCGTGGCCACCTTCATCCTGGGGATCTGTGACCGGCACAACGACAACATCATGCTGAAGCACAGTGGACACATGTTTCATATCGACTTTGGCAAGATCATGGGCAACGCACAGAAGTTCGGAAGCTTTAAGAGGCAAGTGAATACAAAGTCAAGCGCTGTCAAGGGTAAATAGCGTGAGCAGCAGAAGAGATACAGAAAAGTATAAAGTCGAAAATACAAATGTGATTCACCTGGAACCCTCTCCTGCTCTTTTTTGCAACGATAGGGACCGATCACCATTCATCTTTACGTCTGAGATGCAGCACTTCATCACCGACGGGGGGCAGAAGCCTCAGCGCCTGCAGCGCTTTGTGGAGCTCTGCTGTCAAGCTTACAACCTAATCAGGAAGCGCTCTCCACTGATACTCAGCCTGTTGGAGCTGGTGAGACCTTTACTGAATAACATCATCACGGTAACAACCTCCTAGCTACATCTGAGAATAGATAATATAACACAAGCACCTGTTCATGTGTGTGGGTTCCAGATGCTACATGCAGGAATGCCCGAACTGAAGGACTCTGGTGACCTGCAGTATGTGCAGAACAACCTCCGACCTCATGACACGGACCTGGAGGCCACGTCCTACTTTACGAAGTGATTTCATGCGCAACACACAAACACACGGCCACTCGTACTAAACAAAATCTTCAAAATATCCTTTTGTATTTTATCTCTGCCTCTGCATTAATCTGATTCTTACAGTAACGGTTTGTATCCCTCCTGCTGCAGGAAGATCATGGAAAGCATGAGCTGTGTGACAGTCAAGATGAACTTCTGGGCACACAGCTTAGGTCAAGGGAAGAAACAAGAAACACAAACCCGGGTCAGCATCCCCGCTCCCAGCACCAACATCCAAGAAGCTGTCATCCAGAGATTCACCAGCAAGGGAAGAGATGTGGTGAGGCTGCATGTTCTGTGTGCTGCGTTTATTCAGACAAGATATGCCACTTCACCACAGAGAGATCCTAATAGCCAGGGGATCTGATGAAACACCAGAATCTGTTCCAAGAGTAACGACCCCTGGCACTCCGACTGTGTGTGTTTGTGTGTGCGGTCGCTTGGGCCTCCGTAGCTGCAGTACTGTGTTTGTTCAGGCTTTCCCTGTGTGTTACTGAGTGTTACTGACGTTTGTTGGCATTTCACTGCTCGTTGATCAGATTAAGCACCCTGATGTCAGGCTTAGGTGTTTTAGGAGCTCCTTAAGCCGACAAGAGATTTGCCAGCTACTCAGATTCTCAAGTATCATGCACTCAGGTATTTACGTAAAAGTAGTGTGAATCCCAGATGATCAGTAAACGTTTATAATAAGCACACGGGAACTCTTAATTTCCACTGATTTGTTAGCACAGTGTAAGCCCACAAATAACACATTGTTTTTGATTTGGAGTCCAGCAGATGCATTTCAGAAATCAAACATCAAACAGAGGAAATATGTAACAATAGAACTACAGTCAAGAAGGTGATCGGTTAGGATTGACTCCTGTTATAGAAAGCAATGTAAAAGTCCAAAACACACATTTTCTTTATACTCATGTTTATCACGCTGTTGGGGTTTATTACACTTGTGTGTATCTAACGTTCTCCACTCAGACAGACCACTAAAACTCTAATATGGATGCTTTACAGATCCTTGAGCTTCCAAGAGGTTACCAAAGCAGCATCATACCTGTGTTATCAGCAGTCTCTCTTCATATATTCCCTAAATTAATTAGCTCTGTTTGATTTGCAGATCTATCACCTCAGAGTGACCATTCACGACGGGTTTCTGATCAGCGACAAGACATTCGGGCAGTTGGAGCGGATCCATAAGCAGCTGCAGAAACACTTCATTGAAACCAAGCTGCCGCAGTGAGTGAAGACTAAACAAACCCATACAACTCACATCAAGTGGCTATTTCATTTCGAAACACTGCTTCTTCTCTTCCACTATAATGACGTAATTGGATGTATGTCTCAAAATAGGTTTCCTCAGCCGTTTCTTAGGATGTCATTCACCCCGAACAGGAGGATGTCTCTGCTAAACACCTACCTGAAACAGCTGTTTGAGGGACCATGCAAGGGAGTGAGTTCCTCTTGTTGATCTCTCTCAGGGATCTCTTGTTGGGCCCGGCTCTAACCTGCAAACAAACCTGCCTCTCTCTGTCGCTTGCAGGATGAGTTTGTGTGCAGCTTGTTCCTGGACGGCCCCAACTCAGCCCCAGAAAGTGTGGTGGCAGGTAATTCTCTGCTCTTCAATAATCAGTGGCTGTCATGCTAAAGACAATATTTAGTGTGCAATGTGAAGATAGATTCCGGGCTATTCAATGATAGTCTATATATGATATGTCATGCTGTGATTTACTGACATTAATGCGCTGATCTATTGCAGCAGTGCGTCCTCAGATCCAGCTCAACATTTCTTACTCTAACTGTAAGCTCTCGGTGTTGGTAAAACACCTGAAGAACGTTGTGAGTTTCCTTCACTCTTCTCATTGCATTGTTTGAAGCATTGAACAAGAGGAAAGCAAACCTAGTCAATGTGTTCTCCTTTCTAAATACTTCATCATGTGTTCTCAAGTGCAGGCTATCCCTTCTGGCCCTTTTTCTCTTTTCAACAGAAGCAGGCAAACGGAGGCAACCCCGACGCCTATGTGGTCACGAATCTCAGACCGGACCCTCAGCAGGTCTACAAGAAGAAGACGCCGGTGGTCCGCAATAATGACAACCCCACCTTCAATGAGCTGGTACGACTTCCATCCTTCCCTCTAATCATGATCCAACACGGTCACAGCATCCTTTGGTTTTCCATTAGATTAATGGTTTATGAAAGTAATGTTTCCGTGGCCCCTTTTATTTAGTTAAAGGGCCAGTCCCTGTAACAACAGGGATTTACAAACTGTACAGCAAACCCTCCATCAGACCCTCGATTCAGGCCGAGCAACAGAGGAGGAATTCCCACAATGTCCTCGCATAACTTAAACATTTATAAATGCTCTATTATTATGATATAAGGATGTGTATTTTTCCCACTCGTTTTTTGCTGTCAGTCAAAGTTTCAAACGGTATCATTACACAAAGTCTGAGTGAATATTTAATTTGTGCTCTGCCTGCCTCCCCGCTGTGTGAGTCTCATCTTTGAGCGTTGAACCCTGCCGACTCTGACCAGAAGCTTCTCACATACTTAACAGCCTCTTTAAAATCTTTTTATGTTGCACAGAGAAGCCTCTGCAAAGCCAAATGGAAGGAAACGGGAAAAGAATTTGACAGAAATTTCAGATAAAAGACAAAAAAATATTCCAAATGTAGAGCTTTTTGATCGCTAAAATATCTGCCTCTCATTCACAGTTGGAGTACAATTCCATCCCACTGCTTCAAGGGATGGTGCTGGAAGTGACAGTGATGAGCAAGAATACTTTCGTAGCTGCAACCAACATTAACCTGGTGGATGACTTGCTTGGCAAGGATAAGTGGTTTCCCCTCGGGAACTGTGCAGTCTGACCTCAGGGAGGTGCACCGCTGCACTGCTGCCAGCAGGGGGCGCAACCTCACCGAGGGACTGAAGCAATCCACCGACTCACAATGAATGAGACAAATTCACCTGAGCAGAGGAACTGTGCACTCTAATTTATACTTATTCATCAGATCCAAATTAACCTCACTCCAGAGCTAAATACTTTAGCATTGGATGGTGTATTTGGATGACGTTACAAGACTGAGTAAAAGACTTAGGGAAGGAGACTGTTTACAGTGTGAAGCATCATTTACTTTGTGTGTTTTATATTTGAAATGTCCATCAAATGATGGAGTTTGGCTAATTAGTCCAATTGTTTTAATGTGACCTTGGTGATAGATGAAGGAAAGCATCTACTTTTTATTGTCCTATTTGCACTTCCGTTTGTACTTTAACTTCGAAACCTTGGAAGTGTGTGTGGTCGAGCCTGCCGATGTGAAAGATTGAAGAGGAGGTGATGCAGTGCATTCAGGGGCTGACTGTCGGATACCTGCTCAGACCAAGTGGGTTTGTCCCTTTGGGCTGTGGCAACTGGATGTCCTTGACCAGTGGAATTGGAGGCGTGAGGCAGGACAGTGAGGGAGAGGGGAGGGGGGGGGGGGGGGGGGGGGTGAGTGTGTGAGCAGGGTGACAACTCCCTCCAGCCCAAGGGGCTGAGTTAACATTCTCCCCATCGCTCCATCCTTTGTCTTATCCATCAGTGGCATTCAGACACAGTTATGCATATGCATGTCCAAACAGGCAAAGGCAGACACTTGCATGCCCACACAAATACTCCAGAATTAACACACACACACACACACACATTTTCTAGGCAAAGGTAGGTCTTTGTGTTGTCCTAATGCCGCCTTACCCCTGACAGGCCTGCGGACCCATACTGTCCTCTGCCTCATTCAAAGGATTTAGTGATGTAAGAGGATAGAAGTAGTCTCCCAGCACTGGATACAGTTCAATAATGTATACCTCTGTGAATGCTATTTATATTATTCCCTGCTGGGTCTCTCACGAGGAGGTAGGCTTGGAAGAAAATGCTGTCTGCTACTCTTTCATAGTAGTGCTCACGGACTATTGATGTATCCTGGCATCACTCATCAGTTTCAGATCTAATAGAAGAATTGCATCTATTGTTTTTTTAAGTAGACGATTAATCCAGAAACATCAGGGCAATAATTGCACTTGCATCAATTAATAATTCAATGATAAGAATCTAATATCCTACTCCAGGGATCTCTCCACTACTTGAGTTATTCTTCGTTAGAGTGTCTTCTGGTCTTTTTCCTCCGCAGTGGAGAGAAAGAATGTCTATTTTCTGACAATAAAACTGGTATTTATATCTGAGGATGTGCTTGTGATTTATTTATATATTTTTTGTTGATGTTGTTGCCGCATCAGCCACGCTTCTCTATCTGTTGGCGAGGTGTGTGTGTGAGTGAGAGCGTCTGATACCGAGAGCTGTTTTTAGGAATACCAAACAAAGACGAAGAGGGAGGCTGGATCCAGGCTGCATCCGTCTCGGGACCGGAGAGGCACCCAGCGGTAGCCTGGAGGTGGAGAAGAAAGGGGGGCGTTAAAAGAAATATATGTATAGCTGCTAAATACAAGAGCATCATATATCATATATCACAGAAGCATTGCCATCAAGCTCAGGCACAGAGCAGAGCCCGACCTTCAGGAATGCTGACACTGTCCATGAAGGGAAATACAAGGATGGCCCCACAATGTCACCTGGTGTAATTTGGCCCTTTGTCTGACTCCCACCCCACCCCCACCCCTCCACACACACACACACACACACTGTGGCTCTTTCTGCCTCTGTGGCTCACCTTTCTTCAGGCTGGTGAAGGGCAGGGTGTACTGGCCCACAAACTCGCTGCTGAGGAGGCCGGTCTGCTCGCGGACGCAGAAGCGGATGAGGCAGAGCTCGGGCACACTGATGCTGAAGTTCATGTCAGTATCCCAGCGAGGACTCAGAGCTGGGATGGAAATTAGAATGAAGCAGTTCACTTGAATCAATAAGCATCAATACGTTTAGCTAAAGCCATTATATATAATGGATCCAATTACTGTGTATGGTGAAAGGTGTCACTCTACCTGATGAGCCCATGGATTATTATTACTCGACTGCTGTTCCCTTCACTTCATCTCTACGGAAAGTTAAACATCTTTTACAGCCTCGCAACTCTACTGCTGTGGCTCACCCTCCCCGCAGTAAAAGCACTCTAAATATCTAAAATATATTATATATATATATGTATATAATATATATAACCTCAGACAGACAAAATTATGACGAACAATGTGAAGCTTTTAGCTGCAAAAAAAGTGACTGTGGCTGAGTGGTTAGCAGGTCCGACTTCAAACAGAGGATCGGTTGTTCGATCCCCGTCTCCGCTATATGTGGATGTGTTCTTGAGCACTTAACCCTAATTGCTCACCGTTGCTTTGTCTACGGTCTACTGTATAGCATGTAAGTCACTTTGGATAAAAGCATCAGCTAAAGGAAATGTAATGTAATAATAAAAGGAGTTGGTGGAGACCACAAACGGAGGTAAAAGAGCCAAATATTGGACTTATGTTCACCTGGCAACCATAAACACAAATCAGAATGAATGATAATGTTCCTCTGTGTTAATAGGAAACCGTTCGACAACCAGTTGTGTCATCTTTATAGGATGAGAACATCAGTGGTGTGTTCAGCTTGTCTTTCTTATGCTCAAGCGGTCGGAAAGCTGCTATTGCAGGTTTTTGTTTTACATTATTTTAAAGATTTCTGGCAAGACCTTACAGAGATGCAGGGACAGACACAGCTGTGAGAAACTTGTTCAACTTTCATTTATCCAGTCATGCTAGCTGCCATGTGAGACTGTACTCATGTGCTAGCATGTGGATGTTTCCAAGTATATTGTTTCCCATTTTCACCGTCTTAGTGCAGCATGTTAGAACGAGCTAATTAACACTGAACACAAAGGACAGCCGAGGCTGATAATTAGCTCTGCGGGTATTTACGTGAATTCACATTCAGACCCAGTGGTGGCACTGGAACTAGAGGAGAAGTTATTTGAATTCATCCTGGAGGGAACTGAACGTCTCAGTCGGTCTGGAACAAAATGTTGAGCTGACCGGAAACTGCCGTTGCCATCTATCGAGTAAATGTATGATTATCAGACCCAAAGTGGCGTCCTGGTCGGGATGACGTGATCTCCTACATGACATGAATGTCATTTGGTTGCACTTGAACAGTGACAGATGAGGAGCGCATACGTAACTAAAGAGTCACCTCTGCTGCAGTTTTCAATCCATTTCTGATTCCAAACCATTTTCTCTAGTTCCTCTGTTGCATCCACATTTCCATCTAAGTCCACATTAATTTGTATTCACCAGTGACCTTATCGCTTTCATAGTGTGAAATGATTTTATGATTTATGCCTATGCATAAGTGCTCTGCGCCCTCCAGGAGTGTTACTATCTCTCTCTCTCTCTCTCTCTCACTCTCTCTCTTCTTCTATCCCTCTTTGTGTCAGCAATGCAGTGTTGAATTCCATCAATGTTATGTCTTGATGTTAAGTTCACTTTCATGGTGCCATTTTTAAAAAGACCAAAGTGACTTGTGTAGGTTCTGAGATAAAAGCCAGCTGGAGTATGAAAAGTCTGTCAGGAACCTCGACGGCGGTAGGATTTATTTACACAATTGAAAGTCTGATAACAGTTTTGGGCAGTAAATGTAAGAATCATATTTTTCATTATGTACTATATTAAACCAGCTTGTGTCGTTATGAATGTGTTTGATGTGGCACAAAGTCATACTTCTGAGCACAAAGAAAATGTGTGTGAGTAAGGATCCAACTGATGCTTAAAATCCCTGTGGCACTTCATCCACTATGCAGTGAATGTCAGCTCCGTGTTTCCAGTCATAGCAATAGTGCATGACAGACTTCTCTTCAAAGGAAATCCACTTTTACATTTTGATGAAACTCATCAGCACACTTCTCAGAAGCCCAACACCAGCTTACTGGGAAATAGATTTAAAAGGAAGAAGAAGAAGAAAAAAAAAACATGCTGTCATTGAAACCCTCACCAGTATCCAGTTTAGGTGGTTTCCCATGTTTTCACTTGAAGGTTTCCATTGCTTTGCATTACGAAGCATGTTCTAAGACAGTGGTTCTCTAATGGGGGTACGTGGAGGCACTCCAGGGGGTACATGGGATTTAAAAATATATATATTTAAAATTAGCATCCATTCAAAAATCCTTTATAAATAGAAATGTAATAAATATTCAATACAATAAAAGTGTAAGTTCACAAACTGAATTGTATATATTCTATATTAAATAAAGTGCTGTGTATTACATCTTTTTTTCCAACCCAAATTGTTTTGAGCTGGTTAGGGGGTAGGCCGCTAAACTATTTCACAGGCGGTACATCACTCAAAAAAGGTTGAGAACCTCTGCTCTGAGATGTAACTGACTTTTCCTCTTGTAACTCAATGAGTAAAATATGGGTTACAGACACAGTGCAGATGTTAGCATGCTAACGCTGAACTGTGATGGTAATGATGCTAAACATCAGCCTTTTCATTGTGAGCAATGTTCAGTACCGCTGTGCGACAAATCTTGGAATGATTAAAGTAAAGGTTAGCTGAGCCGGTCAAGCTGTGTCTGGAGAACAAGGCCACATGCGATTGTTCTGGCAGTACTTACAGTTGTTTTTGACAGTATGAGTGTTCTTTCTGCGTGAGTCAGATGCAATCCCATGACTCTCCACTCTGACAAAGGAGTCCAGAGCTTTGCCGCTCCTGGAGATGGGTAGGTTGGACCCACTAATCACCTGCAGAGAGACACACAGAGACGCGTTTATGATCGTCACAATGAGAATGTAATTGAAATCAGGGAAGAAGAGTTAGTATAAAAGAGAAGAGAAAACCGGAGAGCCGGTGAGAGTAGAGAAAAGGAGAGGGGCAGAGGGAGGGCTTTAATTACACGAGTCTGGAGAGAGGCAGGCTTATCTGCAGTCCTCTCACACTGAGCCGTCCCTTCCCCGGCTCTGATCAAAGACAAACCTGCATGTACTTATCGCGACATGCACCGCTTGGCACTGATGGAGCTTTACAGTGTCCGGCCCAAAATTACAGTGCCTTTCCTCGCTAAAGGCATGCTACAAAACCCCCTGTGTTATGCCCATTCACAGTTACAATGGTCCATACGTATACAACAGTTTGGAGATGTCATTGCAAGATTCGCTATTGAAAAACAAACCGTTGCTTGTAGTTGACAGTTTTATGCTAAATAGACTCATGAGAGCTCAAGTGGAAATATAGTTTTTCTGAGTAGATGAATAATTTACTGTTTAAAGATTGAAAACTCGACCCTATCTTAAGTTACACTACTCATGACTCTTATTTCCACTGAGTTGAGAGCTGAGTCAAGATTGCAGGATTTTCCCTGAAGTTATCAAATAATACAGAATGATGATGTGAATAAATATAGGTAGGGTGTCTCCCAGGGCACCCAAAAACGGAGCCAAAAACCACATTTATATTTCATGCACTGTGCTCGGATGGTGTAGTGTGTGCATCCTCCTTCAGAAGAGACTGTCTGATGTGCTCATCCATCATCATGAACTATTGTCTGATCAAGATGCAGTTCCTGCATCAGACAACAGCAAAAACAAAGAATTATAGTAGAATTAAATGCTGTATAAAAAGCAAAGGATATAGCCGATGTAACAGGTTACATTTAAAAAAAAGCTACAACACCAACTGAGCTCAATTTGGGGAAATGATCTACGACTGAGTCTTCTTGAAAAACAAAAACACATTTGCAGTCAGTTTAAATGATTCATAAGAGGGGTTCCGGCAGAGGAAGAGTTTCCCTCGTCTACCACCTCTGAGTCCCATGTGATCCCATGCAATTCCACATATTGTCTCTGCAGTACAAAGCCTGAGATATCTCTGGAGTCCCTCCATTATGTTCTACATGAGATCAGACTGTCGCATCGCAGTAATTGGACTTCGCAGACTTAGTGTGTGGCAGTCGTCCTGATGCCACGCTGAAGAGACGGGACTCTACAGCTTCATTTCACAGCTGTGTGACTTAGAGGCAGTACATTACAAGGGTCCACTAACATGATTAAAAGAACAGAAAATAAAATGATTTATTAATTGTACCCGGGTGGAATTTCATTGGACCACCCTTTACTTTCTGAAGGAGGTAATCTAATTAAATGGAGACTATCTCAGGGAGATTTATATTATTATTGGTTCTCAGCATCCGGCAGGAAAGCATTTATCTCGAGGCTAAGAGTAAGATGAGCTCTTCTGCACAGCCTCTATATAGTGAGGCATAGACAAACTCATACATGCACATAAAGCACACACACACAGCCCTGTAACATTACACCTTAAGCCATAAATCCACACTGAGTGGATTATTCAGCGTTCAGTGCTCCTGAGCTGTACCTTGAGCAGCAGTTGAATGGGTTTGAGGCGGTGCTGGCTGCATCTGGGATCAAAGCTCTTCTGACTGGACATGAGCGCCGGCGGCTTCAGGACGTAGCCACAGCCCCCATTGTCCTGGAAACGGCCATCATTAAGGTCCATAGACAAGCCCAGAGACTGGAAATTGAGAGCCACTGCAACACACCACGGGGAAATGAGGGGCTATAGCTGCGACAAGGTGTTTTTTACAAGAACAAAATCGAGAACGCCTAAAGTTTGTCCAAGTAAAACACGCAGAATGAGATGATCTCCTGCATACCTGTTTTCTAAGGTATCCTGTTCATTGTGCAGGACGGAGCTAAATTATATATTGACTTGAAATGTATCCCCAACAATTGCGTCTGTTGCATCAGAGACACGTTCATCTGTGTAACACATGCATCTGTAGTGCAAAGCTCTGTGTTGGCATGTGCGCTGCACATGTCATGTTTTCAGTTACAGGTCAGACATGTGAATAGATAGTCACACGCCGGATGTGACAGGGTCTGCAATTACAGAATCCAATAATACGAAATACCTTTCATTTTGCCCAAAAACAACACACTGCAATGCCTCGTTGTGCTTCTTTGTACATATGTGTTTGTCACAGGGGGTCCCAGTGAATGTTCTGTTCATCTAACTGTAATTGATCCTTCCAGGCTGCTGCCTTTTACCGCACTCACCATCTGCACAGCTGCCACCGACGCACACAGACCGTCTGCTCGGCCGTCAGCAGGGCGTCGTGTCAGTCGGTGGCTGGCTGAGCGATGGAGACGAACACGAGGATGTGCAACGACAGACGGAGTGATGGAGGCAGACAGATCAGGGCTTTCAGTTCTCGGCGAGCACGCATTGGCTCAAAGTTTATGATTGATTTTTTGTGGGGGAAAAATAGTTACTCTCCGGAGCAAAGGTTTGTGATGTGGAGTCAAGACCAATGCTCATTCTGGACCGAGGAATGATAACGAGAAGAAAAAAAAACGAACCTGTGACCCAGACAAGGATGTGTTTTTTTTTTTAAAAGAGAGAAAAAAACACATTTGGGGGGAGGGGGGTGCACATCGATTTAGAAAATGTGTGATAAAGGCCAGGAGAGGACCTGCTCCGGGGGAAACACAGATGAGTTGGTCAGGCTGTGGACTGGAATGAAATGTTCTTTCACTGCTAATCGACAGGACACTTGGCCAGGTTGTTCCCTTTGAAGTTTGACAATTTGAGTTTCCGAATTGCATTTCTCTCCATTTGAAAAGCTTGTAATGGATTGTGGTGGTTGTTCAGTGTGTCGGGAACTGCTGACACGGGGAAAAACTTCATGTCTTTTTCTGAATTGGTGTTTTGACCAAAATTGAAATATTATTGGCAACAAAATACTAATAACATCGGGGACATTTGTGTGTGTGTGCGTGTGTGTGTGCGTGTGTGCGTGTGTGTGTGTGTCTGACTCACCGAGCTGTGAGCCGACGTTCCAAAACTCCTGAGGGTTGTAGTTGGAGGAAGACGTCCTCGAGCCTGCTGGGTAAATCCTGCTGAGGAACGTCTGGTTGTGCTGAACAAAATCTGCACCTGAGTGAGAGGACGCACAACACTCACAAGTCAAACGTCTCCTCTGACTCACGCTGATCAATCAGAAAGTCCACTGCTTCAAACTTCACAGATGTCACTCCTGTGATTCTGTGATCAAGGAAAACCTTTTGGTTTATCTGCAGGGACGTGGTCACTTTAATAGCATCACGTGTCAATGTTCCCCACTTGTTTTTTATTCAAATTATTATCTAAAATAGGATCCTATTAGGAGGATTCCCCACTTGATATATTATTTTACCCTAATGTGGAATGTAAATTGCAATACCTGAAAAAGTGAACTGTTTGTTATGAGCCTTTAAAAGAAATCTTCATTCTGGATAGACTAAAGGCACACAGCTCCGGTCGGAGTGCAATCGTAGCATCGCGGTGTAGTTTCTCAATTATACTCAAGTTTTACAGCCTCGTCGAGACACCCCGCTCGTGGCCAGCCGAGGCAACAAGCTCATAATTTCGCTGTGCGTCTGGATAGTGCCACTCCTCCTCAGCAGGAGCAGATTTCATTTCTCTTCATCACTCGATGACACTTTAACTGGTTATCAGTCGGTCCGAACCTCCGTGGGTTCTTTCCACTTCTCCATCGGTGAGAGTACAAGGTACATTTTTGGACCGGTGCTGTTGTGCTTTATTCCCTACGAAGTACTCCCCTATGTCGTATATGTCATGTTCAATATGCTTTCGCTATTATGGAGGTTTATGGCGCCAGATGTAATTGCATTTCTCATCCAAAGAGGACCTAACGAGACTTGTCCTTTGAGCTCAATGTGATAATAAATCATGCAGATCTGCTGGGCTCATCAGAATTGCATTTTGTGATATCTGCAATTAAATCTACACAGTCTTTATTACTTCCCTTTTCTTTTCACATAGTTTCAACTCCATGCATAACATTTTACCTGAGGCTTTGGCTAGCTTGCGAGCCTTCTTCTCTGCCATTGACGTGTTCTCACAGTAGTTCTGGTTGTCCTTGGAGTGACTGAAGCTGTGGAACTTGACAGACCTGGTGTACACGACCAGGTCCGATAAAGCCTCGGCCACGGCCACCTTCTTCTTCTACTCATGACATTTAGGGTAGAGCGAAAGACAAGCCAAGAGGAGTTCACCAAATAGCATCACACGGTGTTGAAATCTGTTCCTAAATCTAACTGACTTACTTTCGTCGTTGACCCTGCCTTTCTGGTAGACCAGAACCTTGTCTTGGTTTGATCATCTTCTTCCTCCTCCTCATCATCATCCTCATCCTCGCCCTCATCTACACTCTCCTCTGCCTCTGTCCCTGATGCGCCCTCGGTCTTAATGTGAGCCTTTAGCTTTTTATTCTTGATGAGGATCTTATACTTCAGGTCCTGGTGTCCCCGCAAATACACAAACAGCATTACATTACATTTCATTTCATTTAGCTGGCGCTTTTATCCAAAGCGACCTACATGCTTACAGTAGACACAGCAACGGTGAGCAATTAGGGTTAAGTGTCTTGCTCAAGGACACAACGACATGGACTACCGGAGCCTGAGATCGAACCACCGACTCTCTGATTGAAAGACAGACCTGATAACCACTGAGCCACAGTCGCCATCAGCATGAATTCACACATGAATAAATGCAGAGGTACCTTCATCACAGCACCCACATTCACCATCACATAGGTGCATCAGTCAACAAACTCGGAGTGGTCCCTCTTCCTGCATCCTCAAACTTAGGAAACAAAACATCAAAACATTTGCTTTGCACAAAGCGCCCCCTCTCTGATTTGTCAAATAGATGCTATTCTTCAAAGAGCCGCGCTGCAGCCACATCCACAGCAGCACGTTCACACAGACAAGTTCTCTGGGATGGAGAAGCAGAAAGCAGCAGGTGTACTACATCACTGAATCAAACACATGCTGCTGGCACCAAATCTGTTAGTCCTCTATAGGGCTCTTTATGCAGATGAGCAGCAATATGCTAAAAGTGAAGGAAAAAAAGAACGTTATGATCTGGACTTAGAAGCAGCTCCATCGTAAGCAACACGGCAGGAAAATATGCAAAAATAATTACAGATCTCTCAACATTTACAACGCATAAGATTCCATGTAGTATGAAATATAAGCTTCAGAGCTGCCTTTGGCACGGCACTCTTTCATTTTTCATTGAGGTTGCACAACACTCTGGAGAGCTAGAACAGATGCTTTGATTATGTCAACGTAATTTAGGATGAAAATGTGCCCATGTTTGCGGTATAAAACGAGTAAAGATTTATTTAAAACCTTAGATCTAAACTGTTCACAGTGAAGAACAAGGTAACGAACATTTCTGAGAGTTGCATATTGGTTACACTTTCATAACTGGATGGTAACTTGAGTGTGAAGCTGCATGAGTGTGACACATGACACACTGATTCAGTATTCAAGTTGCTGGGGGTTAATAGTCAAGATGAAACCATTAGTGCTGAGGCTCCTATCTATTTCCCCACTTCCTGAGTCATAAAGATAAAGAACGATATGGGGAAGAAAATCTTATATGCACACTCAGGATAAAAACACATCTCATTTCTTGCTGTAAATTCCAAAGCAGTAAAAAGTCTGAAGCAGCAAGAAACTCCAGCGAGACGGCACACATTCAGTCACTCAGAGAAAAAGCCTTCATCCTCCTCGTCATATTCCAGACTGTAGAGACTGTGGCATCTCTCAGGCCAGTCACTCAGTCAAGGGTTGAGGCCGACGCTTTCACCGGAGAAGTCAGAACCCAAACAGGGTAATCTAAACGAACCATCAGCTCAAGTGCCTCAGCATGCTGAAAATGACGGCCACTTCTCCGGATCAACCACATCACATTCGATTGGGCGAATCTCTGAGAGATTAAAGAGGCTTGCAAATGCAGGCGTCCATTCACCCCTGTTCCCCAGTGGAGGAGAGAGGCACAGGAAGCCCCAGAAAGAGACTAATGAGGCCTTCTGTGGCGACCGAAAGGTCTCATTTCCTCCTTGTTTTGCTTTGCAATGACAGGCGATGAGGAATCATGCATACAAACACTGTAATGCCTCTGCCTGCTCTAACATTACAACGCAGATCCTGGTTCTGATTTATCAAACCCTCTCTTTTCTGACTCTTACATTGGGGCTAGGGAGGTCTCCAGCGGTTGGATGATCCAAGGGAGTTCTCAGCAGCTTTTCCCCCAGGATAGAGATGAGGTACTTGGCCATGACCTCTTGCTGCTCCTGTGAGCAATGGTTTTCCAGTGACAGGATCACCGGGTAAGCAGACACCTGTCAAGAAATAATCACATCAAAAAGAATCATGATTTAAACCCTATTTCCAGCAATTATCATCAACCCAGATCTACGGCTCTCTTTGCATGCTCTAAATTCTCTCTGCACATCTTAGAGAAAGGCCCGAGTCAAAGACAACCTGCAAGCAAAGCATTACGATCAGAGATGCTATTAATTAGAGCAAATGCAGCTAAGTAGGGGCTCCTGCGGCTATGGAGGCAGAAGCGAACTACTCCAGAACATGTCATGTAACACACTACAAGCTGTTACCTCGAAGGCATGTTGCCCCACAGTGGTGATGACATCCTTAAATAATATCTTGGAGGTCAGGGTGTAGCCGTGGTAGACTATGGGCTCCACATCTGGCCCATCCCAGCAGTCAATCTCCAGACAGCGACAGCCTTTCCTCAGAGCACTGTGAGGCCGAAAGACACACACATGAGCACATGCATGCAGAGACACATGCACACACACTGAGCTGTGGCAGGGCTATGATAAGTGATTATAATGGGCTGCATGAGAAATTAGAAGTGAAGCGTTTTAGCAGAAACTGATTTGTTTTTCCTCTCCACGCACAAATTCAACCCATCATAACACTCCTATACAAGTGACACATTATTGTATATTATATTACAGTGTAATGTGTGTAATACATGTGAATAATTTGAAGAACATTGCAATCTACTAATTTAATCCAAAAGCGTCTTCTGCCTGAGTGGATCTTATCCGCTCCTCAAATGATGTGAGCAGATCAGACCAAATGGTACATTTACATTATAAAAAAATCACATATGGTCAGGTATACACAGTACAGACTGTGTTTTGGTGTTATAAGATGTTGCTTTTTTTATTATGTTGGTAGTGGAAAAGTGGGATGGGGAATTCATTTTTTTCTTGCAATTCGATGCAAATTTAAATCACCCTTTTACTCCGGACATTTTAACCGTGGGATGGTTTTGCTTGTCGGGATTCAGCCTTTTCCACCAGTGTATTGCTGTTTTATGATGCCACACATGTGCATGTGCCTTCGGTGTGTTTCTTCAACTGTTGGAGTGCGTCACATGCTGGTCTTTCACCTCAGTTCTCAGCTGTTGATGTTTTTCTCTTTGGTCATAGAAATGGGAGTAGTATCAACCTTTTCATCTGACTCACATAAAGAAGTCAAATAATTTACCAAAATATTTTGAACTATTTCTTTCCAGTTTTTTCAAGTGGGCACCATGAATGTGTTACATTGGTGCCAAGTTCCCATGTAATTATTGTTTGAGCTGAAACAGTTCAATGGTAAATTATAAATCAATTGCATCTTCAGATTTCACCATTCTTTGTCAGTTGTTTGTTTCACAACATATAGGCTCTTGTGAATCTTTCCATTCTTCCTCCAACAAATGCATTTGGCCATTTCTTTTCCCTCCACTCACCCGTGAGGTAGTGGAGTTTCAAAAAGCCACCTTTTACTGCAGACACTTTGCTCTCCTCTCTATATGATTCATCCATTATCTAAGTACACCAGAGCTTCCAGGCCGCTGGTTTGGAGGCTGCCACTCTCCCAGCCGGCCAGGGCGCTCAGCACATTCACAAGCACCATAAATACACCCCTTCTGCTGTCATCAGCCCCTTTTGTAATCACTTCATGGTCCCATAAAAGGACCACAGCAAATTCCCTGTGCCTCAGCACACGAGTGGGTCAATGAAAAGAGAGAATCCTGATAACACACATGTAGGTCTGTGGAAGAGACTAGAGAGAGAAGGTCAAAGTGTATTGAGGGGTGGCCAATTTAAATTATCTTTAAATTGGACTTGGGTTTTCTTGACCCATGTTAAATAGCAGATTAAATAGGTATAACGATTTAGCAGATAGATTGTTATTTTGCAATTAAGTCATGAAGGGAACTGTTTCCTTGGAAGTGGGGAGGTGCTGCATCATGAAGGAGACCGCAAGCTGTCCACATTTCTCTGTACTTCCCTACCAAACATAGGCATCCAGGTGGCTCTTTCCGACTATCTGATCTCCAGTCAGGTAGGTGTTGTGTGATGTGGAGATGAAGTAATTGCTGAGAGGCCGGTCCATGGATTGGTACACAGACGTGTGGGCCTGGTCGAACACGCAGCAGTCTTTGGACTCCATGAACCTGAGGAATCCTTCAAATGTCATGGACCTACTGTCCCTGGCTGGGATGGGAGGAGGGAGCAGAGTAACGCTGTCAGTGACAGTCAAAATCAGCATTGACTATTCTACCAAGTGCAAAACTAAAAAGTTTAAAGTGTGCACAACACTAGCCAACTGGAGCAAAAGCTCTGTTCCTATTGTTAAAAAGTTAAAACAATCACAGCTCAGTCTACCACCACGGCTCTGTGAGGCATCAACCTATTGTAGCCCATGAACACGCTCAGAGATTACCATGTTCAACATTTTAGTTTAGCATGTTAGCACGCCAACATTTGCTAATACACACTAAACACAAATCACATCTGAGGGTGTTGGAGTTGTCATTAGTTTTTATGGTGTTTATTTTGTCATTAACCAAGTCAGGAGATTACCTAATTCATTGGAGTTCCTCTTTTGAGCAACATGTCTGTTCAAAATGTCACTGCAATTCATCCAACAGCTGTTGAGATATTATATTAACCAGCTTCAACTTCCTCCCTCATGAAGCTACTTTGTAAAGGTTACTGCGTCACTATTTGTATTATTATTATTATTACATCAAGATGAAGTGGAGATGGAAGTAACAATAAGCTGGCTGGGGTTATAAAACTAGTCCAACTGAATATTCAGTCCAAAAGATGAACACCTAAATGAAACATCTGGTTCTTTGATTTAAAAGTCAGAGGTGTCAGACTGCGTACACACAAACACAAAAGGAGAGAAGAAAACCTCAACTCCCAGGGATCCCTACTGCAAGAAACATCCATCCTTAAAATTTACCTTTTTTTTTTAAAATCAGACAGTTTGTGCTTGTCCTAGCAGGAAAAGCACAGGCGTAATTGATAACATTAAAAACAACTGCATTAGGTGAGCTACATCCAGGGTCACATAACTGGGACACTCGATGGTACACCGCTCCATCGTTAACCACATTTGTTTCACCTGTGCCTTTTCCTCGATGACAAGTCCAAATGTCTGCTGTGAAAAAGTTGTGTTTTGGCTGCTAGAGGGATGCTGAAGCCAGAGATGGAAACCTCACGGAGCTGCTTTTACATTCTGCAGCTTCGACCAGTTCACTCTGAGATTCTGGTTCAAGTTCGGATGAATTCAGCAAGAATGGTGCTATTCAAAGAAAACCACCTCTGTATTCAGGTAGTCTCAAACAAATATAGCATGCGGCGTAATTATGCATTACAGGTGTTAGAAAAGCAGAAAACTGCTCATCAAAAAATGATCCTACTCAAAGACCATGAAGTGAAAAAAACTAGTTGTCAGTCTGTTTTGCTGTTTGTGCGACGCTGAGCCCGAGACAACATCTGGTCTATTAGTCCACTGACGTGCCTTCCTCTTATATTACAACCCCTCTGCCTTACAGAAAATCCCTTTGTTAGCCAGGGACCACTGGAGCTAAAGCCTTGACTTCTGTTTTGACTATTATATACTGTATAAGTATATATATACACATATATAATTAGTATAATTACGTGATTAGTCCATAAAGAGCAGAGGGGTTTCTTTCCCCATAGTAACGAGCAGCTCGCAGCCTGACATGGTACGCAGCTCTCTCTTCACTTACCTGTCTCTTCAATCTCATATCTGTCAATCAAACTCTCTGCCGTCTCTTCATTTGCTGTGAGCTCCATCTGCTCCTTGTGGAGGAACCGGAGGAGGGCGCAGGCCGGCAGAATGGTCTGCTCTGAGGCGTAGCTTTGGTGTAGATGCTGGATTTCAGCTCTCCTGGAGGAAGGGGCCGTGCCTCTCTTCATCCTGCCCTGCACACAGTCATTAGATCCTCTTAAGCCCTTGTCGTCAATCCCGAGTAGTTAGTTTTAGGTTTCTCTGTGAAACTTCCAACATGCAGTTCTGAGAAGAGAACGTGGCTACTAATAATTTATTAAAGGCTTGTGTTTGTCTGCGAGGCTGAATATCCGTCATGACAGCGTCAGAAGGAAGAAAGCGTTGAATTTAGGTCCTTTCAAAGCAGAGTACTTCATATTATGCTTTACGTTGTCATCTTGTAGACATTTCAAATGCTTTCAAAGACACAGCACATCACTTGCTCTCTAAAAATATACAGGAAAAAGTGAATAAAATGTCAACTCGGAGATGTATCCCGGATTTTACCTGAGCGCGCTGTTGAAATACTACTTTTTCAAACTCAGCATGAGAGAGAATAAAAGAGAAGTCAGGGTCTTTCACTCTGCACAAAGTTCCCCCATCCTCTCACATGGCATCCTCCTCTCCTCTGTGCATCTCTTACTTCTATCAAATACTAAGGCAACGTCTGTGTGACTTTTTCCTTTTAGTCCCTCTCCTCTCCTTGTCATTCCTCTCAGTCAGTGAGACCAAAGTGTGTGTGACTTTCCCGAGCGTTGTGTGTGTGTCTCTCTCCATACCTTTCATCTCTCAGACATATGCCTATGCCAGTATTGTCACTGGGTACCCTGCCGTGGGCCGGCCTCCCGTTGCATCTGTCGCCTCAGCGTGAGCAACAGAAAGCAACCAGCTCTGCTCTCATCTTCATTAACCTTTTATGCCATTGCAGCAACTGTTTCTAACCCAGGAGATCCCTTTCAGAATGCTGTATTATCTCTAATAATTGGCTATTGACTCAATAAAAGTCACCAATCTGACTGAAAGATGTGGATCAATCTAAATCTCACATTTACTGCACCAATATTCAATCATTGTCAATGAGGAGGGAATCAGCTGAGCTAGCTAGAGGCAACTCCAGTGGGACTGAGTCAAGAGTTTCCTGGAAAGTCAATAAGATATCATGTAAACAACAGCCTACCTCAGATATTGATGCTCTCTGGCTCCCAGTAGTGTAGATGTTTAGAAACAGGATATCGGTTGGGTATAAAAACACTCAAAACTATTTGATCTATCAGCAGCTTTCTGAGGAAGTACACAAAGTTGTTGCCATAGCAACAACATATTCCGGTTCTAAGGACAGTGAAGATCATAATCAGCAGAGGAAGATTCACAAACATGGTATTAACATATTATTGTATCATAGAAGGATGAACCCACAGCATAGTCAATGTTGTTCCCACTGTGGAGGTTGTGTTTTCAGTCCGGTTGGATTGTTCTCAAAAGAGACTTCAAATCATCATTTTCAAGTGTGAAAGCTAAACTGTTTTTGTTTTGTTAACTGTGTAGTTCCAACATTTAAATGAGAGAAAAGGTTATTGAAGTTATTCACCATAAATCTGGGCCACCATTGGCCAATTAGCATTACTACTTTACTGAAAATGCAGGTTAAAACTTATTTAATTTAAAAACAATCACTTTCAAGTATCATAATGCAGATGTTTCTCTTTATTTTGCTGAAAACGTCAAAAGGACCTCTTGCTTGTAGCTTCCAGCATCGTAAAGCATCTCCAATGTCTGCACGAGCTGCTGTCTGAATACATCATGCAAATAAATGCCTCGACAGAGCACCAGAGATTCATTTCCATGGTACTAATTCCGTGGAATAAAGTCCACCATCTCAAACATCATCGTCATAACCACAGTGGACAAAAAGCGTGACCGCATCATGAAAAGTCATCTAAGCAACAGTCAGCAGCTCAGAGAACGTTTCCTCTGATACTGTGTTGGTTGTTTTAGCAGGTTTGACAGTCGCTTCCTCCCTGCTTGCCTGTAAATCTGAATGTTATTGGTGGGTTGTGAATCACTGGTGCACAACAATAGTCATCGCATCGTCGTACTGCAGCAGTCATTCCTGTCTGCACCAGGCTGTAATGGCTCGGCCTTGGGCCTGTCAGAACCATTGGGCATACGAGTTTGATGTGATAATTCCCAGCGAACATGGAGCCCTGCATGCGGCCCCCGTCTCTGCATCGCTGCACCTCCCTCTCCACGGTCGGTTAGTTGGACTCATCTGGAAGCAGAGTCTGCTTGTGTATGTAGCTGTCGGTTTTTGCTTCTCCACTCGTGTGCATCTGTGCATATTGGAGGGGTCGATGGTAAATAAAAGATCAGCAGACTGTACGTGTGTGTGTGTGTGTGTGTGTGTCTGTGCCTTGACATTACACATGTGGAGCTCAGATGCAGCATCGTCACTGCTAGCTCGTTGTGGGAAAACCGGATCACTTTGCCTCGTATCACATTGTGATGTTCAGACATCAAGGTTTCGTCTTTATCCGGCTTTAATGCTGCGGCGAGGCACAGTCAAAACCGCACCTGCTCAGATGCTTGAGATGAGAAGAGCCGCGACTTATGCGGCGGTTTGAAATGTGACTGTACTTGAATAAGGAGGTGGGGGGCATGTTTCCTTTTGCCAATGTATTCCCAGCTGGATTTCCTCTGGCTCATTTGGTATTCATTGACCCGTTGGAGCTTTGAGTCAGACAGCAGAATGCCAGAGGTACTGCTTGATTTCAGGGGATGACTAGAGAGGTGAGGAGCTGTGAGCTCTGGCATACAGTGTGTGAATGTATGGTGAATGCACTTGTAGCTCATTATCTCATAACCATGTGTCCTAAAGATCTATTAATGTACTAGCATGGAGCAAGTAAATGTATGTTCTAGCTTTTCCCATCAACCACAGAGAAGTAGGAGGAGTCAGTTATGGATGGTTAGGCAAATAAAGCACATCATATTTTAACCAGAGTCATCATGTTTTTAATTTGTTGTTTAAACTACTAAAACACTTTTTAGAGAAAGACTGTAGCTTTGGTGAAATATTCTCTGTGTACCGTCTGCAGATGTGTTCAGTATTTTTCAAATGCAGCATATTTGCTTCAACAAATATGTTATATTTGTGTATTCATCACCTGTAGCATACGTATAAAATAGTGTCGCAGCTGTAAAGTAGAATGGATTCTTTCGTAATCCAAACACACAGACACACAATTGCATGCTGGCAGAGTTAATTGCCAGCTGGGTGAGGAAGATGATTGTGATGGGGCTCATTATTAGGAACAATTACTTTATTTGGATCCCTCCCCTCCCCTCTTCCTTGGGGTTCTAGCACAACTTTGTCATTAGGAAATCCCAAGCTCGCTTCAGTTTGGAGAAACCGCTGAAAGCCACCCAGCAAAAAATGGGGGAAAAACATTCTCACTGTAAAAAAAATAAAAATAATTAACTAGAAGGCTGTGGAATCGAGATTAATCAAAATTCATGGCTGCTTAGTATTCTTGCTTTTCCATTCCAGAGATATTGCTTTAGCCCAGAGCAAATGGCCATCTGTTGGTGAAAATCACCATCCAGCAGCATGCATGTTGTTCAGGCGTCGGAGTCGTCGTTCTCCGACAGCGCTGGTGTGTTGAGAGGCATTTAGTTATTAGGAGACATCCCAGCCCAGGGAAATCAGTGAGTCAAAGCAGCAGGCATGATGCTCAATTGTAATTCAGCTCAGGGTGGAAACAACGATACGGATCTATATGCATCCCAGGAATGTTTTACATTTATGATACATGCATGTGTACAGGTTGGGGTGGATCCTCCACATCCAGCTCACAGGCAGAGTTTGACATAAACAGCAGCAATCCTCAGCTGTAAATATTAATAATAGTAACAATACATTTGATTTGTATAGTGCTTTAAAAGGCACTGTTCATGGTAAACACAAAAAGTATTATTACTGCACATCTCTAACGATGCTACCAGTCTCTCACTTATGTCTGTTCCTATTTCTTTACAATCTTCCAGTGGGAGACATGGAGAAATGTTGAAAAGCTGACAGAGCTGACTTTCTGATGTGATGTCATGCTCTTTTCTCATTAGGTTACTTTGCAATTTGTCAGAAGACTCGTCAGCCACTTAAATTGAGCTAAATATAATGAATTGGCCGACACTTTGTATGGCTTACGCAGAGTATAGCTATAATTAGAAAGCGCTACTATGAAGAGTGCTAATTTAATTACTACTATTACAAATCATAGCATAATTGTCAAACTTTTGCTGACTGCTGTTTTAATTATAGCTGGTTCCAGCCAATGTGCAGTGATCCATGGCAAATGACATACCCCCTTTCTGTCCCAGTCGGCTTTGCCCATCCATTTTCTGTGCCATCCTGCCCCATAACAGCCATGGCACATTAATTGGTGTCTCTTAGCCTCGCTGACTGCCAGGAGTGATGTGAGGGAAGTGCGTCCACCTGACAGGGAAAATTGACCGTTTAGCTTTCTGTCATGGTTCACACAGCTTCAGCAGCACCCTTCCCAAATTATTTATGTGCCCATATTAATCTAAATAGAGCTAAGGATCAAAATATGGCTCCCACCCTCTACTAGACAATTTGGACTCCGATGTTTGGGGGACGTCAATTAAGCATCTGTCTGCATGTGTGTGTGTGTGTGTGTGTGTGTGTGTGTGTGTGTGTGTGTGTGTGTGTGTGTGTGTGTCTGTGGTCCACTGACCCGTGGATGCTGGCCATTTCTGGCAAAGACAGAACTGGATACTCTGGCAGTTCATCATGCAAAGGATGGCTCAGCCAACCATCATCATACCATTAAATGATGGAGAGCTCCCTCAACCACACACAGGAGCAACAAACTGCCAAAGCTCACATACATATCGGACCCCGATGCTATGAAAAAGGAAGCCTGATTCAGCGTGTGAGCCCCATTACTGAGAGTAAGAGGCTGAACATGCAGCTTTGGCATGAATGAGTAGTAGTTCTGCCTCTCGAGGCGTCAATGGAGGTTTTGGGGCCGTGGGTCATATTTTTGCACAGGCAAACTGTGCAAGGCATGGCTTCATGAGGTAATGGTTTCTTGAGTGATGTCTGTCCATGATGCAGCATGGGTTGTTTGGTGAATCGATATTCTACTAAATGAGAAGCACATTAGGAGCTGCATCTCGCACTCAAGTAGCACACAGCAATGTTGGTGACACAGCGTAGTGCAAGGCTGGCTTGTGTTACTTTTGTTGGTATGTAGTGCATATACAGTGTAATGCAATGTGAAAAGGCTGCTTCGCTACAATCCAACTGAGACTCATCACGGCTGATCTCTGTGCACAACTTAAAATGTCTCTAAAATGAGCTTATTTAAGTCACAGAAACAGAAATATATTAATAGCATATTTAAAAGAGCCTCTCTCCAGCTCTGGTAATTATTCCGAGCATCGTGTCAACGGCACACGCCTACATACACTTCTCAGTAATATTATCGAAATCATTATTGGGACGAGATTCACATCTTTACTAACTTAAATAACTAAATTCACATGACTCACCACTTTTATGAGGGCTGTTCATCAGCCGTTTGAATTATTCATCCTGGTAGAGGATTAAATTGGTTATCATCTCATCACATATACTGTGCCCTTAGGTTTGTTAAGCTTCAGCGTCATTCTCAGAAAAAGAAGTGTTGACACCAGAGTGAAAAGGTGTGACACGCAGACGCTCTGCATTTATGCTCCCTGACAGCCTGTCAGAAAGTCCACAACAGGAGGAAACAAGAATTTCCTCTCTGACAGTGAACTATTACATTTGAGGCCAACTGAAATGGGAAGCATTGATATTAGAAAAGCCCTGAGCGGTGCTGGAGCGGGAGATTGCGAGGCATCAGCACTACAAAAGGAAGATCATCTGTATGTACGACACAGCACGGGCCAGTGACGCGAATATCAAGGTAAATCTGACCTTGTGCATCAGTGTCTGTGTTCGGTGGACATCTGCTTCATATCTGAAATGGAGCTACAATGAGAGCCACTGGCGTTGAGGGGCTAATTATGGGATGTCACGCTCTCTGAAGTACACTTCTGTCTGGTTCATTGTGATCCGTCTTACGGCTACTCTTAGTACAGCTTTCTTCTTTCCAGTTTCTTTCCCGCTCACACTGAACCTGAATAAAAAGCCACTGATCATTCTTCAGTCCTCCGTTTCCCACCCTCAGAAAGAGCAATCTGTGAAAAAGTATGAAAATGCAATTCGGCCTCCATGTTTGAATTTGTGGTAGCCTGTTATTGTTAATTCTGGGGAACGGAAAAACATTTGTCTTCCATGACTTGATGTTAAAAATCTGCTAAACAATGAAGAAATCTGGGCGTATTAACAGGATTTACAGTATTTCCCCATTTGTAACTTTTGCTTTTAACCATTCCCATGACTGCTGTCACTTTATCTGCGCACCGACTCACCGCTCCCCGTACTAATGTACCTGGCTCTGTGTGGGCTGGTGGACTCCTTGGACCACTGTGAGCTCTGCTCTCATTCAGGAGGCTGTACTAATTAATCGTTGCTTGGCAACATCTGGCAAGGGCATGATTTATGGCAAGCAGTCCAAACACCTGTTATGCTGAGACAGGAATGGGTGGAGGTTGAGTTATTGTGTCGCCCATCAGGGCCTCTCACACTCTCTGCATATCTGGCAGTCGGATGAAGTTGGACTGGGACATTTACATATTTAGTCCTCCTTTGCTCTGGATTTGAACAGCTGGTTTGGTTTGTATTGTAAATGAACACAATAGCCTCAAGGATGTTTCAACTCCAGTTTTATTTTTATATTTTTCACCAGCATCACTTCATTAGATCACACACCCATTGTTGTTAAATGAAAAGCGTGCAGAGCATTTAGCTGGTACGGCTAAGATAAACAGAGGCTTTGTGGCTTCCTAAATGTTCCCCTCACATCCTCATTAATCCCACGCATCACATTCAAACAAAGCTTAACTACAAAGCAAAGATTTCCACAGGGTACCTCCAATTATTGTCCTGTTTTCCGCAAAATTCTCTCGTAGCTTGCCTGCACTGGCAGTTATCCAGGGAACCGTGTTGTCTCGCATTTTGCAGTCTGTTCCCCTGACATCTGTCTGTTTGTACAAAAAAAATAAAGATAGTCTGTGCCCTCTGCATGGCACTTACCCATCTCGTTCCAAACAATCGGCTCTTCCCCTGTAGTTCTGACATCCACAGCGAGCGACACATTGCTGAATCTGTCAGGTGATCCCCAGCTTTGTTTCCCTGTTCCTATATTAAGCTTGGTGTGTGTGTGTTACCAGTGAATTTTATTCCTTTAGTAACGTCTAAATTTGCATTTATTTGAATGTGCCTGTATATGTCTGTCTCCCCGCAGACGGAATATCTTCACTTTCTCATAGAGGACCGTGTGCTGAGCCGGGATGGAGGGCTGTACGCCGCGGTGTGTCTCGCTGAGCTCAGAGGAATTTGTTCATCACGGCTCACTAAATAAATCAGGAATTCCTTAATTGCATTTCACAGCAGTCATGATCTGCAAATTAGGAATCAAGGAGCTCATTGTGTGTACGCTACTGTAATTGCATGGTCGTCACAAATGCAATTATTCCGATCCTTTCTGCTCTGATTCATTGCCAATTTTGTCTCTTTCTGTCATTTCCCCCAATGTTTCATCATGTATGAAGGTGTTTTATTCATGTTCCAAGTTCAAAGAAGCCAGAGAAAGTGGAGAATAACATTGTGTCATTTAAAATGAATATTTTATTGAAACAGCACTCATTAAGCAGCCGCTGAAAACAGTTCAGCTTGTATTTCTTCTCACCACCAGAAGCTGCCTGCAGACGATATTACACATTGTGACTCCAGGACAAACTTGGGAAGCGCAGCTGAGCTCATCTCATCGACCGGGTCGAAGAGCTGCTCTTTGCCTAAGCCTTGCTCGCCTCAGCAAACAGCATTGTGCTGCTGTTGTCGCGTTCTGAGGTGTTGGGAGTTTTGGTATCATTCTGGGTTTTCCAGTCAGTCAACAACTGGGAAGTCGGGCGTACATTTTCCCAATCGTAGATAAAGTTGTGTCTCTGCATCGACGCTCTCTAGGAATCAAGGAGCTCTGCTGGGGAATCCCCCCACTGTCTCAGCTAAGAGGTGGTTTGATGAAGCACGACTCTAAAGTTGAATGCTTAAGCTTCCTAATCAGCATCATAGAGGCTGAGCATCTACAGTAAGGTATGTGGTGTACACGTAATTACTATGGTCTGTCAATCAAATGCATGTTTCTTTATTGTAACTGTAGTGTGGCCTTCATGTGAAATGACATGTCTGCATGCAGTGAGTCATTATCCAACTCTCATAAGGATTAGACAGAAAATCAAAAGATGTCAGTCCAAGAATTCAGGATTTGATGCATATATAAATGTGATATAGGAGAAGGGACAGGTGACATATTGGTAATTGTTTCACATCCCCATCATTCAGGTTTTCTGTCCATGAGCTCTTTAATCTGTTGGCTACAGAGCGAACACATCAACATGTGTGTTGCTCATGCGCCTTCTGTACCGCTGCTTCACTTGTTATTTATTTATTTCATAACGCTTCCATTATTATTGCTATTCTGTCACCTCGATGACTTCAAACCCTATCAGTGATATTCAACCATTGGCATACAGCAGTCCATCCATCCATTCATCAGCCCGTCCATGTGACCGTCAGTTGAGAGGGTTTGCTTGCTCTTTATTTATTTTACCTTTCTGCTGAGCCCGGCAACTGCGTTGAATGTGAGCCACCCAGCCGACAAAGCACTGATTAATTGTCTGCCTGCAACAAGAGGAGAGTGAGAGCAGCAGGCGGAGGAGGTTTAGAGGATGAACGGTAAAGAGGATACCGGGGGAGGGGATAACTGTCCGTGCAAGCTTTGACAAGTCCACTGTGAAAAAGGAGAAAGTCATTGTGTGCATCCTATTTTGTGTGTATACATTTCTAGTGTATGAATGCAAATCTGTGCATACCTGTCTTTGTGTTCATCTGTCATTGCCGTCAGTCAGTGTGTGTGTGCTCGGTGTTTGCTGACTCCAAACCACAGGTATGCGAGCTTTTCACTTACATGTAATGCTGTGCCTTTGTTACACAGCACGGCGCCAACCCCGCTGGCGGTCCTCCTCCGCTCCCCTCCTCCTGCAGGAGGTCAGATGTGTGACATCTCATCAGCCAGGCTGTACTTGAGATAAGTGAGGAATCAATGCGTATTGATTTGGGAGCTGCCACAAGAAACTCTTCCCCTGCCCCGCCTGCTTTGGCTCGGCGTCCCGGCGTAGTGAGCAGATGGCCCCGCGTACCGAACGGTGCTCATCACACGGGACGAATTTAGTGGCCCAGACGCCGCCTCGCCACGGGACTCAGCTGCGTCCTATTGCCTCTCCAGCAAAAGGACACATTTAGATTACTGCGCAGACTCACACACACACACACACACACACACACACACACACACACACACACACACAGTGGCACTCTCGCACTGAAAGAGATGTCAAGGAAAACAAATCCTGCCATTTTCAGGAATAATGTGAAATTCAATTAAATCAAGGGGTGTTTGATTAAAATGCTGTTTTGTATTTTTGCTATCTTCATTCTTTAGAAAAGATTTTTCATCACAGTGAGTGTATGAAAACCACTCTACATTTCTGTGTGATGTGCAATAAATTGCTGAATGTTGATGCACTACCCTTAAGCTTACTGGACCTTGACGAGGGAGGAAATGAGCTCAGATTCCCTCAAACCCATCACTCCCACTTGTCGATTCGGAGACAATTTACTGCCCCGGCACTTTCACTGTTGCTGACACCGGTCATCTTGCCAAATGGGGCGATGGGGCGAATGCGGCTCAGTGGTTAGCAAGTCAGTCTTTCAATCAGAGGGTCGGTGGTTCAAACCCCGGCTCAGCCAGTCCATGTCGTTGTGTCCTTGAGCAAGACACTTAACCCTCATTGCTCACCGTTGCTGTGTCTACGGTCTAATGTACACTGTATATCATGTAAGTCGCTTTGGATAAAAGCGTCAGCTAAATGTAATGTAAAAATGGCTCAACTATATGCTTTTTTGTCTCTTTTTCAGTTTGTGGTGTATTTGAGAGCTGTGTATTAATCCAGTTCAATGAGAAATCTGTAATTATAACTATTGAACTTGCTTTATTACAACAGACAGCTGTTGACTACATACAGACGTTAATACAACTGTTGGCTACTTCAATACATATGGCACAGAATCACATGTTGCGTGTTTGACATTATCTTGATTATTATTATTTTGCTTGAGGAAATTCTCTCTAACTGAACCTCTCTGATGTTTAGTTGACAGTGACATCATCAGTGACGCTACAGAGTCAAAAGTCAAGAGTTAATATATTGAACCCGTTGCTCCCATAAGGTTACCGTTTGTTTTACAATGCCACAAAGATGCATCATGATCCTTTTCCCTGGAGCACGTGCCAGTGACCAGCCTTCATTTTACTTGAAATAAGAGAAGATAATGTACTTATTATTAGAGTATGTATTATTTATCAAAGGCAATGTCGTACACCTAAACAGGTGTGGAGTGGGAGGTAAAAGCCGAGAGCTGAGTCACTGACTCAGCACAATGTGCAATCTGCCACATAAGCAGAACACAAACCACCAGTTATCTTGTGTACCAGGAAAAGAGAGAGACTCAAAAAGGATTGAATTCAATTATTTTTCCTTAATCTATTCATAATTGAGGGGTCTGACCTTATACCAAGTAAGAGGACACAGATATTATTAAAGTCTCTGGCAGAAATACTGTGCCAAATGCATTTTGTGTTTCATTAAAGGAATTTATAACAAACATTGAACTCGTTAAGTCTAATTGGTGACAGGATAACATTTCCTCAGATATATCAAATTCTTCTTTTTTCCATCTGAACTTGTTATCTGTGTCTATTTTGGAATTTCAGTAAATTAACACATTGTGTGGGAGTTTCAGAATGACTGAAAGTCCCTGCTTTGCTTGTGTTATTAACATGTAAACCACCAGCCTCTGAAGTCTCTAAGGGAAGATCATTTTGTGGAACATTCAGTGCTCGTCAACGTAAAGTGATGGTGTGTAGCTGTGTGTGGCGCCTACATGCATACTTCATCAATCATATAGAAATCCATCCATTCAGAAAGTTACGACAGAGTGTCATTATATAAACAAGCAAATAAGTTAGAGCATCTACGACTGAGTTCTCTCTCTATTTGATAGAGAGCTCATTTACTCAGTGCCGAAGGATGCGGGTCGGGTTGTGAACAAGAGGATAATTAAAGAAAAACAGACACTTTTTTGACGGATAAGCTTTTGCTTCCGATGTGACATTTTTCTTCTCGAGTTGACTGTACACACCCTGCTGAGGAACATGATGAAGCACACGGTCACATTCAGTAGAATAAACACTCAGGAGGTATTTATGCACACCCACAGAGTGACTTCTTTTGTGTGGGAATCCAGGATTTCGCCATATTCTCCAGTGTCTGAGTTGTATGATGTAAAAACGATGCCCATGAAGAAATTAGACCCGAAAGGGAACGATACGACTTTTCATGTGATAACAATAGCAACAAACTGAAGCAGTAATGACAATTTGAACGTGATTGCAGATCATTGGACATTCCATTGGACTTTTTTGACCTTGAATTATAAAAACTCCAGGCCCAAAATAGCCCCAAATAGCCCCGAGCAGAGCAGATGTTCATACATAAATATGTGTACTGTGATGTCAGAGACGAGGTCATATGTTTCCTTCCTCTTCTTGAATATCTAATACAGACTTTTATTAACACAATGAATTACTTTGGTAGATACAGTCTTTAGATTTTCTTTCAAGGCCACCAGTTGAAAGAGAGGTAAGGTTTCTGTAAAGCATTCATCTTTTTTTTATTAATTTTGCTATTTCAGCATGAAACCTTTGTGTTCCTTATCATTCTTTCCTGCTTTTGAACACGATACTCTGGGTACAAGGCTTTTTTCGTCCTGTGCTGGGTGAGATCTGGATCTCAGTGTGCGCACTGCACATCCTATTAAAATGCAATCGTTTCCTTTCACTCATTAGGAATAATGATTAATGTATTAGACAGCTCTCTCTGAATGTGAAAGTAGTTGCTGAACAGAGTGGGAGGGAGCATCAGTTGTCTCAAACTTCAGGATCATTTGGGAATATCAGGGTCGTCCTTGAGGATTTCTTGCCCTTCGTCTTGAAGGAGTATTCCTGGACTGGAGCCTTTCTCACATGACCCTCGCTGGCCCGAGAACATGCTCATGACCCGTTTGTCACCCAGCGCTGCTTTCCCATCAGACACAGGATATGTGAGTAAACAAGGGAGGACTGCATGCGGAGACATCCTGAGCACTGCGAAGCCAAACAGATGTTGGGGTTGCGTTGTTACACAGTACATTTCATCAACTTCTGTAAAAAAAGAAAACTTCCTGCGGTTGGTTTCACATCCACACTTTAATTAACATTGTACATCGTCTCAGATGTTTAAGATGGGAAGTGGAATGTGGCCTTGTCCCCTCCCACCAGATAACCGTGCCTTTGAAACAGCTCTCTCACATTAAACTAGCCCAAAGTAGTTCTGTAAGTCCTGATCTATTACTGCTACTTAAGCATAAATACACTGCAGGGTGAGGGCACAGCCTCGCACTCGTGAAGCTGAAACCAGGATGTGCTGCGTGTCCAGATCCGTGGTGTCAGCACATGGATGAGGTTTAATGAGCGCTGCATATTGGGGGATCACACCCCATGTCAGGTTATTTATGCATTATACTCTATTCTGCAGTCGACCTTTTCAATACTTTAGTATGAATAAACCATCCCATTGAACACAAGTCCAACTATGTTTTAACTTAATATAAAAAAAAAGGTCTGGGGAAAAAAAGCTTTGCTTGTTTTTGTTTCTTTTTGTTTCTTTTTTTCCTGCCACAGCCGAGCTGCAATGCATTTCCTTTCACAATCACTTCAGTTAAAAACTGACTCAGGCCACTTGCAACATCCTCTTATTACAACATAGAGTATCCACTCATTCAGTTTTAATGGCACATATCACTAGTGGAAATCTCATAAAACCTGCAAAGAAAAACATTTGGACTGTACCCAAAAAGACTATGGATCCAATGAGGTCATAGCTGTGGTGAAATAGAGCCATTTGTGGGTGTGGTTTTAGTCAGACTGTGAGTAACAGTGATTTAGGGACGTGCGTTTAATGATTCAGAGGTGAGTTGTGAGAAGTTTCCCGCAAACCTTCAAGGCCTAGTGACCCATATTCCTACCATCCGCACTGCTACTACTGCAAATATCCGCATCCACAGCTGAATTAAGTATTATACCATTTTTCCAATGTTGGCGATTACCCGCTCCTGACTTGACTGGCCCTAGTAGCTATACTGGTCTGTGGGGTTATGCATGCCAGTCAAATGATACTGTGTGTTGAAAATGGAGAAGCGTGGATAACATCATGTTCCCATCATAGAGCAATAAGTACAGGATGGGAACAGTACAGTTCAATAGGAAGTTACTGTGCCCAATAAGTTCACTTTGCACTGTACTTGTGGGCTGAATATTACCTCCTGGGGTAACTTTTACTATAATACATGTTCCCCTCAGTAGTAGTTAGATGACAATGAAATACAATTTTGCACATTTACAATCCACTTATTTCAAAGGGCTGTGTTCAGGCTCTGTCTGTTCTAGGCTTTTGATGCCTCCATATGAGAAGGTCTGCACAGATGCCGAGTGGCTCCCCTCTAAAGAGGAGAGTCCTCCCTCTTACCTCGCACAGACAGGCACGGGGCTACAGCTGAGCTGGCATCAGAACAAAGCCCTCCAACAGCTGCTTGATAATGTGCAACCATTAATTACATTCTGATGCCTCAAGTCTGGCCTGCGTCGCGGAGCAGAGAACCCTCGCTTTGGCAATTATGTAAGAATGCTTTGCACAATGTTAACCAGACACAACACTGTATGTACTAAATAATGATTCCCCCTTGAACTTTTACATATTCAGACCCTGGCTCTCCTTCAGGACTTGAATTCATATTTCGTTAGTTGAATTGAGTCTTGGAGAAGCTGGTTGTATTGTGTTATTCAGTGGATTGTGTATATTGTATTCTCTTTAAAACAAGGGGCTAAAGTCAGGAGAAAGCTGATGCAACATTTCTGATTTTTGAAAGTCTCACTTTTGTTTTTGCATTACATTATGAGTAAGTGTGACCTTTTGTGGATCCCATAGACAAAATTAATGAACAAATCTGCAGGACTTTAGTTCTGTTTGGCCTGTTCTCCCGTTATTTCCTTTCTTATTACTCAACTAGATGCTGCTGATGTTATCTAGACATGCAGCACCACCTGCGTGTCCTGTCTACCTTTTGCCGAAAGATAAACATACTTTATCACTCTCATTTAGGCTCCCACTTTAACTAAACGGTATGGGGTTGCCTGAGAGCGGATGATAAGCTACAGTGCAGTAAAGCATTCATCATTCACCCTGGCAACTGTGGGCTGCAGTTGAGAAATGTCTGCTCCTGCCAAAAGAAGAATTACATGTCCTGACCCACTGTGCAGGACTTTCTGTTATGTCAATACTGTCAGACCTTGAAAATAGAAGTCCATGCAAACTTGCATATTGAGTGGGGAAGCTCTAAAGTTCTCAATTAACCCTGCAACTCAGATCCTGTGAAAAAAAGTTGAATAAAAGCAAACAGATCCTTGGCTTTATCTATAAATATTATTATGGTAATGCTTTGACTATGAACCCTTTTAATGTAAAATTGAATGTGCCATATATCAGATCATCCTATACATATAGGAATAGGAAATAGTGCTTGCATGCTACTTTTCTTTCCTGATGGTTAAATATGCTGGAAGATTTGAGTTCCCAGTCAGAAAACTGTGGAGCACTACCTTGGTTTCAGATCCCACGGGTATACCAGCACATACAGGAAGGTATCAGGCTTTAATCCAATCATTTCCATCCTAATGGACTTTATTCACAGATATTCTAAAATGAATTAAAAAGTGATGGGACTGCTGGGGCTTGGATAAGTTAGGCATTGTGTCTATTCCCTTAAAAAGATACTTTAACTGTTCAAAAAAGTCTGAATTTTAGATCAAAAAGTGAGGGAATGGATTGTATTTAGCTATGCATTATGCAACAAAGCCTTCACTCTCAAGTCTCAAATTGATGCAAGGTTAAACAAAAGGGCCCACGAGGCTCAGCTTTGTTGAATATTATTTTCCTTTCTTCACATGGCCCTTACTACCTGGGGGAAAAACAAGTAGTTCTTTTGTACGCCAGATAACCAGAAAGCTGTGCTGCTCTGCCCCAGGTAAGTAGAAAACAAAGAGCTCAGTGTTGTCGACACCTGACTAGGAGCAGCATCAGTGACTAACTGCACCCCCTCCCAAAAGGAGTTACTCCCATATTCCCACTTTATTCAAAGTGGACAACTTGGCAGTTGGCGGATACGTTCACTTCCCTTCATCACCACCTAAAAAAAGCCTTTAAAAGCTGTGACTTAGCATGTGTCCAGAACACAATGCAACACTACAAACAACACGTGGGCCGGGCACAGTGGTGTTGTATGACTCGTCCTTGCATGGTGTGAAAGGCTGATGCTGCCGTTTCACAGCACAATGACAGAAGGCGGAGACCAAGAACCTAAAGGTAGAGTGTGTGTTTGCGAGTGCACGCCGGTCTGTGCCACCATGGCGACTGGATTACCAACCAGGCCAAGCAGGCAACTGCCCCAAGACGCCAGAGGTCCAGCTTACTGCGTGTCATCTGGGTTGAGCTAATGATTTGTTGGGGGGGGGGGGGGGGGGGGGGGGTGTTGCTGATGCAATACCATGTGACAAGATGCCTCAAGGTGGCTCCAGACCTCAAGGCACCATCTTTAAGTCTTTAATTAAGACCTTCATTATTTCTGTTTTGTGCAGACATATTTCTTTTGTTTTTTTGGCACTGCACTTTATTTGACAGTAGACAGTAGAGAGTGGAAATGGGGGAGTGAAAGATAAGGGAAGAAATGCAATAAAAGTCATCGGCCTGCCAAGAGTCAGGGAGGTTACTGTTATATGGTCAGTGTCTTAACCACCGTAGTCACCAGTACTTCCCATGTTACCCTGGCTGGATTAATCAGTGAGTGGGCCCCAATTGAACTCCTTAAATAAACTCATTTTGATTTGATCATTTGTAGAAAATTCGATTTATTTTAAAGTTACAATCTTTAAGATTCCTTCTCTTAGGCAGCACAATAAGCAGTAATTGCAGGAGAAGCAGGTGTAGATTTATAAAATGAATGTAGGCTGAATTATGTAGCGTCTTCCTTTTCAACACTGCCACTCTGGCACCGGGACTCTTGAACAAAGGGACCATCATTAATGTTATAAGTAACACCTGTGCTTTTCCTACTATAGCAAGTCAAAATGTCTGCTGTTATTAAACAAAGCAAAGGCCTTCAGGGGCACAGCGGATCAATTTTGTCCTGGGGGCTGCCCGGCAGCCCCATCTGGCCCTGCCCCCCATGTTTGTTCACACTGGAGAGAGGTGTCTTTGTTCAGAAACAATGTGCATCCACAACCACACAAAGGTATGGAAGCCCATTTCTGCAGTAAAACAAAAAATGATGAGATAAAAAGAAATAATTAACAGATACTATCTCATAATTTTGACTTACTATCTCATAAATTCGACTTTATTATCTCACAATTATTACTTCTTTATCTCATCATTTTTTGTTTTACTGCAGAAGTGGGCTTCCATACCTTTGTGTGGTTGTGTGTACTTTTTTTTTTTTACAGAAATGTGCTTCCATACAAGGGGATAAATTAATTCCACAATCAAACAGCGGAGGACAAACACGTGCTAATGGAGTTCTAGCGCAATAACGCACAACAATGCGTTATTGCGCATTGTTGTGCGTTATTGCCGTATTGAACATGCCTGTCAATCAAACCTCCCCCGGGCCAGTGTTACCTGTCGGCCCGACCCCTCGGCTCCGGCCCGCCCCTCACACATTCGCCGTTGCCAAGGTTCCCGTGTACGCGCTGCCTGCGCGAGAGCGGAGCCGCGCGGGCGGTTGTCATCCAGTACAGCCAGACATGGCGGCGGATCTACAGCCCGAGTGGATTTCTTGTCTCCCTTCTTCCTGGAGTTACGGGGTTACTCGGGATGGACGCGTCTTCTTCATTAAGTAACTATCCCTTCAGAGAGAAAACGCCTCAAGTAATTTCCGCTTCTCGTTTCCCGAGTGGGAAACAAAGTCGCCGTGTAATAATGAACGCATTTTCGCCCTCTCTCTGCCAACAGCGAAGAAGCCAAGAGTACAACCTGGCTGCATCCAGTAAGTGGCGAGGCGGTCATAACCGGGCACAGAAAAACTCCAGGTGAGGTGTCAGCTCACGTCTCTCAAGTTTCACGTCGCTCGTGTCCGCCGTCATGTGTTGGAACGATACTTCCAACACTGAGAGAGAGAGCGCGCGCGCGAGAGGGAGACACACCGTGACACCCATGCTGTGTTTAGGTGCGCGAGTGTTTTTTTTTTTTTTTTTGGCACTGGTTCCGTGTAAAGTGAGCCCACCTCTGCCCCGCTCGTGCCACTTCCTCGCGAGCTCCAGCCTTCAGTTTAAGCACGGCGTGAAGTCGTAAAACGGCGACTTTTGATTACAACCACCTGCATGTGTTTTAATTTCGGAAGCATTTAATTTTAGATAAACTATACAGCTACGGTTGTCCGTGATGCCCTTCCGGTACGTCCACTGGACCGGGTCACACATTGACAGGTTTACAGCAACAGGAGCGCGTATTGGGATCTTTACGTTGACACAATTAGCTCCGTCGGCCACCTCAAAAAGCTGCGTGTCTCCACCAACACCAGCTCCTCGCATTGTTTGCTGCTGGTGACGTTTCCATGCCACTGTGTGTAGCAGCCTCCGCTCAAGTCCCCGCAGAGCTTTCCCACTAATGGGATTGAGTGGCTGCTGCATCTCGGTCGGGCTGCGACTCGTGTTTCCTCGATTCATCATTTTAGTCTCGAGGCTAAATGTCAAAACTAATGAAAAATGCCCCACTGCATTCCCCACAGCCCAAAGTTGTTACAGCTCAAACAATTAGTGTTATTGATTATTCATCGATTAAGTTGATTGCAAGAAAATTCATTTACAAATATGTTGATAATCGATTAATGGTTTAAGTCATTTTTTTCAAATAGAAAATCCAAATGAGTTCCAGCCTATCAATTTAGAGGATTTCCTGCTTTTTTTGTCTTTTGTCAGGGATGGCAAATTGGGTACATTTTGATTTGCTTTAGCTAAGTCTGATGGGTGATTTGCTATTTTCTGCTATTCTAAAAACAATTAATTGATCAAGAAAACGATTCACAGATTAATCAATTGTGAACATGATAAGTAGTCGGAACCCCTGAAACTTAAATTGAAGGATACAAATTGCTAAACTTGTCCAACCAAGAGTCCAAAACCATGATATATTTCATTGACAATTATGTAAACGAGAAACAGTAAATCCTCACATTTGAGAAGCTGTAGCCAGCAAATGGTTGGCAGTCTAACTTTAAAAATTATAACAATAAATCAAATTTTCAAAATCAACTAAAAGTTTAATCAACCAATCAGAGTTGCAGCTCTGCATACCAGCGTGTGGATTGACAGCTGGGAGCCCACAGCTGGATTAGTTTAATACACACAACATCTGTTTGTTCACATGTTTTTGTCCCTCTTTCACAGACCTACCCACTGGATGGGAAGAAGGATATACTTTCGAGGGTGCACGATGCTTTATCAAGTGAGTTTGACAACCTCGCAGGAATCACACACACACACACCATTCATAACACCAGAACTTGTTAACATTGTAGCAGCTGGCGGTAATTAAAAACAGGATGCATTAACTTATCACTGCTTTTATCACTTCGGGTCAAGGAAAAAATTGTCCAAGTTCTGGGCTACTCCTTAAACCATGCTGTGTATTCGAAGTAAAGATTGCATGGCTGTACTTTTGGAACCTTCACTCCCCATTTCTGTACTGCAGAAGCCTATCGCAAAAAAAGTTAATGATCACACAGAAACATTGTGCAAATACACGACCGACATGGGCAAAGTGTGGTTGCTGTCCTCTTGCGAGTTGGTTTTATTTATTCAGACTTACCTTGCTCAGAGCTGAGTCTATTTGGAGAGTTGAGCAAAAGTATAATGTGTTCTCTTTTTCTGACAGTTATTAATCTGTCAAAAACAGCTACCCTCGCTGTTTTTGTTTGTGTTTTTTTTAAACTTTTTTTAAGTAGATGCTGTAAAACAATTCTGAGGTACATGCCAACCTACAGTATTACAGGAATTTTCAAAAGACTTATTTAAAGTCTCCCTCCTTTTATTTTTTTCCTTCACATTATATCCCCTGTACTCATTTGTTGGTGCTATGTGGGCAGAAGGAAATGCAAAATATCCTCCATGTCGCTGTGCTGTGTTATATATGTTATTCATCTTTAGTGTGTTGTTGTTTATGATTATTTCAACCCTTATTGAATGTGTCTTTGACTACCCTGAAAAGTACTCTATAACTAACATTTAATATTATGTCCAGTAAAGCCCTTTGATGTGTTCAGTTTGTGCGCCTCTATTTTTGACGACCAGGATCTCCATGCATTACATTAGTTGGCTGCGCTACACAGGCTCTGAACACCAGTACATTACATGTTTTCCTCTCCTCCTCCATGGCTGCCTGATGCATGCGACTGATCAAAAGAGATCACAAGCGCTGTCGTTCAGTCAGCACTGATTCGTCATCTCTCCTCAGAATGTTTTACAAGTATATAACTTGGAATAGTGAGTTATTATACATGTCCTCAGGAAGTACTCCTCTCACCCAGCAGATATGTTGCCCGTGGATTTTTCTCTCAAAATGCAAGCAATGTTTCTGCATGGTTGAAGCATTGCAATATACAGGCTGCAAATTTAGGATATTATGCCTTATTCTCCTCACTGAATCCTCTCTGTGTCTTTGACTTCCTCGTGAATTTGAGGAGCTTCATGTGGCAGGTCTCCAGGCAGTCATTTCATATTCCAGTATTTTATCACGGCTTCTCAGTGCAAAACGGACCACATTCATTAGTTGATCACGTTGACTCCGGCACAGTCCAATAACATAGTGGTGCCCTCTGCAAAACAAGTTACACACTAATCCCGTTATCCCCTACAAAGCATGTGGACTGCATATGGCAGGTGAAAAAAACCATTAGTTTAATGCGCAAGCTGCATTTTAGACTGAAGTTTCATTTGAATTAAACACTTGTGTCCTTAGCTGCAGATGGATTTGCAGCTTTGTTTTAATCCAAACCCGGTTACTGTATCTTCTACAAATAACGTAGCTCGAGGTCACTGCATTGTATGTGAGAGACGAACCCGGCGCACACATGTTTAACTGCGGATTTAAGTGTAGACTACCGGTTAACGGGACATATGGACAGTTCCGATCATTTTGTTTTTTTCAAAACACATTGAAAGATAAATGTATCATCTAATATTGTCTGTTTATTCAGTATCGGCTGAGCGCCAAATCTGCCTCAGTTCAATTAATAGCAATAGGAAGCTTTATGATTATCTGACAAAATAAATAGGATAATTTACAGCAACCATGTTATTGCTGGTGCACCACTGCTCAGTTAAGAGGAGCCCCGGTTTTATTTGTGTGTCTGCAAGGAAGCAGTTAGTGTAGTTCCTTTTGTAATGAGTCCATAGAGCAGACTTGTAGTCATACAACATACTCTATACTGCCTCTGGGTAGAATATTATATATTGAAATGCAGATAATTGTACTACATGTGACCGATGCTGCCCCAGTCTTGCTAGTTTTACTGGGACTGGCCCATGAGTTTCTTCTTTGTTGATTTACTTAAGGGTGATAAATTAGAAATTCAGAGCCTAATATAGCATATAAATATAATGGAGTAGTTAAAATGAGAAACTGGGCTATGCCAGTTAATTTCATTGCAATTTCATTTTGACATAGAGATTTGTTGACAAGTTTATGTGATAACCACCTTGGACCGTACTTGGGACATTTTAAGTCTTTATGTGAGGCTGCCAATAAAAGCCTCTGAAAACTCTCCAGAGCCATTAGCCTGATGACAGTCGATGCCTTATGTTCAGTAAGTCATCATTATTACTTCATCATCAGTTAAGTATTGCAAGTTTAGTCTTTAGTTTAAACCAAAAACAACAACACCGGCCTCTTGTTTCTGTTTGTTTTCCGAGATAAAGACCGGCTCATTGATTCCTTCCTATGACTCGGGTCTGTTTCACATGCCGGCCGTGTGTCTTGGCTGTGACCATCGGGCTCCGCAGTGCGAGCATCAAGGAGCAGATTGTGCTGACGTGGGCTGTCCTCGGGCAGAGGGAGGATGGGAGGGGCAGGTTGTTGGTGTGGCGGTGTTGACTAGACGCATGGCCCATCACAAGATGCGATTGTTTCTCGGCACTGTGAATTTTGAGTGAAGGTCGGCGCAGATGTTGATTGAATCAGTCACGGCGTGCTGCTCGCCTCAGACGGAGCCGCCTCGTTTGAGTCGCTGGCTTGTTTGCAGGTGGCCCAAAGCCAACACCGCTTTTTAGTTCTGAGAAGTGTCAACTGGCCTGTACTTGCTGTCAAACCAACAGAGAGTAAGATATTGAGTAAGATGTTTTTTGTAAGATGTTTTTCTTTTTGTCTGAAGAGCACATATCGATTACATACATACTGTACACACACAGAAGCTTTGTATCTTCCCATCTGCTGTGGCTCATCGAGGAGAGAGTAACGGGTCAATAGCACCCACCCATTAGTCCTAATATATTGAACTTTTTCCGCCAGAGGCTTTTGGCCCTGGTCTCCACTGCTGAATTTGGCGATAAATCAGAGCGCACTAAACTCCATCCAGCCAATGGGCTGCTTTGGTCCTCCCCGAGCTGAAACAAAACTCCACACTCCTCACAAGTGACCGACACTTTCTCCTTCAGATGAAACGTCAGGTGACTTCGTACCTTGTGTCGAGAGTTGTGAGCTCGGAGACTTACGGTCTCTCTTATTGAACTACACTGCTGTGCAATGATCTGAGCTAGTGCAGCACAATTAATCAGGTATAAATTGTCACGAATTTGGCTTCCCACAATTAATTGAACATGCTCGACATTAAAAAGGCACACTCCGCTTATAATCAAATGGCTTCCTAAACTAACAGCTTCCTATCTCAAACAGTGTGTGATTGAGATGTTCTGGCTTCACTTTTGAGCGGCTGTCATGCTGCTGCGGCCTCCTAGTAGTCGATCAGTCAGCTAACTGGCCGTTTCTGCAGAGGCTCTGTGGAGAGTCAAGCCATTGGACGTTTTATTTTCATGACACTTTTTCTGTATCCCTCTCTCGGGTCCTGTGGTAATTTTTACGGCCGCACAGAGTGCAGTATCTGTTCAGTTTGTTTTTGTTTGTGACGTAAATGGCGTTTTGATGAGACTGTGCCATCTGGCCGATTTATCTTTTTTTTTCATTTTATCTTTCATACACATCATTCCACATTTGAAGTTAAGCTTTATTTTGAACACGATGGGGAGAACAGGATTTGGGCAATTGAACCATCATTTTGTCAAAAATGTTTGTCTGTCACTGTCTGCTCGTGAGGATTGTTGACCTGTGATGACCTTTTAGGAAGGTGAATGAAGATAAATGGGGTGAAATCAGTTTGATGCAAAAGGCTTAATATTTTAGTCGGACAGCGATCACCCTGATTAATAAATCTATTATAACTGTCACCTCATGGATCCAGGAGGACAACAATTAGGTTTCTGCAAAGACAGCTGATGATCTCCTGGGAGTTCCCTGCCACTGTTTGATATTCTTCTTGTCTCATTTATTCTGTCTGAAAAAGGAGGGGAACTTCTGAAGTCAGGGCGTATTACTGTAGGATACACAATCAGATCACTGGCATCATATTTTGAAGACTGATGAGTGAGTAATAATTACAGTAGTAGGCTCGAACGGCCGACCCTCACAATGCTAGAGACCAAAAGTCTCGCTTTATTAGTGCACAGCTATTAATGTTTCATTCGGCAACATTTTGTCAGCGTCCTTTGAGGGCAATTTGCCGCTTCCGAGTGCTCATCAGTATAAAGTGCAACTTAGAACATAAATATTGTACTCGTCTGCTCTGCAATCACCACTTTCATGAGGCAGTTCACTTCCAGAGCTGCATAATTCATCACTCAGAATAGAGGAAAGTATGTCAATTGAAATTTAGCAAATTATGAGAGAATCTCTCTTGTTGATCTGTGTTTTGCTGTTGGTTCATTTTGTCCTTTGAAGGCCCACTCACTGGTTGACTGCGCAGTTACAAGTAGGAGTATCGGGCTGTTCTCATATGGATCAATATTCAATGGTAATTGTCACGCCAAAGATAAACATTACATTTACATTTGTATCCAAAGCGACTTACATGCTATACAGTAGACAGTATACACAGCAATGGTGAGCAATTAGGGTTAAGTATCTTACTCAAGGACACTTCGACGTGGCCTAGCGGAGCCGGGGTTCGAACCACCGAGCCTCTGTTTGTCATAGGGACAGATGTAATGTAAATGACTAAGAGGCCTTACGTACAGGAATTTAGCATAATAACTCGCTTAAAGGTTCTTGTTTCAAGACACAAACCTTTGAACCCAGACACAGATGATGGCATTTCATGATGCTGCTGTCAAAGTTTCCTCTAAAATCAGCAAACATGTTAGCAAACGGCTGCTCATTCAAACATCCAGCAGACACTGAGCACCACGAGCACTCATTTGAAGATGTGTTTCTTGGCTTGAAAAAAAAAAGAGTCCGATGATATTCACTGTTGATTTGTCAATACAAGTGACTCCTTTCACATCACACATTGTCCTATGATCCATTGTTATCATTTTGTATCATAGCCACTTCAAAGAATCATTTGGTTTGCCTCCACGCAGGATAGTTCAAAGTACCCTCTCGATGAAATCCCCAAAAATGTCCGTCGTCATGTCATTTGTCCAACCCAAGTATTCTGTTCTCGCCTTGCCTCTTCCCTTTCTAAGTTTCATCGCTGCAGTTCCCCTACACTTTGGAGACTGACACTTCAGGGCATCAGTGAAATGAAGCATCTTATCAGACATCTGAAGAATGGATTAGACTTCCAGCATAGGGGATTTGTTTTCATTTTCACCAGTGACATCCGCCAAAGTGAGTGAAAATCCCCAATGCTGATGGACAATATGAGGAATGAGCTCACATCTCTCTCTCATTTCTGTCTGTGTGGGTTTGCGGTGGCTTAGGGTTCAGGTCTTGATCTTTCAGGGCAAACCCAATAGGAGTGGGTCCATATCGGTCCCAGATTCCTCCAAACCTGTCAGACTCACAGTAATGGCAGACTTTAAAGGCTCTCCAGGGAATAATCCAAGCTTTTATCTGTGTGCAAAGCCTTCTATCAGACCTGATTATGTAACCCTGAAAATCCAGTCACAGTAGTGATGTGTGGGAGAGGTGACCAAGTGCTTGGATTTGGAATTAAAAATGAAATGCAAAATAATGGCTGTGTGACCCTTAAAGAACATAATTTGACTAATAGCCTAATTAAATTCGGATCAAGTGCTCTCAAGTAAAAAAAAAAAGGCTGTGACTAATCACAAGGCTTTGTTTTGTTTTCTTTTTAATCGCTGTAATTGAGGGTTCTTTGCCTCCAAAAGGTGATCGCAGCTGCAGTAAAGAGCATTGTCACTAGACGGTTAACCTTCAGTGTCATGGAAGGACATTTTCAATATAGGGATCAGTCCTTTTATGCCATAAGCATGAAAAGACTTTTGATTAGCTGGCAGGTAACTGTCACTGTGGCTCCATCTTTATAATATGTTGTGCATTTGATGTCTCATGTGCAGACACTCATAGAAAATGGGTTTACCAATCTGCATCCAAAAAAAAAGCTTCGCACAAAGCTATAACCATAATAATTACATTTTATGGAATGGCTCATAAGCGTCACATTGCAGCATGGACATTTTTAGACGAGCAGAAACTGGCAATACTGTATATTATATACGGTATATTTGTTATTGTCTAATGAAGCAGAAGCAGACCATTTTTAAATGAAGTAACCTTAAGGCAGCAACGATATTCAAGCTTCATACAATATTACTCGTTAACTCCCTCTGCTGAAACTAACCTCAAACCTAATTAACCTTACCCTGTGCGGGGTTGCTGGGGCAACGCTCACAAATGTTGTCCTTTTTGCATTTTCTTTCAATTTAATCAGCAGCAGCAGCAAAAAAAAAAAAAAGACACGTCAAGGGAGAGTTGTGCCGCACTCTGGACTGCTGCACTTTAAAAGATCAACGGCTGTTTTAAAGTGACCTCTTGGGAAAATATCTTAGTGAATGGGAAACATTGCACTCTGAGAGTCTCTTCTTGAGAGTAATGGACTCTCAAGGAAATACACCTCTGATCTTTGGCCCAATCTAATACATTATTATTATTATTATTATTATTATTATTATTCACTGATGTAATGTAAGAAGTCTGATGAATAATGTGCCCTCAGTATTCAGTGAAATAATCCTGGTGCTCATCTTGACCATGAAGCCCATATGCAACGGTATGTTTGAAAAGAAGTGCTGGTTCCCAATACACATGGATAACATTAACAAATGGCACACCGGGGACAATGCTTTATTCAAACTGCAAGCTCTGAGAGTGTTTGCTCACCCCCTTGCAGGGGGAGGCTCTGATGGCTGCTGACTCACTAACTCTGTCAGCTCGGCACTCATGCAGCTCACTTGTGTGTGTGTGTGTGTGTGTGTGTAATGTGATTTAAGAGGGAAACCAGTGGACCTGGATCTGCTCTACATCATCCCCGTCTGTAGCTCCGTAACTCTCTGTTTTGAGGGCCGGGTGCTGAAGGGGAGACAGACAGTCAAGCAGGCAGGCTTTGAGCTGCTCAGACGGCTCTCACGCGTTTCAGTCTCCGTGGGGTCCCTGCCATCTGGCTAGCGCTGGAGGAGAAGCGTGCATGTGTCTCGGCGTACGGATGCTGTGCGTGTGAACATACGTGTAAGGAACCTCGAATGTCAGTGACTGCCCCAGGTGCTGATTAAGACAGTTTCTCAGTGAAAATCCACATCAGACCAAGTTATCCTCGGCTGTCGTTCATTATACTCTCGGCTGTTTTTTTTTTTTAGATGCGTTTGTTGTTTATAAATTGTGTGTGCTAATATTTACTTATTCCTCTTTTTCATCCTTTTGGGAAGGATTCTCTATTTTTTTTCAGGGCTGAAAAACTAAAGGCAAGGCAGCTTTCAACAGGATCAAGAGACTCTTTCTCTGCAGTGGTCCCAGTTGCTATCAGTCTTATTTTTTGTCATTTGTTGGCTGTCACAGTGTGCCACAGCCTCTGACAGCCATTACAGAAATGGTGAATTCTGTCAGAAGCTGTAGCGCACGGACAAAATGCACCTTTTCTCAAATCTCATCATCTGCGCTTTTATTATTAGGTACAAAAGAATATGCATGTCATCCCCAATATATACAATTGATAGAATAGGCGTACCTTTTGTGTTTAGTAGGGGAGCATGCAGCCTACTGTGATTCCTTGGTCCTAAAGCCTCTTAGTTGTGTGGTGTCTTTGATTTAAATGCTGATAGAGCTGTTGAGTTTGAGTAATCCCTGTTGTAATCTGCAATGAGCCGGCCTTTGCTTGTGTTGTGCCATGGTTGAACCCGGGGACAGCGGCCTTCAGGGGGGTCATGCTGTCGGCCTGCTATTATTCCACACATCATTCAGTGGTGTGATGGCATACCAGCCGTGTCACATTGAGAATGAATCCAATTGATTTCTACACTATTTCATATTTCCGAGGGAGCTGCTTTCCTTTTGCCAGCTGCTTAAGTCTCGTTCTGCATTCTCTTCCATCAAGTCCACTTACCTTTATATTTTATCCACAGAGTTGGAAAGTAGAGAGGGATGTAAAGTTGGAGAGGCACAAGTGAGAAAGTTTCTTTGCAGCATATATGATCTTAAGCCACCGCAGTCTTCAGTATGCTGCCGGTTCTCTGCTCTCTGAGTTGTTCTAAATACCGGCCTGACTCGCTGCTTCTAAAGGGTGAGCAAATCAACATTGCTTCAAGTTAAAACTTGCAACCATTACAGTGCTCATGCCAAGTTACTATATAGGGGGCAAAACAAGGGCTGATCAGTGCAACTTCAGGTGGAAAGCAACTTGTATTTGCTAATGACGTCCTTTGCTCTGGTTGGAACGGTATGGTATGCTCCGTGATCTGGGCGATGGGTATCTCTTAAGCTCTTAAAATGGTACAGCTGCCATGGCGAAGCATGCACCTACTCAGGACTCACTCTATCTCTTTCGTTCTCCCTCTGTGTCTCGTGTCTGTCTACCCCAGTCTAGTGGACAGTGCACGGCCCAGTTGTTTTCCAGATGGTCTGTGATGATTAGGGCGCTTTTGGAAGCCGTCGCTCTGCTCAAATGTTCTACAGCTGTGAGCCTTTGGAGCGGCATGTTAAAATGTCCACAGAGGGCTTTTGAACAGCGTGCTGCTTCCTGAAACAAATTGTTACAAATTCAGCCTCTTGAATTTGTCTTTATCCGCGTCCAAACAGGCACTCATCACGCTCCTGTTTCTTCTCTGCCGTGAGAGAATCCAAGCCTCTGCCTTCACAGTGATCACACACCTTCATGAAAAGGGCTTCCTAACATATCGCAGCGTGTCTTCTTTTCACCCTCTTCCAGAAGATTGAATAAAGGGTGTAGTGCTATACTGATGTACTGGTGGCTGCCAAGGTTTCAATTTAGCAGCAGCAGTGGAGGGATTAATATCGTACCCTCCTGGTCCTGTGGCTTTGGCTTATTCCCTCCCTCCTCTCTCCTGGCAACAGCGTCAGCTGTACCGTTCCCCCTGCAGACCTCACATGTCCCACAATTGTCTCTCCCCAGCACCTGTCTTTCAGGCGAGACATAATACACACTATCAGCAGGACACTGTTTTTTAATCCTCTCACAGTTCCCATCTCTTGAGCTCCGTGTCAGCACAAATGCTTTTGACTCCTTAGGTGTGAGCCTTTGAGGTATTCTTGCCCGCAAGACCCATACAACAGTCAGTGTTTGTAATTGAAAATAAGTAGCTGGCTGCCACGTTTTGATAACCCTTACCTTAAATATAAGACTGTAACCACTTCTAGCAATGATTATGCAATGGTATGCTCCCTTTTCTCTTTTCTCTCTCACCTGCGGAAGCCATCCATCTAAAGAGCCCTGATGTAATATCAAAACTGTCCGAAGGACTTCCATATATATTCCCAACAAACATCAATCCAAAGCTTTTTACAGCCACTCACCGGGCCTCTTGTTGGTCTGTGTGAATGTGGTTTAGTGCGAGGCCCATCGTCACTTGAGTGCTCTGTGAATTCTGCTGCTAGATGGGGCACTTGACACATATAAATAGTAGCCAGGTCATAACGACGGCTTCAAATAGCGCCAAGATCTCTGAGGTGTATCACTACTATCAGACCGTTTACAGATATTTCCTCTGCGTATTGTGCGTTACTTGCTGGAGATTTTCTGGGGACAGACAGTGGCAGTGATTGGATAATACACTGCATTTATTGCTCAGCTGATGGGTAGGGGCCTCTCCCACGCTCTGTCCTCGGCTCTGGCCGTCCCTGCCCAAACAAATATTTGAACTCCATGCCAAGTCTCATTGGATAATACCTGCTGTGATTGATACTGTGCATTTGTGTTTCTCGCAAGCTTAATGGCATCGCTGGAGCTACCATCAGAAGAATGTGACTCAGTGTGGTTAGAGTCACAGGAAACCTATAAAAATAGATGTCCCTCATTACAAATGAACACAAGCTGTATGTCCAGCAAACACCAGTAAAAAACCGCTAAATGTGCAACCCTTTATTTTCTGCTTCCCAGTGTTCTCGCCATCTGTTTGAGGTCAGGTGACTCACAGCTAGCGGAAGAGAATATCAGTGCTTGGGACGTTACCCCAACCTCTCGCTTCGGCTGTTTGTCTGAGTTTTTCTATAGCAGAGGCATCATTTGAGGAATCAGTTTTTCCATCTTCCCCTCCTTGTCAGAATCCATTTGCTGAGGTTGACGTGGATTTGATAAAGCATTAGTATATTTCTTTCTGCATGTATTCATTTTGTACCTACTTTTATTCAGAAAATAGTGGAACATATTTTGCTTTATATATTTTGAATACATAAATATTTATACTTTCCTCTTTTACAATGCATTTCCACCTTTTACAGCACTTTTCCACCCCCACCTGTTACTGCTCTTTGCACTATGCAGAGATGTGTTCCACTTTACCCCCTCGCACGTGCACGTGAAACAACACGGGGCCCTATACCCATCAACACATCACTCTGCCTTAGTGGTTAAACCTCTGTGGGTAATCCTTTAAAGAGTAGGTGCAGTGAAATCAATCCTGTCTCTTGATACTGCATATCAGCGCTGTGCAGCGACCTGCTTTCACTTTCAGTTAGACGGCTTGTGAGAGTGAGTGGATGGAGCTGACAGGGGCTTCATAACAGCAGTAAGGGTCGCACCGCATGGTGATCCATCAGTCTAATCAGCTGTCAGCCCTCTGCAATATGTTTCTGCAGCAGGATGGACGAACGTCTCTGGGAGTCAGAGTCTGGTTTAAATATCGGCACTACTTGCTCAAGGACAAATGCAGCCTTCCCACCTCTGTGCTGCTATTCACAAACTGATGTGTGCCGGCATTCCCCCTCCTCTCTCTGGAGGAGGGGGAGCCCACTGTTTTTTTTTTTTTTTTCACTGTAAGACCTCTGCTGGTGGTTCGGATATACACACCCTCAGCTCTGGCTGTGATGCTGTGATTGCTGTGCCTCTGCTTCTTGGGATTTAGCAGAGAGCGTTTCAAGACATCCACAGCGTGCGACAGCTTTATTGCTGCCTGCCACTGGACTGACGATGGTCCTTATTGAGTGAGTGGGCGGGTGTTATGGTGCAAAGGGTTGGGAAATATGACTGGTATAAATGTCACAGTGGTAGAGAGATGAGGCATGATATGAATGTGACCGTCCTGTTTGCACCAAAATAAGAAACACTTTGTCACATCACATAAAAAGCAATGCAATGTTTTATTGATTGAAACTGAATCGGCAACTCTTTTGATAACTAATTCTTGTTTTAGTATTTTTGATCGTTCCAGGTTCTTGAATTGTGATAATTTACTGCTTCTCTTGGTCTTACGTCATAGTAACTTTAATATTTGTAGGTTTTGAACTGACGAAACAAGACATTAGATGACATCACCTTGGGCTCTAGCATATTCAACATTTTCAAAATGTTTTATAGACTAAATGGGGACATTAATAATCAGATTGATTGACTGTGAACACAATTGTCAGTTATATTGATACTATGTTGTGATATAAATTTGTCTCTGTTTGAACACTTATCTATATTATTTCGGTGGGGATCCCTTAAAACATTTTTAGTATTGGATCTGATCAGTTATCACACACCCACAAGTGATGCAATGTTTTTCCTGTATCAAATGTCTAACAAAATCTAACAGCAGCCAATCTTTTGAAAAAAAATAAAAAATAATCCAAAGCGTAATTGCTCAGAATTTAATACAGGACTTAATTTTTTTTTAATATCATTTGGCTCAGTTTTGTTCCATAGTGATGTCATTCTTCGAAAGAAGACGTCTACTTCTTAGTGAGAGTTGAGGAAGCTTCATAAAAAACTCAAGTCTTTTTGCGTATTTATAGTCCTCGTCAGACTTGCTGCGCATGATTTATTGTGTCATTTTGAACCGCTTGATGAATGCAGGCCCTGGCCCTTCATGCTACAGACTTCTGTTACTGCTGCATCTGTTTATTGAACAAATCTGAAACCTTCCCCAAGTTTCTGTGTAGTGATTTGGAACCAGCCGCAAGTAGACTGTAAGATCTTCTTCGAGCTGTTAGATTTGCCTCTCTGCTTATTTGTTTTCATTGTTTATTTATGGGGGAGGGAGGCTCATTAGTCATTCAGTGTGACAGTGTAATGTGTACACAAGAAGTTTTCTATTTGCCAAACACCAAAGCACAGCTGAAGCTGGCTCACCGCCAAACTTAAAATTGGCTTCACCCTACCGACAGTCAAAATGGCAGTGTTTTCAAAAACATGTATTTTTTTATATATTTATTTTTAAACCTCACAAGCACAGTGTCTGACAGGACTTGTTGTGATTTTTGGCAGAAAGGTTGTACATCTTTAAGACCCCAGCAACATCTTTAAATAATAGAGAATTCAGATTGTTTTCTACTATTAACTTTATTGAGCAAACTGCACATATTGATATAATGGTGATGGAATGGTGTGGCTATTTAACGTGATAATAAAGCTATAAATAAGGACTCAAATTAGTCCCACACTGTAGTAATACGTTCAGTAAAGTCCTTTTTTTGAAAACATTTTTGCTTGGACAGTCAATATCAGATGACAGGCAGTCGGAGCACTTCCAAGGCTTGGTTGGGCATGAGACTCTCCTCGTTTAAATCATTTGTATGAGAGATGAGGAACATTGTTAGAAAAAATGTGGTTCTGAGATTGAAAGCCAAAGCCTGTGTTCAAAAAACCTGAAGCCAGAAGTCAACTGTGTCTCCAAATTGACATTTTAATACGGTGCATCAGAGCTGAAGATTGTGTTGCGTGTTTCACTAGCTGTTGCCAGCGGTTTAAAACAAGTCTGCTTATAGAAAATGGGTCCATATTGGATGAGTTCAGCAACTACTGATACTGACTCAATCGGATAATGCGATCAATTTCTGTTTCTCTCATGGAGCCAACGACATAATTATAACAGTGAACAAGAGCAAGGTCTTTTGTAAACACAGACACTGTGTACTTTGGTGTTCATGTTTCTTGTTGTCCTCATGATGACCTCACATCTGAAACCTCTTCAGTCAAACGCCACTTTGCCGCGGTTTACAGCGTTTCAGATTTCAGATGGTGCACGACTCAAAAGCACAACAATTACAGCTTTTTAACTCGAGCGCTCGTGCCTCATATCGTTCCTCTGGAAAGCGTGAAGCGGCCTTCAGGTAAATCCCCGCCGCCACGCTGAGCCAGGAGGTCGTTGGTCATGTTCCAGCAATGTCAACGGAGCTATCCTACTAATGAGGTACTAATAGACTCATGATGAGAGCCTTCCTCGGGGAAAGATGAGAGAGGTATGTGTAAATGAGACCAGCTTTTCATTCGTATACTCCCACATCTCCTTGTGCCCTGCACACAAACCGACAACATAGACCCGCGCGCAATGCTGCGTGTTTTCATGGCATTAGCATGTGTTGCTCAGCCTCAGTTTTCTTGCTAATTGTGCATTCTTTTTTTAGCATCAATGTGAAACGCCATGGCTGTACAGTATGCAACTTAATCGTATTGCTTGCCTCCAGATAAAATCGTCTAAAGGTGTACAAGGGCTCATTTCCCCTTCTGCGTGAATACACTGACTCTGTGACCTGATTCGACATCGCCAGAAATCAAATAATAGTGCGTCTACGGAGAAAAGGAGCCGTGTTTTGTTGACGAGCGCAGGACTAGCCAGGGAAGAAGCATGTGGGGCAGCAGTCACAAACGTGGGCAGCTCTGTTACTTCCTGTGTGTTTCTGTGGCGTAATCTTTAATCTTTAGCAGTCACCGCCCATATCGAGGGTGCAGTATGCACAGGGATAGAGGTATTGAATCACACAGCATTGCTCAAGGTGATCAAACATCATATTGCATCGTATCACGGTGCTATGATGACAGACCGATTACTCATTTTAATGTGGAGGCACCTACCTGTGGATCACTCGTTCCTTTCCTAGTTTTCATTAAGGTTCATTATTGTTTTGCACCAGTAGAGTGAATGTTTTAAGAGGATATTTGCAAGCTGTTGTGTTACTGAGGCATTTGCTAAATTAAATGATCTTTCCCGCCAAGAGAGTTTCTTCTTTTCTTCACGTGACCAAACAAGGTATGACATTTCTTCTTACTGTAACTTAGTTCAGAGGGCTTTTTACTGCCTTGTAGGTTTGGTACTTGCTTGTAAAGTACTTGTCTTACATCTAAGGGCAGCTCTACAAACATAACAGAATTCCTCTGTCCCTTTCAGTGTATCTCGATTAAAAGCTCATTTTATAATTGGTGTATTTGTACAGAAGGGTAAATCAATCGGGGTGTGCTGGGAACAAGTTAATCTCACTTTCTTAAGAACAGCCCTATGCTGCCTTTACCCAATATACATCCACACAGTTCTCCAAGTAACTGTTGTAATTCATGGACAGGAGGACTGAAATCAAAATGAGTGTTTTGTGTTTATATTTAGTTTATCCCTCTATTTCTACCTGTACTTCATTCTACTTTGAGAGGAAGGTGGCTATTGGCTTAGCTTTTATCTGCTGTCTGAAGTAGGACCCATTCTTCTCTCATGAATACTATCTGTGGCATACCTTGATTGTGCTTATTTGAGGTTTAACGTGATTCACCAAACTGCAGTATGTGCCAGTTCTTCGCCTCCCTTTGCGTAAAATGAAATCAAAGAACTCCAAACTTAAATTAAAACATAGCTAGCAAGACTAGCCGAGGCTGTCTCATGTTACTCTTACATACTTTTCTTCACTGGCATCTGTTTTTTTATTGTAAAAAAAAAAAAAAAAAAGTGTCTGGAAGAAGAGCTGAGTTAAAGGTGCAGTGTGTGGGATGTACATATTGCAACCAACTGAAACTTCTCCCATATGCCGAGCGCGTAGGAGAACGACTGTGGCCGATGTGAAGACCCGAATGGCCCCAATGTTTACCACGTCTTTGGTTTGTTTGTAGAAACACGACGGTGGAACATGGCCGACCTCTGTAAAAGGACCTGCTTTGTATGTAGATATAAACCGCTCATTTTAGGTAACCAAAACACGATGCCTCTTATTTTCAGGTGATTGTGCCCTAGAGAAGACGTATTAAACATATTAATAGGATATTCCATTTCTGCCAATAGAGCCCCCTAAATGCTACACACATACTTTGCAATGGCAGGGAACCCTGGAGGCTGGAAGCCATTTGGTCTTTACACACCGGCGACTTGTCCTCTCTTTATTTGTGATATCGATGTACAATAGATCACAACACAGCTGAGGCCTGGAGAACAACACCGGTGTTTCAGAGTCCCTCTATTGTTTACAGGTAGTTTGTTACATGACTGTTGCCTCCCACTGATATATTGTGGTTTCCCAGCTGTGTGGGATGCAGTTAGAATGAGATCAAACACTTTGAAATCAACGACCATTCTTCTCTCCGAACAAGGTGGTGTGTCCCAGTGTTTTATAAAGCAAGCAGATGTGTATGAGCTTTATGCCATAATAAGAAGGATCGTGTACACGCAGCATCTATTGCATGGCTGTCCTGGGGGAGGGATCCCTCATATGTTGCTCTACCTGAGGTTTCTCTGAGAAAGGGGGCGTTTTTCTTTATCTGAATCAAGGAAAGAGGGTGTCATGTGCTGCCACTCCTGTTCAGAGGATGCAGAGACGTGCTTGTTTTGTCTGACTGTGTGGATAATTTGGGAAAAGAGAAAGAGAGAGAGCACAGTGGCAATTCAGACATCTTGATTTAGTTAAAAGTTGCTCGTGTCACTTTTCATGACAGGTGGAGGAGTTCAGTGGCCCTGCTGCTGTACATTGATGTTGAGCAGCTGATTCACTCTGTATCGAGCTATGTGAGGTGATTCAGGCATGAGAAGTTTCATGTTTCCTTTTGGGGGTTAGCATGGAGCAGATGACTGAAAGCAGACCGAGGTGGGGACCTGTGACTAAGTGGAGAGGCAACATGTTAGAATTGGCCGGGGGGCAACTGGGGATCCCCCATGAGCAGCTGGAGGAACCTGCTGGTGAAAGCGAAACAGTGACACTCTACCTGCTGCTGGAGCGGAGAGACAACGGGAGGATGCATTGATGTTATCTGGAGGCTCTCATGACATCTTGACAATGCCTGTGCTGGGTGTGTCTGTCTGTATGATTGTATACAGTATGTGACGTGTGCTCAGGGTGCAGCAAACGGCAAAATGTGCACCCTAAAATAAATACATTTTAAAAATGTGTTGGCCATATTTTGATGCTCCATGATGAGTTGTATGTCTCTTCCTATGTTTGCGAAAAGGCATTCAGCCGTCAGCCGTCTTCTCAGAAAGTAGAGGGGATGGACAAGCTGATGTTGGGTTCTTCAATGCTGAAGGGCCAATGATAGAAAACAATTTGTTCCGTGACTATAATTAAGCTTACATTCTTTCATGTCACATTTTTTATTATTAAGCTTCTGTGTAACTGCATACTATCTTAATTACTCAAAATACAAGGTTACTAGAAATGACTAGAAATGAAATATTTTTGGCAACCTAAAGTGGGCGTCCACTTGCCAGCCTGGTAACTACTTTTAAATGTTTTATTTCCCTCCAGCGCAGCCATTAGCTGAAGGAGTTGCTCGTCTATGCGTGCAGCAGGGAGATGAAAGGCACTTTGATCTGAATTATTTTGAGGTTTCCTCATTTGATTGAATATATTTTCAAACATTGTATTCTTTGATCAAGGTTTAGTTTCTGACATTGTCTGATTTGAGTTTTAAACATTTGTCTATTTTTAGATCTAAATAGTCTATGTGTCTCTGTGGGAGTAAAATATGCATACAAGTATAATTGTAAAAAATATGATTTTATTTAAACAAAATTCTCATCTTTTATGATTAGGTTGACATTTGGCCTCTAGTCTCAAGAAGCAGTATGTTTGATGCACGATACTTTCATACTTCCATAATATTATTAATCATAAAGGATTGCTATCTGCATATGGCAAGTCCTGCTGTACAGCCATTTGTGTATTTGCTCAAAATAAGCTATGAAACATGTATTTATTTATTTATGTCTGGATTAGTGTGGGCACTCATGACTGAAACAAGACGCTGCCGTTGGATATTTGCGCGTGACGGAAAAGGTGTGTCTGCTTTGGATTGGTGTCCGTCCGTCTGTAAGCCGTCTCTCCTAAACATAGACGAGACTGAGCAGCTGCGCTCACAAATCTCCTTCTCTGTGATTTCTTTGAGTATGCATAGATTTACTGGGATCATCCAAGGCCTCCTGTTATGTAGGGTTAATTGTTTACGCCCCCATGCGTTGCTCATCTCCAGAAAGGGCTTTTCTTTCTATCCGTTTCCAGCTGCAGGGGAAGCTGTGCTGATGGAAGTGAGAATCAGGCATTCAGATTAAGACCAGATGTCAGATGTGTGCCATTAGTGAAGGTGTTCACCGAGTGTAATTACTGATCTCACCCAGCAGAGGGCCTCACTGTATTACAACATGGTCCATGTTGTAAATCCACTTTTTACATTCTCACATGACACTGGAAGGGAGGAGATGCAGTTTGCCTCAATGGAGAGTATAGTTTATTCCAAATGTGATATTTCATTACAGATTGCATTAGTATTATTTATTAAGTCTCAGAAGCCGGGACTGGTGAACTGAAAACTGTTTTCATATTATTATTATTATTATTGCACACCCTTAGTAAACTGAAACCATTTCTCCCAAAGTTGTATTGAAGTAAAAATGTGTGCAGTTCTGTTACTTATTCTTATTGGAATCATGCAGTTATATTGCTATGTTTGTCATATATTGTCTACTGCTCTGTAGATACTTTGTGTAACTAACGATTGTGGCCTTTAGAGGGCAGTGTTGGATTTTGGCCATAACATCTAGCATCTCTGTTGACATTGTATATATAGTTAGCAGATTTGCTCCATTAACATATATAGATTACTCGTGTTAGAGACTGTGGCAAATGGATTCATGGATCTGTTTGTCTGTGTGAGGAGCTTCTAGTACTTTGACTCGGACAATGTTGTACACTCTTCCTAACGGCACATTTCGTGTTTCCGTGTTTCTCCTCGCCCCTCACTTGGTGTGCTCGTTGCGTCATCATTCCAGGTAAGTGGCATTTAAGTGCATGTTTCATTTAGAAAATAAAAAGCCTCTCCTCTGCAGGGAGTAGGAGGACGACTGGGTGCTTTTCACCTTGAGGTGTTTACAGTAGAACAACACAGAACCTTTCTCCCGACTGTCTTACTGCTTCTCACACAGCTGCATGCTCACTACATTTTTATATAAATGGCTCTGTGCATGTGTCCCGAGCTACTGCAGAGACGCCTTCTGTTTAATCTGTTTTGCAGTTCTGTGTAGTTTCACCTCCTGAGTTTCAAAAGTGGACATCATTTGTTCTTCGGCTTTTATTTTGCTTTTGCAATTCAGTCAGTGAGGTTCCCCCCCCCCCCCTTCGTCTAATATATGTGTTTGTCAGGAAGTTGATGCATTGCTTTGCGACCCCTTATAACTCTCCACCTGACACATGCAGCTGTTGGTCAGAGGACAGTACCCGGGAGGGGGCTGCAGCCGGGAAATTCACAACAGATTTTCACGGAGCTTGTTTGTATGAAACAATATCATCCCTATACAGTTGTCTTGAAATGAGTTGGCCGTGACTGCTGGGCTGTAGGCGTGCTGAGCTGTAAAGTAACAGGATTAAAACCCCGACAGAAGTAGCTTGTTGTTCTTTTTCTCAGAGGGTTTGAGTAATGCAGCTGCACCTATAAAAACAGCAGTGCAGGGGGGGATTTGAGAGGAGACACTCCCTGTCAAAGTAATGCAAATGCGTCCTCTCCCTAGTATTAGTCTGTTTTATAGAGCAAATACAAGTTTGTGAAATTGTCATTCAGCCTGTCTCAGAATGAGACGGCGTTGATCTGGACGAGGAGGGTGGATGACGAGAGCAAAGATGCACCGACGTGCCAAACTGCCATCGAGTCACTGGCTCAGCTGACTGCCCGGCACTGAAAGCTGTCCTCAATTTGTCAGCCGTGCCGTCACCCTGCTCACACCCAGCCCTTGTTCTGGAGTGGCATTGATTGCCCCGTTTCAAATGTGGATTAACAGGGTGTTATATTAGAGCATCAAATCAGGATTTGTGGCTCAGTGGAGGGACAGAGTTTGGGTTGCACTTAGTTAGGCCCTGTACTCCTATTTTATTTATTAGCCAGTACTCAGAAGTTTATCTGCGTCGCACACTGAAAATAGCCAATAGGTAAAAACTGCCACTCAAGCGTTTATGAGGTACAGATACAGTCACACGTCAGTTATTCTCCCTGCACTATTCTGAGGCCTGTTGACATGCATAGAATGTCTTAAATCTCAAATGCCATTATGAAACTAAATGCATGTGACAATCATGTCCTGTGTCAGTGTTTTTCAAGTTCACCACTCTGTGTACATCTGTTAGCTCGCATTAGGCTCGTTGACGAGACAGCGGTCGGCCGGGAGTTTTGAAGCTGTGGCCAATCCATTTCATCAAGGATCAAGCATTCAGCTAGACGTCTGATTAGTTTGTTGTTTGTTGTTGTTGTGCACGGAAGTTTCTTTGAGGGGGAGGTTTGTGTCTATATGGAACTTCTATCTTCTGTAAAGTTTTAGCAATTGCTGATATTTTGCTCATTTTACTCGGTTCACAGAATACAGAGAATGCATCTGACAGAGTAGGTGCACGGCAAAGGCAACCGAAAGGCCGCCTGTAGAACACATTAGGTTACTTCATGTAGTTTCACATCTACTTCACATGACTGAAACTGTAGACGGGATCATGTGCTAAAACAATGTGTGTTTAGTCATCTGCCGATGGCGTTCCTGCAGGCTGGTGATGATAATATTTGACAATCCACAGCACATGATGAGTGTTTGTGCGCTTATTGTCAGAGAGCTCATCTAGTTAAAACAAAAAGGAAAGAAAAGCCTGAGAGAAATGATGATTGTAATCACCAAATGTACATTTTAATTGTCATGCACCTCTCACGCCACAGTAAATACCATCCTGCGTGATTACAGGTATTAAGTCTTTTAAGTGTAAACAAACACTGTTTGGCAACAAATCTCACTAATAACTTTCTGAAGTCATACACATTTATGAGCTCTCTCTCTCTCTCTCTCTCTCTCTCTCTCTCTCTCTCTCTCTCTCTCTCTCTCTCTCTCTCTCTCTCTCTCTCAATGTTCTGTCACTCTGATGGCTGACCCACTTCTCTTGGTCATCTTTTCTGTAATCAGTTGGACCGATGACTGAGCGAGGCAGTGCTGCCTCGTCTCTCTGCTCACGCTAGCAGCTATCTTCGCCTGGGGACTGGAGGAACTAGAGCTTAACAGATCCTTTATCGCTTTTCATTTCAGTGTCAGTTTATAGCTGCCATTCTTTCAGTCGCTATGTCGATGCATGTCAATGCCATTATGTTTCCTTCAGCTGCAATTGTGGTTCCCCCCCCCCCAACTACAGTGTGTCCGTATCTTTTCCTGCTAAAGTTCTGGATGATAGACGGATCAATAACACCCATCACCAAGGGGGGTATTATTTGTTTGAGGCTGTGGTTGACAGGATTGGATTTTGCTTCTATATTGAGGGCACACACACACATTTCTCTCTGTCACACACTCATTGTCAGAGTGACACACACACACACACACACACACTGCAAAGAAACTTTCCATGACATTATTGGTTTTATCAGAAGTAGGCCAGAGCATGGGCCCGGCCCTCTGGCAGGCCTACTGAGCATGCTCAGCACTGCTGAAGGCTACGCAGAGTCAAAACCTTGTTCTACTACTACCAAGCACCACATTTCTCTGTTTCTCTGTCACAGCACAGACCCAGTGATCTATTAGAAGGGGGAGCACAACAAGATCTAACTGTGTTTTACTGGTATTGTCTTTCTCATTGTTGGTTCTCTGCGGATTATTTAGCAGTTTAATCGATTCATCTTTTAAGTTGAAGAAGAAAAAAAAGATGAGAGGTGATGATAGTGAAAGAGAGAGATAATGAGATTAAATAACCTGCTTACCATGAACAGGAAACAATATTATTCAGAAGTTTAGAATTCCAGTTCAAATAAACTTTAACAGGAAAATGCCAGATGTCTCTCTAAAGATGTATTTTTTTAGATTATTGTTTGTTTTTACGTTTCTGGAATTACCTTACCCCAATTCATACATTATTTAATTGTATTGCAACTGCGAGCAGCTCCTCCATTTCCCCTGTGCACTGCATTCAAACATTAATTTAGTTTGCCCAATAGCTAGGTACTATGGCACTGCATGTGTCACAGTCTTCTTTTTTTTTATTTTTTTTTTTCAAGTGTTTTTTTTCTTTATTTTCTTTTAAACAAATTTAAGTTTAACAAACAAGAACAGAAAAACAGAACAGAGCTCAGCACAATATAGATCTGGACAATATACAGGACACAGGATACAATACAAAAACAAAAAGATTAATCTAGAGCAACGCCATTCAATATAGATGCAACAGTAGAGTTGGTAAAACGAAGATAGGGAGTCCAAATATTTAAGAACCGTCCTTTTGTGGAATGAAGAAGGCAGGTTAGGTATTCCAAAGGAAAGAGCTCCATGATGAGTCTATGCCAAGATGTTTTAGAAGGAGGTTTGTCGCTAATCCACGACAGGAAAATGTTCTTGCGTGCAGCATAGGTGAGAATTTCATATAGTCTGCCTGAACCAGGACTGATTTTAGTGTCTCTATATCCCAAGATCAGCGAAACAGGATCACAGGTCAAAACAGTTCCAAAAATAGCGCTCATATCTTCCAGAATAACTTGCCAATATGACTGAATTTTAGGACAGTACCAAACACAATGAGTATATGTTCCCAACGCAGTTTTGCATTTAAGGCAATCAGGAGAGGTATGAGGATACATGTTATGTCTTTTGCTAGGAGATATTTGCAATCTGTGAATAATTTTAAATTGTAACAACCTGGCGCGATTACAGACAGATATCCGTTTCGTTTGATTACAGATGACATCCCATTTCTCCTTACCAATAGTTACACCCAGCTCAGATTGCCACGTTAGTGCTGCGTCTGAGACTGCCAGTATGACAGATGTCTGGTTAAGCACATTATAAAAAGAAGTGATCACCTTCTTAACTGGACATTTAAGTAGTAATTTTTCTATTAGAGATAAAGAGGCTTCAGAAGCAAATGTAGTTTTTTTAAATATAAAATCCCGCACTTGGAGATATCTACAAAAATGAGAGCCAGGGAGGTTATATTTAGCCTGAATTTGTCCAAATGAGGATAAGGAGGGTCCCACAAACAAATCACACATCATTTTGGCTCCTTGGCGTGTCCAGATATCATAACCTGTATCTGTCATGCCTGGTTCAAAGTCAGGGTTTCCTTGCACTGGGGAAAGCAAAGGAGTCAGCAAAGACCTCCCCTCCAGCTTACGCACTGCAAACCCTGCTTTAACAGTGTTAACAACTATAGGGTTGTTATTGCACAAAGTCCTTACAGACTTTATATTCTTACAGGATAAAAGACCGAGCAATGAGCAGTGAGTGTGAAACTGTTCTTGACATAACCAAACAGAGGTGGGATCCTCCTTTACCCATTCAGCTACAAACCTCAAATGTGATGCCAGTTGATACAATCTGAAGTTAGGCACATCCACCCCCCCTTTTGACGTAGGTAACTGTAACTTAGAAAATTTAAGCCTGGGTTTTCTCTTATTCCAAATAAATTCACTCAACCAGCTGTTAAGTAGCTTCAGTACTTTGTTTGAAAGCAGTAAGGGGATCATCTGTAAGGGGTACAGTAATTTAGGAAGAACCTTCATCTTAATAAGAGACACCCTACCAAGCAAAGATAAGGGAACAGAGCACCACCTATGTAAATCTTTTTTTATGACATCTAGGAGAGGAGTGTAATTAGCCTTAAACATCTGGTGAAACATAGGAGTGATATGAATACCGAGGTACACAAAACCAGACGGAGACCAGTGAAATGGAAAAGGCACAAGGGAAGTAGTCCTCCCTCTGAGAGCCCCCAGTGGCATCGCAAGAGATTTCGAGAAGTTTATTTTGTAACCCGAAAATGTTCCAAATTGGTGGATTAGTTTGATGAAACGAGAGATAGTTGAAGCTGGTTCTGATATATATATAATAGAATATCATCCGCGTATAGAGAAATTTTATGTTGAGTGTCGCCGGCGCTAATTCCTTTTATTAATAAATCTTGCCTGACGGCCGCGGCCAGGGGCTCAATCGCCAGGGCAAAGAGGGAGGGGCTAAGAGGACAGCCTTGCCGAGTCGAGCGGTAAAGTGAGAAACTGTTAGACCTACAGCCGTTAGTGATAACTGAAGCTAAAGGGTTATTATACAGCAAATCAATCCACCTTATAAATGTCTCCCCAAACTTAAACTTATGTAAAATATGATGCAAATAAGGCCATTCAACACGGTCGAAGGCCTTCTCTGCATCAAGTGAGATGATTAGACTTTCGATATTCTGGGTTTGACATATATTAATAACATTTAAGAGTCTTCTTACATTGTGGCTAGAACTTCTTCCCTTGATAAACCCCGTCTGGTCTTCCTTAATTATGACAGGCAAAACTTTTTCGAGTCTGAGCGCTAGTATCTTAGAAAGTAACTTAAGATCCTGATTTAACAAAGCGATAGGCCTGTAATTAGAACAGTGATCTGCGTTCTTGCCCTTCTTAAGGATAACAGTGATGTCTGCCTCTCTCAAAGATTGAGGTAGAAGGCCGGATGTAAAAGAATGCTCCAGCATATTCAAAAAAGGGTCCAATAACACGTGATGGAACTCTTTATAAAAATCACCAGTCAAGCCATCTGGCCCGGACGCCTTCCCTGATTGTAATGTTTTAAGTGCAAACAGGGCTTCATCTTTAGTGATAGGTGCATTTAATTCAACCTTCTGAGTTTCAGAAATAGTAGGAAGAATTATTTGAGACAGAAAATGTTCCATATCCACAGAGGCTCCTGGGGGAAGATCCGATTTATAAAGTTGCGAGTAAAAGTCTCTGAAAATATTATTTATGTTTTCATTATCAAAATAACGAGTACCAGCAGTATCAATTATTGAGGTAATTATTTGAGGATCTGATTCGACTTTAGTCAAGCAAGATAGATACTTGCTGGGTTTATCACCAAATTCGTATAGTCGCTGTCTAGAAAAGAGAATAGAACTCTTAGCCCGTTGAGTTAGCAAAGTGTCTAATGCGGCTTGCAAAGCGCATTTATTTTGTAATAATAATGGGTCAGGTGATGAAGTTAACATTTTTTCAATATCCTTTAAATCTTTCTCAAGCTTTGACTGGAGATATGCTTTAGAAGTCTCCCAAAGTAGAGAGGGGTCTTCAGTAGCCTGTGAGTTTATATCCATAAAGATTTTAAATTCACTGCTCATATAAGATACAAATTTCTCATCTCTTAGAAGGCGTTAATCAAGTCTCCATCTCCTACTTCCTGCAAAATGTCCAACAGTCAACTTTAGACAAACCATAGCATGATCACTAACAACAATGACCCCGATTTCGCAAGACGAGACATATTGTATGAGGGACTTCGGGACAAATAAATAATCTATACGAGTGTGGCATTTATGCGGAGGGGAGTAAAATGTAAATTGTTTGTCAGATGGGTGTAAAGTTCGCCACACATCGAGAAAGCTCATCTCATCACATAACGCAGATAAGGCACTGGCCTGACAGTCTTCTTTTCTAATGACTACAAATACAGTAATTTCCATTTTGGTTCTTTGTTCCCATTCATTGGAATCTAGGCAATTAGCTTGTTCTTCAAATAAGTAGGTGTCATAAAAGGTTTTATGGAGCTTTTCAAACATGACAGCATAAACGTTCCTAATGGGCCCCTTTGTATTTGCTGTTGCAATGTTTGTTAATGTCGTAGCTGACAGGAAGTAAACTTGGACGAAAGCTGTTTACCTAGTAACATACAGTAATTGCAATAAAAGGGTTTGATTAGGTTTTGTAGTCCCGGAACAGTTTAGTTGAATATGGGACCAGACAGTTTTCACTCAATTCTGTAGCAATGAAGGAGATACTTGTGAGAGAAAAAGGAGCCTTTGTAGTGAATGGTTTTCCTGGATGTGATGAATAGAACGGTCTCATTAACTGAGAAGACAAGTTGTGATTGTTTAAAAGGGAGATCAATGTTTCTTATCTTTTATTACATGCAGACACACATTGCCTGAGGTCTGGTGGAGCAGACTAGATCCCATTCATAGCTTAAAGTTAGTCTCCATTGCTGTATTGTTCAGAAGTCGCCTTTTCACGCGACAGAGGCGCATTCTGCATGTGAAGGCTGTTCTCCATAATCAATCTGAGACTAAAACGTAACCTCAGGAGGAGGGAAATGAGCTGATAGAAGGGGTGATGATGCATGCTGCGCTGTGCTTCTTCATCAGTTTGGGTATTTGGTTATGGACGTGGACGGGCTTGGTGCTGTTAGCTCTATCAAACCAGCACCACGGGTTACATTACCCACTCCCGTCAGGCTCATTACACCCAAAGACAAGCGTTGACACGTTCATTACGCTCACAATGAACTGTGTGCATCTTTTTGTGTGCACTCTGCTCGCTGGGAGTGAGCGAGGTCTGACTTGAGCTCTGGAGCATTTATCTGGAGGACGCGTGAGTGGACTTGAGAGTCTGCGTCGTTTCTGTATTGTGTTTTATTATTGTGAATTAGAGGCCATGCATTCAGAGAGTTTTTATTATTATTGTTATTATAGACTGCATTACATTACACTACCAAACAACGTCTCAGTTTCAGCTCTCTCTCTCTCTCTCTCTGTCTCTCTGTCTCTCTCTCTCTCTCTCTCTCTCTCTCTCTCTCCATGCTTGGGCTCTCTTGTTCTTATTAGTTGCTTAAACGTCTAAAACGAATCCCCATCTCTGATTGGAATACCAGTCGAAGCGGAGTCGTCTCTAACCTGCATTCAACTCATGTCCGGGGTGCATCATCAGGTCTGTTGGTGCATTAACCAATCCAAATGAATGGCTGACTCCGATTTACATCATAGATCATGGAATCTGCAGGAAAATGTGTGGGGGGATTTTGTAGACACTGTGCTAGTTTAGGTGCCATAATAGGGAGCGCATAACTAATTCCCAGTGTCATTGCAGTGATAGTGTTGTGATTCATGCATGCACAACAACACCTCCTCTTGCATTCATATGCAGTGCCGTTTTCTTTTCTTTCTCCGCTAGCACCAGAGCTGAGTATTTATATGACTTGATCAGATTCCAACAACCTCAAGGAGTTTTTTAAGGAGTTTTTTTTTTACAGCGCCCAGTATATCGTAGGCTACTTAACTCATAATTCTGCAAAGCTGAAACCCCACAGATTGATGCTTTGCTTATTCATAACAAAACTATTGACCTCTGCGTTTGGTTGCCTCGGTGTTGTAAACACAAAGTCAACAGTCCGGACGCTGTCAGTGTAAAGCACTCATGAATATTTCTCGCACAACTGGAGTTGGAAGCCTCCGTACCCTTTTGCTGAATTTAATGGGAAAATGAAATTCAAGCCTCTCAGCAAGCAAGCAGTCATGAGCTGGCTGAGTGGTGTCGGGAGGGGGCGGGGCTGTGCGAGGGCTCATGCTAGAGCGCATCGCTATTGGTGTTTTAACTTGCAAACTTTGGAATGTGCGACTGTCGGCGCTGCCAAGGCTCACAAAGCAGCCTGAGCAGTGAAGCGGGCCCATCCGACCCCTCTGTTCTCCGCTGACCTTCTGAGATGTCACCCACTCGGGTCACTGTGCTTGGAAAACACTGGGTTCACCGATTTGCGGGCCTAATTTTCCTCCCACGGCTTTGCATCATCATCGCGGTTGTGACTCTGACATCTCGGTGTGAACCCGGGACGGCACGTCGACTGTGACTCCAACTGGAACATCTGCTCTCGTGCTCGTATGAGACGCGTCCTAGAAACAATCGATCCTCAATGTGTCATTAGCGCAGGGATTCTGGGCTGCTCGTGTGATTATGATCAGCGGGGTGTTGCAATTCACAAGAGGATTCAGCCCTCCTAAATTTCCTGGCAGCCTGGGGGGCTACTTCCTCATTGATTGGTTCATTTTGTTAGCCTCTGCAAAATTAGCCATGCTCCTTTAGATCTTTTCCTAATTAGTCTTTTCTTCAGATTGCTCGTGCAAACACCTTTTCCTTTCATTATGTCCCTCCAAAAAGGCCTTTAGAAAAGTGTCATGGATAAAAAAAGACGTTGCTTTAAATGTCTGTGAAAGACATTAAAGCATGAGAGCTTCATCCAGGCTGACAAGCGACACAAAGGAGCTGCCGTCATTTTATGTGTTTTGAGAGAAATGCTTTCAGTGTTATATCAGATGCAAATGCTTTCATCTCTGCAGTCAATACAACCTTGTCTTGTGCTGAGAGTTCTCATCTGCTGCCCTGTTCTTTGTAAACCTTTTTAGATAGCATCCGTCCTAGCTGGCGTCTTCCCCTGAGCACGCCATCGCCTTGTCCTAAATTACTTGGAAGTCCTTTGGATGTTTTTCGAGTTATCCAGTGTTTTCATTCCAGGATTCCCTTCACAAAACGAAAGACTATATTTGTGATCCCGAGACTTAATCAGCAGCCGTTAATATCCATTGTATATTTGACCTCTACAAAGTCTTCTGTTGAGGATAATTGGAGTATTTTCCAATTCTCTGATCTCACTGGAGTGACTTGGTCTTTTGTCAGTGGATAATGGCCGCTCAGGCACCCAGGAGTCTGCTGTTGTTGTTCAGCTCCATTTGACACACACAGCTAATTACTGGAGCAGAAGACACCCCCTCTCCCCATACACTCACACACCAATGCACCAAGAGGGTGGCCATTTCAGCCCATCTTCTCACTGGCTCCCTGAGGACGAGCTGGAAACGGAAGTACTTTTGCGAGGCCTCCGCAGAGAGACGGATTTTGGCCCGTCTTCTCCACCATCGAACCTCAGGCTACTCTCGCTCGCAAACCAATGTACCTGCAGCTGTTCACAACACCAGCAGGTAATAACCTGCACCGCGGTGACAAAGGAGAGCACGTGGGCGTGTAGGTGGAAGCAGAGAGAGTCCAGAGCAGGAGTGGGCAGGTAGGAGAGGATCCTCGGAGAGTGGATAAACATGCGAACACTTCCCTCTCCCTTCCCGGCTCTCTGTGACTCTGTGTGGGCAGCTAATGAGTCTGAAAGCTTCTCCTCGGCATCTGTCAGCTGAGAACTGGATGAATCCTCTAGTGCAAACTGGAGCTGAAAAGAAATGCTCTGGTGCTCATTGATAATTGGTACAATGTACCGTATAGGGGAAGATTTTTTTTTTTTTATGTACTTTTACTTCTTCATCTATAGACTATCATATGAGTTATTTTTTTAAGACACAAAGATATTATGAAATTCAAGGTGTTAATGCTTAAAGAAACAGCACAGCATGCTGTACATACCTCAGCTATTCACACGTGCGTGATTGAGTTAATTTCCTACCTTTTCCATGTTCAAGGGGGAAGAAACACAAAATAACTTGAAATCAAAACAAACTGGCCTGAGGGAAGAAACAAAAAAGCGGCGCAGAGATAACTCCTCACCTGTCTAAACAACGTTTAGTTATAATCTTTTCAAAGGTAGTACTGTAAATTGCAGGGCTTATTGGACTGGATTGGATTATGTCGTACAGGTGTTGCTATTGTCCCTTCGTCTCTGTACCTGCCTTCACACACACAGGGGCCTCGTCACTTTACAAGGCCCTGGCAGCCAGACGGGAGTGGTGGAGCCAAAGCACTCTGCTGTGATAACATCATACACATCTGAGCCTGCCCACCATGTTATCCTTCCCCCGTCATAAAGCCTAATGGTGTGCAGCCATACAATGTGTAGTTAGGTTTTGAGTTGAGATACTGTTTGTTTGACCTTGGTATGGTCATGCACCCCCCTTAAACAGAATATTGCAACAGTAGTCAGGTCTCCCACTCCCACTGAATGCCGGATGAGCTGGTGTAAGGGATATTTTTCCCCCCACTAATAAGCCCGAGCTAGACACGTTACCTAATTTATTAAAAGAAAATTACAACACATAGCCTACACTAGTAATCCTGAGAAATGCTCATCTGCTGGATTGATGGTGACTGATTTCACAAACGCTTTGGGTTTCCCCACAAGACACTCCTTAGACATGAGGCACCAACATGTACAACACCGTGAGCAATTTAAATTACAGCATCTGTGACTTTCAACCCACCCCAAAAGGGTAATTCAGGGAGGCTTCGTGGCTGCGATGGTGACATTTACGCTTTAATGATCTAGGAAATGCCTTCAGACTGACTTACAATGAGTGAGCAGTGAGAACAACGTCTGGAATACTTTGATAAAACGCAGTGTTGCGAGGATCAAACCCGGCACACTTTGGTTTTTAAACAATGGGAAAGGCTTGACAGTAGACTGTTGTTTGATGTTGACAGCTGACACTGATTCAGTAACCCATGAAAAAAAAGAAGCTGGAATAACACAGCAAATACACAGATGGCTAAACAGCTTGCTTTGACTTTCCCCTCTGACACCCTTTTGCGGGTGTTTGAGCACAAGCTCCTTATTCGCCACAGAATGAATATCGTATCACGTATCCTGATACTCGTTCCTCTCTGGGCCTTCTCTCGGGGTATGGTGTCCATTCTGTGCCCCAGGTGGTGGACATATCCCAGGGCTCCAAGCTCCAGCATTAGGACCTCCCTTGAGGACCACGGATAGATGAAGGACTGAATGTTTTAGTGTACCCCTCCTTCCCCCGCGTTATAATGGAAGCCCAATGAATTATTTATGTAGTAGAGCTGGTCAAGGTAGATCACATAGTACTTATGGTGTTAATAACCGTAATGCCTCTTTGCTGTTTTCAACCCCATTAAAAAGTAGCATTTGTATTTGTGTTCAGTTATTTTGTTCTTGAGAGCTTCAAGAGATGTTGAAGTATCACTTAATTGAGGGGAAATGGAGAGAAAAGTAGCCACTAGGAGCCTATTGACTGTCTCTGGGTGTCTTCCTGCACCATTGACTACACAGCAGGTTGATGAGTGGAGGAGCTGTTTGCCTTCTAGGTTGGAGCCGAGGTCATTGTCCGAGCTTTCATGTCTTCAATAGCTGCAGGCTCCCTGCTGAACCTACTTGATATTCAGTTCTTTCTCTCAATTCATCCCATTGAAACTAACAAGCTTCAAGCATGATAGCATACCTCCAGTAATGTGAATGCTCACGAATGAAACCAGGCCCACAGAATTGCAATCCCTTGAACTGTGGCCTACGACTTTATCAAGATGATTCGAAAATACTTTCACGATGAGCCTTTTCCTTTTTCAACGTGCCCCTTTGTCAAGACTTGCCAAAGAATGAGCCGAGGGAGGTGCAGCTACCCACATTCATGTGGAGGCTCAAGGCAGTAAATGCCAGAAATAACATATATAGTGCACTGAGGAAATGAAGCTTAAATTCATGCATGTGTTATATTATTGACATGCCTGGATGCAGTCCCGTAAAAACAATGGAACGAAATGTAAATCTGGGATATGGTGTCACTTCACTTTTCCATGCAATTCTTCCACGTCTGGTGGAGTTTAGAAATTTCCAGTAAAGCATAAAAAAATATCCTACTCGGCTACTGTAGAGGGAAGTACGGTAGCCTTTTTTATCCTCTCATTCGTGTCACCAGGACACTGTAGCTGGTGTGTGTGTGTGTGTGTGTGTGTGTGTGTGTGTGTGTGTGTGTGTGTGTGTGTGTGTGTGTGTGTGTGTGTGTGTGTGTGTGTGTGTGTGTGTGTGTGTGTGTGTGTGTGTGTGTGTGTGTGTGTGTGTGTGTGTGTGTGTGTGTGTGTGTGGGCGTGGGCGTGGGCGTGGGCGGGCGTGGGCGGGCGTGGGCGGGCGTCCTCCGTTTCGCCCGGTCCTCAATTGCGCTGGGAGCGGGACAACAAAGGCGCCGCCGGCCACCTTGCTTTCTTTACATCCGGACCGTGACATCACCGCCTCTCGGGTTTCAGCGTGTCTCTAATACGGACGCACGCGGCGCAGCAGTCAGCGCGAGTGCTGCTTGCACTGTGAGCACAGCGGCGGCGGACCGAGCGGACTTCACCACGCGCGCTCCTCCAAAGTAACAGGAAACTCCTCGCGTCGCCACGTCTGGATACATCGATTACTTTTTGGGGGTTTGACTTCACCGCGATTGTTGAACTGGCCGGACGTTTATGGAAGCTTTTCATTGTAAGTAAACAATAAAAAAAAAAAACTGCAGTCGACGTACATCACACTACACACACACACACACACAAACACGCTACACGCACACACACACACACACACACACACACGGAGCGGGGTTGGCTCCCAACGCGAGTGATTGAGGTGTTTGGGGTGTTAAAATGTGCTGACGGTGGTGCCCGGTGCCATTAAAATGCTATTCAGATGGATGGAGCTCCTGTGATTGCCTTTCAGTATTGCAGTTAACCCGTTCCTGCCCGGATCCCAGTCAGCGTTTTGTTCCTCACATGGCTTACTGTGCAAACGGGGCTTTTGCACTGGGCACCACCAAGACACCGATGGTCATGCTTTTTGTCAGATCACCTTCTGTGTTGTGAAGTTAGGACATTCCCAATACCTAGTACTATGTTGTGTGAAATCTAATTACTTTATTTCTACATATATATATAGCCCTGGATAGACTGGCGACTTATCCAGGGTGTACCCTGCCTTCGCCCAATGACAGCTGGGATCGGCTCCAACGCCCCACGACCCTAAAGAGGATAAGCGGTTCGGATAATGGATGGATGGATGGATATATATATATATATATATATATATATGTGTTTCTTTTCGATTCCAAGTGTGTATATTTAGTGTAACCAGTACCTATTTCCTAATATCTAATGTGGCCCTACAATGCCAAAAGGAAATTGCAAATCATGTTGTCTTTCATAGTTTTAAAAACTCATATTCTTCTGGCCAGAGAAAGCTGAGCCCCAGGTCTTTTTCGAGGCACCCAACACAACGGTGGCAGCAAACCCCTGGAGGGAAAACACTTTTTTGTTCCCGGTTTCTATTTTGTTTGGGTTGTCTCTGAATTTCAGTGTAGTTAGTTGCTGATGTAATTCCATTCTCAATCCCAAAAAAGAGAACCTGTCCTGCCACGTTTAATACACTGTTTGCAGTTATTGGAAACATTTCCATTGTGTTGCCCATCACTTTACTATAAGCAGTCCTGAAGAGCCACTGTTTATCCCTCCGGGACTGTTTCCCATTACTTTGCATCAGATGTGTGGTTCTGTATGTTCTTCAAAAGCTTTCATCTGGTAACAGTCAGTTATGCCATAATTATAGCATTGCCCACTGTCTCTCCCACAGTGACATAGACTATGTCCTCTCTTTAATAACGCATGCAGACCAGATCACAATCACATGATCTGCTAAGCAACATGTGTTTATTCTATTGACCTATTTTTGATCTTGTGGTTTAGGCCAGAATTCCTGGAAACAGGAGACAGTGAGCAATTGGACGTGTTCCTTGTGATCCAGTGGGATGTGTTTCAGGCATGTTGTTAGTCTTATTTTGTTAAACCCTCATGTGTAGCCTTAGACCATGCACACACATCAACTGTAAAGGAAGTCACTATTTTTCTAACTATATGGAAAATCTGAAAACCTATTTTTATCAACTTAATTCAGCCGGGCCTTGTGATCTAAACCTTGTCTGTGTCTGATTTAATGACTACTGTAAGTGGATGTTTGTAATGTCTAACCAAAACCCCATCTATTAAACATCTTACACTTATTATAGTGGGGTTTAGCATCTGTGTAATGTTGCAGTCACTGTACAAAGACAAACATTGGGATGACACTTGTCAAAGCCACAGGGAGAGAAGGGTTAGCAGTTATTCACTTTCCCCATGAGCTCATGCAGTGTCCAACGTTTCCTACAGACAGTTTATTTGTGCTGCTCAGCCTGGGGCGCTCCTTCAACAAACACTTCAGTTGACTCCAAGATATTATTGCAATCACACGCAAAATAAAATTCAGAAAGTAATTTTACCAATCTATATGATATGGCATTATATGATTTCAACACTCAAGCAGACCTTTTAGATTTAGACTGGTTCAGCTGAATAGTCTGTTTTTAGTAAGTATTCATTAAAAACATTTATATAGTCCATCTCAATAATTTATATATATATACATACATACATACATACATACATACATACATACATACATACATACATACATACATACATACATACATACATACATACATTTAAGTGATTGTGTGTATGTGTATATACAGATAGGAGACACTGATACATTAAAGAGCAGGTCAGCAGTAATGGAGATGTGCAGATGCCTTGTTATTGGCTGCAGGTCCAGCCCCGCCCCTCACTGAGCAGAAGAGATCAAGCGGAGAGGAGGGCGGAGCCACATTTGATTTCAGGGCTTTGAGTCCTGAGAGATAAATCAGCAAAATGGTAAAACTGCAGACAGTTGTCCACTCCCTTATTCAGCATGGTGGTCATATGCAGACCTACCATCCTTGTATAATGGTTGTATTTTGACTGAGATATGGAGACAATTAATATAAGAAGCCACCCCCCCAATTTGTGCTTGGTTTCTCAATTGAATGCTAGATGTTTAATTTGCATGATGGCTGCAGCAATTGGTGTTACATTTTCTAGGAACATTTCAGTAGGGGCCATGTTCTTTTTTTTTTCAAAAACAGTCTGTTTTGCATGAATTCAAATGCTCAGTTATTGTGTCTCTTTACTCCAGTATGTAATTATGATGGGAATAAAGACCATGAAAGCAACTGTTACTACCGTCTTCCCTCTACTAGTCAAGTCTTTAACCCTGTACAACAAAGCTGAAGGTAAAGCTTTAAACCTAGTTTAAAAAAAACTAGTCCATGAGCCTGCAGCTTCCCATCCTTTCATCCATCTATTCCTTTAAGGAGATGACCTTGATATGAAGAGGCTGAGTACTATTTTGGGTGATTCTGCTCTTTGTCCTGCAGTGGACCTTCATAGCTCCACAGTATGGATATGATGTCGGTCTCACTTTGAGGACCTTAAAACACAAATATCATCATAGAGTCTGCCTTTGGGTTTCCTTTGTGTACTTTAACTGCCACGAAAGCCGTAATGAATTCTAGCCTGCTGTTGTCTTTAATGAAGCCTGAAATTGAACATTGAATGGTTAACAATGTGAGTTTACAGACAGTGAAAGTGAGAATAGAAACTTCAGATGTGTGATGATGAATGTAATGTTTGGAATTGTTTTATAAATAGCTTCAAGGAACCAATCCCTTTGTCTAATGAGGAACAGTTGTATCACGTCGGCCTCTGGGGAGAAGGTCACACTGACGCTTGGTTTTATGACCACACTGCAGTTTATCATCTTAAATCTTCCCTAAAACACACAATTTCCCTTCAACCGGCGTTTCAGTTTTCCTTGAGAAGGCAGCTTGTTTCCATGGCTCTCAAATATTCTCAATTTGGCCTTTCAGCTGTGTCACCTTGTCACACTTTGCACACAGTCGCAGCTGCTTTGAGGGGTCTGCTAATTGAATTGTTTGTTAAAAAAAAAAAAGCTGATTTGCGGCCCGACTGAGCAGCTGTTTTCTGGGGTTAAGTTAAAAAGGTCTAAGGTGAACGTCGGAGCCTGACAGACATCCAGCTGAAGCCACTGGCTGTGTTTTCCATATATGTACATGTATAAAGAGTTAAGGACACAGCGTTAGTCCCGCTTTGGCCATTTTGTGACAGCACATTGCTTCATGTTGCCGCACTGCATTTCGTGTGGCTTCTTGGGCTCCGCAAAGCCCCTGTTTTGTCTTTTCACTTGCTGCCCCCCACACGCTCACAAACTGCCTATTCTGCTTATTCAGCTCCGCTTTTGTGATGTGGGCTATTCAAAGCTCCAGTCAATGTCCATGAGGTATTGAGGAGTTCCAATACAGCCAGCTCTTCTTTTTATTTTATACTAATTAAGAATACTCACCTGGTAATGTGAAGGCTTTATTCAGCGGCCACTGGCCTTGTCTAGCATTGTGTCCAAGTTCCTTCCTGTGTAATAGGATTAGCATTAACAAGATAATGAATTATCGCTGAAAGGCTGTGTTTGGTGATTTGCAGGATTTCTTCCAGGCACCAATACGTTTTCCTGCTGACCTCTTGTAGACTTTCCCTGTGATGTTCTCGCATTTAAAATGCATCTCTTGAACGGTGATGGTACACACGCAGGGTTAGTTTTGTTAAGATTCCTGTCGCTAAACGCAGACTTGAATGTGATAACACGGGCTAAAAGGGCCGGAGCAGAAATGTGTACCATGCAGTCTGGTTTGATTTCACTCGCTCAGCGCTGCTAGGATAAGGGTGTGATGCTACCAGGCAATGTGTGCTCAGCTCTTCTCACTTGTCGACTGTGAAGGCTGTGATTGCAGCATCTACTGCACCGATATCTGTCATTGGATCACATCCATAGGAATGGAGGCTTCATGCTTGATTGCTCTGACCTGCACTATTAGCATCTATACAGTAGGAAGCCCAGTTACTTAAGGCCCTGAAGCAGTTGGAAGGGCATTCAGTTAGAGATAATCAGGATACATATGCTGTGGTAAGGCAGTATTATTCAGTGGAGTTGTGAAGACTGACAGAGCTTGAGGTTTCTAGGACTGCACTGAATGTCTTATGTAATCAAAGCTTTTATTGAGGTTTTTCTAATTACGTTTCAAATGTGTGCTGTCATATTTTATGACAAAAAAAAAAGTCCTCCATTTTAAAGAAGGGATTTATCAAATGAAATGAGTTAGTTAGTGGGAAAGCCAGCTGCAGAGAAACAGCTGAGAAAATGTTGAAACAAATCAGGTGTCGGAGTGAAAACATAAAAAATCACCCCCAACTAAAGGAGGATAACCGGTCCGTTTCCTTGTCGCTACACACCATTTATTTTGATATAAACTGATCTTCGGCCCATTTTTCCATGCCACAATATACATAGTGGTCAAATAGTTATAAATGGATGTGCTTTAGTGTCTCGTTTGCCTGTTTAGTATCAGAGGGCCGAAGTAACTGTTGGTTTTAAAAGCTGGTTTTCAAAAATTCCTCTGTATCCAAATTAGCACCAACCTTTCAGACTCTTTATGATGACTTATAACTTTGTTCTGCTTTTTAAAAACCCAACACAGAATGAGGAAATCCCCTCCAGTTTTTCCAGTCCCTTCACACTAAAAAGAAAAAACAAACACAAACCAAAAGTAGTGTTTTTTTCTTTCTCTATATTTGGCCTCTACAAAGTTAGGCTGTAATAATGCTAGTTACCACCATAATTACTTCTATACTTTTTTCCTAATATCCCCACACTTTCAAACAAATAGAGGTAGAGGAAGAGTTGGTTTTGAGTTCAGATTTTCTGACAACGATTTTATTTCAGTCTGTTGAATAAACATCAGACAATTTCTCAGTGAAAATGGTCCAAAATTAGCATTGCATGGCTGTTTTTGGCTTCGCAGATGATATGAATAGGTGGAATGCTAAACCAAATGTTTTCAACAAAGTATGAAGCAAAGGTTCCAGGTTTGGTTTGGGTTTCAACTAAAACAATTACACAAGAGAGCTTCCAGTGAGGACCCCAAACTCTGATGTTAAACACCTTCTCTCTCCCCAATGTAAAACTCCTTTTTGGAGCCTCTCAGTTGTTTGTGGTTAAACTGCAGTAGGAGGGGAGTGACGGATCAAAGACCCACCCAGAACAATAAAAGCTAAGCCCATGGAGTGTTGACCCCCAGACCTTAAGCTCTTCATTACTGCAGCTCACTGCTAATTATAATGGACAGGACAGTCCTGAATTGCCCATCCCTCTTCACAACAGGGTGGTCATTTCTTACTGCCACTCCTAGTTCCTCACATCTATACATCTGAGGTTAAGAGGCAAGGAACCTCCCGGTGCCCTTCACCCCTATCCACCCAATAAACCAACATCTCCCTCTGGAAAACAAGGAGAAATCTGAAACCTAACTGAAGAGAATACAGTGTTTTTGGTCCGCTATTGAAGCAGAAATGTTACCATCTGCTCCCCTTACCGTGCAGCCCTGTGACTTGAGTTACTCTTGACTGTAGTGACCACAGACCACATCCTCCAGAGCATGTGTGACCATTGCAGACGCTGTTGTAAACTAAGATTAGCTGGCGGAGGTATTTTGGAAAACATATTTACTCAAAAGGAGATTTTGAGCTGTTAGCTGAGCAGCATCTGTTGATTTTGATGCAGCAGTGGCTGCTGTCATCAACTTACATTATCATCCAGGGATGTTGTCTGAGATGAGGCAACCCACCCACATATCCTGTCAATAATTATTTTGCAATAGAAGCCTGTCATATTTGCAATCAGCTATTGATGCCATGTGGTGGCAATACATCTGATTCCTATTTGCAATGTGGGTTGCCGTCATGCTTTTCCTCGGCATCGCCACAGTGGTAATATAAATGTCTCTACAGCATAATGTGAATGGGAAAACCCATTGTCTTGAAGAGAAGTTCAAATGGAGCCACTGATTGTCATGGGCTAAAACGAACATTTCTCTGATAAATAGGAAAATGTTTGTTGCTGTTACTCATCCGGCCTATTTGGGCCATCGGGTTGCTTCATAGCCCCCGTGTTTCCCACTAAGGCTGAAGAATGTACTGTCCTCCCATACCACATGGATCACGTTGGGACCTTCTCAAATGGCTTCCGTCCGTATAGTATGTGGACTCTTTGATGTCACACAGCCCCCTCTTAAAAACACTGAACTTGCACACGTGTCAGACAGCACATCTGCAAAAATGTTCTTAACAGCAGGAGAGCCTTTTGATTTTATAGCCGTTACCCAAAGACCTTTGGTCAACTTCATTCTGAAGGTGATATTCTAACTAAGGCTGGAGCTTTGAACATGATTTACACCCTTTTCATTTCAGGGTCGTCATCTCAAGGACGAGGTTTGTCCTCAGCTCGCAGCTCACAAACGGATCAAACGGTTGAGTCAAACATTGACTTTCATTTCAAATGAATTTGATGTGACATTTAATCTTCTATGTATTGATAAACAGGTGTTGTTAATGGGGGTTGTTTTGTTTTGGGCCAATGCCATGTTCTAGTATCAAGTTTCTATGGCTATTATTTCAGCAACCCCTGTCAGAAAGAGAAACATGGACATCATATCGGATCCCTCTTTAAGTATAGCCTATGGGTATGGGTCACTCTGTCAAGTATTTAGTCGCCTTGTACTGTAGCTGTGGTTTTGTCTGCCTACTTCTGAGAAGCTGTCAAGGTCTCTCTACAGTAGATGTTTGCCTTTTTTTATTTTTTATTTTCCATGCTAGTGTTCAATTTGCTTGTCTGATCTCGTATGCTGAGAGCACATACTCACTGCACCATCATTTATAGACATTGGGACTTCACCACATGGACTGCCAAACCAAAACAATGAGCTGAAAGCTGCGGAAAACTGCTTGGAACTGCAGACTGGGTGTTGATTCCTGGGAGAAAAGGCAAAACCAACAATCCTTTCATACTGTGCAGAGTAGGGATGCACCGATCCCGATACCGGTATCGGGTATCGGGCCGATACTTCGTTAAAATACTCGTACTCGTATTCGTTTTCAATTGCCGATACCAAGAACCGATACCACTCAACAGTATTTCGCTACAACAAACTGGTCGCGCTTTGTGGAGAAAAAGATTTGTTGTCCTACCTGACTTCAACGTCTAGGGCAGGGGTCGGCAACCCGTGATCCACAGCCGCATACGGCTCTTTCGTCGCTCTCTTGCGGCTCTTGCAGCAAGGTGTGTAGAGTAATGGTGCGTTCACACCGAACGCGACGCACATTTTTCGCGCGACCAGATTACATGTAAAGTCTATGCACAGACGCGTATGGTTGCGACAGATGCAAATTTACGCCGGCGGCACGTTAGACGCAAGTAACGCGGCGCGTTTGACGCGAGAGTTGAAATTTTCCATATTTAATACATCTATAATTGAGAAGCTCTGCGCGTCATCACCGCCGTCCTGCCGGTTTGAATCAAACGGCTGCTGGTCCGCCAGAAGTAGCGCTGGCAGCGGCCTCATTCAGACGCTGTTGTGCGGCTACGGATGATATTATGAACCCGGACACGGGGGCGTTTGATGGTCCGACATTAGAGGGACTTCCACAAGAAGTTTAAAGCTTGGGATAGCCTTCTGTTAATTTTGTACTATAGGCTTGACATAATCTGCAGAGGATAAAATAAAATCTGCCTCCAAATTAATTGCACTTTCATGGAGACCAAATCTAAGAAGTATCGGTATCGGCAAGTACACAAATAAAAATACTCATACTCGTATCGGTTTGTAAAAAAGTGGTATCGCTGCATCCCTAGTGCAGAGTTATCTGATTGTTATCTGAGTGTTTAAAGGAAATTGATATTGCTTATTTAAGAATGTAACTTTGTTTAAGCAACATTAAAGGTATGTGTAGATATTGCAATGTTGCTCGTAATTAGGTTACATGCCATTCCACGTCAGAAAATATGGTAATGCATCGCTCCACGTTATTGAAGTAAAGTCTGTCAGCAAATGGGGTGACTTAGTAAGAGACGATATATCTACCAAAGTGGATACAGTGGAGCGATTTCCTTTAATTATATCATTTCTTTTTTTAAATATCATCGCCGGTATCAAACACTTGGCTCTCCTGTAATAAAACGCTATGCGTTGTCAATTGATAGGTTGGCCAAACGCACCTTTTAATATTTAAACCTCTTTTCCTTTTAGCCACAATTAATGTACCACATGAAAGCAAGCTTGCGGCGCGTGCATTACGAGTATCAAAGCTAAAATATTCTCAAGTGTGGGATAGTGATTGATTATTACATTCCATCCACAGTTCCTGCCTAACATCAATCCTTCTACGCCACTACAGAAATCCCAATCCAGACTTTTTTTCTTTTTTAAATCTGTCGCCAACCTACGTGCAGTAGAGGCACGTGTGAAGGGATACCAAAGAAAAATGGTGCCGTCGGTCGGGCCCCAGACCGCACTGAGGGCTCTACTGCCAACAGTGTCTCCAGTAATTATAGACCAGAGCTGTGGAGACTGTTGCTCTGCAGGCTCGACTGAAACTAAACCCCCTATTTCATGCTTGGTATTTGCTCTTTTCAGTACATGAGTACCCCATGTTTAAAAATTGTTATTTTTGGGCTGGAGCTTGACTCTCTTCTGTTTATAGTTCAGCCCGACTGAGTTGCATTTTACATTTACTGAGCAGCAAAGGCCGTAGTAGCTTCGAAGACTTGTTGACACTGCAGCTCACGCGGCTCATATTATCTGACGTCTTGTTTAATAATTACCGCTGTCGGTGTATTTGGTTGCTGTACGACTAAAGTTCCCATTGTTGTAACTCCCTGACAGTGCAATCAAATAACCATTGATTTTCGATGAGCTGATTAACTGGATCCGGATCGTGAATATATTTCACAGTGATATTGGCGATACAAAATCTTGAATCAGGATTCACCGACCAGTGAAGCCTGCTGGAAAGTTTATTTCGCCGTCGGCCCCGGACCATCCAGATCCCACTCAACACTGACCGGGCTCCACTTGACTGCAAAGGCCCTCTTGTGAAGGCCCCCACACATGTATCGCTCCTCTCCAAAGACTGTGTGGTCTGTGTCCTGGTGCTCTAATCACGGCAGAGTGGAAGTGGCTGTGGGCCGCTGTAATAGTCCCGTCCCACAGGATGGTGGGTAGCATCTTCGGTCCCTCTGTCATTATATGTTTAGTGTAGGATGAAACAACAGCCTGCTGGAGCCTGTGGATTTATCAGTTTGATGTTCATGGTTTTAATGATTTTGACGTTTGGTACTCGTTTTCTTTTTTTTTTATACCTGATGTAACATCCGTCCTCTTTTGTTTGGGCTCTAATGCCAACGTTTGTCTTGTCATGGGCCACTTAAGCTGTTGTTTGGCGTGCCTTCAGTGCTTGTCCTGTTTTCACAATGACTCAATATAAGTCTGGTTGGACTAGTTTTACAGATTGGACCAGTTTATTGCACAGCACGCTAATTTATTTCTCATTGTGTATCTGTTCTGTCTCCACTCAATATTTCTGTTTCCTCCCAGCCAATACAAACTCTCATGTGTTGGAAGTGAAGTGTTCTCTCAAGCCTTTACAGCTGGAGTTCTGTGGAAACATGTTTGGGCTGTCGAGGCAATTAGCGGCGTATCAATTCAAGATTTGTAAGATGGATCAAGTCGTATTTATGGGCTTATTAATCGGTCGTGTATATGGTGTTTTCTAGCATTGATGACTTATTTTTCCCCCTCTTTTTTTCTTCTCTACTCTCAATAGTCATAATGAGCGGAAGGTGACCTGCAAGCATCCTGTCTCAAGCTTACCCTCACAAGACAATTGCATCTTTGTCATCAACGAACAGTAAGTCTCTTGTTTTTTTGCTCTAAGAATGCCACTGGGCAGCATGTTTGAGCACCACAGTGTGCTGTTGCAACGCATAATGTGGAGGCAACATTGCACAAGCCTGTGCTTGGCACCCTCTACTCGCAGTTCTGCCCTTTCAGCTCACATCCTCTTCTATTCAGTGCTTCATTTGTTTATGTTCATCAACACATTCCTTAGAAATAAGATGTAACCTTGAATCGGAATGTAAATGCCACTTTAAAGACTTTTTAGGCATGCACTATTAATAAGTTATATTTATTGCATAGTTGAACTGTGCCATTGATGATCAGGACTGACAATGACGAGGCCTTTGTATCAGCTAGTGGGAACGAGATGAGCCACGGTTGGTCCCCTGTTTTGCAGAGTTCACGGCCGTTTCAGTTTTCATGAGTAAAAGAAAATATACGTCACCTGACAATGTTACGTCCATGTGATCATCTACGCTGCTTTCAGCACAACAATCACATGGCTGCCCACATGAGTGGATCAGAGGCCAGTCATCTTGAACTTTCACGTCAAGGTTAATTACTCTATGAATGTGTCAGACTACATTTTATTTCCATCTCAGGAATGGTCAGCACTCCCATTTCCAGTCTCACCCACCTTTAACCCCACCCATGGGTCACTTATAGTGATGTGTACTCCTTCCTGAGGTTTGCAGGGTGTCCAACACAAAAAATGCCGATCTATAACTTTGGCCTCCCTTGCAGAATCACTCCCATTTACATCCGCGTCCAAATCCGTTAGCGTACTAAATATAAATGTTCTGGACTGTTTGCGTCACAGCCCACGCCGTGACGCTAGCCTCAACTTTCATCTACCACCCTCGTCATCCTTTCTTAATATTGCGCGACATGAATCAGCTCCACTCAGCTTCTCACTTCCCCCCATAAACCCCCCCGTCATAGCAGATCCTCCACAATGTTATATTGTTGCCCTGAAGTGATGTCATCCCAACTGGTGTCACTTATTTTATTGAGCAATGAATGCCGATTGAAATATTTTCTGCTTCAAGGCATGAAATTACACTCCTACGTGTGAAATTATGGCGAAAGTCCAATAACTAGAGGAGTAGAAAACCCCTGATGTCCCATTAAGGGCACCAGTTTCAGCTTTTTCAATGTGTGGCTTTGAAATTGATACATTTTATATTTTAATAATATATATATATAGAGTTTTCTTGTCTCGCCAAATTCTTCCGAGTAAGGATGGAATATTTGTAAAATGGTTGTGAAGACGCGTGTCGTGCCAGAACTGTCCTGCTGCACCCTTTTGACACATTCCTCCCCTCACTGTGTTACTCTCACATCTCTGCTGCTTTTCACGCAGAGGGACACAACATGCTGATGCAAGATGATATCTAATTTAGCAATTAGTGTTTTGTCGTTGTAAAATAATCAGCTAAATGCATCTCGGATGTTCTGGAGGTCAACTTTGGGAAGGCAGCAACAACATGATAAACCCACTATTTGACTCATTGTTGTTTTTATGTTTGTTACAGTGCCTTTCATCCAACAGTTGGGCATGTTTACGATAAAGTACTACGGGGGAAATCTTCACCCTAGACAAGCAATAAAAGACGGATTTAAGCTGCCACAGGGATAAAGAGGCCTGGCTGGAAATCACTGTCTAATCTGCTCTGTGCTTGAAGTAAATCCAAAACACCAAATTTGGTTTAAATTTATAAGTATAACATATAACGAACTGAAACTCAAGTCTACACAGAGAAGGGTCTGCCACGGTGGTTGAAAACTCATTTGTGCGTCCGTGATGAATTGTGTGTGATTGTGAGAGTGAGGGGCGGCATGGCGTCTAAAAGAGATTAGCGGTGCCACGCGGCGTTCAGGTTAGTTTTATTCACCACGCTCAATCGTCTGCTCAGTACAAATGACTCCATTACGCCCTGAAAATGTTTTGATGCCGATACTCAAAACTCCTTTTGTCCCTGAATGCAACCAGAGCAGGTGAGTCAGCGATGCCTGGATCTTTGTTGTCGCCCTCGTCACAATTATTCTTGGCATTTAAGGTTCAGTCCCTCAGTTTTCAAGAGGAGTTTGTACTTACACCCACAGATGAATACATGCATGAACACCACACCGCTGTGTCATTAAGGGGCCAATTTAAGCTATTACCTGTACATTAGCCTCTCATAATCAGCTTTAACATTGCTTATGGGCTATAAAAATGCTATATTATCTGCATCCGTCACTCACACGTAAGCTCTCAGCTACGTGGGTTACGAGTAGTCTTGAGCAGTAAGCTCTGCTTTTTGAAAAGTGCCGTCTCCGTCCTCAGTGGACGCCTCAGCATTCTGCTGTCATTACAGTCCACGTCTCGGCCTATTCTTAGCGGCCCACGGGACCGTGTGCAGGCTGACGGTAACACATGTTTACCAAAACATGATGTGACCACGTCTGCAGTAATAAACTTATTTTTAAGAGCGTGGTGCTCGCTGCAATCAAGGCTTAGCCGTGCAGATATTACGGTGCAGTTTATACTGTGGTAGCTTTCCCTTTTTTAATATCTCTGCATGGACCATTAAAGCGGATGATGAAAATCAGTGAGCAAGACGACATTATGGCAATGTTAGATTTCTTTAATTAATGTGAAGTATCTAGCACTATAATGTGTTAAATTAGTAATTAATTAATATATATCCTTGAAAATGTATATTGTATGTGTGTGTGTGTATATATATATATATATATATATATATATATATGTATGTGTAATACAATATTATAACATTTTATCACCCACTCCTAAGTGGCATCAGTCCAGAGAAAAGACTTGATGGGTAAGCTACTCAGTCTTGGATCCAGTAAATAACACAGTATACCTTTTATGTGCAGCGGGTCTTCAAACCCCTCATTGGTCAAAACATTCAAACTTTCTTTCTCAACATGTGTCTTTCCTCTGTTTTGTAGCGTGAATTGTGGGAAATTGTGTCACCCGGCGTTTAGCAGGTAATACTCTACCAGGTGCAGATGGACGCCGTGTGTTCTCCACATGTTTTGCTGTAACACACCTGGGACATGTCTGCCTGTTACTCCTCCTTGTTGTTGTCCACTAACAGACTGTGGGTGTTTTGAATGGTGTTTTGCCTGATGACCTGTGATGCATTTGCATTCCAAAGTGGTGTTGTGTTCATCTTGCCCGTAATGAACCACTAACCGCAGATGGATCATTACTCTTTTTGGTGAAAGCTGAGCTTTCGGGCACATCTTCAAAATGCCTGCTACTCCGTTCACTTCTTTGTCAGTTTACGTCCTCAGGAAGCATTTCATCTGCTCTCCTTTTTGGATGCTCGGTTCCAACAACAGGTTTCCTTATAATAGGCCCGGAGGCGTCAGACAGATGGATTGTTGTGCACTTTGTGAGACACAGTGAGGCGTTTATTTTTGTTTTGACGGACTGTCAAAATTGACTTTGTGACCTTGCCTTTATGCTCCGTCCCCTATGGATGTGCAGGCTACATGTACGCAGGTAAGAGGCATGGCTCTGTTCCTTTTGTTGAGCGAGAGCTGAGTGAGATGATCAAAAATAATATCATGCAAAATTAGAAATGTGTTTTTTTGTACCCCCCCCCATCAGGCCAACACTTAACCACGCTGAACTTCACCATTAACTCTTCGCTATCCTGCTGCCTGATATTTAAACACAACTCTGAGCCAAAGTGCTTTTGTTTTCAGGGCTCGCCTCGTCTTCTGCTCTTTTGTTCGTTAAAAAGATAGAGGTCAGGTTCACCGCCAAACAAAAGTGTTTGAAAGCACCCTTATTTCTTTAGAAATGCTGTGTGGTCATTTTAAAATGCACCCTCAGCCACTCAGTCCCCCCCCCACCCCTACCCCACCCCACAGTGTGCTCAGAGCGCCAGGCTTCAGTGGCAGTGTAATCCCTCCTCACTCTTTTTGCACACACGGGCACACAGCATCCATGCTGGACCAGTTAGTGATGGGACACACAAGGGCTGGTCTTGATGTGTGTGTTGGCCCTCTGAGGGACACGCAGCCTCTCCATAGTGTTTCTTTGCAGATAGAAGCTCGGTAAACCTACGCTGGATTTATTTGCACATAAACTAAGCCAAACCTTTAGCAATCTAAACTCCCTTGTCTCTTTTTGCCGATACAGCACAAATGTTTTTTAGGCTTCGATATGGGATTTGTTGACTTTGCCGTTGTCATGGAGCTGTGGTAAACCCAAAGATGGTTGTTGTTTAGTTGTAACTGTGTTTGGACAGCACAGCCATGTCCACTGTGGGCTCCTGCTGTCTGGAGACGAGCACCAAGCTAAACAGGAACGTAGTCATTTTAAGCAGACGCACACTCAAACAGCATGTTGTGGAGGTTCACGATTACACTTCAGCAGAACAGTTTAAAATATAGATGTGAAGCATTTGGTGGTCTCTGTTTGTGAGTCTGCATTGTTTTCCCTGCAAGTGGTTGAGAAATGAATGCTGAAGAGGCCGTGAAGAGCTACGAGTTAAAGAGTTGAATTCACGTCCTCTAGGCTTTACTTATAGTGTTTACCAATATGTATACCAATATTAGTTGTGCTGTATGTCACAGTAAACTGAACTTATTTGGGTTTTGATCAAAGAACCTTCAAATGTGTTTTTCTTTACTATTATAATTTAGTGTTTAATCCTAGACGTGTTATTTTCTTGGGATTCTTGCTTTTCATCTTAACACTTATTGTGTTCACAGTAAAAAAAACACAAAACAAAACATGAATGATGATCCTTTTGTTTCAGTTTTCATTTGAATACCCAAATCCAATATCTACTGTTGTGCCGTACGATATTTGTTCGCTGTGCATGGACTGTGATGCAGCACCATTTCTTCTATTGTTCTCCATCTGCTTGGAAGTGCTGAAAACCCTCTTGAGCTCATTTTCTTGAGTGAGGTCATTAGTTGGAGATGACTCATCACTCTGCACAAGCGGCAGCGAGTAGACTTGAAAACTGAATGCACTTCAACTTGAGAGTGTTTTAGTCACCCACTTCATCCAACCACTTCCATGGTGAGTCACCTCTATACAGGACCCCCTTAATGTATTTGGTAACTTAAGACAGCCAGTCAACTCTAGCATTAAGAAAAAATATCTTTTGTGTCTGAAATTCTCTTATTGAACAATCATAAGATCTCATGTACATAATGGTTATAGTTCTGCTTCTGGCAGCTATAACCCTTACCTTGACACAAACCCACCATTTAACTTTTCTTCTACATCCAGGTAAGACAGAGTTAAGCCTGTGATCATCATTGTGTCGTCTTTGTTAATGTCACACCTGTCATTGTGCTGCACGGGAATGAGCATCCTGCGTGTGTTGCCTGTTGTTGTGAGCCGAGCTGACGTTCTCCCTCCTGATCCCTTTTCATGTTTGTACAACAGCATGGAGTCTGAATTGTTCAGAAATTGACTCAGAATTTCCTTTTTTTCTCTATGTTTCTAACGGATGGATAGATTGTTGGTACTGATGGTGGTACATGTAGATGACGCATCGTTTGTGCTCAATGGTACCAGATAAGATGACGTTCTTGAACGTTGGCTCATTCATCAATGAGCAGGTTAGATGGAGGAGTTTGCTGTGCATGGCTGCCGTTTTATTTTCTTTATTCAGTGACCTAAAACTAATATATCTGAGGGATTTTCTTTTTTCATGGTCGCAGTATTTCTGCCTTACTCTGGTTTTGCTGCCTCGTTCCCTCGAGACACAACTCTGTTCCCTTCCTCAATAATGTACTGTTCCTCCATGGGCCAGAGACGACTTGCTTCACAAGGTGTTCTGTCCTATGGCAATTGTATTGAACTCAGTATGCTTTCAAGTTTTGCTTTAAAATAGTTCAGTCTTTCAGAGGTATCCTGACCTGATTCACTGCAGCAACTGCTGCATTTCAATATGTCAGGCAGACTTGTAGTCCATTTAAAGCTGTAAGACAACTGGGAATGTATCTGCAGTGACATGGTGGGAGTAATTGGCATGATTCATAGGCCCATGTTGAGATCTCATTATAACAGTTTGAACTTCAGAGAAATGGGGGAACAGACAACAAAGTCTGCTTCTTCCTATTCTCTCTTTTTTTTTATCAAGGTCAGTACATAAATTGGCTATTTCTTGTATAGCCATCATATTTCTGACTGATTTGCTTATATGGTCTTGGCATGCTTTGTGTCTTCTTAAATTTGTTCAGATCTGCCTCCAAAGTGCCAGCGAATGAGAAGAAGGATCGGCCACTAAGCACCATGAGCGAGGCCAACTACACAGGCGGCTCGGACTACACCGCAAACCCCAGTAGCCAAGCGGAAAGAGTGAGTGACACACATGAATACAGGGCAATCATGCATGTGTGTTAAGTTATGGAAAATAATGAAAAGAAAAAAAGGAAAGTTTAAGAGTCAAGAATTCTTTTTTCTTTTGTGGATTGTGCTCATTTTACCATTTTCTCATTCTTACTGTATTTCTAGTCGTCAAGACCTTCCAAAAAAATCCACAACTTTGGGAAGAGATCCAACTCCATCAGGAGGAATCCCGGTGCCCCAGTAATCAAGAGAAACTGGCTTTATAAGCAGGTGAGCCATTTTGTCGGACTTCAAGTAAAACATAACAATTCATCATATAATGTGCTGAGAAGCAGAGTAGGTAACCTTATACATAATCTGTAGCCGCACATGCCCAGCGGTGTCTGTCTGTCAAGACCGAAATGTCTCAACAGCTCGTGGATGGATTGCCATGAAATCTGGGAAATGCATTGATGTTTGTGTTTTTTACATTAGCATGAAATATTAATGGAACATGAAGTCACAATAATACCGCAACCTATTTAAAACGCAGCAAAAGACAAATTATAATGTAAAAGTCGTGCATTTTCTACTATATGATATTTGGCAAAGGTCCATGAATTTAGTTTCGAACATCTTGTGAATGCAAACACGATGTTTATACAACGTTCCTTCTTTTTACACATTGCACAATGTTAAATTCTCCTTTTTAAGATGTGCTGCAACAGTCCTACGCACAAAGGAAGCTGTTTGATGTCTTACAGGATCTGAGCAGGTCTTTGTCCAGTGTCTCTGCTCAGTCTTCCAGTGCGGCCAGTGTTTAAATACCAATCCCTCATCACAGCTCCCTGGTTACTAACGGGAGGGTGAAAAGGGGGTGCTTGAGGCAGCTCTTTGCCAGACAGGAATCCTTCATGCTTCCTAAGTGGAAGACTCATTTACTTTTGATTGCAGCCTCCCGGCGTAGTTTTGTGAACACATGATGGCTTCCTTTGGTACAGCTGCCAGCTGCTATTTCTTTGGGGACCTCAATCAGGGTGACGTAGATCAAGCAAAAGACTACCAAATCTGCTCCCCTGAATAAAAGGCTGGATTTGCACTTTTATTTCCCTGCCTCATTGAAACCTGGAAGCTATTGAAGTCCTTGGCTGAGGAAAAGCTGCAGCCCTTCAGTCTATCCACCGGGAGAACAAAATGCCACAGTGATTGATGTGATGGTGAAAGCCTCGTTTTCTTTTTTTCCCGCCTGAATCGAGTAAGATCCGCCATTACTTCTGATAAGGTGTATTCATGAACACATTGTAAAACGAGTGGTTAAAACCTCGATTGAACAGAGGGAAGGTGGTGAATTAATGGACGCAAAGAGGTTTGAATCCCTCCTTTGCATTTCTGCTGCGTCTCCATCAGGAACGAGCAGCATCTGGTATTACGGTGTTTTGATACTAATGTGTTAAACATGCTGGTTCATGGAAGTGGATTTCCATTTCTAGAAAACTGCAGCCCACATGCCGTTTGACCATAATGACAGAGTTGTTGAGGTCCCTCCCCCTGCTTTTGTCTCCGGGTGGAATCCACGACTGTGCTCAAGTTTTCCAATAAAGCGAACGGGGGAGTTAATACCCTTTTCCTCACCCTTCATCCTCTTGAAGCAGCAGCCTGGAACCCCCTTTGATCACAGCATTACGATAGCAAAGAACAATTTAAGCAGAGGAGATTTATTTCTGTTGCCTATTGGACAACATACCTCGTTTTTTAAAGGGAGCGCTGTTTATTTGGTTGCATTTATACACACAGTGGAGTACTCTCTCTATTATGTTTATTTCATGACAGAAATCTTGAGTAGCAGAAATGTTGCAGTACACAGTGGATGAGTTCCACGCGGTCTCCATTAAGGAATGTATGTACTTACAAAATACAAAAAAGTCAAAGGAGGCATTTTTAACCCCAATGTGCAAACAGGAAGTGATGACTGGTTTTTAGATGACCTATTTGGAGTTGGAGGCATATTATAGAAAGTTGTCGACGGATTATAACGTATAATTCAAACAAATGAAAAAAGTAATTGATTGGCTTCAGTCCTTTTGGATGTACTATATAGCAGGCAGTTAATCACATGCAAAACAATTTAACGAATTAAATCCAAGAAAGTGAGTGAGTGGACTACAGCGAGGACCTTTTCACTGTCTAACCATTCACACTGGTCTGCGGAGTAAATGATCCCGATTCCTTTTGGTGTCTTTTCAGGACAGCACGGGGATGAAGCTGTGGAAAAAGAGGTGGTTCGTGCTGTCTGATCTGTGCCTCTTCTACTACAGAGGTGAGCGCCGTCTTCTCAGAGACCAACATGTTTCACTGGTGCTGCACTGTTATTCGATTATTCGCTCTAAGGGCTAATGTGACCTTCAGAGCCATAATAAATGAGCCATCATACATGTTAATATATCAGGATCCAATGCCTTGTGGTAAGCAGCCTGACAGGACCACCCAGGGAGACATATTCATTGAACTGCCTCGCCTGTCATCTGATTTTCCGTTTTGAGGGATCGTTATATCCCCCAAGCAAAGCCCTTAAAAGCTTTAAATAAAGCTTGGATGCAGCCGTACTGTTGATAGAGAAAGCATAGCAGGAAACGTGATCATGAAACAAGTTTCCAGAGGTGGTGCTGTTTTTATACGGTGGTTGAATTCTCGCGTAATTCTTGGATTAAGTCTGCACCATTTATCTTGCTAACATTTAAATATCTCCTTCACATTGGAGGGGCCGCTGTTGTATTATCACTGTGATCATCCTTTTGAATATGTGTGGTATTTACCCTGTTCTGTTATGGAGTGAAGACAAACTATTATTTCATAACCAAGTAACACAAAAGTCTATTTATACTGAAGCAGAAACCTGAATGGATTTCCATCTCATCTGCTATTCTATTGCAATCATGTTTTTTCATGATCGGCTTATTGTGGGAATCCCAGTCCGGTTCAAAAACATTCCACTTAGTTTCTAAACTCCGTCTGTCCTTATAAAGCATAGGTGGGCAAACTTTTTGGCTCAGGGGCCACATTGACTTTTAAAATTTGACAGACGGGCCGGGCCAGTATCAGATGGATAGAGAGTGTTTGTGTGAACCAATATAAATTATAAGTAAAAGCCAATAACTAAAAAGTAAAGAGAACTTACATTACTTACTAACTAATATAACTTAAATGACTCAGCTTTTTTGTTTAACTCGCTGGCTAAGTCTTCGTCAATTAGTTCTACACGCCGAGTCACTGTCCTGCGTGATAAACTACATTTTTCGAATTTGTTTTTGCTCTCTGGACACAAGAGACCTGCTGTCTCTACCATGCATTCTTTCAAAAACTCCCCTTCACAGAAAGGCTTGCTGGCTTTTGCTAATTTAAATGCTAGCAAATAACTTGCCTTGGTGCTTGATACTTGACTAGCAGTTTGTCTAAAAAAAGCCCCCCTGTTGCAGAGGGGCTCAATGCAGGAAGCTGGCAGGAGGCTGGCAGGCAGAACCCTATATGTCACATGAGTCCCGTGGGTCTGATGTGCGTCCGTTATGCCGTATAAAACGGACCATGTCTCCGTGGCGCGCTGGCCTGTGGGGGAGGGGTGGAGGTGAGCAGACAGCAGCAGCTGGACTCGCAGCCTGATGCGCTGCAGAAAGCACGGCACGTAAAGACCGCTGTAACGCTTCTCCGTGCCCGACTTGAGTTAAGAAACATCGATGCTGGTCTTTTGCCGTCATCGTGCTTCGGGAAACTCAAGTCGGGAACGGAGAAGCGTTACAGCGGTCTTTACTATCATTTATAATTCATAATACTCGGCGGGCCGGATCAAAACGCCCAACGGGCCGGATCCGGCCCGCGGGCCGTAGTTTGCCCACCCTTGTTATAAACCCTCCTCTTTAACATTTGCAAGCTTTAGATGTGATTTTTTTATTTTTTTATGAGAAGCTATTGACTGAGCCGCTATTGACTGGGCATTCTGGCCTCACTCATGCAGTACTAATGTCCATATCAAATATTGACACAGCTGTGTCCAGAGACCACTTGAGAGCTTTCCTACTGAAAAGAAAAGAAACTAATACAGTGACTCTGTGTGGCCGTAAAGTAATTGTAGTGAAGGTCTACCGTTGGGCTGCTGCTACAGAGAGAACATAAGTCTAGCCTGGCACAGGTCCACTCATCCCAGTGCCCCCCGCTCACTTGATGCAGATACAGTCATCGTTTCTGCTGATCAGGATGACATGTAGTCTGTGTTATTTCTGGTGTCTGCCAGTGCTGTCGCCTTCTTTCCGCCCACTGACTGATAAAAGCCACAGAAAGCAGCAGACCCAAAGACTTTGTCCAGGCGGCCATGTTGAGAAATCCACCCATCAGCAGAGAGTAGGCAGAGGGGTCACGAACTGCGCTGCCCCTCAACTAAGCACAACTGCTATCTGTTGTAGTTATCAGACTATTATTGAGAGCTTAGGATCCCTACTGTGCAGCGACACAGAGGCCGGGTAAATAAATAAATAAATATGGGGCGAGTGGGCTGCAGGAGATGCTGGCGAACCGATCAATCCTTCAGACTTCAGTAATGGGCTCCAAACATACTGTAACTACCGGAGTTGACCAGAGTTCAGATACCACGTATTCCCCAAAAATATTACTCAGTGCTCACCTTTAGCCTTTGACTTTAACACATCATCCCCAGTCAACACACACACACACACACACACACACACACACCATTCAGACCCAAACGTGCAAATGCTGCAGCTGTCACTTCCCTGATATATTTTGTTTTGCTCCACTGTTTTGGGTATGCAATTCAGATTGCTTATAACAAATTAGGAGGTTAAGCAATTCTCTGCTTAAAACTCTGGACTCAATCTAATCCCCCCTGTGGAGAGTGCTCCATTGTTGCTGTCTGCTAACTGAATGAGGATTAGAGTGGCCTAGCTGCATAGGACATCTTTTCCACTGATTGGACACTACTCATCTGACCAACACGCCCCTATTTTAGACTTTATCTCGCTTCCCACTGGTTTTGGGTTCTGGCCCTTTTTTACAAATTAGTATTCCACACCAGAGTTTAGTGAAATATCGTGGATGAGTTGAATTTGACTGACAAATAGACCCTAATGCATTGCTTTGGCTTGTTTTTTCTCTGTAGATGAAAATGAGGAGGGGATACTTGGCAGCATCCTCCTACCAAGCTTCCGTGTGTCCATGCTGTCTGTGGATGACCACATTAACAGAAAATATGCCTTCAAGGTCAGTGCATGTTTGTATGGATATGGACATTTCAAGCTAAAGTAAATCATTCGTAGACATAAAGTTCTAATAAAATTAGATAAGGAACGTACAAACATCCCAAAGGATACTTTACACCGTTTGAAAGTTAGAAGATAGTTTTTGGCAGCTGTGTTTTCTTCAGCCTATATAGCAGTTTGGGTTAACTTAGTTTCAAACCTGTTTTCCGTTTACTTAAAAGTTACCGTGCAAAACTTTTTACTGGTTTTGGAACGGTCTTAAATTAATACTGATGCCTCTATATGACCTACATAAGTATGAGAGACCATCAGATCGGTGCCACCGGGTCGGATTCCGCGCAAGGGCCTGCTGGAGGGAAGGGAGGCATGGAAGAACCAGCACTGAGCAGATCAGACCTGGTTCTGGTTTGTTGACACAAAATGAAAGTACCTTGTAGTAACTTCCAATTGACCGTAGAGTGAAGCAATGCACGTCACTTTCCAAATCTTCAACTGCACTCTGCTCATGCTAAGAGAGCACTTGTAAGTTGACTCGGAAACCCCACGTTACACGGCAACGGGCGTATTTTATGGGAGTTCAGTGGTGTGTACACTATTTGACTGTGGGTCCTTCATAAACCCGAAGAGACAACAAAGTTGTCCTGCCAAGTACAGCCAAACACAGACGCCCAGGAGTCTGCTCAAGGCCTCTCCAACCACACGGCCCACTCCTTTTCCAACTTAGAGAGAAAGTTGAGGTAAAGAGAGAAACACAAGAGCGAGCCGCGACCTCTTCAGTTTACAGTGATTTGACTTTTTGACTGCACATTTTTCATTTTCAACTTTTCCTGTCTCTTGAACGGCCATGTCATTAAACGTTCCTTATTCCCCAAGATAATTATAATGGAATTGGAGCACTGACTGCGCTTTTTTTGTTTTTCAGACCTTGGTAAACAGGATATTGAGGTTGTTCACTAAACATTCTGTTTTTCTCTCTCTGTGGCTTTAACAATAAATTGGTTTGTTCACTGCAAGGGAACAGAGCAACTGAGGAACAATGTGTCTGCCATACAATGAACTGCATGGTAAGTCCGACAGTATTGTGGCAGATTTACTCCTCTAATTAGTGGTATGCATGAAACTCCAGTTACTCATTGTTTGATGTACGTATGGGGATAACATAAATGCCCACAGCCAAGAGTATTTCACAAACCATCAAATGACATGCATGAAAAGTGATTGTCGCCTCACAAAGTGCCTCAACTGCTCTAGATCATTTATATTTAGTGATAAACCCACATAAAAGCAAAAAAGTAAGTGTGAAAAATCCCAGTTGACGTGATGCTTTTCTCCTCTCTCTTTCAGGTAACTTTCTCTCTGTCACTTTTCCCGTCCATTGTCAAAACAGGCCACGCATCCCAACATGCGGACGTACTATTTTTGCTCTGACACCGCCAAAGAGATGGAGGCTTGGATGAAAGTGATGACAGATGCTGCACTTGTGCATTCAGAGCCAGTCAAAAGGTTTGTAAAAGGATCACTATTATAGTCCTTTTTACGGAGAGCCTGTGTTTTATTCGAAGTTGGGAGATTAATAGTGGGTTGTTTTGCTTTTGAATGGAGAAAAAGACATTGAAAATGGCATTTGAGGGCAGTTTTTTTTTTTTTTTTTTTTTTTTTTTTACTTAGTTCCTTGGTTTGATACTTTTTATTTTTTTAGCATTTGTGCTGTAAGCAAGTGCTTTTAAATCCTTCTGTTAGACCTGTTAAGTTCTTCTGCAACAATTCACCACTCGGTTTTGACATTTCTGGACTGTCTTTAACTATTTAACATGCACCGGATGCCGTGTGGGCATACAGTCTCTGTGAATGCATGGTGCTGGTTGATCTTCGGATGTTGTGCACAGCTGCGCTGGCTGATGAGGATCAGTGACTCATCAGGATATTTTTTTTGTCTGCGTTAAATGTCTGTCATTTGGCAGCCCGCCTGTCTAATGCCCTCCTTCTACACGGGTGAGCAGAGGCGTAGTGGCAAAGTGCTTTGTAATTACACAGAGCAGTAGTCCCTGAAATTCACTGAATAGCAAAAGCACAGTGTGATGCTGCTATAAGGCAGCAGTGTAACAGCATGGCAATGTCTATCTCGACCAAAGGCTATCCTGATTTCAAAGTATCTAGTGTATTGTATACTATGGACAGTATTCTCGTATCCTTTCATATTCTCAGCTGGTCTAAAAGAACAAGATATGGCAGCCAAATCCATATCTGTTAAGGACCTTTCCCTTTAAGTGTTTCTACAGTCTCTTCAAAATCTCATTAAAAGTATAAGTAAAAGCACACAGATCTTTCTGTTTGGGCCAAATGTGCGCTCTACTGGTCTGGTGGAGCCACAGATGGCTGGGATAGACATTACGTGACTAGTGCTGCTATTTAAACGGATGCAAGTGGAAACTCTGAAGGAAAGCCTTTCCTCCTCCCCTCCAATTGCTAACCCAGTGAGCCATGCTGCTCAAGGGAATTTGCCAAATCTTTGAAGCTGTGACCTTGATTCTGTCTGAGGCCAAGGAGTATGGGTGTCAATTACCTCCGGAGACCTCCCTCAGGACCACGGAGCTGTGTATAGGTCTTCCAGAGAGGAGGCGAAAGGGAGCTCCAATGGCTTACCGGAGTCTGAGCAGCACCTTTGTGACGTGCCCCAGGAGAGGCAACGTTTTATTGGACATATCTGATTTCCTTTCACAGGCCGGGCCTCCTCCGGCAGCTGGAGGAAACATTGTGCACCTCCACCCATTTTCTTTGCATTTTCTTTTTGTTTCATAGCTGGCCCCATTAGAAAGGTTCACAAAGGCAATGCGTTAGGTCTGCAGTATATTTGATCCATACAATGTCTCAATCCTTTTCCTGGTGATCTGTTGCACAGATGGATATCCCAGTTATCATCTTTCCCTCTGTGCAGGTGATCTTATGTGTCTTGATTGCCTTTCGCTATCTCGGGGACTTGGATGTTCCTTGTTATAAGGCCTCCTCTTTGTCTTTATCAGGTTGGACAGGCTAAAAGTGGAGCAGTGTGGACCACAAGAGATAAATCATGTGGCCAACCACAGGCCTCCACTCACCCAGCCTGAGATCCAGAACAATCAGCTGAACCGCCAGGTTGACCGTGAGCGCCCTGCAGCGGTCCCCTCCACCGCAGCAGATGAAGAGAGGAAGCAGCGCGACGCCGAGCGCTACGGCTTCCCGAAGGACGGGGTGGAGCGCGAGCGCCCACTCACCAAGATCAACAGTATCAAACTGCAGCCGGCCGAGGCGGCGGCCGTCAAGGCCAGCATCGCCTCGCCGCAGACTCCCACAGAAATGGACGGGTCGCATCGCAGCCCCCAGGTCAACGGCTCTGGAGAGCACTGTCCACCTGATGGGACCGGAGTCCCTCAGCAAAGTCCCGCCCATGAGCCAGACCGCACCCTGAGCAGGACCAGCTCCATGCAGCAACTGGAGCACTGGGTCCGGACTCAGAGAGGACGTAACCAGGACGATGACACCAGGAGGTTGGCTTGATTATATTATCACAAAAATACCTTTACATTTTTCCATTATGTGATATCAAACTATTTGTACTGCAAGAGGAGAAAATGTCAGCACAAGGTTTTTAGGTCTATAAATAAAGTATCTATAAATACTGATTCAACCTCTTCTTGAGACGGGGGGGATTCTCCTTCAGCATCTGAGTGCCCACATGCAGTACATATGCAAACTACCATTTTCCCAAAGCTTCTTAGTCCCATTTCTCTCAAAAGCCGTGTTGTTTAAAGCCAGAGGATTCACACGCTCCTCGCCACAAATTAAATATTCCACTGTGAAGTGTACTGGTAAGTCAAACTGGGGATAAACAACAGCTGAGCAGAGCTGGTAGACAGAGTTACCGCCTGCCACCGGCCCTGCTGTGAGAGTCCCATTTGTAATTGGTTGGAATTAATCTTCCTCTCTCCGTGTCTGCCTGTCTGTGTCTGTCTCTCCATCTGTTTCTCGTCACCTGGCTCGCGCTCATGTTTGACACAGCCTTGGCCTCCTTGCCTCCATTCACTCCTTGAGTACGTTAGTAAAAATAAAATGGGCATACTTGCTTTGAGCAAAGCATGAATGTATAAAGATCCTTGCTCCTTTATCTGTAGCAGTACCTTGTGATAAGAGTGTAAACTCCCCCTCTATGATCTCACCATTCAAGTCTTTCAGCAGTCTACCTGCATGTTCTGCAGAATAATGCTTAGTTTCCATGTATCACAAACCTTTTTATTTTTAATGCCACTGAGTTTTGCAGACGTTTAGTCTTAACAGGAAGCTCTCTTGTGACAGATGCACTGACTTTGAACTCAGTTTTCAAAGCTTTGTTGTCACAGGAAGGGGATCATTTGTTAACAAAGATTTTAAAAGGCAAGTCCAAACCTTTCGCTGATTTGCTGGTAATGCTTTGATAAGTGAGCTAGCTAGCGAGTTATAATTGGGGCTTTTTGTTTTGTGTTATTTAAAAATTCTGAGAAATTAATGTCTAATTGACTACGAGCAACTTCTTAATCCTGCCACGTAAACCCTATTATTCATGACACAAGAAAATAAATAAATAATATAAGAAAGTAGTTGAAGACTTAATAAATTTGACCTCCTTTGATGGCTGATGGCAATTTCCTAATAAAGATATCTAGATATGAAACTAGATCATGCACGGCATCTGAAATAAGTATCTCTGCTTCTTGTCTGTGTTAATATTAATAATGTGTAAATGGTACTACTAAATTGTTTCACTTTCACTGAACAAAGAGTTTGTTTTTTTCTCCCAGCATCACGTCATACCAGACGCTGCCTCGGAACATGCCGAGCCATCGGGTGCCATACATGCCTCATTATGGCGATGGCTACTGCAGCATGCCCAGGAATAGCATGGCACAGAGGGACAGCATCTGCAGCATGTCTCCATCGCTGTACGACCAGGCCCTGGGTCCCTCGCCAATCGACAAGCGCCGCTCCATGCGCGACGACACCATGTGGCAGTTGTTCGAGTGGCAGCAGAGACAGGCCTACACCCGGCCGCCGGGGCTCTACAGCAATATGGCCAGTCCCAAAACCATGATCAACCTGTCGGATCACGCCGCAACGAGCCACTCCATCCCCCCGTCTCCCTCCCACGGCTCCCTGTCCATGTACGGGGGCTACTCTCCGATGCGATCCTACAACATGAGCAGTGCTCGCTCAGAGGTGTCCTCCCCCATTTACAGAGGAGACGTGAGCATCGACAGACGGCACCGGCCTCCGCTCAACAAGGTCGGTTGAGGAGCATGAAACATGAACATGTTTTTATCACCCAATTTAGTGGCGTCTAGTTCTGCAGATATTTCTTACATTTATTTATGTATTTATTTAAGTTAAACGACCTTCCACAATTACTGTCAGATCATGCTGCGAACAGTTTCCATTTACTTCAGAAACAGTCTTTTGAATAACTGTTGACAGCAAGTACTTTGGATAATCGGTTCCTTGAGGGAAAATGTTCTTAAGTGTTTGGTTTGTGTCATTTTGGTATGTAGGAAAAAGTCTAAAATGGCCATTAATTAGCTTTTAGAGTGTTTGAGCTCATTTTGTTACATATAGTGTTCTCAGAGGTCAACAGTGAATCCAAGTATCCATCATCAAGCATTTAAAAATATATATTTTGCGGAGCACAGACAAAATACCTGTCATCTTGATTGTATTTGTGGCGACAGGATCTTAATATTTTGGCAAATGAAACAGAAAGTGTATAAACCGATCATCTGTGAATGACTACTTTAAAGCAAATCCACATTTCTAAAAGGCTGCTTTGTTTTTAATTCGTGTCCTGCAGTATGCCTACACACCTGATAGGAGGTCGATGCCAGCAGGGATCCCAGTCCAGACCATCAATGCCCAGTCTCTCCAAGGGAAAACAGTACGTTCTTATCCATGTTGACCCCTTATGTGTCCATCACGGTCCCCTAACTGAATTTATGTAATACACCGCTCAGTAATTTCACGCTTGAACAAGTGCGTAGAGCACAAAGTTATTCATTTGGGTTTAATTGGAAATACAAGGCTGTTTTTATAACACCCCCCCCCCCCCCCCCCCCCACACACACACACACACACACACACACACACACTCTCTCCCTCTTTCCATCCTTTATTCCCTTCCAAGAAGACGTTGTGACAGATTTAGGCAGAACCCAGATGTACGTTCCAAGTGGTGGGATTTAGGGTATGCTCACTTTAGGAGCTCCTTTTGACTCGCTTCACATCAGTTGAGACTTAAAAACCCCGTCACTCACAACTTTCTAAGCCAGATCAGGAATGTATGTCAAAGCCGTACACAGTGCAATGTCCTCATGGAGCCGGTAAAGTGGGAACTGGATTCTGTAATAAATACTAAACTGCTCTCTTGTCTTGAGTGGACGTGTGGAATTTGCATGCTGCTGACAGCGATTGCACCTTGGATCATCTCACGGTGCTGAGCTGCACGGAAAACTAGACGGAGCAACTATTCACCTGTTGAGAGCCTGATGTCTAAATCTCCTGTCCTGGTGTCTTCTCTCTTTTCCTCTCCCACTCCCTTTGCGGTGTGTCCCTGTTTCATTGTGGTTGAATCTCCCTCCCTCCCTCGCAGCCTGAGGAACTGACTCTGCTGCTGATAAAGCTGCGGCGGCAGCAGGCAGAGCTAAACAGTATCCGGGAGCACACTGTAGCACAGCTTATGCAACTAAACATGGACGGAGACAACCCAAAGGTCAGGCCCCCAGAGGTGCTCCTGCAGGCGTGTGTGTTAGCGTGTGGTGTGTATGCCATCTTTAACCACTTCCATCATCCATCTCGATCCAGAGTTGTTGTTGTCTTCACACCTGGCTGGTTTAAGGAGAAAAGGCGCTGCAGTAGGCGTTTTCTCCATGAAAGACTTTTCTTTGGATAGAAGCTTTCCCTTCATCATATTTAGGGAACAGCTAATTTGCTTTCAACCTTTTCGCAAAAAATCCAAAATGTCTGGAAAAAATTGATCTTCAATATGATATAGTTAATGAGATCATTACCATTGATCCATTTCAAATTGAGCAAGCAGTTGATTGAGTCCTTTTACTTCTCTTAATAGTCCACACAGATCAGTCAGCCGGAAATGAAACTTAAAGCCAATGGTGAGCTTAAACAGTGACCGGCTAAGGAGGTTCAGGCTACTGGCAAACGTAAATGTAAATTCAGGATTTTTGCATTTCAAGTCTGCTTTAAGACGTCAGAGTGCAGATTTGACTGATGTGGGTCAGGCAGGCCTGAGGTGGAGGATGGTGGGGTCTGGGTTTATTTAGATCATTTAGGTTCATAATTAATTTATCTCCTTGTAAAGATTGAAGCCCTCCCTGGTCTTGGTTTATTATTAAGATACTCTCATCCAGTGAGATGAGCAGTGATGTCATCGAAGCATTATTTCAACCTCAGCTTATTGTTTTCTTGCATTGTGTCAATACACAGCTGCTCATTATGGAGCTCTAGTCTTTCATTTCCCATAGTGCACTCTGTTACTTTATATAGTACACCCGCTACCTGATTTCCTCACCTTGACTTTGTCCTGCCTTCCTTTCTGTTTGTTCATATTTGGGCACACATGCCATACTTGTGTGTTTGTGTGAGCGAGCGAGTGAGAGAGAGAGAGCATCAGATAAAGACTGTAACGTCCTTTTCTTTTGTCTCACTCTCTTGTTGCGTTTTATTTCCTCTCCTTTGCTGCTGATGTTAGAACGACATTCTCTCCCATCACCTCCAAAGGAACCTTATGTATTTGGACAATCAGGTGGGGTAATGCATGACTGCATGGCCCTGTCTCCTGTCATGAACTGAATATTGAACATTTAATGCTTTGTTATTGTTGTATTAAACAGTGCAGTCTGCTGGAAAAGCCCTTGATGTCCTGTTTGATGCTCTGTTAACTCATCTTATTCTATCTTATTTAATGTTCTACTAGATGGCATGGACCAACGTCACATACCACAGCATTTATAGCCCAAAGCTAGTTTGCAGTGCCCGTCCCCAGATGGGCATATTCATTCATTCATTAGTCTGACTATGTACCCTGAACTCATGGTCAGCTATATTAACTGAATATCTGGATATCGCTCATATTCTGTATAGTTTAGAGATGTGAACAAGCTTCATGTCTTCCATTTACAGCGCATATAGAGGGGTTTCATGTCAGTGGACCGTTAGGGGCCTGCAAAGAAAATGTATCTGCGGTTATTTTATTGCTCTGCTTTTAAGTGCTTTGAGAGTTTGAGTGTATATAGTACACAGAGGCACAATACCACCTTTCTGACAATAAATATGTAGTTGTAAATGTCATATTTAAATGAGCTTTGCTTCAGATTTGTGTAACCATTGAGGATTGTGTAATTTTGCTCCTCACTCTGAAAGCATCTACTGCCACGTAAGCGTTTTAGAGCTTTGCATTACAATGTCTTGTTTGTGAGCATCTCTTACTGCTTGTTGTTGCCTCTATCCCTGTTTGAGTCTGCTTCATGAGAGAGAGAGAGAGAGCAAGCGAGGTGTGGCGTCGTTGTCGGTGTTGTCTCTGAAGTGAAGCACTGCTATGAACTGACACTTGCTATATCGCTCCTCTCCACACTGGACTAGATGAAGGAAAATGACCCTTTAATCGCCATGACTCACACTTTGATTGAGAACTCTGCCCCGAGGCCTCAACTTTACCATCAAGTAAGGCCAGCCGAAGGCTTTGCTCCTCCTCCTCCTCACCGGTCGCTGTTGTTATTTTGGTCTGTTTTGCAATGCTCCTCCTCCGGCGTCCAAGTCCTCATGGCATCTTGAGACTGGTCTCCCTGTATTGTCTGTATCGCCAGCATCTCCTCATCCATTGCTTTTGACTGTTCTCTTGTTCTGACAAGTCATCCCAATATGGGCATGACTTGTAGAAACCAAAGTAGTATGATGTGTGTACTCCACTGTTCAGTTAAAGCCCCTCTTTGTGAACTTTGTGTAAACAGCGAGAGATGTGTGGCCAAACTGTTGCTGCACCCAGATCACTGAGCTAGTGGAGCCTCGAGTCTTTACTCCTCTTGTTTAGTCCCGAGGCCCAAACAGTGAAGGTGTGTGATGTTTCATAGCCCCTCGTAGAATGCTTCCCCTCTCATTAGACGAGCAGCCTGGATTTGGCAGAGCGACTCTAATTAGTGTTACTTAATTCTGTGTTGTCAGACATGTCACTTCTAAGTCCACTATTGTCTTACTGTGAAAAAAGGGACTGAAGGGGATTGTCTTAAAGGCATAGTTTAGGTGCAGTAACGTAGATTGATTTTCACTCATAGTAGGACACAATAACATTACACTATCCTAAAACCAATATCCACAGCAGTCTACCAGGGCTGTTTTATTTATTTTTTCAGATTCAGTGGTCTTAAACTGGGTGTACAGTATCCGCTGTGGAATACAGTATGCCTATATCGTCAGTGGGTGACGATGAAGATAAACACAGATGTCGTCTTGGTGAATGTTCTCTTCCCTTTTTAGCTGTCTGCATTACTTCCCTCTCACCCCCCTCTTGTTGTTCTGCCGGTGGAAAGGTGAAAGAGGCCGGCTAGGACATCTCTTTGCCACTTTTGTGACCGCCTCTTGCGGTGTAAAAGTGCCGCCGAAGACCCCCCCCCCTCCTCCTCCCAGTCTGGCAACAGCTGCATTCCCACCTGTTCAGCTGCCAGAAATCTGTCTCCCCCCTCCCCCTCCCCATGTCACTCATAATCCACACCACAGTGAAGCTCCCCCTCCCCCGCGCTGTGGGAGAGTCTGCATGTTTCTGTGTGGAATGCCATGTGGACCTCAGGTCCCACCTGCTTTAACTGTCCCGTGAGGAAAAAGGTGTCTGAACGAGTGCAGGTGTGAGTGTGCTACACGGATATCCAGTGGAGTCTAGCAATGTTTGGACAGCGAGTCATTTCTGTCGTTGTTTTGGCTCTGTAGACCAGCACACGGTATTTGAAAAGTGATATTGTCTCTGAAGTTAAAGTGATGACAATAAGAATTAAGGCATTTTTAGTTAAGTGCGGGGTAATTAATCAAAACATACTGCATGACAAGACCGCCTCTGATTTTTGGGTCCAACAGATGTGGGATCTGAAATCCAATGTGATTACTTGCTGGAGGCCAGACTTAAAGTAAAAAGCCCTAAAAAAAAGCAAGAAGGGGAAAATGGCTGCAGTTCAAGTCTGGCAGAGCGTCTGAGGGGAAATTAAAAGTGTCTGCTGATGTCTGTAGTTTGTAGACTAGCCAGGCATTGGCTGCACATGATTTGAAATCATATATTATAATCTGGGCTCCCACAATAAGGATGTGAATGAAAGCTGAGAATTGGCACTTTGAACTTTTTTCTAGGAATTAATATCCAATGTGAGTACACAGCACAACACAGAAATGTCTCACTGTCCTAATACTTATGGACAGCACATGTATGGATTGAGAAGAGTGGATGAATGATGAAGCATTATGTGAAGAATGGATTTTCTGGAAACATGGGATCCAATGCAGTTGAAATAATTTCCCGTTTGAGCACTGTGCCTTTCCGCTTCTTCAAAACAAGCAGATGAGTGGTAGTAGAGAGAGTTTTTCTTTAAACATAGCTTAATGCAACACACACTAAGTTGACCACAGCTACCAAACAGTCTTTGGGCCAATAGCTGCAGAGAATGTGCTGGAGAAAAACACACAGTTGCTGGATGCAGTTTATGCGCCGACTCCAGAGTTCACTAAGCAAGATTGTTCTACGTGCCTTCCTCTTGCATTTCTAATAAAGCCTCTGCATTGTGCTGCCGGAGACAAACAACCGAGGGTAACCATCCGAGAGCACACTGTGTTTAGACTAGCTGCCCTCCTACTGTTGGTTTGTTCACTTAGGTTGTCTGATTCAGTAAAATATGAGTTTCCGCCCAAGGACAAAACCCCGCGGCTCAGTGAGAGAGCCTCGTCGTGACACTGCATTAGATCTCCAGATTCGAATGTGTATGTGCATGTTGGGTGTCTCTGTCTAAAGTCCTGTCTGTCTTCACAGCTGAGTCCAGACGACTACAGGGATCACGCCTATACACGCGTGCCAGAGGAAGTGGACATTGACGTAAGTGCAGCGCTCTGAAGTCATGCTCCATTCCACTTTGTTGTCCATGATGGGTCAGACGTCTCTATTGTTTTCTTTTCAGGCCAAGCTCAGCAGGTTGTGTGAGCAGGATAAAGTGGTGAGGACGCAGGAGGACAAACTTCAGCAGCTGTACAGAGAGAAGGTGACTAAACATGCACGTCTGTCATCACGCCTGCTTATTAAACACTGTTGGAAATGCTAACAAGAGCGTGGTGCACAGAATAAACTACACTGTTTATACTCTGTTTAGAGTATAAGACAAACAAGTCTAAGATATTACATTTATATGAAAAACAAGCCTATTATATTTGTTATAATATGTATTTATAGCCGAGCTACTGTCATCAACTTGCAAGACTTGTCGAGCTTGCAAAGATTTCATAGCCACGTCACGATTAGTGTTTCTGGCTCCACGGTCAGCAGCGTGTGGTTGCTGTGCCGCTTTGTTGCATACAGAGAAAACAACAACAACAGCAGTAATGTAATGTTTATTATTCACCATATCTAACTCAACATTGGAGTCACTTATGCAAACGGAAATTTCTTGCATACACGTTTTAATTTGTTTTATGAAATGAGAGAATAAAGTTGCACATTCTGTTTGGAGTCTGTATCTCCATGCCCATAAACTAAATAAAATAAATAAACATAACATTCTCAAATTATTTTCTAAAATGATTGGCTTGTTAATTGATTCATTTGACGGACAATACATTGAAAGTTTTGATTATGAATTCTTGAATTAAGTAATTACTCAAGTTGGGATACTAAACAATAGCTGGTTCAAGGGTGTCCAATTATTATTTTTCACTCCGAAAATGGGCATTTGTCATTATTATTGTCATTTGTCATTATTTTTCATCAGCAGTCACTTGCTAACATAAATAATACACAGTTTTACCAATAAAGAAAATAAGTTACTTATTTGGACATACTTTCTTTCTCTTTTAAGTTTAACTGCAAGAAGTACCGGCGTTAAACACAGGGCCCATGGGCCAGGAAAGAGAGAGGCTTAACCCATCCATAAGACTAACGTTTTCTGATTGTCATGTTGCGTGTTCCCTCAGCACACCCTGGAGACGGCTCTGCTTTCAGCCAGCCAGGAGATAGAGATGGGCTCTGATAACCCCGCTGACATGCAGAGCGTTATCCAGCAGAGCGACTTGCTGCAGAGCGGCCTGCTCGGCACCTGCAGAGAGCTCTCCAGAATTGCAGCTGTGAGTCATCCGGTGCACTCGCTCGCTCACACTCAGGCTGGACACTGAAGATCTCTTTCTATAGGAGCGCTATCAAGGTTCCACTTTTTTTCTTTTGGCATTCACAACGTGTATCTCTGTCAAACCAGGAGTTGGAGCTGTCGTGGAGGGAGTACGAGAAGCTGGAGGGGGATGTGACTGTGGCTAAGAACAACCTCCTGGAACAGCTTGAAGCACTGGGAAGCCCTCAGGTAGGATGGTTCTCCAGACTGAAGCTGCGCTGCTTTAATCTCACGCGGCATGGCATAATAGCCAGACCTTGGTTATGCGACAAAAGATTCCCTTGAACACCTAGTCATCCTTTTTGTAGACTCCGGGGGGAAAGCAAAGTTTCTGCGCTCCAGTGCCCTTAGCTGCAGCGTGGAGGGAGGTAACCGAGAGATCAAAGCAGCGTAGTCGGTGATTGATGACTGTAGCGACGATAGAGCAGGTCTTAATTAAGTCTGTCTTTTATCTTATCCTCCATCACGGAAGAAGCGTAGAGACGGAGAGAAACTGTTCTAGCAGCTATTCCTGGTTGAGCTTGTGTCGGAGCCCAAGCTAATTCAGAGTAGTGGAGTCGGGGCCTGCAGGGAGCCTGGACATCCATTTCTTAAGTGCCCTTCACTCTCAGACGCACATCATCAGTGAGGAGATAATTACACATCAGTTTCTCTTGCTCTTCTGCTTGCCCCTGTGTTCAGAACGCCGAGTTAATCTTCAGGTAATAATTGGTGGTGTGTGTGTGTGTGTGTGTGTGTGCACTCAGACGGAGCCTCCCAGCCAGCAGCATGTCCGCATCCAGAAAGAACTTTGGAGGATTCAAGATGTGATGGAGGCCCTCAATAAAAATAAAGCTCAGAGAATTGCTGACGGTATGAGCTTGTATGGGCCCCAGACCAACGTCAGCCATTATACAAATGAGGTGAGGCACCGCCACTAACAGACATGTTCATACAACTCTGCACCGAAACAATGAGGCTTTTAATCGAATAATTGATCGACAGAAAATGAATCAACAACATTGTTGGACATCATTTAACTGTGTAAGCCATTTATGAAGCAAAAATTAGCTTTCAGCGTACGTTTCTCCTTTTTATCTTTTTGAATTCTATCGTATCTTAAATATCTTTGGGTTTGGGAGACCATCGTGAGGAACCGTTTTTTTTCTTCTGGTATTTTACACACTAAACAATGAATCTATTATTGCAAAAAGTGAATCTATCAGGAAAATAATCTGTAGTTGAAGCCCTCCAGCTGTACATAATGACCAACTTAAGCCGAGGGATCAACCTGCCAGCCCTGCTCGTGCTGGTGGGCTCTGAGTGGGCGTGTCCGTCGCCCTGTGACAGCTTGTGGAGCTCTCTCTCTCTGGCTAATCAGCTGGGGTGCCCGTCCTGTGGGCCAGAGCTACTCTGTACCAGATGGCGGTTGCCCTGAGCGTGCGTGGTGGCGCCATGTGTCACTTTGCTTGCTGTCCTGTCATGCACTGTACCATCTCCAGGAGGACGACTCCGTACCCCCACGGCCACCTCTCCCCCAGTCCTATGAGCCCAACCCCCCCAACGTGCCCCCTTTGCCCTCTCATGCTGGTGTGCGCCCTTCATCACTCCACAGGCCGGAGGACAGGAAGGCCGGCCACAGGAATGGCTCGCACAGTGTAAGCTCGTTGACCTCATCATGGTTGAGCCCGCCCTCATCTGTGTCATCACACGTCATTGCTCGCTGTGATGGTTCCCACTTTCGTTTTGACGGCCATTTCATCTCTTTTGGTATTTTTTAAGTTTCCTTTATTTATACTTGATGCCATACTTCATTCTCTTATGTTTTCAGTTAATTGGATGAAGCCTCACTTGTGTGTCTTTTTTTTCTCCCTCTTTTTTTAGTTGGATTGCCTTGTTTTCTGTGACTCTTTGTGTGTTTTAATGGTAGCGATTGTGTTCCTTTTTGCAGTATTCTGTCCTTGGTTGCACACTTTGACTGCTGTCTACTTGTGTGTCATTCTCAAACATGGAGAGTTTTCCTTCAAGCTGCCTACATTTCTGTTTTGAGGTTGCCCAGTCTGTGAAAGACTCATTTTGTTGAAAAGGGATGTCTGTTTGCCACCATCTCTGAAGTCATTCTGCAAGAAGCAATTATTGTCAAATGTTTGACATCCTACTTTGGAGCCAAACTCTCCATGACTATAAATCAATCATGACTATAAATCAATGTGTGTGTGTGTTGAACTTGTCCTTTCCTTCTCATCTGCAGGGCCCAGACTACAGGCTGTACAAGAGTGAACCAGAGCTCACCACAGTGGCTGAAGTGGATGAGAGCAATGGAGAGGACAGATCTGAGCACCCGTCTGAACATTCTGGAAACAAAGGTACATTACGCCGAGTAACATGATGCCAGTTTGCGATAACTGTGCAGTTTTCCATTAAATTATCAATTTTGTTGGCACCAAAACAAACTCGATTGCCTGACTAAATAATGAATATGTGACCTAATAAACGAGCGCTGATAGCTGCCACGGATACCATGGTATTTACACAGGCATCACTTTGACACAGAGCATAAATACAAGGTTAGGCTGCTCTCCAAAATCATTAAGCTCGGTCAATATATCGCAAAGGGAATCTCATGGCAACCAGTATTTGGCACACTGGATTTAATTTGAACGGCTCAGGTTTGCGTTTCAGTAACGTCGTTAACCAATTAACTCCACTTCATTTAGACCGTATGTCACTATGCGTTCTCTGTGAAAGTTGGTTTAGGAAAGAGCAAATTGGCCTAAGTTTGGTGAAACAGCTTGCACAGCGTAATGCAGGGGTTGAATGATTACACTGTAGCTCCTGGCTCGTCTCCCACACAATCAATAGTAGCAACTTGCCGATGCTGCAACTGCTGCGGGAAGTACTGTCATTGTCGGTAGAGTGTGTTGATGCCAGACTTTACATTCAAGGTCTCACCAACACACGGAAGATTTGATCTGATAAACTGAAGAAGATGTGCAATGCTAAACTGATAGGAACATTATCATACTTTGAAGGACAGGCATATGAACTTTCTTTAATGACACTGTATTTTAATATCGAAATTAAATATGATATGCTATTCAGTGAATTGCTAAGCATGTGTCGTCATGACTTACTGACCTCTTGTTTTTTTTACCTGCTAGGGATGTCCTACCCGGTTGGCATTGTCCCACCCAGGACCAGATCTCCAGTGCCTGACTCCTCCTCCATAGCTTCATATGTGACCTTAAGGAAGAGCAAGAGGCCGGACCCCAGGACGGTGAGTCTAATGGTAACTGACAATTGTTCTAAGCATGTGCCAGATATTGCCATTAGTTGTCAGGAACTAACTTTAAAATGTAAGAAATTATATGCCTATTTTTTTGTGGCAAACCATCTTTGGCTCTAAGCAGTAGAAAATCAATATAATTATAGTAATTATAATAATAATAATAATAATGATTTTAGTTTTCTTTACTTGTTATCTTGTCATCGTAAACCTCCTGTGGTCACAGCAAGCGGGTCACCACTCCAGTTGCAATTACTTTCCACTTAATCGGTTGTTATGGTTATTAAGCTGTTGGCTGAAAAATAACATGTGGCAGTCATCACGCAACACGGGTGTGACTCGTGCTCCTAAAACCATCATCATAAAATAGATGCCGAGCTTGGTTTATACAGTTTCCAGCCTCCAATACTATCAACCTAAATATACTAACCATGTCATTAGTGCACCACACTGTAGGGTGTGTCTGTATGTGTTTGTGTTTGGAAACAGTGATGGACATGTAGTAGAAATGAACCTTTGTGAAATGTCAGCTGAGCACAGATCCAGAACTGCAGTCTTCCCTGTTGGCCACATAGCCTTTAGTTGTAAAAGAGCGTGTCACAGGCCTTTAGAGTTCAGCTTTGGCCCTTGGACACGAGCCTATTGAACAATCTGGACAGTGGAAGCTGGCTCCTCGGGCTCTGGACTGAACCCAGATCTGCCAACCCCTTACGGCATTACATAAACCTGAAACTTCTCCTCAGTTCACTTCACATCATCAGCCTGTCCTGCTCAGGCATCAGTAGGCCCCAAACCTCTCTGAGTGCACCCATGTGTGCCACCAGCAGCGTGTGCGTGCACAGCAGCCATGCAGGTTGTGGTTATAAGAGCGTGAACAATAAAGAGCCGTTTCACAACCATTGTTGTGGTTATTATGTCAATCCTGACTACTTTGTTTCCAGAGAAGATGTGACTAGTCTACATGTCAAATTTAGACTGTGTTCAAACAATAGCTAGAATACACCGACCACACTGACGCAACTTGGCTGCACCCAAACTGTGGTTCTGCATCGTAAAACTTTACAGTAGTGACATTCATGCCACAGTATTATTAACTTTTCTAAATGTGTGTGTGTTGTTTGCGTCTCTGTCCGGCCTGTGGTTGTCCTCTCTGGCTAACAGGAGCGTCCTCGCAGCGCGGTGGAGCAGCAGCTGTGCGCCGCGGAAAGCGGGCGTCCCAGGATGAGCGTGGAGGAGCAGCTGGAGAGGATCCGCCGCCACCAGCAGGGTGCCCTCAGGGAGAAAAAGAAAGGTCTGCAAGTCCGGGGCGGCAGCCAGGAGAACACGCCCTCTCGCAGTCACTCGTTCACGAAAGAGAACCATTTTCGGATGCAGGTATTGGGTGACTGCTGACTTAAGTTCTGAGTAAGCTGGTATCAAATCCTGCAAGTCATGTCATGTGAACCAATCTCTCTGCACTTTTGTCCCTTTTTTCCTGTCTCTCTTCTAGTCCCAAATGAGACGCAGAGAAGAGGGGCTAAGCTGTGGCATTGAGGAGCTGGAGGCCTCACTCAGGCAGCAGGAGGTGGTGAGGGACCAGGAGACGCCCGCTGAGGAGATTGCCCGTCTCAGAGAAGCCTCGCAGGATGACCACTTAAATATGGACCGGGAGGTGAGGCACAGCAGTCGCTGTCTTACTCATCAGACTGAGAGGGTTATTATTAATATGCACAGGAAATCTTTTCAAGTATTGTGGACTAATTAAAGAAATATACCCAATTACATGGTATTAGTATGAAAACACATCTTGTTACCTTAATATCACACATGTTTAATGTATGTGCATATAGCAAGATTAGCATGTAAATATTACAAATGTTTGTCTTACTTGACCGGTACGTTTTAAAAAGGATACTTTGAGTTTAGCGAGGTGAAGAGGCTGTGTGGACCACAGTGCATTTCACAACATATTTTACTATCAAACTACTAAAAAAAGATTTACTGCAATTCCATACTTGCAGAAAGCAATTACTGAATTGTAATTAAAAAAAGTTTTTTATCAATCTACCAAAATGCAAAGTTGCATAACATTAAAACAACTATAAATCCTACTAAAATATTTTCATAGGCCATGCACTTGCTTTTGAGTTGCTTCTTGCTGACTTTACAAGAGTTCACGCCCTTCCTCTGGATCACATCAATAGATCTCCAACTGATCTCTGCATGCTGCAGAATGTCTCACGTTAAGGGTTTCTCGCTCGAGGACAAAGCCTGCGGTGATGCTCGATTTAGTTCATACACACCCAGCAGAAAATGTGGAACAGGCTCCCTGTACTGATGATGATGACGATCATCTGTTGTTTGTTTATAAATACCTTGTTTATATTATTTTCTGATTTATATCTGCATTTTCTTTTAGATTGTGGTGTTTTATATTTTATAGAATGTCGTATCCCATTCATTTGAATGAAGTGTGCAATGTAAAGTGTTTGTGTTTTGTTTCTTCAGCTGTCTGTGCCGGACAAAGTGCTGATTCCTGAGCGTTATGTGGAGTCAGACCCCGAGGAGGCCCTGAGCCCTGAGCAGGAGGCTGATAAGCAGAGGAAAGTGGATCGCATCAAAGCCCTCATAGCCAAAAACAGGTACGAGAGCCGTCGAGGTCTGTCTGTTGAGGTAGCTTTGAATTAGCAAGGACAAGGTTGCTCAGAGCATTGATGTTATGTCTGGACCTTTGGACAGAGGCTATCTTTGCTGGTGAACGCTGATATTTACCCAGCAGAGGTCATAAAAAAAAATTCTTTCTCGAAGTGAGGGGTAAGTTTGGGATCATAGCAGGGCATCCCGATAGATGTCTGCTCTTACCAAGCACATCAGTGCCTCAGATGTCTCTAAAAGCCCTTGCTCTTACCTCTAAGCTACTGTGACATTTCATTCTAAATGTCAGTCCTCTTGAATTGATTTAAAAGAGATAGCCTCTCTCCCCCGAGGTAATTGTGTTTTTTTCTGAAACCATGTTTACAGTTACAGCTGTATACTGCATATTACATGGACCACATCGTATGAGCATTTGTTCCCCCAGCATGCAGAATGTGCTGCCTAGTATGGCCCTGAGCCCCGAGGAGGAGAACGAAGTGGAGGTTACCGTACAGGAGAAAGAGAAGATGATTAATATCTCCTATGAGCTGGCAGCGGAGGCCTCCAAGCGCAGCAAGCTGGTAGCAGGTACATCTCTAGAGAGGAGTGGGAGGGGATCAAATAATGCATGTGATGGAACAAACGCTTGTGTGAGGCTGTTCTTAAAAATGGCTACTCTTTCATTTCGGTTCATCGAACTGCAGCTGCTTCCATTGTGTTTGTGTTCAGTCACTTTAACTGTAGTCTCAGTAGGTTCTTCATTCATTTCATTGACTTCAGTGATTATTTTCTGTGTCGTTTGGCTGTTTATCTCCCCAAGTGATTTGTTTTTGTTATTTTGTGTTTGCCTGCGTGTGTTGGACATCTTGCTCTGTTTCATTGCAGTGAAGAGCCTGTCGTCCTCTTCCTCACCCCCTCCACAGTCTCCTAACACACCCTCCCAACTCACTGATGGGCCTCACTTCATGTGTGTGTAATAGCACCAGTAAGGGCCTTCATCAACATGTTTTGTCCATACTCACAATGCTAAAGTGTTCTCAATGTTTTAGTCGTTGCCTCTGGGTAGAACAAGCATGTCATAATGAAATGATTTATGGAAAGTTGTGTAAAAGTATAAGGTTCAGAGCCTGTTGTGATGTGTTTGTATGTAGTCTGTCGAACCACACTCTTCTCATGTTGTGGTATTGTCTTGTAGTCTGTGTAGTCACATGACAAAACTCAACGTTGCTGTCGGACCATTATGTTTTCACCTTTTACTCTATCCTTGTTGTGTAATCATACGACTCAAATTACTTTTTTGGCAATGCAACGCTCAGCCATATAATCTGCCTTTACAAACTTTACACTGTTGAGTTTTTGTTGACATTGTCAGAAATTGAGATTAAATCAATTGTGTATTACTGGGTTATAGTTAAAGGTGGTGTTGTCCTTCACATTCACATACATGAGGTGGCAAGATATTATAAAAAACCTAAATAATACAGTCCAGCACAACACCACTAACAATTAATTTGACACATTTTATGAAGGGGGTCAACAAAACCCTGATTATTATAGGCATGATGAAAGTTGAGTTAATGGCCGTTGTTTTGGCTCACACAAGACTGCACAGGTGGCCACTGAGTGTGCAGGGGAACTATGTCAAGTATCCCCTTTCTGGTATTATTTTTGGAGAATAATTTAACCTTTGCCCCCATTAAACAGTCTCACATTCTCTCTCTCTCTCTCTACAGCACAGGCTCTGGCCTCAGTGAAAACCTACACATGAAGGAAACCGCAGAGGAGGTGTGAAGATGCCCCGGAAGACTTCCCCAAGGACATCAGCACAAGGCCGCAGCCTACAGAGAGTGAAACTGCCTACTCCGGACTCTGGGTTATTAACCTCTGACTTCTGTATGCTCACTGTGACGTCTTACGCTCTTATGCCACCAACAACACTTTCCTTGTGATATTTCTCTGTTAATTCCCCTCGCCACAGAATACAGCTTGATACTGTTATTGTTGCAGTTCCATTTTTAGTTTTTACAAGGTTTTTAAGGTTATTTTCATTATTTATATGGTTTTATTAGGTTATTGTTTGAATGCGGGCCAGCATTGGTCTATATATGTATATATGAGGCTAATGGACTGAGCTCTGTTGTTGGCTGAAGGGTCTTGTGACCAAATGTTTGGGCCGAATTTTCCATTCATGTTTCACTATCTGTTCTAAAAGGTTTCAAAAACATATTTTCACATAATTTTACATTTACCGGATAATTATAGTCTTTTATAAGTCGCTAACCATTCATATTTATCCATTTATTGTAAAGAACGTTTGTCGATGCGAAAGATGACTTTATAACAGATGTAGATCTCTCCATTATAAACGAAAGGAGGAGCCACTTTATTGCTGCAGACCAAGATTATTTGTAATTTCTCCTGTTTCTGGGTTGTAATTATTTAAAAATGGGATCGTCTGTCGTCCCTGTCGCGTTGTTGCCGACACATATGTGAATGTTTAAGTCACTCTATTCTGTCTTTTTTTGTATTGCTGAGAGATATATTTAAACTGAGAGAAGGAAAGAAAATCTGAGTTTGGTTCTATTTTATGATATGTTAGTTTGAAGACTTGGAACTAAGAAAAAAAAAGTTAGCACATGTAAAAAGCAATAAAAAATACAATGTTTGTGGATCCAGGACTTGTGTGTACAAAGTGTAATTATCAGAGGTTTACTGTGTATATAATGTACATGGTACAGCAGGATGGGGGATGTATCCAACATAAGGTTACATACTAAATTTGATTTGCAAATGTTCATATCCCATCTGTTTTATATCATGTTAAATAAATGTTGCTGTTCTTAACGAGAGGTTGGGTTTTGTTCTTTACCAAGCTGAGAATAGAGCCGTGTGTACTCGCTCGGGTTCAGCCGTGTGCTGCAACACTGGAACGCTGGACTTGTACAGCAAACTATTATGCTAACGTAACGCAGGACTGAATGCATTTAACACAGTATTGAAAAGGGTTTTCTTTATTTCAGGTCTTAATGCGTGAATAGTGGACTTATAATTTAAATGATCAGTATCCTCAGATATAATCCATAGTATATAAATGCGTCATGTTTAGGGTACAGATGGAGGTGGATGTGGAATGATTTAATTTGGTCACTGAGACTTGAGGTCCTCAGTATGAGTGACAGCTGGTTTAAATGTGGAACTATGGCTCCCTCTAGTGGTTTTGCAGCTGCAACATTAGTATTTCACAGTAACTGTACACAGCATTTATAGTAGTGGAGACCTCGTCTTTCAACTTCATTGAACCCAAACAAGACTTTGGCTTGTATTTGTCATACAAAAAAAGCACAACATATAATTTGCCCCTGAAATGTTTTCATATGTTGTACAACAAAACAGAGGCGGGTTATGTAGCTATGGGGATAACTGGTTTGGGGCTACTGGGCAATTTTCTATTGGGCCCAAGGCCAATAGTCCACTTTGCTCAGTTGGCAATGCAGCATTGTTTGGATTCGTAATAACTATCTATTAAAACTCTCAAACGAGTTATAAATGTTGAAAAGATGTCCATAAATTGAATTTAGGTTCAGATTCTTAGAGTTTTTTCCAGAAGTGGTCTTGATGGATTAGGATGAAAAGCAGCCAAAGGATTTGTCACGACCTGTCCACCTACGAGTTATTTTTATTAGAGCATTTATTAAAGTGTACTGTCCCTCAGCATGTTGATACTAAAACGAAACTGTAGTAAACGCAGACCTCCATATTTAAAAGAAGCTGCGTGTTTTGGGGAAACACATGGAAAGTTTAAATACCAACGTCAGAGTTTGTGCTCCTCGTGCCGCCTCTGACCAATCAGAGAGCAGACGGAGGGATCTGACCCAGCCCTTCTTCTGCAGTGAGGCGGTTGTCGGTGCCACGGGTAAACCTCCACCGTAAGAGTCTCACGGTGCGCCGCTGCAATGGCTGCCGCGCCTACGGAGGAAACCAGCGCACTGACGGTCGAGGACGACGCACCGTCCGCGGAGACGAACGAGGGCAACCGTGAGGAGAAAGACGAGGGCCCCGCCGAACCGGAAACGGGGGAACCGGGCAGGAGCGCAGAACCGAAGATGGAAGCGGTGGCGGACGCGGACGCGGAGGCCGGCGAAGAGAAGCCCGCTGTCGCGGCAGACAAGGCCGCGAGCGAGGCGGTGACAGACGGCGGCGCAGTGACGGTGAACCGGGAGGCGACGGACGCTCCAGGGGAACCGGAGCCGAAGATGGAGCTGCAGGAAAGGCCGGAGGACGGCACCGACGAACCCGCCGCCGATAATGCATTGAAAGAAGAAGCGACAGAGGAACCGGGGGACGGCGTACGGTGTTCCGGGATAAATTGCGAAAAGAGCAAAACAGTTGGTGAAGATGGGGAGAAACCCAGCGGAGGGGGCGGGGAGCTGGGCGGCAAGAGGCGGCCGAGTGTGGAGATCTCCTCCTCGGACGGTGAACCGCTGAGCCGTATGGACTCGGAGGACAGGTTGGTCCGGGGGAGGGACGGGTCATTGTGGGGTTGTAACGTCACTTATTTTCGTCCCATCTTCAAATTAACGTTGAGCAAATGAGTTCATGGGTCATCCTGTTAAATACACGCGTCAGTGTCACGAGCCAACACATGCACCTCATTCATTTCCATGTGTACTTGTCATATTAGCTAGTAATATAAAGAATTGACTTGTTTTGAAAGAATGTTAAAAATACTCTGCATGATTATTTATATCTATAAAAACATATTACATATGCTCTCCTTCCTCCTCATTGGACAATCCAGAGTCTCTATATTTACAATGCAATTATACACAAGTATACACCATCTATAAGTATATTTTCCAAAGCTTTCTCTGCTGGATGCAAGTTGTCCCCAACGTCACTGAAAAGTACATTTTCATCACTCCTGTGGAGGAGGTTTCAGATCTTCCATCACACTTCAGTAAAATAGCACGTTAAACCATGATTGTTACTCTGCACAAACAAAACAAAGAAGGTCAATCATCCATTTATTGAAATATACTTCTACTGATCCATTGAATGAAACTGCAGTCACAATATTAGACTGGAAATGGGAACACATAATAGTGACTGATTGAGTGATGCCTATCAGTCTTTGTGTGATGTTGACAGTGCAGTAAATTAATAATCTAGTCCTCGGAGCATTGAATACAACGATATCATTGATTTGACATGAGTGATTAAAGCAGCATGAATGGAAAATCAGTTGCAGCCTGAAGGCTTTCAGCCATAGTAACTATGTAATGTGGCTTGAAATGTCTGCAACTGTTCTACATGGCTGTGCAAAGCCTGATCTAAGCAATGAAGACGTTCTCGATGGCCTTAGCACCCGTTTTTTTATAACAACGGGCACCCTGTCCTCTCTTCAGTATCAGCAGCACCCTGATGGAGATGGAGAGCACCGTGTCCAGTGGGCGCTCCACCCCTGCCATGATGAACGGACAGAGCAGTGTGGGCTCCTCCGGGGTGAAGACGGTGGCTTACCCCTGCTGCTGGGACCCCTGTCCGCAGTACTTCAACTCCAGTCCGGATCTGGCAGAGCACATCCGATGCATTCATGTGGATGGACAGAGAGGAGGGGTCAGCAGACTATGAACTTTAGCACAAACTTCATGTTGGTCCCCTGTTTTCTGTCTGAGATGTAGCCAAAGAAAGACAAGGTCCTTTTTTAGCTTAATATTGACAGTCGAGGCAGACACCCGAGACAGAGTTAAACAATTAATTAAATTAAAACGTTTTATTATTACAGGGTTTGTTCAAGAGGCCGTAAGCATTGAAACTACGTTCTACTGAAGAAATGCTCTATGAGAACTTTTCCAAATATAGTTTTTCAATGTTTTGAACATCAAAGGAAATTAGACTCACGTTTACTTTATTGGAATGGAGGCAGAAATATTAGTGACAAATAGCTTAAAACCCAGAAGACATTAAAGAAAAAACCTTTATGAAAGGCCAGATACCAATAGAGGTAAAATAAGTCTGAACTGACAGTTGTATTGATTGCTTGATCATTGGCAATATTATAAAATCAGTATGCACTCAGAATATACCATATGAATACAAATGTAGTAAACACAGTATTTAAGTTTCCGCCTGCACAATCAGGATTAAGTGATGGTCAGTATCGTGTTTATTACAAAGTAGGTTTTCATATACAAAGAATGAGCTTCAACATAATGCTGCAAAAATCCTAAACATAAAACAGAGATTAACTTTAAAAATATAATGAAAAGGGCTTTCTTTGTACAGTGTTTAAAACGAAAATGCCGAAATTTGCAAAATATGGACAAACGAATGTACACCTCACAGTATGGATGACATAATGCAAAAATGTAACCTGTTGATTTAGGTTCACAGTCACATGTTGACATTTTCTATTTCTTGACGAAGAAAAAATAGACACCAGAAAACACTGGGACCTCTTATATAATTTATATAAATAACTCCTCTCCTTGGCAACTAACCAAGCCCCACTTTCTTCCTCTATGCTTTTCTCCTCTCTCCACGTCTCCCCCTCACCTCCCTCACCTCCCTCAGGTGTTTGTGTGTCTATGGAAAGGCTGTAAAGTGTATAACACACCGTCCACCAGTCAAAGTTGGCTCCAGAGACACATGCTGACCCACAGCGGCGACAAGCCCTTCAAGGTAAGAAACGGCTCATCCAATACACGGAACTGTTGCAGCCTCTACGTTCTCATAATCAGGGAAATGAATTCATATCAACATCTATTCATCATATCAATTGAGTTGTTTCACTTGTATAGGAGACGGGTTGCCTTGTATGTGTTAGTGATGGAACATGTACATAAATGCTGTCCCAGTACTTATCCTGCCATGCCCTTAACGAAAACACGACATTTGAGTTTATTCAAAAAGTTGCCGTCTTGTCCCGTTTCGTGGTAAATGTACCAAATGTCCTGCGCCTTGTGCTCCGCTGCAGTGTGTGGTCGGTGGCTGCAACGCCAGCTTTGCTTCCCAAGGAGGGTTGGCTCGCCACGTCCCGAGCCACTTCAGCCAGCAGAGCTCCTCCAAAATGTCCAGCCAGGGCAAGCTCAAGGAAGAGTCACCCTCCAAGGCGGGACTCAACAAGAGGAAGAAGCTCAAGAACAAACGCAGGTGCTCCCTACGTACGTACCTAACAGGCACTCAAACTAACCTCATCTTAAAAACCTTTCCCTCTTCTGGTAGATACTAAGGATCCCAAGCTGAACACATTTTTTGAGGTACTGCCATGTTTGTTGTGCAGAAGCCGATGTTATGCTGTCTATTCTCTGGGCTTTAGTCTCTGGACATGGCTAAACACCCAGCAAGTGCTTTGCTGTGACCTCAGCCCAACATCCTGAATACATGTACTTTCTTATTAGTCAAAATGTCACACGGTCTGAATACCCATAACACCTGATATGTGCGGGGAATCACTCATTCTGAGCACTAAACCATAAGAATGTCACTACCACAGTTTCCAATGGAGTGTTGTACCTATCTATTCAATGCTTTTGGTCTTAGCAACATTTAAAAATCAAAAAAGGAATGCCATTTTTCCGTCATCAGATAGTTCTGATGTCGTTGTGGCTTTAAAACAACTCCTTGGTTGTTCAAGTCTTTCTATACCGGACCACGTGGTTTGACTCTCATATGAATCCGTTTCCCTCCTCCAGCGAGGCCCCACGACTTCTTCGATGCCCAAACCATGGATGCTATCCGGCACAGGGCCATCTGTCTTAACCTCGCCACCCACATCGAAAGTGTGGGCAACGGCCACAGTGTGGTCTTCAACAGCTCGGTGAGTCCGTGTTGTGTATGTCTTGTGTTGACGGCCTCTGGCTACCTGGGTTCAGATTCAGCAAGTAGCTGAGGGAATTTAAAGACGAGGGTTGAAGGATGCTTTCTCTTTTCTTTGTTTGTGGTAGAAAATGCCAGATGCATTTCTCTGAATCTGTGCAAAATGTTGGCAAAAATTATAATTATGCTAATTACTTCCCACCTTAATTGGCATGTGAAAAGGTAAACTGTAATGCAGAAACATTATTTAATGAAATATATTTTATATTTAGCATTATACACTTGCATAGGCCCATCACCAGAAACTTGACTTGTGATAATGATAACTACAATTTGGATTCATTGAGTTTAAGGCTACTGGTCTAAACAGCTGACTTTTAATTGTATTGAAATATTATATTTTAAAACTCCACATCACACAGCCTCAAAATATCCTGATACAATGAGGATTCTGTTTAAGAATGACTTATTTCATAAAAAATGTAATCTCTATTCAGAAAACAAAACAAAGCATTAATGTATCTCTATTGAGACATTGTTGGAAAAAATATGTATATGAAGCTTATTGTTGGTAGTTATAATGTTTATTCTTACATTTTAATACATTTTAAAACGCTTCACATTTGGACCCCGTTGTTTCATTGTTAGACAACAGGGGGCATCAAAGAATCACTATTTGATAATAGAAAAAACAGATCTTTTCTGAGTGCACTTGAAGTGAACCTTGTGAATCGCCCTCGGGCTCGATGTTGTTTTTCTGTGAATCACTCTTCACGGGAAAGACAATTGGATTGTTTTTGTGTGCGTAGTCCATTCTGAGCCCAGCGCGTGATCCATTATTAATGTGCTCTATGCCTTTGCACCTTTCTGTTGAGTGCTCATACGAGCACTCACAGGAAAAACTATGTTTTCACAAAACTTTTTCCTGTGAAAGATCCTCCTCCTCTCACTGACGACGGCTTCAAAGACCGGAGGAATTATTGAGGGAAGTTAACCACGATGCCATCTTGGTGTGAATGGCAGATTCTGTTTGTGGACGACTGCTGTTCTTGTGTAGTTCCACTAGGGAGCGCTCTCTACTCGGTTCAAGACCCCAACATTACATGACGGTGGAAAGATGAAAGGATCATCATCCGCTGTTTCTCAGCAGTCGCTCATATTCATAGAGAAACGGACTCTTTAGTCATTAACAATGAATCTGTTTCCACTGGGAACCTCACAGCAGAGCCTGTATTCTCTGTTTCTAGCTCTCTGTAAAGTACATTTGTTTTTCCCCCCAGTGAGTTAACTAAATTATGGATATCATATTTTCTGGTATCAAAATACATCACAATACGGCAAATTTGTGCAAAATCACGTAATAAAGCAAAGCAAAGAACGAGCATCCACTGTTACATGAGACCCATTTCTTCTAATTTGAGTTAAATAAAACTTCAATAACTTAATTAGTTTGATTTAAAGTACAACTTGCTTGTGGAAGCATTAATTACATAAATTTGCAGGAAAAACAAAACCCCATCCAAGAAAAAGATCATATTGTCACAATGATTCAAGTCGGTAAACTATAGTTTATTATAGAAATTTAAGCTCCAAGTTTTAACTTTGCTCAAAATAGAGATCACAGACTATATTCTGGGATTTTATTTATTGTAATAACATTGTGTGTGTGTGTGTGTGTGTGTGTGTGTGTGTGTGTGTGTGTGTGTGTGTGTAATGCATGAACAAAGATGGCCATGAAGCCACTTCATGCAGCAAAAGGATTTCCACCCCAAATAATTCCAGCATTTCTGAAAATGTGCAGTTTCAGACAAACTCTGTCAATACCTCTGTTCCTGTGAAAGTGTAATTAGAGTGTTGACACTGCTGTTATCCTCACTACAGTATTTGTCTGCTCCCAGCTCGGTCCCTTTCAACTCTGTTCTGCTTTGCTCTGCTCCCTGCAAACCTCAACTGCTCACCAGCAGCCAAGAATTTTAAAAGAAAGCTCAGAGGAAAGAAAAAAAAACAGTGAAGATAAAGCTTGGGAAGAGGTTAAGAGAGGTAACCACATATTTGGACACAGACTGAGAGGGAGGAAGAGCCAGCCAGGGGAGGGAGAGAAACAGAGACTCGGAGAGAAAGGACAAGTAAAAGGGGTTAAGTGAAGTTCAGGGTCATGGAATCGGAAGGAGATCTGGCCAGCCGGGCATACATTCTCCTCTCCTCAAATCCCTGGAGGGTTGTGGTGGAGGAGGGCTGCGGCGCTGCGTCAGACCCCGGAGCCCCAGCGGACCCTCCCAGGCCCGGGGAGATGGAGGAGAGCTGTGGGGGTTCTGTGGAGTTTGGCCAGTAGGGCCTGCTGACATGCCAGAGCAGCTCAGCCATGTTTATGATGGGATATTTTTGTTATTGCGCCAATCTGCGTCATCCACAGCTTGACCCCCCCCCCCCCCCCCCCAGAAACTAGACAGGCACCCGGTTTTAGCAGGACTGCCCTCCCCCGGCTTTGGTCCTGCAGTTTTCACTGCCTCGCTTCGGAGCCTCACTAATGCTCCCTCCCCATGTCCTACCTCCCTCTCTTGGGCCTGCAGAGGATTACGATCTGTCCCTTCAAGCACCAACTGCCATCCTCGAACCACTCGGCTCACAAATCACTTCATGCTGGTTAAACACCGGCCCACTTCTTCATCTTCAGGCTTTACATACATGGCCATGGCCTGTTGAAGTGTAGCCTGAGATTGTGATCATTAACCTGGTGCTGTGAGTAGCCGGGGGGGGGGGGGGCACAGGTTTAAAGCTTTGCTGCTTTAATTAAAGGGCAGTGAAGCAGCTGCAGGTGCACGAAGTCTTAGCCTTGCGACATTTACTGGAGGGCCCACTGCAGCCAGCGCAGGGTGCAGGCTCCTGCTGCAGCCTGTTGTTGACTCTGAGAGGTCGTCTCTTCACCCACGTGTGGAGACAGCCAGCCAGCCAGCCAGCCAAGCCCTGGTGGGAAGCCGGCAGATAAAGGCAGAGGCAGATAAACAAGAACAAATGGCAATGTTAATTTATGAGGCGAGACAAATGCTCTGAGAAGTGGAGAAGGGGTTTTCTTTTCTTTTTAAAGATTGATTTGGAAATGTCAAAGAGCGGTCTCTAATAGCAATTTAAGTGGATCTTGATTCAAAAAAGCACAAGAAATATCTGTTTTGATTGGCAGATTAACATCAACACATGTAGGCCTATTATTTAAAGGTTATTGTTGCTTTTATTTGACAGTAGAGAGTGACAGGATTGTTTTTTGTTAATGCGTATACAATATCAAATACAGTGAATTACATCAAGTAGAATACACTATAAATATACATCAGTACTTGTATATACAGTCAAACAACACGAATTTAAAAGAGTCAATAAAAACACTGTAAAAGATCTTTATGTATTTACATTTGAGATCATCACTGTAGTACAACAGTAACACCAACTTGTGTGATTCTTCATATGGCGTAGTGGGCACAAGAGGCATTGGAAGGAAAGGCAGCAAATAGGTGGAAATTTACCAAGTTTTTGTGAGGGGGTCATCGCAATAACGTTGGACTTGTACTTGCATGTTCACATATGTGTCAACTCATCCTTTCAATGATTCACGATAAGGAAACGGATGCAGAAATTACCACCTTTTTCTTTTTTGCCTAAAAAGTCAGACCATGGAAGGGAAGGAAGTATTTCCATGTAAGTGTGAGAAGCTCAAGTAATTTGAAAGTAAGTTGCTGCTGCGTTGCTCGGCCTTCTTATTCTCTGTTCCAGTTTTACGCTTGAACACTGTATTACAGACGAGGCAACAACAGGGTTGATTGGCCAACTTGGCTGCTGTTCGCTCAGCTTCTCACAGACAAAAAGCGAAGGCACCAAGCCAACAACAACAACATTCAAACCTCCGAGCAGAGCCTCAATATTTCTTACTAAAAGTTGATCAAAGTATAGCTAAATGTGTTGGTTGTGTCAGACAGCAGCGTATCGAAAGTAAACGGCTCTTCTTGCCGCTCTTTTACTCACGGCAACATGGGAGGAGGATATTTTTGCTTTGTGCTAGACGGCAGACAAAAACATGGACCAGCATGGAAAAAAAGGCCAATTTGTCAGATCAGGGAGATAAATGAAGAATAAGGGTACAAACTGTTGGCTCAAAAGAGGAAGGACAAGAAAAGGCCTTAAGAAGAGGGAGACGGGGATTCTGGGTCTCTGTCTGTGCCTCCTCTCGGCGGAGCCTCGGCCCTCCTGTCCTCGAACCAGTTTCCATCAACGCCGCAGCCGTTCCCCAGAGTCACAGGAATAATTTCAGATATTTATGTGCGTAAGCGAAGTTCTTCACATGTGAGCTCATTCCCCGTCCTAAAAATAGACATTCCTAACAGAAAAAGAGCCAATTGACGCAAAAGGTTGTATCTCTGGCTATTTATGACACTCCTGGTTATTTTTCCAGCTTTACTTTCCCCTACTTACAGCATCTCTGTGAATTCCAGTCCCGTTTTACTATAAACCAACACAGCGTGATAGATGACATGTTATGCATGAAAGGGGCCGACTATTTAGGGAACCGGGTATTGTCTCAACTGTATTTTCACAAGAAGCAAGCCCTTGATATTTGTGGGTGTCTTGGCAGATTAAGTGTTGCTTGAGGATTTTCATTTCTTGGTCTTACACTATGTTGCAGGGGAATGTGAGATGGATCCTGTTGAAAATAGAAATCTCACTGAGCTCTTGCATGCATTATTAAGAGTGCTCACATTGCTTATTAGTGTAATGATCAGCCACTGTATCACTCGCTGAGATGTTTGAAGCATGTAGCCTCATTATTCGTCAGAGGGATGGGGCCATGCCTTTGAAGCCGCCTCTCCAAAAGACGAGATAGAATGCTGCAATCGGAGCCAAACCCAACACATTTATGCTAATCTGACGCTCGTAAACTGTCTTGGAATTAGCCATAAAATGTAGGTTAAATTATATGTCCATGTCTATTTTTGGTGGTTATTTTCCATTGGTGAAGCCGGTTAGAGGTTACTCAGCTATGCATGTGCCGGATGCCGACAGGACGGCCGAGGCGAGCTGACAGCACGAGGACAGGAGTAGTCATTTTCTTTGGCTCGTAGCACTGACTGTGTCATTTTATTGCTCAGCTTGTGTTTTTGCTTGATTGTCTCTGTGCAGGTGGTAGCCAAAAGGAAAGAGGGGTCTGGCAAGGTGAAGGTCCTCCTGCATTGGACACCCGAGGACATGTGAGTAAAGCGTCCCCTGCTCTATCCTGGACATCTGCAGAAACCTTCACCCCAGATAGAATTTAAAAAATTGAAAAATGTAGAAGAAATTGCAAATAATCACGTAAGAATGAAAGTGCCGAGAAGCGTTCACTGTCAAAGTACTATTTGTGACCGTGATGTACGTTACAGATTTACTGAAGTACTGCTGCAGATGGTGAGGGATGCACTGATCACTCTGAAGTACCTTCATTCAGCCGATCGATACAAAGTACCCACATGAGTACTGAGGAACATCTGAGGAAAATAAAAGCGTTCTTTCAAAATTGTCGTTGGAACTGTCATGGTGTTCTCAACACAATGACTGTAACAAATTAAATATACAACATGACGCTGTTGTTGACATTTTAACATTCATCATTGTTTTCTTCATGCAAACGGAGCATAACTCTTAGCAGTATGGCTGTTAATAACTCATCCTTTAATCCTGCTATCAGGGTAACACTTAAAAGATGTTAAAAGTATTTGTATTTGAGTGAGATGGTTGTATCAGAGTACGAATACATGAGCACACTATTGGACCCGATACTGGTTCTAAAGAATAGAAACCTCTGCGTCCCTGTTGCTCTTGTAGTGAACCGCGTCGCATGGCAGTTACTTCTGAGACAAAGTTATTCGTTGTAGTTTCATTCCCATTGGGGAACTGGTGAAGGTAGATTTGAAATACTGTTCTGTATACGGAGGGAAAGGTGCTTGTTTGAACGACAGATATGTGTCTATAAACACTTTAAGATTTGTAGATAACCTTTAACATATCACTGACAACAGCACATGTACACACCTCATGCACATTGCTTACCATGTAAAGTCTTCACACAAACATTTCCTTTTTGAGCAGCAGGGGTCGCATGCATGAACATCAACAACGTACATGTGTCTCTCTTTGAATCTCTTTCCCATCCAGTTGTACACTCATCATGGTGGCCTTTCTCTACACCAGGGCTTGCAATAAATCCTTGCAACCTCCCTCTGTTGGCTGATCCAATATTTGTTTTAGAGCGCTCCGTGTCAGGACTTCAGGTCTCCTTCTAGTCCACGTCACAGTGGCACCTGGGGCTCTCCTCAAAGGGAGCCGAGGGCATCGGCCATGATTATCCCCCAGCATCCTCACAGACGTGGAGGTCTGTCTCTGTCCCTCTCTGGTTGTGGATCTGGTTCTGTACCATCAGCTTCGGCTTGGTCTGACCCAGACAAGCCTTCAATTGGTCCACTGAAGGGTCTTCTTAAAGCATGTCTGGATTTTTGTTTAAGGGAAGGTGAACCTTGGCACCACTTAAGTCCCTGAAACAATCTGGCAGAAGGGTGGGCAGGTTTGAAATGTGCTTATGAAATGGTTGTGTCTCACACAGAGAGAGAGAGAGAGAGAGAGAGAGCTTCACAGAGCGCTGTAACAAGCTCCCACCACACATCCCACACTGCACGGCCTCTGAGTATGATCAGAGAGAGGAAGAATGAAAGAAAGAGAAAAGAAGGTGAAGGAGTTGAGAAGAAGTCAGCAGAAAGGGAAAAGAGGTAAATAAAGGGAGAGGAGGAGGAGGAGGAAGGGTAAAAGAGAATAAGGTCAAAGGAGACAGAAGAGGATGGACAACAAAGAGAAAAATGGATTTGGTGAAGATGGCACTGGGCAGAGAAACCCAGATGATGCATCATGAAGTAGATCGCGGCTGACAGCTTCCGATGAACATACTGTAGCTTGTTCTCTCAGTCTTTTCCCATCCTTCCTTTCCCCCTCTCTGATCCACCTCTGCTATCTCCTCCTCGCCCTGCGAGTGGGAGTTTAATCTCGGGCATTGCAAAATAATGAGAGGAAAAGGGGAAGATGAACTTTGGTGATCAGGAAAGCCTCTTCGGGTTAATCCCAAACAGACAGACGCAGATGGAGATTGATACTGAGTGTCAAAGGACCGATGGAGGCAGACTGGGAGAGAAATGGGAGTTGGAAGAAAATGATTGTGGGAGAGAAAAATAAAAGGCAGAAAGAAAACCGAGTGACTGACGGGGAGTAAACAGAAAGATGGAAAATGAGAGTGAGATGCTTTTTTATTTTTTTCCTCGCAGGAGAAATCTGCGATGCTACTGATTCTTGTACTTGCTCTGACGCAAGAGAGTGCTCTGATCATTAATAAGCATAACGCATCCATAGAGGGACGGTGAAGGACCACACAATGAGCTCTTTAATCTGTGAAGGTGGCTTTATGATCCCCAGCAGATAAAAGTTGACCAGCAGATTAAAGCGTGTGCATTATGTATTCTTGGCAGGCCTTATCAGCTGTAGTTGGTTAAATAAATGAGCATTTGAACATTAGCTCCTCGAATTGGTGAAAAACAGAGTTTTTAATGTTTCCAGCTTTAAATCAAGAATCCTATCAACAGGATTCATGTATGGCTACATGCATGATATGGCCCAAAAAGGCAAATGCTAAAGCTACATATCCCAGTAGTTAAGGTTTTTTGGGTGATTTGGTTGGGTTGCAGGGATGATAGAGCTGCTAACTTTAGCCTAAAACATCTGACAGATCCCTCCTAGTTAGCCTATTGCATTGACATTAGAGGAGATAAACGCACCATTTAATCCATTCCCTTATACTTCAGAGTTTTTGCTTTGGAAAGGCTAAAGAAAATGCACCACCCTCTATAAATGCCGGCTATTGCTTTTAGTACAGCCTCACTCGCACCGCTTCAGCGTGTGGAGGAATCAAAAGCTTTAAAGCAGTCGCTGTTCAGGGAAGGGATCTCATGCTGTAAACTCTTGAGATAATCGTTGGTCGTGGGTGTCAGTTTGCCAAAGTTCATATTTAGTCTGTGGCTCCGTGTAATGTCCTCGTATCTGACGGGCTATGCGGTGGTCATTTAGTCCGCCATCAAGTGTCGCGACCCTAAATGCCAAGGTCGAGTGCTGTACTCCCGCTGTGCGTGCGTGTGTTCCTCAGTCATTGAGTCAGTGATAAGCCGTGTGAATGTGGGAGGTCATGTTTTTTAATGTTGGAGCAAACCATTCACATTCCGACCGACACTCATTAACTCCATTTGGATTAATGAGTAACTGATTAACATGAACCACCAGCGGCTCACTGAGGAAGAGGAGGAGGGTGGCCTGAGGGAGGAAGAGAACCATAACTGCTGTCTAACCTTGGATGGATGGCTGAATGGATCCCCCCTTCATGCTGTTGAATGCCACCGAACAACAAACACAGTGACGCCTCGAGCCACCGGAGGCATGCTGGCACGCCGCTTTTGTCCTAACTACACAGTGCTTATCATACATGTCTACACGGGTTCAACTCTGAAGGCTTTGGGAGCTGCTTTGTGATATAATTATTCGGTAACTGCGTGAATACAAACAAGGCCGAAATCATCCTGGGAACCTGGTCACATCAAATTGGCAACACTGGTTCAGCGTGCAGAAGAGGGACGGAGATCAAAATACACGAATGGTCCGTAAGCGGCGTCCATTGGAGCTGTGAAAACGCTCTCGCTTCTTTTGAACAGGGAGCGACAGCGGTACATGAAGGACTGACCGCATCACGAGTGTCGTTTTGTTCTGCACCATAAACGGATACTATCCTAGTATCGAGGATAAAAGAAACAAAGCTGCACTTTGACGCTTTACTGCAGTTTATAAATGTAGTAAAGTTTACAAGTGAGGAACCACTGCTTTTATCTTGTCGTAATAAAACTATCTACCTTACGGGGTTAAAGGGTCGCACTCTGGCAATCCGGTCATATAATCAGAGACATCAACGAAACATGAATTTGCCAAATAATATACCTATACTCCCTTTCTACCCTGGATTCATCTGCTACAAGTCAGGGTTTGACCCTGAGGAATATGTGAGGTTGATACCCGATGAGAGTTATCATGGCAAGCCACTTAATACACCTTTCTAACTACTACATCACTATTCTGATTAGAAGCATCCATCCATAAGGCGTGCGGGGGTGCAATCACAGCAGTGAGGCGTCTGCACTGTGATTGTGCGCTCTCACTCTTTTCGGCTGACACGTTTTTCCTTTAGGCTGCAGTGACCTTCGCAGTCCCTGAACCAGCTCTCTCAGCCCGCTCTCCTCTGATGATGCAGTTTATAAGGACATTGCCCTCCCACACTCCTTCCCGCTGTTCCATATATAGCCATCGAGTGTGTTAGCCGTTCGCCGTACACTTTGCTGCTTTGTTATGAACTTATTACTCCTTTCAACACTGGGAGCTCGGAGGCCCGGAGCCAGCCATCAATCCAGGCTGGAAGGCCGGGCGCCCCCGGTAGCTCCCCCCGCAGAGGCCTCACTCACAATATACATTTCTATCTCATAAAGCAGCGAGCCAAATAACAGTCTCCTCCGGAAAATAAAGTGAATCCATTTGTCTTTATTTGGCTTGGTGTGACTGAGTCTTTGGGAGGAGATGTCTTTGACATGTGTGTGTGTGCGTGACGTGTGTGTCATGTGCCGACCCCTGCTGCGTGCCTCACGTCCATCAGAAGATAATCACTCATCAGAAACACGACACACTCGCACACAAACACACAAGTGTTTACTACATTTTTAACACTCGGCCCTCGTCTGTCATTTGAGGTTTGGCTTGCACGAGGACACTAACTCAAGACTAACCCAAACTTTAAAGCTGCTTTGAAGGGGACTGTTTCTCGTCTGGTCCCTGCCTATTCTCAACTTCCTCTTTCTTCCAAACATTAAAGGGGATGGAGACACTTTTACCATGCACAACAGAATAAAAGAAAAAATGGAGAACTTAACTAACTAGTTAGTATCAGGAGGTATATATCATCATATATTTTACAAATGACTTAACCAAGTAAATTTTTCAATGCTTTTACTAAAATTAGAACAATTTCTTTACCCCATTAGTGCTTATCCATACATATTACATATACAAATTCTGAACCTACGTTTTTGTTGTCTCGTGTTTTTTTATTTTAACTTTCTATATTTACTAAATTGTCCTAGGTCACTAACCCCACCTTCCAGGAATCTAAACATGCCATAAAGAGATTTTCAATCTCTGATAAAGTGAGCTTTAGTACATTAACATGAGCCACTCTTTTCCACCCTCCCTCTGCTTTTCTTCTTTTTTTTTTGTATTGTCCAATTCATTGGTCAGTTTTCTATCACCTTTCCTCTTCCGTTCTCCATCTCTTACCTGCACCCAGTTGCTGACTGTGATTCATGTGAAGTGCAACCTGCACACCATCCCACTGAATGGGCTGACTAGGCATGTGAATGAGTGATTTGGCTGGGTGGCTGCCTGCTTGCCTAACTGCTGTGTGTGTGTGTGTGTGTGTGTGTGTGTGTGTGTGTGTGTGTGTGTGTGTGTGTGTGTGTGTGTGTGTGTGTGTGTGTGTGTGTGTGTGTGTGTGTGTGTCTCTCTCTGCATCTCTGGGGGCTCCTGTGATGACGCACATAGTGACGGGGGGAATGCTGGGGGTGGAGACGGAGTGGGGGCTGGAGGAGGGGAGGGGAGGCGCAGCCGACTTGCAAAGCTCTTTGTTCTCCTGCACCTCGACTCGCCGTGCCAGCGCTCGCACTCTCCCTTCTTTCACGGGGGATGTGGCTGCGCTGGGTACAGTAGTGTGCTGCCGAGCTGTACAGTACATCGTGTGCACGTCCTGTGTATGTGCGGCCATCTCTGAAGACAGAGGTGGAAAAATCAAGCTGTTTTGAGGCGCACAGTATTTGTACTGGATCATTTTAAATGCACGCACACAAGCACTGAAATACAGTCTTTCACTTGATTTCTAAGTGAACAAATGCCAATTATGAAGATGCAGTGTAAAAGTTACTTGATTATTAACAAAACACGGGAGGAGAGTGCGCTTCGTCATGTGTGTGTGCGTGTGTGCGTGTGTGTGTGTGTGTGTGTGTGTGTTGGTCCCAGTACTTTGGTCAAGGCCATGTTACTTATGGAAACGTACTCAGTGTTCAGAGGAAGGTGTTAACATGTGCGCTGGACTCAATGAGGCTCTTTGTCCATCCCTCTCACCTCTTTCCATTCATCCCTGCTCCAACTCCTTTTCTCTCCCTCTTTTTTGTTAGAGCGTCAACCCTGACCACATGTCTTCTCTCTTTGTGTGTGTGTGTGTGTGTGTGTTGTCTTACAGACTACCTGACGTGTGGGTGAATGAAACAGAGCGATCTCAGCTGAAGTCTAAAGTGGTGCACTTATCCCAGTTACCGCAGGACGCTGCCATGCTGCTAGACCCAAACATCTATAGGTGAGTGTGTGACGACACACCAGTGGCCTGTTTGTACACTCGCACACAGACGCACACGCTGCTGCATATCCATTGTGTGTGTCAGCCACATGTTGTCCATGTGTAAATGTTTTGGAAACCTCAGTAGAATTCATTTTAGGAAGCATTTAAGTTTCACAAAAAAGTGTTTGAAAGTGCTTCCAATGCCCTCTACACCTGTGTGTGTGTGTGTGTGGGGGGGGGGGGGGGGGGTCTGGCACCCTTAACACTTTGTTCCACCAGGTGGCACCAACCCCTGATTTCAAGTGTGTGTGTGTGTGTGTGTGTGTGTGTGTGTGTGTGTGTGTGTGTGTGTGTGTGTGTGTGAGTGATATCAGAGAAACATTTTACACCGTACAACCTGATCAAGTAGGTCAGCTCCAGTTGCAAAACACAATTTTTCCAAATTCCGAAAATAAAATAGAAATAGTACCATATTTTAAGCCAGGAAAAATTGTCTTGCCTACATGCAAATGCACCTCCGCTGCCTATTTTCTGTGCATCACGTTCCACTAAACATTAACTATGATGATATTTGAATCCTGTGCAGACTTGGTTCACTCATCACCAAGATGAAAAAACAAGCTTCGCTTTTATGATGCGCCATAAAAAGGCTGAAAATGAATCCTGAAAGAGGAACAATGTGCCTAAAATAACAAGAGTGGTCATCTTACCGGAGATATATGGCTCACGAGTGTGCTGATCCGCACACAGGCTGGCTGATTTTAATTAGACCTGAAGGCTCAGTAACTGCAGGGGCTGCTGCCGGACTCTGGTTTCATAGTTGAATATAACCGTCAGCACTCAGCCAGTTTATGTCAAGGTTGTCCTAATGCATGAAATCCCCAAACAAATGAGGTGGTTGGTGCCCGTGGCAGTAAATAGAGCAGCGTGTTTGAACCCCTCTACATGTGAATGAGGTGGCAGGAAGAGGCTGACGTAGTGGCAGCCCGGGATTAAACAGTTTCACCAACGTTTCCATGTTGAGATCCTTGCACTCTGTCATAACTACTGGACTGAAATCGTCTCTTAACCGTTGATCACGTTGTACGATGTTTATGCACAGTGGCCTCACAAACCTTTCCTATCTTTTCAGAGCACTTCCTCAAAAGCGGCTGAAGCGCAGGTAAGCTGTTCATCGTGTGTTAGATATAGCTGAAAATATATGATGCTGTCTATTTAGATATGGATTCTACACACACAAACACACATACAGTACAATGATGTGTGTTTGGCTAAAACGCAGCCCAGTCGTAGCACAGAGCCAACAATTAGCCTTGTGTCAATCAAAAAGTAAGTGCACAAGTTACTTGACCTGGTTATTGATGCCGACACCTTTACATTACATTACATTACATTTCATTTAGCTGACGCTTTTATCCAAAACGACTTACAATAAGTGCATTCAAGCATGAGTACAAACAAGAATCAGAACAACAAGAATCAAGAAGGTACAATTTCATCAATAAAGTCAGTAAGAGCCATTCCAGTGCCACTAAAGTGCTACTTTCCTTATTCAAGGTATAGTCGAAAAAGATAGGAAGATGTAGAGACTTTAACAACAAATGCAGAGTTCAAAGTGGATGCTTAACAAAAAGTAGTGCACCTCATACTGCATTGAGCCGACAAGTCGTTTGCAGTATTTGCATAGTTTGTGGCGGCAGTAGTGCAGCCACTGTACACGCACACAAAGGGGAGGCTGATAAAAGATAGCGGAGCGATGCATTGATGTCACAGCTTTTGTACTTCCCGTTGGTCTGTGTACGCAGACGACGCGGCGCTGCGGCATCGTTCTTGCTCCACAGCGCAACAATCGCTTTATACTTTCATATTCTTTGTGCTCTAGTGGAGATCAAACAATGCCGATGCCTCTGCGGTATGGTAATAATCGTGCAGCCTCAGCATCACCCGTAGCTCCGCCGTGGTGAAACATCCTCGCAGATGATTACTTATCGGCCACAGTTTCTTGGTTCCTATGTACCGTGAAGCCAGTTAATTGGGAAACGGGACCCTTGGCATTCCCTCGTCTCACAAAAAAAACAAAAAAAAACGAGGTCATATTTGGCCGTTGTTCATTACTCCATTAATTGACCTCAGTAGTTTCATGCAGCAAAAGCTCTAAAATACCCAGTGTCATGAATGAAGTCAGCTGGATGTCTGGACCTCCAGGATCAGGCCTGTTTCTCACACTGTAATCCCTCTGATGACACTGAGAACGACTCCTTCTCTCCCCCTCTGTGTCTGCCTCTCCTGTCTTTGTGCTCAGCCTGTGAGGAGTCATCTGTGGACGCGGTACTTAAGGGGAAGCGCGTGTTCACAGGAGCTTTATCTACACGGGATGGGACGCTCTTCATCCGCCTCGGCTGAACGCGGGGAGGGAAGTGGCGATGCTGCAGATTTTTTTCTTCGGATCTTCGGTTTTGTACATCTGAACTGTTGTAGCCAAGCGCGGTGGAACATGGGACAATTTTTTTGAAAGTTTGTGTTCATCAAAAATTCAAATGAATGTGTTTTTTTTAACAAGCACCAAACTAAAAAAATATTCTTAATACCCAATGGTGTAAAAAAGATGTTTTGTGTATGTCAGAAAATACAGCATATTTTATAACTGTTTTTTGTGTAAACTATTTATGCAGATTTTTAACTTATTTTTATACTATGAAAATGCTGATGTAATGTGGATTTTTGTGAAAGTTTTAAACAAAACCGTATTTACTGTGATAATCTATGTTAACTGTCACTTGTAGGCATATTGGGACATTTCTAGTTGTAACTCAGCTGTACTTAACAGAAGTCTTAACAGATTATCATATTCATACCTGCTGGATGCCGTACTTTTATCCGTATAAATGACAATATAGACTGAGGTTGTGCCAGCATAGACATAACTAACATTTCATCACAACTTCCTCTTCCCCGAGTAACATAAACTGTGTATATCATAGCTCTCGTGATACATTTACTATGTTACTGCTACTTAAGCACTCAAAAGTTATTGTTAAAATAAAGTTTGTTTTCTACTGTATGTGATGGAGGTGGAATGCTCTGTAATAAAACGAGGGAAACGACAGATGTTGACCAACGCAAGCTGTTCGTGCAAATGATGAGGATGCGAGGTGTGTGAATGGGAGCATTGTCGTGTGAATATGAGTTCCTCATGTGTGCGTTGGAGGGGTTGGCCGGGTTGTTTGGCGTCCATTAGCAGAGCAGCTTTGGGAGCGTGCGGAGGAGGAGCTAACGACTGAGGCCGGCGGGGCAGACCCCCTGCTGGCCTCAGCTGTTCGTGAACATGCCTGCAGAGAAATCTGAGTTCAGGGAGAGGTCATCTCAAGCACTCACACGCCTCTCACATAGAAGAGTCACGGGGACTCCAGTGTGTGAGGCTGTGAAGAGGCCTTCAGGTGTTCTTTTGTTGGGGAAAGCACTGTTGTGCGACCTTGTTGTGTTTGTGTGCTTTGTTTTATGTCTTCCTCATATCTGCAATGGTCTGTGGCAGCTTTTTTAACTGTTTTGTGGCAAATTGGTAAGAGATGAGTCCAAGATTTGCAGGCAACACTTATCGGGGTCATTACACTGAGGCCACCGTCAGCCCGACTGGCATGACAGTGAATTGTGAACCTTTTCATGTGTCAACAAATGTCTGGTTTCTTGGCTCAAAACAAATAAAAAAACAATTAACTAGAGAATAATTCTGGTCAATTTGAGCTATTTTCATGTTTCTGATGTTTGCCAGTAATTCCTTTTTTTTCTATTTCATCAGAAAACAGTCGAGCCAGCCTTTTATATCTAAAAGTGTCACAACGTTAAACCTCCAAAAAATATGAAAGTCCAACAAGCTGTGTTAAGCCTTCATATGTATTTATACCAGTTTTCAAATTGCCATATTGTAAACTTGTATTTATTCTAATTTACTTTAATAACTGCAAGTCCATTAATATAATCAAGTTAGGTTTATTTGTATCGCACATTTCAAGAATAAGGCGATTCAAAGTGCTTCACATAAAACCATTAAAAGCATCAAATTAAAACAAGATTTAAAAACAATTAAGAACATTCATTAAAACATTAAAAAACAGTTAAAAAGCATAAAAAATGAATAAAAGTTGCAGTGCAATTTAAGAAATAAAATGCAGTAGTGAGATGCAGAATCTGGTTTAATTAATACTTAAGTTAAATGTTTTGTTAGGTCCCATTTGCTTAAAGGAGTGTTTAACAAACTTACTTTTTGCTTGCAGTTTGATAAGTAGAGTGTCGGACTTATCACAGGATCACAGATTTAATGCTATCGGGGAGCAGGAAGTTCTCAAAGATAAGCATGTACCGGGAGGTGAGTGTGCGCTCATTTCTTTCAACAATTCAGTTACTCATGAGTCATGGTGCAAGACAGTTGAATAGGCCGGCTTCTTGTATCAGTGCGTGAATAACATTCCCACAGTTCTGGGGACAACACTCGATTAATCAACTGCAGACCATTTGGCTGTGACGAAGTTGGAATCGGGGTTACAAACAGGAAGTAGGTCACATCTGCAGCGCTTTCTCCGATATTGATCAATATTTCTCAGGAGGCCGGCTCCTCTGTGCGTGTTTGCACTGAACGCTCCTTGGTGGGCCTTTGCCTTGAGATGTCCTTTTTATAGTCCTGTGAACCTTTACCCGCTGCACCTTTTTCAGGATTGTCGAGCATAATGGTTTTTGACAGCCTCTGTAAAAATGGGTTAAGTCTTCCATCCTGTGTGTGTTGATCAGGTCTCGTAAAGAGCGTTATTGTTGGCTTTTGTTACTACGAGAATAACTGTTACTAGTTGCTGTATATATATATTTTTATGAATGTCTTGAATGTGCCTCGACAATCCATGAGTGTCCATTCAAATATGCAGATATTTCATTATTTCATGTTTGTTTTTACATTGTTTTTATGTACCATAACCTAGAACTGGAAACCTTACGTTTGATAAATATCATTGTGTATTACTAGAAGGCATAATATCCAACTTTGAAAGCATTTCAAGGTTCAATAACCCTCGCCGTTGGCTTGAGCATCCATGTTTCTTTAATGTCTTCATTCTCTTTGGAGCATCGTGTTTCCAGCATTTCCCTCTAGTGAGTATTTGCAGGATGTTTTGGGAAACGACAGCGCATTGTTACCGAGGCTCGCTGGAACCCGACCAATCAGACGCCACGTCAGTCGCAGCGAACAGAATGATTGATAGGAAGACTGGCGGGCCGACACCAAAGTGGACAGCAGCTCTGCCTGCAGAACCTGATCCTGCCTCGTTCTTCCTGTGAAGGAAACACTGGGACTCGACCCCGAGGGGACGTCTGCTCACTCAACCCAGGAGGTGAGTTCCCCTCCGTGAGCGCCACTTCTTCCAAGTATGATGCCAGTCCCTTTGACCTCTATCTCCACAGGAAAATCCCAGATAAAGTTTGGGATTAATTTGAGCATGTTTGCCGATTGGGAATTTATTGACGTCACATTCTTTAATATTGATTTCCCAGTCACGCTAGGAATGGGAGTACATTCTGTACTGTGACGGGAACCTTGTTAAGCCGGTCCATCAGTCATGTGTGACAATGTCCTGTACGCGTTGTCCACTTTGGTTGTGTGGTCAAGCGCACCCAATGGCTGCATCTCTTCTTACGCTTGCTTGTGAATCATCCATCTGAGTTTCTCATTGTGCACAACGTCTTCCCTTTTGATTTGGCTGCATGCGTTGCTGTCTGCGTAAAGGAGGGAGGCATTACATCAGGAACAAAAGCCATGAGCTGCTGCTCTAAATCCTGGACTGAAACTGTTTTGTTTTTTTCACCCAGTTTCTGAAATACATGAAAAAGAATATGACTTGTTTACCGGTAAACCTGAAGAGTTACATTACAAGTGTTATGTTATCAGGTGTTTAATTATTGTGACTTGCTTAAGTCTATTAACACCTTTTAAAAGTTTATAGAAGTGGTCATTGGTTGGGTCAATGTCATGATGCATGACAGTAAATCAGCCAATGGTAGCTCACGTGATGAATTACAAGAAATAACATCAACGCCTTGGTCCACTCGTGAGCGTTTCTAAAGTATCAGAGGCAGAGACCAGAGGACCTACACTCACGATTACACTTTCTTTATTTTGTGACGGATCAACATTGATCCGTCACAAAATAAAGAGAAAACAGGCGGAGAGAATTTCTGTCAGTTATGTTTGTTTGTTAAAAAAAAAAGATTAAGTGTCCGTTAGTTTTGTGTCTGTCAAAATGACTTTTTATTCAATTAATAATTGACAGATTAATCAATTATCAAGATAGTCGTTAGTTGCAGCCCTAGACTTGCTTGTCACTTCACACTGACATTTCACTGCATACTACACAAGATACATATATGGTTTAGGTAGAATAACATATATATACATATATATATATATATATATATGTATATATATATATATATATATTACTTTAGCTCAGATAATTACACATGCCTCGGGTTAAATGTGTCACAGTTTCATCAGTCTGCTCCACTCAGCCTGTCAGTCACACCCAGCTCGTCTGCTCACTCCGTTCACCTGCGCACCCAGCTGCTTCACATCACCTGCAATCAGGCCAGTATTTAAGCACCAGGTTCACACTCACTCATTGCCAGATTGTTCGTTGCTATGCTCGTCTCTCCAGCACTCTCCTGCCTGTCTTCCCGGATCCGACCTCGCCTGTTCCTGACTCTCCGTCTCGCCTGCCTCCCGAGTCTCCGACCCGCCTGCCTGCCTTCCCGGATCCGACCTTGCCTGTTCCTAACTCTCCGTCTCGCCTGCCTCCCGAGTCTCCGACCCGCCTGCCTGCCTTCCCGGATCCGACCTCGCCTGTTCCTGACTCTCCGTCTCGCCTGCCTCCCGAGTTTCCGACCCGCCTGCCTGCCTTCCCGGATCCGACCTCGCCTGTTCCTGACTCTCCGTCTCGCCTGCCTCCCGAGTCTCCGACCCGCCTGCCTGCCTTCCCGGCTCCGACCTCGCCTGTCCCGGACTCCCCGCTTCGCCTGGGCCCCGATTCCTGCTTGCAGGCTCCCGAGCCGTACACCTGGCTGCCCGAGCTTGATTAAAGTGTTGAACTTCAGCTCTCTGTCTCTCGAGTCCTCAGTTCTGCGATTGGGTCCGTACACCACCCGTTACAGTACAATCTGGCCAGTCATGGACCCAGCAGGACCACCCTCACCACAGGATCGGTTTGAGAGGATTGAGAACGCAATCTGGCAACATCAGCAGAGAATGGAGGAAGCTGATGCATACGCCAGACGAGCTGCAGAGGCCAACACCAATGCCTTGGCAGCCCTCTCCGCCCAGTTGCAGCAGCTGATGTCCACTCGTCCTCCTGCAGTTCCAGTCTCCACCCCGGAACCTCCTGCTCCTGCTCCGCCACAGCCCAGGATGATCTTTGAGCCCCGAGTGGGAACCCCCGAGCGATATGCTGGAGATCCTGAACTCTGCGGCTCATTCCTGACCTCCTGCTCCTTACTCTTCAGCCTGCAGCCATACACGTTCGCCACCGAGGAAGCCAGGGTGGCGTACGTAATCAGCAATCTGACCGGCAGAGCCCTCCTCTGGGGAACAGCAGAGTGGGAGAGAAGGACGCCTGCCTGTGCATCGTTCCAGGCATTCTCGGAGGAACTAAGCAGGGTGTTCGGATGGGGCGCTGCTGGACCCGAGGCCGCGCGTGACCTGCTCTCCCTGCGCCAAGCGAACCAGTCCGTGGCCGATTTCGCCATCGACTTCCGGATTAGAGCCCGTCGGAGCGACTGGAACACTGCAGCGCTGCGCGATGCCTTTCTGCATGGTCTGGCGGACTACGTCAAGGATGAACTGGTCTCATATCCTCCACCTGCCACGCTGGAGGAACTTATCGAGCTGACGGTTCGGCTGGACCTCCGTATCCAGGCCCGGAGAAGAGAGAGGAGGCAGAACGCTCCGGGTCGTCCCAACTCAGTTTGCTGGCCAGCTGCCGCCTCGGCGTCCGGTTCCTCTGCACCCGTGGCGAATAGTGGGCATGGGCCGGAGCCCATGCAGGTGGGCCGCACCAGGCTCACCCCCGAAGAGCGGGAGCGCCGCCGGAGGGGGAACCTGTGTATGTACTGTGGGGAGGCCGGACATTTTGTTTCCCGCTGCCCGTTAAAAGACTCGGCTCACCAGGGAGTGAGGAAGTCCTGGTGAGCCACGCTGCAGCAAGATCTTCCTCCGCCTGCCTTCGCCCCCGGTTTCAGGTCAAGCTCCTGCTCCAGGGGGGTGCACACACCTTGGCCGCTCTCATAGACTCTGGGGCGGACGCCAACATCATGTCCCAGGCCCTGGCCACACAACTGGGCCTAGAGAGAGTCCCACTTGACACCCCTGTTCCCGCACGAGCCCTGGATGGCCATCTCCTGGAGATGGTCACGCACCAGACTTCCCCGGTCCCCATGCTAATCTCCGGCAACCACCAGGAGACCATCCAGTTTCACCTCTTGTCGTCTTCCAGCCATCCTCTGATCCTGGGTTACCCGTGGCTACGTCGGCACAGCCCCCACCTCGACTGGGCCACGGGGGCTATCCTCGGTTGGAGGGATTCTTGTCACCAGGTCTGCCTCAAGGGGGCCTTCGTGCCGCAGCAGCCCACGCCCTCCAGTTCCTGTCCCGAGCTATCCCAGGTTCCAGCCGAGTACCAGGACTTCCGGGAGGTGTTCTGCAAGGCAAGGGCGACTTCACTGCCCCCGCATCGGCCTTATGACTGTGCCATTGACCTGACGCCGGGCACCTCGCCACCCAAGGGCCGCCTGTACTCCCTGTCGGGTCCCGAACGAGAGTCCATGGACGCTTACATTAATGACTCCCTGGCGGCGGGAATTATCCGACCTTCGTCATCTCCGGCGGGGGCAGGCTTCTTCTTCGTGGAGAAGAAGGACAAGACACTGCGGCCATGCATCGATTATCGGGGTCTCAACGACATCACCATAAAGAACCGGCACCCTCTTCCCCTCATCTCCTCGGCCTTCGAGTTACTGCAAGGGGCCACCATCTTCTCCAAGCTCGACCTCCGTAATGCCTATCACCTCGTCCGCATCCGGGAGGGGGATGAGTGGAAGACTGCATTCAACACGCCCTCAGGACATTACGAATATTTGGTGATGCCCTTCGGCCTCACCAATGCCCCGGCGGTATTCCAGGCCTTGGTCAATGACATCCTCCGGGATATGATCAACAAGTATGTCTTCGTCTACCTTGACGACATCCTCATCTTTTCCAAGTCCCGCGGGGAGCATGTCCACCATGTCCAGACGGTCCTCCAACGCCTGCTAGAGAACTCCCTGTTCGTGAAGGCCGAGAAGTGCGAGTTTCACGCACAGTCTGTGTCCTTTCTGGGGTACATAGTGACCCCGGGTCATCTGGAGATGGACCCTGCCAAGGTTGACGCCGTCAGGGGATGGCCGGTCCCGGAAACCCGTAAGAAGCTGCAGCAGTTCCTGGGCTTTGCCAACTTCTACAGGCGCTTCATCCGCAATTATAGCTCCATCGCCGCCCCCCTCACCGCCCTGACATCCTCCAAGGCCTCCTTCCGATGGTCCCATGCGGCAGATACGGCGTTTCGGACTCTGAGGGACCGCTTCAGTTCTGCGCCCATCCTCCAGGTCCCCGACGCCGAACGGCAGTTTGTCGTGGAGGTGGACGCATCGGACATGGAGGCAGGGGCTGTGCTGTCCCAGCGAGCAGCCAGTGACCAGAGGCTCCACCCCTGTGCCTTTTTCTCTCGGCGTCTCTCCCCAGCCGAGAGAAATTATGACATTGGTAACCGGGAGCTCCTAGCGGTTAAACTGGCCCTGGAGGAATGGCGGCACTGGCTGGAGGGAACCAAGCAACCCTTCCTGGTCTGGACGGACCATAAGAACCTGGAGTACATCCGAACCACGAAGAGACTCAACTCCCGACAGGCACGATGGGCCCTTTTCTTCACCAGGTTCAATTTCACCCTCTCCTACAGACCCGGCTCCCGCAACATCAAACCCGACGCGCTGTCCCGTCAGTTCCAGAGAGAGGAGGATGGCGCCAGTGCTCCCGACACCATCCTCCCGTCCCCTTGTGTTGTGGCCTCCCTGACCTGGGAGATTGAGGAGAGAGTGGCGGCGGCCACGGAGGGTCAGCCGGGTCCGAGTGCGTGCCCTACGGGTTGCCTATTCGTGCCTACAGCTCTGAGGTCGGAGGTACTCCAGTGGGCCCATAATTCAAAGTTGACCTGCCACCCCGGGGTCCAGAGAACCCGGGACGTTCTCCTGCAACGGTTCTGGTGGCCCACGATGCAGGAGGACACCCGGGAGTATGTCCGAACCTGCCGAACCTGCAGCCAGAGCAAGTCGTCGCGCCGAGCTCCGTCCGGCCTCCTGCAGCCTCTCCCGGTGCCGCATCGCCCCTGGTCCCACATCTCGGTGGACTTCGTGACAGGTCTGCCACCATCGGACGGGAAGACGGTCATCCTTACCATTGTGGACCGCTTCTCCAAGATGGCCCATTTGGTGGCCTTGCCCAAGCTCCCGTCCGCCAAGGAGACGGCACAGCTGCTCCTCGTCCACGGCTTCCGTCTTCATGGAATTCCAGTGGACGTGGTCTCGGACAGAGGGCCCCAGTTCGCATCGGTGTTTTGGCGGGAGTTCTGCAGCCTCCTGGGAGCCACCGCCAGCCTGTCATCCGGGTACCATCCACAGTCCAACGGGCAGACCGAGAGGATGAACCAGGAGATGGAGACGGCCCTGCGGTGTATGGTGTCCCAAGACCCATCCTCTTGGTCCCAGCGTCTGTTGTGGGTGGAATATGCCCACAACACCCTGACCAGCTCCGCAACCGGGATGTCACCGTTCCAGGGCGCCTACGGGTACCAGCCTCCTCTTTTCCCAGCCCAGGAGAGGGAGGCTTCGTGCCCTTCTGTGCAAGCCTTCCTCCGTCGCTGTCGTCGGACCTGGGCCCGTGCTAGGGCTTCCCTCCTGAGGGCGGCAGACCGGTACTCCGCAACAGCTAACCGTCGTCGCTCTCCAACCCCGGAGTACCGGGTGGGCCAGAAGGTTTGGCTCTCCACCCGGGACCTTCCGCTGCAGGTGGAGTCTAACAAGCTGGCACCCAAGTTCGTGGGGCCTTTCGCCATCGGGAAGGTCATCAACCCTGTGGCAGTCCGACTCAAGCTTCCTCGGGCGATGCGGGCACACCCGACATTCCATGTGTCCAAGATCAAGCCGTTCAGGGTGAGCCCGCTGGTGCCAGCCGCTCCTCCGCCGCCCCCACCGTGCCTCATGAAAGGGGGACTCACCTACACCGTGCGCCGTATAATCCGCTCTCGCAGACGGGGAAGGGGCTGCCAGTATCTCGTGGACTGGGAGGGTTACGGTCCGGAGGAGAGATCCTGGGTTCCTGCACGGCACATAGAGGACCGAAGCCTCATCCGAGACTTCCACCGGCAACATCCGGACCAGCCCGCTCCAAGCAACATCGCCAGGGGCCGTGGCCGTGGGAGACCGGTTGTTCGGGCCTCCACTGTCCCGGACCAGGACGAGGACTCCCTGTCGGAGGAAGGAGCAGGGGTTCCCCCGCCGAACTCATCTCCTCCACAGCCTGAGGAGGGCAGGGTCTCGGGTTCCCCCGAATTCTAGCCCGCCTTCCGGTTCCCCCTCCGCCCACCCGGGCTATTCGGGGGGGCTGGTTCTGGGACGTCAGGGGCCGTCCTTTGAAGGGGGGGGGGTTCTGTCACAGTTTCATCAGTCTGCTCCACTCAGCCTGTCAGTCACACCCAGCTCGTCTGCTCACTCCGTTCACCTGCGCACCCAGCTGCTTCACATCACCTGCAATCAGGCCAGTATTTAAGCACCAGGTTCACACTCACTCATTGCCAGATTGTTCGTTGCTATGCTCGTCTCTCCAGCACTCTCCTGCCTGTCTTCCCGGATCCGACCTCGCCTGTTCCTGACTCTCCGTCTCGCCTGCCTCCCGAGTCTCCGACCCGCCTGCCTGCCTTCCCGGATCCGACCTCGCCTGTTCCTGACTCTCCGTCTCGCCTGCCTCCCGAGTCTCCGACCCGCCTGCCTGCCTTCCCGGATCCGACCTCGCCTGTTCCTGACTCTCCGTCTCGCCTGCCTCCCGAGTCTCCGACCCGCCTGCCTGCCTTCCCGGCTCCGACCTCGCCTGTCCCGGACTCCCCGCTTCGCCTGGGCCCCGATTCCTGCTTGCAGGCTCCCGAGCCGTACACCTGGCTGCCCGAGCTTGATTAAAGTGTTGAACTTCAGCTCTCTGTCTCTTGAGTCCTCAGTTCTGCGATTGGGTCCGTACACCACCCGTTACAAAATGCATTATTTTGTATTTATTTTTTTAACTTTATTGGTGAGTATGCACAATAAGATTTACAGGGATTCATGTGTTGTGTTGATCAATTTACAATAGTAAGGAAGAAAATAACAGGAAAGTAAAGCAAACAAAGTCAAGTAAAAAATAACAGGAAATATAAATAATCATACGTTAAAAAAAAACATTATTTTAAACAACGTCTAGCTTTAATCATATTGGCAGTTTCACATGCATCAGTGTGACAACGACCCATATAAGGGATTGATGCAGGGACCTGGAGCGAGTTTACACTGCGTGTCAGCAACAAAGAGGACAAGGGCATATCGGCTGCAAGAGTATCTGTAAACGGCCTCGCTCTTCCTTTGTATAGATATCCTTTTAATTGGGTTTCCGTCATTGTTTCTGATTGTTCTGCTACAGCAAGAAGCCCTAATGGGCTTTTTATTGAGTGCCTTCTCTATCTCCGTGTTTTTCTCTCAATTTGATATGCTGCGAGTCTGTGTTGTGTCATAACTGTCCATCCATAGCTTCGCCTCCTTGTATTATTCATTCTTATGGGTTATTCATTTTTTAAGGCATTGTGCACAAATATATTTTGACGGCTTTGGGCCATTCCATTAGGCCATGCTGCACGGAGAGACGGTCAATAATCTGTCCTTAAGTGGCCTTGACTGGTGACCCCTCCTGTCAACACAAGCATGTGATCCCGTCCAAACATCTGCCAGCTGTCTCCCAGCCTGCTCCTGTCGTTGTGGGCTCCGGCTCACGAGCCAGCAGGTTAAATGGTATCCCTTCCTTTCTTTTTATCTCTGATTTTGTGGAGCTCGGGATTTTTTTCTGTGCTCATGGAGCAATTTAACAAAAATAATGTTTGGGGGAACTCGCCGAGTTATTTGACTCTCTGATGCTGAATCTCAACTCAAATGGCCATAATGTGCCTTTGCTCAGGCGTAGGGTTCATGCCTGGATTGATACCATTCACATTGTTTGTTCATTAACTATGGAGCTGGAGATAAGAGGCAATTAGCTTAGCTTAAAGACTGGAAGAGGGGAAACTGCTAACCTAGCTCTTTCCAAAATCTAAAGATTCCCCTACCAGCACCTTTAAGCACACTGTGTCTCCAACGTCCCTCTAAAGTCTCGGGATGAGGGGAGACAACAGAGTGACGTCATCCGGCAGAAACCAGGCCTGGGCTTTGTGCATGGCTGACGGAGTGAACCACTGGAACATTTGTAAAGTAACTTCAGCTACGAGCGTAAGGCCATGTGACTCGGTGACGTAGCATCACGTGGCCTAACACAGGCCCCTGAGGGGTGTGATGCTGGCCTGTGTGTTTGACCCTCCGCCCTCAGAAGACCTTCTCGCTCTTAATACGACTTCCGTTGTGTCTCATGATGACGCAGATGGGTTAACATTGGAGTTAGCTTGAAAGCCTGGTTCGCTCACACAGATGCTAAAGGGCCACAGCACAAGCATACATTCAAGATTCAAGATATTTTTTATTGTCATATGCACAGACAACAGTTACTCCGTACCATGAAAATCTTATTTTGCTAGGTCCTCCTTACACACAGAATTAAGTTAAACGTAAGGTAAACAAGAAATAATTAGAATTAGAATTAAGAATACAAAAAAAAAACTTGCAATAAATGCTAATAGTATAAGAAAATATAGAAAATAAGGCACACAAATATGACAACATACATAAAACGGTGAAATCAGGTGTTTACCAAGAGGACGCTACAGAAACTGCGGGACGCGGTGCCAAAAAATGGCGACCAGATGAAGCTCCTTCCAGAGCGAAACAGGGAATCTGGGGCTGGCGAGCCCCATAATCCTCCTTACACCAGGGAGGAGGGGCCCCTTTGAATGTTGCATTTATGAACCGCAACCGCCAACTACTCGGTGTGCCTTTAACGCACTGTAGTGGTTAACGCTCAGAAAGATCATGAATAAGCGTGTTTCTCAAAATGTCTGTCAGCCTGTCAGCCTGTCAGCATCCTGTATAAAGGCGTTTCAGCCCCAAAAGAAGCTCCCGCAGTACAATCAGTCCACTAGACCCCGTTGACATCATGCAAAGATCACAGCAGACCCTCTGGAGTCAGTGTTTAGTGGTTATATAAGTCATCATCACGGTTGGCCGGCATTAATGAGTGAATGTCGAGCTCTGCCTTCGTGCCTGACCGAGACTCGTTCAGTGCTGTTCCTACGTTCAGGCCGAAAGGACCATGGGACCCCGACACTGGCCCTTTACCCAGAATTCCTCTCCCTCTTCAGGCTCCCATCGGGCTGTGCAGCTGAACACCAGCGCCAGCTTTTATTTACAGATGATAGTATTTCATCAGATTCTCGGTGTGTCTTCAGCACCAGTGGGGAGCGGTGGAATCCCAGTATCTGTGATTGGGGCATTATGAGTTTCCTATTTCAGCTCAAAATAATGTCCCATGTTTGGATTTGTTGTAATAATGTGTTCGTATATCAGACACTGTCTCTTTTTGTTTGTTTTCTGGTTCTGGGGGGAACAAGAGGGTTATTTGGTGGGATTAGATTCTGCAGAGATATATAAAGGTCGCACATAAAACTTTACGACCTCCAGCTGGCGATCATCATCATAATATAAATGAAATGAATATAAACATAAACCAATTACACTCCACTTTGAGACTAGGATTAATTAATGTTCCTGACCTCTGCTTGTGATTTACTGTTCTGATATTTTTACATTTGTTCTCGTTTGTTTATCTGTAAATCAGCCCGTTGTGTACTGCATACAAAGACGTGAGAATTCATTTCAGTTTACAAGAGAGGTTCCACAATTCAGCAGAGGGAGCCCGTGTGGCCACATTCCTGGTTCGGTATCGGCACATCTGATTCCATACATCTTCGGTTTCGACGCGGCGTCGTAATCTTGCCGGGTTGACGCTCTGATTCACGAGGGTCAAGGGGAGCGGACGGGATGGAAGTGATGGCAGAAAGCTGTGCGCTGATGACGGATGCAGAAATAAATGGTTCGGGCTGTTTTCTATGTTCTGATCTCGGACCCTGTGGGGAACCAATTAGTGGAGGCACATTAGCTGCTCTTCTACCTCATGTGAAATGCAATAAGTCTCAATCCTTAAGGTATTGGACCATAACACATTTCCCATGCATACATGTATGTCTCTGGAGGTTGGATGTGTGTGATTGAGGCCACCACTATCATCATGCTTCACGTCTGCCTTCAACCTATTCCCTCATGTCAGATTGCTCGGGATCATCCTAAACCTCGGATAGAATGTAAACTACTTTCCTCTGTTGCAAAGAGGACACATGACAATGTCAAAGGAAGTTCTCACAGGACATACAGATGTGCACTAACCACTGGCATCTCCGCCATCGTCACGATACAGGTTAGGTATCGGTGATCTGGACCACCTTTTCCCCTGATGATTCAACATGTCTGTCCTAACAATGTGATTGGGCGGCCGCCTCTCCTCTTGCAGCCTCCCATTTTCCAGGCTTCAGTGATTTGTCAGAGTTGCTGCCCAGCTTTCTGTGTGGTGTGTCTCTCTCTCCCCCTCTCTCCCTCTTTCCATCCCCCCCCCTACCTTCATTATCTGCTTAAGATATCATTACAGACTCTGACAGCTACAACTCTATTTCCTCCTCACATTAGGCAATTTCTTAGAGTTGGATGAAAGTCCATCAATCCCTTATGGATCTGGCAGGCCCACCAACAGGAAATAGAATATGACGTGTGGGATTCACAGTGTGTGAATTGCTCGTTTATTGTGCGCCAGCATATTTCTTTGGTTACACAGCAGTCGTGTACACATCGCAGGGAATGTTGACACATTACTGCCATGTACACAACAAACAAAGCAGAAGACGCGCTGCCATGACTTTTTTTTATTAAGTCATGTTATTTGCAGATTGTGCAGTGATACAGCGCTAATGAGAATAGTTTATTTGAAGCTAAATATCTCTGAGCTACTCATTAAATACTCTGTGTATTAAACACTTTAAAGAACACGTTTCACCTACATGATGGCAGTGCAATCCTAGAAACTACAAACAACCCGTGTCTACATTTAAAAGCACAGAAAAAGTCAAATTTCCTGGCAGAAATAAGACAAAAGATATGCACTCCGTACTGTCAACTCTCAATAAATGTAATTTAATAGAGCAACATTGCAAACCCAGAGAGGTCTTTGTCTTGTCAAGTCACAGTGCAGAACAGGCTCATTAGTCAGGTGCTTGCAATCTGCATAATTAATAATCAATCTGCTCCCAGACAAAACCAATCAGGGCAGCAGCAGACAACACCATTTGATTCACCAGAGGATGAAAAATGTGTTTCTATAAAAGTACTACAAAAAGAAAATATGAAAAACATATTGAATCTCAAAGGGAGCAATTATCATAGAAAAAAAAATGTAAAAGACAATTATAGTAAGCAGAGAAAAAAGAGAAATATACTATTTATAACATACTAGTCACTAATAAATAAATATATAGATAAAAAAAAGCAAAAAAACGAGCCAGAATTACTCCCTACTTCACAGGACTTCTTTGAAACTATGTGTAAACAGTAGAGATGTCGGGGAGGTAGTCAACATGTAACCATTAAAATCAGTGAAAGGAAAATCAAGTTCCGTTAATCACACTCGGCTTGTCACAGTCGCATCTCGTGCAAATGAAACTGTGGCGCTGTGCTTGTTTGATCCGGCTGACTTGCAAGTTTAGTGTTTAGCTGCCTGTTCAGGTCAGATTACTTTATGCAGTGGTGACCAGTCACACACACACACACACACACACACTCACACACACACAGAAGGAATGGGCATGTCACGCTAACTCTGGCATGGATGCTACCGCTTTCATCTGAGAGCCGGCCCACCTCTCTGAATGGGAGCTGCATTGCCTCATATGGAAACAACTTGACTGTAAAATGTTTGGTGCGTGAGAGAGAGGATTTAAAGCATCAAACTAGACAATAGTCTTGTCCGTGCAGCTCTTTGAGAGACAGGATCACGGAGCCCTGCACAACATGGGAACATTTCTGTGGCCCTGTAGTTAATATATTTCCAAGAATGGCTGGGAGGGTTTTGTACTTGTCAGAATTAGCAGTGTTTGCAGACAGGTAATAGCTAACGCAGCCATTAGCCTGTGATCTTTCTTGCTAGAAGTGACCACTTGACAGCTGTATCCTCCAGATAACATCACCAGGCGCAGATCTTATTTAAGATGTTTCCTTGAACACAACATCAAGAGATATCTAATCTCTGATGACAAAGCTGTAAATTCGGAGCACTATTTAACTCTGCTCTCAGCTGACACGGTTGCTGATACAAGCCCGACATAGAGCTTTTAATGGACTGTCTCCACTGTTAAATGTTGCTTTTTTTTCTTCTTCTCTAAATCTGTTTTCCAGGACTATATTTCATGTTTGTTATTTGTTATTAGTCCCGCTTGTGTGGTAAATCACAGTCGGTGAAACAATGGTTCAGCATGCGGACTGCAACATGGAGGCTTGTATAAATACCTGAGCAGGATTAATGTTGGCTATCTGTCAGTTTTGTTTTGCTCCGTGCATTTTCATCCAAAGGGAGCATCAATCAGATTGCAGGCTCCAGTTCAGAATATAAATATTGACGTCATATTTGCTCTTTTAATGGATCCCAATGGAGCACACTGCAAACGAACAACTGATGGACTATGTGTACTCCAAAGGGTTCCCAGCGCCGTGCTCTCTCATCACCGTGTCATCGTCGGGCCAGATGATCTAACCTTAGCCTCCCGATGAGATACATGACATCCGCACATAGCAGCGGGGGCTAAAGGCATGATGACAAGCTGTCTGCTGCTCTCAGAGAGACTGAAGGAGGACGTTGACGATAAGGGCCGAGCACAGATGTGTCTTTGTGCTGCAGTTGGGGACGACACGTGGAGAGGGGCCTTTGCAGCCTCCTGCCTCTCAGGGCTCCTTTGGCCTGTGGATAATTGATGAGTGGAGTGAATAAGAGATGAGTTTGTGACTGTCAGCCAGCCTGATGGGGATGGACAGAGCTCAAGTTTGGCTCTCCTCATCTGGCTGATGATGACAATGATGGCGATGATGACTGTGCCCGTGCTTCTTCCACAGCACTGTCCTGGACTCTGCCCGGGCATCACCGCTATCGTCACCGCTACCTCTTCTGGATGGCAACACAAAGACAGAGGGACGTGCCAGAAAAGAAAGAGGCGAGGAGAGGGGAGGGAGGCGGGGTTGGCGTGTGGGGGAGACGGAGAGAGCAAGAATGGAAGTTGGATGAAAAGGAGGGCAGAGGATAGGAGTGGGGGAGGGGAATAAAGAAACCGCTGGAGAGTGGAGAAATTCACTCACGAGAAGTGATGACATGCAGATCAGGCTTCGGGGGGATTCGGTTGCAGTAGTGGCCTTTTAAACTGATCAGGCAAAATCATTTTCACCGATCTTTCTTCGTTCACAATCAATTTCTCCACTTTTAGATCTGAGGAAATGGAGACAGTTTGGGTAAATATTGCGGAGGTCTTGTGCGTCGGACATGCTTGGACAGGAGCGTGCTGCCGCGGTATGAATATTTTACTGTGGTCGTCGCTGAATCATTTTCAATCTGCGTCCCCTTTCTAATAACAATCCTGCCATTCTGAGACAACAATTTACATATCAATGTGTTCCTTCAGAAATGGATTACCAACAGGAATTGGACGTTTCTCTCTCCCTGACATGAATGCTGATGCTGAGTCGTCGCTGTAGTGTCCGGCTGTAACTCGGCTGTGTACAGAGATGCTCCGAGGTAGTTCCAGGTCAAAGCTGTGAAGGATTGACCTGGCTTTGAGAGGGGAACGAGCTGGTGGGGTTGACATTGTACGATATCTTCTGTGTGTTTACATTAACGTATTTGAAAGGGATAAAAAGAATTCGGTCATGATTAATTTTATCCGAACCATCTGAGAAGCCGTTAAAGGAAACAATTTGGTAAAGAGCAGGCACTTATATTGGAAGGTAATTGGATGAACCATCTGTCCATCAAACTCTTGCCGAAGACATCGTTTTCATCCAGAAAGGCCTTCAGTGCTGTTCTTTCTCGTCTTTCAATGAAGAAAATACTTTCCAGTTCTGACATGACTGCCTCTACGCTAACCTCCTCCTCAGAAGCCCCCATTGTTGTTTTGAACCAACGGTCGCCTCTACCTAAGCAACACCCCGGAGTGTTCCTCACAGGATGCCGATGAGTCTGCACACCAGCTTACCGGATTCTCGCGTGATCTGGTGATGTTGAGAGAATCCTGTGCTCCAAATGGACCACCCTGATCTAAAACTATGCTCTGTAATCAACATTGTACATAAAACAACAATACATCTTCTTCCATAAGGATATAAATTGTTTCCATTGTATTTTCCACTCAGAACATTTTGTGTGGAGGATATATTGTGAGCTAAGTAGCAGACTACCATAGGCACACGTGTATCCTCCCAAAGGGATAACACCGTTTTCACTTTTATGAACTGGTGACCTTTTGTCTATATGGCCGCCTTTTTTTTTTACTTCACACAGTAAGACTCTTTCCACGGATATCTGATTTTAGATACTTCTGTCTGTCTGCCCCGTCCTTTGAAAATGAAATGGAGACATGCTCTGGGATTCTGCTGGTTTAGTGGATGGCTGTGGTGGTGCCACGCAGAAAGAAAGTCTGCCCTTTACACAACCGCTGGGACCGGGTGACTGACATTTCTGCTAATGCCATCACATGAGCCGTGCCATTTCAGTGAAGACATGGACAGATGCCACCCTCTGCTCACACCACTGTGACCACACAGGAAACCCCACGTCTCTCTCTGTTTTCAAGTGAAAGCCTGCGGAGGTAAATTCTCATCGCCATCTATGGAAGTGCGCTGCCTCCACAAACGCCGTAAACATGTTGAATTCTTCAAATGATCAATGGGGGCAGGTGACAGCGCGGAGGAAACGCAGGCGAGTGCAGTGTACGCCCGGCCGTGGCGCGACCGCACCAAGCGTCACCCGGTGAAGCTTTTATGTGTTGCACTTTACGGCTTCAGATGAATCTCAGACATGTTGCGTGTCTGAATGTCATTTACGGCTAACGTTTTGCAATGTGTCCACTTCAGACGGATCCCATTCGTTAACAATTCATGGGCCTCTTTTACGGCCCTCCTAGTAGTCTGAGGGGAGTCGGCACTTTGCAGAGCTCAAGGTCTCCCTCCGATAGGCCGCTCTCTCCCGCCTCGACTTTGTGTCTTTTGGGGGAAGGTGTCAGTTGGATGTGAAGCAGGCGACGAGGCGAGCAGTGTGGCGAGGGGAAGCCGAGGGTTTCAGCTGAGTCCAGCGTTTTTCTGTCCGCTCCCTGATGGCTCCCAGATGTTTTTTAAAGCAGCCGCTCTCTCACATTTGCTCTCTTTATACCACCCCTTGTCTCTCTTTCTCTCCTTTCACATATTTTTGCCCCCTCTTTCTGCCTGCCCTTCCAATTTTCCCCTCTCTTCAGGGATCACACCCTTCGCAAAAGCGCTCGCTCCACCATCGTAATCACCCCTCGTCAAATAAACAGTCGTTCTCCACACTTGTTCTCTTTATTTCTCTTTTGCTTCCCCCTCGTCTGACGTTGCTCTCTCCGCGTCTTCCTCGCCTCCCTCATCCTTCATCATTCGTCATTCAGCTTGTCAGATATTGGGCCAGTGCATTACGTTTCTACTGTAATATACCGGACAGTGCGGTGTTTGACTACAGAACCAACTATCCTCCCCATGAAATGCATGGCCCATGCAGAATTCATGTGATTTCAATGCGCTCGAGTGCGAGCAGGATTCATTCACCAGGAGTCCAAGACACGGCAGACGATGACTTCAGCCGCTGGGTTTCAGGCCTGAAATGCATTCGGTTCAAGTGCAGAAATAGCAGCTGTGCTGGACCTGTGAGTGCTGTGTGAAGCATGCACACTCAAGCATGCATGAGTGTGTGTGAACATGTAAAGACAGAGATATAGATATAGAGAGGAACGGAAGTGCGTGAGGAAGTCATAAATAAGAACGCCCCCCCCCCCTTCCTGAGCTCTCCTGAGAAAACAGTAACTTTATTTCTATCAATGAAAAAACATTTTTAAATGTATTAAAAGTATTATTATTATAATCATGTGCACACAGCCTTAAAGGAATACACCAGTTTTAAAAATTGCTCAATAATTAATGTACCTGCAAAGTAATAAAGGGCATCAACATCCAAAATGCCTGTGGGGTCCTGCTTCTTAATGCTAATCATAAAAAAAAGAGATTTGCAACTGGATCATTCTTAAAATATGAGTTGGAATTTACTTATTTCCAGAACTGATTATGTAGAAAAAAGAAAATGTGACTTCTGTGTTTGACCTTTTAAATAAATGTTTTACATAGTCATGCTCTTGCATGTCTTTACTCCAAGACCAACTGTGCATCCATTTGTTTTGCAGTAGTGGCTTCATCAGTCTTTCCAATGATGCATTCATTTTCTTTTCCTTCTTTTATTGTTGTGGTTATGTGTTTTGATTTCCGCATCGTTTCTTGATGTGACACTTATATTCCGCTGCAGTCGTAAGTGCTAAAAGCTAAATTGCGGCTTGGCTCCTACATATGAGCCATAAAGCCAATGATGCAACCTACACTTTGTAATTACTTACAGCTCCGAGGAGAATAACAATGACTTTATAATCATTGCTATATCCCACACAACATTTCAGATTAGATTTGGCCTTAACATCAGGGACCTATTTGTTTGTTTTCCCTATTCAGGCTATTTCACGTTGCCTTGACGAACCTGAAGGGAACACAAACCCATTGTTATACATGTTCCTCTTGCTAAAGATCGTTGATGTCAATGAACGGTGTCTAGTTCCAATGTTCCTGGCACAAAGAATACAATACGTACCTTTAAGGATGCTCCGATACCTCTGTTTTCAATACTTGCTTGCTAATACCGAGTACCGCAATGATTACTTAATGAGACCATTGCAGGCTAACGATGACTTTAAAAAACACGTTCTATTTGCGTCCGAAGTTCCTACATTTTTGACTGTAACAAAATATATACAACATGATGCGGTTGCAGACATTTTTACATTCAGCATTTACTGGTAAAAATAGCTCTTTGCAGTAAGGATTGTGATAATTAACCTTTATTAATTGTCAATACAAATGTTGACAGATATCAATTAAACAGTTTGAAGAAATATTTATCATTTTTAAAAAGCCGTGTAAAACTCAGCTACACTGCTACTAATAACTGTGCATCTCTATACGGTAATATCTTTTACTCATTGATGCACTTTAACTCTGCACCATTATTGGGCCCATAGTCATTACAGCTGTCAGGATTTTCAGCTGTAAACTGATTGCTGCGACAATAAGAAGGACATCTGTGACAGACGTCTCCTTCAGACTGCGTTACCAAAGTCTTCTCTCTCTCTCTCTCTCCATCTCTCTCTCTCTCCCTCTCTCTCTCTCTCTCTCTCTGGATGCAGGTTTCACACCGACAGACAGAGATGTTGACTGTAAACACTGTGATCTGTTTTGATGACGCACAACCCAGTGCAAGCTCAATGATATGGAGAGGGAACGAGGGCAGGAGCTTCCTCATTAGCAAACACATTCCTGTGATGTTGACCCAATGGACTCCCAACTTTACCGCATAGAATTTAAACCTGTGTGTGTGTGTGTGTGTGTGTGTGTGTGTGTGTGTGTGTGTGTGTGTGTGTGTGTGTGTGGATGTGCATTAATGGCACAAAAATGGTCTAAAAGAAAGGAAAGTTCACAACTCAAGCTGTTTTGCTACACTTACAAGGTAGAGGAGTAAATCCCCAAAAGGCGTTAGTTTCTAAAGGCGTCCCTACTTGAGGTAGAACATTTTTATTTTGTCTTTGTTTATATATATTTTTTAAATGGATGGTTGTATATATTATATTGTTCTGCAGACATTTTTTTATTTGGTTGATGTTTGGGTCCTCCCCAAAACCGTGTCTGCCTTATCTCATCTGGAAATAATGATCAGAATGTCACTCCATGTGGACTGGACTTTCAGACGGCTACGGAGAAAACATGTCATGCATGAAACAATATTCTCACATGATTTTATTTCAAACTTTGACTGAATTTAAAAAATCAAAGATTAATCATAAATTGAATCAATTTGAATAATATATTAATATATATGTTATATATATATATATACAGTATATATATATACAGTATATATATATATATATATATATATATATATATGTGTGTGTGTATATATGTACTTTTCTGCAGAATATATCCAATTTAAAGGAGTAGTTCCACATTTTGTTTATCCTTGCAGAGTTGGATGAGCAGATTATCTCCCTGCCTCCAGTCTTTAGCAAAGCGTATTGCCTCTTGGCTCTAGTGTCATACTTGTATAGAGCTTCTCATCTAACTTGCTGATTCCCCAATTATTATTATTTTAACTCTGGCCCTTCCTTGCTGCTGCTTCTGTTCATGAAGCATGTGATAAACAGGTGACAGCAGTCGGATGAGGCCTGTCAGTGAGGCTTTATGAAGGTGTGAGTAGTGCTTCCTGCTGTCACAGCTCCACATCTCTCTGCTGCTTTTTCTCATATCACCTGACAGATTATTGGGTTGGGGTCATGCATTTCATAACTGACGTGGTGCGATCAGATTTATGCACTCACTGGACACCTTTGTACACACATACAATTTCTTGCAATTGTATTTAACTGATCACACATAAATTATTGTATTTGTAATTCTACCTTTACATGGTTAATAAAGTTGAATTTTTCCTGACATTGTTAGATCAGAAAAGTGTAAATTAATGTTCATGGCTGAGGTAATTTTCATCATGATGGGGGCAGACCACGCCCTGCTGAGCTTGGTGGATGCCAGCGGGGAGTGACGAGGTTGCGGAGTCACTCACTGAACTCTGAAATCACATAATTTGTTTCATGTGCGTGTCTGAAATGGTGTCAGTGCAATTATGTATGTATATTCACACAAATGTGCAAACATTCAAAGAGAAAAGGCTCAAATGTCTCACGCATGCCTTCAGCAATTAGCACTTTCTTTTGATTTGTGTTGCACATAACTTTATTCCAATGTTTTAATCCTCAACCCCAGAACCATGAATGAAAAGCAGATATGTTTGTGGTCATGTTGATTCCACAGTTTTGAGCAACGTGATGAGAAAAGTCCATAGGGAGAAACGTTGCTCTTCAAAAGAGACGGGCATGAATGTAATTATCACAAAACAATGCTCATAATTAGCAGCAGTACGAGCTGGTGCACTTTGGCTCAATGACGAACCTTGCTCCAGATTCTTTGAATCACATCGCCGCTTCTTTCTTGTAATAATGTTCATTATCATATGATGAACTGTGGACCTGCTCGTACTGCTCACGTCTCACTCTGTTTATTTCTCTGGCACAACTGATAACCCCCTCCTTGTTCACTTCCTTCCTTTTTTCTTTCTGCATTTCTATTCTTCAAACAGAACCCTGCTGTTTTCTCTGCCCTCTCTCACTGATTACCACTTACTGTAAAGAGTGCTTTCCATAATCTCTCCCGCTCCGTCCCTGCTCCTCCCTCTGTCCCTCCCTATTCTTATTAAAATCTCTCCCAATTTAGTGTCGCCCTGGCCCAGGTCCCACTCGCCTCCACTAAATGATCCAAGGCTTCCTTTATATCCTGCTTCCCTCCCTATCTCCTCTCCTCATCCTCCCTCTGTCCTTCCTTCTCTCTCTCTCTCTCTCTCTCTCCCTCTCCCTCTCGCTCACTAGCTCGCCCGTTGGCTCGGCATGTAAGGAGTGACGCACAGCCCTGCTGTCAGGGAGAGATAGCAGGCCTGACTCTGGCTGTGACGTCACCAGGTTATCTCCAAGCTGTCCTTCTGCAGAACTGCTACACAAGAACAGACGCGCGCACACACACGCACACACACACACACACACACACACACACACACACACACACACACACACACACACACACACACACACACACACACACACACACACACACACACACACACACACACACACACACACACACACACACACACACACACACACACACACACACACACACACACACACACACACACACCCACACCAATAGTATTTGGCTGACGACCGTCAAGATTATGATGCTTCTGCTTGTACAGTATATGAGAAAAAGGGACACTCACACACACATGCTGTCACGTTTCACACCTTCAACCTCCGAACCAATTACCAGCACGCATGTCTTAGCGCACACTCCTGCACGCCAGTCACAGGGTATATGTGTAAATCCCTTCCACATATATATGAAATCATTAACACCCAAGATTGATCCTTTTCCCATGTGCAGCAACAGAGGAACGCTCACAGGGATTGTTGGGCTTCTAATGCACCACCCGTGAATAGAAACGTAGGAGCCGACATGCTGCATATGCAGAAAGGATGATTTACTTTACACTACAACATCTAAAATGACCTTTTCTTTCTTTTCTACATTTACAAAGCTTACTTTAATCTTCATGTTCCATATGATCGTTATCATAGACCTTGAATTGAATCTTATCAAAACATGGAATATACAGACAAATCTGAGTGGCTTGTTGAAGCTCTTGTTTTCTGATCTGGGGCGACTGTAGCTCAGTGGTTAGCAAGTCAGTCTTTCAATCAGAGGGTCAGTGGTTCAAACCCCGGCTCAGCCCGTCCATGTCGTTGTGTCCTTGAGCAAGACACTTAACCCTAATTGCTCACCGTTGCTGTGTCTACTGTTTACTGTATATCATGTAAGTCGCTTTGGATAAAAGCGTCAGCTAAATGAAATGTAATGTAATGTAATGATCCAGGCAGCCCACTAGAAAAGAATAATAATCATTTAATTTGTAAAGCACTTTTCAACCTGGGAGCACAACGTGCTTTCTATAGACAGCAGATCATATCAATACATAATATCAAGAAATAAAAACAGAAAAATAAAAGCACACAATTAAAAGTCTGTATAAAGTACATTTGCAGATGAATCATCCCAACAGGTGAAACTATTTAAATACCCTTCAAGTCAAATGGATGCAGAGCTATTTTTAACAATACATTAATAAATAAATAATTCATTGTCAGGCGAAAAGGCCAGTTGGTAAAAATGTGTCTTGAGACAGGATTTTAAAGCGGAAACATTGTGAGCCGATCAGAGACTGGAAGACTGTTCCACCCTTAGACCTTCACCTGGACTCTAGAGCCGTTAGCAGGCTTAACCCGGCGGATTGGAGAGGCCTTCTTAGACAATAGAGAGTTAAAAGTTCACTGATGCATTCTGGCGCCTGGCCATGCAAAGCCGTTTAAGTTATGAGTACAATTTTAAAATGGATTTTAAAAGGAAATTGGTAACCAATGCAGAAGGCTAACACGGATGATGTGAGAAGAGGGTTTGGTCTTTGTGAGTTTTATTGTTTGTCAGGTGTTACAGTCCCTGGTGTTTTGTCACCTGCTATACTGTCCATTCATATGGTCAGTAGCTGCTAGGAAGCACATAACCAAACTACAACTGGTTCAAAACCGAGCTGCCAGATTAGCACACAGTGTTGAATAAGAACTAATATGCACTCTCGCCTGTCTCAGTTCAGTCAGTTACAAGATACATGTAACAGACATAACCATCACACAAGGAACGCTAGCTTAGGTCACTTAATACCCTTCAAGTCAAATGGATGCAGAGTATTTTTAACAATACATTAATAAATAAATAATTCATTGTCAGGCGAAAAGGCCAGTTGGTAAAAATGTGTCTTGAGACAGGATTTTAAAGCGGAAACATTGTGAGCCGATCAGAGACTGGAAGACTGTTCCACCCTTAGACCTTCACCTGGACTCTAGAGCCGTTAGCAGGCTTAACCCGGCGGATTGGAGAGGCCTTCTTAGACAATAGAGAGTTAAAAGTTCACTGATGCATTCTGGCGCCTGGCCATGCAAAGCCGTTTAAGTTATGAGTACAATTTTAAAATGGATTTTAAAAGGAAATTGGTAACCAATGCAGAAGGCTAACACGGATGATGTGAGAAGAGGGTTTGGTCTTTGTGAGTTTTATTGTTTGTCAGGTGTTACAGTCCCTGGTGTTTTGTCACCTGCTATACTGTCCATTCATATAGTCAGTAGCTGCTAGGAAGCACATAACCAAACTACAACTGGTTCAAAACCGAGCTGCCAGATTAGCACACAGTGTTGAATAAGAACTAATATGCACTCTCGCCTGTCTCAGTTCAGTCAGTTACAAGATACATGTAACAGACATAACCATCACACAAGGAACGCTAGCTTAGGTCACTTAATACCTCCAACCCCTAGAACAAACCTCCTCAAACGTACAGTTATTTTTTGTGCAATTACTTGGAATTTACTACCTCCTCATATAACTCATACTGATAATAATCATCATTTAAAAAACAATTAAAGGCTCACTGTGGCAAGGCACCTGCTTGCCCGGGGACTTGACCAGCTCAACAGATAAGACGGACGCCGTGTGCTCCATGTACAGAGGTCTTTATTTAGCATACGCAGTTGTTCTGCTCACACGCTACCTCTACCAACCGCCCCGTGCACCCCACTGTGCGGCTCTTTATAGCCCCACCCCTTCCCCGCGCTCATCAGAACCAGCCGCTCCCACTAATGAGAACGGCTGTTTCCAATGAGCGCGCCTCTCTCTCTTGCGTCGCAGGTGCGCTGACCACGCCCCCGCCCACATACCCCCACCGCCCGATTTAGGCCGGGGAGCCACCGGTCTAACCAACTCCCCCCCCCCTCCCTCCCACTGGGAGCGGGAGCGGGAGTCAGCCCCGACCATCTGCACCCCCGACCTATGGACCCCCATGGACCCAACTTTGCGTTTCCGCCCGATGCCAACGGGTGGCCCGGGCGTTGGCATCCTCCATCCGGGGGGGCCCGGGCGCGGGCCATGGCCCGGCCGGAGGGCGATCGAGCGCCCCGGGAGGCAGGTTCCTCGCGACCTCCGCCGGCCCCCTCCCGGGACAAAACCGGCTCTCACCCTCCGTCCGCCGCGGCACCCTGCAACACAAGAGAGAGAAGATTAGGGAAACACCAACCTACTTGTGTCCCCCCCCGACCATCCCTCGGCCAGCTGGGCCTCCGCCCAGGCCCGAGCCTCCCGCTCGGCCCGGAGTCTCCTCCCCAGCTGCCTGACGGTCGCCTGGGCCCGCTGCCGGTCCTCGTCGGCGCTGCGCAGCCGGCTCTTCAGCCGCGCCACCTCCTCCTGCAGCCGCCACCTCCTGCCCCCTCTCTGTCTCCCCGCCCCTGGCTGGGGCTGGGCCATCAGGGGGCCCCGACCGGTCGGCGCCCTCCTGGCCCCTCCGGGCCCTGGTCCGTCGGTCCGGGTTGCTCCGACCCGGCTCACCTGGTCCACCTCCATGAGGTCACAGTCCCTCTGGAGGTGCCCCGGCTGCCCGCACGTCCAGCATTCCGGCTCCGGACTCGGGGCGGGCCGCCCGGGGTCCCTCCAGGTCGCTTCGGGGCGCCGGGGAACCCTCCACAGCTCCGGCCACTCCCTGGTTTGGTTCCCCGGCGCCCTTCGCCTAGGCCGCGCTCTCCGCCGCCTGTCCGGGTCCGGGTCCGCTCGGGCTGCTGCCTTCGGCGGCGACGCGCTCCTCCGCCCCGCCGCCTCCTGCGTCGTCTGCCTTGCCCCGGGCCGCCGAGTCGCCGTCGCCGAAGCCGTCTGCGTCGCCGCGGTCCTCCGCGTCGCCGCCTCCGACTCCGTCTGCGTCGCCGCGGACTCGGCCCTCCGCGTCGCCATCTCCGCCATAGTCTGCGTCGCCGTGGACTCAGCCCTCCGCGTCGCCGCCTCCGCCGTAGTTTGCGTCGCCGCGGACTCGGCCCTCCACGTCGCCGTCTCTGACGCGGTCTGCGTCGCTGCGCCCGCGGTCCGCCGCCTCGCCGCGTCGGGGACCGTCTGCGTTGCGGCCGTCACCCTCTTCCTCGCCGCGTCGGTCTGGGCCGAGGTCGTGGTCCGCCGCCTTGCCGCGTCCGGGACCGTCTGCGTACCCGCGGTCCTCTGCGCCGCCGGCCCCGGCTGCCCGAGGGCAACCCCGCCCGGCCGGGCCCGGACCGCTGCCATGCCGCCCTTCGGCTCCCGGCGCTGGAAGTCCTCCGCTCTGGCGACGGCCCCGATTAGCGATGTCGGCCTCCACCCTCTGACCCAGTCGGCCATCTGGACCGGCAGCCCCCCCAGGAACTGCTCGGTGGCCACCTGGTCCACCGCGTCCGCCATGTCCCCCCTTCCTCCCGGCTGCAGCCACTGCTCTGTCCGCCGGCGCAGCCGCCGAGCGAAGACTAGCAGCGGCTCACCCGGCTCCTGCTGGGCCACGCGGAGCCGCTGCCGGTGCTGCTCCGGGGTCAGTGGTGGCGGCACGGTCTCCCCACCGATCTGGGCTGGCGGTACCTGCTCCCCCTGAGCCACGGTCCTGGCGCTGAGCCACTCCTCCACGGCCGGCCCCTTCCCTGCACTCCCGGGAATGCCCGCCAGCCGCATGAATAGCGTGTCCCACGCCTCATCCTCCTCCGCCGGCTGTCCCCCCTTCTTCTTCGCGAACCCCGTTGGGCGCCACTGTGGCAAGGCACCTGCTTGCCCGGGGACTTGACCAGCTCAACAGATAAGACGGACGCCGTGTGCTCCATGTACAGAGGTCTTTATTTAGCATACGCAGTTGTTCTGCTCACACGCTACCTCTACCAACCGCCCCGTGCACCCCACTGTGCGGCTCTTTATAGCCCCACCCCTTCCCCGCGCTCATCAGAACCAGCCGCTCCCACTAATGAGAACGGCTGTTTCCAATGAGCGCGCCTCTCTCTTGCGTCGCAGGTGCGCTGACCACGCCCCCGCCCACACTCACCTTGACGTTTTCCATTAGGTATCTGACTGTACTATTTTAATTTTTATTCTGTTTGTACTATTTTGTACTATTTTTTTTGTTTTGCACGTTTTTGTATGTGTTACATTTTGTCCTTTCTGTGGACCCCAGGAAGAGTAGCGGCCGCTAAGGCGTCAGCTAAAATTTGCGATACCTGATTTCACATTTACATTCAGTCTTAGCGTAAACCACAACCATGGAGTCACAAACCGATAGGAACCTTTACTGAAAAAGCAGGAAAAAAGGGCCACCCTCAATATTCATTTGAAGTGGAAAATCCGGCGACGGTGAAGTTCAGTGGGTTTGGGTGGGATGAATACAATTGGACGGCCTGCTTTTTTCCGTTTCATTGAATTCAGATCAGGACATGAGGCCAACTCTTAGATGTGTCGCAGAATTTGGCATCGCCGGTGATGGCAGAGACAGCTGTATCCAGCAGCCCCCACCTCCATTAGAGCTAGAAAACCTCCCACAGCGCTCCTCTTTGTTATAATTTATGGATCCTTCTCTGTCATCTAATTCATATCCTCTGTTGCTTTCTTTGAAAAGAGTAACCAGTGTTCCAAATTGCATGTTGCTGTTCTCATCTTGCATACAATTGCTCTCATGATACTTTGTCATCATCACCCTGCCCAGCATTTGGCTGGAAGGGATTCACAGTCTTTCCAGAATTGGGCCAGCCAGGGACAGGCAGATGTTTGGAGTGCTGTGTGGGTGTGTAAGAAGACAATAGAAACCGCAGGACAGGCTTCCCCGAAGTACGTAGAGCGTGAGCCGCTTCGCTTTCTTTTGTGCTCTCTAGCTTACATCAGCCAGCTCTGATGCAACATCGGCATGTTGCAGAATACAACTTTGAACATGAAGTGTGACATTTAACCCGCATCTCTTTTTAGAGCCAATAGTGCTCTGACCATTTATTCACACTGTCCTTCTGTTCACCAACTTTTAGTTTAGTTGAGCTCCGTGGAGGAAGGAAACTGTTTAAATATGAATGAAATTCTCCCTTATTGATTCTCATACTTTAACTCAGGGTTTTGACTAAATCTTTCCATTTCAAATCAATAACCTCACCATGCACATCACTTCTTAACTATATAGGGAGACGTTCAGAGGCCGCCGTCTTAAATGAATAGTAATATGCTTATTTGCCTCCTTGGTGGGAGTTCAATGAGAAGATTGATATCATTGGATAAAGCAGCCGTTAGCTTAGCTTAGCATAATGACTGGAAATGGGGGCTAGCCTGGCTATGTCTGAAAGTAAACAAACCAGACTTCCAAATCTTCTAAATGATCACATCACTTCTTGTTTGTTTAATTAGTTCTCAACATTATGACCTATTTGATTTGATTAATTTTGGCAATAGTAGCTTTACAAACCCTCAGGTCCACTTTCTGGCTTTTACGAGGCTTTTCATCATCTTTATTAACAGATAATGTTCAAAAAGTAAAAATAATTATAATATATCAACAGCTTTTTGTTTCTTTAAAAAATAATAATAATAATAAAAAACCACCGGTCACTTCCATTCTTAATCAAGCTCTCCATTCGCTCGACATGTGCCTTCAGTCTATTTGTTTCTGTTCACTGTGTTTATATTGTGGTTTGCTGCAGTCAAGCCATAATTATGCAACACACAAGGGATGAATGAAACAACTCTTCACATGAATCATGCGCACCTGTGGTCCGGTTCTCTTGAAATATGCAACGTGCATTGGTCTCTTTCATAATGGTCTCATCAGTGCACCAGTCATTGATTTACAGGAACCTATAAGTAATTCAGAAGCATAAACAATTCTCCACTGACGGTGGATGCGTGTTTCAACTGACGGGCGGAGCGGATGACGTGGAGACGGATGGGAGGAACCGGAGAATGCCGATAGTCACTTCTGATTACATTAAAGCTCTCAGCATCATAATATATTCATCATTTTTTAGAAGAAGCAGATATAAAGACGTGACACTGAAAATAGATTTATGGACTCAGATGAGGAATGCTTGTTCTTTCATTTTTTAATGCTTCACCTCGAGATTCGAAACACAGTTATGTCAGGATGGATTCAAGACTTTACACAGAGTTAGATGCCAATTCCCCCAAAACAACCCCAGTATAATTATTCAAATAAAGTTTGAATTTCGTAGTTAAATGGTAATTTTATGAATGTATATCAACCAATTGTCCTGTCACATCTTGTGCAGTGCACTCTTTGCTCTGTCTGGCCCACATGAACCAAAGAGAGTAACGTAGGCTGGCAATTGGATAGCTTCAAAGACGCAGGAGGGCTCTCTTCATATTTTCTGTGCTTTTTATTCCTGTTTGTTCCATCAATACATGTGACACAGCACCGGTGCAATGTGTGGCCATAACACTTGTTGGGCTTTCTCTCACTCCTGCGAGCCTGATGGTGAGTCAAAGGAAAGACAAGCAGAAGGACAGCGACCGCTATCCCTCTGTCAATTCAATTCAGTTTATTTTGTATAGCCCAAAATTACAAATACAGATTTGCCTCTGAGGGCTTCACAATCTGTACACATACGACATCCCTGTCCCGGAACCTCACATCGAAACTCCCCCCAAAAAATAGTGAAAACCCTTTTACAGGGGGAAAAAAAAGGCCTCTGTGGCCTCAGATGTGCCAGCGAGCCTTTCGTTCCCTCCTCCAAGGTGTGAAGTGAGGAGTGAGCGATCTGAAAAAGGGAGTCTGTCTCCTGGCTGTGAACCTGGCAGCCGGATACGAGAGTGAAAAAGTGTTTCTTCGCAATGATCAGAGGCGTCACAAAAGACACAGGCGGTGCCAGAGCTGGGAAACAATCTCTTCATTTTCTGCACATCAAAAGAACGTACAGTCGGCAAATGAAACGACTCTAAAGAGGACAGGAGAGAGATTAATGCAGAGCTTAAAATGGGAGACAGATAATCGTGTCCTCGGTTTGCTTTGGCAAGGCGCTTCCCGTGCTGAGCCAAAGAAATCAAACAAGTCAATGAAGTCTAGAGATACGCCCCAAAACTACTTACCTCGAACTGGGTTGCGTCTCCATTCAGAGAAAGTTGCTGCCCAGTTCACTTCATGTTGAGATAATAAACATCTGAACCATGTCCAGACATTGTGTTCTGACAACAAGACATTAATCCAGCTGAAGAAAGATGATGTTTCTCAGGGTTGTGATTGCACTACACCTGCTGTCCTGTGTCCTGGGAATTAGTTTTTTTAAATAGTAAAAGTATTGTTTATTACAGATTGATGGGCAACTGTGGTTCAGTGGTTATCAGGTCTGTCAGAGGATCGGTGGTTCGATCCCCGGTTCTGCTAGTCCATGTCGATGTGTCCTTGAGCAAGACTTAACCCTCATTGCTCACCGTTGCTGTGTCTACGGTCTTCTGTATAGCATGTAAGTCTCTTTGGATGAAGGCGTCAGCTAAATGAAATGTAATGTAATAAATTGATTCCAGTTGCACGAGTGATTCAAACTACTGCAATTGATTCACACGTTTCTAAAGTGCGGTTGTAGTACAAAAGGCAAGCGTGTTAATATCTGATCCAAATGGCCACATTTGAGGGCACGAGGAAAAGCCAGGCGTCATAGAGAATCATTGAATAGCATAAATGGGGATAATGGTCCGTACTTTTGGGCAAACTCGCGTGTGCACCCTCAAACCTCTGCAGCTGCGTAATTGGGGCTGGCGCGCAACCGGGCGTGTGCTTTTTGAAAACTGAAACGGCCATCTGCGGCTGTGCCAACTGTTGATGATGAACTAGTTTGTCTGTGGAGCCCGCGATAAAAATCACTTTCTTTTCACGTCCTTCCAAAACTAAAGTAGCCACAGAGCATTTTTATTTCTTGGTACGTTACAGTTGCATAAAGAAATACCAGAAAAATAGAAATACATTTTAAAGATACATTTTAATTAAGTACATAAAGCAACATATAGAATAATGTATCTAGAAGTAGTAAATAAAAATACAAAAAGAAATACGGAATGAGACGTATGTGCATCAAGCACATAGTTTTGGGGCATCATTTGTGAATTGATTCGCTAATTATGACAAATTCACACAAACAAATTGCTGACATTTTGGACAAACTATAATTTAAACTGCAACATGACCGGTAATGACATCTCAGTGACAACAGAGCAAACCTCCTCCACTGTTGAGCTGGACTTAAAGTTTAGGGTGTTCTTTGATCTAACTACGGTGTGCGAATGGAGGGCGTCTGAGTAATTTAAACAAAGACATCAAGAAGTTTAAAATCCTGGTTCTGTTTGCATTTCTAAGTATTGACCTGAAACTCTACTCATTTATGGGGTCGCCCACACTTCGGGTTACCCAATGATCTGGTAGATAATCTCCTGGTGTGGACAGCGCGACAGCAGAAGGCTGCTGTGATGGATTACTTTAGTGCCCTCAGCGCTGTTTGTCAGACCTCTTCCTTTTTACTGCCTGCAACTATCAGGCTCCCAGTAGTTAAATACTGAAGATAAAAGCGCAGGCCCACGTAAAAACAGCCACTCAGTTGATTTATTAGGTTGTCCTCCACTGAAGATCTGTGCTTCTCAGGGCCACTGTGCAGTGACCGCCCTGTGTAACGGGCCTTGTTGTGTCGGATCCTCGGACACCTCTATCCGCTGTGCCTCCTAGCAATAGCAGTCACGGCCTTAATGGCTCTGTTTTTCGCGTTTCCTCCTGTCGGTGAAACGCGGAGCCACTTGGAGCATGGTGTTCACTGTTCGCTGTGCCACAAGTTGTTTTTATTCCCGCTAAGAAACTCAAAGGTTTCCTGGATCTGATAGGACTCGAGGAAACTCGTCTCCTGTGTCCTGTCCGTGGGTTAATCTGAAGCTGACACTTGGGCGGTTGTTTAAAATGTGTCGCCTGCAGTCCTCCTCTCTATTTGATTGACATTCGGAGATAGCAGCGGATGATGGAAAGGTTCTGTTTGTTCACAGCGAGGAGAAAGACAGAGAGATGAGAGAAAATGGGAGAGCAGAGCACCCTGCACTACGATAACCTTAAGTCCTCTTCTAATGACACATGCTCCCATCTCCGACTGGCTTGATTATGGTGACAGCAGCCTTTGCTCATCTCAGCCGAGCCCCTGCATCACATTCCTATGATGAAGACACTGGAAAGGAAAAACAGTCTTTGTTGTTGCTCTGGGAGAAATGCCTTTATTATGTCTCGCTATTGAAGACGGGGCTCTTTTTAACAGAAAAAAAGATCTGCTTTTGAAAACATCAAATGAACGTTTTTTTTAATAACTCAACAAATAAATCCTTTAACCTGAATTATTTATTTCCAAAAACAAAAATGTAAACATTGAATAACAATACAATTGATCACATGGACACTTCAAATATACGTAAGCTTCAAACAGTTGAATTTTTCTAAAAACTGACTCTAATCTAAGAGAGGAGAATAAGCACAGTGTATGTGTTGACTGGTTCCTGTGTATTATACACGGTGATCGCATGCGGCTCTATTGATCCTTATAGATGCTGACGTACGCGTTGTCCTTGTCCAGGGCCACATATTGAATGCCAACGCTTTAGTTCAAGGAGCTGTGTTTCACATTGTGATCGTCAATAAAGCAGCAAACCAGTGTTATGTGAAGACACAGTGGGGAACGGTCTACCTGAAGTAATCTTCCTTTGCGTGTGTTGTTTTCCGAGCTTCTCTGAGGTTTGTTGACATTTCCGGGCTGGCCGTGCGGGCTTTCAGTGCATGTTAGTGCACGTTAGTGCACGTGAGTGCGCCCAGCGTGCGAGCACCCGCCTCCAGTGGGCCCTCGGGTAAACGCCGTTAGTTCTACCACTTTCGTCGTTGTTTACTCGCCGTTTGTTAGTACTGTTCCGTTTACTGTAAGCCGGCAGCTCGCCGGCGCCACGTTGATAGCCGTCCAAAAGGCTGCCAATCTCAGATCTTGTACTTTGAATGAACAGGAGGAGTTTGTGTTCGGCCAATATGTTAAATAAAGCCAAAGATTCAAAATGTTTTACATGGTGTATTAAGTCATGCATGCATCACTGTTCTTCTAGCATTTATTTTATTGTAGCTTGCTGGCTCCATTACATGACAATGAAATGTTTAAAGTGTGTGTGTGTGTGAGTGTGTGTGTATGTGTGTGTGTGTGTGTGTGTGTGTGTGTGTGTGTGTGTGTGTCTGTGTGTGTGTCTGTGCGTGTGTGTCGTCATTGTTGTGAATATTTAAGTATGTATCTATGTTTTGTCTTATTTTTTATATGTATTTTTTATTTTACCAGTTCACCAGGATTGTTTCTTGAGATTGACATCTTAGGCAAAAAACGTACATTACACAAAGTGACACCAAAAAATATTGAAGACACGACTGATAATAAAAGACATGATCAGGCGTTCGTGGGGCCAGTATACTGCACACACTCATTTGTGCGTGCACATGAGTGTTTTTGTATGCATGCATGTCTCAAGAGCCTCCTCACAGCCACTGCCATTTTTACATTGCATCATGCCGCTGAATGTTCATGCCTAGTGGAATATGATTCTTGCGTGCATATTATTTCCATCTCGTTGCTCTTCTTGATGAGGAAATTGAACATACATGCTTTCAGCAGCAGTAGGCATGTGATAAGAATCTCCCATCCTGACCACAACCACCACTTCCGATGCCACAGTGTTTCTAAGAAATTGATCACCTCCAAATATTGTGTTATGTAACCTTTAAACAACTGCAGATTTCTCTCTGTGCCTCGGACCACAAGCGTGCCTGGAGGCCAGATGCAGATGATGGTCTGTTAGTTTGCGGACCCATGGTCAGGCCATCATGATGACATTAACACTCCAAGAATGTCTGTAGCACTCACTCTCAACCATCTTTCCACCCTCAGCTCGAGCCGTGCAGGCTAATTCTCCCCTGCAGAATGTGGATTGTTATGAAGGATTGCTCGTACAGCATGTTTGTTAAACCGCAGCACTCACTCTTTAGGTACGCCTGGCTTTTCTTTGTGGTATGTGAAACTCCTCCTCCTCCTCCTTTTTTTTGGTTTAAACCTTTATGAATGGATGAAGCAAACAATGAAAGATTTTCCTTGAGTCACCGTTTGGGGTGTAAACATGTCCTGAGATGTGTGTGCCGTGCTGTCAGCAGCCAGCTATCCGCTAGTTTGGACCGCTGGAGCAATGCCGTGCAGCATCGGGGAGTGGAAGTGAGGACACGTGAAAAGAGATTCCTCATGCATCAACGAAGTCCCTCTGGATGTGCTCATGACATGCACAACAGCTTCAAATACTTTGAGGGGGGTCAAGCTCACTTCCATTGGCTCAGTCTCACCGCCCGAATCCAGTCTCTCCTCCTCCTCCCCCTCTTTCTCTCACTGACCTTTTTTTTGTGATTGCAGCCCTGGTGTGACGAGGGTTTCATGAAAGAAATATTTAGACAGATCATAAGCTTGAGTCCGGGCTTTGAAGCTCACGATGGTGGTGTTGACAGCAGCTACTGGAGCGCCTAATTAGGCTGCGGAGACTGCACCTCTGTGTGGGCTTCGCTGATGCAACGGAGAAGGCGCCCTGCTAATGCTACTGCGCTGTAGCAGTGTGGAGATGAAGCTGGCAAAATAACTGATCGAGGTTTATCACTTGCATCTCCAAGCACGGATTTCCAGTCGGGCTGTGGTTTTTGTGAATAGCCGGGAGAAGTTGTTAAGTTGTTCGTACACTGATCTGAAATTTGAGGTCAGCAGGGGTGCAGGAACCGGGCTCCCTCATGTCCGATGTACAGCTTGCTGCGTTGCTCGTAAATCTTGGCTCGGAGTTCCCGCTTGATAAAGAATCAGCGGCAGGAAAGTGGAATGGCTGTAAAGCCAGCTTTCTGTATGGAGCCCCACTCGGCTGGGCTTGTATGAATTAAACATGGCCCGGGGCCATTATAAATGACAGGGTCAGAACAGCCAAATAGGGATGTTGGGAAAACAATGCGACCAACAGAATCTATCGTCTCTGCCAGGTCAGTTAAACTTTGTCTTGTAAGGCCAAGTCAGCAACTATAAGACTGCAGCTCGGAAATGAACAGCCTCCTGACAGTAATGGTTGGAGGAGAGGAGGGCAGTGACGTTGGCTGTGTGCTGTGCTATTACTTCCTGGTATGTTGTGAATGATAATCTGATAGGAGCTGCGTATCCTTCTTTTATTAATTCATTAAAAAAAATGGAAAAAAGATGTTACAATCCAGTATATCCCTGACAGGCCCTTGTGTGCCTGGTCACCAGCATTAGGTTTTGTGAATGTAGATATATTAAATATAAAGATCATCTTCAGATGTTTTGTTTTCTCTGAGCAACAGACCACAACTCAAACACATTCATCATAATACAATACTAAAATAAACAGCAAACAATTGCATTGAAGGAGAAGAAACCGATTTTTTTCTTTTCTTAATAAAACTGTTTTTATTGACAAAATCGATTTATTTAATAATAGTTTTTGTTCTGATATCTCCTTTTATTTCATTTCAATAAGAGTTGAAAAGATTGATCCAATGATCAGTTTTTATATTTTGTAAAACAAATATGCTGATGGTTGAACAAAAAACCCAACAAAAAACAATCACCTTGAAATAATTATAATGATATCATGTTTCACTCTTTTGAGATGAGAATAATCAATAGTTGCTGTCCTAATTTTACTTTATCTGTACATGGCTTATATTGATTGGGTCAAGCTCAGCTCATGTCCGATGTGTTTGTAATAAATGTGTATTAGCCATACATGCTGTGTGGTATTGTTTCCTCTCTTCATGGCTTCGCTCATGTCCAGCCTCTCTTGCTGATGAGCAGGACTTCGGGAGCCAGGAGTCTGGCCGCTCCATCCAAGTCTCGCTCCCTGTTTGTTTCATATGCTGTTATCTGGACTCGGAACAGACACAGTGATGAAGTGGACACTTGAAAAGCAGGGGAAGTTGACCAGAACGCATCTGTCTTCTATCCTTACTGAGCTGGGCCGAGCAGTAAACACGGTCGGTTCTGTCTAATCCTGAGACGTCAACAAATTAAAATCATTTACCAGCTAAGTTAGCTTGATTAGACCCTGAATCCAGGTCTGTCTGAGGCTTTTGCTGGAGCATTTTGCTTGAACTTAATGTGCAAAAATATACGCTGACTCAAATTTGATCATGATGAATAATGTAATGTCTACTCCATCACTGAATCCACCAATAGAGCTACGTTGCAGTGATTGTGGTTTTTAGAGAGTACAATGTGGGCTATCACTAAGAGCTATTGGTGTTTGAAAGATACCTGTGTTGAATAATACTACTACAACTAATAAATTTTTTTTACAATAAAAATGCGTGTACATTGAATATATGAAGTCAACAGAATTAACAATTTAGCCTTGGTGAATTTAACTTTATGACTGTATTGAAACTCTGGGACCTCACATGACCTTGATTTCAAAATAAGAGCATGCCGCTGCCCAAGCAATCTTGTAAATCAACACAGCAAAAAGATAATGAGGTGATGATTAACAAGAGATTGTATCTCTCTAGTATCATAATAATCTGGAGATGTGTCAGTCTATAATAGCAAATTCCCGGTGTATTAATGTTATTAATATGGAACTGTTCATGTAGTTGTATCTCAGACTGTAACTTGTGTTCACAAAAACAATTCTCTAAGTCCAGTGAGAAACACAACATTTCATTTTAGATAGTCTACGTCCTTCACAGTATTTACAATCTCTGCATACATGCTGGCATTTTCTCAGAAAGGTGTGCTGAAGTTTCTCCGAACTGACAGTATAAAGTTCTCTGTTAGCAATAAACCAACAACAAAGATATCGTTTCATCCCTTGAATTTATCTTCTCTGATTTAATATATCCAGTCTCTCTCTTACAGAACACTGTAAAAACCATCTAATTGTACAATGTCCAACCAATCAGATTCCTTGGTTGATTGCAGAGCAGACACACAGGCCAGCTGGAAGGTTTCCCTTTTAGCTTTGGGCCTGAAGACAGAGGAGTAGAAACATTGGGGTAGCAGGGTGGCAGGGCCGCCTTGTGTTCAGACACCGTCCCCAAACCGAAGGGCCGAGGTCTGGATTTCACTGCACCGCAAATGCTGGATCACCCACAGCCGTTTATACATGACTGGAACAATTCTTTTCTAGCTTTTGGATTCCGATGATTAAATGTCTAATCATATTACAGCTACATGGAAACATGTAAAAAAGTGAAAAATACTGAAAGCGGTCTGAAAGAGTTCTTAAATTTTCTATTGATTTTCCTTTTCTGCTGTAACCTTTTTTGTATGTGTATCACAGTGTGGGTGTCCTGCAGTGTTAGTATGACTGTATCTCTCACATTATTCCTTGTCAGATAGACTATCGTCTAGTGTGGTCTGAAAGGTAAACAGGACCCAGGGGGGTCCGGGGGCTCCAGTCTGTATTCTCTCCTCAGTGTCAGAGTCAAGTGTCGGCTAATGGAGTCTGTCAAAGTCTCTGTAGCCTAAAACCACCTGCCTTGAGAGGCCTTGTGTGTAGATGTCAAGTCACGATATAATACCCAGCAGCCCCACAGCAAGACTCCATACTGTGCTGTCGCACTTGATTTATACACTAAGTAAAGAGCGATACATGCGGCAATTCATCTTAATTAAGCTTTGGTAATGCTGTCAGAGCCCTATTAGCTGCGACTTGTGTGACTTCTAAATTGAAAAGGCTTCTCTGTTGACTTGGTCAATACGGTAACAGGTCTGCCAATAATTTAGATGTGAGAAGCAACTATGTGGCGGTATTATAATGTTGTTGTTGTTTTTTCCCCCAATATATCTGATATTCTGTCATTATTTGATTTTCTGTTATTGTTATTGAGTGTTTTATCAATGCCTGGTAACTAGAATTGATCCAAATGCATTGTACCCATAGCAGCATGTGTGTGTGCAAATCAACAGCAACAGACACACCATAACTATACATCAAGAAATAATTCACGCTTATTTAATTCCCTTTTTTAACAATTCTAGAATTTAATGGGACATAAAGTATTAGAAGTCAAAATTAACTTTAGAAATAGCATTATTGTTGGAAGTGTATTTAAATTGTTAGCATTATGGCATTACTGTATTTTATGTGTTGACTAGCCCATCAACATAACCTTAATTATCATTTATTTTAATAACCAATACATTTTTATTGTCAAATTACAATATAAACTATATCAGCCCACATCACTGCAGTGACGTGCCTTTAGCCCGTTTACTTGTGTATTGATGAATGAATGCACTTCTAGTGCTTTAGCCAACATTCACCCATTCACACAAACACACACACACACACACACACACACACACACATGCTGCCATGCAAGGTGCCACCTGCTCATCAGATTCTAATCTAATCTTACACACACACACACACACACACACACACACCACTCAGCCTTCGGGAGCAATTTGGAATTCAGTATCTTGCCCAAGGACATGCGGATTGGAGGAGCTGAGAAAATCAAACCACTGATCTTCGGATATCCAACATACTGTAGAACCGCTCTACCTCCTGAGCCGCCCCCGCACAGTGTTGTTTGCATTACACCTCTTTCTGCGACAATTAACCCATGAGTCAGATCATTTCTTCCTCAAGATAACCTCTCTCTGCTCCTGGTGTTCACACATGCAGTGTTCATTCATGCTGCAGACACCCTGCCGGCTGGTTGACTGAACCTGGCTCTCAACTTGCATCACCAGTAGCTGTTATGTAAGATGGAGAGTGCAGCAAGTAGCTGGTGCATGCTCAAAAAGGCCAGTAGCTGTAGCTGGAGACTTTGCATTTACAACTTAAGTTAATTGTACTTTCTTTAATGTATGCTGTATGAATTGAGGCTAGGTTAGCTTAGCATGCGTTCTCTTTTACAGCAGTGTCCTGGTTGCAGAGAGGGAATCAATGTCAAACGAACAGACAAACATAGAGCAGCTATAGGTATGGAGTGATTATTGCACATACTTTTATTGTTATGGAAGAGTATACATGTTTTGATTTGAGGTGGTTTTGCAGATTACTCCATGACGTCAGTGTGCTCACAGGGAAGCTGTCTCTCCTATATCGCTTCTAGCACGGGCTCCATAAGCATCAGCCAATTATTGTAGTGAGTTAAGTATGGACCAGAGTTCCAAAATGGAGATATAAGATGGCAATTTTCCGATTTTTAGATGAATAAACACCAGTGGTTATTATGTCTCTCAGTCGGGGAGGACCAACCAACCATACTGTATAAAATGAAGTAGTGAGTGTTGTAATGATCTCCAATAATGAACCTGACCATGTCTACAAAATGAGAGGAAAACTCTTTCAATAATCAATTTTCTACAACTCAGTTTCTTTACATAAAGCCCAACTTATTTTTTTAAAGTTAACCAACAAGGTTGTCTGTATGAAAAGTAAACTTCTTGTCAAACAGGCTACCCTCAGTCTCAATAATAAAACTTGCAATGTGGAACCCCATTGTCTTTAATGAGTCTAACTACCATAACTTTATCTACATTTTTTCAGCGAGGTCAAAGGTCATGGTCAGCCATGCTGTAGTGTTTCTGAAGCAGTAAAGCAGACGGCGGACAGTTCAAAGCTCTGACAGAGATTAGCTTGCCCAACTAGCAATGGTGTCTCAAGTGCAAGTGTCATGAAACTTGCTGTAAGTAGGGGGGCAGGAAGTGAGGAGGGACCCACTGGCCCCTCGGGCTGCAAATAAATATTCTAAATGATCAAAAAATAAAAATTAAAAGACCTTTACACTACCACGGCTTCCTGTGAAAACGTCACATTCATTAACAGGAAGTAGGAAACTTCCAGGCGATGTTCCTTCTACCTTTACCAACATAGTCAGAAAGTGCTCCTTCTGCCTGGTGCTGATACATATACGTGACTTTACTGCTATTCATACTGCTCTGTTCAAGATCGTAATACATGAAAGGGTTCGGTAGTTATTGCTTGTGAACAATCAGCTCACAGACTATCTTAATACTTTTGGTATACTCTCTGGCATACAGTCTGGTTTCCGTGCTGGGTATGGGTGCACAACAGCCACTTTAAAGGTGTTACATGACATTACATCCGCTCTTGACTCCAAACAACACTGTGCTGCTATATTCATCGACCTTGCAAAGGCCTTTGATACTGTTGACCATCCCACCCTCATCAGCAGACTGAATAGTATTGGGGTCACAGGTCACTCGCTGGCTTGGTTCTCTCACTATCTCTCTCACCGGGTGCAACGTGTAAGGTTCGATAACTCACTCTCTCACTCCCTCTGTGTCACAAAGGCTGTTCCTCAAGGTTCTATACTTGGCCCATCACTGTTCTCCATCTATATCAATAACGTCCCCCTAGCTGCTGGCAACTCACTCATTCACCTTTATGCCGATGACACAATCTTATATGCCTCTGGTCCTTCTCCCTCTGTCCAATCTACGCTCCAAGATAGCTTTCTCCAGGTACAACATGCCTTCTCACAACTGAAACTGTCGCTCAACACAACTAAGACAAGCCATGTGGTTTCATCGGAAGGGTGTTCCCTCTCCATCTCCTTTAATCATCTCCATCTGTGAGGGGGCAATCTTGGAGCAAGTCTCCATCTACAAATACCTGGGTATCTGGTTAGACACTACAATATGCTTTTCACATCACATCTCCCGGTTACAGTCTAAGGTGCGGGCCAAACTCGGTTTCCTTTATCGCCACCGCCACACTTTCACTTCCTCTTCCAAACTCACGCTTATAAAAATGTCCATTCTCCCCACACTTGATTTCGGTGACACTATCTATAGAACTGCATCGAAGGGCACTCTTGCCAAACTGGACACACTCTATCACTCTGCCATCCGTTTTGCTAAAAAAATGCCCCCCTAAATACTCATCACTGCAGTCTTTACTCTCCGGTAAATTGGCCATCGCTTCAAACTCGTCGTCATATTCACTGGCTCACTCTCATTTACAAGACCATCCTTCATCAGACACCCCCCTATTTGTCCCGCCTGCTGCATAGGCTACCCACCACATATAACACCCGGTCCTCTCTCCACATCCTGCTTACAACCCCTCAAACTAGATCCACACTTGGTCTTGCATCTTTCCAGTCAGCTGCTGCCATTGACTGGAATGCACTACAAAAACACCTCAAACTGGTCACATTCATTTCCATCGCGGCCTTCAAACACACCATCTCACACCATCTCACTGATTCCTGCAAATGTTTCCCCTCCATCTAATTCTTCGCTCAGTCTCCTGTTTGTACATCTATGCCTGCTGATTTAATGGTGTTAATGATTTTTTTATATTCAATCCTTGTTTTTTAACCCTGTTTTTATGTCTTTGTATGTTTTTATGTCGTCACATGTTTGTGTTTTTTTTTTTTGCCAGGCCATCACTGTAAATAAGAACTTGTTCTTAATGATCTGCCTGGTTAAATGAAGGTAAAATACTAAATAAAAAATGATTGGGCAAAAATGAAATCAATGCTCCCTGTGTTCAATCAAATGGATTGCTCAATACACTGCTCAATCACGCACACACAGTGAAGAGCCAAAAATGAACTGAAGGGTCAGCTGAAGTGTAACTTCCACTTGATTGATGGATGTTTTTTTTAGGTTTGTATAACACCACCTGAGTGCGTATATGCTGAATACTTGTGTATGTGTCCTACCACACCTCGGGTCAGCCCAAGGTCAATGAATGAAATCGCATGAAGTCAATGTCTCCTACAGAGCGCACTACACAGCAAGTGTTTCTCCTTCTTTGCGCAATGGAAACTCCATACAGCTTCTCTGCCAGTCGTGATGGATCAGCAAGATATTCAGCCAAGGAAACTTAAAAAGTGAGAGTGTGTTCTTCCCAGATGGTGTGCCTTCTGTATCCGCCAAACATGATGTGCGTGTGTGTGTGTGTCCTCAGCTGCACATATGAACATATATAATTTGCCTTCATACACATGCAAATAATGCTGCAGGCTTGATTTGTCACACACACTCAGCCACGGTTACATACATCTTATCCACGGGAATGCGTTTCCTTCACAGACGTAGGCTTCAGATTGCTGAGCAGTTAGTTAGTCTGTAGGTTTATCTGGCGGCTGAGGCCAACAACAAGAGCACTTTCCTCTTGCACCGGAGAAATAACAAGCTGTGCTGGGTTTTCTTGCCCAGTACAGATTAGATCAGTGCCAGGGCCGGATGGTTTGGTCTGTCTGAGAGCTCCAAGTCTTTGGCTTTTACCACTTGGACTATGTTTAGGCCCCCTCCCCAGGGAACTGTCCAGTTGAGGCCAAGCAGAGTGGAGGGCTGCAGGGAAAGTCCAAGTCCAACACACACAGGTCTGAGCACCAGACAGGAAATGACCTGGGCCTTTGGAAGTCATTAAACCCTTAATCTGATACCACAGGGCTACGACACACTTCAGCAGCTCCCATCGCACTCTTCTGTAGATATTTTATTCAGTATTTCCAGTGAATGTTTCGTTTTTTTGCTGCATGGGACTGTATTTGTTGTATTTTATTTCTGACGATGCCTTTTCTAACTTTTTAAATACATGTGTGTTATATCTTAATATTTAAATATCCAGCCCATAAGTCAGGTAATAATTATCATGTCACCAATATACTTCACAGAAAACATTATTATAATGATGTAAAATATTGATCAAATAGAAATTAGAACTCAGAACTCTTTTTACAGTGGTTTAATGTTTTTTCCATTTTTTAACTTGTCTTTTCATCTTTTTTCCAGTTGTTGTGTGACAACAATGTTATTTGGATTCTCTTGAAGCCGCTATATGGCTCATCCCCCATGCACATGAAACTGGTAGGATAGTGAGAGGAACAGTCCAGTGCACAAGCAAGGCAAAAAGGGGGTGTTTAAATTTTTAAACATATGCCATTTTAGCACTTTAATTATTGAAAGCTCCCAGTGAGCCGTGAATAACTTGTGCATAATGCAGACCCAGAGAAATGTTTCAGCACCATATATTCTGAGAGATTTAGCTCATGTCTGTTCTCAGTGTACTGTAGTACTTATTACAGTTTCCTGAGAGAGGAAAACAGAAGCAGTTCAGGTTTAGGGCGTTCATGGGGTTCAAAAGTCAACAAAATGTTTTGTCAACATGAAAAAAAAAAATTAGAGAAGATGATGACTGCAATTTAAAACTGATTGAGTGACGACCACTGTAAATGTGTTGAAACTCATACATTACAGAGGAAACACAGGAGAATACAGATGCCACGGATGTCTTTACCTCACTGTAGTCCTAGATTTAAAAAAAATGAAAAACATACTGACTGAAAAGTACACAATGTTTAAAGTGAAGAATTATACCATTTTCTATATTTGACTTTTGACTTAATTTATCGGAAGTGTTTCAGCTCAGGGCAACGCAGACCAAACAATGTGTACCCCTCCTTCTCAATCACTATTTCAACAATAACAGGATCTCCGCAGGCTTTGCCTTTAAAGGGTAACAGGGATGTGTTGCTACAGAGTGACTGTGCACACGGCGCTTATAAACACTCCTGACACCAGCTCATGTTCAGTGTATCCCCGGGTACACATGCCTTCTGTAAATTGAACCAAATCTCTTTCGCTGTCAACAAAAGAGGACTCAGACAAAGCGTCTCATCCAGTAACAAGGAAAGAGGTTTTAAGGCCTTCAAACATAGCAATGAAGTCTGAAGTTTGGTGGTTCATTAAACACACGTCCTCTCTCTGTGCCACCTCAGATCCTCTGTTTAAACAACGTCCGTCTGAGAAATCCCTATCACCAACAAAGCAGTGCATTTACAGAGCTGCTGCTAACTGACAGTAGTATATGTGTGTGCATTTCCACAGCAATCTAGTAAACATATTAAGGGGTTGGAGCACTTGACCAAACGACAGAAAGTGACTTGACACGAGAGCACGAAGAAAACAAATGTCGGAAAACGTGGGTAGGATGAAGTGCTTCGGCAAACACGGGAACTGTTTGCATTGTCTCCGTCACCAGTTTGACATTTTAGCCAAAGAGTCTTAAATATATTCCTTTTCCTGGGCAGCACCATGTGGGTTTTGTGACTCAGTAATAATGCTTGGATTGCAGAAAATGTGATAATATGGGGGAAAGTTTGCTGTTTTACCCAAGGAGGAAATGTAAATTTTTTCTTTTTTCTCCTTCAATCTACCTCGACAGCACATCTGGATTCGCAAAGCTCATTATAAAATGTTAACTGCTGGGGTCAGGCTTTCACTTATGAATGCCATGATGTTTCATGTCATGCTCAACATATCTGCTTGGATCTCCCAAACTATAACAGGGTGTTAAGGAATTATCGAGTCAGACGTATTTCATTCCTGTGTTATGAGGTACATAATTAATGGTCTTTAAGATTCTGCTGTGTTGAAACCTAAAGCTTATAGCACATATTGTACTCGGCAGAGGCTCGCGAGCGGCAAAGATCATGTACGATTTTTCCCTGATGTTTACAACGCTCAGGCTTAACCAAATGACAACTGTAAGCTGTTAGAGAGGTTTCTCATTTTTGTCAGTTTACTTAAGGCAGCCTTTCCTCCATTAAATGACGTCAAACAGCCACTGGGAAGACTAAATAGGGCTTTTTAAAGTCTGTTGCCGTCTACACAACTGCCGTCGCGCAGTTCTTAATGGGAGACTTTGAGTCCCTCCTCCTCGGTTGATGAAGGGAGAAAAGTGAAGGGGCGGAGATGCTTTATATTCTCAATTTAAGAGGCAAAAACGTTGCCTTAAAAGTCTCTGTTCAGTGTATCAACCATGTAGGTGTTTCCCATAAAATGTTATTGATAGAGAAGGGAATCGGAGTGGAGAGTGAGAGTTTGTAAATTGAGGCCTCAATCTGCCTGCTTCCTCTTGAGGGACCACACACTTTATAGATCACTTCCTCCTCTGCTCTTCTCCAAGACAGGCCTGACGTGTGCCGGCGCCATGCTCTGTGATGGCAACCAGGATAAACGGTACAAACAGCGGGGGATACATGGCAGCTTAAAAGCCTCTGTCCCAAATAAAAGTCACGCAAAAAAGGCCGAGAGAGGGGCTGTCAGAATCTAGAGATGAAGACCAGCCACGTGAGCTCCGAGCTGATCGGACAGAGCCGGGATGAGGCAGAGTGTGCGCCTACAGGAAGTCTGCTGTGGTGTCCTGTCTTCCCTCTGTCTCTCTGTCTTGATGCCAGTCTGCTGTCTTTGTCTGTCGGCTTTGTGGAGCGCCAACCCTCCAAAGGTCAGCCGACATCGAGCTGAGATCTCGCTCTCTCCTTCTCATCACGGGGCTGAATCGTGTTTTACGGTAAATCACCTGACAAGTGATTCAGAAAAACTGACTTATGAATGTCTGAAGTTTGGAGGATTTGGCCCCAGGAGAGGAAAGTTGACTCGCACGCTTCACTGAAAGCCCACAGCTGCTGGCTGATTCTGAGTGGTACCCTAAATTGTTCCGTAGGTTTTCATGCTTGATGATTGTTTGTGTCTGGCCTTTGAAAGACCAATAGCATGTTATTTGGATTCCTCTGTAAGTCCTCTCTAAGCAGCCCCTTGTAAACCTCACTGCACGTGTGGAGCACATGTTAGCAAGCCCTTACACATCCAACAGACACAGAGCAGCATTATCATTCATTCAGAGTTCATGGTGAATATTAATATATACAATATTAGTTTTCTTTTAGCTCTGTTTTTGGTCTCTACCAACTAATATCTGACTCTTTGGCTGATAAATGTTCCACTGTGTTCACCAGCTGTTTGCTGACTTTCTTTGTTTGACATTTTGTGTTAAGCAGGTAGTTACATTTTTTTTTAAAGGCTGCCTTCAGCAGAGCTGATGAGAGCAGTTATTTATTATAGTCCATTATTGATATTGAACTTGTTTGCTTTAACAATATAGGTCTCAGATTATTTATCAATCACATTTTGTCACTACAAAGTAAAAACTTGGGTCTCTAAAATGTCAATTTCTCAAAACCTAAAAAACACTATTTTCAAGCTAAAAACAGTCGAAGCATATTTTATTTTACTCCATCCAGTTGGATCGGAAAGAGTTTCATCAGTCATGGGATTGTGTCATCCCATAAAGGTCCTCGTGATCTTTCAGTTGAAGTAAATCATCACAGTTTCTCCAAGAAGTGATCTATGATTGAGGGTTGTTCCAAGTTATGAGGTACTAAAACATACAGAACAAAGCAGAAGTATGTTGCAGTCAATAAAAATCTGACTAATTGTTTGTGATTATGCTTTTGGAAAAGGTTGGCCTTAACCCTCATCCTTTTTTCCCAACTGGAAAGTTGCCGTGAAGCACTTTACCCATGACCCCCTGTTTCCTTAACAAGTGAATAGGGCCTAAGGATTGGTTTCTGGGCCCGAGCTCCCAGCAGCATTCCTCATGTTTAGGAAAACATGTAAACTGACGTCGAAAAAATAGAAGTGAGCAGTCAGCTCCCTTGGCCTTTCTCGCCTGGCCCAGATGCCCATATGAAAGCTGACTTTTGTGTGCTGAACAACTCTCATACAAGGTGGACGGCCGGTGTTTTTCCTGGCATGTCTTGGACAAACATGGACCAATTACACTCGGCTGCCTGGTGTGTGGAGCCATGATCTACCGTTTTATTTTGCATTATTTGAGAAGGCTTAGGCAGTAAATCTGTACTCCACAGAACAAGAGAGACAAGGCTCAAGCGGATATCTAGTGTCTAAGACAAGCAGCACGTCCCACGCCAGCTCGCTGCCACATGGTCTGAGCGAGCTGTGGTGGCAGAGCAGCTTTGAAAACTTTGACATAAAATATTCAATACATGCATATATGCCCCTGCATATATATGCCATACAATTTGTGGCTCCTTTTCCACTCAAACCTTGGAATCACATTATTCATCTGAGACGGCGTTTCAACTTTCTCTCTTTCTCTGCCCGCAGTGCTCCCACCCACACCAGTGAATTAAGTACCGTCTTCTAATTCAATCACAATATTCTTCCCCATCATTCTCCAAAAACTGAGCCCCACTTTGTGCACATGTTCTGTGCACACTGGTGCTCGGTGGGGACATGTGAAACCTTTTTACCTCAACATGCCACATTGATTTATGATGAGTTTGTCCATAACAAAATGGATAATTGTGTTATATGTAAGTAGCAATACCACAATGTAAAATGACTGCTGTAAAAGTGCTGCTCCTATGAGTGTTATAGAGGAATATATTATATTATGGAAATATAATATCAATGCATTAGCATGTAAGCAGCATTTTACTGTTGTAGTTGGGAGAGGTGGAGCTAACTTGAATTATTTTGTTAACTGTGGTTAGTTTATTCTATAACAATGCATCATATTTTATGAGCTCAGTGTGTGTTTTTTAGGTAAAATCTTAATTTGTTGCTATATCTTGGAGGTGTTAAATAGTATTTAATCATGCCATGTGATGGTGTACAATTCTAAAGTAGCATGAAATAGAAATTGTGTTACATTCTTCCACTGACTATATGTATATTTTATCTTTAGACTTAAAATTTGACCTTTTAATAAATAACAACCATCAAAATGATAAAGGTTTCTCCTGAAGCAGTGTTATGCCCAATTTCATAGATTGTTTAGTTGTTCAATAAAGTTTTCAACAAATATATTTTTCATTTCAGGTCTGTCAAAGATCTTACAGTTTGCTTTTCTATTAATGAGACCTTGAACTGCCAAAATAATGTAATTTCGCAATTGTTTTGATAAATAATTTGTGTCCCATTGGTTAAATGTAACTTCAGAGGAAATATTCAGGCAGAGACACTTTTTCTGCCATAAAAATGAACAACATTTAAGATACTGAATAAAAACCAAAACAACTATTTTCAGTCTCTGTACTGTATTTTTATTGGCATCGGTTTCAGAAATCCATCTGCTATATCCCTGTGTGTGTGTGTGTGTGTGTGTGTGTGTGTGTGTGTGTGTGTGTGTGTGTTTGTATTAGTTTTCATGTGCCTGTACTGTATATAGACACGTGACATTTTATAATCCTTCTTCTAGATACAGTATGTTACAGTTTGCAATGTCAAGAGAGTCAGCTGTTTTGTTTACCAACAAACAGGATACAGAGACAGCCTTTCCTCTTCAACAGCAGACCATAGTGGACTGTAAACAGTCGCTTATGTTAGTTCTCGATTCATCTGGAGATCATTTTCTCTATTAATTAGAATTCCCTGAAGCCGACGGTTCAACTTAATACATCAATTTCCTTGTTTTGTATGACAAACAGTCCAAAAGCCAATGATATCCAGTTAACTACAATGCAAGACAAATAAAGTCTAAACATTTGATAAACTGGGACCATCAAATGTTGGAATCACCAAAATTGTTGCAGATTATTCTTCTGTTGATCGAATAATTGCATAATTTGTCTTTCTAATTTTGTTTTGTTCTGTTTGTCTCGGCCTATGTAAAGCGTCTTTGAGAGGCTTGAAAAGCGCTATTTCAAATTACATTATTATTATTATTATTATTATTATAATTGTTGCAGCTCTAGATCACACATTATTGTATTTGCCACACAATCATTAGGATAATTACAGTTTGCATTCATTGTATTGGCTTTGTGTCATCATCTTTAGCGCGAGCATTTTATTTCACTAGATATAAGATCTAAATCCTGTAGCTCTCTTGTGCCAATAAATCCCTGGATTGTACATGAATTAAATTGGAATATTGATGGGAGAACATTTTGGAGGATGTTGAAATGATTGACCCAGACTCATACATAATGCAGTTGGCTCTGCTAGGTTCCTGCTCCGTTATTGACGGGATTGTGTAATGCAAGAAACAAGAAGCACGGACTAATTCCAGTTAGGGTACCAGCGTCGGGTCAGATCCATGCGTCTAAAGGGAAACACAGCTTGTTGATTCCTGCGGGTATCTAGCCTAGAAGGCCCCTCCTCTGTGGACAACTGTGTGTACACACTCGGGCAGATAAATGAAGTGTCAGGAAGTGCGTGCACGTGCATGTCTGTGTATATGGTGGCGGGAGACGGGTGTCCACAGCACCTCAGTGGAAACTTGGCCATGAGCCGACCGTTGCCAATGAGGGCGGGTAAAGGCACAGCTACAAACGCTGCCTGTGAACATGGCGCCCAAAGTGGGCCGGTCTGTTCCAGTTCATCATGAAGGTTGAAGTCTGGGCTCAACTTCCTCCACGTCGAGCTGGAGGTCAATGAGCGGAACAGAACATGAAGTGTATCTATTTTGGTTTCCACTTTAAGGTGACTCTGACACGATCGGTTACAACGAGGAGGTCCACGACGACAAACACAACAACAGAAATCAGCATTTCACCGTTAACCAAATTAGTGGAGAGGAAATATTCAGCGGGAGCAGGACTTCATTGATTTTTAGGAAACAACCATCTGGATCTTCATCATCGGTCCAGGTATTAATTAGTGTCTTCATGCTCACAAAAACATGAAGGAAAATCAATTCTATTGTTTCCTGCAGCACAACCTCTTCTTCTATGGTTTCCTGCAGCACAACCTCTCTTCTTCTATGGTTTCCTGCAGCACAACTTCTTCTATTGTTTCCTGCAGCACAACCTCTTCTTCTATGGTTTCCTGCAGCACAACGTCTTTACTCAGCGACCAATGACACCTAATACTAAAACATCATTCATATTTCCAGCCGTAGCTAGGTGCTAGCGAGATTACAAAAGGCAAGCAGATTCCACACAGATTCCACACATGCACAGCAGTGCCAAACACAATGTAAACTTATTTCCATCACACTCTTCAGCCTCTTCTCTTCTTCTTTCCCTTTGATTTATAAGTGTGATCAAACAGACAGCTCCTCTTGATGGATGATTCTATTTCAGATTATTGAAAGCTATTTACAACCAGATTTGCCTGAAGTGTAGATCAAGTGTGAGTTTGGTCATCAGTCCATTGTCATGTTGGATATGAGTGGATCATGTAAGGGCTGCAGGGTGAAGGGGTCTAGTGTTAAACAACTCTGCAGGACATTCACACATTCTGAGTATACATCAGATCTGTCAGCCACAGTCCCAGAGGCCGGCGTAGGTCATCAGATGACTGCCCCCGCCACGCTGCCCTCAACATCCAAACCAGATGTCTGATGAATTGCTCCTCATAAAAAGATTCTTCTTTCACAATGGACCGTGACATTGCCAAATAGGGTAAGATGGTTACGTGAGCATTCCCCAGTCGTTAAAGTTATTACGGGTAATTCAGAATGGCCTCTAGACGTATTTGTAGGGATTACCACGATTTTGGATCCACAATGATTTTGTCCGGAGATGCTGCTTGCAGTGGCTGCTTAGAACTGTGTGTGAGTGATTCATCTTTATCTGAACCAGAAAGTTTCATAGGGGGAAGATGCAGGTTATGATGAGTTTCATTCATGGCCATTGACAGTTTGCAGGAAAACAAGGGCAGCTGTTGGCTTTCACAGTTGACAACACAGGTCTTGTTCCGGATATTTCACATCTGGCATGACTGTAATTTATGTCTTGTTTTCCAGCCTATCACATAACCTGCGTCATTTCACATCATATTACGACACAGATGTAGTTATTTTGGACAACATTTTGCCTCTCACATAATGGATCTGCCTCTGAAATGTAAAAGAGGACCAACAATGTCACACTATGAGAGCACCACAGTATACATAACAAATGAAGGCTTGTATATCCCTGCTTTCTGGCTGACTTCAACTCCTTTCTCCTGTGTCATGCTCTTATCTATTGTTTGCAAAGAGGGAATGTTTCTGTTCCACTCATCCATGAAATAAACCAGTCAGATGAAGCAGTATTGTTTCAACTCTTCCAAAGAAAAGTTACCCATGGGCTTTGATAAGATGGAAAAATAAAAGACGTTGTCGCAGGAATCTGCTCAAACTCGGAGCCAACAGCTGCCCCGTGTGATGCTTTGAAAGAGCCGCCTGGCGCTCAGTGAGCATGTGAGAGGTGATGGACAGGACCTGGCCTCCTCTTGCTCCTATCGCTCCCTGTTAGCGCTTCTACTCCTCCCGTGCCTCCTGCTAATCACAACCGACAAGGGATACACATCTGTCTACACCGAGTCCCGCTGATCTGTCTCAGCCGGGAATAAGAACAGGTAGAGAACATCAGCATCACAGAAAGGAGTCCTAATGACCTCTTTCTCTGTTTTGAAGGATGCAGCAGAATTTCCATAAATTAATAAAGGATGTTGGGCTGCAAAAGCAAGAGCGTGCCACGGTATAAAGCATTGTCTAATAGAACGCTCCGACCTCATTTAGATGCTGTGAGAAGACCAGATGTTGAAAAGCTTCAGGGTTAAAGAAACATAAGTTACAGAGCGGAGAAAGTACACAGTATGTGCGTCAGGTTCTTTGTGTTTGCATCAGCAAACGTGAGCGAGATTACGTGTGCTGGCTTGGCTGTAGATGTCTAAAATGTAAATGTGAGAGGGTGTGATCCCATGAGATCGCCACATCTGAGGGTACACATGCACGTGTGCCTCCTGAACTGTGATGTACTTCATGCCCACGGAAGATCTGCATGCTGAAACATTGATGGAGACCTTCCACTGTGACACAACACACCATCAGTGACACTTAAAGTGAATATTTGAATGACCTGGTAAAGTGGGGGCATCAGGAGTCAAGCTGGAGGGCAACCACTGGGGGAAAACTGCATGACGATGTCCCATTTCTCTCATCAGCATCTATATTCTTCTCACTAAAGATAAATTCATTGCAAGACTGTTTAAAGCCCTCAGGTTGGCTTGGCCACCAAAACCACAAATCAAAATGCATCTTGGGATAAAATATGGCCTGAAATGTTTGAGCCTAATCACACCATATTCATTCCATACAAAGTGGACTCACTGGGGAGATATATAGGTCAACTCCATTTTATACAAAATCAGCTTTAGTTGCTGTTTCAATCGAAATATCAACACTAAATAATGTATATAATGTATTTTTTTTAATACAAAAATAAGACATTCAAAAATATTGAAGAGAGCAATCTAAATTTATGTCAGATCTAATGAGGACAACGCCTGATGGGCTGTCTGAGGAGAGATATGGGGGGTTTGATTGGTGCGGCACTATCTTGCTCCCTGCGTGGAGTCGGAACTCGGGGGTGTGAATGAGCTGAAAACTCGCGGCTGGTTGGAGAGCTGGTGACAAACAGCCCGGATTAGCGCCTCGAAACGCAGAGCAAAAAGCTGACGGACTCCAGGTCAAACTGCTGAAATTCCTCAGCAGCGTTTATCCTCGAAAGTAAAAGGAGAGGCACTACTTTTTTTTCAGGAGAGACCGGGAAGTGGTCAAACAATGGACAGGCAGAGCGCGTTTTATCGTTGAATGCTCACGGAAGGGGACTGCTTTTTGGTGGAGACTGCTGCTGCTGCTGCTGCAGGGACCGGGCCGTGGAGGAGCCACAACACAGGCGTCAAAGACACGGCGCTCCACAAAGGAAGGAGGGCAACGCAGGACGCGTGTGTGCCGAGAAGCAGTGCCCTAGATCTGAATAACTTCTGAGTTACTCTGTCATCCAGGCTCGTTTCATGCCGTTTCTCGACCCCGCACCTGGAAAAACAAAGGGACTGCAGCACATCTCCATGCGTAAATGGAGACCCGTCGGCGCATATTGGCTGCACTTTGTCACTATGCGTGCAATAAATTCTGGTTGTCACTAACTCTCGCCCTGTCCCATGACCACACTGCTATAGATGCATTCTAGACTTCCTCATACTTCATATCTACCATGAGTGATGGCGATGCCTGCACAATCTGACAGTACCGGTGCGCAGAGCACTCGTGAAAAAAGCTTCGGCGCACCGGATCGCAATGGTTATGTGAAAACATGTGTCATCCCACTGTGCAGTGACCGGGATTACGAGTCGTGGGTGAGGCTAATGTTCACCAAAATATGGAGTTCCCAGAGACTCCGGAGTGCGGTGTGCGTGGGGTCGCTCTCGGTTGTTCTCGCTCTGTTGGTCAAATGTGCAGACTGGAGAGCTGGAGCCAGCAGCAGCGCTGACAACAGACTCTCGCATTCATCGTCCCCCCTTCACTTGCTTTCAGGCTGCGCGGCGGAGCTGTTGCAAACTTGCTGGAGTGTTGTTTCCCCGCTGTTCACCCTCGTATGTGCCTTCTTTTGGGTCGGTGTCTACTTAATCCGCTGCGGGGTTCTCATCCAGACCGCCCTCTCCCTCCTAACCGTGTGCCACCTGGGCGAAGCGGCGGCGTGGTCCCTCCTGGACGGGACAGATGAGCAGCTGGTTTCCTTCACGACAGCAGCCGCGGTCGTGCTCCTCTGCGTGGCCACCGGTGCACTCATGGTAGCGCGGCTGAATCAGGGTATATCTGTGGTCGTTTTCATTAGCCTCGTCAGGACTATCTCCCTGTTCTCGCTGCACAAAGTGCGGGCCACTTGGAGACCGTACGTCGCGTACCTGGTTGGAGTGCTGGGCATCCTGCTGGCGAGGTATGCTGACAAGCTCCTTCCCAACCAAGGGAGACACAAGGAGGGCTGCACCCCCGTGACTGGAGCTAGGGAAGAGATCCCTGTGTTTAAAAGGCGCAGGAGGTCCAGTTCTGTGATAGCCTCAGACATGGCGCACAGTCAGTCCAACAGTAAGTCACATCGCCGGACCTCTCTGCCATGCATCCAGAGGGACCAGGTAAGAAGTTTCTGTCCCATTCAACTTTTCTGTTTCTGTCTTGTTTTCTGCTTTCCAATGACGAGTTTTGTGTTTGAGGCGAGGCGAAACAGGGACCGCTGGAATGGCAATACAAAAAAGGACTGTTGGGCTTTATGACTGATTCGGATTTGCATTATTTTATTGTTATTATGGCTGTTAATGCATATTATATTTAGGGCTGCATGTCATGTGTAGTGTACCACACAACAACAACCACAGCAATAATGATAATACTAATACTATTTATAATGATAATAATACACATTATAGTAATCATTATAATTAACTAATATTGTGTGTTTACAGGTCATGCTCCTGTTTTACATTGCAGTGTATTATTCAGTTTGCTTGAGTGTGATTTATTCTTTGCTCAGTTGTTTTTCTCTGATCTGCACAGATCATCTTTGGACTGATATCTTTTCATATAATGTGGAGCCACTTGCAGCCATTTGAAGACAGACATGGAATTATAACAATTTACAATATTTTTTCTTCTTCATCTTCTCATTAACATTGTTATATACAGTAATGCTTCATTAGATTTACACAAAAAATACACATTATCTCCGACTAAAATGATCTATTAGGCCACATTTTCCAAATGTTTTCTCTAGAAACATTGCACCCATGAGACCAAGGTGATCATTTATTCATGTAGATGTATACAGTATAGTTTACATTTGGCATTTTGTTGTTGAAGGGAGGCTATTTCAGAAACAGCTTTCTAGTGCTGATGAGAAAGGGAAGCTGAGGACACGATGCCAATGATTCATCTCATCCCTAATTATTTATGTCAAACATTCTCCCCAGATGATCTCCGAGCCACTGCCACAATACTGACAAATGCATTATTATCTTCCTCTCCTGGACTTTAATACCACTTGCTCCTCATCACTTATCGGGGATTGCAGTCCTTAAACTCCAGGAATGTAGCAGCTGGCTTTTAAACCTCCTGTGATACTGATACACATGCATACCTGTGTTAAAAGGAGAGGAGCTGACTCATATCAGCTCCTCGGGCCTCCTTATGGAAAATCAATGAGCATGCTGAGCATGTGGATTGGAAACAGATTTTTGGAGTGATCAAAGCTCTGGTTGTGACCTGCGAGTGCGGTCAGGTTGGAGATGAGAGGGAGCACTGTCGGCCCGGCCACTTGAAAGATGCCCTCAGTGCTCAGGGCCAGTTAGCGTTGTAGTGTGCTTGTTTGTTTTCCTTTGTGGCGTTACTCACACACTCCTGCATACACACATCATATAGGAAAATACTCTTAGATATTTTAAAGTTAACACTGTACTCTGATTTAGGTTTGATGTCTCGGCTGAAGCTTATTCAGGTTTCAATCATTATTAATTTGATATTCTCTCGTTGGTTTGCTGCAGTGATGGAGTGAGGATGCGTCTTTGTTTTTTGAACGAGTGATGAGCTGCAACACGTCCGGCTGGTTAGTTTATATTGAATGGCTTTAAACAAGCATGTGCACAGATGGCAGATTGTTTTACACTCTGCTGTGTTTTAAAGATCATTGTTGGAATTAAACAAATATAAATATGTATTGACACAAAAATAGTACATTTACTACACTTCTTTGTGTATATTTTGTTGGTGTTGTTGCATTAGATAATAAAGTTATAGCTTTTTTCTATAATCTCTGTGATTATGCAAAAAAAACCAAGAAGAAAATTGAATATACGTAAGTGGGAAAACAAGACAAAAATTAAAAATGTCTTCCACTTCACACAGTAATGTTTCAATTATGGTACGAGCAAACATTCACTTATTTTCAGTCGCAGCAACGCATTATTTCAAAGACACCAATTGTGTAAAAAACAAGAGGATGAATGCCATTACCTTTGGACTCAGACTCTTTTACTTTAAGGGATTCAAGATGGAGTTACTCAGAGAACAATAAAAACAGCCCTAAAATTAAGACATTAGTCGTAAACAGCCACTATTAATGCAACGTTGGCAATTGACCCGTTTTTCTTGTGCTTTAGATTTCTTTTATTCTTCCAGTAATGTCCCAATAGCAGGAGCAGGATGGAACCACCACACAAACACCTGGGCCGGGCTGGAGCCCTCTGCTGAGTGGTGCTCTCTACTACATGTGTCTGTTGTGTCACATGAAGACAGCAATGCTCTGACGGTCTTGATAGCACGTGAAAGTTAAGAAATAATTAGATTTTCCTAAGTTCTTGCATTTGCTCTCATCTTTACTGGCGGCGCTGAGCAGTCGAGCAGTCGTGGCCTTCCTGTAATTGAGACACACATGGCGGACATATGCCGCCTTAACCGTGTCTTGTCTGTGTGGTCTGTAATGTGTAAACAAGCCCATGCTGACCCACAGTAGTCATCACCTCGCTCACACGGGGCTCTGGCCTCCCTAAGGGGGGGTCGACGTACGTTTGGGGGCCACCGTGCAACCGCCACATGGCGACTGGGGCGGCGCAGCGTGACGTGTCTCACCGACTGCCTGGAGGCCAACGTGTAGGCTGACTGCATGGCGGTGCTGTGGCCAAACATTTCCCAAGTGCCGCTTCTCAGTGAGATGATCTAAAGAGGCTGAAAGACGCTCGTGTTTTTGCTGCGTTTAACAGAGTTACGATGTTTTAAAGAAGCTGTAAGAGCGGCGCGACAAGGGGCAGTTCTGCACTTTGTTGACGTGACAATGTTTGCATTAGTGCCGTGCGGCTGAAGTGCATGAAGTGTTGTGCGGGGTCGGAGGAAGGATTACAGTTGATACTTCACTTTTTTCTTCTAAGAAAGATTCTCCCACAGACCTTTGAGTCTTATATAAAGGCTCTTCAGATTGATCGTCTTTGTGTAGAAACAGTTTATCCTGAAAATAAATAGAGCAAAGAGGAATCCTTCTGTCTCCTCTTCCTCGCAGGCCTTAAAGCTGCCATGTTGCCCTCCGCCGCTCTGCCAAAAACACGCTCCGAGGCTGCTTCCCTCTGCACAACTGTAGATTTAATAAACAGCCATTTTCCCTCCATTTGATTACAAATTGGCTGCCAGCATCTATCAGCTCACTCAGTAGATGCATTTCGCAACGCTGGGGTCGTCCTTCCCATCATGAGCGTAATAAAAGAAAGTAATTATCAGCTGCTCTGATAGTGGTTAGTGAGGGTCCTCTGTGGGATAGCTCTTCTTCTTGGGTTAATACAAAATGACAGGCCAGTCTTCTGTATTTCAGCTGGCGATATTGAACTGGAGGAAGAGGTGTGGATCACTTTTCTCAGTGTGTCAAGAAATATGAGTCCAAGGCTCTCCAGCTGCAGACATCAGCACTGTCATAGGAATTCCTCTCCACTCATGCAGAGGAGAGCAGCCTGCCATGTTACCAGCACACATGGAATGTTTTTGACTAAACTTACCTGAGCCGCAGAGCTGATGAGCCAGGAAGGGGAGGAGACATTGGCCAGACACTTCTGCTTTTTCGCTGATTCTCTCTAGGAGGCGTTAGAAGCCACTCCCTTTTCTGTCGGTAACTCCATCCCTCTCCACCGCCCTCGACTTTCACTGACACCAACACAAATATTATCCCACCAGAGGAGGAAATTCTTTCTTAACTTGGATGATAAAGATATTCTTGAAATCTATGGTAATGACTTCCTGTGGAATTGGATCCAAACACAATTACTGTTGCTGTTGTAAATGTTTCCTGTTACTCTATTTTTGCTGCACCGTCCATAATTGAATTGTGTTTTGGATGGAGGAGGTTGTTGATAGCCTTTAGGGCAGCGATTTACCACTGGGCCACTGCGCACTCTCATCCCAAACAGCTTGTTTGTATTCCAAACACATAGCCTCGTGGGATGTGATGTTTTTTTTTTTTTTGACTGGACTGGCCTCTGGGTTAGAAACGGTCTCATTGAGAGCCTCCCCCTACGTTTGGAAAGGAAGCTGATATCAGCATGGGGCTGTGTGTCTTGTGATTGGGCGATCCAGTTCACACTTTCAATCCCCACTCAGTCTCAGTCTATTAGCTGTGCTGTGCGTGTGTGAGGAGGCAAAGGGTGGAGGTATTGGGGTAGGAATGAAAGTAGGTCATTCAAGGTTTTGTTCAGTACAATACAGCAGGCTTACAGCCCCCCTCCTGAATGCTGGAAGAGAGAGTTTAAACCAAAAGTGAGAGCATCTAAATGCTAATAATCAAAGTACCATATGTTAAAGTATCCGTGTGTAGCATTTAGAGGGATCTATTTGCATACACGTGTTTAAAAGTACGTTTTATTTATTTACATAATAACCATTGTTTTTTCAAAACTTTCGTATGAGCGCTTCGTAGCTACATAGCGAGCGGATCCTTTTCACGAAGTCCGCCATGTTTCTACAGTAGCGCAGAACGGACAAACCAAACACCGGCTAGAGACGGACATTCTTATTTACAAACTTTGCCTCGGCCACATTAGTTCTGCTACATGCTTGACACACACGAGGAGTTTCAGTTGGTTGCAATTTGCGACCTCTCCACTAGATGGCGCTAAACCCAACACACTGCACGTATAAAGTTTAACCGCAAAATTGTCTCTAAACTCTGATAAATGTTTACAACTAACATTTTGTGTAATCATTTTATTCTTAGCCTCTCTTCCCCCAAAACGGGCCTGTTTGAATGAATAGTTCAAGATTTCGGTAAATATTGTTTCTCGCAGTGAGTCAGATGAGAAGTTCAATGTACGAATTTTTTTGTCCGTACGGTAAATATGAAGAAACAGACATGGTTTATTAGCTTAGCATAGCATAAAGACCTGTACGGTTATCTGAGCCCCCTATCTGAACTCTTTTTAGGGGTGTTTCTGTGTTCCTAGATCTCAGCCATTAACCGTGTGAGAACAATATTGTGAAAACCAATATCAACGATGGGATAACGAATAAGACCCAAGTTGTAATAAAGCGGAATTATCCTTAAAACTAGGGATGCAACGATACCATTTTTTACAAACCGATACGATACCGATATTTTTATTTGTGTACTTGCCGATACCGAGTACCGATACCGATACTTCTTAGATTTGGTCTCCATGAAAGTGCAATTAATTTGGAGGCAGATTTTATTTTATCCTCTGCAGATTATGTCAAGCCTATAGTACAAAATTAACAGAAGGCTATCCCAAGCTTTAAACTTCTTGTGGAAGTCCCTCTAATGTCGGACCATAAAACGCCCCGTGTCCGGGTTCATAATGTAAGCGATAATATTAGGGATCGAGCAATTATATAGGAAGCTGTGTTGCAAGTTATGTTTCCGGTGCTTTTATTGTGGAGGGAGAAACGGAAAGGAAAAGAGTGGAATTGTGGGATATACGTGTGTGAAGGAGATAAAAAAAGTGGTTCAAGTTACCCTGCAGCGTGTTTTCATTTTATTAGAATTACAAATATAGACACACAACAGACACTCGGCTACAATAATATCATCCGTAGCCGCACAACAGCGTCTGAATGAGGCCGCTGCCAGCGCTACTTCTGGTGGATCAGCAACAGTTTGATTCAAACCGGCAGGACGGCGGTGATGACGCGCAGAGCTTCTCAATTATAGATGTATTAAATATGGAAAATTTCAACTCTCGCGTCTAACGTGCCGCCGGCGTAAATTTGCGTCTGTCGCAACCACACGCGTCTGTGCATAGACTTTACATGTAATCTGGTCGCGCGAAACATTTGCGTCGCGTTGGGACGGACTGATTACAAGTAACTCCGGGGCTGTCAGCCACTAACAAGAGCACTAATATGAGCACTAATATGTCATACACACGTATGCAACACCGGTTAATAAGCACAATATCGATAAAGTCTTGTATTGTACTCGCGTCTCACTTTTCTCCTGTCTATTGAAAGAAGTGAGCGCTGCGTAGCGAGGATCCAAGATGGCGGCTCCAGATTCTGCTGTTGAGACAAACTGGCCATCTGATTGGACGGCAAAACAACTTGGATAGCGTGATTGGCTGCTCAGAAGTTGAGACTGTTGAGACAGTTGAGACAGAGAAGAGTGTCTCCGGCTCCGCCACGGGGTTGCTTCTCCACAAAGCGCGACCAGTTTGTTGTAGTGAAATACTGTTGAGTGAGTATCGGTTCTTGATATCGGCCATTGAAACCGATGCGAGTACGAGTATTTAACACAGTATCGACCACCGATACCGATACCGGTATCGGTATCGGTGCATCCCTACTTAAAACTCTACATTACATGGCTCACCCATCTGTGTGCAGTTCCTTCATTGCCTAAATTTACAGCAACAAGAGCAGCTCGCATTCTGGTTCTTGCCGCTGCTGCTCACCTATAAGCCAACCAGACCAGAAGTCCAGGACTCAGCTCAGTGCCCCTCTCCCCTCTCTCCCCTACCCCTGGCGCGACCACGATCTGGCTCCCTACTGATTACCACGGAAATTATGGAAGGACGTCTGTGTGAGCATGTGTGTGCATGTAAGCGTGTGTGTGTTGCCAGCAGCGTGATGGCTGCCAGCTGCTGCAGGCTGAGAGGTTGAATCCGCTCGTAGAAACACGGAGGGCCTCAAACCACAGACACAACCCAACGCAGCTGGAACTGCTAGACAGGCGCAGGCCTCCAGTCCTGACACACAGCACACATATTAACACCTCAGGATCCTAATAACTGCCTCACATTTGAATAGAATAGTAGAATCTGAAGCAAATTATTGAGTGTGTGTGTGTGTGTGTGTGTACGCTGAACTTTTTTTCTTCTGCTGTCTGTTCTAAACTAAGGCAATTATGTCACTCAAGTGTTCTGTGTTACCATAAGAGACTAGTTCAGAGATGGAGGTGAACAGAATGTTCCTGGCACAAATGTGTGTATGCGTATAGTACGTGAAGTATGTGTGTGTGTGTGTGTGTGTGTGTGTGTTTGTGAGGCAAAGATAGAGACAGAGAGGAGAGAGAGTGTGTTTGTGAAGAATTGGATTTGCATATGCACATATATTAGGTGTATGCATGAGTAGGGATGGGTATTCGAAATGTTACACTATAGCAAGTTACGGCACCATTATATATATATATACATATTTTACAGTCAAAGCCCAAGCAGGTAGTTAATCCATGAATAAACAAGGCTCCATGTATATGCAGACATGTGGCATATGAAAGTCAATTTCAAGTATGATATGCCTACGACAAACGGTTCTGAGTACTATTAATACTACTAAACCGTACCTCTCACTAGCAATAACAATCAGAAAACGTATAACAATATTCAGCACTCTGAATGGTTGATAGGAGCCAGGTGCAGGCAAAATGCAGACAAATGTAGAATGGACGACGTTAGAAAACTGTAAAAAACGACTGAAAGATCAAAGGACACATAAACTACACATCTAGACAAACAAGCAACACAGAAAGTGACTGCAGGAAATGGCTACAACAAGTTGCATTTTTAGTGACAGAATATTGCAGCAGAAATACTCGTCATTCCAGCTTCAAATGATGGCTGTTTATTGTGCTGGAGGATGGTGGTCAGGAGGTCTTCGGCCACTGGAACCTCTTGACGAGGTTATTTGATGATGAAACAATGCATTTTTTTTTTTTTTTAGTTTTCTGAAGCACACTGAATAATGTTATAACTAAACAGGTAGATCTCGAGGGGATCCCAGTGCGTAGATTGGACTGGATCAACTGGGAGTGGAGAAATAACCTCAAAGAGAACTAAACAGTTATTTCTTGGTAGGGCTAAAGCCATCGCCTTTCACCTTCTTGCCACCTATGAGCAGCCATACAAGAGGCTTGTTAAATACAATAATACAGGCAAAACTTTAATTGAGAAACAGCAATATTGTATTCTACCAAACCCTTTTTCATATAGCAAACTAATCCTCACCTCTCACAATAATCACACAGACATATCTAATATGAATAACTATTAATCAATCCATGCATAACTCTCTGTACATTTGTTTGTGTTTTTTTTTTGGGACGTTTGATTCCCAGCTCCTTGTACAAAACAAGCCGGCGTTTGCAATGCCGATGCAATGATTTTGCCCTTAAAGAATGGGCAGGTCAATGGCTGCCAGGAGGTATCCGAGAGGACAACACATGTTCTGCTTTCATCTCTATTTATCCTCCCGAAGGGCTTTTTCAAACACACGAGGAGCCCACCTTTAAGACAGTGATCCTTTACATGAGGGGACATTCCTGTGCTTGCCCCGGCGCTAAATGAACTGGAATGTGCAGGTTGAGCAGACCCTGAAGGACAGGCCTGTGGGCCCCCTCCCACTCCCTCCCCGTTCCTCCTCTCCCCGCACACCCTGACCCGAGCCAACACCACCATCCTGGGCTGTCACCAGGTGTGCAGCTGGCCTCTGCCGAATGAATGGACACTCTCACATCGCCCCGGGAAGTGTGTGTGCGTGAGTGTGTGTGTGTGCATGTTTGTGAGAGGAAGGTAGCAGCAGAGAGTGGGGTTGGGGGGACAGGAGTCCTAGACTTAAATAGCAGCAGTCAGGAGATGTGTGAAAAACAAATGGAAGAAACAACTGTTAATTTCCCGTCCCAGAGTGTCCACGTGAAGCGGTGTCCAAAAAAATTGATCTCATGGCCTTTGAGTGGTGTCGGAGAGGAAGTGCAGCAAGTCCCTCAGGTCCAGTCTGGCCATTTTGTCTCCACTCAAAACAGAGCAGGCCGCAGTCGCTGCTGCTGCCGCTGCTGCTGCCGCTGCTGCCGCTGCTGCCGCCGCTGCCGCCGCTGCTGCCGCTGCTGCCGCCGCTGCCGCCGCTGCCGCCGCTGCCGCCGCTGCTGCCGCCGCTGCTGCTGCCGCTGCTGCCGCTGCTGCCGCCGCTGCTGCCGCCGCTGCCGCCGCTGCTGCTGCTGCTGCTGCTGCTGCCATCCTCCGTTTAACCAGCAGGAACATTTTTAACCTCTCCGACTGGGGCCTTCCACTAAATCCAAACATGGTCAGCTATTAATTGATTATATATTTCATCAGCTTGACAAGGAAGGATGTTTTCAGTAATGGATGATTGTATTTAGTACTTATGACTTCATCTCCATAAACAGATTCTGCATATGCAAAGTAATCTGTAGGGAGCTGGACACGTTTTTGGTATTGGAAACATTCAGGTTTCCATTTGTAGTCCAAGTAGTATTGACCAATCGCGTTTGAGAAGGCTTTGTAGGGGCCTTTCTGGAACCCACCGGCTATTGTCTGACCATGATTTAGCTTTGTATTGGCTTAACGTTAGCTTGTAAACTGGCTACTTGTGAAGCAATCCACATCACCTCTGTAGCTCCAGCCTCAAATCTCAATTGGACCGCAAACAATGACCCCTGTCAGAGTTATATAATATACACAGTAATCATTATTACGGATTTATTCATAAACCTTTAAGAAGCATGTTGTATCTCACTGAGGTCAAGCTTATTTTACATGTAACTTATGTATTAATTCTGATTAAACAGTCAGAATGCATTATATTTCATAAACTGATCTTGTGTTTTGTATAAAATCTTGATCTGTTAGGTAACTAAAGTAGATAGTAAAAAATACAATATTGCCCTCTGTCAGCAGGCTGCACGTCTAGCTGGATGGCGTGGGGCGAGGAAACGTGTTATTGTAACCTCTGCCTGGTGAGCCCCCCCCCCCCTCCGAGCCTGCTGCCTCACTGGCTCGCCATGAGCCCGTCTGTCCCCGCAGCCAACAAGGCTTCTGCTGTTCCCTCCTCAATGCCATGTTTTACTCTCTAAATATGTTAGAGAAAAAAAAAATCTGTCTGTACATCTGTCTGTCAGCCGGGTTATTTCACCCCTTGCAGCGGCGAGAGTCTTAGGGTTTGGGTTGAGGGCTGTTTTCGTGCAGTCACTTTCAATTAGTCGGATATCAAAAGCAGAACGTATAGCTGCAGCGCTGTGCTGGATTTGCATGATGGTATACAGTGTCTATATGATTTAGACTTTTATGGACACATAGTGTGTATGAACAAACACCAACGTTGGAATGCTGGTTATGATGCTGAGGTGAACAGTGTGCAGGTATTTTTGGACTTTGGTCACATTTCTGAATCCACTCTGCAAACAGAAGCCGCTTACGGTCAGCTCGAGGAAATCTGTTATTTTTGTTAATTCAAAATAGCAATCTGCTATTCTAATGTTTCCTATTTGTCTGTATTTGTTAGCACCATTCCTTGGGAAAAGGTCTGCGCACATTATCACTTATTAATATGAAACACTAGAAAAAGTTCAGAAAAACTTTTCCCCCTTCTCAATGTGCTAAGCTCAATGAATATTTAATCATAATTTTAAAGTGAATGTCGTCTCAAGTTAACTTCCACGTGTTAGATATTTGGTTAGGGCAAGACATCCAGAGGGCCCTGAGATATTCCCACCACACTTGCAAGAGTTCAACCACACACTGTATTATTCAGTTTGAAAGTGTGAGTCTCGACTCGGTTGTTCGAGAACCGGGCAGACGAAGGCCGGAGCTCTGGCTCGTCATCACTTCGTCTTCCCTCAACCCTGCTCTGCTCCTCGGCTGAGCAGTGTGATGAAGTGGTGACCCCCCTCCACTTTTTCTTTCCTGTGCACTGTAAACACACACACACACACACACACACACACACACGGTCCAGCAGACTGGCGAGGGCAAGGACTCATTGATTTGTTGCCTCTATGCTCTGCATTGCCTGGAGACAATAAACGATGTCAGAGCTGACGTGTTCTTGTGTAGGTGACATCCGTTTATACTCGGCCACAATCGATGGCTATGAACAGCAGGCTCTTCTGCACATATGTGTGTGTGTGTGTGTGTGTGTGTGTGTGGTCAGACAAGTGCTGTGTAGTGGAGATAGTGGTCTGTTGGTTCCAGGCAATCAGTCCTGCCAAAGATAGCCAAGCTCACCCGCTAATTGCTTTGTGGAGTACGAGCCACAGACGCTGGTTCAGGTCACATGTCCGCCCGGAAAACAAGACGCGAGCAAAGACGCGCAACATGTGAGCCTCGTGATAAGATGCATGGCATTGTTTCAGAAAACTTCAAATGGATCCGCAGCCCTTCGTCCTCCCAGATAACCTTTAGCAACATGCCGTATGTCTCTGAGAAGTCTCTCTTTGTTATAAAGAGAGGGGAATAACTCGCCCGCCGAGCCTTCATTTGAATGCTTATGTGCCTCCGCTTTCCCTCTCCATGATGTTTTCCGTTAGCTCCTGTTCCATTCATACTCTCACTGACCTTGCTTCTTCTCCTCCGGGACTGGCCGGCTTAAGTGAAATCTCTACACCTACTGTAGCAGAGACCTCTTCTCTCCTCTCAGTTTTTTTTCTTCTTCTTTTTCCCTGATCTGTCCTCTCCATGGACACCGGAAAGAGTTTAGTGTCAGGTCTTCAGGCTCAGATCCTGGATCACAGCTCTGAGAGCACATTGCTGATTCAATCTTTTATAGTGAGTCGTACGTAATGTGTTGACCTTTCTTTTTAATCTTTTTTTTTTTTTTTTTACTCTGTTAATAATCAACTCTTTACCTTGTGTCTCACTGTCATGGCCAGGCCCACGTCAGTGTTAAGATTTGAGGATTGTTAGAGGTTTGGCAGGTGATTCATCACGGCTTTTGGAGAGAGCGTTTCCATTGTCAGGACGAGGAATGGCATGCAGCGGTTTTGGCGAAGCTCCACAAACTGGAGAGGCAGAAGGACTTTTGACGTCATCGGGAAACGTGACCCACTTCTCAAGAGGCGAGGAGCCTTGGGCTGGTTGAGCAGATGTTGCACAGATGAGCCTGCGCACAGTCTCTCACACACACACAGTGTTCACCTACACTGTGTGCACACTTTCTACTCTGCCTTTGTATCCCGTTAAAATACCCACAGAAAAGGAATCAACGGCCCAGGAACTTAAGCCGGGTCTCATTTGGGTTTGTGGTCGTGCACAGCCCGAGAACTGGAGTGGGCGTCGGCGTGTGCGCTTGCATAAGACGTACAGCGTGACAAAAGAGAAGGTGTTAGGGGGTCATTTAGGTCGTATCTGCTGGGTTTTCTCTAAACGGGTCTCTGAGGGGTTCTAAGGAAACCTGAATCAGCTTAATGCCTTTAGGCTACATTGCTCCTGAACGGTGGATGAGGGGAAGACAAGGTGATGATGGGCCCGAGAGAACTGCTAGTTTAGTTCTCCAAGGGCTCCTACTACCTGTCAGCCAGAGGCGATCTCCTCCTCTTCCTCCTCTCTGCCGTCACGCTGGCTCTTTCAGACGTTGCATAATGCCTTTCTTTCTGGTCTGCCACTTATTTTGATGTGTGACAGAGCAATAGGCTCTCTTTATCTCCATCTCTATCTTTGGTGGAGACCAAAACAAAGCTAAAAGGAGAGAGCATATTGGACTTACATCCGTCAGGTGGACACAAAGATGCCTCCAATAAATGTTAATGTTGCTTTGTGTCCGCATTATGTGTAAGATATATACGCAACATTCGCTAACATGTTCAACATATCAATTTAAATGCTGATAATATGTAATGGCTGTATTTACAGCTTGTTGCCCCAAGTGGGCAAAAAATAAGCTATTGCAGGATTTCGTTAAGTTCTATTATTAGATTGTTTTTTTTTTGTCCGTTGATTGTTTTTTTCATGTGCCACCCTGTGGGAGATGATACTGTTTCATCTAATCTAATTTCACCTGCTAAACCTGATACCCACTTCAGAATTTGTGGTGTAACTGATCTTTTATATAATCTGCGGTAATGAAGGGAAAAAACTCACTGGCATTTGACAAATTTCTGATTAAATCAAATTGCGGATAAAGTATGTTCACAATGCTTGCAGCAGTTTTGTCTTTATTGGATACAGTAGTGAACGGTCCAGCCAGCAAACGGAGAGATTATGTGATTTGTATATGAACATCACAGGTTTGACTTATTCTCTATACACACAACTAACTTCATGGCATTTTCCCTTGAATCTTTCTTCTTGATCAGTTGGAGCACTTTCATCTTAGTTACGTCTATCTGTCCATAATGGGGTCAGAGCATTTATCCATTGCAAAAAATTGCATTCATGCACTTTCTGCCAAGCCGCAGCTGGCAGTCTTATCCTAATTTCTGATAAAAATCTGATGAATATTCCTGATCTATGGAAGAGGGAAATCTCCAAGTCTATTGATCTCAAGCATACGCTTGGCTGTGTGTCTATTCACAGTATACGTTGATATTGTTTAGCTTTAATCTATCTTCTTTTGGCCTCTTCATTTGTTATTTTCCGGACAAGTCAAATGCTCTGTTTCAGGAAAATGTTGGGTCAGGCCCTTTTTCTATGTGTCCAGAAAACAAAATAGTGGCTCCTCCAGCGAGAGGCTGCTCGCGCTGTCTATGATGAGCTCATTATTTCTGAAATGTCAGCGGTAATGAAGATTGGTCACCTTCAAGAAGCAACCCAATTTACTGTGACTGAGGTCTTTACGTTCCTCGTCACGCCCTGTTCCTCGCCGCTGTACACTCTGTCGCTGAGGGCAGAGCCGACAACATTTCATGCTTATTAAGATTATCCCTGCCTCATTTCTACGTGTGCTGATATTATTGCTCGGCGGCAGGAATGCGCTTGGATGTCGAAGGAAGTAAAAACATTCATGAAACACACATTCATAAAACGCACACACCTGCGTAAAAAAAAAAAGCGGGCCGGAGCCTGTGATGTTGCCACAGATGTAATAAGCACTCATTCATTTCCACGTTGGCAGAATGTTAAGACTGATTCAGGGGGCCGGTAGATGAAAAGGTCAGCGGGCTTGTTTTGAGTGAGTGTAAGATTTCCGTCATCACGCCGCACGTTCTACCAGGCCCCGCCCAAACTACACAAACAGTGTCTCTAAAGCCCTCGACAGCCTCGATTCTGCCATTAAGTCAATAATCTGCCCTCGCTCTCCTTCTCGCCCTGCTCTCTCCTCCCCTCACGACTGACCTGCTGTTAGTTTACATACTTCCCTTTTTACTTACCCTCAACAACGCTTGTCCAAACAGCAGCATAACTTTCCTCCTTATGTGTTTCTCTTTCTCATACCGTGCCATTTTCCACAATTCTTCCACTTTTTCTCCCCTCCCCGCTCTTCTCACCCAGCACCGTTCATTGTTTCCAGACAGTGGTGAAACATATTGAGGGAAATGTGTGGAACCTTCGAGTCTGTTTGCACGAAGAAAGACGGACACACACACACACACACACACACACACACAGAAGTAATTGTTCCAGGAAAGTGGCATCTGTGCAGCCCATTAGACAGGGATGCAGTGGACCAGTGCGAGCCTTTTACATATGGTGGTCAGCTGCTGGAAAGGAACTGGAACCAGGGGTCACATTTGAGAGAAAACATTAGGGGAGATGATGCATGTTGGACACACACACACACACACACACACACACACACCCTTCAAAGTCCTGTAGTGCCCTTCACCGCGTCCCATACTGGAGCATTGCTCTGGCCAAGTCGTTCATATCCGCAGGACCTGGCTGCAGCTCGGAGACAGCCCTGCGACCTGCAAATAATCCCTCACTCTCTCTCATTTGGAACCTCAAAATATTCTCACCCTCGTCCCCTGCAGGGTCACCCCTTGAATCGAAAGCACTGAAAAGTTTGACATTTGTTCATGAGTGAAGTGTGTGGGAGAAAGTGAACTCTGAGAGGCCTCTCGTCAGTAGCAACACGGTTATTATTGCAGCAGACGTCCACCCTACTGTAATGGCTGCTGAAATGGCTCTCTAGAGTGCATCTCTACTTGACTTTAGTGAGAGAAGAGGAGCGATTGAGGAAGAAAGGAGAGCGAGAGGGAGTATTTTATAAAGATTCTTTTTGGGAAGTTAAGTATGAAGGAGTCTTTCTCTTTGGATGCTACAGCTGTGATTCATTAGTATATTTGTGTTGCTAGGTCTGAGTTGACTGGACCATGTATGGACCCAGGCCAGGATACTTCCTACAGGCCAACTGCTCTGCCCCCATCTATTTGAACTTTCCTCACTGTTTTTATACCGGAGCGCACAGAGACATTCCTATTAAGTGTGTAATGGGTAAAACATGATTGTATTGCACTGTATTTATGGCTCATAATTCAGTTTCATTTTGTCTCTACTGAACATGACATATTTTAATATATATTATATACATTCTATACATTTTGATAAAAAATAAATTTGTAAATACAAGAACTTAGCTTCTTGTTTTAGGCAGTGAGCTACGTGTTTCAGTATTTAACTGAGCAGATGTTTGCTTCTTCCTCCATTAATTAATCATAATGTAACAATTTCTCTTGAACGGCATTTGATAATGATCTTGTAACTATGTTGAGTAATGTTGTCCGTTTGTATGCAACATTTTCTCTGCGTTATTGTTGAAGCGAAAATCTGATCACTGTAACATTAAACAAGCTGGAAGAATTGAGAGTCCAAAAACATAAAGACACTGATTAAAAGCTCGTAGACACAGAACATTTGGCATAAAGTTAACTTGGTAGTAGCAGTTTGAGATTTTACTGCCATGAAATTGGAATAGATTGCCCATTTAACTTAATATGCTACAATTATAAATGCAGTTGAAAGCAATACGACCATAAGCAATGTGGCAGTACTCCTCAGAAGTCATAAATTAAATTCCGAAAGGTAACTCAATCGCCCGTTTTCCCCAAAAATTTTTGTCGAGCCTCCAAAATGTCAAAAAGTTAGTTATAGTGAGGTCATGTTATTAGAGAAAAGGTCTAAAGAAAAGTGCTCCTTCTGGGTGGCATGCTGCTGGTCACGGTGATAATACGAGAGGTTCAACCCTCTGGGAGGATCCCGCTCACGTTGTTTCAGTTGTGTCAGAGCACCTGGTCGCAGCCTCAGGCAGCGGATGTGGCTGCGCATGCTGCATGAATACGAGACTCATTAAGTTCACCGGCCTGCCAGGTGGACTGCAGCTTGTTCCAGCACATACACACACGCACATGGTGCACACACACACACTCACATGCACCATGGTGCATGGCCGTGTACATGTGTGCCTGCTATTAGTTGCACAAGTAAGACAGGTTCACACACTTTGCAGGGACAGGCGGAGGGAGGGGGAGCTACCGAGCTTGTAATCAGATCAACTCCAATATGGTATCATTGTAACCAAATTAGTGATGAGGCAGAGTGTAGTATATCAGGTTTTGGCCAGAGCTCAGTCACATTTGTGGCAGAGAAGTGACATGGAGCACTCGTGCCAAATGCAATATAACTGAACTTGCGTCATGCACATTAAGGACAGTTGAAAATACAGATACTGCAGAGGAAGATAGACGGACGCTGGATGAAGCTCACTCATGTAACTTCAAGTACAAACGAGAGAGAGAGAGAGAGAGATGCTTCTGACTGGAGCTGCAGATGCAATGTGTCTTTTGATCATTGCTAATCTTTCACTCATGCAGACTCTTTGTAGAAAACAAAATGAAGAGTGTCATTACAAAGAGAGGCATCCGTTTGCAGCATTTGATGTGTGTTTACTGTAAATCGACACTCAGAGTTGGAATAGTGTTGATGTCCTGGCAAGACATTTATTTTTATGTTAGCATTTGAAAAAACTGTGAATATCTCTGCATATATTATATTGTTTTAAAAAATGGCCCGACTCAAAGCACTGATGTGGTTGAGCTTAAACACGCATCTTGTTCGTCTTATTAGGAGCAGTGTAATACACCGGTTGATTTCTTCTTTAAAAGCCATCCTTGACGTAGCATACGAGAGAACAGAGAGAACTTCTCCCATATTACTTTTAATCTCACTGCTTTTCTCCAGCAGATCTTTACAAAGCTGTTCATCAAGATGTCATGCTTTAATCTTGGGCACTGTGCATCAGAGAACATTATTTTGCCTTGACGCCAGGGACACACAGTAGACATTTGGGGTGAAAACACAGTTACTACGATCCCAGCTGAGACTACTGGAGCCAGTCTGGCTTTTTGAGTTCTGGTGACACTCACCGTCTGTCTATTCCCACCAAATGGCCTTCTGGTGGGAATGCGTACGGCCCCAGTAATGGAGTCTGGATCACATGTTTGTCTCGGCATACTCTTCTCTGATAGGCCCGTGGTTCTTAATTACCAGAGTGACTGTTTATCCACACTGTTTGCCTGGATCCTTATCAGCCCTAACAGTGTTTTAACTCCCAGTGGAGAATGTGTGGGAGATGGCGAGAGGAAGTGAGCATTTGTGTGTGTGTGTGTGTTGTGGCGCACAATAGTGTACATGTCAGCGTGCATGTTTGATGTACTTTGTCAGACATGGGTCAGAGTGTGTGGAATGCAGAACACGCAGATTCTGCCAGCGATATCCTGGTTGTGCCGATGAGGTTGTGTTTGCGCTCCCCGTCGTGGAGATGGAGAGTCAGACCTGCGGTCTGCAGTCATGGAGAGGACACTCGTGTCGAGGCTTTAGAGCCGAGGGACGGGTGTTCAAGTTACGGCTCCATTCCTCGGCACCAACGGTATCAAGCAAGCGGTGAATTTGCAGGTTTTGCATTCCAAATCAGGAGCCCTTGTAAAAGTGTGACCAATTCACTGTGTCTGGGTTGTAAAAATGTTCATGCCGTTTATCATCGGTCTGCTTTTTATTAAAGGTGGAGCTGCTAGTTGGTACTTTGTGTGTGTACACAAGTGTGTTTCCATATACTTTTATTTGTGTGTCTAGTGTATGCATGTGCGTGTGTGTGTGTGTGTGTGTGTGTGTGTGTGTGTGCATATGCAAGCATGTGTGTAACCTGAGCTCTGGCCATCTCCCTGTGTGTGAGTAATGGTCCCTGTTTTATTGGCCCGCTCCTCAACAGACTCTATGAGTAATCACATAATGCCTGCTCTGACGTCAGAGCCGTTTCCATGACAACACAGTGCTCCCCACTCTGGGGAGGTGCGTTCATTTTTTTTATTTTTTCTCCCTCCCCTACATCTCGTCCTATGTGATCTCAAAGCTCCGGCTCCGGGTGAAGGCATTACTCCCCGAGCTAAAATCACCTCCCCCTAATCTATAGTTTCACAATGTGCTCGTACGATTAGAGCGCCACTCTTTGCTCTCTTTTACCGTCCACTTCTTCTCTTTTTTCATTATGGTCCATCTCTCTGTCTCTCTCTCTCTCTGAGCCTCTCCCTCTCTCCCTTCACTGTCCCTATTTTAGTCATCCTCTGTCTCCTCTTGCCTCCCAGCTCTGTCTCTTTCATGATTAGCCCCCATTTTACTCTCCGTCTTCTCCCCTCTCCTTTTCTTTTCTTCTCCAAACTCTGTAATGCCCGACAAACCACCTCTCCTATTTCCACGCCAGATGTATTCATTTTTCTCCCTGTCTTTCATGCACTGTTGAATTCCAGTGAACGGCCGACCCCTTTCTTTTCTAGAGGCTCTTCCTCTTCACAGTTTTGCCTTTTCCTCTCTCGTTCCTCGCTCTGGTGAGAGGACAGGCTCGGATGAAAAGGAAACACACTCCCTCGTGTACCCGTGCCCACATATGATTAATACTGTTTCAGCCATCCCCCAGGGAGCCAGAGGACAATATAGCAAGTTCTGGTTTCGTTTATGACTGAATAGAAAAAAAGGAGCGTCGTTAAAAATGATAACTTGCTAGAGTGCACAGATCTATTAACTGCACTCGGTTAATTTGTTTGTATTGAGCTTCACCAGGGCAACCAGTTTTGAACACATAGAAAATAGGGACAGCGGACAGAAAAACGTCTCTTCAGCTGTGTGTGGAGGAGATTCAGCTGTCTCAGCAGAATCAAGACAGATTGAAGGTCATCTCCGAAAGTAGAGATGACTTCAATGCGGAAGAGTCAATGGAGGGAAAACACACAAAGGTCCAGGAAACCACCTTTTGGAAATGGATGAAAAGCAACCAGTGACCATCTGTATTCATTTTTGAAGGTTCTGTGAAGGGCACGTACTACTGATATATACGATACCGGGACTTGATGGTGGACACGTTAACTGAAAACACTTGAAATTCAAGTTCTGTTAAATATCAAACACAAACAATTTATTTTAGTTTCTGTGAGACATATTTTATTCTGTTACCTCACATTTTCCTTATTAAGCTGACCTATGACCGCAGAGTATCTATTACTCAACATATAACTAAAAATGGCACCTTTATTGTCATTTATTCCAACCAAGAGCTGATGTCCAGTTGCTAGCGTGGCAACCACTTTGAAACAGTCATAATGAGCACTGGTTTCACATTAAGTCAGATACATCTGAATGCACCGTTCCAATAAATATCGTACATCCGTAATTCAAAGTTCAGCTCAAGCGTCAGACTTAGTCTGACTTTTTCCCAGCCTGAAAACCATCAACATGTCAATAATCAGGCCAGCCTCAATCTGCAGCCAGCAGCGGATGGTCTGTCTGGCTAGCCAAACACTCACACATTGAAGCCGTTAATGGCTCTGTGTTATGTCTGTTGTCATTGCACGGAGAGGCCGGGGCTGAAAGCATTACACAGCCTATTTCCAACCCATTTCCTTCCCCTGCTGAAAGTGGTGTGCTGCTGCACAGGAAAGGGGTTTTGCTGCCTCCCAAACCAGCGGTGATCCACCGCCCCCACGGCTCCGTCATGTGGACACTCGTGTCCGTCAGCCATCCAGTCAGGAGAGAGATTGGTGACTGACAAGGAAGACAGCCTGGTGGGCTGGGTGATGTGTTTGTGTCGGGAGCAGGGCCGCGGTAATAGACTTTGCGTCTCTTCAACAGGGCTCGCCTCGTACAGACGTCCGTCTTCATTTTCAAATCAATTAGACCCCAGTGGAAAACAGGCCCGCTGACACAGGTGCATGTGTGTGTGTGTGTGTGTGTGTGTGCAAAGTGTCTGTAGATGTGTGGATGTGTGTTTGAAAGAGGACAAAGAGGCAGAGGAGACATGAGGGGTAGTGCGGGAGTGTGTGTGTGTGTGTGTGTGATTCTGTGCGGTTTGCCAGAAAGGCAGCCTTACCAGATGACGGCCATAAAAAAGTCACGGCTGGGTTTCTGGCTGACTTGCCCTTGACTTGTTTCGGGGGCCCAGGAACAGACAGCCGTGCCCATTAGTGCGTCGTCGCATGTGACGGGAGATTTGACCCGAGAGCCCGAGAGCACTATCGAACCGTAACCCGATGGGCAGAGTTGAGGGTGTTTTCGCCCGTGGGCGAGGTCCATTCTGCCAAAACAGGTCCCCTGGTTTTGCAAAGTTTAGCGTGGCACTGCCAGCTCAGCAGAGGGATCGAATCCAGCCAAGGACGAGGACAAGGTGAAAGTCAGAGCCCTGCAGTTTTCCTGACGCGAAAATGTTTGGAAAGTAGGTTAATCATTGTGAAAGAAATAGTGAGACATTCTTGTAAATACAGGTATCTTCTTCCTTGCCAATATATTGATCTAAATATTAGTACACCTATTATACTTGTCTGTTAAATATGAAGCTACAGGCAGAATATAATTAGCTTAGTTTAGCATAAAGACTGTTAACACGTTAAATCTCATTTTTAATCCATACAAAAACAAAAATGTGCCCAGTCTGTGTATCCTGGCTGTCGCTTCATATTCAATGGACATATGCTGAAAGTGGTTGTGTCTAAAAAAAAGATTTTCCCAAAAATACTGAACTATTCCTTTAAGTGAACCCGTCTCATCAGCAGTGCTGTCGCGTCACAGCCCATCAGTGTTAATCCACCAGTTGGTATAACAGTGTACAAAAGATTGGAATGAAATGTGACACATGGAAAATGCTCTGTCCTGCTGAAACAATCTGCCCTGGACCTGACAGGAGTCATTTAGCCATCGCTTCCAACTTCTGACAGCTCATTATTGTTGCTGTGATTAGTTCTGTGATGTTGTAATCACTGACAGACAATGTTTTGGATGTGGGCGCAGTTTCTTCCTCCATTTTTTGTCTTTGGTGTTTTACAGTGTTTTACAGTGTTTTACAGTGTTTTACAGTATGACAGTGGCAGTGAGGGCCAGATCCCCCCCCCCCCCCCCCTCCTCTTTTTCCCCGCTGGTTGTCTGCAGATCATTTGCTTCAGGCGGGAGCAGCTGTACTAATCAGGTTATACGGGGAGAACTCATTTTGTTTGGGCTCTGTTTTCCATTAGATTAATGTACACATGCAGATAATAAACATGCAGATTTTTTTAATGGAAAAAGAATAACTCGTTTGCCCAAATTTCCACAGTTTTTAACTCCACGGTGGCCATTTTGTATTTACAAGTCTTGCATAGTATAGCCTTATCAACCGTGCAGTTGGAACTGTTTATGGCTCAGTTTTATGATTCCGCTCTTCTAGTCCACCTCCCTAATTAATTGAACTACTTCCCATTATACTAGATTATCCTTTCCAATTGGGCATTTTCGAGCCAGGATTGTGAAAACAATCTTGGCTGATGGTCATCATTTATCCAGAGTTGCAGCAGACATTATTTGTTTCTGCTTTTACATGGTCTACGGAAAGTGCAATTACAGCAATTACAGATGAGGAGTCACACTAGCTTCAGGCTATAGACCCATTTTGTTGGACTAATACGGGTTGGGAACCTCTGTTGAACACGATGTTAAAACCTGGATTAATCTGTCTTTTCATTGTTTGATTAATTGTACTGCCACCATTACTGATTGGCCAATTAAGAGTATAACAAATGAGGATTTGGACAGTGTAATGGCTGAGTGAGGTTAACCGCAGCCTCCATCACGCTCTCCATCATGTTTGCTCTGCTTCTTCAGATGGTAGCGAGGCGAGCCTGCTGTTCTGCGGTGTCTTTGGATCATGTCGTGGGGAGCAGAATGTCAAAGGCAAAGGTCTCAGCAAATTGTTTCCTCAGCTGTGCTGCAGAGGCGACTAGGCTAAGAATGGAGAAGCTTTTTAAAGTTGTGTTGTCTTAAACTTTCTCTGCTGTGAGACTTTGTGTGGCTTTCAGCAACAGAATGCAAAGTATGCCACCATTTTGTGTATTATCTAAACAACAACAACATGCCAACCTCTGGTGCTTCCTGTGTTAACGAGATGTGTTGTACGAGATAACAAATTACGAGTTGAAGGAAATGTAAATATTGCCTGGATTATATCTTTGCATGAATTCAGTAGGGCTGGATGGTGGTTAGGTGTAGATGGGCATCATACAAAGATGTTACACCACAGATCGAGGTTTGCATCTCGTGTTTCCGAGTATTTGTCAATGAAATCCCTTTGTTTCATGTTTGGTGTGATGTTAAAGGGAAAGTGTGTAGGACGTTGTGTCATCTAGCAGTGTGGTTTCATATGTGACCAACTGAATACCTCACTCCTCCCTTTCCAAGACAAGCCATACCATAATAACGCTACTTTAAGATCAACGGTGGTTGTCTGTAGCAGTACATGTTGGACCAAAAACTGCAATGTACTGCTTGCTTTGGTAGTCTGGACAGTGTCGTACCTTTCAGCCAACAACATAAAATGACATCAAACACATGACATAACGCTTCATACTACACTTGTCACTTTCACATAACACTTATATTACGTGCACTTTATCTTATTTTATTTTAACTTTCATGTTATATTCTACTGTTCAATTGTAAATATCCATTCAGGCTCCAATTTATTGCACTCTGTTTATTGTTAAATGTTAAATGGACAAATTCCTTGAATGTGAAAATAAATGGTTCTGATTCTGATTCTGACCACACGTTAATCCAATTTTAAATGCTGTACCGTGAGTGTAGATTGAAGTGTTTCAGCCGTACATTATTACATACCTCATACTGTAAGATCCTCATTTCCACTGTCGTCTTCTATAATACGACAGAGAAAAATACACTAATTTAACAATAAGTCTCAGACACGACACCAAACAAAACATACTGTAGTGTAGAACTGAAGCGTTCATGCATATTTATGTAGTGAGTTGTTTGTTCCCTGTATCCATCTCCTGACAGCAGTTTTGCAATTATTTATGGATCCCATGTTTTAAGTGGAACAGGAAGACTATTTCAGGCCATAGCTTTTCACGAACGCACAACTGCTTATGAAAACAGATGGCAGACACAACGTAGTGCTTATTTATTTTATCAGGAAAGATGAATATAGCAAACACGGGCCCGGTGAATGATTGCAGCTTTTATAATGTATGATCTCTGCTTCCTCTGTTCTGCAGCATCTGAGACAGTATCAGTGAGAACTGAGACTGATGAATGTGAAGAATGTAAGCTGACGTCACTGCACGCACCGTAGCACCAGTGGCTCAGATCAAGAAGATCCAGGAGCAAAGTGTTCCTTCAAGAGAGTTTTTACTCCGTGTTTTTAAAAAACAAAACAAATGCTTTGTGTTTTTTCTCTCGGATTCCTTCCATGTTTGAACAGCAGCCCAACAAAGTTTTTGAACAATGTTTTTCTAGCTTGAGTTTGGCCTTAATGCTGTTCCAGATGCTGAGCACTCATGCATGCATGGACACTATTACAGTACACATCTGTATGCACACGCAGACATGAAGCCTGAGCCATGCACACACATATGTATAGTGACATACTTCATGTTATTGTACACCTATTGGGGATAAACTGACAGACATGCATGGGCTGTGACACATACACACACACATTTAAACTCAGTGGTTTGCGAACACCAGTTGTAGAAAGTGCATTTACTTCAATAATTGAATGTTATGCAACATCATATCTCTTCTCCGCTCCAATTCATAGGGGAAATATTGCACTTTTTACTTTACTACATTTATCTGACACCTACAGTCATTAGCTACTATGATGATCGACGCAAATAGTTACAATACATTTGTTCATTAATGCAACAATTTCACAACGTTGGCGAGAAATATGCACCGCTGGACCGGCCGTATTCAAATTAATGAGACGGCTGAGCTTTCTTGAAGTTGGTTTAAATGTTGTGCGTTTTACTTACAGCCTGCACTAGTTCATATTTTTATATTAAAAATCTTCCAAATGTCTAAGTAATGTAAAAGGAACAATGGTAATGAACCCTCAGAGAATTGTTGACTCTGCAGTTCATCTCTGTTTTAGTTCATTCTCAACCTCTAGACATAGCACCCAGCTGTTTTTAGTAAACAAGCAATGATAAAGCCAGTGTACGCAACTTGCCCTACACCAAATGGCAGAGTTAGTGACAAGCTGTTTGACATTGACGCATTGAGATATCATCTCCAAAAGTCGGTAAAGACCAAAATGGAGCGTGCATACTGGACTCACAGTCATGTAGTGGCAAAACACATTTGAAACACAGTGCTCATTAATCTTAGCTCATAAATCTGCAACTGTTTGCTCACACCTTCACCATTACAGCTTCATAAGATCTTAATATGTCAGTTATGTGTTAAAACCCTTTTGTGCTTCCCCCAAGTGGTGAGAAAAAGCCATCACTGGCTGGTGTCCACTCACAAACTCACAGTTTGAAACATTTGTGCCGCCACAGAGCTGTTGTCACTTCTCAGCAGCGCTCTACTGAAACCATACATCCTGATATACCTTTACCAGAGGCCCAATTGCTGCACGGTACAGTGACATTATTACTACTGTATCGTTGGTTATTATCACATCATACATCACTTAGGTGAGCGGGACCGAGAGCATTTAGATTATATGTTGCGTGGTGCTTGCTAAGACTAGAGCCCCAGCGAGGGTTTGATCAAAGAACATGGCTTTCCTTTCACTCAGGGAGCCTGCAGCCTCTTTCCCCAGAGCACAACTACATATTATCCCCCTGTGTGCGTGTCTCTAAGCTAGGTTTCTAGGATGGCTATCAGCATGATGATCCAGTCCTAACGGATCTATATGTTGCCTCATCGAGAGAAGCCCACCAGAGTGTGTCAGAGAAGGCCGTCTCTTGTTCCCCTTACCTTCGGGGTCCCTGCAGACCCTTGCATTCCTTCTACATGGGGAACTAGACCCCTCTGGGAATGTCACTGACAAAGCAAGCATTTTACAAGCTAATGGTGGAACACCTGCTCATGGGGCCGACCACAGCCTCTTCCAGGGGAACAGGCTCTGTAATGCAAATCCATCCACCTACAAAAAGAGGAAGCAGAGATTTATGCTCGCACACAGGTACACATGCTCTTTATTAGCGGCTGGCATTCACACACTTTCATGCATGCCCATGCACACTTTGAGTACATCAGTCAGTAAATAAGCGCTGTCTTGACTGTACATTTATATTTCTACAGCAGTGATTTATAAAGGATGTAGGGATGTGATTTAAAGGCATATGCTTGAGCGAGCAGTCGCTGTCTGTTTGTTTACTGGAGTCCTGTGGGAATCTTGATGGGATTGTAAATGTTCTACGTGCAGCTGTAATAGTGGAGGAGATGTGTGTGTGTGTGTGTGTGTGGTCCTCTCTGATGAGCACAGACAAAAAACAGAACACAAACCAAGCTGAGTCAGGCCTGTGAATAAAAGATGAAATAATATATGCACTGGAGGCATGCATGCACACATTCCCATGCTGCTTTCATAATAACGCTGTTGACTGAACTCTGTGTTCTCAGAGTCTCATCCCCTATTCACTGCATTATCTTATAGCAAAGATTAAGTTAGATGCTGAAGCCAGAATGATTTAATTGCGCCAAAACTAACTTGATTCAGAAGTTCAGTGTGTTTGCTTCGGTTCTCATGTCAAGGTCAGGTCCAAATTGTGTTGTTATTCAACTGTTCATTAACTTTGAAATCCCCTCTTGACGTATGTCGCCTCCTCCAAAAGATATATTGCCTTCTGTCCCAGTCAGACTTATGGCTTCATAAAAACCTTTTACAGTGGACCTGTAACACCCAGCCCTGTTGTCTGAGACCTGCACTGTGCACTAAACCAGCACTAAACCAGCACTTATCCATCCATTTCTTATTGCTTAAATAAGACCAATGAGCGGCAAAATACAGCAAAATGTGGCTTAACCCTTTTTTTAAGCCTACGCTCTATTTCCTGGCCCGTCATAATGTAATTCATAAATGTGATAGAAAGTCTTTAAGAAGACACATAAATCAATATTACCATTTCCATTTTGTAATGAAATCTCAGCTGGAAAATACCCAAGTGGCTGTAGGGCAGAATCATCGAGTTGATGGATGATGGGGAAATACACTCTTTATCTCAATGCTGTCCGTCTATTTTGATGAACATGTAGCTGGGCCAATGACATACACATTAGAGAGAATGTGTTGTCCCCCTTGATGGTTATGTAATTAGCCAATCAACAAGCAGGTGCAGTCACCTTTGGGGAAACGTGTCGACCACAGAATGAGTGACAGGGCAGCCTTGATATAGTCCAGAAGAAGACCAGTTAGATTAGATTTAGTAAATTAATTACAGCCTCACAAACTATTTATTGTGTCATATCTCTTTGAAACAAGTGTGCTGTGGCCATAGAGTAGCCGCTCGTGTTGTCACAGTCAGAAGCGACTGTGAATTAAACCACACAAAGCCCACTGGCACCTTGCAGACTGAACAGAGCTGAGGCTTGTAAAACAAACAAACTAGTGAGTGCTGTGTTCCCTTCTCGGCTTTCCAGGCCACAGCAGTAATCCTGACTGGACTATTATACACTAATGGCGTTGGCATGCTGTTTTGAGGTGGGCTGCCAGGTCTACCCAGCCAGATCCCCCCTTTCTAACCCAGCTGAATGTGCGATGCTGGGAACCTTGCTTGAGTCGGCCAGAGCTCATAAGCAAGGAAAAGCAGCCTGGACACAAATAATATTACAAAAGAATAAAATATCATGCTTTTTAATCATGTAACCACATGGATGAGGCTTTAAATAATATTTTTTGCTTTGTCATTGGTACATTTCAGGCCGTCGTGTTTGATGATTTTCGAGGTCAGAATATGGGGTACTCCCATAGAGGTTGTCTCTGGGCCACGGCATCCTTGTGGCCTGTGCTTTCACCCCTGGAGACTGACAGATCTATCTCTGGTAGAGCCTCACACACTGGGTTTCTTCTCGGATCAGGCTAAGTCTCTCCCAGGAAACGTAACGATAAATCCCATTAGTCCCACTTCCGGAAATTAGCGGCGTCTGAGTAAGAAAGTGTGAAGAGTATGGGAGGGCTAAACAGAGTGCACCTGCAGTTGTGGTGTGTGAAATATATCACGGTATCACATGTGAACATTGGTAATGCACATGCATTAGTGGTTTACTCAGCGAGCATGATTGCTTGGCAGGCCAGTGCATGGGACAGAGAATGTGAGAGTGTGTGGAGGCCAAACAGCCTTTAGGTGTGAGTGTGTGCTAATCTTTGCATTCACACAAGTGTGTTCCTCATTCCCTGCACGTGGCCCCCTCCAGCCCACCTCAATAGTTCCCTTCCCTCCAGCGATGACGCAAATGACCCACGATGACTGACCCCCATGGTAAAACCTGTAAAACATTAGCCGGCGTGAATAGGGATGACTCTCCGTACTCTACACTCAGCATGCAGGCAGGGAAAGATTTATTCAATTTTGTATTTATTTATCCAAGTCTCCTCCCGGCGGACAGCTGCCGTGCTCGAGAGGATGAGGCTGAGGAGGAGTCGCCTGGACAAGGAGACAGGCCGCTAGTGTCACAATTGTGTGTCTGCCTGCCCCTGAGACTTCCCACACTCTTTTCCTGCAGTGTATAGTGTACGGTGAAAATACACACCCCTAATAATTCATAGCACTTAATGTCTTCTTTTCCTTTGCCTAATAGCATTGCTATTGCCTTGTGTCCCAGAACAGCTTGTGAAGAGAGTTTTTTTAAGAAGGATGATAGTTTATTCAGTGGGAAAGTAACTACATTATGGATAGAGAGACGATGAAGACACTCATTTAAATTGTTCCTGTGTGTGTGTTAAGCATGTGAAAATTTAACTTTAAGTGTAATTTTTTTTTGTGCTTTATTTATGTAGCTGACATGGGCTGTTTCTGGAGTTCAAATTATACATCTCTGAAGGACTGACAGTTATAAATAAATGTGTATCTGTCTACAGCTCAGAGAAAGAAATGTATGAAGAACCCAATAATAGACCAGTTTAGGTAGCAATTAATGGAGATGTTAAACATTAATGTACACTGTTATGCTACTTACGTTTCTCCAACTGATTCTTTTCATTAGAAGGGATATCCTGTAATTATACATTGTCATAATTCTGTAAAAAAATTCTGTATTTAAAAAAGAACAGTTTCCCAAATGTTGCTATATGGCACTCATCATGAGAATACCTCCACCTGTGGGTGCAAAAGAAGATTACACCTCACTTTCAGAGCTGTGATGAGCAAGATCCAGTTTACTGTGGCTCTAATAACCATGAAAGTGAGTACAAGGATCTTTGATTGTTGCTTTGATGGTGTCCTTACAGCTAAGCCGCTGTCATTTCTGAAGCCTTCCTATAGTGAGACTTAGTTGAGTCTGACCTACTTTCTTTTTGTCGACTGAAATGAAAGTAAGTGCGGGGATGTCTGAGTCAACCAATGCAGACGTCAGAATAGAGAGCAGCGATAAAAGAACAAAGGAGGAATAAGTAAGAAAAGGAGACCTCGAGGCAGCGGATGTGAGTCTGAGTGCATGTGTGTGTGTGTGTGTGTGTGTGTGTGTGTGTGTGTGTGTGTGTGTGTGTGTGTGTGTCTGAGTGCGTGTGTGTGTGTGTGTGTGTGTGTGTGTGTGGTGTGTGTGTGTGTGTGCACTTACGTAAGTAGGCCTGTGTGTGAATTCATGACTTTGCTGGCCTGATTGTAAGTTAGAGCATAGTGTGTTTAATTGGACAGAAAGGGGCTGCATTAAACCCCTTGGGTCCAGCTGATTGGAAATTCTGCGGACTGATCTGCTGGCCTCTAATTAACCCACCCATACTGTACGATCAGCACTCTCTCTCTCTCTCGGCCTTCTTCCACACCCTCAACCAGGAGACCTTTCGTTGGCACTTCCTGTAACCATGTCCTCAATGGAAACTGTATTTGGGTCCCAGTAAATCCAGTTCACTAACAAGCCAGCACCGCTACCGAAGATCCAAGTAGACACACATCAACTCCACTCACATGAAAGTCAGTAATGAGGGTCGAAGTAGGACGCGGGAGGCGGAGAGAGAAAGAGGGAGGCAGAATGAAGGCCCGATCATGAATGAATGATTAAGAAACACTGCGAGCAGTTATCTTGCACTGAGCTATATTAGGACCAGGCCGTTTCCGGTTCCCTTTCCAGACCCATTTAGAAAATGACTCGGTAGTAAGTCGATGACAGTGGCTTCAGAATCATTGGCGTGAAAGCGGAGCTTCACTATGGGTTGCTGTCCGCCACTTTGCACATGTAGGGAAGTGGTTCTCTGGTGGGAGCAAGTCAAACAACAAGCATATTCCAGTAGTTTGTTTGTGCTTTGACACTGTGGTGTTTACCCAGCACCTCAGAGGCACGGCAGCTTGCTGTGGGCCGTGGCCCGGAGCCATGGTGGTGGACAGGGCACGGCAGCATACTGGCATCCACGCTGCTGCCCTCTTAACACTCTGGGTGAGAGGAAGGCTGGGAGTTTACTCGGCTGGCACTATTTCATTTTGAGTCATGAGAGTGCAGCTCATTTACAGGAGGAGGCAGGCGTGTTTTGGCTGGCCGCTTTCTTTGTGTGGCTGGCAGTTTGATATCATCCACTGTACTTAGGAGCGGGCTTCTTATTATTTACCGTTGTGCCTATCAATCTAAACTAATCGTCATAAAGCTGGACCGTAAAATGCTTATGGTCTTGACACAGGTTATGATCTAAATCTGTAAACATCCCTTTTCTCCTGAAGTGATTTCATTATCGAGTAAACACACTGAAAGATATTTGGGACAAGGGACAGTCCTTGTCTGGGCAAAAAGATGAACATTATATACATTATATATATATATATATATATATACAGTACTGTGCAAAAGTTTTAGGCAGGTGTGAAAAAATGCTGTAAACTAAGAATGCTTTTAAAACTTTTGCACAGTACTGTATATATATATATATGTATATATATATATATATATATATATATATATATATATGTATATATATATATATATATATATATATATATATATATATATATATATATATATATATATATATTATATGAGGTTTTAATTCAGATTTACCTGAATTCAGTCTGTATCTTCGTCCTGGTCATCTGTTTCTGTAACAAAACCTATGTGTAACTACAGGAAGTATCTTTCTGCCTCAGCTGAGCTATGAAACAGTTAAGATTTAAAAAGAGTTAAAATAATGAGGTAATTTTGCACTAAAAAGACTGTAACATTTGGAAAACACTCCCCTTTTGGCTAACTTGCTCAGACTGGAGTCTCCCTCAAGAGGTCATTTGATCCAACTTTTAAAAACAAAATAGTAGTTTCTTTTAGTGGTATGCAGCCATGCAGAATATACTCTAATATCACATAATTAAATATCTCACATTTTTACCTTCACCCCAACACTTTGAAAAGCTCAACAGCAACATCTCTTTTAATTTAAGGAACAATGTCTCGGTAAGTCTGTGTGAAGACTTAAAAAGCCGAAAACAGTTCCAAAGAAAACAGTGAGGTGTTTGGGCTATCCACAGGAAACGGGACATTGTTCCTGGAAAGACAAATTGCCGTTGAAGTTTGAACCCTTGAGGGTTCCTCTGCAGTTGTATTTTGAGAGAATACAAGTGTGTGAAACTAGTTAGCAAGTAGAAAAGCAATTGGAAAAAAGGTAAAACGTCCAGTCTCTGATACTCCAAGAGGTCGTATATGAATGCAAACTTGGGGGAAAAAAGGAGCAAAGGGACAATGTTATAATCATAATGCCTTTTAGTGTTAAATAACATTTTTGAAAGTTTTAAATAGTTTCGAAAATGAATTAAAATTGACACATTTAAAACGTGACCAGTGGAGCAGGCGAGGGCTCACATGAGCTCAGTATGATTTTATCAATATCAGTTCAGTTTATTGAAATATCCTTCATGGAGCTGCACTACATACACCGTTATACTTTCTTCCTGTTGCGTGTTTCTTTCCTCAGAGTATCACTCTGCATCATGAAAGTGCAGCAAATCTCCAAAATGCGTTCCCAATGGAGCCAGAGTCCCATAAAAATGCCGGAGACCGTATTGAGTGTGTCGTGTTACTCTGGAAGCTATTGTGCGTGATTGAAAGACGTACTTCCACTCTCAAAGACACAAAGCATTTTTTTCTCCTGAAGACTGGTTTCAGTCTCTTATAAATCACCAGCATCGCTGTAAGTGAAAGCCACTGCTCGACCTGAGTTATGGGGCGGTAATGAATCTAGCAGAGGGTGAAACAAAGGGCATAACTTCTACAAAGTTGTTATTTTTCCCAGTAGGTGCACTGGAGCTTTAGGACAAAAACAAATCCATTTGGAAATTTTACTGCTCCGGCTGTGTTGTGCTGCCTGGAGGGTGTCCATGAAAAACCGGGAGATATCTAAGAAATCATTCACGTGTGGTTTTACCTCTTTAGACATAATATTGGCAGTGAACAGTCATATGTTTTAAGCATAATCTCCGTCCTCCTGAAGCAAAACAAGGTAATAAAGTTTGAACAAGACTTTTGGATACCAGCATGTGGCTGGTATTGTTTTCATCCTGTGCGTCTGAGTGTGTGTGTGTCATCATGGGGAAGTGTGGTCAGGGAGACACCTACTGCAGCAGGAACCACCACAGAGGCAGTTTGAGTCCTCTGCCAGGTGTTTATATTTATGTCTCTCTGTCTGTGGTCAGATTTGATCAACGTGATGGGCGTGGCCACAACGGCGCCAGATGATGGTCTAGAATCTAGACCCTAGATTCTTATTTGTAAAAAGATGAAATGGCTTGAAAAGAAGACGTATATCCTCTTTGTATTGTCATATGTTTCTTTGCTTTTCTATTAGCAGTGTACATTGTGGCCTCCGTGAGGTTTTTCTCTAGTTCTGCTGGGTTTCTTTTGTCTCCTGTGACAGACATTTCTCCTTCTTGTTCTCCAGTAATGTCTTGTTTGTTATGACACCAGCGATTTGAAGGCTGGAAACACTAACACCAGAAATGTTGTTTACGGACCTTCCAGCACTGGTGAAGAGCATTCAAACACAGTGGCACCAGACTGCATCCACTGTGTGGTTTAGTAAGTGAGTAGCACACCATCCACATGTATTTGTTGATGAAATGTTTTGAGCCAGTCTCAGAGGAAATTAACTCCATAGTGGCCTGTAAAGTCGCTGTGTGCAAGAGGCTATCTGCGGCGCTCAAATTTTATGCTCAGCTTTGATTTTGTGTGTGTGTTTTTTTTTGTTTTGGCACATCAAAGGCTGCATGTAGACTTCTGTGTAGTCTGGGTCTGTCTCTCAGAGCATGGAGATGAAAGGTTGGGTTACATAAGACTGTAAGACTGAATAGGCTGTTTATGTGTGTGCGCCTGGAGAGCCTCACTGATACTAAGACCTTCTAATGGAGCAGGACTCCGCCATGGAGGAGCTGCTGCCAAGTCCTATACTTTAAAAGCAGAACCCCGTCATCAGAGCGGTACAATAAGACAAACAGCTCACCGGCTGGCTAATATTATCATTCACAGTAATTTACATCTCATTCTTTTGGGCTTTTTACACAGATGATTGCCTGTTTGCCTTCCTTTTTTCCATCTAGTATGGTTATTTTAATGCATGAGAAGGTACACACACGCTTGACGGAGCTTTAAAGTGACTCACAGATATTATCATGCTTATGATAGAGGGATTCAGGCTCTTCATATCAGCAGTCCTTGGGCTAGAAAATGGAACACGAGTGAAGAATATGTTTGTTGAGAAAGGGCAAATCCCTCATATTGCATTTAAATACAAAGAGCATCCTCAATGTCAAACTGTGGAAGAGCCGTTGTGCTTTATAAATGGATGTGCGACGTGTTGTGTGTGATTGTGATGATGCTGCCCTCGTTAGGGTTCCCTTATTGTCGGGGTCACCGCTGTTTTGTACAGCGTTTCCAAAATTCAAAACACAGGATTTAAACTCCTAATTTGATATACAGTGCATGCGCTTCTATGCCCTGAAACATAGTTTCTCAATCAACTTCTTACTGCGGCCAATCAATATGCATTCAAATATACCTTTTTTTGTTTTTTAGTACAAACAAAATGATCGTATATCTTATAAAGGTGCACTCGGTAAAATTATCTTATAGAGGTGCACTCGGTAGAGGGCAGACTTCCCCAGGTGTGTCTGCATTGGCCGCTGCCGTAACGTTTAGTTAAATGAAGACAACCCACCATTGGCGACCAATTGACGGCGACGCTGTTAGCGGCGTGTGCAGTTCTGTTAGCTGTCTGCTGAAAGCCAAATACACAGTCCACAACAATACAAGTGGGCAAAGTGCTTTTCTCACTGTGTCTCACTTGCCTTGTCGCACCTCACCTGCCCAGGTAGGGGCTGCAAAGTAATGAGGGAGGAGTCAGCAGCAAATCAGTAGCAGTTTCAAAACGGTGTTTTGAGGAAGTGGGAGTCACTGTAACCTCTAGAGAGTTCCTTGAGCAATTTGGCATCAATGAGCATCCAAAACATTTTTCTTTTTGGTGCAAGATTAGCTGTGGACAGACACGGAGATGCACGCACACACACTCGGTCACACCGATCTCATTGTCTCTTGGCAGAGATGATAATGAGGCAACAGGAACCATTTGTTTAGAACTCGGCAGCGCTGTTGACGAACACGCCACGAAGCCGACCGACCAGTAGCACAGGCGACTGAAAGCCACTGTTTTCTGAACGCTTTCTCTCACTGCACGACGCAACTCAATGACCTCCCCTGACACAGTAAATTACACCTGAATTATCAATTTGGCTCTTATGCTGAGCCCCCTTGCCTCAGTGTGTGCATCAGCAATTTGTCACAGCGGCATGCTGAGTTTCTCAGGGCTTCTCCGTTCTGGGGCAGAAAGCCCGAACAGAGGCAGGGGGGGGTTTAATGTTGACTTGGCTCTCCTGCAACGTGTTTGACCAAAAACCAGTGACAGAGCTGCACTGATGCATTCGGTGACTCCCAAGAAAGTGGAAAACGGGTTTACGAGGCCTGTGGGAGGACACAGTGGCTGGTAATTAGACAGCGTAAAAATGTTCAGCCTCCACCAGGCCCCCGGGCAGTGAATAGGAGCTAAAGTAAACCAAACCTGACTGTGAAATTGCATTAAACGTCTGCGCTTAATGAAAAAAAAAAAAAAAAAAAAAGACAAAGCCCATTTTTGCATTCATGAGCATTTCCATCCCCCCCACTTGCCCTCTTTGCATCACCATTCCTGCTCCTCCTCTTTTTCGCTACAGCCCAGTATATCTAAATTACGATGTTGCCTTTGTGCAGGAGTTCTGTTGTCGGACGCTAACAGGAACAGGATGTTCATGACTGCGGTTTGAACATGTCTCTCTTTTCCCACAGATGCTCCCCCGTTCGGAGTGGGACCACAAGAGAGGCTCCCGGGGATCACAGGTTAGCACTGTCCACACAAAAAGACACACTCGTAATAACAATAATGTTAAACAGCTGACAGGAAAAAACACACACACTCACACACACACGCTCACACACACAGGAACTAGTTCCCTGATCTCCGTCACTCGCCTACACACACACACCTTATAAATGACGCAAATAGCAGAAATCCCTCACTAACAGGCCCATTCAGCCACTCATTTCAGCCCTGGTTAAACAGCATGCCCAGAGGTGTCACTTCCCACCAGAGTCCTTGTTCTAACTCGTGTAGTCTAAAGGATGCAGGTCTGTGATTTAGCTGAAAGGTGCTGCACAAGCCATTAAAGTCCAGGGAATTGAAACTAGAGGGACTCAGGTGGCCCAGCTCGTAGAGGGCAGACACACACAAACACATCCTTGAGATTACCTTTCCCATTTTTTTGGGGGGGGGGGGGGCATGTGTGTGTGTGTGTGTGTGTTTGGGGATTGGCATATTGAGGTGCCACAGGGCAGAGCTCTGGAGTGCATGAAGAACAAACACTGCCCTTGGTGTCGGCATGGCCATGTATGTCCTGCTGTCAGGAGGATATCCTTTAGAAATGAATAGACAATGCGTTTGTGCTGACACTGCATGCTGGGGCCGCGAAAAACTTGTGGTTGTGGGTGAATTGAGCATTTTTTTTATAAATACTGATCATAACTGTGCAGCGCACGACTGGGCTTGAAATTAAATTACACACTGTAATGTCCTAGATATGCTAAGACTCATATAGCAGTATATCTGTTCCCAAATCAGCCTCCCAGTATTATCCTCTTTGAGTGGAGATATTTTCAAATCACATGTTACCCTTTTGAAATATTGTCCAAGGCTCATATCAATTTGTTATATGGGGTTAGTACTGTAGGCAAGCACATATTCTTTTGATTGATGCATTCCCTAAGCTGCCATTTAGACTCGGTGGTCAGCTCAGTCTTTTTTTTTTCTTCTTTTTGTTTTTTTGGATCGGTGCTCTGCGTTCGTCAGTGGAATCCCGTAATAGTCCAGAGACTGACAAGACGTGTAAGACGCCGAGGCTTGTGTTGGCATCGCTCTCCATCACATGGCTATTTTCCCTTGGCTCCGCTCTCCTGGGCCAGGTTGTTGGTCAGAGAGGCTGGCAGCGCTTGACGATGCCATGGCACCTCGCAGAGTGTGTAAATCACACACTCGGCTCTTTAGCCGGTGACCGGAGCGCGTGATTGATCTCCACTTTGTCGTCGTCGCCAACATGCACACATTAGCAGGCTCATTTTCCAAACCGCGTTTTTTTTCTTCTTTCCCCTCCCTTCCAAAGCATGCGGTGGATGTTTTAGCCTAGGAATTGACATTGAAGTTATGTATGGAAAGAGCTATTTAAATATTTATATTCGACTTGAAAACACATTGGTTTTGGAACGTGACCCGGGGAGATTATCGGAGAAAAGAGTGTCTGTAGGCCCCCGGATCTTAAGACTGTTATTCTAAATTACAGAAAGGCTGGAAGAGTGGTCTGTGAGGCAGACAAGCCATGACATTGCAGTCATGTTGAAGATTTCTCAAAATCACTCTGAACACTTCAAACACTTGAGACCAGCATTTCTTTAAACTGCGTTTTTTTCGAGTTGTTAAAGGTCGCTGCCCTTCTCCTGCTCGGCCCTATCATGGCAGTCTTCTGTTGGATCCTGTGGCATGACTGGATTTAAGGCAGAAAGAGACTGAAAACACTCAACTACCTGAGCTTGTGATCGTCGTCTGCCTGGTAAACAACTGTACCTGCAAATGATACAGAAGCATTAGCAGTGAACAAGCGCCCAGGTTTTATGATGTGCGACAGTAAAACACCTCCGAGCTGGTGCTATTTCTCAGAAAGGGATGAAGAGAATGACATTTGAACTTGGTTTTATGTATAGCCTGCCTATTCAGTTTTTAAGACTGTGCCCGCCGCAGTGCTGATGAAGGATTTATGTTTAACCACTTGAATCATGTGATAAGTCCTCGCTCAGTGTCAGCGATCTGTTTTACGCTTGCCGTCCTTTATGGCAGCAGCTTCTGCCTCTACTGGTCTGTTGGTGTGTCTCTCCGTTTTTTTTACTTGGTTCCTTTTTTCAAACCCCTTGAAGTATGTGTAAGGAAAAACAAGCCTCTTCTCTGAGATGAGATGGCTGCATGCTTGGGGTCAATTGGCTTGACCTTTCCTCGTAAATCATTAATGAGGCAGTTATTATTGTTTGTTTTGTGTTAATACCCCTCAGATCCCACAGCACACCCCCTTTAATAAAATATGTAACAGTGTGTAATTGTATCCTGGCCGCAGCCGAGGACCTGGCTCAGCACCGCTCTGGTTGGAGTTGACAGAGGGGTTGTGGGGGGAGCTGGGTCGTGGTGGGCTTTCGTTGGGAAGTGGGAAATGCAGTGTTGGCTGTCGGAGCTCAGGCAAGGAGCAAATAGTGTCTCAGTGGAGTTTTCTGTTACCGTTCCGCTGTGATTCACGCTGTATGACTGCTCCGTTATTTCAAGTAGAGAACATCACCAACTCCCAGGCTCCTCTTCAGCTAATCCTTCTGGACAGATGCAATCAGGGCCATTACTGCACTGCCACTGAAATAGAAAACTGCACGATAATGATTTTTCAAACATGCAGAGAGTTCTGTGGAGATGAAATCAACCTGAGAAAAATAATGAATGCACTTAAGTATTTGTTATTTAATATATATTCCCCAGCTTCTTGCTCAGCACATTCCTGTATATCTCAGAGTGTGTGTGTGTGTGTGTGTGTGTGTGGTGGTGGTGGTGGTGGTGTGTGTGTGTGTGTGTGGGGGGGGGGGGGGGTAATTGCAAACAAGCAAGCAGCACAATGTGTGTATCTGTGTGCTTTATGAGGGGCCAGAGTTGCTTACATTATTGAAATGTGTTTACTAAGAGAATCAAATACCTTTCGTTCTCCAGCAGGCCCCTGAGGGATTGGTCCAGTCTCCAGCTACATTATATTCTCACCATTGCACAATTTTAAGAAGCTTCACATATCACTGGTATTTGACTTGAGGCTTCGAGGGCTGTATGTTTAGATGAGGGAGCCATGGGGTTAAAAGTGCATTAAGTAGACCGTCTTGGAAATTGCAAAAATGTGACCTCTCTGCCTCTGTCCCATTAATAATAATCATTAGACGGAAGGATCAGCGATTTGTTAGTTGCATCAAAAACACTTCATCTGTCTTCTGCGGAGTTATTGTTAAAAACATGTGGACGCAGCAGCAACACCAGCAATCACATTTCAAACGCTGACTGTTGTTGCAATACTCAATGTCCATGGTGTTGTTTGTAATATGTGATGTTTCACATAAAAAAAAAAGCTATTTGTGCATACACAGAAAATATTGTAGATTCATGTATGCATACCAGCATTTAACAAAGCATTTCCAGCATTTTGTATGTATTATTATATATAACACATGTAAGGTTTGACTTATTTATTCATCAATTATATGTTTCTAGTCAGTGACCCTCACTCCATGGATCGGGTACAATATCCAGACTAAACCGGCACTAAGAGTTATTTGCAAATATTATTTGGTCAATCTCTGGTGCAAATTACTGCGACTAAAGCTCCACACACAGCCGAGTGGGGTTCGGAGTACAGAGAAGCTGTGTGGACAAACAGCTTTTCACTCTTCAGGAGTGATTGCCGGTTTGTTTTGACTGGCCCTTGGTTTGGTTTACATGAACTGCTGCGCGGGTTTTAATCTATGGCACGTCTATTGACGTAGAGTCCCAATCTGTGCTATTCACTTACACACTGTTGTTATTCATCGTAAAATGCCACAGCAGCATGTCCATGCATGGTTTAGTATATTACTTGGCTTGTTGAAGAATCATAAAAACTGTTTGTTAATGCTGGTAGTCAGTCTAATCAAATGGAGCATGTCAACAAAAGCTGGGGGCTGGTGACCGAATATCACACCGATTTGTGGTAAATTTGTGACCAGAGGTGTTTGGCACAGGGGCCGGATTAGGAGAATCAGTGGGTGTGTGGAGGGGCTGGCATCACTCGAAACAGGAACTTTCTTGCCTTTTAAAATCAGCACGCCTCCTGGCAGTTAAATGTAAAAGATTGGCCAGCCACAAAAATACCAAATGGCTGCAAGCATGAGAGAATCCAAAAATATGACTTCTTGAATTGAAATAAATAGTTTTCGAAATGACTTGAGCGATGTATATAACGGCTATGAAATTGTAATGATCGTCCACTTTTCTTTCTCTTAGAACACCAGAACACACGCTAAAGTGCCGCACAAAGTTGTGTATGACTGCTTCATGTGTTTAAAATGGAAACACACACCTTTTCAACTTCCCCCTTTAGCGTTTCCAAGTAGTATTAGACAACCGGAGCGCTTTCCGGTTTCCTCGTAGTCTTGCAACTATCAACAACACCGGACACACTGCGTTTTGTTTTCCACAGCTACTTTGGTTGTTACATCTTCTGGAATTTCCGCTGCAAGGGAGAGTACCTGCACTGAACTACATTGGTCCTTTTGGCAACTAGGGTTAGCTAATGATAGCTTCTGGGTAAAACAAAAGTGCTATCCATTTCCTGTTTGAGTAGCACGATGGTTGATGCACCTTCTTGAAGTCGTGAATCAAGCCGCCATTATCCCAGGAGATCGGAACGTGTTGACACATAGAGCTGCAGAGTGAAAGCCAGGCCAGGGAGCCAATCTAAACGCAGATGGTGTCGTTATTCTGCAGCCATTACATTGTGCAATCTCCATTTACTTCATAATAACATGTCATAGTTTGTAGGATCTGGTGGCATCTAGTGGTGTTGTTGCAGATTGCAATTAATTGAAAACAACTTGGCTCACTCCTCCCTTTCCAAGACGGAGGTAACCTGAGCCGCCAAGTGCAGAACTACCTCGCTCAGAGGCCATCCGTACCATAATAACATTACTTTAGGAGCAACGGGAGTCAGGCGGCAGCTGGTGGTGCCGCAGTTCTTCACTCTGCAACTCAGCTACAGCTCCCAATAGTGTTGGGGGACTATGGAGGCGTTCAGGTACCGTGAAAACGAGAAAGGCCCTCTTTAGTGTTTGGTTTGTCAGTTTTGAGCGACTGCAGAAACATGTTGGTGCAACATGTATCCTTGTGTATAGTTATGAATAATAATTTAGCCGATTACTGCTAATAGATCCCTGAAGTGCTACACACTGCCCCTTTAAAGCCTAAACGTTGTTTATTGCCACTTTAAAGCAATAATGTAAAAACTTTTGGATATACCCCTGCTGCTGCCAGCTGTTTTCGTGACCACCAACCGCATGTATGTTTACTTTAAAAAGTAAGATTGATCCATTTCACTTGAACACAGAAGAATGATGAACCATTTTCAAACTGAGGAAGCTGTTGTTTTGATGATCAAAGAGGCAAACTGACTTTTTTCTCTGTAATTTAAGCTATAGTAAAATCTCCTCTACACAACTCTCTGAGGTGCCGATCACTGATTAACTCTGAAGGGTGTATTTCTCAGAAAGATCTCTCCAGAGAGGAGTGTGAGCCAGTGGCAGACAGTTGTTGACAGTTGCCAGATGTGAATGTGTGTTACTATGAATGTGGTGTAGGGCTGCAGTCAAAGAGCATGTACGCTTATGGAACCATTTTAAGAAATAATTCATTGAACATATTCAGTATACAGCCTCACTTGAAATGGAGAGATTTTAATTACTGTGTTTAATGGAGTTTACAAACACTGCAGATGTGATTGAGGAAAGAACACGGGGGTGCTTTTATAAAAGTTTTACGAATTTTGAAACGCTCCATCATAACATCTGTCCAAAAGCTTTTTTCTATGGTACTCACAGTGCTGCTTCCCCAGACAGGGGTCACTGAGTGGTGCTTGTGTGAGAGCTATTCTCACACAAGTGAAGCCGCTACAGAGGTGGCTGTGGATGATGAATGAATCTAACCTGACAGGAAATGCTTATATAACCTTATGATATTATGTAACTAACTCACAATTTGATCTGCCACAGGACGTCCATGGATGATTCTTAAGTTTTAGTTTGCAGATTGTTTGGAACATCGGGATTTATCTTCCAGCCTAGGCCAACATGCGCCAGGGATAGTTGGGAATTTACACTCTTAATCTTTCCCTGCAATCAGCTTTGTTTGATAGCTCAAAGCTCCTGCTCCTCATCTCACAAGCATTCTTTAGATAGCTTCAGAGGGAGGATTTTTAAAGGGATATATATATATATATATATATATATATATATATGTAATAAAAGTGTTTTCTGACTGCAAAATTAAGCAAGATTTGGCTTGTTTTTTTGTAGCAGAGCAGGTATTGCCATTGTTCAGGTCAATAACAGTCCAAATTGAGTGGAAACAAGATCCCTACTGTGTCCCTACATGCACCTGAAGCCTTTCACCACACTTTATTTTTCAATGTCATGCTTTGGGCATTAAGTGGCTTGCACCCAGGGCAAAATCCAACCGTGCACATTCATCCTTCCTTCCTATTTTATGGCCACTTAGGTCAAATTTTGTAGATAGTCAATCTTAGTGGCACAACGCTCGTCCTGCATAATGGTTTAACGGTGCACACATGTGTCTCTGTGCCGCATGATCAGGATGATGTCATTTTCACTGACTGTGGTGTGAGAACTAAGGGTTAAGTTTCTAGAAATTGCTCGAGTTGTTTGTGTGTGTACGCATGGTGGAGATGCCCTGACCAGCAGCTATATTTTGCTTAAACCCTCTCTTAAGCAAACTCCTAAATCAGCCCATAAATGAGCTGAGAGACAGGTGTTTACATCTTATCCTCACAGCATGCATTAAAGCAGAATATGGGAAAGAGGAGATGGAGGAGAAGAAGAAGAGAAGTGGAGAGGAGAGGAGGAATGAGGGGGTATAATAGTCTTCTGTCCAGAAACGTTCCATCAGCCATCCCACAGGACTTCTCCTTGTCTTTAAAAGGGATTAGCTTGGTCCCAGTGCCCACCATGTGTCAGATGTATCAATACATGTGTGTCATTATCGTGTGCGGATCGCCATGTGTGGAGGAATGGCCTCACACCCGCTGAACACACGGCTTTTGTCCTTTTGCAGACTCAAAGAAAAAGTGCATAAATACAGTGACTTATCTGACTAGGAAAATAAAACGCGAAACCTTCTCTGTTCCCTCAAGTCCAGACGAATGAAAGGTGTTCACACATGTGTTGTTCAGGTCAACCTCGTGCCACTTAGCCAGTGTAAACAGTATAATTCTGCGTGCCTGGCAGCTGGTGTCAAAGTGAATGGGACATTTGGGGAGAAAAATCTGATAACATTCTTCGGAGGAAAAGGGAACTCGTGAGGTTATTAGATAAATTTGTTGGCAGCCAAGACTGACCTGCGTTTAGTTGTGGTTGTAGGCACAGCAATTAAGAGTGGGTTGTGAACTTTTCACTTTCCCCTGCGAGAACATGGCCGGCTCAAACTACGCTGGTGCCTTCAAAGCACCGGGCAGACGGTCTGAAACAGACGGGGGCTGTTGGCCATCTCAGGGGTCAAGAGGGAGGAAGTCAAAGGTCGGATTCTAGCTGAGAAATCACTAATGAGTCCATTCATTAAGCATTAAGTGTAGCGCAGCTGTGCTGAACATGGTTAACCTCATGTTGTTGTTCACATCTAAAGCTGCAAGTATGTCAACTCCTACAGCTGTGAAGTACCACTCCAAGCTCCTCCTCACGTTTTGGCTTTCTCTGAGCTGAAAGGAGCCATATAAGGTGGAGATGAAAGCCTTTGATGTGTGAGTGGATGGATGTGTGCATGTGCGTGTGATAACGCAATTAAAATACACTTTACAACTCTTGGCCGGATCTCAGTCTGACCCTGTGATTGAATATGTCTCCTATGATAGTGGCCCAAAGTAAATTGTCTATTGTTTTCCTACTTTCATATTGTTGTGTTTAGGTATTTTTTATGGGTATCTTTTGTGCCATGTTTTATGTTTCCCCTGAGCTAAGTGCCCTATTGAGGCATAATTTGGTTATGGCTGTGCTCACTGTCATTGTCCTCTTGTAATTTATTCTCAATAAACACGGGACAAAGCTGATGAATGTTCTTTTTTGCTGCTGGACAATTGGCCTCCCCACATAATTAATTTTTTTCAAATCAGTCTTTGTTGTAGCAGCAGTAGCTCCTGCTGTGACAGAATATTTTACCATAAAGAAAGACCAGTGATGAAAGACGTATCCAGATCCAGATTAGGTAAAAGTAGCAACACAGCAATGTCATAATACTCCATTACAAGCTCTGCATTCATTATATTAGAATTATGTAAATGTAAAAAAAAAAGTGTTAGTGTGTACTTCGAACCACAGCAGCATTAATGGGCGTAGTAGTGTTTTGTCAGACGTGTGCTCTATTGCACTTATAATCTCCTCTAACTGTGACATCACTGTGCTCTGACACACCCTGGAGTACACCTCTGCATCACTGAACATTTAGGATGTAGTAGGCAGAAGGCTGCTGTAAAGCCCCCAGGGAGCAATTTGGGGTCCAACGTCCTTCTCAAAGACACTTCAATATGCAGACAGTGGGAGCAGGGGATTGAACCTTGTGGTAAAAGGACGACCTGTGTATGTGCTTTTTCTGGGCACATGCACTGATAAAGTTGTTATTGCAAGTCCAATAGAAATTCCTGAATCCTTGTGGTTCCATCTTGTTCTACAGGGAAACATTTCTGTCTCTTTGGCTGCTAAATGCTCCACAATGTTCACCAACTAGTCGCTAACTCTGTCCGCCGGTGGTTTGGCACGGGGCAGGAAGTGTACAGTGGGTTTGTTCGCGCTAGCTGGTGACGGGAGCAGTGAGACTGAACCAAAACAATAAAGCAAAAACAATGAGCTGAAGAAAGTATGAGTTTATAATTCTTTCTGGGTTTGTTTCTATGGTCAACATCTTATAGTAATATAAAAAAAAAACATTTATTTGTGCGACTTCACTACAAAAACCTTAGAATTGCACAAAAATAAAACAAATTCATAATAAATACCACAGAATTGTACTTACCAATAGTATTTGAGCAAATACCACCACATAGAGACTTGGAACTGTTTGTCTTAGTGCAAAGACATAACTTCAGCATAGTTTGACTTCCATTTCGGTAGAATTATCAACACAAGTGATGCCAATGTCACCGTTAAACACATTATGTTCTAACACACGAGCTGCTGACATGGTTTACACAGCTGCTCTTCACACCTACCACCAAGAAGCTGCACACAGCCGCAATCAGATCCAGCCATTAATGAGCATCAAATCGAATTAGCCACAGCAGTAGTGATGCTTACTTCTCCTTTCTCTTTCTCCCTTCACCCCACAGTCATCAGGCACCACTGTCATGGTGGACATAGCAGTGATGGGAGAAGCCCACGGACTGATCACAGACCTGCTGGCCGACCCCTCTCTGCCCCCCAACACCTGCACCTCGCTGCGGGCCGTCAGCAACCTGCTAACCACCCAGCTCACCTTCCAGTCGCTGCACCGGCCCCGCCCGGCTCCTCTGCTTAACCCCGGCGACGCCTACACTTTCTCCGACTCGGAGGAGGGACCAGAGAAAGGAGAGAAGACGTCCATCCATAAGGTAAACCTGTAAATGAAGATCATGTGTCATGATTTTACCTTTTACTGGTAAGATGTGCAGACGCAGGAAGTCGAGATGAAAGTGAGGATAGTTCACCCACATATCAAAAGTCAGAATTGTTCATCGAAAGCAGTAATTTAAAAAAAAGATGTTTCTGGGAAACGGCAATGATAATGGAAATGCAGTCCGCTTTATTAGGGCCAAATGATTACACCACACAGCGCTGCACACACACGTTCATCTTTTAGCCCATGTTTCAGCTAATGAGTGCTTCCTGCTCTCGAAGCTTTTAGCATCAAATGAAGGAGCGTATTTTCATAGAGTTGAGTGAAGAAAAATAGAGCGTGTCTACTGCTCTGAGCAGCGTTCTCCCTTTCATAGCCACAGCTGTGTCAACAAGACAGATGTGCAGAGCCAGACAGTGTGTGTGTGTGTGTGTGTGTGTGTGTGAGTGTGTGTAGTCGAGAAGAGGGAGAGGCGACATGAAGGTGAACACGTCTCTCAAAAGGTTACAAAGCGGGACGTCTATGTGTCAACAAAGCTGGACCCCCCACCACAATTATGGATCCAGTTATTACTCTGAGGGAGACACCTCTCCCGGCTGTCTTGGAAGCTGGCGTGTGGTCGACGGCTGCCATGCCATCAAGCCAATCATCTGTTTGAGGTGTTTTTTTTTTGTTTGTTTTTTTTTACGTCGTCTGAACTTTGTAAAAGTAGCTAAGACAAACTGTGCCTGTGAGGCTGCCCTCATTACGACTCCCCAGAGATGACGCGCAGCCTCTGACGCCCAGCAGGAGAATAGCAGGAGGAGTGACGCTGGTTAATGCAGGAGTGGAAAGCCCTGCTGCTGCTTTCCTGCCTCCTGGCTAAGAGTTTGATGTCCATCGTGTTGCATACTGATGCCTTTCAAGCACTTTTCCAAAACCCATTTTCTGTCCAGTATGTATGTTCTCTGTGCTGCAAAAAAGGAGTAGCACACACTGTACATGAAAAGATACAGAAGGATGGCCTGTGTTTTTTTTTTTGCTTCTGGTGGGCGTCTGAAGGGCTTTCATGAAAGAATGGAACCATAGTGCTGCAAAATACAATTTTTTTCACACCATTATTCTGCTTTCAAAATCAGGAGTTAAATGCATATTTGTATGCATTTTTAGTATACACTGTACTGTGCAAAACGTGTGTAATACTTTAGTCTAATCGTAACAGTATCATACACAGGATGTTTTAAGGACAACCCTGGTATGTGCACATTAAAATAATAATGATTCGAGTGCATAAGTGTGTCAGTTCTGTCTCTCTCTCTCTCTGTGTGTGTGTGTGTGTACATATTGTATGTGCTGATTGGGCCTTGTTCTTTTATAGGTGTGTGTGTGTTTTGTTTACATTTGCCTTCACATATTGGTTAATCTGCAACTGAAATCAGCACATGCTAAAATCAGGCAATTGCATTGGTTTTAAATGAAGGATTTGGTAAAGTCGCAAGAGAAAGTCAGTGAAATGTCCACTATAGTGGTTAAACCGACGCTGCGTTTGAGTGTGTGCGCTCAGTAAATGACGCCTTGCTGTGAATGGGCTCATTCAGGATTCTGAGGCGATCTTTACTAGGTCACCCTGCAGAAGACTGAGAGAGAGAGAGAGAGCGCTGCTGTGCCAAGCTGCTGCATAGCACCAAACAGATGGAGGCACCACAAGGGCACAGACCACTGGGAATCCCGGAGAAAGAGCAAAGACGAGACAGATTGAAGAAAGAGACTGTGAGAACGAGACAAAAGAGAGAATAAGAAGCAGAGAGGCAGATTCCCTGTGATGAAATGTATCTGTCCAAAGCAATACTGACATTGCATCTCATAATGTTATCGTGAGGGGCATCGTCGGCACAGTGGCCGTCCAATATCCTCCAATCAGGGATGACTGTTTTGAAACCAACGAAGGAAATAAATTAAAGTGCTGCATTAAATATGTTCACGGTTCTATCAGCTGCATCATTTGTTTCATCTTAAAAAAACTGTCTCATCTAGATGATCAATTTGACTGCAGACAAAGCAAATAAGCCTGAACCTTATCTCACAGGTTGGAGTACTTTGAGAGCCAACACAATTACAGCCATGTTTTATTTTATTCCTGTAATTTGAACGGCTCAGGATTTTATTCATTTATGGAGAAAGGGGCTGAGAAGGGTTTTTCGTTAGTGTTAACCGTGTGCATGTGTGTGTGTGTGTGTGTGTCCGTGCAGCGTCTGAGGCGGAGTCTCCACCCTGGTCTTCTGAGGAGGATCTCTTCCACGTGGACCACCACCACCTCCGCCACAGGCCTGCCCACCATTGAGCCCGGGCCCGTCCGAAGGGACCGCAGCGCCAGCATCAAACCCTACCATGAAGCCCTCACCTGCAGGTACCTGAGCTACAGCCCAACAACCGATGCTCCTTCTTCTCTCTGCATCATATCCTCAGAAACGTACTTTTACTTGTGCTCCAGTTGCAGATTTAGCAAATGCAGTCTAATTTCTTACATTACTTTTTGCCTGCCGTATTATTTTTTCCTCCCCAGAGGAAGGAACAAAAAGTTAGGATTGTCAGTATACTAATTAGGTCCTACTGTGCAGCATTCTTCCATAGTTATACATAACTATGGAAGAATGCTTTAAAGAGGACTCCTACAATGGCGAGCACAGTATGACACATCACTCTGAGGGTTTAGAGGTTTATTCCCAGCAGTGTGGCTGTAGTTATACCCAAGACAGCTTGAGTGAACAGTAATGGCGCAGCAGTACGGAAGAGGATGTGTGTGCATGGGAGCCAGAATGGAAATATGCCCCACGGGCAAACGCATTAACCTGAATAACGAAGACACACAAAAGCTCTCTGCACGCTGTGCTGAAGATAGCACGAGACTCGGGCTACACAGAAGTATCACGGTCAGAAGTAGATATGTATGCATGGGATATCATATTTATGTCGTTTTATTTTGTTTATACTATCAATGCAATAAAATCAGCAATCAGTACAACCACAAAATGTACAACCACATATATTTATATGTATTTTCCATTATTATATTTCAATAATGCCTTACAACAACAATCATAACACATTATAATGCATCTTGTAATGATTTACAAGGTCACGTGTCATATTAATTCATAATTGCTGGTCACTGAAATGTATCCTGCTCATGCTCAGGATCATAGTTTATTATAATTTCCATAGATGTAATACATTATAATAATTATTGCAATGCACTATAATGTGAGTATCTGTTACTCTAAGTGGTGACGGTGTTTTTAAATAAAGTAAACATGTATTTTGATATTTCTTAAAGGTGGAGGTTGTTGTGGCATCGGGAGAAGGTTGCAGGATATGTGTCAGTATTGATGAGCGTTTGTGGGCTTTCATGGGTGTGCGTGTGCATGAAAGCGTGCCTTTTTGTGCTGGGGTTTATGCTTGGCTGCATTTTGTTTTGTGTAAGCTGTTGGGAAAATCTGGCCTGGTTGCTCCGTTGTGTTCAGACAGGACTAATGCAGATGCAGTGAATTAGTAGAAATGTCAAGACACGGCAGGCCCCTATTGCTGAAAACCCAACAAATAACTTCTGCTATTTTATGTTCAGCTAGTGAATCACATTGATGCATTGAACCTAGAATAAACACAATTTATTAGAGTAGTTATGATTACTAAATGAAACATTTCAGCATAATTTGCTGTGATCAGCGCAGAGATTGCATTCCTTACAATTACTTTGTGATTACTGTGACGTTATGTTTGGATTATCGTAGAACAGCTCGTTTTTTATGGCTTTCAAAAGATTGCAGATCATCGGAGATTCAACTTGAAAATGTTCAGCTGTGCGCGTTTGTGTGCACTTGGATATGAGTTATTGTGCACACAATGTTTTTAAGATGTGGACGCACAAGCAGTACCAGACAGCACATGCTCCCTGTCTTTAAAATATTAAGCATCTCTCAACAAGAAAGCGTCTCTTCGTTTTTCCTCTACCTTCTTCAGTTTCTCCCCTGTGGAGTTTGTGTCATGGGCATGAAAGTCCTGCGATGGAGATCAGCGCTAGTCTGTAAATACTGAGGCCTCTGGGCGCCTGCGTGCTGCCAAGCGGCGCCACGGATGCTCGTCATGTGCCAAATACTAGGACGCTTAGTACATCGAGTATGTGTGTGTAGGTGTTATTAGTTTGTTTAATTTTCAAACAATAACTTTTGTTCTAAACTGAAGCTGGAGCTCAATTATTCATGTGAAAAAAGAACTTCATAAAGCCTCGTCTGATGCCTGACTCAAAGACACGCTGAACAGCCTGCTGGGATTCAAACAAAATAGTTTCGACTGATGATAGTCTTTGTTTTGTTTGGCTGCTTTTGTTTTGAAAGTGTATGTGCAGACATACACTACTATTGATGTATGTTGTTTACTGTATTCAATAAATAATAAAACCAATCAATGTCAGACAGAATGTATCTCACAAGCTTATTCTTCACTACATTGAATGTCTGCAACTGGAGATTTAAATCAGCTTGCTCACGTACATACTGGACCCGTTAGTGAACCTTCAGATAAAAACGAACTCACTGTTGTACAATGACGCATGACTCTGCTACTGCACGGCCTATTTCCCACCTCAGATTAATTGAGAAATGATTTTTGGGTGGGTAGTTTTGCAGAAATTTGATGTTTCCAGAAGAGTTGCCATGTTTTTTTTTTAGTTTGGAAATTAGAAGCAAAGACCAGTCACAGGGCCGCATGTAATACGTTTATCCAACCAGGATAAGGAGGATGCCGGCTCATTGCACAAAGTATAGTTTGTATAGCGTAGACTCATCTACAAGCTACTTGAAGTGATGTCTGCCTGAAGGTAATTTATCCATCTGAAGCCAACCATTAGTAGTGCATTGCAAAGTATTTGTGGTTGTGAGGAGATATATTATTGATTAAACATGAGGCTCCTGTCTTCTGAGGTGATTTTTTTAAGCCGAGCTGTCTGGAGAAACTCATGGTACACGTAGTAGAGAGACACATGGACAGTGTTTCCTCAGTTTGTGATCCTTATCCGATACTCATCCATTGTTCGAGTCAAATATTAGGTGTAGTTTGGGCTTTTTACCTTATTGTCAGTACAGTATTTACATATAGTAGAAGATCCTCTTTCTAAATGTCCCCTGCAAACTTAATACATTCTTTGCTGACCACTAAGAAAGCACATTGCAGATTCTGGAGGTTCAGGAGAGATGATTCATCACCACTCAACACGTGTCTTTGTATTCAACTGAGCAGAACGCCTTCCCTGAATTGTAGAAACACTTTAGAAAGAACTCCTGACGTGTGGCATCCTCATACTAATACAAACTCGTGCTAATGATACAGCACTTTTACAAAGACTCACTCTTCGGATGAATTATGCGTTTTAAATTATTTATCAATATCTGTTCAACAATTCAATATAAAGTTAAATAATGTCAAGAAAACTTTCAACAAGGTTTCAAACTTTTTAAATAGCTTCAGTCCTGGAGGAGTCTTCGATACACATTATTTATCTGTGGACAACATAACTATCACATTGTGTATCTGCTGGTTTATATAAACCAAGTGATTTGGTTGGTTTGTGTTCTCTCATAAACAATCAATACATATCACACTTGTTCAAATATTTACACAACAAAAACATGATACATGGAGATGCAAGGTGTCGCACACACAGTTGAGACCTGAATGTTACATTGCCATAGTAGAATATATTAATTATAGAAAACGGATATAAAAGTCTACTTCTGTTGACTACAGTAAATCCAACCTTCAGATCTAAATTCGTATTGTTTACTGCACTTGGTAAAAAAGTGATCTGCACACGGTTTTGTCTTGCGTCTTGAGCCCGGTGTGGGCTGCGTCTTCCAGGGACGTGTTTGGGTCTGTTTGCACAATGACAGCGTGATACTTGAACACGTTCTGTAAATGTAAGCACACTGAGCAGCTTCTGTACACAAAGCCCTGTCGCCTGGTCTTAGAGCTCAGCCCGGCCCAGCAGCAGGCCCCAGCTATGGCCACTTATGGTGGTGTGAGTATAAACAAACACCTGGGCCTCTCCCCAGTCACCGCAAGCTCACAATTAACACACACACACACACACACACACATTTAGACACACTGTCACAGCCGCTTCTTCTGGCAGGGGCTGTACAGACACAATTGGAGAGAACAGAGAGTCTCTGGGTTTAGTTGACTGCAGCTGAGAGGGCTCTGTCCAGAGTAACACGCCATTTACATTTTGGTTGAGGCATTTGGCTCTTTTCCAGAAAAAGAGAGCTGGTTGAGGATTCGTGACGAGCTAAACCTAAACAGGGGCCGATGCCTTCTGACAACTACTTGATTAAAACGGTGACGGTTGGACGACCAATCGGCACGCTGCCAACTCATCATCTCTCCAGTGGGCTTTCACACAACAATCAAGTTTTGGGAAGTAGTATGGAGTGTTTCTTTGTAATTGATGTACTTTAACCTGTATTTGTTATGCTTTTTGAGAGCTGGCCAGGACACAGTGACATCTGAATTTATTCACAGACCCCACTAACCACCAATAATCCTTTCTGATATGTAATGAGTCGCATCAGAACAGTTAGAGGCAGAATTGGTCGGGTGAAGGAGGGGAGAAAATGAGCACATGGCTTCACTTCCCTTCTCTATGCTCCATCTTCAAATCTGTACAATCTTAATTAGGACATTAGGCTTCTTTTTTTCCCATCATGTCAGCTTTCAGTGACGTGCGTTGTTAAGACGGAATAACACCAACTTCAAAGCTACAATATCGTTCTTTTTTTAATCACACAGACCGGGTAAAAAGGGCCCGATTGAATACTTTCCACTTCCCTGACCCCCGGCCACTGGGCTGTTATCTTCTTCACGTCATCTGGCTCGAGAGTAGGTAGATTACTGGAAGCAGAAATAATGGCCGCTGTGTTTATCCTGGCTGGGACTCTGTCCGTTTGGGCTCTGAACCAAAGGTAATCTGTCAACCTGCTGAGAGTGGTCGAGTTTAAAATCTGGGAGTAAACTGCAGCGGATAGGGGAGCGGGCAGAGGCCAGTTGGAGCTTATTGCATGGCTCAAAACTATTCAGATAAGCAACGTGACAAACGCAGACAATGTTGCAATACATACAGTATTTCCTATTGCAGGATAATTAACTTGATGAAGGTTTATTCTGGAGAATGACAAAGTGCTTTTTTATGACAACAGGAGTCATTTTCTAAAAGAAAGAAAAACTTGATTGCTGGCAATTCATATTGGCTGTATTAACATTTGTTAAAATGATGTTGTAGCGGTTGAGGGAAGCACCCACACGGACAACACATCTCTCACGGGTTCCAACATGCCTTTATTTCTGCCACACAACACTGTCGCACTCTCAGCATGACACCACCCCCGACTGCTCTCCCTGCCGGGCTTAAAATAGCCCTGCTCGAGCGCGCTCAATTGGTCTCAGCCGCAGCTCTAACGAACTGCAGCTGATCCCAATGAGCGCGCTCCTCTCTCTTCTGTCGCAGGTGCGCTAAACCGCGCCCCTGCCTCCACACACCCCCACCGCCCGACCTAGGCCGGGGAGCCGCCGGCCTAGCCAACTCCCCCCCCCCCCCTCGGAGCGGGAGAGGAAGTCAGCCCCGGCCATCCGCGTCCCCGACCCATGGACCACCGTGAGGTCGCCGAAGTCTTGGCCCGATGTCAACGGGTGGCCCGGGCGCTGACATCCCTCCCGGTGGGTCGGTGGAGCGGGACGCGGTCCGGGCGGCGTGCGACCCGGCGCCCGGGAGGTCTCGTCTCCTTCCCCGGGCCAAAACAGCCCTCGCCCGCCGCCCGCCGCAACACCTGCAACACAAGAGAGAGAGGGTTAGGGAAAGAATAGACCGGCGAGCCCCGAATTACAGTCCTGCTCCCCGGTCCACTCCCCGGCCAGCTGAGCCTCCGCTCGGCTCCGAGCCACCCGCTCCTCCTCCAGCCTCCGGCCCAGCTGCCTTATGGTCCGCCGGTTCCGCCGCCGGTCCTCCCTGGCGTAGCGGAGCCGGCTCTGCCACCTCTCTAGCTCCCGGCGCAGGTCTAGGGTCCGGCCGCTCCAAGCGACCCGCCATCCTCGTCGCTCCTCCTCCCGTCGAAGGAGTCCGGCCGGTCTGCCCCGCCGGTCCGGCCATCTCGGCCGTGGCTCCTGCGGTCGCGGCTGACTCCGTCTCCTCTTCCACCACCAGGACGGAGCCGGATAGTCGCCGGCCCGCGCCGCCAGGTCCACCTCCATGACGGGGCAGTCGAGCTGGACGTGCCCCGGCTGGCCGCACGTCCAGCATGCCCGTACCGGGGTCCGCCGCGGCGACTCCGGCCAGGGGTCGCGGCGCTCCCAGGCGCTTGTCGGCGGCCACATCGGGCCCCAGTTCTCGGGCCCTGGTGTCGGTCGCCGCCTCCGCCGTCGCCGCCCTGGTGCTCTCCACGGCCCCGCCTTGTTGGTCGGCGGGTCCGGGTCTTTGGTGTCCGCCTGGGCCGGCGCCTTCCGGCGCGCCGGTGGCGGCTCTGACGGCTCCGGTTGCGCCTCCGCCTCGGCCCGGGGGGTCTTCTCGGTACTCACCGCCGCTTCCCTCCGGGTCCGTGGGGCCGGCCACTCGGCCGCGTCGTCGGTCTGGGTGGCTCCCTCGGCCCGGGTCTGTTCATCGGCGCCCACCGCCGCGTCCCTCCGCGTCGGTTGGGCCTGCCGCTCGGCTGCGTCGTCGGTCTGAGTCGCCGCCTCACGCCGCGCTCCCGGGCCAGTCTGGGCGCCCTTCTCCTTCCGGAGCACCCGGTCTGTCTGCGCCCCCGTTGCCTTCCGCGGTGCCGGCCGGTGTCGGATCACCGGCTCCCAGGGCGGCTCCTCCGCCCCTCCCCCGGCGCCGTAGTCCTCCGCCGTCGCAGCCGCCCCGCTTCCGCGGTTTTTCCGGGCTCTCGCCCGCCGCCCCTCCGGGACCTGCTCCGGCCCAAGCGCCCCCACGGCGCCCACCATTCGGTCTCGTTCGGCTGCCGTGTGCTCCGCCGCCCGCCGCTCGAAGTACTCTCGCCACTCGTCACGCGTGCGGTACGGCGCCGGCTTCCCCATCACCGCCTCCGGGGTCCTGTCAGGCCCCATGTTGGGCGCCACTGTAGCGGTTGAGGGAAGCACCCACACGGACAACACATCTCTCACGGGTTCCAACATGCCTTTATTTCTGCCACACAACACTGTCGCACTCTCAGCATGACACCACCCCCGACTGCTCTCCCTGCCGGGCTTAAAATAGCCCTGCTCGAGCGCGCTCAATTGGTCTCAGCCGCAGCTCTAACGAACTGCAGCTGATCCCAATGAGCGCGCTCCTCTCTCTTCTGTCGCAGGTGCGCTAAACCGCGCCCCTGCCTCCACAGATGTGTACAGCAAGACGCCATTTGACCTTTGACCTTTAGTGTCCTACACATAAGTACATAGTACAATTTGTCTACACAAAAGCACATTTTGAATAAAAAAAAGTGATTTACATGTTACATCATTATTATGAGAATATGTTTAATTTACTTAATACAATGATCTGTAAAGTCACCAAAAACACAGTTTTGGACCTGTTGGTATGTTGTACATGCAATGAAGCAATTTGAAAATGTATTTTTAGACACTTTACAGACCAAACTATTAATCAATTCATTCAAGAAATAATTGGCAGATTGATTTTGTATAGAATAGTAAAATAGTTAGTTGCAGCCCTAAATGTATGAGATGGATCTACAAAGTTTTTAATTTGGTAAGTTTGAGTTAATAACCACTTGTAGAAACAACATCATAATTAATGTTTTGTTGTTGTTTTATTGTTTTGGTTAAAGCATGAAAACTTCACACTGACTTGAAGCACAAGAGAGGACATGTTTTCTTTCCTTCAATACCGAGTGTGTTTGCAAAATAAATGATTTTCTTTGAGACTGGGTTGAAACCAACACAAGTGTTGTCTTGGTACGGTCGGTACACCTCACTGGGACATTTAAGGGACTGTTACTACTGTAACTCCTCCTCAGACGAGGTTCGTGACAAAAGCAGAGTCAAATACATGACTGACAGATTCCTCGAGTGAAGGCGGCCGGCTTTCTTATTTACATTCAGCGCCGAAGGCTCAATGTCAGTAGCTGAGTAATGCAGCAGAATAACTTCTGCTGCATTAGCAGAATGGGAAGAGGGTCTGCCAGTTCTTCAACTTTCATTAAAAGTAAACCTTTTAGGCCGAGCGCTGCTGCCTGCCCAGACCCCCCTGACAATAATGTACTTACTGTTCGCCCGCCAAACTATCAAACTATTTTATATTCCACACCTGCTAGGCATTACACACCGTGGTCCAACCTGGCCACGCAAACACAACAGAACTGCCTTTGTTGGGGCCCCGGGGCCATTAGGCAGGGTGGGTACGGCTCAAGAGTGTTCAAGAAACAATTTATCAGAAGGAGATAGACACACTACGGGACTTTGTGCTCCCTGTGACACCATGCGCTAACGGCAGGCATTTCCTGCCGCAAAAAGGCAGGTTTTACAACATTTAGAGAGAGGTATTTTAATTGGAAACACCTACATGTACAGCTTGACAGTGGCCTCAGTGGAGAAACGTGGAAAAGCTGTTGAGCTCGGGGGGCTACCGCTGGTTTGTCTAAAAGCTCAAAGAGGGTGGGCTCAATTTCTTGTGAGTCATTTATAACAGCGCAATAACAACTGTTTCACATTTTGTTTGGTTCTCATTGCACTGTGATAATGTGTGCATCCATTAAGGTCATTATGAGTATTTTTTTTTTGACGTATCTGTACAGCATTCTTTCATGTGGGGACAGCACAGTAGGAATCCCATTACATTTTTTCTCGGCATCTTCTGCTGACTGGTTAGACATCAAAGACAGATATAGTGTATTAGTTATTCCCAATTCTTTGGCGCGGCTACAGGCAGCAAAGGCTTTGCACATTTTGCTCTGTACAAGCAAACACACATGTACAGTACCAGTCTGCATTTGTTTTTAATTTACACATTTTATGTTGATTTTGGTTTTTAATCATCTGTTCTGCCAAGCAAAACCAACAACGCAGAAGTCTGATAACCTCCATTTCTTATCATGAATTTCATCTCGTCCTACAACAACTACATTAATGATTCCAGCATTTGATTTGCAGATCTTTTAGTGCACATTTAGATGCAATATGTCTTAGAATAAGATATAATTGACCCAGAAAATGTGTTGTTTTCTGACATTTAGCAGTCTTTCAGTGTGTAGTCTCATAGCATTGAGGCTGGACATCTTCTTCTTTAAAGATCATTGAAATTGATTGATTATGACATACACAGCACCAGCTGCAAATACAACAGGGAACGTCAAATATAACATTTCCCCTTCATGCACTTTATCTCCAACCTGTCAAACCTCTCTTGTCTGCAGCTGTGGGAGACCATACATCAAACTGAGCCATGGGGAGGGTTCTATAGACAAGGGAGACAGGATACCACGGTCAGGTATGCTCTCCGTCTTCTTCATTCCTATCACTGCCTCTGCTATCTCCAAGCAGCAATACTGTATCTCCTCTGAGACTGCCTGCACCCATTACAATGTGCTGATATAGGAGTCTAATATATACAGTAGATGTATCAAAAGCTAAACAATGTATGTTTCAAACTGAACTGCTGCATAAAACCCTCAAAATCAAATTCCATCCCAAGTACTACTTTTGTTGTGGCGTTACAGGAAACATGTAAATATTTCCAATGTATCCTGTTGGTTCTACATACATACTTGGACTAACCTAGATGTTGATGTCAAATCAATAATCAATGATTTCAAGATAATAATAATTTAAAGGTGACCGTCAGATGTTGGTGCCATCAGATTATTTAACAGATTATTTAACATTCACCATTTTGCACAAGTATTCAATCCGCAATCAGTTTGAAATCCAGCAATGGAAAATAAACCCATTTTTCTGACGATACAAAGTCAGACTAACAGTAAAACAGTAAACAATAAAAACTAAAAAGTACTTTTGCCACCGGACACACTATATAGACATGTTTTGAATCAGAGGCATGGCAGCAGTCACGGAGACGCACAAGTGTTAATGAACAAGAGCACCCACCATCTCTGAGAGTTGCAGAAAATAACCAGCTATAACAACGTTAAAGCCCCCCAAAAGCTTGACGATATGCATCAGTTTATCAGTTTCCTCTCGGCCGCAGTGTGACATCTCTTTGTTTTTGTCTTTTTCTAGCAGAGGACCAAGTGATGGTGTCATCCGACTATGACAGCACCCACGAAGCCAACCACAGTGACAGCAGTGATGTAGCACACACAGAGGAGGACACGGAGGAAGGAAAAAACCCTGCCCAGAATGTCATCCTCCACCCACTAATACCTCCCGAGGTAACGACTGCTCTTACACTACAACTCTGTTATTGAAACACAACAAACCTGCAATCATATTGTCATATTGGGTCATACATTATTATTAACATTGTATCTATTTGTCTCACCACTTGTCTTCACTTGCCACAGGACAAACCAATTCTGGCTCCAGAGCCGTTAGTTATGGTGGACTTGGAGCCTTTGACGAGTCAGCTAAATAATTGGAACTTCCCCATCTTCAATTTGATGGAGAAGACCAATGGGAAATGTGGACGGATCCTCAGTCAGGTGAGCACATCTGAGAACACCAATGAGCAGAGGTCCGCAGAGTGTCAATACATCTATTGATTATTTGTATGGTAATAAAAACTGATGAGTAACATTTTGTGTATTTTGCATTTATAAATGTAGAGACTAGTGTGTAATTGCAGGCTGTGAGATGTTCACAGACTCTTTTTTTTTTTATCTTTCAGGTCTCCTACAGGCTCTTTGAAGACACTGGCCTGTTTGAGACCTTCAAGATCCCTGTAAATGAATTCATGAACTACTTCCATGCCCTTGAGAATGGTTACAGAGACATACCATGTAAGCCCCTTCCTCATGTTTTTGAGTTTCCTTCAGTTTTCAGCTGTATCAATGAAACCAGCCACTAGAGGGAAATATCATACCGTCATATATGACTGTTTGCATGTTGTTACAGGAAACATAAGCAGCCTAACAGTGCCCCCTGGTGGGGAAGATAACGTAGACAGACTTTTTAAAATGTGTTTTCTGACCCAGATCACAACCGGGTCCACGCCACAGATGTGCTTCATGCAGTCTGGTACCTCACCACGCAGGCTGTGCCTGGTCTGCCCAGCCTCATCACCGACCACGGCTCTGCCAGTGACTCAGGTGTGTCCATCAGTACACATATGCAGACATGTGCGTGTCCTGGAGGGGGTGCTGGTGTATGTGAATCGATCACTCAATAGAAGTTGTCGCATTAGAACACATGAGCTCTGCCTACCTTTTTGTGGAGTTTTCTAACTTCTGTTAAGACATTTATTATCATAAAGACTGTCGATATTTAGGCCAGACTTTTTTATTTATATTTTACCATCGGCCTGCAGCTTCACTGTGAGCCATCTGATTAACGTCGACGCATCAAACCTGCAGGAGTGTGTGTTCTTATCCTACTCACAGTTGTCTTATCTTACTCAGGCTTTTGGCACTTGCAGTTACGTACCAACCACTATTTGAAGTCTAGAACTCCATGAAATTGCAGCCAGATTAGAGTTCCCTCTCACATATATTTCCATAACCTCATTTGTATGCCTTACTAGGGCCATCCCTTTGATCCACATATAAGTGGATTTGAATGTTCAAGTTGGTGTGTGTGTGTGTGTGTGTGTGTGGGCTCAAGAGTGCGTGTGTATTTAGGCATGTGCACATGAAAGTACATTGTGTGTTTGTGTGCTCTTCAACCTCCTCTCCTTGTCTGCTCCCCTGTGGCTAGACTCCGACAGCGGAATAACACACAGTCATATGGGCTTCCTGGTTTCAAAGACCTACACTGTGTCAGAAGATGGCTACGGCTGCCTGTCAGGCCTCATCCCTGCTCTGGAGCTCATGGCCCTTTATGTGGCCGCTGCAATGCACGACTACGACCACCCCGGGCGGACCAATGCTTTCCTCGTGGCCACCAGCGCCCCGCAGGTACTCGTGCTATTCAGCCAAGAGAACGACATCGGATTAGGAGCAAAGTCCTTGATTTACTGTTACACCCTCGGATTTTCTTTGGAATCAACAAGATGATCGTTTTCTTCCATTTTGTCTATTTCACTGCCAAACTGCACTAGCGAGTCATCGATCTTTAAACACAATCAGACAATCACCAGTTACAGTAGCTCTCCGTGGCTCCTCATTTCCTCCTCATTGCTTGTCAATGTCAGTGATTTGTAAAGTTCTGTTGAGATCTGCAGAGTATTTTCTGTCCAGACACGTCCTACATGTCGGTAAACATGCCGTCATACCCCTGAAAGACTGATTATCTCTCAGAGGGTAGCGATGTAGAGAGAGATAATCAGTCGACCCTAAAGACCCTAGAGGATAAGCGGTTCAGATAATGGATGGATGGATGGATGGATGGGTAGCGATGTAGTGCAGTGGCTCTCTTTATCTTGACAATACTAACACACTAGACACACACTCAACCACCCTCTTAAGTATTGTGTGTGCAGGATTGCTGGATTCACATACATTCATGTCTGTACTTGTTCATGTAAATGTGAAGTTGTTGTGTGTTTGCAGGCAGTGCTCTACAACGATCGATCCGTCCTGGAGAACCACCACGCGGCCTCGGCCTGGAACCTCTTCATGTCGCGGCCAGAGTACAACTTCCTGGTCAACCTGAACCACGGGGAGTTCAAGCGCTTCCGTTTCCTGGTCATTGAGGCCATATTGGCCACCGATCTGAAGAAGCACTTTGACTTCCTTGCTGAGTTCAATGCGAAGGTAGTTGTAGAATCAATTGTTTGACATTCAATGTTCAAGAGATGTGACTTTTAGAAGCGTTTACGAATGTAGTGATTACATCCTATGAGAATGTTAAGTTGACGACAACATAAACTTAAAGATGTCTTGGATTTTTATTGCCTTTTCATGTAAGTAATTTGGATGGTTTGGGATTGTAGGTCAACACTATGACTATATTTCATCTCATAGTAAAAAGTTTACTTATGAGTTGCTATTTTATTGAGTTGTCTTTGGAAACTGGGCTGAATGAGGCATTTTCTGGACAAACTTTAAATCGTAGCAGTATTTTTCAGCATTATGAGTCCAAAGTATGAGAGGTGCTTGTCTTATACATTCATAACCTCAGATCTAATATTAAAACAATAATAAAAGATTTATTGAAAAGGAAATGCCCCGTGGTTTTCGAAGAACAGGTCTGTTTGTGCAGAACATTGTGGCACTTGGAGTATGTTCAGCTCAAGTTAACGACACAAAGCGCCGTGCGGCTTTTCTGGAACTGGAGACAGAACGTTGGCTTTGGATTTTCGCTTTTTCCATTTTGAGTATTTGCACCACGCTCGATGGCCAGGGTCTGTTAGCTAGCACGTAGCTTGCTGGCAAAAGTAACAGCAATGTCTCTCGCTGTAGTGCACCCCGCGCTGCTCTTCCTCGAAGCAGATTAGCTTTCTGTGAAGTACCCGTCAAGTTCCTCACTTGATCTCCTCAGCTTCCTGAATTATTAGGTGAGGATGATAAGCCGGCTGCTCCCTCTTCAGATCTCAAGCTCATAAAGCATGACTAGAAATAACAAATTAATTCAAACAGTGCTTTTATTAATTTAAGCGTTAACCCCATGGGTTTGAGAGATACTGCGTCTGTAGAAATAAGTTTAATAATCAAAAATGTCACCGATATAGTTCAGAGAACTGCATAATTAGTTATGTCTTACACAAACTATGAGTGGTCGTGAAGTATTTAAAGCATAGTAATGAAAACTTCTTCATTTTACCAGGAACAAGTCTGTTCATGTGACTTCATGTAACTAAAATACCTTTATGAACCTTTGAGACATTAGAATTATTGCAGAATCTTTGAACACATTACGTACACTAACATAATATCCACATATCACATGCTGACAATATATTTGAATATGTTAAATGTAAAAATGTCTGTCTGTTGATCCCCCAGGTGGGTGATGATCCGTCCACGGGTATTGATTGGTCTAATGAGAACGACAGGTTGCTGGTCTGCCAGATGTGCATTAAACTGGCGGACATCAATGGGCCTCTGAAGTGCAAGGACCTGCATCTGCAGTGGACCGAGGGCATCGTCAACGAGTTCTACGAACAGGTGTGTGGGCCGTCTCCGATGGGAACGTGTTTGTATTGGCTCACTTTTGCTCTTGGTGACATGTTCCTTCATTACTATTAAGACAATTTAGAGTGGATCTCACACACAGTACACTGTTCTGGTGCCTTAAATGCTCTCATCCAACAAATTATATGCTTTTTATTGTTAAATTAAAATGTATTATGAATGAAATGTAAGTATTTGTGATGCTTTTAGTTTTGTTTTGCATCTTGTAGAAACAAATGGGCAAAACACATTTTTTGTTGTGTTCTTTTCATGGAATTTGTTTCACAAAAATAGAGAGTAAAGACAACACATAGAAAATTACCAACCGTATCCTTTCAGCGCCACAACTATATGCCTTACCTTAATATTAACATGTCTATCATACCCATAATTCTATCTTTAACTCTGAAACAACCTCTAAACCTTCACTTAAATCGGATCCCTAACCAACCAGAATTCAGTTAATGTAAATATAATAAATGTCCTCATTCTTCAGACCTGAATATATAACTGTGAAAAACAAACATTTATTCACATACACAGGTGATAAATATATTTAAACTACTTGAATTAGTCTAACAATAGTCTCCTGGGCTGTGTTTCAGAAATTAATTCTGTCACTCATAGAAGCAAGTACAGAAACTGAAATACAGTCGTCCCCTGTTTATTTTTTCCTCTGTAGATTTTGCTTCCATTAATTTCTTTTTTTATTCAATCTTTGTGACATATTGGGATAGTTAAGGCATTGCTCCACCTGATAACTGTGTGTGAGGTGCTTTCATAATTCCGTGGCAAGATCGATGCATCTGTTCAGTAATGTATTCTACTTTTGCATTATTCATTTACATGTTATTTACATAGGACGCGGAAACAATAGAGAAAAGTAAAGGTCTCTCATAGTTTTTTCTTTATTGTCAGTCTAATAAAATAATGTGTAATTGTGGCCTCTTATTAGGTAAACCTGATATATATTACAATTCACAGCTCTGCCATCATTTTTACCTTGACTTAGTTCATCATGTTCAGTTCTAGTTGAATACCAAATTCCGGTTTATGCTTATTACTGAGCTAATAGTTTGAGTTGGTGTTGTAATGGACTACATTACTGTATATTGTGTTATGCAGTCCAATACAATACTACTTACTATGACTACAATGCTTAAACTTGTCATTAAAATGAACACTGGTGTACCTAATAAAGTGGCCACAGTGCTGCTATAATCAACTGCATCCAAGGCCACCCTCAGTGATCTTTGTACAGTACAGTAAGCTCCTATGTGCCCTGCTACTTCAGATAGGTGACTCAACCTCTTGTTACAAGCCTCTCTGAGGTCCATGGGGCTGATCACAGACGAAGAAATGCTATTCAGGGACAATCGTTTTATGGCTGCTAGATGTGGTGACACATGCCAGCTGCCCATGCACGAAACCTGTGATTACCCTGACCTCCTTGAGAGTCCAACAACCCAAAGCCAGACAACTCCTCCTCAACACAGCATGTGTTCAGGCATTAAAAGCACACACACCGTCACACACTTTGTCAAGGAGCTCCAGAAAACATGTCGACAGAGCCTCGAGGATAAGATTTGTTCGCCGTGCTGACAGAATCGCTGAAATGTATTAAGATGTGTGAACTGGGATCTAGTGTTTTGAATCTGTATCTCAACACTGGATGAATCTCTGGGCTGACAGGGCTTCACATCGTATATATACACAGAAAGTCCTACTCCCGAATATGAGCAGTCTTGTATTCATTTGGATATCTTCGTGAGAATACAACTGGCCTCTGCTTTCTTACCACTGTTATCATAGACATGAGATAGCTCTCCATGCAAATGCCTCTGAAATCTACCCATCTGTTTGGGATGTCGTTATGGTGACAGCTGGATCTCAGAGCTCCTCCCCTTCTGTTGCTTAAGCACTCCTGTCAAATATACTCTATACATCTCAGATCCCTTCTTTTGATGACTCTCATCGGGCCTAACATGAAAAGCTTACTGTTCTGCGGGAACAAAAGCAAAAAGCTACTGTAAAGTGTATGGGATGGCACTTGAGGTTAGTTCCCAAGGAAACCAGGAGCCTGTGTATTGCCTCCATGCAGACGTCATCAGCACACATGCTGCTGCCCTGCAGCCTTTGAGCCTTTGTGTGATTGACTTTCATGGATGTGTTTGATTCATTTCCTTGTTAGGCTTTAAAGGAGACATATTATGTAACCGGAAATAAACTGGGAAACATTTAGATTAACACTGCATTTAAATCTGTGAAATGGTCTAAAAACAGTTTTTAAATACGGGCTGTGTTTTTGCCATGGTTTTAGCGTTTTTATTCTTTCACTCTATTTAAATATAATTTTTTATTAAATTAAATAAATAAAATGTATACATCTTTTTATTATAAAATAAATAAAAAAGACAAATCACACATTTTACATTAGATTATTAGATTATTTTTGTACTACCTTTATATGTTTAAGACAGTGTCTCAAATCATTTTCTTTTGATAATAATAATTCGATGGACGTTGGCTTGACATCTTTCCCCACGTATGAATTACTTTTGTATGTTGAAAGATGAATCATGTCTTGGCATTCATGAAGTACTGTGGGTCATTCTTCATGTAGGGCGACGAGGAGTCCAGCCAGGGCCTCCCGATCAGCCCCTTCATGGACCGAGCGGCACCCCAGTTGGCCAAACTCCAGGAATCGTTCATCACACACATTGTGGGGCCGCTGTGCAACTCCTACGATTCAGCCAGCCTCATGCCTGGACGATGGGTGGAGCCCAACCCAGAGGAGGAGGAGCCAGAGATCACTGAGAATGAGGAGGAGGAGGAGGAGGAGGAGGAGGAGGAGGAGGAGGAGGAGGAGGATACTGCAGAGGAAGACACGTCCACCAGCTCAGAAGCATCACGTAAGAACTACCGCTTAAACAAAATATAAACCTGGAGTAGTCACACAAGCATGAAGTGATCAGAGACTCGTTATAGAGACTTGATTATACAATATGACATCCTGAAGGACATTAAACAGTGGTTTATCATGTGAACGATGGGAAATACATTTAGCAGATTGTTGTATCTTAAAACACATTGCAACATTAGATTTCAAAACCTCTGATCAGAATAATGTATGTTATCAATAGCAAATGGAAGTGTAATTTTTAGTAAGCCTCTTGACAAGCCTGGGAGAAGCACTGTACATGTTGAAGTGTGTATTTGTACAACATATCAGTGTCTCCCGCCCACCCCCAGGTTTTTAATATTTCACTAAATGCAGAAACAGAGAAGAAAGAGATCTTAAATGTCTGTAAGAGTTATGAGTGACATTTAGTCCTTCTTTGGTGTGATTGTTTAGCCTCTGTCAAAAAGGTCCAACCACACCGTCTGACAGCGAGACCAATGACTTGAAGCCTCAGCCGGTTGGTTTGCCTACTTTTGAATGACTGCGACTGCTAGTTACTTTTCCATTCGGACAATGTGTGAAAATCAGTTGTGTAAAAAAAAAAGTAATCAAGCTATTTTCTTTTCAGAGAAAGGAACATCCAAGAAGAGAAGGAAAGTCTTCTGCCAGATCACCCACCACCTGCTGGAGAACCACGAGATGTGGAAGAAGGTGATCGCAGAGGAGGCCCAGAAACAGGGCCAAGGAGCAGAATCCGTCCATTTAAACAATGTAGCCGAGCCAATCCTGGCTATTCACGAGGAGGAAGAGGAGCCGGGCAGCCGAGAGGAGCTAGTAGAAGGAGAGGATCCAGAGGAGGGGGTGGAGGAACCGGAGTGGCCCGTTTCTCCGCAGGAGGACTCTCACCCTCCAGTGGAACTAGCGGAGGGGGACCCACAGTGAAACAGCCAATTGGAAATATGGCGCCAGTCAGGGCAAGGACGTGAAGAAATATTTCTTGTTTTCTTATCCTATCAACTGACTCCTGTCTTTGCCAGCACTTCACTTAGACACAACACTGTAGATGTTTGGGAAATGTGTGCCTATACAGAAAAAAAAAAAAACAGGGTGGGAAAATTTGTGCTTTACACATTTTATCTGAATATCTGGTTTCACCAAACAGTTAAAGGAGCTTTCCATTTTGCAATACAGGATTATTTGTGTACTTTGGGATACAGACTCTTTTGCTACTGTCAAGAGAAGAGGAAAACTGCTTGCACAGACCTCAACCCAATGTGGTAACACAGGACTGCAGACATTTGCTGCCAATTTATACATAATTATTTTCTGAATGCAATTATATATAGACATCACAGTTACTTGTACTTGTGTTTCAATTTTAGCAAGAGTTTTTGAGGTCTCACATGGGCCATAATATGTTTTCTTTTTCTATATATGGATTATAAAGGGAGTCAATCAAATGAGGAACATTGGCGTATCTTTTATTCCTTTCAACTTCTGCCAAAATGAATCACTCACCCATAGGATTTTGCATATGAAATCAAATGATAGCACTTTTTTGTCTTACATTTGTTGCCAAATTAAGTACTTTATACAATTTGGTGTAGCCATATTACTTTATGGTAGGAGACTCGAGGCTCTTTACACTCTGTATTTGTGTGTGTGTGTGTGTGTGTCTGCATGTTTAAATTAGTGTGCTCAAATGCACAATCCTTCTGCAGAGGACATAGATAGATCCAGCAGATGTATTCGTGCCATTTCAAATGTAGTCCAGAGGTCTGCACTGACAAAGCAACAGAGGGGGAGTTGGAAAGAAATCTGTGCTGAATACAAAACCAAAAAGGGAATACAGTACACAGAACATACAGTAATACTACCAAAGTGTGAAGGGACAAACAACTGCATTATTAAAACACAAAGAACCACAAAGCATAATCTATTCAACGAAAGTCACTAAAATGAAGGAGATGTAAAATCCTACAGCGTTCTTTGAAGATGGCCATAGGTAGACTAACTAATACACTGTCCTACAACTTCTTGTGTCTTTTTTATTTTTTGTTGCAATTTTTGACTATCTGACTATGTATTTGGACTCAGTGTGCTGTATTATAGTCTTTATTTACTGGTTCTCATGATGTAAAAAAAATAAACCTGCAAATGATGCTGATCTTTAAACCTCAGGAAAAACTCAACTGTTGAAATTCAAAGTAAACATCTGTATCACCTATGAGGACAGTAAGTTACAATTACGGTTACACATATGCAGGGATCGTAAGCTAGTTTTAAATATGTTCATAAAAGATCTACAGCCTTTATGCCACACCCCCTTTGACTATTATAACATATTTGCATCTAAACACAGTGCATCTTCCTGAATTCTTCTCCTGGCACATCTAAATTGATATGTATCACAGTAAAAGTTACATTTTCAGTAATGGCCAAGACGATGGTGATGGCAGCAGTCTGTCTTATTTACCGTTTACTCTTTGAAACATCAAGTTTGTCATTTGGATTTTCCCCCAATGTTCCGTCTCTCGTACTTTCCCAACATTTGGCCCTAAAATGTTGTGTCCCATCACTTTTTTATGATGGAAAATAATTACATTAGTAGCACAATGTGATTATTTTCAGAGACATTCTCTACCTTTAATGCAAATCTTGGGGTCATCATTTTCTTATTGCTTCACGATCACTGTGATAATATAAAAAGTAGTGAGTATATCAGCTGTAGCAAGCGTCCCTCCAGACATTCAATCGATGAAATCAATGAAGCAAAGATAAAGTGCTCTGCAGGAGTTATTAAAAACATTGACTGACTTGAGGTTGCATGACATCCCCTTCTGTCAACCAAGAAAAAGACACAAGTTAAACCAATTAAATAACCAACTGCACAGTAACTTGAATAGGATGCAAAATGTCCCTGAAGAATATCCCACTTTTCAATAATAATAATAATTAATTTCAATAATATCCCACATTCACATAGAAAAAGTGTTTGAGAGACCGTAAGTAGACCTTGAGTTGAACAAGTAAAGTGCTTTACACTGAGTTGGCAGGTCAACTTTCTGTCACAAACGAGTGCAGTGAGGCAATATGTTTTGAATTATCCACGGCTAATCTAGTCGAGATCTGATGACCTACATGCACATTTAAATCTCTTGTGCGCTGGTTTTTCATTTCAAACTGCACCACATCTCTCCTCCACATCTCCTTTCTTTAAACTGACCGACAAAAGGCTGCACAGCACACAAGTCAACCTGTGGACAGAATATGAGAGAGCTCTCTTGTGATGTAAATTACAACGGGTGTCGAGCCCTTGTATCCGGCATTGACCTGCTCTCATATGAACCAATGTTCCCAACTGAGGTGAACAGCGCACTAGATCCGTGATGGCTCTGCTGCGGTATCAAGGGGAGGACGACCAACTCAGGAACTGCAGCCTCTGATGATCCTGTGTCGCCTAACGCATTGCATCTTATTTACAAAATGCCTCCCGTGTTCTCAATGTTGCCTGCAATTCATCCCTAATGAGCTATAATCATCATGACATAGACAATAAACACATTTTATTCAGCATTTTGAAGACCTGATGAGATAAAATCAACAATGTTATATTGGCAAGCAATTCAATACAACACAGACTTCTTAGCTAAAGTGGTCCAGAATTATAAATATATATATTTACATCAACTTAGACTCTTTAAACGTTTCGCTTTGTGAATGTATAAATAACATATACAGTGTGTGTGAGTGTGTGTGTGTGTGTATGTGTGTGAGAGAGAGCAAGATAATGTGTGCGCGTATCCGTGTTTGTTTGATTTCTTCCATCGGCCTCTCTAATGTGACTTTATTTGGCTAGCGTTTACTGTTGAGTGGCGGCTTACTCACAAGTAGAGGTGGTGAAACAATGAAGGGCAGAGTGATGCAGAAAGTAATACTTCAATTCTTCTCAGAAGCTCAGAGGAAATCTGTATTCACAGAAGGTCCGACAGCATATTTCTCCTTGTGCTTCCTCTTTGATCTGCTCAGCGTGCAGATCAGAGATCCTCGCCGGCATCAGCGGTCGAGCATCCATCCCACGTCTCTCATCCCTAAAGGGGATGAGACTGTGTCCACTGTGTTAGTGTGTTGGTGGTCTCTCTCATTGATAGCGATGCATTTTGTCAGCCTGAAGTCAATACTTGCGTTTGGACTGATTCAGTGTGTCATTTTCGATAGTGTATTTTGTGTGTCTTAATTGGTTTTATTTCATTGTCATATACTTATTCACACATGAAGCATAATTGTAATCATGGGAACCAAACAAGCTTTACGATTATGTAAAACAAAATGAGATGAGTATTTTTATATAGTTGACACATGATTAAATAATTGCTTTCTTCTCACTAGTACCTTGCACTTATCACATGTACTAATACTTACACAAGGAAGAATATGTCCAAATACACAGTATTTGTGAAAGTAAAATAATGTTCTTGCAGGTTGATGCTCCATTTTGTACAATATACATATATGCTGTACAGTAGAGAAATTTTAAAACTACAAAAACTCTTTTAGATATACATTATTTATTTTTACCATTTTGTAATTTAGACACTATACTGTAGCTTCAATATTGCCAGACTTACTGGAAGTGCCTATATTGGTATTATGTATCATACAGTGAATATATTTGAAGATCATTAGAAGTTGTCACAAACTGAACCATGTGGATGTTGTAATGTGAATACATTGAATTACAAGACTATAATTTCTGTGGTATCCCTGCGTCTGTGTTGTCTTTATTTTTCATCTTTGACTAGTGCTTAGAATTGGCTTTATATTAAAATCTACAAGGTACATCATGACATCATTTCTTTTGAAGATCTAGATGTTGTGCTTCATCAAGACCACCTTGGTGCTCGAACAGTTTAAGTCTTGAACCTACTGTCGTATCCATTTTCTCATCATTTTAAAGTGTTATTCCATTGATTTTCAGAAATATTTGGCTATTGTATTGGTCACAACACGACCACGGCTACTCCGCAAGTCCCTCTCTCAGTCCATGGTATTTTAATCGAGCAATATTACAATATTCAGAGCATTAATATAGCAGCACACAACTGTTATCTATGTACAAATATTGTGGAGTAAATGAAAATGAAGTGGCTCTCCCTCTGTGTGTGTTGTTATCCCAATTTCTTGTGCTTTGCTGACAGAGCCCGGCCGGTGGGGCATGTTTTTAGTGCATGTTAGTGCACGTGAGCGTGCCCCAATTGTGCAATGCTCTCATAAGGCGGTTACGGAGAATAACACTGTCACATCCAACAGCATCGTCTCAAAAGTACAGCACCTCCTTCTGGTTCCCCCTGAGGTAAACAGGGCTCGCTCTGGCAGTACATATTACTTTGTGCTGTCTCCCAATCTTGTATTATGCTCTTAAAGGGGAGGCGAACAGATGATGTAGATTTTACTTAAGATAAATTAAACAGATGTGTGTATTATTCCCTCTTCAGAGTAAAGCTTAACGAAGGACACATCTTGTATGTTGTTTGATAGACAGCAAGTTGTTGCAGATGGCAGAGGTGAAGAACTAGGACAGGAAGTAACAGGGAGACAAAGAAAGATTATAGACTCATATATACATAAACATGACTATTAATAATATATACTTCTTGAACCGCCTGCCCCGATGATGCAATTTATTATTTCTGTATTCATCAGATTTATTTTGATCAAACTGGTCACAATTTCAAAACCTTTTAACATTTTGCATTAGTAGGTGGAATTGATCAAACACTACTGAAGACGTCAAACAGTAATGAATGGTTTTATATAACTTATTAATAGTGCAGCTATCTCCTCTCTATGAGGATCTTCCCTTTGAAGACATCCATTAACCAGATGTTTTAAATATTGCAATAAAGGAATCAAAAGTCAATACTTCCCAGATTCTGAAGTTCCATAACAGATTGTATTTTGTATTTTGAGCTGTACTCATTGTGTAATCTCTTAGTGGACCAAAACATTTGAACATTTGAATACTATGTTGAACCATTGTGGGCAATGCTGAAGATCAGGAATCAACACTGCTTTGTGTAAATATTTGATTGAGAATTGAGAACCTTGATTTGCTAAGTATTAGTTTTTTGGGGTAAAAACAAACATTTGTTTCTCAATAGATTTCTCAATAGATTTTCTGGAAAACGTATCAGAATATGCTAACTGCTATTCCAATTAAAAATTTCATGCACAGTGTTTGAAGATTTTAGTGGATTTTGCCCAGTTCTATAATAAGTAATTCTTATTAAGGTAACAGCCAGGTCTGCATCTAACTTCGGGTTAAAACACAAGGTTTACCTCTGAAGAGAGAGGTATCATTCATAACAAGCGGTGTGCTGTATACCCATGGCAACAGAGAAACTTGAGAAATGAGGTCTGACCAGCAGCTGCGTCAGTCGGCTCAACGGGGAACATTATGACCTTATCTATGACGCATTAAAGATGCATTGCCACCCACAGGCTTTTAAAAACATCCTTCATATAATTTTCTTTCATGAAAATTGTCTCTGGGATGAATTCAGAAACGTTTTAAACCAACAATAATCATGCAAAGGACTTGACTCCATTTGAAATTTGATTGGACCTTAAGGGTTTGTGAGCCTTTCTAATAATAATAATATTTCAATTGTATATAGCACTTTTCAGGACACTCAAAGATGCTTTAGAACTCATTTTATTGAAGCTCAAATTTGAGGATTTAAAAATAGATAGAGAGAGACCATGAAACTCAATATATTAGAACAACACAAAAGGCTAAATCCCTTCTTTTGACCACACTGGGACCATATTTCGAATATAAATAATGTACGGTAATCAACGGTGAGATTTTTTGGGGGGTTTTAATGCTGTTTGAATTGTACCATGAATTATATTTGTCAATTTAAAAGATACTTTTGTATGTCAAGAAAGTCACAGTTTGTTGCAAAACTGCTGAAATATAAGACTGTGAAAATACATTATTAGAAAGACTGCACGGTCAAAAGTTCAAAGTGCAAAATTATCTTTTAAATTGACAAACATCATAAGTGTAATTCAAGTGGAATCAAGACACTTTTAGTCTCTCGCCATTACATATTTTTTCTGAGGTCAGGTCCCATGGAGGAGGGAATCCATCTGGATGAGCTAGTAAAGGTTGCAATGACAAATGTCTGCTTCATTATTACACTATCTACATTGTTTAGGATTATTGATTTGCTGATGCTGAATAAGTGTATGAGTTAAATGTTATAGTGAGTGTACAGTTTAAAGGTCCCAATGCACTCCACTTGACTGTAACAAAGTCAACAGTGACTTAACATGAAGTCGTCCACGTATCTCAATCAGGATCATAATTGTTGATGTTTTCTGTTGACAGATGTGTCCTCATTGTGTGAGAGATTTTTTTATATATATTTAAAATGAGCGTACATAAAAGAATCCTTTAAAATTGTTATTTAATAAATATCCAATAAAATATAAGTGTAAGTTCATAAACTGAATTGTATATATTCTTTAATAAATCAGACACTGATGCACAGCACTGTGTATTAAGTCTTTTAGATGAATTACGTCATTCGTGCATTTTAATCATGGCCCCGTGTTGACACATTGCAGATGTTTGCATTTACCCATCACATCTTCAAGTTTAAGTCTGGCTTTAGTCTGGATCCTATGTCTGGATATTGGTTTTCTCCGCTCTCCTGAGCTCATCACGTGATCACAGTGCTCGCTGTGTGTGCACACCCTGTCGCACCCAGTGTAACAGTCTGCTCAGCGGCGAGGAGCATGTCTGCTGCAGTGTGAGAATAGGGGACTTTATTATAGAAGAGGGTCAGTGTCGGTGAAGCCTTTCGAAACGAAAGCATTTCTCTGCCTTAATTTATATTTTAAAATAAGAAGTTGAAGACGTCCTGAAGGGAAAAGGTTGAGGCTTCGAGTTAGGTATGTACCGTGATGTTCTCTGTCACAGAGAAAGCATGCGCATACATATGACATATACATATTTTCAAGAGTAGAATTAAGGAAAGTTGCAGCGATGTGATTTGAGATGACTTGTAAAGACCCTAACCCGCGATCGACCGAGACTCACCCCAGTTTAGGTGCGTTTTCATCCACCTGTTTGTATGTGCACATGTTTTATATGAGCATAGGCCAACTTCAAAATTCGAGAAAAAAACAAAACAATTAAAAACATTGCACTTAACTTTTTACACTTGCATGATGCTGAAATGGTGGGGTATCGGTAAAAGAAAAATGCAAGAAAGTGCAACGAAATCTGGGAATTAATCCTGACGCAGCATGTGACCCAAACGTCACAAGAGATGGCGCCAGACCTTTATGTTTTTTTTTTTTATCACGATATATATATGTTACGTTGAATTGGCACAAAAGAAGAATTTGCACAAAATAAGAATTAGATCCACTATTGCTTGTGTCAAAAACACAACCCAATTATTATAACAGTAAGCTAAACATTCACATTTACATATTCACATTTTGTCGAAGTTTTGTATTTAAAAAAAATCTATTAAATCTATTAAAAAGGCTATATAATATGTATTTGGATGGAAGCCCGGCTAGTGAAGCATCAACTTTATCAACAAACACTTAACCAGCAGTCCACACAGCCGAGAAACAGCTGGATTTGCAGAGTACAAAGATGCTTATCACATTACTCAATATGCATTGACCAATTAACCTGAGTGCATGTGGTATCATCGTTGCTCATAATTTAAAAGAGATCATGCGATTATCTTTGAACCCAGCACAAGTTCACACCCTGTTTCTTGGTGTATGAAACAACAGAGTGTGTTAAATAGACTTTTCTATCAAACACATTTTGGCCCCCTAAAAGATATTGATTTGCCTTCATGCAGCTGATATCAGCAGCAGTCACACACTGAATGAATTAGTGGCGGTTTAGGAAGTCACTGCCTTTTTAAAGGGCAAAACTCACTTTAATAGTAATAGTTAGGGACATATCATAGATTAGTTTACCAACATGTATTTTTCCATAACTCATGAATATGCAATTTATAATGTCTGTGAATAATAGTGCTGTTCTAAACGAATACTATAATTGTTGTTTAGCAAATCGGGCTTGACAGATTTCTCTAAATTCCTTCCAACAGTCGTGAGTGAGGAGCCACAGTCAGTCACAGTAAGTGCAGGAGGAGGAAGCCATGAAGAAGATGGACTACACAGCCACAGGCAGCTGGACTCTAGACAGCAACCCTGCCTCTGCAGTGAAGAGCTCCTGCCACCCCAATCTGAAGGTACTGTCCTCCCCTGACAAACCCTCGGTTTGACCCGCTGCCCAATGCATCTCATTTGTTACAGTTCCTGAATACATAACACAATCTTCACTGAATGCATGTCATGAATTCAGGTTGGTTGTGTACTGGTAAACGCTTTGGCATATTGTAAATGTCTTTCCTAGTGGTGTGGTGACAAATGTGTCCTGGAGCTCCTTTGTTTTCATGTTTTGTGTAAAGACAAAACTACCCATAATGCAGAAAAATTATAGCAATATCAAACTCCACAATACCTTTCTAGTATTGCCACAATTATTATTACATATCTTGTATAATGTGTTTTTTCTATCCGCTTTTCAAGTGTCAGAGAGGGGAAAAGTACTTAAGTAGAGTTTCACAGGCCAATGGGTGCAGCAGTATATACCAGAGGACATTCATAAGAACATGTATAATATGACGTATTTCAGACTGAAATTACCACGTCTGTCATTTGACCGGCCTCGAGGGTAGCACACACATATCTCTCCAATTACAGGGATCACTTGTACGTCAGAGCCACACACAGTGCACATGTTGGTGAATGTACCCACCGATGTGTGAATATCTTAAAGATATTGCTGTCGCCATTTCTCCTGCAGCAAGATTTTTGCAAGCAGGTTGTTTAGCTGCTTAAAAGCGCTGTATTTGTCTTTTGCTTCTGCGTTGTGGTTCTGGGAGGCCTATTGATGACCATGCAAAGGTGTTGAGTTCAGCAGCTCTCTAACCTTTGGACTGGGTATTAATTTCCTCTGAGAAATTCCACAGACAAAGTTTGCTCTTAAATAAAAGAGGTCAGGTTGGACCTCTTTATTGGATTAGGACGCACATTGGGGAAAAATGTAAAAAGCTGCTTAGTGAAATACCGGGGCAATTACAAGAGAACATGCCCTTTCATCCCATGTGTGTTCTCCTGGACGAATGAACCTCAGTGAGGTGCTTTGAATACAACATGCATTCTAGAGAATGGTTGTTCAGCCACATTCTCCTGTTTTATTTTTTATATCAAAAATATTCTGTTTTTAATTGATGTCTTGATGTTTTTCTAGTCGTTCTCTTTTTCATTTTGTTGTATGTAAAGCGTCTTTGAGTGGCTTGAAAAGCGCTATAGAAAATTACAATATTCTTATTATTATTGTTATTATTAGGGTACATTTGATCTGCAACCTTATGTTTTTGAGACTTGAAAATTCATCCGGGCATCTTTCGCTTCAGACAGATATCCGGAAAATTGACATCTGACGAGTCAATCACAGCTGTGTCTAACATGCTGCGTGTTTGAGACGATGACTCAAAAGTGCTATGTCACATGTTTTGTTGCTCTAATCAGCTGTATTCTATTCAATGGTTTGAAATATATATACATTTGATTTGATTTTTTTTGTAAAACCACATTATGACAGCTCAAATAAAACTAAAGCTTTTGTGGAATTAAAAGGATTCATTTGTTTCAGTAACAAAGTTTCAAAGTAGAAATTTGGTGCGAAGAAACATAAAAACAATGCAACATAAAGTTATGTAAACATTTATCGCTGAAGGTATATTGGATGGATACATGCATAGATTGCCAATAATAATAATAAAGCCAGAAAGATATAAGACAACGGTACAAGTACATTTTAAGAAGAGATCTGTCATTATGTTCCTCACACACATTACATTCATTGTTCAAAAAAGTGGTGATGGTTCCTTTAAATTATGCCGTCTGACAAAACTCAGGCGGCATGGCGCTGGTGTCAAGTTTCCATATCAACATTATTAATGCAGTCAGACGAGACCTTCCGTGGACAGAATTCATGCTCGAGCGTTATATTCACTTATATGCCGTGGTACGAACGGTAATCTTGCACTTAACATTAGAGCGAAGCCGACTCTTACGCTGAGAGTTTATTAATCAGCTGCAGACCAGCCATGTGGTCGCCATAGCAACACTGACACCTTGTCATTTACATAATCTATAAAGAATTAAATGAATGCCGAGGAGATGTCCGTATATGCTGGAAGATTTCAGGTCACTGAGTTTTTCCATAAGCAGGCTGGTAACATACATGCCTGCAAGTTCATTACTCATGTTTAGTACTTGGCAGACACATGAGGTTTGTGGCATGCTTAGTTCTTCACCATCTGCTAATTAATTTGTGCTTACACTTGGAGTCACGCCCTGAAAATATAACATCTGTTTTCAGTGTTATATGTGGGAGTAGAGTCACCATGAAATGCTCAATCACTGCTGATGTTTTGAAAATGTACATTTAAATACATTTATATTGAACATTTTAGAATACATTTAGATTTATTTTTTAGGTTATTAATTAAACCACCCTTATTGCCAAAGCTAGTGGTTTGTGAATTCATAGTTAATGGCAATGGAATACATTCATTTGACTGAAAAAAAAAATGTTTTTGGGCATGTGCTTTTCTTCCAAGCTCAGCTTATTTCCATCCCTAAGGTTACCTCTCACCTGTTTCCACTTATGCTGCATGTCATTGGGTCTCAGCGCACAGTGCAGTGGATGAGTCTCGTCCCAGTGGGTTTGGCTTCTTTAATCCACTCTTTGTTACCGACTGTCAGTGTCCACAGGTGGCTTAGCTCGGTACACTCTCTGGCCCGAGCGCTAACAGCCAGCGTTCCCTTTTACAAACGTGTATCTGCCTGGCAAATTCACATCATATGGTTCATAAACGCACTCTGAAAAAAACATGCACAAAGTCTACACGTTAAGCCACTGCTTAAAGGTTCTGTGTACGTTTTCCTCATTGTTTTGTTCTTGTTAGAAAATCCTAGTTTGACTTTCTTACTTTTTGTGTTTCCTTTCCACTGTGGCTCTGAGGCGTTTGACCTGCCTGAACTGAAGATGAAAATCATATTAATACAGGTGGATTTGTTCTCTTGAAATGAAAATGGAGAGGATAAACGTGTACCGCATACTTTGACACAACGTCTTCTCTTTCTGCGTCTCTCTAGATGTTCCTTGCATCCTTGTCCTTTGCCTACTTTGCCAAGGCGTTGTCTGGCAGCTACATGAAGAGCACAATCACACAACTAGAACGGCGGTTCGATATCCCCAGCTATCTGATCGGCATCATAGATGGGAGCTTTGAAATAGGTGAGTTTCTCCCTGTTTACTGGTTAAATAGTTTAGATTGGGACGCATTTAGATCCTTTGTCTAATGTTTATTGTTTGTTATCTTTTGTTTACATTTTATAGTTTGGTTGTTGTAGTTTGGTATATTAATAGTGTATTCTAAAATATTTTTGATGTTGTTTATTCTATAGATATATATCTCTCGTGTTGATGTATTTACCGTTATCGTGGATAACCTGCTGCTGTAACACAATCATTTCCCAATTTAAGATTAATTGAGTACGTTTATCTATCTAGAAGCTACTGTAATACAATAATATGTCCCCATCATGCCAGCAAGCTTGACACCATAACATATATATGTATCCACTTTGAGCTTTGAATACTCACAATGCACCTAATCAACTCTAATGAGTGAATAATCCTTTTGATTGAAATCCATCCATTGATTGAAATGTTAATGCTAATAAATATATCCTCAGTTCAAGCGTGGCGTGTGGTCTGGTTGTCTGAACATAAAGATATTTCCTCTGTATTTACATGTGTTTAGGGTAGCGATCTTATTGCTGTCAGCATAATCAAAACAATACAGTAACCGACTGAACACCGTACAGACTGTAACGGGTGGTGTACGGACCCAATCGCAGAACTGAGGACTCAAGAGACAGAGAGCAGAAGTTCAACACTTTAATCAAGCTCAGGCAGCCAGGTGTAGGAGCGGCTGGCACCAGCGGGCTCACCCTGAACGGCTTGATCTTGGACACATGGAATGTCGGGTGTGCCCGCATCGCCCGAGGAAGCTTGAGTCGGACTGCCACAGGGTTGATGACCTTCCCGATGGCGAAAGGCCCCACGAACTTGGGTGCCAGCTTGTTAGACTCCACCTGCAGCGGAAGGTCCCGGGTGGAGAGCCAAACCTTCTGGCCCACCTGGTACTCTGGGGCTGGAGAGCGACGACGGTTAGCTGTTGCGGAGTACCGGTCTGCCGCCCTCAGGAGGGAAGCCCTAGCACGGGCCCAGGTCCGACGACAGCGACGGAGGAAGGCTTGCACAGAAGGGCACGAAGCCTCCCTCTCCTGGGCTGGGAAAAGAGGAGGCTGGTACCCGTAGGCGCCCTGGAATGGTAACATCCCGGTTGCGGAGCTGGTCAGGGTGTTGTGGGCATATTCCACCCACAACAGATGCTGGGACCAAGAGTATGGGTCTTGGGACACCATACACCGCAGGGCCGTCTCCATCTCCTGGTTCATCCTCTCGGTCTGCCCGTTGGACTGTGGATGGTACCCGGATGACAGGCTGGCGGTGGCTCCCAGGAGGCTGCAGAACTCCCGCCAAAACACCGATGCGAACTGGGGCCCTCTGTCCGAGACCACGTCCACTGGAATTCCATGAAGACGGAAGCCGTGGACGAGGAGCAGCTGTGCCGTCTCCTTGGCGGACGGGAGCTTGGGCAAGGCCACCAAATGGGCAATCTTGGAGAAGCGGTCCACAATGGTAAGGATGACCGTCTTCCCGTCCGATGGTGGCAGACCTGTCACGAAGTCCACCGAGATGTGGGACCAGGGGCGATGCGGCACCGGGAGAGGCTGCAGGAGGCCGGACGGAGCTCGGCGCGACGACTTGCTCTGGCTGCAGGTTCGGCAGGCTCGGACATACTCCCGGGAGTCCTCCTGCATCGTGGGCCACCAGAACCGTTGCAGGAGAACGTCCCGGGTTCTCTGGACCCCGGGGTGGCAGGTCAACTTTGAATTATGGGCCCACTGGAGTACCTCCGACCTCATAGCTGTAGGCACGAATAGGCAACCCGTAGGGCACGCACTTGGACCCGGCTGACCCTCCGTGGCCGCCGCCACTCTCTCCTCAATCTCCCAGGTCAGGGAGGCCACAACACAAGGGGACGGGAGGATGGTGTCGGGAGCACTGGAGCCATCCTCCTCTCTCTGGAACTGACGGGACAGCGCGTCGGGTTTGATGTTGCGGGAGCCGGGTCTGTAGGAGAGGGTGAAATTGAACCTGGTGAAGAAAAGGGCCCATCGTGCCTGTCGGGAGTTGAGTCTCTTCGTGGTTCGGATGTACTCCAGGTTCTTATGGTCCGTCCAGACCAGGAAGGGTTGCTTGGTTCCCTCCAGCCAGTGCCGCCATTCCTCCAGGGCCAGTTTAACCGCTAGGAGCTCCCGGTTACCAATGTCATAATTTCTCTCGGCTGGGGAGAGACGCCGAGAGAAAAAAGGCACAGGGGTGGAGCCTCTGGTCACTGGCTGCTCGCTGGGACAGCACAGCCCCTACCCCCATGTCCGATGCGTCCACCTCCACGACAAACTGCCGTTCGGCGTCGGGGACCTGGAGGATGGGCGCAGAACTGAAGCGGTCCCTCAGAGTCCGAAACGCCGTATCTGCCGCATGGGACCATCGGAAGGAGGCCTTGGAGGATGTCAGGGCGGTGAGGGGGGCGGCGATGGAGCTATAATTGCGGATGAAGCGCCTGTAGAAGTTGGAAAAGCCCAGGAACTGCTGCAGCTTCTTATCCCGGGTTTCCGGGACCGGCCATCCCCTGACGGCGTCAACCTTGGCAGGGTCCATCTCCAGATGACCCGGGGTCACTATGTACCCCAGAAAGGACACAGACTGTGCGTGAAACTCGCACTTCTCGGCCTTCACGAACAGGGGTTCTCTAGCAGGCGTTGGAGGACCGTCTGGACATGGTGGACATGCTCCCCGCGGGACTTGGAAAAGATGAGGATGTCGTCAAGGTAGACGAAGACATACTTGTTGATCATATCCCGGAGGATGTCATTGACCAAGGCCTGGAATATCGCCGGTGTCAGGGTTGTGTTCCGGACCCAAAAGCAAACTCGGCACAGCAGGTAAGGTATAACAAAAAGGTGTATTTATTGTCCCTTAAGCAACTCAAAAAACACAAAAACTCAGGCCTTCAGGCCAAACTCCACAAAACGTAAATGCAATGTCCCTCAAAGCAAACTTAAGTCCTCAGGGCCGCAGGCAATACTCATCCACACGTAGCTTGTGGCGTAGCGTAGCTCCAGGCGTAGCTCGTGGCGTAGCGTAGCTCCAGGCGTAGCTCGTGGCGTAGCGTAGCTCCAGGCGTAGCTCGTGGCGTAGCGTAGCTCCAGGCGTAGCTCCAGGCGTAGCTCGTGGCGTAGCGTAGCGTAGCTCCAGGCGTCGCTCGTGGCGTGAAACCCTCTGGACAGGGGCACTTTCCGTAATAACCCGACACGGGAGTCCGGGAGGAAGCTGGCTTTATCCTGCCGCTGATGAGCCGGGATGAGTTGCAGCTGCGGAGCGCTCTCCTCACACTGCCCCTCCTCTACCTGTACACACACACCCTGGCCGCACCCAGGGTTGCTTTGGCACCCCCTGGCGGTGGTGCCTTGCGGATCCTCACAGTACCCCCCCCTCAACGGACGCCTCCAGGCGTCCATGGCACCACCGGACCAGGGTGGGTGGATGGGGGTCCGGTAGGAGGGCCACAACACTCCTGACGACCACCGGCTCGCGGAGAGAGACCTGGAACACAGGAAAAAAGTCACTGGACCACCGAGCTCAGGGGAACGGGCCCCAGGCGGAGACTCGGGAGGCCGGGCCGGAGGACGGCCCCCAGGCGGAGACTCAGGAGGACGGGCCGGAGGATGGCCACCAGGCGGAGACTCAGGAGGACGGGCCGGAGGACGGCCACCTGACGGAGACTCAGGAGGACGTGCCGGCGGACGGGACCAACCAACCCTAGACTCGGGACGGGACTGGACCGGACAGGACTCGTGACGGGACTCAACCGGACGGAACTTAACCGGACGGGACTCAACCGGACGGAACTTGGGACGGGACTCAACCGGACGGAACTTGGGACGGGACTGGGGACGGGACTTGACCGGACGGGACTGGGGACGGGACTTGACCGGACCCGGAGGACCGGATATTGCCCGAACCTCGACGGGACTCGAGGGACATGTGTCGGCCGGACCGCCGACGGGACTCGAGGGACATGTGTCGGCCGGACCGCCGACGGAACTCGAGGGACATGTGTCGGCCGGACCGCCGACAAGAATCACAGGATACAAGCCGGGCCGGACTGCCGGCAGGGCTTGGGGAACAGGTGGCGGCCGGACCACCGACGAGACAGGTGTCGGCCGGACCACCGCCGGGACTCGGGGAACAAGGGTCGACCGGACCACCGACGAGACAGGTGTCGGCCGGACCGCTGACGGGACTCGGGGAACAAGGGTCGGCCGGACCACCGACGAGACAGGTGTCGGCCGGACCGCTGACGGGACTCGGGGAACAAGGGTCGGCCGGACCACCGACGAGACAGGTGTCGGCCGGACCGCCGATGAGACTCTTGGGACTAGGATCGGCCGGGCCACCGACGAGACAGGTGTCGGCCGGACCGCCGATGGGGTTCGGGGAACAAGGGTCGGCCGGACCACCGACGAGACAGGTGTCGGCCGGACCGCCGATGAGACTCTTGGGACTAGGATCGGCCGGGCCACCGACGAGACAGGTGTCGGCCGGACCGCCGATGGGGTTCGGGGAACAAGGGTCGGCCGGACCACCGACGAGACAGGTGTCGGCCGGACCGCCGATGAGACTCTTGGGACTAGGATCGGCCGGGCCACCGACGAGACAGGTGTCGGCCGGACCGCCGATGGGGTTCGGGGAACAAGGGTCGGCCGGACCACCGACGAGACAGGTGTCGGCCGGACCGCCGATGAGACTCTTGGGACTAGGATCGGCCGGGCCACCGACGAGACAGGTGTCGGCCGGACCGCCGATGGGGTTCGAGGGACAGTTGTCGGCCGGACCACCGACGAGACAGGTGTCGGCCGGACCGCCGATGGGACTGTTGGGGAAGCTGGGACCGGGACTAGCACCGTGGCGGGACACGAGACCGGGGCTGAACGCGACACGGTGGCAGAAACTGGGCTCGGGGCTGGCAGCGGCACAGGGACAGAAACTGGGACCGCGGCTGAACGCGACACGGTGGCAAAAACTGGGCTCGGGGCTGGCAGCGGCACAGGAACTGGGACCGGGACTAGCAAAGGCACGGTGGCATAAACTCTGGGAGCTGGAGTCGGCCGGGACGCCGACAGGACACGTGGAGCAGGAGTCGGCCAGGGCGCCGACAGGACACGTGGAACAGGAGTCGGCCGGGGAGCCGACAGGACACGTGGAACAGGAGTCGGCCGGGGAGCCGACAGGACACGTGGAGCAGGAGTCGGCCGGGGAGCCGACAGGACACGTGGAGCAGGAGTCGGCCGGGACGCCGACAGGACACGTGGAGCAGGAGTCGGCCGGGGCGCCGACAGGACACGTGGAACAGGAGTCGGCCGGGGCGCCAACAGGACACGTGGAGCAGGAGTCGGCCGGGGCGCCGACAGGACACGTGGAGCAGGAGTCGGCCGGGACGCCGACAGGACACGTGGAGCAGGAGTCGGCCGGGGCGCCGACAGGACACGTGGAGCAGGAGTCGGTGAAGGCGTCAACAGGACACGAGGAGCAGGAGTCGGTGAAGGCGTCAACGGGATACAGGGAGCGGGCGTGACCGGCTTCTCCACAGCCGCCGCCTGCGCTGGGGGCCCCCTCCGCCGGCGTCGACGGCTCGAGGCTCTGGCCTCCGGGTTAGAACCCCTAGCCCGTTGGAGGCACCGGGGCCCACCAAACGCCAGCCGGGCACCTGCCCAGGGATCCGGTTCAGGATCCTCCTCCACATTGGGATCCTCGTATCTGGGATCCCGCACGTAGTCGACGTAACCAAAGCCATCACGAAGGTAGAACCGGGTGGGCTGCTCATCCACATTGGGATCCTTGCATCCGGGATCCCGCACGTAGTACCGGGGCCCACCAAACGCCAGCCGGGGAAAGTGTCGCGCCAAGAACCGCCCCTCCGGACTGGGGTTCCACATAAGCCCGGAGAACACACAAAACAAAAGAAAAACAAAAAAAACGTCGTTTGCTGGGTCCTTGTATATGGTCGGGTTATTCTGTCAGGGTTGTGTTCCGGACCCAAAAGCAAACTCGGCACAGCAGGTAAGGTATAACAAAAAGGTGTATTTATTGTCCCTTAAGCAACTCAAAAAACACAAAAACTCAGGCCTTCAGGCCAAACTCCACAAAACGTAAATGCAATGTCCCTCAAAGCAAACTTAAGTCCTCAGGGCCGCAGGCAATACTCATCCACACGTAGCTTGTGGCGTAGCGTAGCTCCAGGCGTAGCTCGTGGCGTAGCGTAGCTCCAGGCGTAGCTCGTGGCGTAGCGTAGCTCCAGGCGTAGCTCGTGGCGTAGCGTAGCTCCAGGCGTAGCTCCAGGCGTAGCTCGTGGCGTAGCGTAGCGTAGCTCCAGGCGTCGCTCGTGGCGTGAAACCCTCTGGACAGGGGCACTTTCCGTAATAACCCGACACGGGAGTCCGGGAGGAAGCTGGCTTTATCCTGCCGCTGATGAGCCGGGATGAGTTGCAGCTGCGGAGCGCTCTCCTCACACTGCCCCTCCTCTACCTGTACACACACACCCTGGCCGCACCCAGGGTTGCTTTGGCACCCCCTGGCGGTGGTGCCTTGCGGATCCTCACAGCCGGGGCATTGGTGAGGCCGAAGGGCATCACCAAATATTCGTAATGTCCTGAGGGCGTGTTGAATGCAGTCTTCCACTCATCCCCCTCCCGGATGCGGACGAGGTGATATGCATTACGGAGGTCGAGCTTGGAGAAGATGGTGGCCCCTTGCAGTAACTCAAAGGCCGAGGAGATGAGGGGAAGAGGGTGCCGGTTCTTTATGGTGATGTCGTTGAGACCCCGATAATCGATGCATGGCCGCAGTGTCTTGTCCTTCTTCTCCACGAAGAAGAAGCCTGCCCCCGCCGGAGATGACAAAGGTCGGATAATTCCCGCCGCCAGGGAGTCATTAATGTAAGCGTCCATGGACTCTCGTTCGGGACCCGACAGGGAGTACAGGCGGCCCTTGGGTGGCGAGGTGCCCGGCATCAGGTCAATGGCACAGTCATAAGGCCGATGCGGGGGCAGTGAAGTCGCCCTTGCCTTGCAGAACACCTCCCGGAAGTCCTGGTACTCGGCTGGAACCTGGGATAGCTCGGGACAGGAACTGGAGGGCGTGGGCTGCTGCGGCACGAAGGCCCCCTTGAGGCAGACCTGGTGACAAGAATCCCTCCAACCGAGGATAGCCCCCGTGGCCCAGTCGAGGTGGGGGCTGTGCCGACGTAGCCACGGGTAACCCAGGATCAGAGGATGGCTGGAAGACGACAGGAGGTGAAACTGGATGGTCTCCTGGTGGTTGCCGGAGATTAGCATGGGGACCAGGGAAGTCTGGTGCGTGACCATCTCCAGGAGATGGCCATCCAGGGCTCGGGAGGGAACAGGGGTGTCAAGTGGGACTCTCTCTAGGCCCAGTTGTGTGGCCAGGGCCTGGGACATGATGTTGGCGTCCGCCCCAGAGTCTATGAGAGCGGCCAAGGTGTGTGCACCCCCCTGGAGCAGGAGCTTGACCTGAAACCGGGGGCGAAGGCAGGCGGAGGAAGATCTTGCTGCAGCGTGGCTCACCAGGACTTCCTCACTCCCTGGTGAGCCGAGTCTTTTAACGGGCAGCGGGAAACAAAATGTCCGGCCTCCCCACAGTACATACACAGGTTCCCCCTCCGGCGGCGCTCCCGCTCTTCGGGGGTGAGCCTGGTGCGGCCCACCTGCATGGGCTCCGGCCCATGCCCACTATTCGCCACGGGTGCAGAGGAACCGGACGCCGAGGCGGCAGCTGGCCAGCAAACTGAGTTGGGACGACCCGGAGCGTTCTGCCTCCTCTCTTCTCCGGGCCTGGATACGGAGGTCCAGCCAAACCGTCAGCTCGATAAGTTCCTCCAGCGTGGCAGGTGGAGGATATGAGACCAGTTCATCCTTGACGTAGTCCGCCAGACCATGCAGAAAGGCATCGCTGCAGTGTTCCAGTCACTCCGACGGGCTCTAATCCGGAAGTCGATGGCGAAATCGGCCACGGACTGGTTCGCTTGGCGCAGGGAGAGCAGGTCACGCGCGGCCTCGGGTCCAGCAGCGCCCCATCCGAACACCCTGCTTAGTTCCTCCGAGAATGCCTGGAACGATGCACAGGCAGGCGTCCGTCTCTCCCACTCTGCTGTTCCCCAGAGGAGGGCTCTGCCGGTCAGATTGCTGATTACGTACGCCACCCTGGCTTCCTCGGTTGCGAACGTGTATGGCTGCAGGCTGAAGAGTAAGGAGCAGGAGGTCAGGAATGAGCCGCAGAGTTCAGGATCTCCAGCATATCGCTCGGGGGTTCCCACTCGGGGCTCGGAGATCATCCTGGGCTGTGGCGGAGCCGGAGCAGGAGGTTCCGGGGTGGAGACTGGAACTGCAGGAGGACGAGTGGACATCAGCTGCTGCAACTGGGCGGAGAGGGCTGCCAAGGCATTGGTGTTGGCCTCTGCAGCTCGTCTGGCGTATGCATCAGCCTCCTCCATTCTCTGCTGATGTTGCCTGATTGCGTTCTCAATCCTCTCAAACCGATCCTGTGGTGAGGGTGGTCCTGCTGGGTCCATGTCTGGCCAGATTGTACTGTAACGGGTGGTGTACGGACCCAATCGCAGAACTGAGGACTCAAGAGACAGAGAGCTGAAGTTCAACACTTTAATCAAGCTCAGGCAGCCAGGTGTACGGCTCGGGAGCATGCAAGCAGGAATCGGGGCCCAGGCGAAGCGGGGAGTCCGGGACAGGCGAGGTCGGATCCGGGAAGGCAGGCAGGCGGGTCGGAGACTCGGGAGGCAGGCGAGACGGAGAGTCAGGAACAGGCGAGGTCGGATCCGGGAAGGCAGGCAGGCGAGACGGAGAGTCAGGAACAGGCGAGGTCGGATGCGGGAAGACAGGCAGGAGAGTGCTGGAGAGACGAGCATAGCAACGAACAATCTGGCAAAGAGTGAGTGTGAACCTGGTGCTTAAATACTGGCCTGATTGCAGGTGATGTGAAGCAGCTGGGTGCGCAGGTGAACGGAGTGAGCAGACGAGCTGGGTGTGACTGACAGGCTGAGTGGAGCAGACTGATGAAACTGTGACACAGACATAGCCTGTGTAGATGGTTAAGGGTTTACAAGAGATTGCACGCATCTATAATGTATCATTTGAATGCAAATTTCAATTTTTAAATGAGTTAGATGTTCTTAGATATATTTCGCAGACCTTTTCTCATATACTGTATATGCAATCTGTGGAATACAGCCTTTAAGAATACAATACTTATTGACACTGTCCTAACAGTAGGTCTCATATTTCATTGCTTTTCTGATCATCTCAACCTTGCAGGGAATTTGTTGGTCATTGCCTTTGTGAGCTATTTTGGTGCCAAACTCCACCGACCTAAGATCATCGCAATTGGATGTATCTTGATGTCTTTTGGGACCTTTTTGATCGCCATGCCTCATTTCATCATCGGCCGGTAGGCATCCTGTCATGTAACCACTGCAGCTCTCAAACTCCGTTCATGATGCTCTTTGTCTTCAAGCATCATAAACACAATGTAGTGACAGTATTCCTTGCACTTTAAATGTATGTATTTGTACTTTACATTGTGAGTATCTAACGATACCGGATGCTTTCTCCCGTCCCTTGTTTAACAGTCAAATTGGTATTTTGTACGCAGCTATAAGATCGAAACATCAGTTAGATGGTCTGTGAATTCAACCAATAACTTCTCTCCATGTCCAGCAAGCTCACCTGAGTCCACCAGGTCAGGTGACGGACCTGCAATACTGCCCTCTAGAGGTAAGAGTGGGATTAGTGTGCTTTGTCAAAACAACACACATTGCTTGTTTCTTTATTTCTTTATTCAAATTACCACTGCTTTTTGTGTATTGTTTGTATTTGTAAACTAGTCTACTTTCACATTGCTGGAGTTGTCCTGATGTGATGTGTTAGAGCGTGATTAACCATGGTTAATAAGAATAACACAAATGTAGTAATATAGAATATAGAGAGACAGTCAGAGCATGCATTAAGTTTATTGTATTTTTTGTTAATATTTTATACATTTTGGAGGGTTTGTTTTTATTATTTTAATTCTTTCTATTTCCTTTTGAACTGCAGGCTGTGAGCGAGAGTCCAGTGTTTCAATGTGGATCTATGTGTTTCTGGGAAATGTCCTGCGTGGCATTGGAGAGACTCCAGTACAGCCTTTGGGAATCTCCTATATTGATGATTACGCACAGTCAGAGAATGCTGCCCTCTATATTGGTAATGCATTTTACTCACTGCACCAAGATTACTTAATAATCAACATCAATCATTTGTGAACGGATTTTCTTTTAATTCATATAATCGAATAAAAGGGTTTGTATATTCAAGTGACTAAGAAATAATTGCAATTTTTAGTATCTGTTGTGGGCATATAGGATGTACTGAGGATTAATTGGGAGTAGATGCCAACATGTTTAATAAATACAGGCTTCTAAAATAACTAGAATAACCAACAAATGTCATTGCTTCATCATTTTCCAGATGTTTATGTGAAATTTTCATATTATATGTATATTGGCATCTGAATTATTGAGTTATGGCCAAAAACATGTTTTGCGAGGTTACAGTGACCTTTAATGTCCAAAATCAATCTCCAAGTTCAAGTGAATGTTTGTGAAGAAATTCCCTCCAGGCGTCCCTGAGATATCACGTCCACAAGAATGCCACGGACACATGTCCAAACATTAGGCCTCCGGCTGCGGCTGGTGCCGGTGGGGAGGCATAAAAATAGACTTAAGTCGACTGTATTATTCAATGGAATGTCTTAAAATACCCCTACAAAATATATCATAACAATTCCTGAATTTGATGTTATTTTTGTATGTTAGCGGCTGTTGAATGTGGTTAAATTAAAATGCACGTCTTTGTTGTATATCCTAGGATGTGTCCAAACAATAGCAATCATCGGCCCGGTCTTTGGGTACCTGCTGGGATCGCTGTGTGCCAAGATCTATGTAGACATTGGTTATGTGGACATGGGTGAGTAAGCTGTCGTCTCACTGATAAACTATGACTGATTAAAAAAACAATGTTCTGGTTGGTAATGTGTTCATCATTTGTTCACACTGCAGAAATGCACTCGCACTCCTCCGTGGAGAGTTGGATTTAGAAATTGCTTGTTGTACCCAACGGTGTTAAAGCTGTGTAAGACACAATACGCCGTGCAGGGTAAATCCTGTGGTACGGAGTAATCTGACTGGGAAACACTTTGAAGCTGTTGTAAATACAGTACGAGTCAGGAGACTGAACTGCCTTATTTGTTTTCTGCAGTTATAATCATATATGAATCCCTTTGAAACTCACTCTGTATCATTCACGTTGCCTTGCCGTGAAAACTAATATAACTAAAAACAATTACATTTATTGGAAACATAATTATAGTGAATGTGAAGCAAATTAAACTACATTAATCTACTTCCTGTGCTGACGTGGTTTTCTTCTCGTTGCAGAGACGGTGACTATCACCCCGGGTGACGCCCGCTGGGTGGGGGCCTGGTGGCTGGGCTACCTGATCGCTGGAACCATCACCCTCATGTCTGCCGTTCCTTTCTGGTTCCTGCCTAAATCACTGCCCATGCCTGTGGATAAGCACGACACCAGCTGCACTCCAGAGCAAACCAGGTTCATCAAAGATTCTCCAACCATGGAGCACAAGTTCAGACCTGAGGAGCCGGTTAGTTTGCATCAGATGGCCAAAGGTACGCCTATAGGCACAGCGAGTGAAGTGGGAAGTAATGGCATTGTCATCTGAATGCAGATTTGCAAACTTTCACATGTAATGTTATCTTTTGCAAGTACTTTCTTTATTTCCTTTATTATACCACAATATTCTTACATGTCTACCACAACCCAACTTTTTAAAGAACTTTATTTCTTCTTATAAATGTATATTGCCTCACTATATAAAATTAAACAAAGTTTGCATCATTCTAAGCTTTGAAGGTCTAGTTTTGAAGACCTTGTGCATGTTATAAAGGCAGTAATCGGTGAATTAAGAAAAACATAAAACAAATGATCATATCTGTGTGAAAAGGCAAAACCTACATTTGAAGTGCTTTTCATAAACTTCCCCACGCAGAATTTGTGCCCACATTGAAGAGTCTCCTTGGAAATCCCGTCTACATCACTTTTTTATGCGTGACCATAATTCAGTTCAACTCTCTCATCGGGATGGTCACCTACAAACCAAAATACATCGAGCAACACTATGGCCAGTCAGCGTCCAAAGCCAATTTTCTCATGGGTAAGCAGACTGCTTTGATAATTCATAGCGTTTTCCTGGTTTGGATGACTTTTGTTGGGTCATTTTATCTTTGTAGATGATTTGCATGCTCGTCCAAAACCTGTGTTGCTTCATGGAAAGAAAAGTATTTCATGGTGCAAAGTGATATGCACTAGATGGTCATCATGAGAGTTTCATGAGCCAGCTTTTCATGAATGTTTTATGATCCAACTCTCACACTCCTGAGCAAACGCTGCAGCTTCCATATGGCAGCCATGTTTACTGAAATAATTGGACAGTTTGGCATTTACTTATTAAGAAGACCATCAATTGGGTCAATCTTATTGAATCAGAGACGGTGTAATAACAGCGTTTTCCTCCACATAGCAGAATGAACGAAGAGGGTGTTGCGTGATGAGAAATGCATTTCTATCCTCTCTGCCAACAAACGTAATTTTATTTAAAAACATGACTGTAGTACACTTTACATAAAATATGAATGAGACTACTTTCATATGAATGAGTGCTCTTTCTCTGATCCCTTTTGGGGAGCGATGCTGCTGCCTGGCGTTGCTTATCCCCGTTGTTTCCTGACCAATCTGTTCTATTCTGTGGCTTGGCTAGGCATGATCAACATCCCGGCGGTGGCCCTCGGCATGTTCTCTGGAGGGGTTGTGATGAAGAAGTACAAGCTGGGTATCATGGGAGCAGCTAAATTTGCCTTTGGGACCTCGCTGCTGGGCTACTTCCTGTCGCTCATGTTCTTAGCCATGGGCTGTGAGAACTCCAAGGTGGCCGGCATCACAGTCTCATATACCGGGTATGTGATGTCTGGATGCATTTCCCTCACACGTGTAACGTCAGATAAACAAAGGTAACATTCAGTAGAAGGAGCTAGGTTTGGATTTAGGGAGCGTCTACAATAACTCAGTACAGCTGAGACACCATGCTCATTACTGTGGTTGTGGCGTCCTTATTTGATACATATTTCATGTGTATATAATGTGTGCATATTCTTCATGTTGTCACATGCAGAGTGGAAGGCCTGTCTTATGAGGAACAGTCGCTCTCCTCTGACTGTAACTCCGGCTGCTTGTGCTCACGGAGGGAGTGGGATCCGGTGTGCGGAGAGAACGGGATCACCTACATGTCCCCCTGCTTGGCTGGATGCACCTTCTCTACTGGGACCGGCAGACATACGGTCAGACACGCACCACTGACTTCATGCCACATCCGTATATGTTTTAGTCCAACTGTTGACTAACAAATGCAGCTTAACATTTCGGCCTAATTGCTGTGATTCTTTCCCATCATGCCTACGGATGCCACATGACATTTCAGTTCTCTCAGGACAAGACGTGTTTCCTGCTGTGCTGCAGCTCATCTATCGTTCTTCTTTGTTAGGTGTTTGACAATTGTAGTTGTGTATTGCTGGCTGACACCCAACCAGGCAACCTAACGGCCACTCTGGGCCAGTGTCCACTCAGAGACAGCTGTGACAAAATCTTTCCTTACTTCCTGGCTCTGTCTGTGCTCAGCTCCTTCATCATCTCTCTCGGGGGAACACCGGGCTTCATGCTGCTTGTCAGGTCTGTCGACAACCCCGCTTGTGGAGTCACTAGACTCATTAGACATGCAGCCTGTTATTGGATCAATACATCATGAAAAGATGACACTTCCTGCTGTATCAGAACATTTGTATCATGTAGTCATCTGTGGAGATATTTCCAGAAGTTTGCATTAAAGTAATAGTTCTACTTTTGCACCTTAAAGTGTAAGTCATTGTTCTCTCAAAGTGCTGCAAAGTTTAAGTTTGAGTTTATTTAAACCCTCTGTCTTGTCTCATAGGTGCATTAAGCCTGAGCTAAAATCCCTTGCTCTTGGAATCTACACGTTGGCCACTCGCACCCTCGGTGAGAACCATCTTTGCTATTTTCTACATTACTGTCTGTTTAGTGTAGATGTCAAACACATGGATATCTCCTAAGAGCTGACATTCAATTCAATATTCAAATTACTGGAATAATGTGTTTGTGTAGAACTTACTACTTGAAAATCATCATTACATATTTCTAAAAATGTTAAGGATTCTATATGTCTAACTGTTTTTCTCACCAAGTATATTAGAAACCTGTTTTCCATTTTTAAAAAGCATAATTATAATATTTACAATGTACACCAATGACATAATTATGTTTTGTCATTTTATCAAAGTTCCAATTGATTGATTGATTGATTGATCTCACCTTAAAGCAACCAATAATGATTATAATAATAATAATTTGAAGTCACAAGTTATTTTTCATTTTGAACAGCTGGAATACCTGCCCCAATATACTTTGGAGCCATTATCGACACAACATGCCTCAAATGGGGAATCAAGATGTGCGGAGGAAGAGGAGCATGCAGAATATATAACACCTCAGCTTACAGGTGATTTGATCTGGAGGGCTTTTGTTATAAAATGCTGTGTGTGATATCCAGCAGGACGCCTTAGAACTAAAGTTCACTTTCAAACATGACAAAACATCTATAACCAAGTGACCTGCCCTGCACGGCTGCAACGCTTATGAACAAAATGATCAGATGGACTACAAATAGAGAAATAATGTTGCTATTGTGAAACAAAAATAAAGTATAACACATACGTCGACTCTTTGTCCCTGAACTTACATCTTTCTCTCTCTTTTTTTTGCAGGATAGTGTACCTGGGCCTGACTTTGGGCTTAAGGACAATCTCCTTCTTCCTCTGTATTTATGGCTTTGCTCTATTAAAAAGACATATAAAGAAGGAGGAGAAAAATGCCCTGACCAATGGGAGTGCAGAGTTGGAGTCACTAAGGAAAGAAGAGAAGAGCTCCATGCACTGTGAGCAGTTTATACTGGCCTGCAATCCCGACAGAGAGACTCACTTGTGAGCCTCAGCTCCAGCTCTTCTCTCCTGACTCCATCTCAGTCAGATGCAAACACAAACTGTGGACTCTTTGCATAGCATTCAGAGTATGTGTTTGAACTGGATTTGTGGAGAAGACGAGTCATCTTAAAAACTAAGTACACTATTTCTGGAATGTATAAATATGTGTTTGTGTTTTTCATGAACAGAAGACTTTTGTAGAAAAAAATAATGTAGTTGTGCTGTGTTTTCTATGTTGGTCTTCGTTTTTATGAATAAACTTGATAAAAATACATTTTTGGATTCAAAATATATATTAAAGGTGTAGTGTATAGGATCTGAAGGCATTTAGAGGTGACACTTCTCGTGTGTGCCAAACGTGAAGGATAATATGATGGCTGACGCGAAAAAAAAAAGTGTGTCTTCTGTTGACAAATAAGGTCGACAAGCAGCTCAAAGCTTGAGCAGCAGCTGCCCTCTAAACGACCTTTCTGTTGGCATACTAGGAAACCCTCTGTACACTTAGATTTAGATTTAACCCTTTTTGTCTTAATGTGGTATCAGCCTTTGCAGTGACTTCATTTTTCACCAGAATGACAATGAGGGACACACTGTCTGGGGTTTTAAATGTTTATGTTTCATGCTCATGTTTGTCATATACCAACCAAACTGTCACAAATAACTGTCAAGGATGGCCAACTCTGAATTGTTTGAAGGTAGATCTACCTTTGGACCACAGGATGCTTAGTGAAGTCAATAGGCAGATTATTTACACCATTTCATTATAATCTGTTCAAACAAAGATGTTGATAATCAGCATATCAAGACAAGTGCTTATCTCACTGAAAGAAATTAAACAATTTGTATTCAATTAACTGGTGCACAATCATTGACATTAAGTTCAGCATAATAGCATAATGTATTTCTGGGATGTCAGATATTAATAATTATTAAAAGTTAGCATAATCATGAGCCTGTGAGATGCAATTTCAATCCATTTTTACACTTTTACTACTGAAGAATAACATGCACAAATACATCATTTATGTTCATGGCAAAGACTTAAATAAGTAGATATTTTTAGATGTTTTATCATAAATTCAAAATGTGCCTCAGTTAAAACTGGAAAAGAATATTAAATTAGTAAATGCATTTCCTCTGGTGACCCACTGCCTGTGGCACACAGTTTTAGTGTCATGATAAAAAAGTATCTGTAAAGAGAAGGAATCTGACAACAATTGTCACTGCATTCCTGAGGTTACTGATCCTTTTTGTCTGCAGAACTCTGGGGATTCTGTGGATCAAGTACAAGATTAAAAACTACACTTGAGTATTAGTTGGATTAATATACAAAAAGTATTTTGTGATTTTGGTATTTGTGTGTGTGTGTGTGTGTGTGTGTGTGTGTGTGTGTGTGTGTGTGTGTGTGTGTGTGTGTGTGTGTGTGTGTGTGTGTGTGTGTGTGTGTGTGTGTGTGTGTGTGTGTGTGTGTGTGTGTGTGTGTGTGTGTGTGTGTGTGATACCATACCTGGAGTTGATGATGCTCTGTCAATAGTCTGTCATACTCTTGTGCCAAACCTTTGGCCTGCCTCCTCATAGCCTCCACTTCAGCATGAGACTTGTCCAGAGCTACACACACAACCAATACTTCATAACTGCACTTCATATCATCAATGCCCCTTAGAATTAGCTTATAGTACTATTGTTTAATATCTACGTATATATTTCTCATAATTATAGCTTTTCATGAACATCTTTATATAAGAACGTTTCTTTGTTTTTAATAAAAGTTGAACTGCAGACCAACCTGTCTGAAGGAAGTGATGATTACTCACCCTCCTTTGAAACCTTCACTTGATCTGCCAGCTTCTCAGCTTCCAGCTTCAGTTGCTGGTTTTTTACCGACATGGCTTTTTCCTCATCCAGGAGAGTCTGAGCACAAAAAACCCTCCTTAATTACCAACAGCAGAAATCAGAGCAAAATATAGAATACAAATCACAGAAACAGTACTCTGTGACACTATGAAAATACAGCGTGCAATAATGCCTCCACACTTTAAAAGGTGAACATGAGTCCCAAAGGTACAAAAGACAAGACAAAAAGAGTTAGCTCCGTTGTCAGACTGATTAACTCTCACCTGTGTGAGCTTCACGTTGTTGTCTTGGTGCAGCTTGGCTGCTTTGACAGCGCTGTCCATCTGTGCCTGAAGACCTGCACTGCTCTCCACCGTGACGGCAACCTGGATTAGCAAGGTGACAATCCGACGCATGATACTGTGGTGGAGGACAGGAAGAGATGAGAACCAGAAGAAAATGTCCCAAACACATTCTGTGAGGCTGATTAAATGTGGAAGGAAGTAACACTAACAGACAGAGGAAGAGAGAGAAGCCAGATATGTAGAGGTTCCTCTGGGCTCTGAACAGCTTCATGTGGACATTGTCGAACAAATTTGGGTTCACCTTGGCATCGTGCATGGGTTCAGGACCTGAGTACTTCTGCACCTCACGGACAGCATCTGAGGGTGGGCAGGGCACAGCAGCGTGAACGAGCTGGACTGACTACATCCTGTCGCTGTAGTGTTATTCAATGTCATAGCAGGTTGCTTACCGATGAAAAGTACAATAAGAACCATGATCATGGTGAAAAAGCATTTGTTCCAATATGGAGATAACCAGTTCCATATTCTCCAGCTGAAAACTGAACGCCATCTACAAAGTAGGCAAAAAGGCCATTGTGAGTCAAACATAATGCACAGTGAGCCACCCTGGAAGGACATGCATGCACTCTGCTGGTAGTTTGTGTGAAGTGGCTCTTTCATTTTTCTTGCATAGGACTTTTTTTTTTATTATTGGTTTAGAAAATGGGCCTCCGGGCAGGGAGCGGAGGACGAGTTGCTGAATGAAATTTTGATCATGTTTTTGGTTTGTGTGTTAGATTGCAGTACCTCCGTGCTGATATGAAGGGTATACACAAGATCAGGTTGACTGCTATCTCTGCATAGAGGAAGAAAGCCACAGCAGTCCACTGGAGAGTCATTGTGACTGCGGTTTCCTGAGGCAATATACAGGTTTTAATTAGCTCCATGTATATAATTACAAACATATCTGGATTGCATATTTCAAAACATACTTACATACATACACACTTTCACACAACACTTACATTCCATGCACATTCCATGCATCTTATATTTGATATTTTGAAATTCTACTTTTCAATTGTAAATACTCATTCATCCATTCACTCATTCTCATTTATTGCACTGTGTTTCCTCAGATCTACGAACCCGGGCCTCTTTCAGAATTCAGTCTATAGCTCACACAAAGAAATATGTATTATTTATTATTACAATTCTTAATCCTCAACTGAGCAACCGGATATCGTGTTGTTAAAAAAAAAGCAACAGCATTAAGTAATTGGAAATAAAAGCCAGTTAATATAAAGCATTGCGAAACAAATCATTCAAAAACTTGTCTCCATGTTTAGATAATATGCTCAAATAATAAATAACATTAATTTGTAGTATATTTGTTTAAAATGTTCTAGTTCATTGTTAAATGTGTATTGTTAAATGTTAAATGTTATGCACCTTCCGCCAGGACAAATTCCTTGAATGTGAAAACAAACATGGCAATAAATGGTTCTGATTCTGATATACACTGCATTAGATAGTAGCAACCAACGTTAAATTAGAACAGCAATCATGCACCCATAAACAAATGTCATTGGACAAATACGCTGTAATGTGCTCTTTGCCTACTAAACTATACACAGTATACTGTACTATCTGCTACTCATATCATAAGGTCACTTTTTAAGCACACTCAAACGTTTCTGTAGGACTACTACATGAAACAGGCAATCTGCAGCAGGCATTCATAGTCCATTTGCCTCTAAATATAATATTTCCCCTCAGTATTAGTATGAGTGGCTCATTCTGTTAAAGAGCTGGAGGTGAACAATCTAATCCAAGCAATAAACAGAATTGTTGCCTTACCAGACAAAGTTGTGCGATCAGAAGAATGGGAAAGTCCAGACACGCATGCGCTCACACACATTTACAACAGCTGCTGGTCGGCATATAAGGAGCTTCAGCCCTAAATAAATCTCCAGTGTAAGCGACATCATTGGTCAGCCACTTTGGATTTGTTAAAGATTGCAATCTAACTGATAAATATAACCAAAGGCTATAAGTTTAGTTCAGAATGAGTGCAACACTTTTTTGATTGTTTTCTTCCACTCCACTTTCCCTGGTGTGTGTGTGTTTGTGTGTTGATGTCTTCTCATGTCACATGTCATGGTACAAAAATAGGCATGTGAGGGATGAACACTCAGTCTCTTTTTTTAAATAATAATTTTGCCTTGATGTTTGTTACTTATCCCTCAAACACTGAAATAAACAAGCACACTGGATTATTTCTATATCTCTTTGTTTATGCTGACCTTTCAGACTTATCCTTTTCTGCCCAGGAGAAGCCAAAGAAATGTCCACAAGAGGGGGATGTTATCCAATGACATAATATAGCTCTTGCACAGGGGCTGGAAGCAGCAAGTCCTGTATGTTTTGCAGTTACTGCAGGGAATTCAATCCAAATATTGCCTGTGTGTCAAGGAGATATACAGACAGCTGACAGTGTGGATAAAGGGCTCACTGTGTGTACACACCAGCTGACTATAAATAGTTGTCACTGAAAAAGCAGATATGTACTCATTCCAAACGCTTATTCATTACAAAAAGACTTGAAAGGATTGCTCTTTTTGTGACTTTGTGTGCCTTTTGATAAGGAACACAAGCCTCTTTTGGTTTGCTCATCTTGCACATAAACACATCAATTACATGGGTGTTGCACATCAATAACAGAGAATAAAGGGATTCTACAGTGCAGCCTTCAGTACACCCTTCTTCCATTTCAATAATGAGTTTTTCTCTTTTTTATTTTTTTATGTTTTATCAAATTCAGCTCCAATGCCTGTTCTGTGTGTTTCCCATCCCTGCGCTGTATTCAGCGAGTGTATTCACGCGGGCTTCCTCTTGTGAAAGAGACTGATAGCTGCTATCCTCTTTGACTGCGTGTCTCAGGAGTGCTGAGCAGCAAAATGTTTACAGCTGCACCCTGTGATAGCTTTTTGAGAGTGGCCAAATGACTGTAGCAGAACTGAATGCGCTTTGATTGCTCTTCTCTTCTCACCATCTCCGAGGTCGCAGCTCAGGAGACTGAAGAGTCATTACAGCAAACTGCCTGCAGATGGTCCGGCTATGGTGATAGTGTGCTCGCTGGAGTGGTGTAGCTCCAGAGCTCCATTCATTTTATTTATTGCCTGTCTATACACATTTTACAGGTACAGTAGTCATGTGACAATGCATGTGGACTTCATAAATGCTATCTTACATATTATATATATTGTTTTAATGTCGTTTTAGTTTTTAAAGTATGCCCATACTCCTGCCTGTTTTGTGAACAGAGGAAATACAGGCCCTATTGAGTATTGTGTGTGTAACATGGGGTCCACGCCGAGCTGCTTGTGCCTAGAATGCCTCCACAGAGAGGCTGCCAACTTTTCTCATGTATATCAGAGTCCCTCACCTTGTCCCAGAGGAGTAGCACAATACGCTGCCAAGGATTTCTCATTACAGCTGCTTGTATCCTTGGATCTTATCATCCCAGTCGCTACACAAACTTGTGACTGAAGGTCGGAACATAAATCAACTTGTAAATCGAGAGCTATGCCTTCAGGCTTATGGGCTTTTGACACTATAATGGCATGGCATCCCATACCTTTATGCAATTTGGTACTATCCTGGCCCATCTCAGCCATCATGTGTCCCTCGTTTGAGAGCAACGCACTCAACATTGTCCATTTGGGCCTACAAGGGTTTGGACCATCAAAAGCTTCATATTTGTCGCTAATGGTGCCAAGAGTGGACTTCCTTTGGGTCCACCCTCTCAAAGTTTTGTTGATTTTCTGGCATGTTTGTACTTGTGAGTGAGACCTGGAAAAGAAGACACACATACTCCAAGAGAGGCAAAATACAAGCACAACATTCACATATGGAGACGAGACAATGAAACCATGCTCAGAGGGGGAGAGTGAGACAAGGATATCATTCCCGTACATGCCGAAAGACAATGGGGGAGGACAATTCTCCAGGAGGAAGAAGATCCCGATACCAAACATCTGGAGTGAGACACCAACAGACAAGGTGGTATTGCTTGGCCATATTGTTCATGCGCTAGACCTACGTGGCTACATTGTTCAACATAATGCTGACTGGACAAGTGGTTATCTTTAAATGTGACCCTTTTGAAGGAGTCAGTGATTTTCTCTTTGACTGACCAGTTAGCCTGCAGCACACATACAAGAGTTGGAAGGTGTGTCCAACTGTCACTGTGGTTGGTTTTTCGGTGTTTCGTTGTATTTTTGTTATTAGTTGTGTGTTGATGAAAACGCAGAGTGATTTCTATATGTTCATAGTTACTTACTGAGTAGTTTTGAGGTAACTAGCTAATGACGTAACGCTAATGAGACAAGTTAGCTTGAGTGAACGGCGTCACGTGATGCTTCCTCTGCTCAATTTCAGCTAACGTTTGTTTTTCAGCTAAAACACTTTTGTTTGAGTGTTACATATCGCCTAAACTTCATGTAAAACAAGCTGCAAGCATGTAAACATTATTTAGTTTAAAGCTACTGGATGGTTGATTATCAATATTTGAGAGTATGGAGACTTAAAACGTTGACTTGGACTCTAACCCAGTGACTTGACACTTCTTGAATTGGACTTGTTGAAAAAAGCAATAACACCCAACCTTTCCATCTGGTTATGTTATCCCTCCGAACTGAAAATGGATCATATGAAGAATTTAACACCTGCACGTTTCTCACAAAATACATTTTTATTTTTTTAAAGATCAAATGTATCAAGTCAGCGGTAAAATAATGACCACTCTCTTTACACCCTTCTTCCACAGCTACATCAAGCTACAGTTATATACTTGAACAGACCATTAAGCTACAGGCAAATGTTGACATTTTTTCTTCTAGTATAAAACACAAAAGCTCTTTAGATGTGGTGGACGTGAGTGATTTTGAGACTCAGACGCAAGCCACTGTAAGTTACCTTTGCAGTTTAAATAATGCCTCTAATTTGGATTGTAATACATAGACTTGTGTTTTTGGATCAAATAAAGCCAGATGATTAATTCACAGTAGATTATGCCCTTGCTGTATGAAGACTGTTTCCAAGCAACCCTAATTCTAGATGTGTGTACACGTATGAGGCAGAAAACAGAGTTTCACAGAAAGCAACGGCATGAGGAGTTGAGGGGGAGTTGTTATACGGTTAACTGTGGGAATCATATTAAATGCTGAGAAATGTTCTGTATCAAAGAGGTTAAAATTCCCTTCAGCACACAGTGCATCATTGCTTTTATCCAGGGATTTGATCGGATGACGATGGCTTTTCCACAGAAATTGGCACGGTAAAACCTGGTAAAGCAGCACACAGTATAATAATAAGCACAGTAGTTTTCGTGTGCAACATGGTGAAATCTGATATTGCAGGTTTTACAGAGGAGGCAGACTGAAAATGTAGATAGTCAAAAAAGTTGGCAAAAATGATTATTCAATAAATATAAATATTTAAGATGTCATTTGAACTACAGATCAAAATCTATATAATGACACTCAATCGTCTTCAACCCAGAAACACAGAAGTCTCAATGCCATGTGTTTATATTCTAGCTATCAGTGTTAATTTAAACTTTAGTTTCAGCTTGATGTTGGCAGCACATCAGAATCTCAAATATGGAGGTTGGTTGGTTGTTTTGTAAGAAAATGCACATTGAGTGTAAGAAAATATACACTATTATGTTGTATGATCTGGTATACATTTTTCTAAATGCAAATATTTGTGGCAAAAAGAGTCGTGGACATGAGGATATTTGGAGGAGAATGGAAAATATTTAAACCGTATTGGTCTCCTTTGGCTTTAATAATACAAATCTTCACCTTGTAGTGTCTCAAGCTGCCAAGCTGTGGTCGTGAGCTCTGTGGTCCCATTCATGTCTTTTCATGTGGAGAGAGAGCTGGAGGCCAGCAATCTCCTCTCTGCTGTGTTCCATCTCACACCGATGGCCGCCGCTCTGTCACCGCCTGATAAAACAATTGGAATGACAGATAGCTGCATGCACATACTGTATGGGCATAGCTGCACTTGCAGGGGTATGCACACATTGCTGAATAGATGCACACACAGACAATCACACACTAACTGGCAGGTGAGCACACACACACACACACACACACAGACACAGGGACTGGGCATCCAGCCATGTCGGCACTTCTGACTTCATTTTGTCCATCACATTTTTGGTTTAGTGAGATAAGAATACGCTAGCCGGCCCCTTTGTCTGACTCGCATAAAGGACGATTTTGCAATATAATGGCACATTTCATCAAATGCAAAATCCTTATACACTACACAGTGTATTACCATGCTTCATGACATAAGCATTTATTGTGCTATGGGCAATTTGTACATATCAATTCCAGGATCATTTTTTTTCTATTACAATACAACAATATCCTATATTGTTCACGTTGGCATGGGAGCTGCTATTTTTGTGTTTGCCCCATAGAGTTAATTAGTTAACTGATGTAGACTGCATATTAACGGAGAACACTTCATTTATCATTGAACATCTGCGCTAAACTGATACTGATGGAGAACAGTAATCTACACAGCATTGATTCAGACCGGTGTGTTATTTTCCTCTCATACAACCCGTTGTCCTCTGATTCCTGGTTTCTATCTGAGCCATAGTTTTTCTTGTACAGAGATTATAGGCTGTATATCAGAGTCATATATCTTCCAGCTCTGTAAAGTGTCCTTCCATCTCTACAGTAAATGCGGCTTGGTGAGAGTAACATTTGGAAAATGACCACGAGCAACAATTTGTCAAGCTGCGCTGGCTGGTGTGCTCAATTCACTTTCTTCTTCTCTACGATAGCAGAATTACAGTTGAGTGTTTGCTGACCTAATGCAATAGAGGCTCCATACGGACAGAGTAATATGATTTCCCAGGCTTTTATTCTGTGTCTGCGGCTGGATAGAGAGGAGCCCTAAAGAGATGGCATCTCAACCTGGGATGGCTGCCTGGGCGAGAAAGGGAGGGACCTAATGTATGTGATGGGGACAGCAGTACACATCAGCCTTATTGTGGAGTATAGGGGAGACGGTGAAGGACACATCAGGGTCAAGGGATTCTCGTCAGGCTCACAGGAAAACTTTATTGAAGCCTTGAGTATGGTAGTATTGTTGATCTATTTTCTTCTCCGCAGGTCACCTCGAGTTGGAGGTCTAGTGGCAGCCTGCTAACCTATCCATGCTAACCTATCCATGCTAACCAGCAACGCTGACCTTGACATGGAAGCCGTTTGTAAACGTCTACATTAATGCGAGTGGTCCCATGTGGGCCAAAATGAAACATGAAACTACACATGGTCATGATTAATAGTAATCATAGCTTTTGTTTAAGTAATTAGATGCATGCTTATCAGGACATGTTTATGCACAGCATGATGCCAGGACAAATTCCTTGTATGTGTAAGCATACATGGCAATAAATGGTTCTGATTCTGATTCTGATTTAGCTTCACTAACCTATATTATACAACATTTTATTCCTTAATAAGCGAGTAACTCAATAAGCAAGGGTATGTCATGGCTCTGTTGCATTTTCTTTGCCTTGCATGGTCAATGTCAATAATTCCTTAATGCAGCCTAGAAATTTAATTTAATTTCCTTATGATGAGATTTAGACAAAATTGAGGTCACCGGTCATTGCCTAATGTCTAAAACAACATTTTACAAAACAAGCTCTGGAACAGATCCGGTATTTAAGACGAATATTTCAAAAGTGTTCCGGAGCACAATAAGCTATATTTGACAGAAATATGCTATTTTAAGTGGAAGTGCATCCACTCTGATATGCAGTCGATCGGTGTTATTTGTGGCTTAAGAGGTTCAGAGTTGTTGTTGCACTCATGAATGGATTTATCCCCAGTTGGAGAAACTACTCAGCCCGTTGGTGCCTTTATAGTTTGGACCAAGGTTAGGAACGTGTTCTACCTGTGCCAGAGCCAGAATCCAAACAAATATAGAAACAAGCGTCGATAAAGAAGGGGGAGCTATCGAGCTTGTGAACTAACAGTTCTCAAATGGGAACACCACCAAGCGTTGAAGGCCTTTCTTTAAAAGAAAGGAGTTTGTCCCATTCTCCCCAAAAGAGTTTCAAAGAGAAAAGCTTTGGTAGTACAAAACATTCAATACTTTCTCCCTTGATGGCCTTAGTGAGGATCAAGTTAAAGAAGCTGACAGGTTTGGCATGTCATGTGTGCACAGTGGCTTTAAAATGGCAAATAGTTAATGTTACAAAAGCCTCATCTCCCATCAATGAACATGATGAATTTAAAGCTGACTGCTCCTATCCAGTACTCGCGCAGCTTCAGTTTCTGCTGAAAACGACATCAAGAAAACAGATACATCGATTTCCCTGATGAGTGAGAGCTAAATACACCTCCTCCCAAACAGAAAATGACAAGAAACAAGAAGCGATTGTCAGACTGAACATGGCAGTTCAGTCCGAACATCGGGCTCTGTTGGTTGTGCTTAGCCAGCTAGCCAGTGCCGACTGCACCCCTGGGTGGAAAACAAATTGTGACCTAGATAGTGTATGTAGTATTGGCCTTTGAGAGGTCATTTTAGAAAGTAATCAATACAAGTGATTTGTTTGTGTCAGTAGCACTGATTATGTTTGGATTAGTACTTGACATTTGAGCTGCAGAGGGATAAGTGATGTATTCAGGAGTGGAACATATAGCTGTTAGTAGTGAATTATTGTTATGTTGGTAATGGGAATAAGCCCATACATTTGTATATGGATACCCCACAAATGAAGTTTTCCCACTAAAAGGTGGACTCCTACTCTGTGCACGTGTCTGTTAAATGTATCCTCTGGCTCCGTGTTTCATCTCATAGGTTATTTTCCCTCCCCTGTCGACTAATCTGTTGCTGGCTCTCATCCCATCTCCTCTCTCAATCACAGACATGCCCTCAAGGTAGCGTGACATCCACACTGCCTGTTTACTGCAGGGTTATAAAGAACCTCGCCTGCATCAATATTCCCATATCAGCCCTCTCTGTTGTGCTACAAACCACACACTAGTCTGGCAGCCGGAGAAGCATCTGATCAAGGTTGTGTAATCGCTCTGGTAGCCAATGGCCCCCATGCTCTCAGTATCTGAAGGGCTCTTCAATTTTCTACTGTCCCTGAGACAATAAAGGTGTAATGAGCTCATTACTGAGATACACTGTGGAGTACAGTGTATATGCATTTGTCTGTGTGCACCTTTGCGCACGCATGCATGTGACTGCACTGCACAGCATATATCCACATCTTAGAGAACCAGGGATTGTAATGAAGTGAGCTGCCAGGCTAGCTGAGCGTTGCTTTATATGCTAATGTGTATTGTAACTCTGCATCTTGATTCGGTATTAGAGCGCGCCCTGAATAATAAGCTGACAGCTTTTTTTTCTTGTTATTACGACTGAAATTCTTCTGCATTTTAATGAATATATTATTTCTGCTTATTTAGGACAAGTTGAGCCACAAATATAAGGCAGGCTGAATTATAATCTACCGGCAACAGCCACCTGGGAAATACAGTTTCACTATCGTATTCCTTGATAAACAAAGCTCTATTGGTAGACAAACAAAGGCAGGGAAGAATAACTTCATTATCTGTTATTGTGGATTGTAAACAGAATCTTTTATAAGGCTTCAACATTTTTGCAGTAGTTCTTTATTGCAGTTATGGGTTTGCTTATTTGGAGAGCATTGTTGTTCGACTAGTGTTATTAAAAACAGACAATTTGATAATACAACAATTTTCAACATTTTCCTTTAGTTTGATTAAATCACTTCCTTATGAAAACATAACCTCTGAGGATTAACTCAGGTTTAAAACAATATTTGTCATTATTTTGATCACTGTGTTCAATGTGTGCTCTCCCTGTCCCACCATAAAGTCATGCTCGATTCATCAAACCAAAATAAGGCAACTGTATATTTTCCATTTGGCTCAAAGACTCTACTGTTAAAGTAAAACAGACTATGCTTTGATTATATCTGGTTTTTGTCAAAGAGGTGATGAGAGCCATGATATTCTGTTGTGTCTATGGAATGCAAGTGTTCCTCTTTGACTCTAAAAGCAGTGATTGTGAACAGTACCCCACAGCTTTCCGGCTATTGCAACATAACATACGTTACTTTTGCTGCTTCCTTTCCATGTTTGACCTGCCTGCCTTCCCTCAGAGGGCTCCCAGGCAATAAGGTCAGTGGTCACTGGGGATTGCAGGTCCGGTCTCGGAGCAAGTGCCATGGTGATGAATGGTTGTAATCTCACAGTTGTTACAGGAATCACAAATACTTAACTTGAGGGAGGGTAGAATAGGAAGAGTTTTGCTGTGTTAGGTGAGTGAACACGAAATTTATTATAAATATACATAAACATAGTACTTCCTACGTCTCTCTCTCTCTCTATTTAGATACCTTGTTTACCTTATGCTGTACATGTATTATGTATGTACACAATGCTCTGTATGTTGCTACCATTACAAAAAGCCATGCAATATCTACAGTACAGTATATAGTGTATCTATGAAACCTACATTTGTTCTCAATAAATAGTAATAAATTATCCACCTCTTGTTTTTGTACATTCTATTGCACATATTATTTACATTACTGCTTTGGATTAACATTTTCCCTTTTTCATCGTGACCTGATGTCAATTGTAGCTGCTTTTATTGACTGTATACCGTAAAGACAATGAGTACTTCATCCCACGTCCTCGGAAGACAGACACTTCTGACGGGCGTCTTTGTCCTCAAATGTCACCTTTTTGTTCCTCTTTGGGTCGATCCAGGAGTTGTGGATAATGGCATTGTTAGGGGTAGGATCTGCCTCAATGATCGACACCACTCGCTTCTTCATCTTGCTTTTCAAGACTTTCTGGAACTTCTGCCTCGTGAAGGCATAGAGTAGAGGGTGAAAGATAGTGGTCCCATAAGCCATGACCAGGAAGCCCAGTCTCAACTTGACCATTAGGTCACTGGGGCCCACGCTCAGGATGACCGTGTTGAGCACCGTGATGGGCGTCCAGCACAGCAGGAAGGTAGACACAATCAGGAGGGACATTCTGAAAACCCTCTTTTGGCGCTCTCGCCTTTCTCTGTGGCGCTTCACAGCCCTGCGCAATGCGATGATGACAGAGACCGAGGTGCGCATACCCAGTGTGGGGTTGCGGCTGCCAGTGCTCTGGGATGCATTTGTGGCCTCGTGCTGTGTTGTCATGGCTGTCATGGATGGACTTTTTTTCCTGCGAGCCTTCTTCTTCTGTGAAGCGTGGAAACGTGTGCCAATGCGAATGTTGAGGGCCTGCAGGATCTTTGAGTAGGTGATGAGCATGACAACGGCAGTGAAGAAGAAAATAGGGATCTGAGCAAGCAGGTGGTAATAGAGGCCAAGTTCTGTGTAGTACTGGTTAGTGTGGACCACATTGTCCACCACTGTCTGGTTCAGATCCGCATGGCCCTGGGCGAAGAAGCCCACCTCAATGAAGGGTACGAGGAAACTGACAAAGGATAGCACCCAAATGGCAGACAGCAGGGTGAGGGCACGGCCCATGGTCAGCACCCGGTTGGCTGGTTTGACTGAGATGTCGTAGCGATCGAGGGTGATGGCGAGCACATTAGCGGCGGTAGCGACGCTAGCAAAGGAGACGCAGGCTTCATGGAAGCAGCAGACGAGTGCAGTGTCTCCCTCCAGGGAGAGCAACACCACCACAATAGTGAGGGGGATGCAGCACACACAAATGAGCACATCCAACACATGGAGGTTCATAGTGACGATGTTACTGACAGAGCTAATGAGGTTGGACTTCATACAGTAAAGGGCAAGCACAGTGAGGTTAGAGCTCATCCCCAGGAGGATTTCCAGCATGAGGAAGCCAGTCAGGGAGACCTGGAAACTAACAGGGTAGGGGTACGGGCTGGGGCTTGCTGGACTCATGGTGCGGCTGATGGGCTCAGTGTTGTCGGTGACCGTGACGTTGCTCATGGTGGCTTCTGGTTCAGGGCAGGGAAGGATATGCATTATCCTGCGTGTAGAGAGAGGAGAAAAAGAGAATTCATGAAGAGGAAAAGAAGGGGTCCATGTTTGTGCATCCCTAGAAAGTCGTAATTAACACACATCCGAGAAATCTTGTCAGACGTAATGCTGCCAGTTATCAAATGATAGGAAGCTTATTGAGTTTTAAATGAGAAATGCTGAGATCAGACATTCAGACAGAGTGCTGGAACTTTTTTCCTATTATGCCCAGCAGATTAGATTGTCTCTCGTACAAGGCATGACTAACTAGTAACTATCTTGCCTCAATCAGCTTCTTCTTTTGTTATCACCATCCTTGATCAGACAGTTGCATCCACAGCGGAGGCACATAACAGAAGCAGAGAAACACTTAAATGAAATTAAATTCTAATAACCTCATAGCCTTAATGGCTTAGTATGTTGGGGCTTTGTAGTGGCTTAGCTGTGGCTTAGTGTTCTTTGGAGCCTCAGCTGAACAGCACATTCAAGTTGACATAGTTTTAGTGTATTAACATTTACCGTATACATAGTGAATATAAACCAGGGGTCGTGGAGATAATGATGAAGAAATCTCATTTCAGCCCCAATTGGCTGCGATTAATATGATCGGGAGGAGTTAGGAAATAACATACTACATATGGTTCTTGCTTACTAAACTCGTCATTTCTGGCAGCATTTCAGTCATTGCCAAATTAAAGGAGGTGGTTCACAAGAATATTCTGCCAGAAGATTATGTTAAGTTTGTCAACAGCCGGCATCAAACTCTTAGAGATGTACTTCAGAATTTAAGATGTTTGTTCAGACAGAACTTCAATAATTGGAGGACCGAGTAGTGCACCGAGTAGTCATCAATAATGGGTTAGAGGAGAAATATCTATTTCGCATGCACTGCATAGCAATGAAAATATAAAAGCTGACTTGGAGAGAAACAAATGTTTTTTTTTAATATTTACCCTTCCCACCAGCACTATCTGAATACCAGGGCTGTGTAATCAGGCCATAGAGTCCATGTTGCATCCACAGAGACAAGCATCACATCCAAACATAGCCCGTGGAAAAGAGTTTCCGCTCCAGCAGAGCCCCCCAGCGAGGCCTTTCCTTTCACTGCTGGTCCCTCCCAGAGAGGCTGACAGCCAAAAAAACACCTGTCCGTCTGGCCAAAGACTATCTATGGGCAGCCAGTCTTTTCTTCCTGGCCTCACTGATAAGGAAGCTAAGGAATCAGCCAGAGTATATAAGGTAATGTCCTCTACAGATTTCTTCTCAAATCTCTGGTCCGTTTGCTTTGGTGATGGTGGGAGCTCTGATGGATGAGTGGAACAGGGATAAGATGTCGGAGCCTGTTTATAATCTCATGATATTCCCAGGCAGGAGAGACACAGCCAACCCAAAAAAAAACAAAGACACACAGACTCTTTCCCCTGCACAGGGCTGGAATGTACTGCTCATTGTGCGACGATTCTTCCCTTTTTGCCTTCAATGAGAAGCTAGTAGTCAAATCTGTAAATACAAAAAAACTGTTACATCCATTAGCTTGTACTCCAAGAGGCACTGTTTGTCAGTCGGCCATGTAGATTCCCCCGGTGTACACTGTAGTATTGTCCAGAATCTGTCCAGGAGAGGTTAGTGTGTCCGGGCAGCATCCAGGCCCATGTTCCCCCTGGGAGCACTAATGGAACAGACCTTTATTCTCCGCCTTTCTCATCAGTCTCTGTACGCCTGGCTCCAGATGCCATTGACATGTAAATCGAGCACAAGTCTCCAGTTTGCCCCTCGACATGCTGAACCTTCAATCACCGGAGATGGCGTGAGTAGAGCGGATTATTAGAGAGCATGCGTGTCCAATCACCATGACATGTGTGATCACTGAGACATTTGTGATCACCGTTTTTTTTAGATGTGCACGGGAGCGGGGGTTGATTCAGCGATTCAGGAGAAGGTCATCCTCATGAGGTAGTGGGAGCGAGTTCATGAGACGGACAGCGTAGCGTGCCTTGTAGATTTGCAAAAAGATCCCAGACTAGGAATTGGACTTCAGGTAGCAGGAGCTGCATACCTCATCTGTCTGTCCTTCAATGCTCACATGTGACCTGAAGAGAGAGATAAAGGATAGGGCAGTGGATGAGAGAGAGTAGGAGGAGGAGAGAGGGATGTGTGGGGGATGCGTTAGTGAAAATAAAGATATCCTCAGCAGCGAAGCGACAAGGAAACACTCATTAGCATAGCAACAAGCCTCTGATGTCTTATCGTGTTCCTGCGTATCGCCTGATTCACTTTACATCGTTGCATAAAAGTGGCACTAATAAAGGGCTCGCAATGAAAGCAACTGGTATTAAATATCCCATTGTCACTTGGACAATCAATAAGCAACAGTGGTGCTAAAATGGTTTTACCATTTTCATGATAGGCCAGACTTGCTAGAAGAGCTTTAGCGCCGTGTGATTCCTCTGGAAACTTATTATAAAGACATGGATGCCCTCTCATGTGTCACTATATATTATCCATGTAATCTCTTCAGACGAACATGTCAGTCATTCTCCAAGGTTGTGTCAGAGAGGGATGCCGTACTTAACTATGCCTCAATGTCAGACGAAATGGTCAGTGAGTACCATGCTTCAGTTAGAGAGAGGATCATGTATGTCTTAAAGTGAACAATTGCAATTCAAGTTTCTCCTGTATATTCAGCCTGACCGTTTGGAATATGAAATGTGTGCAGGAATAGGACGCTAACAGATGTGCTCACAGCATGTGAGGTATCGTAGTGCATAAACAAATGACCTAAAGTGTGATGTTTACAGTAGCAGCAACTTGGAACAAGACATAACCTTTTTTTAATCAGTTACTAATAGGTGTCACTTGAAGCATACCCAATGTTTCTCAATAAGCCAACAAGACATTATACAATAATACATAATAACTGAAGTTAATCAGGAAATGATATTGATAGTTTCTATTCTAATGCCTTTGTTGTGACAGAGTGGTTTGGCAATGAGTTTCCTTTGTCATCACACACATTCTACGCGACTTAGCGTTGAAAATCAAAGCAATAAGTAGAGTGCCCCGTCCAGACACGGCAGAACTCACCATGCAGGGTAAACACAGATGCTTCGGAGCTGGTCCCTACCACGCTGTCACCTCTCCTCGCAGCCCTGCAACAATCTAGGTCGACAGACCGTCAGCTGCTGGTTGAGCTCCTGCTCCTTCCAGCAGTAATCCGAGAATAGAGATTGAATATTGATGAACATGCAAGAGTCACACAAACTGAAAGAGGTTCTGCGAGAAAAGAAAAAAAGTCCACAGTCCACAGAGATTAGTTCTGACAGGAATGTTGGTGGGGTTCTCCTCCTCCCTTTAATTCTTAACCATCCGTATGGTACAGGTTTGTGAACACTCTTCTCACCAACTCTCTGTTGCGCTCCTGTCTGGATAGGAGTGCAAACCATCACACTCCTGGTATCTCTCTATCTCCCGCTTTGCTCTCCTCTCTTTCCCTTACTCCCTCTCTCTCTCTCTCTCTCTCTCTCTCTCTCTCTCTCTCTTACTGCGGAGGTTTGCAGTGCTCCCCCAGTCCTGATTGGTGTTCTGTAATAGGCTTAACCCTTTCCTCTCCAGCGAGGGGAGGTATTTCCTTTTGTTCTCACTCTATCCTCTCTTCCCTGACAGTGACTGTGACATCCCGTGTGGGGCTGTAGTGATTTGGAAAAAAGCTTCTACAGTACTACGCTTTTGCGTCGGGACCTTAGATGACACTGCGCTAAACACACAACCTGCTGCAGAGTCAGACAGGCAGACTGTTGAAGGGGAAACAGCAGAACATACAGGACTGATGTATTAAGTTGCTCGGCCGCTATGTCATGGATAGGTCATGTGTTTTTGCATAGCAGGGGGAATGAGGAGGATAGAGAGCCAGCAGAGGAAAGCAATATTTGTTGTATTGATTTTGCGCACATAGCTCTTAATATGTGCGAGCAAGTGAGCATGAGAGACAGTGAGACTGACAGAGAGAAGATAAATTCTTGCAGCTGTGAGTGGGAGAAATGGATTATGCAGGAAGGAATGAAAGTCAGAGAAAGAAGAGATAGAGTATGGTGGCTCACTGATTGATAGTTTCAATTAGGTTGCTCTGTCAGATCTGTAAGAGCTTGACCACCCTCCATTTCTTTGTCAAGACTCGTTTGTCAGGTGCATTTATTGACTGAGGGCATCCTGGTATGTGCCGCGTTGGCATGGCTAACTGATAAGCTAACGATTAAAGCCCACAGAAAATACATCAGGTATAGTTATTCTGGTGGTGACAGTTCAATAATTGCCGGGCAGATGCTTCAGCCGGCTTTTAAGGCATTTCAAGTTGACCTGCCGCACTAGAGCAAACGCTAGAGAAAGATCTGAAGCTTTAGAAGGGGTTGTGATGTACCTTGGTACCGAGGGAACTATTTGTCATTTAATCAATTTGTTGATTGACAGAAAATGAATTGACAGGTTTAAGAATCGATTCATCTTTTCTGTAATCTTTAAATGAAAAGGTCAAACATTCACTAGATCAAGTTTCTCAAGTGTGAGCCGTTGCTGTAACTTTGGGCTCTGAGGAGTCGCCATGGACCTTTTTTGTACTTATTTTCCATTTTGTAAAAAAATGAAGCCTTATACCTTGTGTCGAACTGTTGATATAGTTGTATGTCTCCACATTCCCTGCATATGATATTGGCCTTAGGTCATACGTGTTGGAAGCGGCTTGACAGGCTTTGCAGTTTACATCCCTGCTGCTGTACCAATGTAGAACAAATTGAAGGTCACGGGGAAAATGTAAATTACAATCTGGCATTATTGAGGGCATTGGATGCCCTTGATCATACAGAGGTGCATGTGTCCCTTCCACACACCACAGGAAGACCACCACTAATTAGAGGATTAAGAAGAGTAAATACTTTTTAAGCCTATCATTAACACTAATTCTCACCGGATCTTCACATTGCATGATATGGAGCTCGGCACGCGTGTTGACAGAAGTCGTAGAGGAAAATGAAAGATGGTGGAAAGAGAGCGCTCTCTGTGCTTGTTGTAGTTGTTAGTGTGCGAGGTCTTTTGTACAGATCTATTTCTCACTAAGGTTCCTATATGTGTCCCTTGGATTGCATGTTTGTGTACCTCGATGTCTGCACCCAACATCACCTGCCTCCTACACAGGATCCATCTGTACGCCTCTGGCTGTCGACTATAATTAAACAGCACATCAGTGCAAAAGCCTGCAACTGAAGGCACTGAGCGTATTATAAGAAGCATCCTGAAGAAAGTGGAAAGTGCACATGTATATGAAAAGACAGGACTGACCACTTGACAGCCATCTTACAGCTCTTCAGGAATCCTCCTGGTTTAAAGAGGGGTTAACATGCTACTGCAAAAAAAACACTGTATTCACAAAACTTCAGTTCAATAGAAGAATGACTTAAATATTTAATTCCCATTAATATTTCATCAAGCTTTTTCTCTCTGTCCCCAGACTCCACTGTCTGATATACACGTTTTTCTCCCTTTTCACTCCGAGTGGCTGTAGACATCCATTGATGTGCCTGTCGATATTCAAATGTGTACATTGTTTTGTTTATCCCAAACTTACTGCATCTGCACGCCATCTTCAGCCCTGTGTGTGTGGTGCTTCTGTCAAGAAGGCCATCTCTGCCCTGAGTTCATCAGATACAGAAGATGCAGATGTGTTGTCAGTGGCCGTTTTATTTCAGCCCGTACTTTGCATGCCAAACATCAGCAGGCAATCTTTCAATAGTAGGATGGCCGGCATCCAGAGGACCCAGCACACAGACTTTTATCCCCTCCCTGCAGCAGGCGTCCTGCACTTCCATTTGGTGCCACTGTGATTTGCTCCAGATTGCTCCAGAACAGAGCTAGCTCAGCGTGAATGAAGTGGCTGGTTTCAAATGTTGTAGCGAACTGCTGTCATCTGATCCATTTAAATCCCTCAGGAACTTCAGGTCCAAACTCGCAAGTATCTGGGGTTGTCATACAGAAATACGATGTCTTTAGGTGCCCTGGACGCTGCCGTTTCTATTCCCCAGTTTTCGTCTTATTCCATAGCAATTTCATCCACTTCCCAAAGCATAGAGCACCACAACAAAGGTAGCACCTCAATGATGTTGGACCAGAAGGAGACTGAGAAGATGGAGAGAGAACGGTGGACCACATTCAAAGGTCCTCTGGTTTTGCCTGTAGTTTGACCGCAGGGCAGTCGGCTTTGGCCTCAGCCCCACAGTCCCTTTGGATTCACACTCATTTGGGAAGAGATGAAAGGGTCAGGATCTAGAACAATAGGAGAAGAAACAAAGGCCCTCCACCCCTCCTCCCATGTTAAACATTTGAGATTGATAAGCAGCAGCTGAAGATAAAATGAAACCCTTAGTTTATAGAATAAATGTTAATGTATCCTCTTGTGTTGAATTGGCTTCATTTGTGCGTGTCATTTAGTGCAATATATTGGACAATTGGATTTCTTTTTGGTACCATCGGTGAATACATTGTGGTTACACAATACATTACAATAGACTTTTTATTATTATTATTTGAATTACTGTGCACTTGTGGGGTACAACTTAATAAATAAGGTTAACAAAACATGAAAAACATCGAAATAAAGGAGGAAAGATTTATCAGAGCAAATAGTGCATTGGGGAAATAATGTAACCTGTAAAAGAACAGAGAGGCCATGGGTGTAATAATATTTTTTATTTTTAAATCCAATAACTCAACATAGCTAAATTAGTTTTCAGTCTAACAGTTATTTGTTGTTACGTGATCATGAAATAAGCATTTCACCATTCCTTACCTGTGAGCAATAGATAAGCATGGACGAAACTGTGTGCGCTTGAGAAAGTTTAATCTGGGAAACACTCACCAGAGAATAACAATACATTGTATTGCTCATTTTAATGATGTTTTTCTTTTAGTTAGTCTTGAGTAGCAGTATAGTACCAAGCTACATCACATTTAGGTAACAAGTAGAATGGGGCACTTAAAGCATGCCCTGTGATCACTGCTGTCAGTGAATTGCTCTCATCAAGTGCAATTCACACACAGCGTATAATGTGCTGCAATATTCTTTGTTTCTGTCATTCAAGGGTTATTTATTATCTTAGTTCTACAGCAATTACTCGCATGTTGATTACAGTAGGTGCCAAAGTTGTATAATCTCTCTCTCTCTCTCTCTCCCTCTCTCCCTCTCTCTTTAATCACTCGTCCTTCCCTCTGTTTTGGTACGATATAAGCTGCGTGGTCGGCCATTGATTTACAGTCCTGGTTATATTGCGGCTCAGTAAGGTTAGAGCCATAAAGTGGAACCCGGTGTAGCCAGCTGTTTAACCCTGACCATGAGGTTAGAGATTTTAAGCCTCTTCAATCCCCAACACGAACCTACACACACGCTCGCCTGGGACAGATTTCTTTGCTGTTTCCTGCTGGACTGTGAACTCCTCGATGTCCTCTGTCACGGAAAAGAACAGCTCCTTTTCCATCAGCCCCTCAGAAGTCGTCCACTTCCTGTCACGGCGCAACATCTGTTTACGTTAGTCATGTCAAAGAGCATCGACCAAGGCGTGGGAACGCAAGGCAGTGCATGGGGGACCCCACACTCACAGGGCGGTGCGAGTGCAGCGGAGGGCTGAATCTTTAGGGAAGCACGTAGAGGACAACCGCTCACACTCTGCAGATAAACACAAACACACACATTCATGCTCCTCCCTACAGGCTCATCTCATTTCATCTGGTCATGTTTCTACCCCTGGGAGTTCATGTTACTTAGAAGTGCACAGTTTCCTTAAAACAGACACTCTTCTTGAACAACTAGTTTAAGGACTTCAGTAACCAATTTGTTTTTATTGACTACACGGGTGCACGTGTGTTTGCACATGTGTGTTTGAGTCTGTCTTAGTTCGTTTGTGTTCAGCGCTGAGACCACCGTGATGTCTGTGATTCAAGCCCGTCGGCGTTCCTGTCTGTCTGCTAATGCGATGCCTTATCCCTGTGCTCAGTGCTCACAAGGGATCCAGCAGAGAGGGAATTCCCTTCTCTAAGGAAATTACTTTAGGACCACAAAGACCATTAGGCTCTGAAGGCCACACCACAACGGCAACATAGACAAAGGACTTCTTAGTAGAGCACAATGACATTTACTGACATGTTATGCTGTTTTCACAGAGTAACACCCCATTATGGAGTCACGGTTGGCATTTCCTTTCAAGAAAGTTATCCATGTTAGCTTACCTCACCATTGAAAAGGTAGAAATTGCGGCTACTTTGAAGTTAGCTCTGCTATATTTAGAAAAGGAACTAATTGTTTTCTCTTATTTTGGTGTCATCTGTTGATTATCACTTTAAAGGTCTTATAAGGCAACGTTGATATTTGCTGTGTTCGGCACTGACCGGCACATGTGCTGTGTGTAATGTGCCAATCAGTCATGTAAAGAAGCCTTTGTAGTTGGAACGCTGTGGCCTTGTGGTTGCCGGCTCCAAAGGAAAGCTTGTTTTTCTTTCTTTCTCCTTTTGAGTTGTAGTCTTTAGGGGGATGGAAGGATCAATCTCACATAGATGGGCCAGTGAACACCAACAGGAGGCCCAGTAATAATCAGAGTTACTCTTCATTGTACACGTACGCATGTATTCACACACAGGCCAACAAACAACCACTAAAATGAGTTTACAGTGTGCATTTGTGTTAATACATAGTCACACGTTATCCTTATCAACCTTACAGTAAGCTATGCTGTTGAGGAAGCTAAACTATTCTACAAAAATTCAAAACGCCAACTAGGGGATTCCTGCTATCTTATTCCAGAGCAGATTCCCTGTACAGTAATATATTTGGCTCTTGACAACTGTCCTATTTTAAATGAAATGTAATGCCCCCAGGGAAGAGTTCCAATATTACACCTTGTAAATATAGATGACATGACACAAACCTGTAGTTCCCTTCCTCAAATAACCAATTTCTTTCTGCCCTCCTGTCTTGTGCCTTTCCTGGTTCTCTTTCTTTTCCCTTCCCTTCGTAGCACCTAACAGTTAGCCATGCTGTGCTAGCTGTCGGCTGCTGCCTGTCCCTAGTCACACCTTGTCAGCGAGGCCTGTCCTGTCTGCGGCCAACCACTGATGGGCCGCTGCCTTGGCTCTGACAGCCAGGATGACTCTTTATTTTTCTCAGCTGCTACCTCTCCATTAAGACCTGCCTCAAGCTACCGTGGCACGAAGATCAGCACCTTTTGTTTGTCACACCGAATGGGGATCTTCACAGCACCTCAGCTCCTCCACCCACCCATGTCATTATCCAACTGCCGATTAGGGATGCACTTTTTCAGCCCTGATACTGATACGTGGGCTATGGGTACCGAGGACTGTGTTGAATTAATTATCTGAAGGCCTCATGTTGGGAAGAGACAAGGATCACCCTTGTATGTTTAAGGCAGCATCAAGCGTGTTGTCCTAATTTAAAAAAATAATTGCTATACTGAATTGTTATTTCCTCAAATTGGATACCAGATCGGCCCATTGTTATCGTGTGAACTGAATGGATCTGATGCCAATTGTATGAAAGCAAAAACCTTGATATCAACCTAACGTTTAATCCACACGGCAGGATTATAGGAGTCTCGGTGTGTGCCGCAAAATGTGAAGCCAGCATCCTTTCCTGTAACGTCTCCACTGTTTGAATGGAAGGAAATTATGTCAATTATTATATAAATGATGTAATTAAGGTAAATTCAGCAATACGCTGCTCATTCTTGTTCCCTGTACTGTAGTGAGGATGTGTGGCAGTGAATGGAGCTATTTATTATACCTAAGGGCACAACCTTTGACAGGTGTGTAATGAATCATAATTTATCTTGCCATTTTCAGAAATAGTCTGACGCCCTTAAATCACTGTAGAATATTTAGCCTTTTTGAGCTTCAGAGACGCCGGGTTCAGTTCGGTCCAGTCTCCCGAGCAGCAGTGGGATGACTGTTGCTCAGGAGTGTAACAGCCTGTGTGGGTGGCAGCAGCGGGGTGTTGGCCCTGCCCCTGATGTACCAGGCTGTTGCCCTTGATTGTCTGGCACAGGGTCAAGGTAACGCAGGGCTGGTCACTACCGTCAGCATTCCTCACTGTCAAGGCACACAATCTAACACCACTGGGAGGCTGGAAGTGTGTGTATTCCTGCGTGGATGCATCTACAACAGAACATGTTGTTGTGCTATTTGTGCTTTTCTGTGCATCACTTTGAGTCATGCTAATGGCAAACTATTTCTATATAATCAGTGCATCTTTGCCGATCTGCCACTGACTCATACACTGCACTGTTACATGTACATCCTGTGCTGTGGGCTTAGTTGGATAAAACATTTCTATCCACTACAGCAAATCAAGCACTAGTTAACTCGAAAGTAGGAAGAAACACGAACATTATTGAGATCTCTGGCTTTTAGTTACTTAGTGATCATGTTCCATTAAGAAATGAGTGCCCCGGCCCCCTGCTGTGAATTAGTCTTTCTATCAGCATGGAGGATGCTGATGCTCTCAGGCTGTTACTCATCTCTGCAGAATATGAATTGATCGTACTTTATCCGGGCAGAAATCCAGGCAGGGAGACTTGAAAATTGAATTAAGAGGTGGATGATGTAAAATAGTGGTGAGGGAAAGTGTTGAAACTCAAACTAATATATGGAAATGATTTAATCTGATCCATCAGTTTGATTTGATTGAATTACAAATGTTCAGTTTGAAGAGTTTGTCTCCTGTACTCCAGCACTGGCTAATCTTTTCCCCAGTGAGTTAACTAGGCTGCTATTATTGTTCAGTTTGTAAATGGGATATGGAGGAAACTAATAAGCCAGGCTGAGCCGATAATATTTACACTAAACTAACTGAAGATCAATGTGGCGAATATATAGAATGTGTTCTTGGCGTCCATTGTAAAATGCGACTGACTCATAGTAACGTTGGCACTTGAAACAAAGCAGCAAAGGTACTGCCAGTAAACGGGTCAAAAGTTAATTGGGATCGGGCTACGTGGGTTTCATTCAAATTAACACACAAATACCATATTATATAAATTATCATTAATCCAGTGCATGAAGTGGAAAACAAATGAATACAAATAAATGCCAGTACTCCCCTAATTCACATGTTGCTGTGTGTATCAGTCCGTATCTGCAAACCCCACTTATTCCAATTATTTATTGTTTCTTATTTCTAAAGTGAACCCATTATTTATTCACAACAGAAACGTGAGCAATATCTGATCATATATATATATATATATATATATATATATATTCATTGCACAGCAAAAATCGTAGTAAAATAGCATTGAACAAGAAAATGTGAAGAAATTAAGTTTTGGGGAATGAAATGGAGATTATTTATTATTTTATTAATTATATCATTTCTCTTTTTTATCCAATTAACAAGCTATTAATTAAAGTAATAATCAACAGATGAATTGATTATTAAAGTAGTCCAACCAACCAACCAGATGATAGGTATATTAACGGTATAGAGAAATCTATGAAATCAAATATTCACATCTTATTGCCCTTTACTAATGTGAAATCATATGGGACAGCTTAATTTAATACTCTGCATTTGATCTGCTTTTAAGATAAGACTACTATACACCGAAGCTATGACTATATCATACTGAGACATGCCAGTTCTGAGGCTGATGGATATGTTCTTCTGGGTATTTAAATGTTGTTTGAGATAAGCAATGAAGGCACTGGGACTTAAAAACAGGCTGTTTAGTGGGCCTTGTAGATAGGAGCCTCGTATCATTAAACAAATAGATTAGATTTTGGTTCCACTTGACAAATTGACTGTAATTTCTTTTGCTGCCTGGATGATCGGTAGAGATTGGATTTCTGCTGGGCTCTGTAAGAAATTCACAGGGAGGCATTAGCAAAACAAACATCTAACAACTGCTCAGTCTTGATTTAAATACTCTTTTGGCATTACCCAGAGACTGAGAATCACTTCTGCATGAAATAATAGTTTTGGGGGAAACTCCCAAATGAAACGATTGAGCAAAAAACTTTTTACAATTTGAAAAGTCAACACTGATTAACTCTGGAGGTAATACTATACACCTGACAGATGTTGATCTGCCTGATGAAGCTGTCTTTACGGCGGGATTGTCAAAGTGAGTAGTCAATAGTGTCCCCAATAGAGGCGAGCTCAAACAGGAAATGCATGCTCCAGTGCCAACCATGGCAAGCAGATGGCAAGCAACAGGACCCTGCAGTCCAGCGCAGGGTTGTGCGTTTGGAAGAAATCATAGGGAAAAAAGCAGCCAGGACGGATGATATCAGGCCATCTGTCTGCATTACAACAAGGTGTCATTTTTAAGCGGGTGGAAAACTCGCTCACGCTCTTTCTTCAGAGCTGATCTTTACAGCAGATAGCACAACAACGATGCCATCGCCTCCTCTCTCTTTGACTTTTTATGCAACCAAATGCCACGGTGTCCGTTGCGTAATGATTTTTGGTTTTGCATTTTGTTTAAGGCAGTGATGAATCTCCTCGTACTCTGCCCTTCCTTTAGTCTTTGTTTCCGTCTCTGATCTTGCACTGTATCAGGTTACATTGTGGTTCAAGGAGGGGGGGAGAAATGATGCTGTCAAATTCACTTCCCTCTCAAAAGACGGCGGTGTCATACAGAGGAGGAAGCCGCCTGCTGAAGGAGCCGCTGAAGTTCACACACACATGTACAGCGGAGACCAACCGGCTGTTACCAAGTGAAAGGGAGTTTGTCCGCCTACACGCTCAGGGGACCAGGAGATGTGTGTCTGGGCCTGGCTGAGAGGCTGCTGGCTTGCTCTACTGTAGCAGGTGGCGGACATTTTCCATTTACAAGAAAACACTAAGTGTAGGCAGCAAAGAGGAGGTGCTGTCATCTATTCCTGCTTCGAACACAGCAGATCCAAACCACTTTGTGGCGGCAAGGATGGTCATGTTGTATTGATGTTTATTCTGGCACAATACTTCAGCTCAATGATGTTTCCAAAATTGCACAATAGAAAGAAGGGAACAGTGTTGATTCACACTCAATCCCATTTCACATTTTCTGAGATTCTGAGTCGATTCGCAATTTTCAAAAAATGATTTTGTACATTAATGAAATTACTGAACAAAGATATAGCTCAATCATGAAGGCACCGTGCACCACCTGGACTAGATTTTACAACAAATATTGATGTCTTTTTGACTTTTTCTTTTTAACTTTTGACTCAAAACACCAAACAACCAAAGACAAACCGTATCAAAGTGGAACGCCGAACTTCAGCACCTGTGAGCTGATCAACGCACACAAATAATTGTAGGTATATAATTGTCGCTTTCATTTTGTTCTCAATTGCTGAAGACATAACATTAGAAGCAAACCCAACGGAGCTCTGCCATCACATTGTGACACCAAGAATCAGAATTGAATCAAGATACTTTCAAAAGGTTCCAGACACATGCAAGTGGTATAATTACAAAATTGATTGTCTGAGCTCGTTTCCATCCCGTCTCTCCAAGTACCCTTTATGTTGTCTTCGATGGAAGACCTTTTTTTGTTAATGATGTTGTCGTGGGATAATAAACCAGGCTGAGGAGCAAATAGACTCATTCTTTGTAATCATTGGAAAGGCAGTTTTATCCCTGTTGAATGAATAGCAGAGTATGTATACCTGGAGCCATGTGGATCAATGTTTTCAGGCCAGTGTAAGATTACTTTCTTTGTACTTTCTTTGTAGAACTTTCTTTGTAGTATGCGTTTTGATCGAGAACCGGCTTAAACCTTTCAATGCACATTTGCACCTTTTTTTAGTGACATTCAATGGCAGCCAAAATGTCATGCAAGATGTTTTCAACGCTAGATAAGAAACACCGGCTCCGTCTCTTATCATCGTGACCCAGAAAAGTCAAGGAGAGCTCAGGGGCCATTGCCTTGATTTAGATGTATTCCACATGCAGACCAATGGAAGGAGGAGCAGCGAGTGAAAATGAGGACGTAAAACATGCATGGAGATGATCCCTGCATTCATCCAGCAACTACAGAGTTTGATATAATATGTAAATTATGGAGATCATTGAACCAACCACTGGTTTCCCAGTGAGGATTTAGGTGGGGCTGCTTGGAAGTCATAATCTCTGAGCTCTGCTCTCATTGGTCCCTGATTGGCTGAACGGTTGTTTGAAGTAATTCAAAGTTAAGATATTGGTGGATATTCACTGCCAGAGCTATGCAATATGGTCCATCACATTGGCTGCATCATTTTTTCTTAATACACAATACAAAGCATGTGCCATCCATCCAGAGCCATGTGAACAAGTGGGGACGGCATGATATTGCAAGTTAGGGACTCAGCTCTAGGCTAGAACTGTATTTCTGCTGGGTTAAGTTATACACTTGTCCTAGAAACTTCTAATACTCAGTCGTCAACCAATTTCACGACTGTCACACAATAATATTTCAGTTTTTCATTGTAATAATGCAAATGAGGCAACACTAGAAGGATGGCACAGGCTTTTCTGTGCGCCCCCGCGGTTGATATTTACACTAAACTGAACACTGATGCTGAGTAATGTTTGATGATGGGCCAAGCCTGTCCAATTCCCAAAATGCGATACGCTCCAGTGGCTTTAGTCATTATAGTCAGATCCAGCTTTATAAAGCACTTTTAATGACAGGAGTTCTGTAATAAACAGCTTGACAGTCCCGTTCAGTTGATAACTATAATTTTGAATATATCACTTTGTTGTTAGTATCACAACTGTATAGCTCTGCTGATTTTTTTGCCAAAAGGCAAATATTGCTAATACTGTTATGGACATAATTTAAATACATCTGCTTTTGAAAGTGTGACTGTGTCGTAGAACCGCCTTTATTCTTTATCTTTATTCCTAGGAGCAGTTGAATTGTAATGTTCTGTTTTTTACAGTGTGAGGTGGGGAACGGAGATCTTTCATCCAGAAATACTGTCACCTCACAATTTCCTCTGACCCTGAAACATTGTTTGATGAAGACATTTCAATTCTAGCTATTTCTGGAGCCTCTCCTCCCGGTTGATGTTGATGTGTTAAGTGTCAGTGTGGTTTACCCAGGCAGGCACTCACCTCGCCGATTGCTCAAAATCACAGATTTTTCTGTTTTGCATCTTTTGTTCTTCTTCCAACACCCCACCCTCTTTCATTTCACCCCCACTCCCACCACCTCCCCTTGGGCAACGAGAGCTAAGACGGAGGGAGAGATGGATGATGTTGTGTTGAACTGTGACGTTTCTCCATGCAAGTCATTCCATTATTATTCATAAATAATTGGCCAGAACCGTCTGTAGAAGCTATTTATAGAGGTGATTGCCGTTTTGCCAAGGAGCACAAACTCTTAGGTTTTCAGTTGGCTAAACTAGAAAGGGGAAAAATAAAGCTTGAACAGAGGGTTTAGTTTCCATTAAGCTTCTTATGAAGCACTTGACCTCTGGATGATTTTTTTTGCCCCAAAATGCTGGTCAGATGCTACATTTTGCTCGTGTGGTCAATACAGATAAATGTGTAGTGTATTGATTCAAACTCTATCATCTCACCTCTTTTTGCTATAGTCACCCCAACAGTTGAGAAGCAGTGTTTAAATATGTGTAATTCCCTTTCACTGACAGCCAGAGATATTAACTCCATCTTTCTTCTGAGGATCTATCCTCCACTTAAGTTGGAAATCAATACGGACCGGTGAGGCCAGTCAGTTATACTGGATTAGACAAGAGCACTGATCGTGCTCAGACAAATAGCCTGTAAACACATGAACCACTGTTCTTTTGTTCCCCCTGACCACAACATTACAAGCTCCATTAGTTATATATGTGCATCCGTGTGTGTCTCGTGGTACCTTCAGTGCTAAGCATGAACAGCGTTGAACAGTGCCCTTGAAGGTTGAAAGTGTGAATGACAGAAAGAGAGGGAAGAAAATCTAAGCAGAGAGAAAAGAAAAACGAGGAAGTAATCAGATTGGGAACAAGAGAGTGGATTATTTAGCCCTCATGGTTCATTATGATAAGCTCAGAGCCTTCTGGTGAATATTACATGAGAGTGTTAGATTAGAACAGATGAAAGGGAGAATGTCCCAGCCAAGTTGTGCATAAACATATTGATGATTTAATTGCACTTTGTGTGATGGACGCATTTTAAATGGAAATATGCAGTCGGGCAGGAGGCAGAGGGTGGAAAGGGATTTCTAGAGAGCAACTTGTCATAACGCACCTTGCACATGCATGTGGGATTAAGCAGGTGGACGAGCTGGCAGAACGCTTCACACTCTGTCAGGATGTGCTGACGGTGTGGTATGTTGAACTTGATAAAAAAAAATATAAAAAAAAAAAAACCACAGCATGACGCAGGCCTGGGCCTATCTGCATGACAATAACGAATTCAATTTCAAACACAAGTCGCACGTGCTGTAGCAAAGCATCGCCTCATAAAGCGCTCCGTCTCCTCCACAGCGTGACAGCATGAGAACATGGCTTGAATGCATGATGTGACAAGGCTGTGTGGTAGAAACAGTCTGCTGTCATTAGTATGCAGCACAGAGCCGTCTTGTCTAGCTGGACCTTTGCAGAAACTCTCCCTCCCTGAACAGCAGATAAATTGTCTGTTGTGAATAGAGCAGCTGAGGCAAAGCTGTGCCCTTTTCTGCAAAAGGAGATTCTCTTGTGTCGTTGGATTTGCCCCTCACGGCAGTCACAATAGTCTAAAATACAGGAGTTGCATGAACAGAGGGGTCAAAGTTTAACTTCACTGTAATATTGCAGCGAGAAAGAGAAGCAGGGAGACAGAGAAAGAACCTTATTAAGACCTTGGCGCCAGCAGCTTAGCTCTCAACTCCTGAGTGGGTTTTATCAGAGAAGGCTCTTCAAGCATGACCACAGTAATGAACCTATTAGCCATGAAATTGACTTTTCCGATAAATAAAGAACAGAGGGGAGTTTAGGGGACCAATTCCGCATTCCAAGCCTTTTGTTTGAAATTCATAATTACATTTGAGAATTAGCAACGACTGGATCTGCACATGTGCACAGCAGTTCTTCGTCACCAAGTGTTTTACTCAGCGACTTCTTTCAAGTGTGCTGCAGAATGTTATGTGGACAAATTATCCAGGTTAAAAGCATTAACCCCACGCCATAGCCAGTGTTTAGAAAGTGTCCAAACTGCTAATATTCAAGGCAGGGTATCAACAAATGACTCAATCAGCAAATGCAAACTTCCCCGCTGCCCTGAAATAGCATGTTAATCAACTGCTGCGATGACACGTTGCACACTTTAGGACCTCCTAGTGCAAATGTCTTCTGTCTGCCTTTAATTACCATGAACGTGATTTGTCTTCCAACACAGGGGGTATGCTCTAAAGTCAGACAAGAAGCAACAATGGGCCTCATGCAAGCACCTTTAGTTCTGCAGTGGCACTTACATGTAATTCAAAAGATTCACCATCTCCAATTTACTTTAATTACATTTTCTTAACTTTGCAAAAAGAACTTTTGAATGGTCCAAGCTTGTAGAAGTTGACCTCATCTCATCCTCGGTCATGGTTTGTACTGCGTTTGTACAATCATCACAGTACATACATCTGAGGACAACTTTTTTGGCAACTCTATCAATGTTTTCGAATCACTTCAGGACCTCTAACACAACGTCAGTACTTCATATTCTACTCTGGAAATGTTTTTGTGAGTGAAAAAAACGGATGTAGCCTTAAGTAATTATTCATGGCCGGCAATCTGCCTACGGTCAGATCTCTGAAATGCATTACTCATGAACAGGTGGCGTTCATCAAGTGGAAATGAGCAACTTATGACAAGTGTATGCAGTAAAGGTGAATGAATCAGATGTTTAGGATGCTACGGGGAAATGTTCTGGCATGACATCCGTTGACATCCGTTGACTGTTCTTGGTCTCATTTGTATCACTATGGTAACACTTCAAGTACCTCACAAAGTAAACGTTTTCATATCCATGCCATCAGTGTGGCGAGCTGTTGGGTCCTTTCTGAAACAGGTGGTTTGAGTGTTGCATCGGCTCAGGAGGAGAATACCAATGAACGTCCAACTGTTGCTGCTGTGAAAAGGGCCCAGACAATCTCAGTTTGTACAGAATGGACTCACAACACTTCTCTATTTGCATTGATATCTTGTGACATCCAATCAACATATCCCATTGTGTCGGGTGTCAGACCCCGGTTGATTGATTGTAGTCCTGCTTCGCACCCCTCTGCTCAGAGCTCAGCTCAGCAATGACAGAAAGGACACACAAATGAATAATGCATGTCTATATCAACTCATCTTGCAAGCACAATGCTACAAGAGAAAGAGATGGATAGATAGAGCGAGGCACAGATGGACAGAGGAATTGAGAGATGTATTCCAGAGCTGATCAAGGTGGGCCCTGTACATGGAATTAGAAGTCATGACACAATTTCAAATAAAATGTACAACACATGTTGTGCAATAAAGTCACTGCACCCAATAACTTTCATTAAGTTAGCCGCACTAATATGAGATGACTGATCTTTCACTGAGACTTTAAAATTAAAAAGGATTTCAGAGGGTGAAGTCACCCCACGAGCTTATCTAATTAAAGGTCTGTTTTATTCTTTGAAGGTCTTCCTATAGCTCTCAGAATTTACAAATTGTTGGCCAAAGACATTTTGTGACATTCGCTTTTCCTGAATATAAACTGAATCACTCAAACCTGTTACGATAAAGTACATTTCATTCTTGTAAAAGAACTCAACATCGCCTTGGAGTGAGTTATACTAAAGGGCATCATAGTTACGGTAGAAATATATCTTATTTATTAACTTTGGTGAGTCTGAGGCCAACTTATTGTATTTGTATCAGTAGCTCAGTGGCTCCTTTTTTGGAAGATGCTTAATCACTCTGCAGCAAAATTGTATCACCCTCATACCGACTAGAACAACAAGGCCTTATCGGCCTGCTTCCTTCTGTTACACACCATTAGACAATACTGTTAGTTTTGACCATTATTGTTCTCCAATGCCATCAAAGTGATTCTCTATGATGCAAAAGTGGTTTCATGTGAAGAGGATGACAGAGAAATAGAAAGAATAATAAGGAGAGAGGGTTGACACTTAATCATGTCATCTCTCTTGTGTGAGTGTTCCTAGTAATTAAGACTAATTAAGATGCATGACTCTCAATAAATTGAATGTCAAATTAGGTATGCACATTTACAAGCTTTGTGATTAACAATATGGCAATTTTCACATATGTTCCGTCAGAATAACAATAAAACATTTACATTTCACGCTTTTGTCTAAGAAAACCTACAAATGTCACGCAGATCAAGCCACAGTAGATCAAGGAGACAAGGAGGATGGACACAACAGGAAAAGATATTTTACTGTGTATTTTGAATCCAGATAGTAGTAGTCAAATGTATTTCCATATCCTTGAGGAGAAAGGAATAATTCATAATTAGAATAAGTTTCACACTTATGCATCTGTCTCTTTGCCGTTCTTTTTCCATTATGGAATCTGCAGGAGATATCAGCAATGATGACCATCATGGAAGCAAAAATACAAAACCCCTATAAATACCATTAAACGTCCAACACAAACAACCCTCCAACTCACACATGGCGTCATGCATGCGGTGTCGGAGTAACTTTTCATACTACCCCTCATTTTCTGCTGCATTATTACCATAGTACTCTTTTATTACTCTAAAAAAACACAAACTCAAAGTTTGATATAATTGATTCTAAGTCTGACTTTCTTTTCTGTTAAGTTGTGGCTTGTTGACTTAATCAAAATGTGTCATTTGACCTCATTTTTGGTTGTATTTGAAAGATAATTAAAAGAAATATTTCATATTTTCCAAAGGTAAGATGAATCGGAACATCCAGTCTCAACAATGCACATACAGTAAACATACTACAGCTTTTGAGATGAACTGTATAATATGTTTAATTTAAGTGTATTCATCTTTGCTGCTCTTCAAGACTTGATCTTGTCAGTGAGCTTTTAGAGAGAGTTTTATAATGCAGTGGGTATTTTCCTCTAGGGCCAACAAACACTACCAGCATGAAAATAAATTCTTTATAGTTCCCAAACACATAAATCCTTTATAGTACATACATATAGCACATACGGTATGACTCCTGTATTTATCTGAGACGGATGAATTAAAAAGTTGAAATCCAGCAAGTGTTGCCTATTGCAGAGAAAGATTTGAATATGACCCAGTTTTAGGAGATTTACTTGCGTTTTTCTGACGTCACTGTCTGATACGCTGGAGGCCTGACAACTTCAGCATGAAGGGAAGACGTCTGTTAGAGTTTTAGGAACCCTATGCCGAATGCAGAGTTGTGGGAACATTCTCTTTGAAGTTTAAAGCCTCCTCGACCTCAACAGCATAACAAATTGAAAGTTACTGATTTCAATGGACTCTGAACTAGTTGTGTTTTCCAAAATCCTTCAGTCCGAATATCCTTAATATTCTGTTAAAGAATCGGTAATGGAGAATAGATAGGTGGCGACATCATATGTAATCTGATTCTTCAAAAGTCATCACTCAATAACAATATGATGAGCCAATAAGCATTCAAAAAAAGGTTATTGATATAAGCAGCAGCCCAGTAACATGCTGTAATAAACCTAGGTTTCCAATTATTGCTTACAAGCCATTAACCAGGCTGTTTTATTTTATTACAATGTGGAGATTATCTTCGTTTACACACCTAATCTATTAACCTTTCTTTTATGGACTCATTAATAAGAACACAACATTCAGTCTCTTCATGATCTTGCAAATTATTCTGGCCAACAAAGGCTGAATCAGTCAAACGGCTTTTCAAAACAAGCCACAGAGCTCGTCGGCCTCCTCAGGGTCCACGAGTGTTGCGTCTATGAACGCATGGAAAATGCCAGCCAGTGATGGCATTTGTGAAGAGACCTCTGTAGCCTCCTCCTCATGTCTGCTTGTGGCTAGCAGCAAGTGGCTCCACGTTTCATTAGCATCTACTGGCACAACGAATCCAAATCGCCCATTAAATTGTGCGGTGTCGGGTTACGTCGACATCCGGTTTTCCATTATCTGTTAAATGATCCTATTCAGTCGCCAGGCTATCACAGAGACAGACAACCGGTCACACTTACTTTCAAACCTGGGGGCAATTTTAGAGTTAATTAACCAGAGTTTTAGACTGGGAGGAAGCGGGAGCAACCGGAGAAAACCCAACGCTGTCACGGAGAACAAACTCCACACAGAAGGGCCCGCCGGCCCGGTATCGAACCTGTGCTAGCCACTACACCACCGTGCCGCCCTTTCGTACTCTTTCCAATGCATCAGTTGCATCTGTAAAGGAGCAATGCTTTTTGTTTCAGAGTTGCCGGGCTTGGAGGATGGAGCGCAACTGTAGTGATTGAATTGACTCTTCACTGCTCATAGAAACATAGAAATCATAAACATTGCTGTTGTCCGGTGAACGCCTCTGGACTACGATTTGAGTGATTTCTATCACCAATCATAGCTGAATACATGCACAGGTCCATTCGGTGCCATTCTGTCTGCCAGAAAAAGAAATCAAACTTCAGTAATGTCTGCTCAAGGGAAAGAGGGCTTCCTGTCCTTGTAAAATGTGTCGCTGGTTGATGGATTTCACGGTGTGTTCTTGTCCTTGTACATTGAATCCCTCCATTTCTGAATTCCCCTAAGGTAGCAATTAGCCCTCAGTCTGTCATCGGCTAATGGATTTCTAATTGAGTCTCCACAGGTAGTGTACCTGTTGTGGGGGGTTAAAAGGAAACAATGTGGGCAGGACGCAAGATCTCCATCATGCTGTTTTTATTATTATTATTATTATTACTTGTCCTTTCCCAGTGACCAGCAGGAAGCAATGTCCTCAGTCTATATGCATCATCCTGTGTCTCAGTCTGGTTTTCACCCCACTGCTTAACATGAAGCCTGCTGTCGTGTCATGCTGTTCAGCTTTGGCATCTATTTGACTCAATTTGTATGCCCAAAGTATGAAAAGTGCAGCAACACACCAAACACACACCTGCGTTTGTACAATGTGTATCTTCCAAGTGGCACAATACAGTGTTTAGCACTTTCTAAGAACATTCTTGACTTCCAGGTTTTTCTGCTGCACTCTTTTTAGCGTAGAAACAAGGCTTTTGATTCAAAACTCATGTGCATGTGACCCTTTTCTGAACTCCTAGCAGACATAGAACAAAAAGAAAATTCAATATACGGTATCAACTTTGCAAATGTTCTGGGTGTATTGGGTACATTTTATGTAGCACAGCTGCATCAGTGCTTTAAAACTCCCTCTGCTATTGCACCACCACACATCCTTCTTTCATTTTTTTCTCAAAGCCTCTCATTCCTCCACACATTTCTCTGCCCCTGCATTTTGTCTAGCCTCTTACCAACTTCAATCTTCTTTCCAATATCCCTCTCCTAACGTCCATTTTACACTTTCCATTATCATTCCCTCGCAGTGCTCTCTTTTAGGAGCCCACTTGACATCTCTTAGTCCATCTCTATGTGCCTTTCTTTTTTCTGACCTGACGGAAGGACAACAGCAATATCGTCAATATCACCTGCTATACTTTCCTAATGATTCTCATATTTTTGTTGCCTAATTTGTGTGGCAATACCGATGTCCTGACCGGGTTCACTTCAGGCAAAGTCACGTTGCTGCAAAGGACCTAAAATAAAAGTGTCATATCTCGTCCTCCTCTTTATTCAAATCAGCAGCTCTCGTTATTGATCAGAGTGGGGAGTGCATCAGTGCCTAAACATGGACTCTGGCTCTCAGGCTGGTAAAGCAATGAAGAGGTTGATCATGCTGCTCATTACATTTCATTACATTACATTTCATTTGCTCATCTGACAGCTGCCTATTTTGTATGTGGATGGGTAGCTTGTAATTGCCCGGTGTAAGGTGACGTTTTGCTTCAATAATAACTTCAACAGCTGGTGCACTATATTGCTTTTTTATACTGAAAAGGTATTATTATTTAAGTTTCTTTACAAATGAATTGTGTTGGGTAGCAGAGTGGTAAAGTGGGTGTGGAGTCCATCCTTGAACCAAGCTCTAAGCCATTATGACAGAAAGCAAAAAAACAGAATGGATAAAGTTTCCCAAATCCCCCCTGTGTAAATGTTGGACACGCAACATTTATAATAATCCGTTTCAGAGTAATGTTTTGTGTGTGTAACAGCTCAAGCGATGAATATGTGAAGGACTTTATATGAGAAACAAAGGCTGTCACGATCAGAACTACTCCACCTATGATTGAACAGCAGAGTTACCGTGACAGAGCTCAATGTCAGCAAATCGATATTAGTATACAAATGTGTATATTGTGGAGTATATGTACTGTCCTATGCAGCACAATGCAAGCCCCATAGTAAAGGATCAATATTTAATTGGCTTTATTTTAGATTTCTAAATATCTGCGTCGGATCTGCATTGGCTCGGGACATCTCCAATCATTTATGCCACATATTAGTTATTAAGTAACCTATTGTTACAAATTACTCCGTGCAAAAGTCTAGGGAAAGGACAAACTACTATTAAGGTTCAATTACATTCCTGTCCAGAGTTTTTGCATCTGTCGTACACAATGTCCCCGTGGTGTCACTTAATCACAGGGTTAACACAGCTAATTGCCCACTCGCTCGTCTGACACAGGGCTATCTGCCTTCCTCTGTAACATCTATTAATTATGAATAAATTGAAATCTCATAATGGCATTGCTCATATTTCTCCTCCTCTTCAAACCACTCTATCCTTTGGGCTGCCGGCACCATTTTGGAACATTGTTTAAAACTAATATGCACCCCTCCATGAAGAAAATGTTTTGAATATCTGAACACTCGCATTTTCTGCACAGGTCTTTGACCATTATGTGCGTCTGATCATTTTGTTTCTCTCAAAGTGGTTTTTGAAATGGAATTCACAGATACAACTGTGTGCTTCTGTATCTCTTTCCCACTCATTTTGCCCAGAGAAGTGGAGCAAAAAGTGAGTGAGTGTGTGTGTGTGTGTGTGTGTGTGTGTGTGTGTGTGTGTGTGTGTGTGTGTGTGTGTGTGTGTGTGTGTGTGTGTGTGTGTGTGTGGCGCACATACTCGTGCATGTTTGGAGTGGGTGTTGTTTAAGAGATATGTGAGATTATGTTGTGCATTGGAATTATGCTGGGGTTTTTTCTGTTGCTCTTCAGGGACATCTAGTTTATTTAGTGGACAGTCTGATTGCATTGATTTGAAATCCTCATGCCTCTCAGGTTAAGTGTCATTTATATTTTACAGTGTGTGTTGGAGCTCTTTTAATGACGTTGCACATGTTGGAGGGCTGTGTGTGTGTATGTGTGATCATGACAGAGAGAAACAGGCAGAGGTGTGTGTGTGTGTGTGTGTGTGTGTGTGTGTGTGTGTGTGTGTGTGTGTGTGTGTGTGTGTGTGTGTGTGTGTGTGTGTGTGTGTGTGTGTGTGTGTGTGTTTGGAGGGAGGTGAGAGTGAAGGAGGAGGGATGTGAAGCCATGATTAATGCAGCATTGCCCTTGTATGTTTCAGAGAGGAGAGGACGGAGGTGAGCATTACAGCATTAGCATTCTGCCTGTGCTCCTGGAGGAGTCTGCTATCCCCCTGTACAGATGCTCCACCACCTCTCAGATTACTAAACAGACACTTCAGTCTGGATGCACATCAACCAGATGTTTTCCACAACTGTTTTAGGTCCGCTGCACAGTTAATATGCTTTAATAGAATAGCTTGGAATGGCGCTTATGCTCATCTGATCTCAGCTGTGCCGTCTCTTCTACTGTAGCTTTCCCTTTTTAACAGTCAATGAATGCAGGACATTCTGTTTGCCATCTTGTTTTTTTTTGTTTTTTTTTCATTAGCTTTATTAGTTTGGGTAGTTTAAAAGTGCAGGAGATGTTCAACTCTATTGCCTTCAGGTGGGCCTGATTTTAAGCTGACTTGAAAACTCATCACATATTTAAATCCTTGCTATGCTGTGCTGCCAAACCCCTTTGGGATGTTATGTGGAGTAGTGACAGCAGTTGGTTACTGGTGTGCAGAGCAAGGCGCTCCAGCACATAGAGGAGCCCCTGGCATGACTGTGCACATTTTGACATTCCTATTATGCCGCATTATAATAAAAATATGAGCCTGACAGCAAACTCCAGCAGAAACCAAAGTTTGGTTCTGTGCATCTGGCAGCAGCACCAGATGTCCACACTGCAGACCAGCAAGTGGCACAGATGTGAATGTGAGCAACAAAAAACATGAGGGCGGCATTTTCCAGTTTGAATTGGGACATGTTTTGTTACAACCTCAATATAGAGGCCATTCATCGGATTACTTTAGATTAAGGAGTCCACATTGTAAAGCATTAGTCTGCATAGCTAATATTACATTACATTTCATTTAGCTGACGCTTTTATCCAAAGCGACTTACAATAAGTGCATAAGTGCAATATTCAAAGCAAATGTGTGTTCTGTCTGTTTTTGTATTGTTTGTATTCAGAAACCTTTTATGAAAATGTTCATTTTGAAAAATGCTTTTATGGGGTTTCCTATTAACACATTGTGTATGCGTGTACTGAACATTAGAGCAGTAGTTCAGTATGTTTGATTTTGAGTGTGATTGTTTACATCTATATTGTGAATTTTAAAGATGGCTATCTCAGTGAGTCTTTATTTAGTGAAGCAGTGTTAACTTACAACTGGCTGCTTGCTTACTACCTTAACACGTTAGCTTATGAGAGGCTGCATATGAAAAAAGGCTGTCTATCAGCAAGACATTTATAGATTACGCTGTTGCAGAATCAAACCCAAAAGATGCTCAATAAGCAGACACGGACATTATGAAAAAAACAATTTGACAGCTCATTGCTTCAAATTGGAATTTAAAATGAATCATTATGCACCGAGTCAGTACCTCCTTAATCAATCAAACTTAATTAATAAATGACTCCAGAAGCGAATTCATACGCGTATACTTTGGACAAATTATTATGTTTACGGTTTGAAAGACCGTGATTTACATTCATCAATAAGTTGGCCAGACAGATAGGTGTCGGTGTGAAGATGTGACGTCTCAGGATCTAGTGGCTCAGAGTGAGAACATCTTCCAGAAAACCGTTTGTGTCAAAGGGAAGGGCTTGTTGTTGTGCGTGAGCTGTCTAAGGATGCCTTTTTGATCCACAGAGCTGAGATGATCACAGTATGTGATCCAGTCGATTCTCGCGTTTGTCCTCCAGTGCTTGTTGTCCTCCTCCTGTCTCGCCTCCACTGGGCGAAGGAAATGTTTGCACACACAGCTTGTTTGGGTAGTTATTTCTGCTCGCGCCTCAGGTCACATATTGAGCTGAACCTGGCAGTAATAACTTTTTCTGCTGCGTGTCAGACAGGTACTGCTGATTGTCTTTGGCTTACTTTAGTGCTGCTGGGTGTTCTAGGCACATTACAGTAGCCATCATTCATCAATGATCAGTATGATGAAGCTATTGTATGTTTAGATATATAGTTTTAAATAATTAGTGACGTAACACCTGAGATCCCGTTTGATCAGTTTCTACGGTAGTCTGTAGTCTTATAATAGTTTTGACTGGTAATCAGCTGGTTTATATTGTCTGCTAATATTACATAACTTATTACATATAAATCAATATTGTCATATATGTATGCCTATGATGAACAATAAATATCAGCATCTTAAAATATGACAGAGAGAGCATGCCTTTTAGTGAATGTAAAATTGTGATGAAAGCTATTTAGAATTTAAAGAATGGCTCATCATTATGACAAGAGCTCATAACCATTTTTGAACGTGAACATTTGTTTATATTGAGTTGATATTTTATAGAAAAGGAAAATTATTTGTTTGTATATGATGCTCAAGTGCACTATATAGTCAAAACATGTAACATGTATTGTGCTATTGCACCTCTCCTGGTTGACTGTAACGATTTTAAAATTCACTGCAATGCATTTCACTCTATTTTTGTATCCTCAGACAAATAAACCCATTTGGATCACACTTTACTGATTAAAACAAACTGCAGGCTTGCACAAAATCTCCCACAACAACTCCATCATTTTGCTGTAGATCTGTCTTTTCTGCAGAACATTGCTTATTTCAGCTTTAAAAGTAGTATTTGGAATGCTGAGAAACCAATAAAATCCACAACTGTTTTTAAAAATCCTACCTTACAGTGTACAGTGATTCAATATCGTTATGCAGGAATCTTGTCTTCAGCTGCATGTAAATCAGTTTCTGCATTCAACCCACATTCATTTTCTACCTTTGCCACTGCCATCCATATTTATCGAGCATATTTTATATCTGCATAATACAGTGGATGGTTTGTGTCTCTTTTGTGGGATTTATAAACATTGTTAGCCCAAACAATGCATCAGCTTCCTTGAGACATAACCGTATGTTAAGCTGTGTCATCTTCACACGTTACCATAGATGATATTTTTTTTTTTATCTGAATACTTGCAGCAACATAATTATTTGATTTCACATTGTTTAACAATGTTTGGACAAACCACTGAATTAATTAATTCATTAATAGATAATCCAAGTATGCATACTTTAAATGCTGAAAACGTTACTCATTTACCAAAACTAATTACAATGACCATTATTGAAAATAGGTGTTGAAGTGTCATATCACATCCTTTTGCAGTGAGAGAAATATACACGTTTAGAAATATAAGTAAAATGTATCATGAGGAAATGTTCGAGTGTCTTCAAAAGTTTTTTCACGGAAAACAAAGCCCTCAGTTTCTGCCTACTGATGTGTTGGACTGCCAGTCTGAGCCCAGACTATTGGCTTCTTTTACACGCAGACCAAGTCTTTTTGTTGCCCTCTGCTTCAGTGCACCGTGGAAATGGATGACAGTGTCTCTATAAACAACACAGTGGAGTTATGCACCACAGACTCAAGAAAAAAATTGTTTTCTTTTTTGCAGTTCATCGCCATGTGCTAAAAATAACGTATTTTTTTCTAAAGTATCTTTAGCACAGAGGCTCTTTGATGACATTATAAATGACTGTTGATTCCCCTCATTGCACTGATGGAACGACAGAACTTCCATTCATTTTGTAGCTAAAAAAAATAAATCTCAAGCTCAACGCGTATTATGATTGTGGGGGGAAAGCGGGCACTCTTCTGGGCGTCCATTATTTCTTTGAAAAGATAAAGGGGAACCTATCTTGAATGTCACACGGGTCAGCCATTAGTGAATGAGATTCTCTGGAAGTAAGACCTGTTATCGGTCCTCGCCATGACTCCCAGCTCCTGGATCCCAAAGTGGAGGTTGTGGTTGATGCAGGGGTTTTAATGCTTTTGTAGCTTTAATTGTGTTACCTGTGGTGTAGAAGTCAGGTCCTCCACCTGTCTTTGGTACATGACACGTTTCTCTTTAGATTTCTATTTCATCCCCTTCCTGTCAGGCTCATAGTGAGGCTATGTTTTCACTGACTTCCTCCCTGTCACCTTCAGACACAGGATTACTTCCTCTGCACACGTGTGCTCCTTTACTTATCCAGCTGTATTTTGCTGCACTGATAGGCACGATTCTCTGCAGAGTCTTTTGGAGTGAATTAGAAATGTTTGTTGTAATCAAGCCTATGTGAAAGCTGCAACGATGATTTATCTTTTAAAAAAGGATGCGCGCATTAATCAAAGAGGCAATGATCTCAATCCCACGAGACAGATTTTATCTCATATTTAGTAACAGCTAGAGCCAGACGGATTATGATACATATAATACATATCACTAGGTTTTGGGAGTAAAACATCTGGTAATAATATAGCGGTAGATTTAGTTTAACATAAACGCGTAACATAAATAAAGTATTTTGGTACGGCCCTACTAACTGTTCTATTTGGCAACTTGGCGGCAACAATTACGGTCATTTAACAAAGAGTTCCCGCCTGACTTCTTGAATGGGAAGAAGTTGAATTGCTGTGAGAGGATAGATAGTAAAGGCCTTGGTAGGGGTTAGATAAACAAAAATAAACAGTGCAGTCTGTAGACCTCTATCTTGATTCATCATGGTACATTTTAGAAGCCTTATGTTGTCGACTGGGTATCATATCAAATGTATTTTCAAGATGCCATGGTTGGGTTGTCATTATTCGACCCTTCATCTCGGACTTTAAATAATTTTCTCCTCTGTCAAAGGGAAATATTATTGAATGTTGCAAATGCAAAATGTGCCATAGGTAAGGACAGAACACCAAAATGTATGCGCCATCCATATTAACACGTATTAATACGCTGAGTTTAAGATGCCAAGCTCAATTCTGTACTTTTTCTTCTGTTGGAAATTGGTGCCACCCTTCAGGGTGTTATGTTGCACTTCCTGGTTATCTGATTAACACCAGCCGTTTTCACACCTGTGTGAACGCTGTCAGAACTCTGTTCTCCTTATCAGAGCTATAGGGGTTCTTAATGATGACACTGGTGGTGGTGTTGAAGAAGGGAGTTGCTGCAACCCGATGATGATTGATGAGTGAGACTGAATGCTGACTGGAGGTGGAGGAGGGTCGCATCAGATTGAGCTGAAATGACAACTGACAGCGGCAGAGAGGAGAACGTATTTAAAAGTTTGGCAACAACGCTGTGATTGGCTTACAGAACTGCTCCGACTCAGATTGGTTGGTTCATTCCACATATACGCCCCCAATCAGCTGATGGAGTAATCGCTGTGAGACTTAGCTTATGAATGAACCGGAGAGAAAAATGTGTCTCCCTTACTGAACTCACGCTTGAGCTTAGGGTTATACAACTGCCATAAATTATGTCTTCACAATGAGAGTTAATTTCTCCAGGATTCACAGCGTGTTGGTTCTGTAGGACCCAGATCGGAGGCGGTCTCTCCAGGTCTTACTTTGCATGGGGCAAATGGTGTATATGGTCCTCCTACTGTGCTCCAGGTTTGAGGCTGTTGTCGTCATTCATTCTGGGCTTAGAGTAGTGTTGCTGCATCCCATTACAAACCCACACCTCCATCTTGGCTCTGTGGTGATGCATTGCTTCCCACTTCTCATTAATAACCCCGCTGCATATAGCTTGGTGGGGAGGAGATGCTGAAAGTGGGCCAGCAGTTGCTGGTCCACACAGACACAGACACGCAATTGATGGCACAACATTATGGGGAGAATTAGACTACCTGCATAGGCTAATCATTGTGATATCTAATAGTTGGCCTCAAACAGCATCCATTTCAAAGTAGCTATTTCCACTGATGCTGAGAAATGGTTTTCTAGTATTTAGTGTCTAGTATTTAATGTCTGGTGTAAAGAGGTGGGAGGGTATGGCGCTACATTAACCTTTTTAGGAGATAAAACTAGTACTGAAGAGGCTGAACGGCTGTAGTATAACACAAAGCCCATATCGACTTTGCAGGAGTAGCAATGTGTGTATTTACTGTTGGGATACTGTGGGGAGTCCTATTGTTTTCAGAGAGAACCCATTGTTTTTCTCCGTTTTGCTTTCCCAGGTTTGGGTGGGAGTTCTTTTTAATCATTAAAAAAAACCTTTTTCTTACCAGATTAGTGTGGAGTTAGTTTATTGTCCAAGTTTGAGCAAAACCCAAAGAATTAATGTTGAAACCTTGGAATTACTTTTGAGTTTAGTTCTAAAGTCATTGACACTGGAAAGACAATGAACATGTAATTTCTTGCTATACAACTATAACAATACAATCATTTAAAACAGGTAATAGTTTATTAGACACACATTAAAGGATATCACACTTTATTTCATAAATAATTGTTGTTGTTCTGATCCTCAGGCTATCCCCAACACCTGCAATACAATGTTGCCTTTACACCTTTTTATAAAGCTTCAAGGAGCATTTCTTCCTGACCTCAACAGCTGCCAACCTCATTGTTCTTAACATTGCTTTAATGGAAATTCTGATGTGTTCATAACTCCTTTGCTCTACCAGGTCACAGAGTTTTGACATGTTCCAGTTTAACATTCAGGTTTCTGTAACACTTGAATGTTTTTTAGCAAGTTGTTGAAATGTTTCTTGTGTTGTTTTTCCACGGTTGCTGAATGCAAAATGTTGTCCTGCATTGCATTAACATGTTGCATGTGTGTTGCAATGTGAAAGCAGAGCAGTTGAATACAAAATGTTGAACTATTCTCCCTTGTCTGTTGTATGCATGTGCTTTGCTGCACTTTGCGTTATGTCATTGTGGGGTGAGGGGCGTGGTTAGCGCACCTGCAGCGCAGAGAGAGGGAGAGGCGATCATGGGGATCAGCTGTGCAGCGCGTGAGGCGGCACAGCTGATCCACATGATCGTGGGATTGCGTGGGCGGGGAAGGGAGCTACAAAAGCTCCCAGAGCCACGCAGTCGGGGGAGGAGTTAGGAGAGCTAGGCATGTGAATGTATGTCTGAGAGCAATGCCTAATAAAAGAGCCCGAAAACGTGCGATCTTGGTGTCATCCCTGTGTGAAGAGCTCCGGAGAACCCAGGGCAATGACGAACCCTGCTACAGTGGCGCCCAACGGGGATTGCCGGTGGGGAAGGAGCTGCAGGACGCACTAGATGACGGGAATGCGGAGATCGAGCGGCTGTATGCCGCCATGTCCGGCGGAGGGGCGCCGGTGATCCGGGACGTGGCGCTGGCAGTGCGGGTCCCGGCGGCGCCGGAGGACGAGGCGCGCCAGGAGCGGCCCGACGGCGCCCGGCTGCGGCAGCTGGAGAAGGAAAGGGACCAGTTCCAGGCGCAGGTCCGGGAGTACGCCAAAGCGGTGGAGGCGCTGGCGAAGCAGCTAGAGGAGCAGACCCAGAGGGAGGCGCTCCTCGCAACGGCGCTGGAGCAGCTGGCGGCCCGACGGACGGCGGAGGCTGCGACCCCGGCGGACGCCAGCCGCCAGGCTCGGGCGGCGGTGGAGGCGTCGACGCAGACGACGGCGGAGGCAGCGGCGCGGACGGCGGCCGCGACGACGTGGACGCAGACGGACGCCAGCCGCCGGAAGACCCGGGCGGCGCAGACGTCGGCGGGCGCGACGGCGGAAGCCGCGGCGCAGACGTCGGCGGCCGAGGCGACTCCGGCGACGACGGAGACGGCGGCGCTGACGTCAGCGGGCGCGACAGCGGCGGCGCAGACGTCGGCGGGCGCGACGGCGGAAGCCGCGGCGCAGACGTCGGCGGCCGAGGCGACTCCGGCGACGACGGAGACGGCGGCGCTGACGTCAGCGGGCGCGTCAGCGGGCGCGGCAGAGGCGACGACGGCAGCCCCAGCGGCGACGGGGACGGCAGCGGAGGCGGCCGCTCCAACGACGGTGGGAGCGTCGGGTGGAGCGGCACCGGACCCGGGGGTCCGGGAGGGACCACCGCCGGCCAGCCTGGAAAAGCCGGCGCCGAGGAAGGGAGGCCGGGTCCGCCCGGATCGGCAGGCGGCTCCAGACTCGGCGGGCCGGGTGTGCTGGACGTGCGGCCGGCCGGGACACCTGCGGCGCCACTGCGCTAAGCGGTGCTGGGCCTGCGGACACCTGGGGCACGTCTGGCGGACCTGCCCAGGGATGGAGGGGGACCGGGGGAGGCGGGACGGCCGGACCCCGTACCCCTCGCTGAACCCGGAAGCGGCGCCCTGGCCGACGCCCCAGTTCCGGACGGCCCGGCGGAAAGGGGGGTCCCGGAGGTGGGGACGTAGTCACCCGGAGGGGGCCGAGCCACCGGGGGCCCAGGGGACAGCGATCCAGGCGGCCCTCCTGATACGGAGGGAGCTGGAGGATCTCCGGAGCCGGCTCTGGAGGGTCCTCGGGGACCGGAGTAGGGACCGGGGGCCGATGAGCCAGCTGGGGCCGAGAGTCTGGGCCGGGCGAGCCGCTCGGGCCCGCACGGACAGCCAGCGGGCGGCGGCCCGGCGGGAATGGTGGGGAACCACCTGGGACCCGCGACCCTAAACTTTCTCTCTCTCTTTTGTTGCAGGTGGTCGCGTCGGATGGAGGGGGAGAGCCGGTTTTGTCCCGGGAGGAGGCGGCGTGGAGCGCGAGGAACCTGCCTCCCGGGGCGCTCGATCGCCCTCTGTCCGGGCCATGTCCCGCGCCCGGACCCCCACGGATGGAGGATGCCAATGCCCGGACCACCCGGTGGCATCGGGCGGAAACGCAACTTAATTCCATGGTGGTCCATAGGTCGGGGGGCAGATGGTCGGGGCTGACTCCCGCTCCCGCTCCCAGTGGGAGGGAGGGGGGGGGGGAGTTGGTTAGACCGGTGGCTCCCCGGCCTAAGTTGGGCGGTGGGGGTATGTGGGGTGAGGGGCGTGGTTAGCGCACCTGCAGCGCAGAGAGAGGGAGAGGCGATCATGGGGATCAGCTGTGCAGCGCGTGAGGCGGCACAGCTGATCCACATGATCGTGGGATTGCGTGGGCGGGGAAGGGAGCTACAAAAGCTCCCAGAGCCACGCAGTCGGGGGAGGAGTTAGGAGAGCTAGGCATGTGAATGTATGTCTGAGAGCAATGCCTAATAAAAGAGCCCGAAAACGTGCGATCTTGGTGTCATCCCTGTGTGAAGAGCTCCGGAGAACCCAGGGCAATGACGAACCCTGCTACAGTCATGTTGTATCTGGTGGCTGCTAAGCTCTGCTATTTTCAGGCTGCTGCATCTATAAAACTCTATGAGCAGTTATTAGCTGTTGTGTTGTGATTAATTCCAGAGTGACTGAGCTGATTTTTAATTTTTGTATTGTTGTTGCCACATACACAATGATGCTTTATGCTGTTGATATAATGATGATACTCTTCATATCATAATTAGATCCAAACAGCAGTAATGGGTTATTACATAGATGCAGCCAACACCAAATATTAAACACATTAAACACTGTAACACATAACAGGCAGTTCAGGCACACAACTGGTGTTGTCCTACTTCACTCTCATATTACATATTCTACTCACAGCAAGATATTCTACTCATGGCAACATTTGGTGCTGTCAGAAAGTATTAGGACAGTGAAGAGTTTCATCTCCCGTTCAAACTGAAAGGCTAAATCAAGTCCTGCAGTCTAAAACATTGTCTGCAGTAAAATATTCAGCCCAAATCACAAATTTTGTCCTTGGCACTGATTTTCAATACTGTTTAAATTTGCAGTGAATAAATACTGCGCCCCGCACATGCCACCATCAGTTACACTCACACGTATCGGTGATGAAATGAGATTTTGAAGAATTTTGTGGTGGACGAAGGAGGTTTGTGATCAGCTTTTTGTCCACATGTTGTTTTTAGGTTTGTGAGGGCCTCCCCGGAGAAAAGGCATTTGTGTACCACGACGAAGACAACACAAAGCTCACAGGACGAGCAGCAGAGTGTGCAGCTAGAAAAAGAAATAACGCATTCAACTTTCCTTCACAACCCAGTTGTTTTGGATGTAATCTCTCACCGCCCTGTGTTCCATTTTCTTTTCCCATTATCGTTATCTCTGCCTGGATCATGTGGGAAGACTTACCTGTTTCAGCCTTTTCTGTATTTGTTCAAATGCAGCTCTGTCAGTAATTCCAATTAAATCTCAGAGATTCCCTTGTGCTAATCACGTGCATTTGTCACTTGGCTGGGAGCCTCCACGGCAAGTCAATTTGGCACACGACAGCCGCCAGAATTAACAGTGTGATGGGTGGCAACGCCCTTCTCGTTGGCGTCATCGCACAGTAACGGATTTCCATCATATCAGGTAAGAAATAGAATAATTTCACAAGACTGTTAACTGTTAACTTTCATCCTGTTGAATGTATATATGGCGGAACACAGAACCCAAATCACACTGTTCACATTGCATTGCTACCACGGGCTACATTTGAAGAGTTTAAATCCAAAAAGAGACATTTAAAAAGAGTGACAGACACAAAAATCATTAAAGACACAATTAGACCTTTGCTCACCTGTGTTTTACAAACTGATGATAATGGACTGTTTGCTAAACCCTTTAGAATGGAAAACGTTTCAGGTGTACCAACATAGTAACATACATGTGCAGTTTACATTGACAGGCAAATTTACCTCTCGAAATTTGTAGTACATTTGGAAACAATGGCTCCTTGATATCAGATGTAAGTATATACAAAAGCAGGCTTCTCACTTCACTGGCTTACTTTTTAATGTGTCCAGCGGACGTTAAAATACAAGAATCCTGTTAAAGGGGTCCTGAATATGCACTTGTTGGCTACATATCATGAGACTAAAGCGGCATGTGCCAGCCTCACCAGCCAGAAATACAGAAACAATATTGTTCTTGTATTTCATTACAGTAAGGCCTGATTGTTGTGAACATTTGGATCCGTTAAGTCTATGATGAGGAACTTGCTGCGAGATATTAAAGCCCCTAAAAACAGGGAGGGACGAATTTGTGATTTTCTTTTTCTGCTTTGGAGATTTAAAGAGAATGGATTTGCAGAGATGGAAATAAACTTTTTTGCTCTCCTTTTATCTCCAGCTTTTAGATTTTAAACTCTTATGAGGATACTACATCAGTTGGCGATAAAGATTAACTGCTGAAGTACATCTGGAGAGACTTCCTCAGCAAAAGTGGTGAGAGCTGTTAGCTTTAGACTCTGCAAATGCTTCTCGGTCTTAAACCACCACTTACTGCTGATCGTTAGACCTGTTGTAAGTGTGAAAGTCCAGACATTTTTCTCCATCTGTTGGGAGGAAACAGTGGAGTCTGAGGATTCTTATCGCCGCTTTAGCTGGCCAAGACGCCATGTGTTCAAGGATGAACCGTCAAGCTGGAAGGATGCATGTGCCTGTATGAGGTGAGAAGGGGTCAAAGTATCGTATGTGCCTTTCAAAAACAGCAGAGATATCATCATCCCAAAATAAGCGATCGCTGACCTCTTGAAATCCATTTTCTTCAGACCAAACCCAGTTGCTCTAGAAATAACAATGGCTCCGCTTGTTTGATAATAGCAGCAGTGAGAATCAGATAACAAGCCAGGGCCTCGATACAGCCTCCTCATTCCCGTCTTTCTCATCCCCAGAGTGTAGCTGTCATCCGTGGCCTAAGCTCGGGTTCTTAGCTGTGAAGATCTTGTTTCCCCGAGTGCTGGCTCCACTGGTGTTTCATCTTTCATCGTCCCTCAGCGCAGCGCTGAACTGGACAACCTTTTTCATCCAGACCCCTATTGGGGCAGGGTCCTCAGAAAGCCTGGAATGGAAAGTTTTGTTTTTTTAAGATATTTGTCATACATTGTAATTGTCTGAATTTATTGGTTAAGTGAGAGCACTTTTAATCAAACAAAGATAACATTCACCGGAAAATGCATTTTCTTGCGTTTTCCGGTGAATGTCCTGCAACACGAGCGATCAGAAGCTTCTGTGTTATTTAGGCAACAAAACTACTGGGTTTGGTTTAAGAATTGGTACAAATTGATTATGTTGGTAATAATTAAATTACAGTGCATTACTTTTCGTAGGCATAGCTTCAAACCGTGTATGACAACAGCCCAATCCCTGAGTACTTTGATTAAATGTTTATCGCTGTCTATCAGTTCTTTTTAATAACTGAGGACAGATCATAGTATAACACTATCCCTTATTTACATATGAAAAATGCACCAGAGAAAGCACAGTGGTGGAGCTTGATCAAAGAAGCATCTCGTTTAGCTGCACTTAGATGGAAGTGTGGAAAACCCTCTTAATGTAAAACACAGCTTGCAGCCACGGCTAACACTCAACCCTGAGAGCAAAGAAAAAGATAAAGATGGGTGTTCTGAGTCATGATGGAAACGTTCTCTCATGCCACTCACCAGGACATTACTTATCGAGTAACCTTATATTATTAAAAAAAATAGTGCATTTCTCGTTCCCAGGCCTGGTGCTGATGAGGGGCTTTACTTTTTATGTTTTTATGTTTTCTTCAAAGGTTTGTGTCACACAGTTCATCCCACTGCATCTGGTAACTTAAAGTGAGTGAGCCACTTACAAGTGTGTTAGACTGGTCTGTTTACATTCACGCCTCCTTAAAACTGTATTATACTGGCTGAGATCAGTGTGTCTTTGACCATAATGCACATTCAGCACATTTCGCAGCACACAGCGGTGTATGGGTGCACAGAGAGGTCGTAGGAACAACAATGGTCACTGAGGTAATTGCTTTAGGATTAGCAGGTGGCAGAAGTACAATTACATTTTGCTGCTCTGAGAAAAAGATTTCCTTTAATTTCATGGCGGTTCAGGCTGATTGCTTTCTGTAGCAGTGTCTGTTTTAACAGAGATGTGGGATTCTTCCTGTTTGAGCCTGTTTTACAGTTGCTTCGGCTGCATTTTGCCATCTTAAGGTCACTTTAAGGAGTCGGGTCAATTGCCGTTTCATCCCGGCTGTTGTAGTGAAAGCAGAGCTCTCAAAGATCTTATCCGATGGACTTGCAGTTTGTCTGAGTAGTGACTGATTTGTTTGACAAATGGAGTAAACAGATGAACCAGACTGAACAGCCAAGTGCCTCAGCAGGTGGATGACAGCACACCTGGCTGGAAACAACAGCCTTGTGATAATGATACATACTTAAGCTATACGCTTGAAGCCGATATTTACTGGGATGTCATCTTTCCCCCTGTATTGGGTTGTAGCGGTATTTCCGTGTACACGGCATCTATATCCTGCATGTAGTACCCATCCAGAAAGGGTTGACAGTACAACTAGCAACTTCTAAATTGTCTCTAGCAAAACCTGCAGGGACCACATGTCAAGCTGTAGCTCTGGCAGCAGCAAATCTCTTGGTATTTCCTTCACACTTTCACATTTTCCTTATATACTGAATGTGTAAAAAAGGAAGAAAAAAAAGAAAAAATCCAGTTGGCCTAGTCTCCCGGCACACGCCGCTCCAGAAATACCTGCAGGTGATAACTAGCTGAGGTTTTGTCGCAGGTGTCCTGACATTATGCATGCATCATACCTGTGGGTGGAGGTGGTAATTAACTGTTGCTTTGTCATTTTTAGAACGTTACCATGACAGCTCTCTCTGCGCTCTCTCTTGCTTCTCATCTTTCTTCTCAATAAGTGTCACCTACTTCCAGTGTCTCTGGAACATAACACAAATATGCACCAACATTGGCCGTAGTGGGAGACCTGGGATGGGGAATCATGTGAGACTTGTTGGAAGATGTGTTTTTATGGAACCGGTTACTGGATATGGATGACAGTAGGTTGGCGAGGCAAATGTTTATCTGGGATAAACTACATATTGGTTCTTGGTCTAAAGATATGTTTGTTTTGCAAGGCATTTTTTTATAATGAAAAACTCAGCATTGGTTAGTCTGAGAATCTATGTTTGCCAAGGATAAAGGGAACCTAATTTAGATTGTATTATGATGATAAAAACTGAATATGGTACAGAGAATTAGGTTGAATAAAATGTGTGAATAAAAAATGAATAAAGCAAAGATCTCTATGTGCTCAGCTGAGATCTGGTGTTTTACCTTTGACTTTGGAAACGATGCAGAATGATAATCTAGAAGAAGAAAACCGGATCTGTCTGATGTGTTATATAAGAAAATATATAATATAATATAAGAAAATGATTTCCACTTTGTTTTCCACTGTCCGTTTTACTGCAAACAGCCTGATGATTTCATTAGTAAGATATAAATAGATATTGATTGAGTAAATATGGATGGAACACAAAGATTGAGATGACTGTTTGCATGTGAAACATTTTGCCAATTATTTGGTGAAAGCCTTGGACCGAGGGGAAATAAAAGCTCTTTACCGAGATAATATGAAACTATGTCATGTTTTCTTTTTCCCCTACATGCTTTGAATATGCAAGAACGGAAGATGTATGAAAAATAATGGTGTGTTGTAATCCCAAGTGGGGTGGACCACATTAACTGGCATGACACAGAAATCAAATAAATAAATGAATGAAAATAGCAGGAAAGCAGTCATAGAATATAGAATACAGAATCCTCTTACCTTGCATAGCTGGAGCGCGTGTTTGTGTGTGTCTTTATGAGTTAGGGGCGGTCCTGTTGGGCTGACATGACCATCCATCATGATCAGATCAGGTCGTAGACTCTGCTCGATGGGCTGTGGCCTGCAGGTAGCAGCAGCTGCAACACAGTGTCTCTGCTGTAATCAATCTAAAGAATGTCAGCGTGACAAGCCCTGTCCACTTCACGGGACAGCGCCGCAAATACAGCAACCGGTGTTTCTGTGCCCTAAGAATGCATATAAAAATGTGTGTGTAGCTTCATTGACACTGATATGCAGGTCGGTGACCGATGATTTACATTCTTGCCAGTCAGCGTTTTTCTCCCATCAGTGATAAGGAAGAGCAATATGACCTAGTATTACAGCATTGCAGTATTAACAATAAAAAGGGATACTCCACTCAAAACATGATTCTCCCTCTTTTCACTCCTTCTGCAATGTCAGTACGTATCTTAATAAAGGAAACACTTTTTTTTAAACCATGTGTTCATTGGCTCTAAATAAGAATGAAAATGAGGAAATGAGGAAATGACCTGTATGTCTATTGGGAGGAGTTATGGGGTTATGGGAGGAGTTATGGGGTTATGGGGAAGTATGGCGTGCTGATTGATTCAGGCCTTGAACCTTTGGGGAGGCCGGCCTTGAGCTCTGTGCTGCTTTTTTTAATGCTTTTTTTTAATGCTTTTTTTACTGCTTTTTTTTAATGCTTTTTTTAATGCTTTTTTTAACCTCTTCCCGAGGTCGTACTTGTATTCAATTTGTATAAGTCAAATGACAAATCTGAAATGAAGACTTATTATGTTTGTGTATACACTAAAACACTGTAAAACCTACACATTTACACACATTTACAATACATATGAACAAGTTCATATTTGTAGCCCTACTTTAAATAAAAAAATGTTAATGTTTTATTTATTAAGACTGTATGAAATATGGTAATTCAACTCGTATTTGAGACCATAGTTTGTCCTTTTGTTTTATTGCATTGTAACGTTTACCTATTGCTTTAAGCTCCTCCATGTTGACCATTTATTATCTGATACATAAGTAGTATTTTTTCCATTTCCATTGTATTAGATTTCCTTAATGTGCCCCTGTATGTATCAAGAGCAATTTAACACATTAGAATGAGTCTCCATGGTCCACGGACACCATTCCCTAACAAATGAAGTAATAAAATGAAATGGCTACACGTGGTGAAATATTTAATAACCCGGAAAGAAATTATTCATGGTTGAAAGTAGAAGTGAGATATCATCAAAAGGTGAGCGTTTAAGAGGGAGGTGACGTTTGATGGATGGTATCTGAGGTCTGTGAAAACTCTTCTCTGTCTGTTACTGCACTGGAGATGGAGAACCGAAGGGATGCAGACCAGACATGCCAACATCGACATGCTACTGGAAATCAGTTGATGGGACTCATTCTGATGATTGCCTGCAAGGCTCAATCACTTGCTATCAAAATATATGTTCTATTTTACAATATCCGATTGTTAGTTCTATATTTATTCACTCCAGATAGTTGCTTGGACAGGATTTGGGATCCAACACAATCCAGTTCAGATGTCCGAAGAACGAAATACCAGGACATCAGCATGTGGTGTGATAAATCTATAGGGTCATTAAACAGATGGCCAAGCTAAATGAGGGCATGGAGGCCTATAGGAGGATGAACTTTACCAGCATGGATGTTTTATAGAGCTCTGCACCTCTAGAACTACACAATAAAACACTAATGCCGCTTCATGCTGACTTTCCGCTCTGCACCAGAACAACAGTCGGGTCTATCGACAGACAATGAGTTGCTATTGCTACTATTTCTAATATAAACATATTTTCAGTAGTCAGTTTTATATAATAAAATGTTTCACTAGTCCTGATATGCATGTCAAATTTAACAAGTTTTGGGATATGATAAAGTTCCCCAAAAGGCCATTGAATTTGCAGAATAAAAATGAAAACTGAAAATGACCGTTGTCGGTGCTCGGGCCCTAATTAATTGAGAAAATATTTTACAAGTAAGTTTATAATGAAAATCATTCATAATAGATTATCAGCAATTTCTAAAGAACAATGTGATTATTAGATTGGTTAACTTAATTAATCCCCAGAGGGGAAACTAGTGTGGTCACCTGCTCAGTAACAAATATCAAAATATATGAAAGTCAGAAATACATGAGAGAAATATGAAAAGTCTGTTGATAAGTTGATGATTCCTCCAGCTAGGAAGCTAAACAGAAACTATATAATACGAGCAAAAAGTTGATGTAAACTCTGTCATAAATATACACTATGCATTCATTTCCGTGCGACATACTGTATATAGAATAGTTATAAGAAACACAAACAGACTTCTTAGTCTTGTTAAATTACATTTTAGCGTAAATGTGTAAATGTACATGATTTGTATTAAATATAAATAATTAGACAACAGATATGTATCACTGGTTATCACACATCAACAGTTTTTAATTGATGTTAACGAATATCCACTTATATGCATCACAGCATACTGATTTTTTATAAAATTCCATATATTGTAATAGAAGATTTAGTAAATGTTTAAATCATACACTCAGTCATAACCACACGTATTCTCTTTTAATGAATATGTTAATATACATTTGAGTTATTGTTGTCACATTTAATGTCATGGTCTGTTAAAGTAACAGTATTGTTTTTGTTTTTTTTGTCATTTAACATTGTTATGCCCATAAGTATAAGACTTTGGAACTCAAATGATTTCCCCTGCACAGTCACAGCTTAATGACAGACTCTCACTGCTTCTCCGTGGATATCTACTACATTCAGTCAGTAGCTTGAGAACTAGTCCATGACCCATTGTCGGCTCAGTAGTCGAATACAATACGCCTGCATCGTGAAATGATCATAACAGCATGTCATGCTTTGGTGTCACGTTAGATCCGGTAGCTTCTCTGTTGTGATGCATTGGTCGGCTGCATGATTTCAAATATCTTTATTGGTCTCCTGATACTGAGGCTCACTCCAAGCAAACAGCTCAGACTACTCACGGGGGCTCCTGAGCAAATAAGAAGATAATTACATCGGATGATTACATTAGAGTTTAGCATTAGATTTTAATTTACCCTATAATATGTCAACAATAAATGAATAATTTCCTGTTGAGATCTCACAAACTAGAATTTTATGGTGCACTATAGAACAAAATGTATTTATTAAGCTCCCATTCATTCACTCTCAGTACATCATTAGAGCATGTTAGTTAAGCCAGGGGTCTCTCTCTCTCTCCCTCTCTCTCTCTCCCTCTCTCTCTCTCACCCTCTCTCCCTCTCTCTCTCTCTCTCTCTCTCTCTATCTCTCTCCCTCTCTCTCACCCTTCTCTCTCTCTCTCCCTCTCTCTCTCCCTCTCTTTCATTCTCTCGCTCCCTCTCTCTCTCTCTCTCGCCCTCTCTCTCTCTCTCGCCCTCTCTCTCCCTCCCTCTCTCTCTCTCTCTCTCTCTCTCTCTCCCTCTCTCATGTCTCCATGTCTCATTAGCGGTGTGCTCTAGAGTTATTGATCCCTGGGAGAGGTTAATTAAGTTATCAAAGATTGAGTTGTATCTTTCGATATAGTAAACACAGGAAATGAGGATCTGCGGCTTATTATGTTTACTATTTTCAGTCATGTACTTGCTGGAGCCTCTGTCTGAACCCTGAGGATAATTTATATGAAAGTATTAATCGATAAGTGTACAGGGAGTAATTGTAGCTTACTGTATCTCATTTTCTGACCATTTTCACAGAAGGAATAGCTTTTGCCTTCTAACTTCTAGTTATTACAATTATATAACTGTTATAACTGTTCATTCGTATTATAATGAACTGTTATCTTCGTTATCAACTCATATACAGTTATTTTTTATGAGCTATGCCGTCACAATTTCTAAGGATGTACCAAATGAGCTCCTTCTTATCTAAAGCATGCAACAATCAAACTTTCTCCCTTAAATCTAGATCAAAAAGTCCAAACTCAGGCTATTTGCTGATATTATGTACCTATCTGATAATAAATTATACAACCCCGTCAACCTTAACATGTGGAACTGATTGGGATCACACATATGCACATTGTTATTTTTACGTCAGATAAGGGCACATTTTTATGGTATATATTAAACTATTACTTTTGTTTTTTTGTATGGCATACTACACTATGACTTTTTTATTTGTCAGATTTCTTTTTTTATTCCATACCCTACTATGACATTTTTAATTACTTTTTTATGCCGTATTTATAATATGCGATTTCTATGATTTCGTTTTATGGTATATTATACAGTGACATTTTTATCACTTTTTATGGCAATAAAAAGTGATAGAATCCTACATTTGGAATAGTTTTCATGACATTTGAAAGGTTTGTTATGACATACTAGACTTTTTTATAACATGTATATGGCAAACTTTATTTTTAATTTTTTTTACTTTTTACGGCATACTAAACTATGACTTTTTCATGACATGTTTATGATATAAATTCTTATGACTTTGCTTACTGAACTATTTACAACATTTTGTAACATTTTCATTACATACTTTACTATGACATTTTTTTACAATTATATTAATAACCCACTATACATTTGTTATGACATTTTTCTGGCATACTATACTATGTCTTTTTTAATTACATTTAATCATTTTTTTTCATGGCATACTATACCATGACTGTTTTATGGAATTACCTAGTGATATTTTAAACATTGTTATGGCACACTTGCCTTTTTTTTACATTTTATTGATTTTTTATTCTGGCATACTATATTAAGAGTCATACTATGGAAGAAAAATGTGTTACACACATACATGTTCCTTCCACTGAATAAATGATAACATTACTTTGGTAATCCCCCGATTTATTTTGTATCCAGCGCCATCATTCTAGTAAATATTACAACTGCTTAACATCAGCATGTTTATAATTTTCATAATATTGCTTGATAAGCATCTGAAATGATATATTGATTATCAAAATTGGTGCTGATAAATTCTTTTGCTCAACTGATTAATATAATAATCCATTCAGCACTACTTTGTGGTATTACAAAGTTATGTTACAGTCGTAACCTACTCTGAACTACAAAAGCAGTCACCTGGAAAGTGACCCGACTGAGCTGGGCAGGGCGGTGCTGACATTAACAGCTGAGTAAACCAAGGCAGCAGCTACAGTATGAGCATGACGGCGTCCCCGGCTCCTGTTGTTTTACTCTACTGTGATTTCTGTCGTCTTGGCTGTTCTGTTGTCCAGCTGTCAGACCAAAGTGCAAATTCTATCAGCGGGGGCTTATTCAATTCAGAACTGAAACCTGTGGACCAAGAAAATGAAATGATTTCCCCCCTCCCCTTTGACAGTGTTCACACACCATCCAATTACAGCTCCAAGACACAAGGGAGGGAGCAATCGGCAGGCGGAGATGTTGGCGGTATAAAAGGACAAAAGACAAACAGTAGTGTGACAGGTTATAGAGAGAAGGAAAGAGACAAAAGAGTCGGAAAATGGCGCATTTGAATATCAACATACATGCTTGTATAGTTTGTGTTTTCCGTATGTTTCTGAAAATATTGTATATAATGTATATATCATATGTACTTGAGCTAGACCAATAAATCAGCCAATATTAGTTTGTTGCAGATGTTTTATATCAGTGTATTTCTGCTAATTACAAATTACAAATTCCACACAAAATGCCAAATGTGTTTTTGAGGTCATCATTACACACCAGAGCACAGCAAATGAAGCCTTTTCATTTCAAGGGTCCACATGATAAAAAATGTTTAAAATGTGTATGTTATGCGTTTATACATAATAACTAAAGGTCTTCCAATGTTCTATTGAAATTATCCATAGGAATCTTGATCGGCTATAATTTGTACATGTTATACATTCTGTAATGACATACAACCACAGCTGAACATCATCTTTTCATCTGTTTTAATGCATGAAGGTGTCAAATCCATATTCACTTAATGTCAGTAAATCAGCAGCAGACTTCCAAACATGTCCACTCTTTTAACTGCAATACATTGATAAGGTACTGGCATATACACACGTACAGCTCAAGTTTCAAATGTGTTACATGACTAAAAATAGTGGTTTGGAAAAACACATTCAGCGACAATCGATATAGTGTTGTACGTGTTGGAGAATGCGTTAATGTAAAGGGTGATTTATAGGCTTTAATTATTCATTGTGTGAAATCATGCTCAAAGTGTTTTCACTCACTTCATCTGAATCTTACTTTGTGTGATCTGCACTACCACATCAGACAGATTTCCACCAACATCCTGTCGCTTTGCAGAGCGATCTGTATCGACGTCCCAGTGCTCAGTGAGCACAGATTTCTGATTCTTCCGTTGTCCCGTTGCAGCTGGACTGTGCAGAACCGCTGCACCTTGTGCTCCTGGTTCACCGGTAAAAGAGACAAAACAACATGCATTGTTCCTTGCTGACACAAACGCCATGCTCAAACAGTCTGCTATCGCTCAGTGAATTATGAAAGCTAATTGCCCGTAATTAGGAAGTCTTGATTAAGGTGCAGCTTCTGATATAAGAGGAAGCCAGCAGTGATGCTCCCAGTTTTTCTCCATTCTAATTGTTCGTTTTAGTATTCATTCCCTCTTCAATTGTTCCCGTCAAAAGACCTCATGCATAAATGCAAGACATTTGTGCAAAATGGCCACCCAATGACTTTAAATGAATCAGATGCAATTTCCTTTGCTGTACTAGTCCTCAATATCGATTCTTCAAGACAAATATTTGAACTCTAACCTGTAACAATTCACATTGACGAAATGATACCCTTATGTTCTCTAGTAATTTTTATTTATTTATTTAATCTCTAATTAAAACTCAGCATAGCGGCCATTATAAATCAAATGTGAGACGACTCCCCCGGTGTGTGTGTTTGTTTCAGCAGCATGTGCACACAGTGGTGCACACATGGACACGCCTGCTTCCTATTGTGTAATCTCCCCCATGACAGTGAAAAATGCTTTTAATTTCTCACCGCAATGACTACTGTATTCTTTAGTTCTCCATTTAAACTTGCAATATTCAGCCAGAAGCATATCCGACACAACTTTCCATTTCCTCAAATACACCATAAAGTATTCAACTCGTTTCATTTTGGAGTGGCCTGTTATGGAAACGCTATAATTAGATTCCTTTGCTTGAGAGGCTTGCAGGGTGTTGATCATTGTTTTTTCATGAGGCATACCGGGCTATGAATCTTATCCCTTCAGGCTAACCATTTTCTATTTGCAGACACGCAGGGCCCTCAAGATATTCATGAACATGAAAATATGAACTCCATAAATCATTTGAGGGATGCTGTTTTTTTTAGGTAAAGCAGAGTTAACTGCTGATAATTTACAGCTGTTGTTAAGCAACATGTTAGTCTCCTAAACCAGAGTCTTGTCAGTGGTGTCTTGGATCTCTTTGTTGACCTTATAATGTTGTTATACTTTACAAAGAGAGGCGTTTATATGATCTGTGTAAAAGCACATCTTTCAATGAAAGAAAATGGCGTGACAGCACCCTCTGGTTCTCTAACAATGTAAATTGTCTTAAAATTGACAATAATGCTGCATATTACCATGTGTTTTTATTGTCTTTGTTTGTGCCGCGAGGTAAATTCAGCAAATCTTGTATGTCTAACTACATCATTAGATGTTTTGTAAGTGATAATGTGTTCTCTCATTCTCATTTCTTTGCAATGAAGTTCCAGTGAGTGTCAGATTCAATTAAAACCTTTAAAGTTGCCCTAATCGAGCCCAAGAATCGTCTCGCTTTAGTATAATTGCGCTTTGGGAGGCTTTGTTAGCAGATGTGCAGCGTGGCTTTAATGTGAAGAATAAAACACTTGGACTTGAAGCCCGATGTTACCTGGAAACATCGGGCTTTCTGTGTTTATATGTTTAGATCAGAGGATATTTGAGCGCTCTTAAAGCTTGAGACAAAACGTGCCTGTCTCAGCGTGTCTCTTAAAACACGAGAAGATCATCATTCAAAGCAAAAAACGGGCAAAGAGCATCTTCACAAGCATTAAAACACAAAGCCAAGCATAACCACATGTTGTGATGACCGTTTATGAAAAGGACCAAACACTTTTACCGTTTAAAAAAAATTATTTATAATATGATACAAGGATATTTTGTGCAAGAGGTTGTTGGGGCTGTGAAACCTGTACATTATGAACAAAGCACTTAGAATTCAAGAGCAACCTGAAAGCAGAACACGGCGACTGGGCCGTGGTTGTGTCAAACGGCTAACTGTCAAGATACTAGCTGTATTATACAAACGGTTTCCACCGGTATACAATAACTGTATAGGAGATTACATATTTATTTAAAGTGCAGAACAAACACACACTTAAAAGCAAGTGATTTGTGACTGAGTATGAACCCACCACCACATGCTGAAAGCCCTCTCATCATATGGCTACAGGTGGTTGAGCAAACATCTGGAAACTTGGCAGGGCAGCATCAACTGTTGGCAATAGCTCACCTGCAGAGTATATACTGTATTGCAAAATGTGTATACTCTGCGCAGTATATTGAATCTTACAAATAGCAATCATTTGAACAGTTGTGAAAAAAGTTAGCTAAAATTCCCCTTTTTACAATTATAAACAGACACATGTCGTTTTCTGCTCCATCGACAGAGGCACAGCACCACATGCTCTCACTGTTCCACCTCGCATGTGAAATCACCTGAAATAAACGAGGAGGTTAATTCTCATTTCAGGGGTATAAGACGTCTTTGACATTAAAAGATATAAGAAAATATATGCACCGTTAGTGACTAGATTACATGATTTGTTTATAGTTCATAATTCTTGTTTGTCTCTAATGTTTCAAGGTTACAAAAAGCAATGATTTCAGCATCACAGTTGAGTCTCAAGAATACAGGAGAGCAAAGAGGCATCAAGCGGTCCATCAGACTCGGTCCGGCACCTCTCCGTGTCAAAACAACCAGCGGATGGGGTTTCTGGGAGATTATCTAGGTCTGCTGGGAACCCTGTTGAAGGACACGTGATTGAAACCAAACACTGGGAAAATATAATTTAACATGCAAGGTCAGCGGACAGTTTGGATGTGATACAAGAAAAGCTGCTGGATGTTATTGTTCGGTGACTTTGGTTCTCACCGAGTTGGTTCTTTTACGCTTCCAGCAGTCCGGATTGAGTCGTTTCTGCTCCTCAGCCAGAGCCTTGGCCTCCATGGTGTACAGCCTCCTCTCCTCGTTCTTCATCTTCTTCCACTTGTCCCCCAGGATGACACTTATGGCCCTGAGTGCCAGGTGAGAGACAAAGGATTAGGGACTTGCCCTTTTCACAATATTGTTTGAACATACAAATTCCAATGTCATACAATAGTATTGAAGAAAAAATTAAAATGTTATTGTGGAGCATGCGATGAAAGTGTCTTAAAAAACGTCAAAAAGAAAGTTGTGGTATAGCATGAAGTCATAAGAAATGTCATTGTGTTGTAAAGATTTCATTGAAAGCCAGTATATTATGTCGTGAAAGCATTCCTGAAGTAAATCATGGTATAGTATGCCATTAAAAGTCATAACAATTGTCATTGTATAGTATGCAATAAAACAAGTAATGACTAAGTAATAGTATTGAATGCCTTCAAAATATCCCCCAGAAATGTCCCGAAAAAAATCAAAAGTATAGTATTCAATATAATATCACGTTAAAAAGTCATAAAATTCTTCATACAAAATGTCATAAAGGGATATAGTATATATGCTTTAAAACGATTTATTTAAAGTCTTAGTAAGCTATGCGCTAGTGGGCTATAAAAAGAAAATCATAAAAAATGTATAGTATAGTATGTCGTGAAAGATTTATAAATAATGTAAATAAACAAAATACATAGTAAACAAAAACATCTTAGTTGGCATAGTATGCCATGAAAAATCCTAAAAACGTCACAGTATAGTTTATCATAAAGAATGTCACAAAAGTAATGAAAAAGTCAGACAGTTATATTATAGTACGCCACAAAAAACTATGTTTAGTATAATATGCCATTAAATGTCATAGTATAGTCTGCCAAAACAAAGTGCAAAAAACGTCAGTGCCTTATTCCATAGAAATGTCAGTTATAGTATGTAACAAAAACTTCATAGTATAGTATGTCACACATATATGAAATATATCATAAATAGGCAAAATTAGTTTTGTCATAGTAGAGTAAGTCTAAAAAACGTAAAGCATACCATAAGAACGTTATTAAGTCATAAAACGTATCATAGTTTAGTATATCGTGAAACATTTGATCAGAGGAAGGTTAATGTGACCGTATTTAAGATGTGACACAGTAATATACAAAAATGATTTACCTAAATTAGATAACTCTGCATGGTAAAACAGTATGAATAAGTGCCATGACTGGATCTCATGGAGTTTTGCATACCTGTTGTCCTTCCCGGGATACATGTGTGTGTACTCCACTCGGTACTTCTTGGCGAAGAGCATGAAGGCATTCATTGGCCGCTTGCATTTTGTAGGCGTGGCAACACTGGCTGTCCCTGGGGTTTGGCTCCTGCTTGATTTGCCAGTAGAGGATTGTGGTGAGCCGGAGCCTTCAAGTTTATCACAGTCTGGACTGACGCTGGACAGGGAGGTCTTACGCTGGCGAGCCATGCTGCTGAGAACATACACCGCAGAGGAGTCTAGTGGGGTGAAGTCATAACTGCAAAAGGAAACAAGGAAAAGAGACACAGACTTTCATTTTTCTTTTCTTCTAATGTATCACATTACATTTGAATGTTGTCTTCTTGAGTGCGAACATGTGTCGTTTGTAACATAAAGTAATCTTGTTAATTAAAAATGATGCTGCACTGAAAGGTAGACCTTTTCGTTTGAATGTCTCTCATTGTTAAAAAAATAAATAGAATAATAATCAATAATAAAAATACAAGTAGATGATTGCACAAATGCCGTATGATGAATAGATGTTGCAACACATTTATAAACTGATTTTTTATATATATTTAAAGCTAATATATAGATGGGGTTAGGGGGAACAACAATTTCACTTTTTGTGTGCAGTATAATTTAGTTATGCAAATCAAATTTAAAAAGCACGTCTCTGTGAACTTTAGTCTTCGTACAAGATGATGATTACGGTGATTAGATTAGAAATACCTGTCTTTAATGCAGTGTACAAGAACATATGCTTAATATTATTAAACATTTTGGAACGTAGGGCTGCATCTTTGGAGCATATGTCTGCTCAACAATTAAATGAAATGTATTTTGTATAGCCTAAAATCACCACAATGAGCAAACACTTTCACATTGTCATCTGATAAATCGTTATATTAAATATCACTTAAAGGCCTGTTTGTACCTTCTGAAAGTGTCAAAGACGACAGAGTCATCACAGTTTATGGCTTCTGGGTGGCTTGGTGGAAGGCACACATTTCCCAACTGCATCTCATAGCAAGGGATCCCATGGTGCACCACGGTAAGGCTCGGATAAAAGGAAGACCAACCTGAAAAACACAGACGAATTACAGATTACTGTCATGAAGCCGTTTAAACAAAGACAAAAATATATAATTTTAGCATTTTGGATTGGGCAAACAACATTTGGTCAGTGGAAGCTTCTGTCGGCAAATAAAATTTTAACTTTGCTTTTGTTTCTTGCCATCAAAGCTGACATGTTGTTATGTTATGTTTTTTTAAGAGAAACACAACCTGCAGTTGATATTTCGTCCATATTTTGAACAGAATTAATTGATTTGTTTTACCTTTATTTTTGACAAAAAATGGGTGATCCAATCGGCATTCGGCTGTTAAAAAGCTGTCATCAGTTGAGCCAGGGTCAAAGGTCAGTTTAAGAACTGCCTGGCCAAAAGATACAGTCTCTTCGTGACTCACCAACTTCAGACCCTCTGAACCGTACCTCTGAAAATGAAGCAAAAGTCATAAATGAAGCAAAGTCTTTCCTCCAGCGAGATGAGGTCGTTGAATACTCTACTAAAAACAACTTGGAGCCTGATTGCCTGAAAACTTGGTTTCTAAGACACTAAATGAGACCACAGTGAGTCACCAAGGATGTTATACTGTATGTTTCATTCATGCACTCAGTTACTCACTTTCTGTAACGCTTCTGTTAGCCTGGCTGCCACCTGGTGGCCATTACAAGCAACTGTTATGGCTATTGACATTACACTGAATCATGCACCCATCTAGTCAGCAATGCAGCAACACTAAACACAACGTGTACACAGCAGGGACAAATTCCAGAATATTGCAGCTTTGTATTATATATTATGATATTTGTTGCCTACCTTAAGAGAGGAGGGGGACGGCATCATGGTTTCATCGTCTGACTCATCATCAGAATCTCCAAGTTCATCAGCATCCTGCCACTCCACATTCGGACCTCGATGGAAGCGCAGGCGAGTTCCTGAATATCAACACAGCCGTGTGACATGATGAATAAGCAGATGTGTGTTGTTATTGAAGAAATACGCTTGGATGCAATACTGCTGTTTGGACACCAGAGGTCAGACTTTCTTTAGAAATGCTTTTAATGCCTGATTGTTGTTAAAGGAGGATACCTTCAGAAAAGTGTGAACTAATGTTAGTGTCAGAATCAGTCTTGTTTGCCATTAAGCAGCCAATCCAACTGTTTTAACCAGATAAGTGTCTTCTTCTTTTTTTTTAAGTGTGTTCTCAATTTATATTTGTTGATAATAAAATGGTGCATTTCACTTTTTTTCTCCATATTACTGATAAACATGTGTAGATCTAAGAGAACACGAATGACTGACTTTATATAGACTACAGTTGTTGCCTTAAGCTATGAGGCATCATTTTCAAGACCGTGTTTTCATCTCGGGACATTCTTCAGAAAGCTCAGGTTTCACTTCAAAGTGTGTGAGCGAGGTGCAAGTGTCTGCATGTGCACCGGTGGATACATATGGCAAGTACATGAGTGTGTGTGTGTATGCACCTTTAAGGAAGCAATGCCAGGCTGTGGAGGGCCAAGAGTGAGACCAGGCCATGTCTTCGTCGTCAGAAAAAGATGAGGACATTGAGAAAACTCCAGACTCCGATTCACTGCTGGCCTGTTGTAAATAATAAATAAACCTCTTACAATGGCATCAGTAAAAATAAAAATCATAAAAATCATTTCAGTATACATGCCAAACAGAATGTACTAGGAAATAATCACTGCGTCTCAAGGAATGGGTGAATCTTAGCTTTTCAAAATGTTGAGGGTGTAAATGAAAGGTTACCCTGGTACGCCGGCGCTCCCTGAGGTGGCCTCTGGACAGGCTGGGTGCGCTACTGGCTAATGGTGGACGGGCGTATGAATGTAAACTATTGTTGGTGCCAAAGATGTGGACAGGAGATGATCTGAAAAAAAATTGTAATGTCATAAATATATTTCACGGTCATATAATGGTCATTGGTAATACTTAATATTCTTTAGTAAAGTACAAGTGATATTTAGCTGAATGTAATCCTCGTGATCAGCATCAGCAGGGTTATTCCACAATACAATGGTGAATTAGCCAGGTTAGGGTGAATTAATTGTGTTGATATCCTGATTGTAATAATGTAAATATAATTCATCAATAACTGCAACAAAACCAAAAAAAAAGATACTTCATGATACAAGTTATGTAGCGATGCTGGCGACCCCACCCTTCCTGCTTTGTTGAATACACCACCAGTGGTACTAGTGTGCCAGAATTCTTACTAAATTCATATCCTTATATGAACTCATTGGACTTTGTTTATTTTCATGTTAGTCCGTCTTGGTACAAACCTCTTATGTGGCGCGCTCTTCAGCAGGGAGCTCTGAGGACTGGTGGCGATGTTGGCCAGCTCAGTGAGCCAGTTGGTGCGTGGGGAGCAGCTAAGCTGCTGGTGAGACACTCCTGCTCCAACCTGAAATAACCCTGGAGACCTCTGGTCCTCCTCCACCTCCTGCAGCTCTGGCATGTCATCTGGGGAGAAGTCGACAGTAATATCCATAATTAGCATGTGGAAAAAGCTCAGTTTACGTACATAAATAATGTGATTGCTGGTGTAGGATTTTACCATAATCCATGTGGCACCCAGGTGAGGAAGGCAGGTCCTCGTTGCATTTGAGTAGATCAAAAGACTCGTCCATTTTCACAATGCTCTGCTATGTCCTTTTTTTCTCTTCAAAAACAGGCTTTATGTTCAATGACTCTGCTTCCGCTGCCACAGCTGCTGGTTTTATGCAAAACACAAAAAGGGATAAAATCAGCACTTTCACAAACAAAGTGAAACTCATTTAAATAAACAGATGCTTTGTAATTGCATACATAGGGGTGAGTGGTGGTATGCGTTTTGTTTAGAGTGACGTGGTTTCATCAAGACATAATGAGCCTTTAATTATACTCATAATCCGTAAAAATATCCGTGAAATAAAAACATACCCAGGATATTATGTAATAATCCCAAGACGTGTCACGCTTGACATCAATAAAATGGAATAGGTATGCAGCCTAGAGGGAATCCTTTGTCTCTAGTCATGTGACCCGCTGCGTGGAGGCCTTGTTTATAAACTTTACTTTGGCGCATGCGTACCAGAGCCCATTCATTCGACTGCGTAGCAAAAGTGAAAAAACAGCTGAAATTCGTTTCGTTAAGTACCATATGGAGGCTCGAAAACACGAAGTTGAAGACAATAGTCAAATATTGTATCCAGATTTGAACATAATTCGGTGTTTGAGGACACGCAACGCAATTATATGTTTTTAATTTAAAATAGAAATGAAGCTGAATGAATCAAATCAATCATGTTTACAAGGAAGATCGAGGACAGCTTGATGGTGATTAGCGTTGCATGCGTTGCATGCTGCATGACTCGCTGCATGCGCTGATAAACCGAGGTGCTGACTTCGTAAACGCGGATGTATACCAATGACATCCCGTTAATAAAGCTTTCAAACGTACTCGGGCCTAACAGTAATGTTTCCCCCCACTCCTCAAAAGTAGCAGCAGTGTCCTCGGCTGAAACCCAGAGGCGGTCGGGTTCAACACTGTAAACAAAAGAATGTCAACAAGTTGAGGCATGACGCAACCTTTCTGCCCCGTTGGAAATGAATGACACGGACCCACAGAGAGGCCTTTTTCACGGCATTTCGCAGCAGATTTGACCAAATAAAAGATTATTCGATGCACAAAAACTGCGGTCGGACGGGCTCGTTATCACCAAAACAACAAGCGTCACAGCGAAAAAAACATTGTCGAGCACACTGGGGTTGGACTTCGGATAAAACGCGTGACAGCCCCGCTAAAACGCCACGTTAGCTCGGCCAAGACGCGGATCACACGACGCTCAAGTTAAATATGTGTTTGAACCTTTTGTTTATTCGAAAAAAAACGAAGTCTACTTCCCACTTACCAAACCTGTCGCCATCAAGAAACTCTCTGGTATTCACTCGATGGGTGGGGATGAATGTTTCCCAGAGGAAGCCTCCCATTGGTGTAGGAGAACGTCAGTTATGAGAATCCGAGCATCCCATTGGTCGAGGGTGTTGAGGAAAATATTGAAGGCGGGGTCTGGTTTGTTGATCATCGTATGGTTGGATGAAAGTACATGCCTGTTACTACCCAGTAACAGCTGATTGGCAATAATAGGAACAATACATGGTTATTTTTCATCTGCAATGTTGGCACTACAGCTACAATCACGTTTTCTATCTATATCACGCTGCTTTCTAAATAATGCGTCGATTATTGGTCGTCTCCTTTGTCAATAATTCATGAGTTTAACTCTTTACCACAAAATCTTGTGAATGAATAAACATTAATAAGGAATGAATGAATGGCGAATGAGTGAATGAAAAGCTTCAAAGGTGTGCTATTCCATTATTGTCACAAAAAACGACGTGGCACACAAATATAAAAATGTTCTTTATTGACATGAAAAGTGAAACATATTACTTTCATCCAGTATTATGGGTTTGCCTTCAAAAAATTACCAGCACTACCTGCACAAGGGGTGGGATAAATTAAGAGTGTTTAAATGTTAAACCAGCTCTACCGGTGTAAGCTGCAGTAAACCACAGACAAAATACAGAAGACTTCAATTATTATTCTTAAAAAGATAGAGAAGAGATACAGAGAAGACCCACTTTAGATTCCTGTTTAGAGGAAACATCAGAATATGTGTATCCAAACAGTATATGTTGTTGGCAGAGGTAGACAGCAATAATGGGTGTCATAATCATAATGTATGTTTCACTGACACAAAAACAATTTGACTTAAATTTTACATTAAAACACAGGAAAATCAATAGTTTCAAGACACTGCCTATAATGACTACAGTCTAATGGGGCAACTTATTAAATCAAAGCTGGGCCTATATAATAACAGTAAATATTCAGTTTCAAATTGTACAGCAATGTGTGGTATATTCATACAAAACTATCAGCTATCTCTCTGAAGTTTGTTTTTTTGCAAAAGCATAGTAGTAGGCTAACAGCCACACACACACTTACCAATGATATATAGTATATGAACATTCGTTCAAGGGATTAAATCTTATGATAAACAGAAATGCATTTTGTAAAAATGTCAAAGTACTGCCAAGTCTACATTCTGTTGTGATCAATATCTGAAATATGTTATCAAATCAACTTCTTTTACAAATTGTTAATCCTTTTCATGTTGGGGCACCTTTGTACCCATGCTGCTAATGCTCGTGCTCTTGCCAAAATGACAAGAGATTGTGACATATTGGCTCACGATTATCCAGTAAGAAATGAGCTTTGGCATCTGATCTTAACAAACAATGTTTAGAAATTTACAAACGATATTATACTGTAGGTGCAACTAACACTGTGGAGAAAAGGTGAGCGTTAACAAAAGTGTTCAATATACAAACAATTAATGCATCGGACACTGATGAGTAAGATGTACGCTTACATTTTTAAGGTGAGAGTCGTGACTAATCTAATTCAAACCAGCTTGAAGCAACTCTGCTTTAGCTTACTTTACTTTCAAGTCTGCTAAAATGAACCTATAGTCTCATATGGGATCCTGGCGGAGTCTGTATTTATCTGACAAACAAATGTTATAGTGGATATTCACATTTCTAAGAAAAATTGGTTTATGTGATTATGGGGACAAACATCCGTACAAGCCTCGTTTTTTTTTTTCATCCACCGATTCATGGTCCATTGGAGCTGCCTCATGCACTTTGTTGCTCAATCTCAGTGCTACTTCCAAACAGGGTCACCAGCTGCTCCTCATAGTTAGCTATGTTCCTCTTCATGATGTCCATGCACGGGCCCAGCAATCTCTCAAAGGCTTGGACGTCCATGGCTGAGCAAAAAAAATGAAAAGAGGACATCATATAAGGAGAGTTCAGGAGAATACTGTAAAATAGTAAGTGGTGTACTGAAAAGTGTATGTGCCAGACGTAATATATGAATGATCATAAAAATGCTAAAAATATACCTAGGCATTTGACGCTTCCCACAGCATATGCTGATGCGGCTCTGGGCTTGTTTGTGACAAGCGCCAGCTCCCCAAAATACTGGCCCCTCGTGCATGTGGCGATCTCCACCTCCTCATCCTCCTGGTCCTTTTTCGTCTGGAAAGAAAGAAATGCACACTATAACATACACACAAGCAGAGTTTTTTATTTTTTAAACGTGACAATTAAAAGGTAGACTGGGCAAACATACCCTGCTTCTTTTCATGGTGATTCTAACTTGGCCAGACTCAACAATGTAGAAGCAATCTGCTAAATCACCCTGTAAATCAAAGCACACACATGTGACTCAGCATTTATAAAGGCTCCATCGCAGCAGAAAATGAAATGATCAATTCAAGGTGAAGAGACTGGTCACCTGAGCAATAATCTGCTGTGAATCGCTGTAGATCTTGGTGGATATTACGTCCACTACCTTCATCCTCTCTGAGAGCTGTGGATGAAAGGATGTTTGGTTAACAGTGGTTTTATATGCACACTGCACTTGCATCACACTGGAGGAGAAAGCTAATCTTACCTCTAGAGATGTAAGCAGTGGTAGCGTTTCAATGAATGCCTCGTACAGCCTCCGTTTCTTGGCATTGTTCTTCACTATAATCCTCCTGAATGTCAGACGATCCTGAAACACAGATTTAAAGAACGGGAAAACATTCAGGTTCACATTTAAAGGCCTCACCGTGTTGAGTCTTTTTTATTTTTTATTTTTTTACATAAAATGCCTCTTTCCTTTCTCTTCCTGTGAGATGTTATTTACTTTTGTTGACTCCTAATACACAAGATGGAGAAAGAATCCCAGATGAGCAGAAAGTCTGGCATCGCCATACATTTTAATGTTGTGCTCATTTGCCCTGCCCTCTTTAAAAAAAAAATATGGCTCTTTCTTTCATCCTTTCACCAAACAATAACTCATAGGAAACAACATCTTGTAATTTATGCATCAGCAAGCATGTGCTCATGTCACCGTGCTGCTCTAAAAAAAAAAAACAGGCATGTTATGCCATTGTCAGATGTAATGACCCTCACTCATCCCCGCCTGCCATTATGCAACTAAATGTAATGTATTATGGGTCATATTTCCTCACCACACACCTTGGAGATTTTACTGATCCAGGATTGAGACCCACATCAATACCCACAAAAACACTTGTTTTTTTTGTGCACTACTGCATCCAAGGGAGAAAAAAAATCATGTGAATTCTTTGCATTTTGATGTTTTGAAGTTTTACGTTTTATCAAATCATTTGGCACTCCCTCTGCGGCCCACTAGGTGGCAGTCTGAAACAAAGGCAGTTGATTCTTGGTTAGGGAGAAAGCTCCCTAACCAAGGCCCTAACATTGTGCTAAAGTGGTCAGTAGAGTCAGTCCTAGGCCCTAGGACAGAGCGTACTGGAGCTTTAATACATCCGACCAGGCTGCCACAAATTTAAGTGCATACACCTTAAAGTTCAGACCTAAATGAGACTCTAATTAAAACTGCCGTTTTGCTCAGTGGCATTTCAGGATCACTGTCCCTCCTCGACCTCGGGGGACTGTCGTCTGAGCAGGACAGGCTGCTTGTTCACTGAGTCAAACACGCACTACAAGTACGCAAGTGGATACAGCTGCAACCTGCCCGGCTCGCTCCCAGATGACATAACAAAGCTGTTACCCACAGTTTAAGGACACGACCCCGGCTGAGTCATTAACAAACAGGCTGCTCCGCAGATCAAGTAGCTACTGAATATTGGAAATGGTTGTTCTGGACACAACTTAGTTAGTTAGATGTAATTATTATAAAACAATAATAAAGGTAGTGCAGAAATACACCTTGTATCGCTTTCAACTTGACCATTGTCTTCTCCATGATGCTGTTGACGTCCCCAATTGTCCCAATTCGATACTTTATAACATCTTGAGTACTCCTCTGAGGTGTATACTTGCTGAAACAGACACAACTATTGAGCCATGTTTGTCTGATATGATCTGAATGTGATTATGTTTATAGGCCTGTATTGTATTTTTTCACATTCAGTTCGTACATTCATTAGATTTAAGCTATGCATTAATAAAACATAATATACATTTTAAAAAATCATATCCAGGGACACAATTAGCGCTCTCTCGCTTTTTGTTCTTGTTGCTTTCAGTGGTTTTTATACATATGTTATTTCAGTCAGACAACATGATCTCACCTATAGTGCCAACACTTCCACAGAAAGCCTGGATATTTACTGTAAATCCTGACAACACAGCTTGTTATGAAAACCTGAGCACGCTCTCCCTCACATGAGGATTTAATGGTTCACTCACTAGGCACCAAAGGGCTCCAGGCGAGGTGGCGATTATTGTGGCTGCCCTGGGGGTGTTGTACATCAGCGCCAGTTCTCCAAAGCTGCCTCGGTTGTCATAGCAGCCTACCAGCTTGTCTGCGCCATCAACCTTCACGAAAATGTTAAACGTTCCACTGAATGAAAACACAAAAGAAAAACATACTATCAGAGGAAATATATACACATGTCAGCAATAATGGTGTCCTGAAATCTTATGTCAGCAGGAAACGTTTATTTTAAAGCAGTGTTTCACAGTTACATTTTTTTTTAACGTAACAATCAATGATCTGATAAAAAAAAAGATGAGTAAGCCATGTTGTGGAAGCCACATGAAAGATCACCTTTCAAGAACATAAAAGTTGTCCCCATCATCATCTTGATCAATGATGTGCTCCCCTTCAGTGCAGAACTTCTCAAACATTGCATCCAACACCTGAGACATCTCTTCCTGCGATGGTGTGAAATATCAATCAAATATGTGAATTTCAAGTGTTGAAACAATCATGCAGAATCCACACAGTGTGTCGTTTCAGCTACTTGAAAATAACCATATTTCCAAATCATGCATAGTGTACTGAGCTGTGGCAAAAGGCTGCTGGCCGCAGGCCATGTCCCCCCTTTGTGTCATTTCAGAGATGGCAGAGCACAAACCAGAGGAGTACAGAGTGCTTATGGAATGATCCGCTCACCGGATCCAAATTCTTAAACAGAAGAATGTCCCAACATGCTTCCTGTAGCCTTCGTCTCTGCTCATCGGTTTTGGGGTGGGTGACCTGCAAGTTGAAGCGCAGGTCTTACAATTCATACAAAAATCGACTTCCATTGTTAAGACTGAATCTCAGGAAACACGGTTTACCCATGGCTCTTTATCCTCATCATCTTCATCAGGATTGAACGCTTCAGCACACACTGCATGACAGAGATCAACAAATGAATGAGCTAGACATTCACCAGAGAAGAAGAAGAAAAAAGCTTCATATTCAGCAGCAAAACTTCCATCCCAGTCTAACAACAAAAGCTAAATACTAGAAGATTCAGCGGTTTCATGCAATAAGTATTTTCTGGTCTTAATAGTGGTTATAACAATACTTTAATTTTATAGAGCGCTTTTAAGACGCTTGTTGTAGTAATTATAGTGGGCCAGTCATACCGCATTTCCTTTTTGTGTTTTAACAGCAAGAAAGTGTAGTCATATCAAACTTTTACTTGAATAAACCAAGCTACAGGACACAAATTGAAAAAGAAAATGTAGCTTTCAATTACCAATACAACTGTCACAATATGACAACTGTCACAATATGACAACTTACGAATCTAAGCTGAAGACCTATGTATACCTTTTTACCATTTCGATACATTTATTTTCTTTTAAATCTCATTTATCAATTTTGTTCCATTGTTTTTATTCTGTATGTTTTTGTTTGCTTGCTTTTATTGTATGTATCATGTGTTTATTGTGTAATCTGTAAAGCACTTTGGCCTCTGTGTATGAAATGCGCTATAAATATCGCCTTGCCTTTGTTTTGGTGTTTAGTCTAATATATGTTGAGAATGATTTCCCAAATGAAGTGTTAAAGGTAGAAAAAGTGTTCCTGAATACTTTAGTTGCTCATACTTTCCATTCAGACTGTCAAACATACAGATAAACCAATCCAACGCTATCATGTTACCATTATTACTAGCAGGATATTATTATTAATAGGAGTAGCACTTGCCCTCATCTCCCCACCCACATCACTCACTGGCATTATTAACCAGGCTGGAGACAAGTGGTTTCACAAGCTCGAATAAATCAACACTATTTTATTTTAAGCAAAGGACCATGAGAAAAGGCAGACGGAAACGTTCGAACTGGATCAAATCGGACGTAGCCTCAGCTGTCAAAGAAGTTTGACATGTTTCCAGCATTGACATTGTCCAGAGCTTTCCTCTTGGCCGAACACACTTAAAACAGCCAGGATGACAACTCACCTGATACTCTTCTGATGAATCTGTTTATTACCGGGGCTGCAAAAGCATAAAGGTATATATATCAACAGGTTAGAATTCATTATACATTACATTTTAGCTGACGCTTTTATCCAGGGCAACTTACATGATATACAGTAGACCGTAGACACAGCAACAGTGAGCAATGAGGGTTAAGTGTCTTGCTCAAGGACACAACAACATGGACTACCAGAGGCTGGGATCAAACCACCGACCCTCTGATTGAAAGACAGACTTGCTAACCACTGAGCCACAGTCACCCACAATAAATACATATACAATAAATCTATCTCACAGTGACAGAGTCATTACTGGAAAGGGTTATGTTAAAGCACTGTGCTCGACAGAGTAGGCCTGCATGTGGAGTACACCCAGTCCTGTGCTCATTAAGGAGCCATATTAATTTGGTTAAAACCTGAATAAGGACAGCTGCTTTGAAGTGCGCTTGAATCAAATTTGAATGACAAAACAATTCAAATGTAAAACACAAAGCTAAGCTCCAACATAACAGTCTGGGTATGAAATGTACATTTGATAGGAGGTCTCCTCCATGAACAGCCATCCAGCCAGTGTTGTCCGAGGAGGCTCAGTGGAAGGCACTGGAGGTGTGATGGGGCGCAATCTCGACCCACAAATGCTACAATAGTTAGTTTTAATGACTGCATATTGTGTACCTGTCCTTATGTAACCATTGCAGACACCCCACCACTCATTGGGATGCTGTGTCAGAGCTCTGGGTTGCTATGCTACTTGCTGCACCGTATGCCATGCATGCACTGCACCGGCCATTCTGTTAAATATGACCACAGCTATAGGACGCAGACATGAGTCTATGGCGAAAGTCACATTCTGCAGCGCTTGCATCATAGCAGAGGTTGGGCTGCCTCCATGTATCTGCTTTGACACATAATCAGGGTAGGCCCATCAGGCCTGCACCTGAAACTGAAAATGTTCAAATGACCTATAGAGGTACGGGGGTCCGTCTGGAAAACACACAGCCCTTTTGATCTGCAGCATCAAAGCTGTCCTTATCACATGGAAAACGTGTCTGCTCGGTGGAAGACACCAAGACACCTTCATTAAAGCAGCATTCGAGCCTCCGTGACCATATATGGTAAATGACAGCGCGGTGGTGGTGGATGCAAGGTGGCGCGCGCTGGAGCATCACTGCGCTCAATGAGCGTCTCTTTCTCTCCCACTGGACAGAAGCCGTGCACACATGCTCATTGTTCCAAACAAATTAAGCACATTCCGCTGCCACTTTGTCCCCCTGACACATAGCGCAGGGCTACACGGCAAATCTGTTTCGCCTACCTATGAATTCCTCGTCATCGTCGTCGTCCTCATCTCCGTTTTCCGAATCGATCTGCATGGCTTCGTCAATGAAATTGACCGCTTTTCCGGGTCTTGGTGCCGAATTTTGGTCATTGCCAAATGAGGCCTCTCTGGTCTCACTTTCCTTCAGCTGGGTGAAGTACTGTAGCGCAAACTCGAGCAAATCCCTGGGCTGATTCCTCAACACTTCCACGGTAAAGCTCTGTAACAGCTCCGTCAGTCCTTCAGGAATTTCTATACTCATTCCTATTATCAGTCTATGAATGTGAACAAAACCGGTTGGCTGCGAATTTGAAATAATCAAAAAGCACACAGCTGAGATGGGGCTGAAAAAAAAAAGCTTAAATCCGCAGACGGGTGTAGTCGGTCCACCCAGTCAGCATCCACAGCGAAACCTCTATTTTTCTTGAATGAAAATGGCTCTGGATTTCTCGTCCAAGCATCTTCTTCTTCTGCTGCTTCTGGCTACAGGAAACCCACGCATGTGACCCAGGAATCCATGGCAACCACCTATCCAGGCATTGCGTATGAGCAGCAGCGGCGCAGAAACTGCAGTCAGTCGCAAAATACAAATGATGGGGAAGAGAAACCCTCGGGTGCATCAGTCACAGATCGATTTACACTGAGAGATGAGATCTCGGATGCCCGTCCGTATTATGTCTGATGTCCAGTAGGATTTTTTTGTGTGTGTCTATGTTTTATTTCACAGAGAATGCCCTAAAAATTAATGGATGAATATAGAATAAAGACAAATCTAAGAAATGCAGCAAAACATCAAATCTAAAAGGTGCTTTCATAGATCAAGGTATGATACACAAATATATAATACAAGTCAAGATAAAAATGTTTAAATAAATACAGCAAAAATAGCATTTGCTTAATTTAAAAAGGTGCCATCATAGATTCCTAAATATGATCATTAATTTACAGTAAGATCAAACATTTAAATATTATAACCACTGGAATGTACAGTGAAAATCAGTCTTGCATTTGCACTGGTATTGCAGCTTAATCCCTAATTCCATTTATAAACTAGTAGCCATAAGACAAAGGCTCATTGTAGAGGCACTGTCCCTTTAATAGCACAGTTTAGGCCCTGTTTTCTGTTCCAGAGGGAGATAAATTAATAAATCTGTTGCATATTCTAATGTCATGGGACCTTTGAGAACATTGTGACTCCCAGGCAAATATTGTATGCTGCAAAAAAGCTCCAATTACACCAAGGCAAATTCCTTGTATGTGAAAATCTATTAAAATATATCGGACACACTTCATATGGACATCTATGGCAAGTCTTTTACATGGAAAAGGCTGTGACAAGTGGTCATTTGGGTTTTATAAAAAATACTCAGTAATTATGAGTTACAGCTAACACTTTTTTTCCTTTACATATTCTCACAATAGAGCAAAACCTAATTTCTGGAATACATGTGCGGTAATGTAAACCTGTGAAAATGGTAACTCTCAACTGTCACTCCTCAGGTTGTCAACTTTAAACGTGATTTATCTTCAGAAGAAATAGTGGAGCAGATCGAGCCATATATGAAAAGTGAGCAAATAAAAAGAAAAAAAATCACATGTGCCACTTTGTGGGGATTATCATTCTGTGTCAGAATTTGTAAAAGAGCAAAGGGAAAAAGGAGAGGGAGAAATAATTCTACAGGTTAGCGGGAGGGATTTCCATGACGGAGGAAACCTACCAAAAGAGCACAGCTATCATCTGCCATGTCGCAGCCCTCTGTGGCTCGGCTCCGAGACCCTTCCCCCTGCTTTGGCACATATCTGTCACTCTTTATTAAGAAAGCAAAAAATTTTTCACTCAGGCGAACATATGGGAGCCCGCGGTGTGAGAGCTGCTGCTTAGCTGCTAGCTCCCAAACTTACCATTCAAAACCTTTTATTTGGATGTGTGCAGTGCATCATGGTACCCGAAGACCTCAGAGACAGTTGTTAGAGAACAAGCACCAATCAGCCGTATAGCCTGAAGAGTGTTACTGTTGAATGCTTCTTAACAGACCAATGGAGCTTGCAGCCATGAAATCTGAATAGTCAATATTGGCATTGTCATTTAGAAAAATGCAATAATGAAAAAATGAATAGTTTAGTGTGTGGTTTACTGTACATACAAGAAGGGACTGGCTGCTATTGACAATTGGAATCAGGCTTTGTATTACAACATGTTTATGATGTAAGAATACTTATTCAGAGTTAAATATTCAGTAGCTGAAACAAATGCATCTAATAAAACAAATCCTGGTTATAATGTTCCATTTTGGTTGGTTCCTTTAGTCTATGAAGTGAGCCAAATGGTAAAAGCACCTGCAGCATAACAGAAGATGCAGCTTCCAAAGTGACGTTGAATAAACACTTTTCTTAAACTCTTTCAACAAAGAATGATCATTTGTAATGCATGTGCAGTAGAAGCTGCTATCTGCTATGCATTATAATACCATGCAAATCAAAATGCTACAGTAGCTTTTAAAACTTTCCTCTTTGTATTATAGCCTCTTTAATTAAAGGGGATGTGCACGTTTCTTACCTCGTTTATTTAGCATTCGGTTAGAAACTGTAAAACTACTTTAAGTTTTAGCATTGTTTGACTAAAATATTAGACATGTCTGTCTGACATCTCTGACCTACATGAATGGAAGATTTATTGCAGGATCGTTGCATTAGTTGCACATAATGGGCAATGAGGTTTGTCTTCATTCTTATAAACACACCATTGTGCCATTCATATTTCCAAGATGTGGGTGACTGTGCCACCTACTGGGCATGGTGTTGTGATACATTGCTAAAATAAAAAAATAAAAAATAATTTTCTCTTTACATATACATTCTAATGAATCCATCTGGTGTTTGCCAGGGGATCTGTTTAACACCGGATTCCTGCAGTCAAATCACAGCGTCGCACGAGTGAGCGGAGATCGGGTGAAACGAGCTATTCATAGGATCATTGGTGAAGGGCGACGTAATTATTCAGATGCCAAAGACGGTTCACGTTTGCATCTCAATGTATTTGTGACATTAAAGATGCAACATGAATACTGATAGTTACTAATCAGAAAAACGATAATTCATTTTTGTATCTTTTTTTTAAGCCTGCAGAGATGATAGAATTGGCTAAAATGAGCATTATTACAAATGTGTCTTGAGATGTTGATCCGTTATATGTCACAATTATTTTTTAAATGAGTAAAATTATATCAGTTAATTTAGATTTCTATATGTGCTTTTTGTAAAGATGCAGGGGTCCTGTTGGGGTTTGCCTTTCAGACAGATGTTGAGATAACCCTGCACAGTTTGGTTAAATTACATTATATATTAGATTGTTACCAAACCATACCGTCCTGCTGAAAGGACCCAACAATTCTGCCAGTAGTTGAGTGACTCTTACCTGGTTAAACTGCCTCTCAATTAATTGTGTTCACTTTCTATAAATGAAAGAAATACTAATCATTCAACTGCAACAAGTCATCTGATGTATTTCTTACCGGCAGAATCTGCCATGTTTTTCAATCAATAAATTTGTTATGTTGTCTTCCATGAATCTGCAATGCAGACATGGAAAATAAAGAAAACATTTCACAACAAAACGGTAAAAAAAAAAAAAAAAAGTGTATTACATGATTTCTCATAAAGAGCATTATTGCCATAAAGCTTTCACCATAACATTGGAAATTGTACACTTACAGCTCTGCTTTGTCCCAGTCAGCTAGGGTAGCATCACTCACACACATACAGGAGGTACCATAGGAGACATCAAGGCTGAATGTGTTCCCTGTACAGGTCGGTGGCTGGAATAAGGGACTGGATGAATTGTTTACTGCAGTTTGAGAACTTCCAAGGCTTTTTAATGTTTCAACACAACTCCGTGGCATCGGGGTGATTCACGGTTTTCGCCTCAGGTGATTGGTGTGAAAATTGCTTCAGGTTGTGCAGGAAATTGAATTTCTCCTTTTGGCTGAGTTGATAAACCACTTCTTTTCTCCATTGAAGCTTTTGTATGGTTCAGTGTTTTATAAGTTTACCTTGGCATATCAATTAATTTTGCAGCCTGAATTTCATGATTTACAAACTCAAGGGCATTGGTTTTTAACTTAGCTAGATGCACCTATTGAGTTTGGTGGTGTGTGACAAACAATCTGTTACCTTTATCCACAAAATAATGTTCTTTTCCTCCTTTTTTAATCATTTGTGTATTGTAAACATCAAACAAACAGCAAGTGTCCTTTTTCCAGGAAACATTTATTTCGATCAAGAGACAGGATCGCTTCTTTCCATAAACAGGTCAGTTAAATATTAACAAATTTACAGTCATGAGGAATGTAATAAAAAAACAACAAAAACAAACAACGCTCGCCTTAAAAAAAAAAAAAAAACCAACCCAGGGACCCCACCGATGATGTTGACCACGGTGGTGCTGGAAGACTCAAATCCAATTCCAGCTCTATTGTATCATGCTCTTCATTCAGTGCTTTACAGTTCAGTTTTGGCCGATTTTGTCTGCAAGAGAACATTTAAGTTATGAAGAAACTGCCCAAAGAACAAATATTCCGGGGTCTGATTGCTTTAGTTTACATATCCAACATGCTAAAGAATTTAAAGTGTTCTCACCGTTTCCTCGTCTTCTTCGTCATCAACAATTTCTTCTTTATCTTCAAAGTCGTCCTCTGCTGGCTCTTCCTCCTCCGGCTCCTCCTCCGGCTCCTCCTCCGGCTCCTCCTCCGGCTCCTCCTCCGGCTCCTCCTCCGGCTCTTCTTCAATCTGTAAAATAGTCACATATTTAACATAGATCTCTACAATCTTTAACCATCACTGAGTGCACTTAAAAATGACCCAACTGGGAACCCTAAAGGAGGTTGGGATGGCTAAAATGTTAACAGAAAAATCTACAAAAAAAGAAAAGTGTAGCTGAAATGAAATAACCCCAGAAAGAATAATGTATCCACTGGCTGTGGCAAAGGAAAGCTGACATGACACATGTACACTTAAAGTGAAAACTTGGCTATAAGACAAAAGTAATACAGAAATGTGGCAGCCGACATCAACTTGCCTGTTCGTCCAGAGGTACATTCATGCTGAGTCGGAGCATGCGCTCTATCCTTTCTCCGTAAGCCTTGGTGTCAGCCAGATGGTAGCCGGAGCGCAGCGTGGCCGTCTCAAACAGAACCACGGCCAGATCTGACGCGGTCTGGTCCTCGGCGTCATCCTGACGGACACAAAGGGAAAGAAACTGATCAGTTGTCTGCTCCGATTAGTCCATTTCATGTTCAAAAATGCTGCACTGAAACCTATCACTGACATGTATTTTTGTGGGTAAAAAAAAACCCCTCTAGCTTCATCTTACAAAATCATTATAATTATTTTATGAATTACAATTATTGGCATCATTAAAGTTAGTACAAACATAGTGAAGTGACCAGACTTACATTGACTTTGTTAAGCATCTGCTTGATGAGAGGATGTTTGGGGTTGAGTTCTAATGTTTTCTTCTGGCTAGCATAATAGCTGAAGAGAGGAGAGGAATTAGCATACGAGCTCAGTAAACAGTCAGGCAGACCACAACATGTTCCACATTTGCAATTTACAACGGTAATAATGAGCATCAACATTGCTGAAAAGCAGAGTATCATAACTCACTTTGTGGAAATGTCTTTCCCTGTCTGGTAAGCCTGTGCCTTCATGATCCTCTCCATGTTTCCTGACCAGCCGTATTGACTGGCAACCAGAGCGCAGGGGGAGTTTGTTAGCCTCTGAGAGAGGACAGCCTTCTCAATCTGTGGGACAGACAGCATTGTATTAAATCGTATGACGGATGGAGCAGACCTATTTTAGCAGCTGTGGACACATTTTATTGTCCTTGTGGCTGGTGTTTATTTCCCATGTCATGATTACAAAATGAATGACCTACCATGTCCTTTAGGGGCTTGTCCTTCAGCCAAGTGGTGAGAGGTTCATACTCCTTCTCCAGGGCCTCCCTCTTCTCCTTGGTCTTGTCACTCTCGTCAAATTTGACACCCTCCTTTGCGACGTTCTGGAAGCGTTTTCCATCAAACTCGGGCAGGGCCTGGATGCAGTACTCATCCACCGGCTCCGTCAGGTAGACCACCTCGTAGCCCTTCTTCAGCAGATTCTCCACGAAGGGAGAAGACTCAGCCTGCAGAGGGAAAACAGGACAGAAGATCAGTGCCAGCCTATCAAATTAAAATGTTAGATTGTCCAAATCTAATTTCAGCCTGCCTTGTACTTTTACACAGCCATTGACATAATTAAGCATTTTAACCCAAATCTAAAACAATGGGAATAGACCCACTCACCTCCTTCCTGCTGGTACCGGCCATGAAGTAGATCTTGTCCTGCTTCTCCTTCATGCGCTCCACATATTGCTCCAGACTGGTCACCTCTTTGTCGCTGTTGGAGGTCTGGAAGCGCAGCAGCTTGGCCAGACGGGTCCTGTTGGAGTGATCCTCAATGACACCCAGCTTGATGTTGGTTCCAAACTCCTTCCAGAACTTCTCGTTGTAATGCTCCTCTGCGATCTTCTTGATCATGTCCAAAGACTTACGCACCAGCTTCTTGCGGATAACCTGAACAGAGACAGAAAGGATCCCATTTTCTGTCTTTACATTTTGGTTGATATTCCTTACCATTTTATGTCATAATGTCATAATTTACTTTGTCCTCTTCAAGTAAAACACTTTGACCTTTGTTTTAAAATGTGCTGTACAAATAAGGTTCCTTTCCTGGCTGCTTATCAATATTATTTGTCACTTAAGAGTCAAAGACCATGTGCATTATGGAATCAATTATTAATGTTAAAACAATAAGTGTTTTAACATTTTAAGAAAGAATTGGCATTTAGATGGCGTTTTATAAAGATGTGAAACTCACCTTGAGCAGTTTGTGTTGCTGCAGAGTCTCTCTTGACACATTCAGTGGAAGGTCATCAGAGTCAACCTAGAAAATACATGTTCATTAATCAGTGATATTTAGGCAAATACCAAATGGTTTATTTTAGCACAAGCCTGTGTCTCAGGCAGTTAGCATCACTCACCATTCCCTTGACGAAGTTCAGGTACTTGGGCATCATGTCGTTGAAGTCGTCAGTGATGAAAACTCTCCTCACAAACAGCTGTGACCGAAAGAAACAATCATTTACAAACAGAGTTGAGGGGAATCCTGATTATCCTCCTATAATGGGACCATAAGATGCCTTAAAAATGGAGACATAGTCGAGGAGAATACCTTGATGTAGTCGTTCTTCTTGGAGCCATACTCGTCAAACAGGCCGCGGGGGGCTGCGGTGGGCACAAACAGGATGGACCTGAAGGTAACCTCGCCCTCAGCTGTGAAGTGGATGTGGGCCAGAGGGTCTTCGCTGTCCTGTTAAAGCACAAAACATGTTGAGCCGACAAGGAGGGCACACAATCTACGTGGAGGTTTGACAAAGCGCTGCCGTTCTGGTGCCTACCTTAGAGAACGTCTTGTAGAACGCCTTGTACTCTTCCTCCTCGACCTCCTTAGCTGGTCTCTGCCAGATGGGCTTGATATCATTCATCAGTTCCCAGTCCCACACAGTCTTCTCAACCTACAAACATAATAAAGAATTATTTTATTTTTTTAATGCCCAAAAGGTGTCAGACCAAATTTAGGTATTAATATGCCCAAACAAGACAGCATCAACTTAGGATAGGCCATAATCATGTATGTTTTACTGCCACCACTTGATTAAAGTCCAAATTGTGTAAGAAATAGATTTTTACCAAACTCAGAAAGAAATATTAGTGGCGAGTATTTGCAGATCTAAGGGCCTTGATTCAATAGTCCATCTCACTGCGGAATAGTCAGTTGAATAGTCAGTGATGGGCAATTTGTGGTAATGAAATGAAAAACATCATTCATAAAAACATGGCTCTCAAAATTGAATAGGCCAACATTTAAAAACATTAAAAAAAAAAAAGAAAGGAAAATCAGCACTCATAAGAACGCACTATCAGAGCACTAGATATATTTTTGAATGGTCTCTAAAAATCAACCAGAGCTGCAGAGAGAAACAGCCGTTTGTGGCTCGCCTTTCTCTCCCTCGTTGACGGCCCCTTTGCTTCCCTGTCGGTTTCCTTCTGTCTGGACTGCTACAATAGTTAAAATGGAATTACAACCAGAAGTTCCATTTATGAACACGAACGCATGCAGGATAAGAAACGGTCCGTCTATTGATCTGTGCTCCGTGTGAGTACTACAGACGGCGATACAACTCCAATCCACACCAACAGCAGTATCCGTTACTCTGAAACAGCTAAGCGATTGTATCATGTATCTCGGCTAATAAGGATGTTGTTTTTACTATAGATACATACAGTTTAAAAAGAGGGGGCATGAATGAGCAACAAGAAAAGAAAAAAAACATGACATTGCAATAGGAAAGACTTGACCAATCAGATTTGATGTCAATTCTCAGTCATCATACAACTTAAATGAACTACCTACCTTCTTTGTCTTAGGCTTAGGCTCTTTGTCCTCGTCTTCCTCCTCTACTTCTGCCTCCTCTTCAGCAGCCTCTTTCTCTGCTTCCTCTGCAGCTTCAGCATCTTCCTCGATGGGCTCCTCAACTGTCTCAGTCTGGCATGTTGAGGGGAAAACATTATGCAATTTCAAACGTTAGTTTCACAACACACTGTGCTGGGATGAAGTCTGAGTCACAGCGTGGGATGAAGTCGCTCAAGTAATCACCTTACTGGCCCAAACGTATATGGGGAAGTTGATGAACTGGGAGTATTTCTTGACGAGGTTCTTGATTGTCTCCAGCTCCAGATAGTCTGAGGCCTCCTCTTTCAGGACCAGTCTGGTGTTAGAAAAACATGGGGATGGTTTAATTATCATACTATTCGAACATTTGAGATTAGATTTGTAACAGGAAAGCTCTGTTCTGGAGACAGAAAGAGGTGTGAAGACCAATACAACTAAAAGCAGTTGATTATTATTCTAAAGAAAGTAGAAATAACTGCTGACGGTGATTTTGAGAACTAAAAACAAAATTAAACTCACGAGACGGTGCTTCCCCTGCCCAGTGTGTCCCCACGGGGGTCCTCAATGACAGAGAACTGATTGGAGTCGGACTCCCAGATGTGCTGGGTGTCGTTGTTGTGTTTGGATGTCACGATGACTTTGTCGGCAATCAGGAAGGCGGAGTAGAAACCCACACCAAACTGGCCAATAAGCTCCGAGGTTGACTGGTCCTCAGTCTGCATGTCGTTCATCTTGTTGAGGAACTCGCTGGTGCCAGACTTGGCAATGGTACCCAGGTTCTTCACCAGGTCCTCTTTGGTCATTCCAATACCAGTGTCTGTGATGTGGAGCATGTTCTTCTCCTTATCAGACTGGAGATAGGAACAGCACAATTAAGTTACCAACAGAGGAATGACTATTAACATTGTTAATAATCATACAGCAAGTTGTTCTTGGGCATACTTTTATTTTGATGGTCAGCTCCTCATTGGCAGCCAATGCATCCTCATTGGTCAGAGACATCAAGCGAATCTTATCCAGAGCATCTGAGGCGTTGGAAATCAGCTCCCTAAGGAAGATCTGAAACAGAAGCAATCATATTATTATTATTATTATTAGTTCAACCTTTACTGAAGAGCTCTGTAAGACATATCTTTATAATGACAATATTCCTGCCCAGAAGTCCAACCACTAGACCCCTCCTCCCAGATCCCAAACAGTGAGTGATGTTGGATGACGGACACCCAGCAGGTGTCTGTCACCCAGTCACCCAGTTTGTTCATTCAGTGGCAGCCAATAGCGGTTCAATATTTCAAATACAGAGAGGCAGGAATATTTGTTCAAAACTAAAACAAATGGCCAAAATAATTTGGTACGTGCTGTTTTAATAGATTTTTTTTTTAATTATGTTTATTTTAATATTTAAGTTGTTGCTTGGCGCTGCCTTAAGTGAAAACAATTACAATTCAGTCAAATTACAGTATAGGATGAGTTTCAAAATATGGTTGTTTTAATTAGTTTCATACACAGTGACCACTTTGAGGAACATGTCAAATATAATGCAATCCAATACAACAGCTCAGCCATACATTCTACTTGTATAAAATATAATAAATATTAGTTTAGATCTATACTGTCAAGTATTAATTAAGTATGTATGTTATTGAGGTAGTATTATTGTACTGGACTTTGATTTATTGAGGCTTTAATAATAGGCCCACTCCTATTTTCAAACATGAGAAGGAAAGAATATTACAGATCGTTTTTATATTAAATTGTATTTCTATGACCAACAATAAACATATTGTTGAATTAAAACCCCACTGGTTTAAGTAAATCAACAGAATTGTTCTGCAAAACCAGTAATTGTACATCAAGATGTTATTTATTCCCGCTCACCTCTTTGTTCTTGTAGAGAGAGTTGATAATCAGCTTCATCATACGGTTGACTTCGGCCTGAAAGACATGTTTTTCAGACTTGTCTCTGATTTCCTTGATCTGAGCAGCGTTCAAGCCATCCAGCTGGATAGCCTCCTCCTCTCTGGGGATAGACAGACACACACACGAGATCAGGAAAGTGCACAACAACAATTCCTAGCTTCAGGCTAAAAGAAAAGAAAATCTGTTTTTGGCTCTAGAGATCAGTTAAAGCAAAGACACACAGGATTGCTAGTCTTAATGACGGATGTGCAGTGAAGGTTGCAGAGCTTTACCGCCACTGCAATTCAAGAGTTGCTATGTGCGTTTGTGTGCACAAGCTTGGTCATGTTGACCTTGTGCTGTTAACTCTGGGTTAGTCGACCTTTCCTGATAGGGACGACAACAGTTAACGCAACAGACACATCAAAAATATATTCACAGTGACACCCACCTCTGCACCACCTCATCATCTGTTCTGGAGGCATCTCTGCTTTTACCAAAGTCCTCCTCCACGACCCCATCGACGTCAAGTTCATCCTCTGCCTTTACAGCAGCTGCCAAAGGGGAATACAACACATATTAATATTATCTGAAGAATATACAGCACTTGAGATCATTTCATTTAGAGTGAGGCTTTGAGAAGTCGTGATCGAAATCACCAAATAGGTAAGGTGCTATGTTAAGTAAGAGGGCTTTTTTTAAATGAGCCACAATACGGATGTAACCCTGCCTAGATGAAACAAAAGCGACGGTTTAATGGGGATGATAGCGAGCATCAACCTGCACTAACACAACGTTACATTGCGTTTCTGCTAGAAACTTCTGGAAAGGCGATTAGAAATACTGCATATTAGCGTTTTTACAAGAAGTGTGGTGATGCCCAACATATTATGGCGTCTATCAATAAGTGGTCCAAAAAAAGCCTCATAACGACACAATCCATGAAAGTCTCTGGTCACGAACGAGCAGAGAAGAAGCAACCAAGTCTACGGAGACTACAGTTAGCTCGGTGGCTAATGTTAGCTAAAACGTTGGGTCGTTAAAAGTGAGACAGGATGGCAAATATATTCCCGCTACTCACCAAAGGCAAAGAGGGCAAAAAGAAGACCTATCACCCAAGCCCGTTTCATTTTGCTGCTCGAAGGACGGCGAGTATCTTCAGCTCCTGAAACAAAAGCCGGGAGATAAGTGCACGCAGCACAGCCTTAACAAGAAAGACTGACAAGCCACCTCTCCCACCGAAAGAGCCCACTTTATTAAACCCGTGACCACCGACCAATCGCTGCGCACCACGCACAACATTTGACCAATCACAGCGCAGTACCTGGTACATGTTGTCCAATCAGATTCTTCAACATAAGTCAATACTCGAAAATCGTGGCTAGACACCATTGGACAAGAAGGAACAATCAGCACATCACTTCCTAAAATTTACCTCTCCATATGGAGAAAAAAATGTCTCTGTCAACACGTTGGTTAAACTTTGATTTTCTTATGCAATGTTACCAAGTGACCCTGAGGCTGGATGACCCCGAATATTGTGTGTATTGCTCGATCTATTGTCACTGACTGCAGCATTATATCCGTGTCTGTTACAGTCTATCCCAGGGTAAATTACACGGTGTTTATCCACGCGCGTGTATCTTGTTTAGTATTTAGACTATATCGTGTGGTCATTGTACTTATCCCGCTGTTTAATAATACGCTTAGGGATGACTACACAGTATATGTACTACTAATATTTGTCCACAAGGGGTCGCTGTGAGCTGAAAATGCAGTGACGGGAAAGTTTGTCCTCATCATACACACTATGAGCAAGTGCTGGAATCATTAATGGTCGAATAAATAGTGTGTTACATTATCATACAAATATGCACATTATTATTCTCAACCTGCCTGTGTACTTGGTTGTGTAAGCATAGGATAGGGCTACAGTCTACAGATGTCAAATAGCAGTTACAAGTGTAGTGTGAGTGTGTGAGTGAGTGTGTTTTTGTGAGTGTGTGTGAGTGAGTAAGCGTGAAAGAGAGAGGGAGAAAGAGAAGGGTACATTACATATAGTATATAAGTCATTGAACTGAAAGACACAGACAATTTAAATCCTAATGGGATTTTTAGTAATACTTTTTAAATCAGTGCTTACATCGTTGGCTATATGGACTCCAATTAAACACAATGGCAGCTACTATTAAATAGTTTAAATGTAATCATTAACAATGCATAATATCTTCCTTATAATAATTCCGGAAGCCAATTTCGAGATATAAAGTCAAAATATTGATTTTCTTTGTCAATAAGATAGTCAAATGGTTTGTCATTTATCTCACAAAAGTGAGATACTCAGTCAAATACAAACAGTTAAAAGTCAAATGTATGCAATATTAAGACAATTAAAACTATCCTCTCGCCAATTGTGTCCTAAAAAACTTAAATTATGACTTAGCATCTTTAGAGTTCTTCCAGAAATTAAATCTATTCATTATACATCACAGAAATAGAAAATAAAAATATAATAATTACATTAGTGTGTCCTAAAAAGCTAAAATTCGCCTAAAATCCCCAAAAAGCCTAAAATAGCATAATTCTGACTTACCATAATGAATGAAAAAGTAAATATATAGACAAAAACAATATAAGAACAGTTTAATTTACTTCTTAAAATTCTGATAAATGTGCCACAAGAAGGCTACTGTTTAATTAATTATTACGTTATTATAGCACTATTATTATGGTCTTTATAATCACTTAATATATTATAATTATGACTTACTAAGTCATCATGTATATCTTCTAAATCAAACATATGAGTTACTCTCATTAAAACAACAGTGAGATGTCAGAATAATGAGATTTTAAATCAAAACTTTATTTCGAAACAATTAGAAAATAAATAGTCTCCCTTGTGTGGCCTAAAACGTATACATTTGTTTTTTTTTTTATATTTTTTTTAAATATTGTATTTATGTTTATGTGTGTCATTCCTAACAGTTTTATTTGGCTTCCTTAGGTGCCATTATGCCTGAAACCTTCTAAATCGCCAGTATTTTAATGCTCGACAAAACAGAAACGATCCTCTCCTGGTTTATGCATGTTTAATACTTGTAACAGTTTGTATCGCAGCTGTTTGGAAGCAACTGATCTCCAGACGCACCGGCCTCTGATTGGCTGCTTCGCTGGGACGTTGCTAAACACGGAAGTGACGTCAAGAGCAACCATCCAGAGACACTTTCGGTATTTACAGAAGAGCTGCTGAACTGCATGCATTCGTCTGGGAGCCCACCGCGACCTCCACCCGGGCTGCAACCCAAAGAGTCATGGCGCTCTTGTCTTTGCCCCTGTCGTCTCTCCTGAAGCACACGGACTGTCTGCAGAAGGCGAATGTTTTTTGTAATGTATTACAGAGTTTACAACACCGGCCGTGCACATCTCGCTTATGGAAACGGAGTTTCGGTTCGGTGGCCCATGGAGTCGGTCAGTTACTGGCACACCGACCCAGATCCCCCAACTACGCAACATCTGTGTGTCGCAGCTCTTCAGGCGCTCAGGACATGACAGAGCGGCTGTGGTCTGTTTACAATGAGACCAAAAAGCAGACTGAAGGTATGGAGAGCAGCATGCATTCAACGAGACACAGCACTATACAACACTGTTGGGGTCTTATTAAGCTGTTATGACTCATGTTTACAGCAGACTCACCTTAGCAGCCTTCAAAATCTCCACACGGGGTGGAAATTATATATTGTCAATAAGCTATGTTACTTTGTAAATGTGTTACACACCTTAAGGACAAACATCTGTAAAATATACTGAGCAGACGTTTACGGACAACGGTTGTTGGAGGTGGTAGCAAAAACATTAAGCAAATAGATATAAATATATATATATATATATATATATATATATATGTCCATGACGTTTTTTGTATTGTTGTCATTCCTAACATTTGATCTGTTTTTGGCTTCTTTAAATATTTCAGTCTGGTATTGCTAGAGAAAGAGAAACCCCTACTTTACATTAGCTCTATATATATAGACCAATAATGTGTCTTTTCCTGGATTCTGCATTATTAATGCATGTATCTGGTAACATAATGCAGCACTTTAGTGGATAGTAGGAAGTGAATTAGCTCCAGATATGTCACAAGTACACCATGAATAGCTTTATTTATTAGAACGGAGACGGGAGAAACACAAGTTGACCTATTTAGCGTGCAGGTACTCCATATGGGTGTGTACTGGCCCTGTTCAGGCACCAAATCAAAAGGATTTATCCACCACCTTGAGATATGTCTATATCTTGAATAAAGGAAGTAGCACTTTAGTAGCACTTTTTTAGCACTGGAATGGCTCTTACTGATAGCACTTTGTAGTTGAACTTTTTGACGAAATTGTACCTTCTTGATTCTTGTTGTTCTGATTCTTGTTTGTACTCACGGTGGAATGCACTTATTGTAAGTCGCTTTGGATAAAAGCGTCAGCTAAATTAAATGTAATGTAATGTAATGTAATGTAATAATGTCTTTCTGTCATAACAACACATAATATTCAGAAACAGAAAGAAACTGTAAAACAACCAACCCCCTATGTGTTTCTCTCCTCTTAGCTTTGATCCCGGCCATTTTCAGCAACTCAATCGACCCCGACACCATTTTCGCAAACAATGAGATGAGCCTACGAGACACAGAGATCTACGGCTTCGACTACGACTACACGCTGGCCTTCTACTCCAGGCACCTGCACACCCTCATCTTCAACATAGCTCGGGACATTCTCATCACTAACCACAGGGTGTGTTCACAGTGTTTACTTAGCACTTCAGACATTCATTTTGTTCTGATACAGACAGGATCGTATTTCTCCGCTGAGATTGATTGATAAACTAAGTGAACAGCAAAAACAATATTAAAGAAATGTGTGTTTTTATGTTATGTTGTATAGAAATAGGAACAGGGAGGAAGGTAGACCGTATTAACCCCTTGAGGAAATGTTTTTTCCCTTAAATCTAAAGTTTAAACTGGACTATAACTGTGTTGCACCATCAAGCACCGTTTTTACCCACACAGGTGGATTGTGGGTAAAGCTTGTGATCTACTCAGTTGTTGAAATGTTTTAATATTAAGCAGATGTAATAACCTGTTTTGTTGTCACTAAAATATTTGATTTCTCTTTTTGTATTAGTATCCAGAGGGTCTTAGAAAGTACGGGTATATTCCTAATTTTGCTGTAAGAGGACTTCACTACGATGTTCAGAAGGTGAGAGGGTCTTTGCTTTTCTCACTCAAAAACTCAAATCAATTGTACCGCAAGCTCAGTGTTTATTAGGTAATAATCTTTGTGGACATATTCAATGATTTGAAACAGGCACTGCTGATGAAGATAGATGCTTTTCACTACATCCAGTTGGGAACTGTGTACAGGTATGTGTGCACTGTTATTTCTCCCTTCAGTGTAGTAGGTAATACATAATACACTGAAAAACACAACACTGTGAGGACAACATGCCGTTTCTCATCAGCTTACAGATCTAGATCTATCTTACAGCTTCTCTGTGGCATGATATGAATTCAAACATCATTGTCTAAGGATTTCACATTTTGTGTTTCTTCTGCAGGGGTCTTGATCCAGTCCCTGAAGAGGAAGTCATTGCCATGTATGACGGTTGTCATGTACCTCTGGAGAACATGAGCGACTTCTATGGCAAGGTGAGGACCAGTCCCTCTCTTATCAACGCTACAGAAATACACTTATTACATTAACTGAATATAATGACGTTGATCCCTGTCCCGCAGAGTTCCCATGGCCACACCATGAAACAGTTCATGGACATATTCTCCCTGCCCGAGATGACTCTCCTGTCTTGTGTCAATGACTTCTTCATGAGGCACAACATCGACTATGAGCCGGTGCATCTCTACAAAGACGTGAAGGTGAACAACCTTGTTGTTTTGCGACTTTGAGCAAAGTCGGCGTACAATATTTGCACCCACTGGCTGTATCTCCCAGGGGTCAACGTGTGTGAAGACACAACTTCCAGCCACATATTCATAAATGTTAATGCGTTCATGTTTGCAGTGTGCTGTGATACTCCAGCCATTCAATCCCGTCTTAATTTTAGCCGTGGAAACCGGAGTCTAATTTTAGTCGGGCAGGCCCGCCTCCGGCCATCTGCGTCAGATCTCTGGTGGCTCTGCTGCTTCAGAGGGAGAGCGGAGAGGAACCGGCGCTGCCGCCTCCCTCTGAGGGCAGCTGTCATGCGGGTCCTGTCTATTCTCTGTGACAGTGTAGCATTTTTGACAGATCGATGTCATTAAAAGCCCTCACACGTGCTCTCAGTTCCAGGAGTGGCTCTTATATCTTTTCAAGGACACCCCGTCTAATCTCTTTTTTTCCCTGCCAAGTTTGGTTTATTATTCAGCATTAACTCTTTCGCTTGCTTTTCCTCTTGACTTTTGCCTACATCAAACAGTCTTTGAGTATGAGGAACGTCCTTTATGTTTGCCCTTAAATGTGTATAATCTCAAGGGAGAGTCTATTTACTCATTCACTGATTCAAAAGCGCAGCTTAAACTTTTGAAAATGTTTTGGAAACTCCAAAGCAACTGAACTCCAGGGTCTGTTTTCTTTATATTTCATTTGTATTCATAGATGCACTGTCTTTGTGATTCCAAGTCAACCGTTTATACACAGAGTAAAGGGTTGCTCCTGGAGCTGAATGTTAACATTGTGTCTCTGAAGTTCTGACTTCCTGGCTTTTTCCTCTTCACAGGAAGCCATTAGAGACGTTCACGTCAAGGGCATCATGTACCGAGCCGTGGAGGCCGATATTGGTAATGCCCTTTGATTTATAGCCTTTTACTTAGTTTGAGACAGAATTAAATGCATTTTATGGCCACATCTAAGTTGGTGCCAAGACTTAGACAATACATTCAGAAATAATGAGGCTGTGATATAGTACAAATTAAAAAACACCCCACCTCTCTGTTTTCTCATTTTCCAGAGAAATACATTTGCTATGGCGAGCAAAGCCATGCTGTGCTGAAGAAGCTGGCAGAGCATGGGAAAAAGATGTTCCTCATTACCAACAGCCCATTTGACTTTGTGTAAGTGGCAGCAAACAGAGCGCAAGGGGGTGTGGCTGTGATTAATTAACGCTGCCTTGAATCGCTGTACTAATATTTAATTGATGCCATAGTTTAATGCCTCAACTTTTGTAGTTCGGCAAGCACACTTCAAAGGGCTTTCCATCTGCGAGTATTTGTAATTCATTGTAAGTCATTGACTATGACTTGCTTTTGAAGTCAGGTTTGATTACACAAAATGACTAGCAATGCAACCTCAGAAGGCCCAAAACATCAAACCTGTGTCCTTGATTTAATGGTTTATTACATTCAGTTTTCGCAGCACTAAACATGGACCAAAGGAAAAGGAGTGGCTGTACACACACTGAAGTTAGTGTGTGTACAGCCACTCCTTTTCCGACCTTGGCGTCCTCTCGGATCCATATTCAAACATGTTTGCAACCTGTTCACGATTTTGTCGAGCACCTGTACGTGACTGGGTTTGGATGTGCGCTATTCCCTTTTTTGAAATAGGGCTGGACGATAATTCATATGATTATTATCTTTGAATTCAATCATATTGAGATATCGTAATATGCACCATTACTTTGTCTAAATTGATGATAACGAGCATATGTTTACATTAGAAATGAGATGAGATTCTGCGCTAGAGGTCTTATTTAAATGAGAAAATAAATATTTAATTTGTCAAGTGTTTAATTCACACAGGAGGCTACAAAACCGTGTGCTTATGCCAGACTATTTATTTATTGGACAACCAGAAAACAATGATTGATTGATTGATCGACCAGATGATGTCACGGGAGTACAGGATTTTAGGACCCAAATGCAGACCACAACGAGTTAACAGGGATCAACAAAGGAAATTTATTGTGAGATTAGCGTGTGGGTTGAGCTGTGTGTGGGTCCCGTGGCCCAACACTGGAGGCTGGCAAAGAGGCAGGATGGCAGACCGGTGTGGAGCCCGTGGTCCGACACTGAAGGCTGGCTGAGAGGCAGGATGGCAGACCGGTGTGGAGCCCGTGGTCCGACCCAGACGGCTGGCTGAGAGGCAGGATGGCAGACCGGTGTGGAGCCCGTGGTCCGACACTGAAGGCTGGCTGAGAGGCAGGATGGCAGACCGGTGAGCCCTTGGTCCGACACTGAAGGCTGGCTGAGAGGCAGGATGGCAGACCGGTGAGCCCGTGGTCCGACCCAGACGGCTGGCTGAGAGGCAGGATGGCAGACCGGTGTGGAGCCCGTGGTCCGACACTGAAGGCTGGCTGAGAGGCAGGATGGCAGACCGGTGAGCCCGTGGTCCGACACTGAAGGCTGGCTGAGAGGCAGGATGGCAGACCGGTGAGCCCGTGGTCCGACACTGAAGGCTGGCAGGATGGCTGACCGGTGTGGAGCCCGTGGTCCGACACTGGAGGCTGGGAAGGGGAGCAGAAGACGGGGAGCAGAAGACGAGCAAAAGACGAACAAGACAAACAGCAGAGGACAAACAACAGGGACAAACAACAGACCGACACTGAGGCCTGCAGACGCAGGGCAGATATAGTCCCCTGATCAAGATTGGCCGCAGCTGCGTGCCAATCAGGGATGTGGCCGTGGGAGGTGTGTGGAGGCGGGACAGAAAACAAACGACGAACACCTGGTAACACAACAAACAGACACATGACAGACACAAGAGGGGAGGAGATTTGGGAAAAACAGGTTACACACACCGGGTCAGACAGGGATCCTGACAGTACCCCCCCTTAAGGGGCGGATTCCAGACGACACAAAAAGAAAAACAGAAGAAACCAGGAGCACACCAGGAAGTGGGCTTGGCGGAAGACCAGGGTGGGTGGAGGGGAGCCGGCGGAGGGATCAGGGTCACAGGGACAGAAACAGTCAGGGGGCCGGGCCGGAGGACGGCCACCAGGCGGACAGGCGCTCTCTGGGGGGCGGGCCGGAGGACGACCACCAGACGGGGGCTCCGGAAAGTCAGGCGGAGGCTCCGGAGAGCGGGGCGGAGGCTCCAGAGAGCGGGGCGGAGGCTCCAGAGAGCGGGGCGGAGGCTCCAGAGAGCGGGGCGGAGGCTCCAGAGAGCGGGGCGGAGGCTCCGGGGGTTGTTCCGGAGACTTCCGTGGCTCCGGGGGTTGTTCCGGAGACTTCCGTGGCTCCGGGGGTTGCTTCGGAGACGAGGGCTCCGTAGGGCGGGGCTTCGGAGACGAGGGCTCCGTAGGGCGGGGCTTCGGAGACGAGGGCTCCGTAGGGCGGGGCTTCGGAGACGAGGGCCCCGTAGGGCGGGGCTTCGGAGACGAGGGCCCCGTAGGGCGGGGCTTCGGAGACGAGGGCCCCGTAGGGCGGGGCTTCGGAGACGAGGGCTCGGGACGGGGCCCGGCGGGACGGGGCCCGGCGGGACTGGGCTCGGGACGGGGCCCGGCGGGGAAGCTGAGAGGAAACAGGCCTGGCAACGGCGCAGTCGGGGGACTCGGGACCGGGGCTGACAGCGGCGCAGTCGGGGGACTCGGGACCGGGGCTGACAGCGGCGCAGTCGGGGGACTCGGGACCGGGGCTGACAGCGGCGCAGTCGGGGGACTCGGGACCGGGGCTGACAGCGGCGCAGTCGGGGGACTCGGGACCGGGGCTGACAGCGGCGCAGTCGGGGGACTCGGGACCGGGGCTGACAGCGGCGCAGTCGGGGGACTCGGGACCGGGGCTGACAGCGGCGCAGTCGGGGGACTCGGGACCGGGGCTGACAGCGGCGCAGTCGGGGGACTCGGGACCGGGGCTGACAGCGGCGCAGTCGGGGGAATCGGGACCGGGGCTGACAGCGGCGCAGTCGGGGGAATCGGGACCGGGGCTGACAGCGGCGCAGTCCGGGGAATCGGGACCGGGGCTGACAGCGGCGCAGTCCGGGGAATCGGGACCGGGGCTGACAGCGGCGCAGTCCGGGGAATCGGGACCGGGGCTGACAGCGGCGCAGTCCGGGGAATCGGGACCGGGGCTGACAGCGGCGCAGTCCGGGGAATCGGGACCGGGGCTGACAGCGGCGCAGTCCGGGGAATCGGGACCGGGGCTGACAGCGGCGCAGTCCGGGGAATCGGGACCGGGGCTGACAGCGGCGCAGTCCGGGGAATCGGGACCGGGGCTGACAGCGGCGCAGTCCGGGGAATCGGGACCGGGGCTGACAGCGGCGCAGTCCGGGGAATCGGGACCGGGGCTGACAGCGGCGCAGTCCGGGGAATCGGGACCGGGGCTGACAGCGGCGCAGTCCGGGGAATCGGGACCGGGGCTGACAGCGGCGCAGTCCGGGGAATCGGGACCGGGGCTGACAGCGGCGCAGTCCGGGGAATTGGGACCGGGGAGCTGGGGTCGGCTGGGATGCCGACCGGACTCGGGGACGGTGCCCCCCCCTCCGCGGATGCCTCCGGGCATCCACGGAACTGCCAGGCAAGGGTGGGTGGAGGGGGAACGGCCGGAGGGCCGAGCTCGCTCTCGGCGGTCGGCTCCAGGAGGGAGATGTGGGGTGTAGGGCGGACTTCCATCGCCGCTGGGAGGGGAACCCTAGCCCCTGTATGGGGAGCCGGTGGAGGGTGGAGTGTCCGAGCCAGTTCCCGTACCATGCGGCCAAGACGGAAAATATCCGCCGCAAGGGAGTGCGTTCCCATCTGCATCTCCTTGAGTTCCTGGTGGTACTCCTCCATCCCCGTGCCAAGTTCGGCCAGCTTAGCTTCCTCGGTGGTTGCTGGGTCCATGGGTGGTCGGTCTGTTCTGTCACGGGAGTACAGGATTTTAGGACCCAAATGCAGACCACAACGAGTTAACAGGGATCAACAAAGGAAATTTATTGTGAGATTAGCGTGTGGGTTGAGCTGTGTGTGGGTCCCGTGGCCCAACACTGGAGGCTGGCAAAGAGGCAGGATGGCAGACCGGTGTGGAGCCCGTGGTCCGACACTGAAGGCTGGCTGAGAGGCAGGATGGCAGACCGGTGTGGAGCCCGTGGTCCGACCCAGACGGCTGGCTGAGAGGCAGGATGGCAGACCGGTGTGGAGCCCGTGGTCCGACACTGAAGGCTGGCTGAGAGGCAGGATGGCAGACCGGTGAGCCCTTGGTCCGACACTGAAGGCTGGCTGAGAGGCAGGATGGCAGACCGGTGAGCCCGTGGTCCGACACTGAAGGCTGGCAGGATGGCTGACCGGTGCGGAGCCCGTGGTCCGACCCAGACGGCTGGCTGAGAGGCAGGATGGCAGACCGGTGTGGAGCCCGTGGTCCGACACTGAAGGCTGGCTGAGAGGCAGGATGGCAGACCGGTGAGCCCGTGGTCCGACACTGAAGGCTGGCTGAGAGGCAGGATGGCAGACCGGTGAGCCCGTGGTCCGACACTGAAGGCTGGCAGGATGGCTGACCGGTGTGGAGCCCGTGGTCCGACACTGGAGGCTGGGAAGGGGAGCAGAAGACGGGGAGCAGAAGACGAGCAAAAGACGAACAAGACAAACAGCAGAGGACAAACAACAGGGACAAACAACAGACCGACACTGAGGCCTGCAGACGCAGGGCAGATATAGTCCCCTGATCAAGATTGGCCGCAGCTGCGTGCCAATCAGGGATGTGGCCGTGGGAGGTGTGTGGAGGCGGGACAGAAAACAAACGACGAACACCTGGTAACACAACAAACAGACACATGACAGACACAAGAGGGGAGGAGATTTGGGAAAAACAGGTTACACACACCGGGTCAGACAGGGATCCTGACAGATGACAGTGATTTACATCGTTATTGATGTGAAATTACCTGTATGATGAAAGTAGCATGGCAGTTTCATTGAGTTTTATTTAAACTGGGACTAACATGGTCATGAAAGACATGTTATAGGTGGTGTGTTGCTTTAAGTGTTAGTTCCAATACCCTCATGATGTTGCACACAAGCTAACGTACAGATCTGATCTTTGTCCTCAGGGACCGAGGAATGAACTACATCGTCGGGAAGGACTGGAGAGACCTGTTTGATGTTGTCATCGTTCAGGCTGACAAACCTGGTTTCTTCAATGACCGGAGGAAGTAAGTGTCTCAGTTTGTGATTGCGGCTCATGCTGCGACCACGCTGGGCCTCTCCCACGCCATCGGGCCACGTTGCCAGCAGCTAACGTCATTACCTGGATGCATAATTAATGTGCATTGGTGTATGTTTGTTTGGGAGCTGCCAATATTGGATCAAATTGTGTTTTCTTTTCACTAGACCTTTCAGGCGAGTGACAGACAAAGGTGCATTGCTGTGGGACAGGATTCACAAGTTGGAAAAAGGCCAGATCTACAAACAGGTGTTCTCATAATTCCGGGAAAATGTCCCCTGGATACACCCAATAAAATACATGGTTAATTTTTTTTAACGTGTGTGTTTGATCACTGTAGGGAAACCTTTATGAGTTCTTGAGACTCACCGGCTGGAGGGGATCCAAAGTGCTCTACTTCGGCGATCACATCTACAGTGACTTGGCAGTAAGCAGCATCCATATTTACTACCAAGGGCTCATTACAACCACAGAAACCATGTATTGTGAAAAATTGCGACATTATAAACAAAGAGCGGAACCCGGCTTTGACCATGCTCCATTTCAGATAAGTATGCCTCTCTTGAAATTAGTTAATTTGTAGATCCAGCAGCCTAAATCGTAACTGTCAGAAGAAGCCTATAATGAGATACTTGACAAAGACAGTAAAATAAATGGGTTGAGAAAGTAATTCTTCATGCATTATAACACAGTTACCTTCGCACTGCAGCGGGTTTGGTTGACAGGTATTTTAGTGTCGGTTTCTCCTGATATGTAACAATCTGCTAACTGTACAGTAGTGAGTATCACTGCAGAATATTTAGCTTTTTATATCCGTGGCCGTACAACCTTCCCTTCGTCCGCGCTAAACAAAGTGACATTTCACTGAGTCACAATGAGCTATAACGACTTGGATATATTAATGTGTCTGATCAGCTGCGAATGGTGATAATGAAGCGTAGAGTTTACATCTTTGGCGTAATGCCTTGCTGGTTGCGGGCAGCCAGCTGTCAAGCATCTCTGCTTGTTTAGGAAGATGGAACATGGCGTTTGTATTTTACACCATCTTACGGTCACCGAGCAGAAGCATCTCTCAGTTAGTACGGAGCTACAGGGGAGGGATGAGGCGAGGTTTTAATCCACTTTCATGCAGTTGTATTAGATTATCCAAGTACACGGAAGAATCCCAAAAAAATGTTCTCTCATTTCCGCTGAGCGCTTCAGTCGTCCGTCTTACTTACACTTCCGTTTTAATTGGTTTGCACTTGTTCACCAAATGAGCTTTAAGGGAACATGTACAACCAGAAGGCTTTTTTTCCCAATGTATTTTTATTCAATATTTTGTTTTGGGTAGTGAGCATTGGCATAATCATCTGAGTACGAACCATTAGACCCACTGAGACTGTTCAGTGTTTTTATGTCGTAGTTGTCTCAGCAGGTAATCATAAATGTGAGTATGACACTGTGGTGCAATACGATGAAATTATAGCTGTACTGTATAACATGTACTTAAAGCCTACAATGCACACAAACACAAGCAGGGGAATTGAATTATTAACAATTGGTTCTTTGCAGGATCTGACACTGAAACATGGCTGGAGGACGGGCGCCATCATCCCTGAGCTGAGGAAGGAGATCAAGATCATGAACACGGAGCAGTACATGCACATGATGGCCTGGTTACAGGCCCTGACTGGTCTCATCGAGCAGATGCAGGTCAGGAGACTTTGTAAAAACACGTGTGTCCCTCTGTGCCTCTATCCTCAAATGTGTGAGCTTAAGGTCTTCGCACTGCTCCCAAACAGGTACACAGGGATGCAGCGTCTCAAGCCGTCGTGGAGGAGTGGATCAAAGAGAGAGAAGCCATGAGGTAGTGGAGATAATCACTCAGAGTAGTTTATTTATTGAGATCTTGTAGAACTGATGTAACCTCATCTCGATGGTCTGAATGTGTCTTCGTGGCAGGTCACAGACGAAGGACATCTTCAACTCTCGGTTCGGGAGTCTCTTCCGGACGTACCACAACCCCACCTACTTCTCACGCCGACTGTCACGCTTTGCTGACATCTACATGGCCTCCATCAGCTGCCTGCTCAACTATGACTTCCAGCACACCTTTTACCCTCGCCGCACTCCCCTGCAGCACGAGGCCCCCTTCTGGCCGGAACACAGTCCTGCTGGGATTAGCGTCTCCTCGCAGCTCAGCAGGATGAACGCGGACTCCGATTAGATGGGGGAGAGAGAGAGAGAGAGAGAGAGAGAGAGAGAGAGGGGAAGACTCGGATTGGATGATCTCCGTTGCTGACGTAATTAATTTATCAATTTTAGAGATATGGAATTTTAGAAGATGCATGCCTCATTTTAAGATATGTACAACTGGTAAAAATCAAGTAGACTGTTGATGTTAATTGAGCTTTAAATTAGTTAGTTACAAACATTAAAGTCAGTCTTTAAGAGGACCAGTGGATTAGTGCTATTTTATGTTTTCATTTAGGAAATGGACACTTTGTACTTTACATTTTAGTCACAGTATTTGAAACATCGAATGCACTGATTGTTTAAGGGTTGTGTGTGTGTGTGTGTGTGTGTGTGTGTGTGTGTGTGTGTGTGTGTGTGTGTGTGTGTGTGTGTGTGTGTGTGTGTGTGTGTGTGTGTGTGTGTGTGTGTGTGTGTGTGTGTGTGTGTGTGTGTGTGTGTGTGTGTGTGTGTGTGTGTGTGTGTGTGTGTGTGTGTGTGTGTGTGTGTGTGTGTGTGTGTGTGTGTGTGTGTGTGTGTGTGTGTGTGTGTGTGTGTGTGTGTGTGTGTGTGTGTGTGTGTGTGTGTGTGTGTGTGTGTGTGTGTGTGTGTGTGTGTGTGTGTGTGTGTGTGTGTGTTAGTGAGAACTTATGCAAAGATGCTGTATTTACACAGTTTAAACAGCAGGGGGCAGTCACGCGGCATGTCTATTTTGTGTCTCTAAAGCAGTGTTTTTCAACCTTTTTTGAGCCGGCACATTTTCTACAAAAAAAAAATCCTGCGGCACAACAAGAACCAAAATAAGTTAGAAAATATCACATAGTAGCATGATACAGCATATATGTTAGGTAATGATTGTGCTACCTACTGGCATGGAAGAGTATTTCATTACTAGGCCAACCACTATATTGCAGGCTCAGACACTCAACAATGGGAACTTATTTTGTGGCAACTAAATCATATTTTTTGGGACAGATTAAGTGAAATTGGACATTTTCCCACGGCACACCTGACAATCTCTCACGACACACTGGTGGTTGAAAATCACTGCTCTGAAGTATAAATTGAAGATTACCTTTGCTTTTTTTTCTATCCTTTGCGTCTGTAAAACTGTAGAGACTGTGCAAGACAGTCAATGAAATGGGAATACTCAAAAGGGACCTTTACGTTACAAACTCTGTTGCCTTAATCTACTTTGTCACATTACTGCAATGTGTATATTTTTGCAATAGTCTAATGTAATCTGTGGTAATGAAGCTTTTCAAATGTTGCTTCTTAGTTCATCTCATTTTGAACTGCACATTGTGATGTGATACACAATGCAAATTTATGCTCTGAGATCTTTGTATTTAATTGTCTGAACGGGTTCCACACATGAAGTTTAATTTTAGCACGTGAGAAATGTGAGAGTGTTGCTATTTGATCTGTTCAGGCAGCATTGAGTTCCATTGGGTTTCACACTTCTGCAGAAAATGCATGACGTGTTTTTACATGTGCTGGACTAAATGGTTGAAAAGAATGTATTTCATATATCATTTGGAAATGGGGAACTCTTAAATATCTGTGACCACAAACAAAACCTCATGATTTATTTGTGTTTCTGTAGTTTAAAATATGAAGTGTATTTTAATTTCACTGTTTATTAAAATGGATTAGTCCTAATGATCCGAGTTGTGAATTTAAAGCAAATTGATATGTTTGGATACTTGTTATATAATTAGATTAGCAGGTATGTGTTTATTTAATGTGTAATCCATTTGTACTATGCTCTTTTTTCCCTTTGCTATTAGCTGTATAAACAACAAAAGGAAGAAGTAATTCATAATTTGGAAAATTACATTTCAGGGCTAATTCATCACTCCTTAATATCCTTCGACTTTCTAATTACCATTATTGCAGTGGGTTTATTGAGACTAATCCATTCAAATCGTGTTACGGACCAATTTCACATATTGCATTTGGGGATTTCTCTGTCAGACAGGTGCACAATCTGAGTTGTTAGAAAATAAGCAAAGCCGAGTGGTTTCAGAGGGATCAGAAATGATAAGATCGATGATGCTGAGTCCCGAGGTTCAGTCCCTGGCCTCACAGTTGTTCCACCAAAGCTGGACTTCATATAGGCACCATGGACAGCAACAGCACGCTGTTGAGCTCCGGCTCTCCTCCATCCATCCTCCCCGAGATGGTGACTTTTACGCCCACCGTCTTCCCTCGGGTGGGCTACAGTATTCTCTCCTTCCTCATGTTCATCAACACAGTGTTATCGGTTTTCAACAATGTCGTCGTCATAACCGTGCTGCTGAGGAACCCGTCGCTCCTCCAGCCCATGAACGTTTTCATCCTCAGCCTCGCGGTGTCGGACCTCATGATAGGCCTGTGCGGCTCCCTGATCGTCACCATCACCAACTACCAAGGCTCCTTCTTTATCGGCCACACAGCCTGCGTGTTTCAAGGATTTGCCGTCAATTATTTTGGTAAGTGGAGTTGTGGGAGAGCAGTTTGTGTTGTATGGGCTTTTTAAAGAAAGTCATTTTGTTTTCCCTGTGTCACTGTAAAACAGTCTTATGGGTAGAATATGTATCTTTTTGTTTCGCTTCACCTAATCTCAGAATGTGGCTTTACAGATATATTCATGTTGTAGGCCTCTGTTTGATGCTTTTTGAAAATGGCCCTCTACTGTAATCAGATCTTGCAAATGTCACGTTTATTTCTATACTTGTTTATTCTAGACTTTGGACTCAAACTGTAATACAATACATCCTCAGTGTATTTGTTATGGAGATATTGATTTTCAATCCCTGAGACGGGCACTAAGTTGTATTTAAAACTTACAGAAAAAAGTATGTGCAACTTTATGTGATCTTATTTCTCTTTCCCAGGTCTGGTGTCGCTCTGCACGTTGACCCTGCTTGCCTACGAGCGCTACAACGTGGTGTGCAAACCGAGAAGTGGTCTCCAGTTGAGCATGCGGAGAAGCATCAACGGGCTGCTAATTGTCTGGATCTTCTGCCTGTTTTGGGCGGTGGCTCCGTTATTTGGCTGGAGCTCCTACGGCCCTGAGGGAGTCCAGACCTCCTGCTCTCTGGCCTGGGAGGAGAGATCGTGGAGCAACTACAGCTACCTCATCCTCTACACGCTCCTCTGCTTCATTTTACCTGTTGCAGTCATCATCTACTGCTACTCCAAAGTGCTCACATCCATGAATAAGGTGGGCTCTGTGTATTTATTACACTTTTACACCATTAGAGCTAGATTTAAAATTCCTCGTCTGTTTGCAATTTACCGCCTACAGACTAAAACAAGCTTTAAATAGCTGTTAATTGGTGTGAAATGTTCTTACTACTTGTAGCTGAACAGGAGTGTGGAGCTCCAGGGTGGGCGTTCCAGCCAGAAGGAGAATGATCATGCCATCAGTATGGTCCTCTCTATGATCATAGCTTTTTTTGCATGCTGGCTGCCCTACACGGCCCTGTCAGTGGTGGTTGTCGTGGATCCAACACTCTACATCCCTCCACTGGTCGCCACCATGCCCATGTACTTTGCCAAGACCAGCCCCGTCTATAACCCCATTATCTACTTCCTTACCAACAAGCAGGTAAGCAGCTAAAGTCTGCTTTTAAAATTGAGGCTGAGTGTGCAGAAATACTTATACACAAGGAAAAATGATTTGAGTTGCTTGTGAACTTGATGCTCACATATTTCCTGAATGTTCTTTTCTTAAATCTTTTATGTCCAACAGTTCCGTGATGCCACTCTGGAGTTGCTGTCGTGCGGCCGTTACATTTCCCATATGCCCACCACTGTCAGCATCAACATGCGCTCCATGAGCAAGAGGAGCCGGCTGACTTCCTTAGGCAGGAATGTCAACTCGCACAGCAAGGTGTTGCCTCTGTGACCTTCTGCAGCAAAAACACATTGTCAGTGTTTATCGGTGCCTCATCAAGGACCTGCACATCTCCAGGCCCATGTCTCAGAGAGGTCTTCACTGCAGCCCAGTGGGAACACAATCAGCTCACTAACTGATTTTGAGGAGGTGGACAAAACAAATGGAAAACCGTGTGAAACATGCAAATGCAATTCAATCTGATACACCCAAATAGTGCTTATTTTGTTCCCTTGTTAGATGATAGAAGAGATGAGTTGATTCATCTAAAACTAATTTGTTTTGGTATTTTATTAAATTGCATTCCATTGCATGGTGTTCCTGTAGTTTTCAGTTTCAGATTATTCAGTAAGATGGTTTTATTTGTGTGATTTGTTTAGATCAGTAAACTGTTACCTTTTTCATACTGATGTTTGCAGGTGTATACTGTATGCATGTGAGAAACTAGCCCAAAAAAAGGAGATCCTGCATTTTTATCAAGCCGGAATGGAAAGAGAGAGAGAGAGGGGCTGTGAGGAAGTGAAACCTTTGACCCCTGAATTTCTGTTCATAAATAAAATGCACTTGACCTGTTTCCATTTGTGAAAAGATACTTCTTTCATTCCACTCTGGGGAAGTTGGGTAATGCATTCTGCGTGGCATTTTTGTGTGGAAACAAATTCTATGTTAGTTATTATCATACTGCACTTCACCTCTTCCCATATGTCATGTAAAACAAATTAAATTGTCGTGACCCAGCTCTTAGGTCACAACAAAGACGGGAGGCACAGTGTTTTCAACAAGGAACAAACATTTATTAACCACACGGCTCGTATTGCACTGGCGCAGCTGGTCTTGAAGGCTCCTGGGAGAATGGCCAGGTGCTCCCAGTTGGGCTGATTAGGCCCGCCTACCAGGGGCCGGCAAGACACACACACACACACAAGCCAGGGCACACACACACAGCCGGCCCTGCCTAAACCCAGAGGGCCGTCACAAAATCAATGTCAACAATAGCCAGCCCCATCGTAGTCGAGTTGACCTCTCACACCTCCTAGAAGTTTGCAGCACAAAACATATACTATTATATTGCTGCAGTGTATGCTGCATGATTTCATTCAGGAGCACCTGTGTAAATACGGGATTTACTCAGTACAATTATTTATCAATTGCAGGGACTCAGCAAAAGCAACACAATGTGCTCTTTTCAGATTGGATGGCTGGTCTAATATGTAAGGACAACAATGAATATAAATCGGTTCTGCAATACCACTTATAAGCAAGCAAGCCATACAATCAATACAAGCAATAAGCAAGTAAGCCTGCTGCAGCTCACCTTGTGCATGTTTTAACAAAGGGAAGTCAGTCAGGCAGCGAGATACTTTCTTTTTCTTAGCTGGTCTATTCTGTTCTAGTCGGTTTATTAATAGGGTCCTTGCTGGACTGACGAAGTCAGTCCAGCAAGGACCCTATTGTTATTGTTTCTGTTTATTTTTTATAGACCGTTCAGAAGAATTAGACATTTCCAAACGGGGTGACATGATGACAAAGCCTCTGATTCTCTGAGCCTTACTTCAAACACAAGACGTCGTCTCTTACGTGGCACACGCCTGAGACAAAACTGAGTCCCCAGAAAGGAAGATTAACTTCAATCATTGAATGCAAAAAAAAGGAAAAGGAAACAATTAACTTTATAGTGAGTAACTAGGACAATTCGTTTTTTGATCTAAGGGGAGTAAATATGTTTTGCTCTCTTTTGTTTTTGAGAGCGATGACTTGATTACATGCATTACACCACGATTCGCTTTAGTAGCATTTTACAATACACTTTTGTAATAAAGTCAGTCTGATACTCCTTTTTCTCATGCTCCTGATTTTCTCCAGAAATTACCCTTACAATTGATTCCAAACAACCAGCATCTTGTTTCTCAGTCTGAGAGTCCTTTACTCCAACGCTTCCATGTGTCTCTCACTGAGGGGAGGCTTCCATCTGGACATAAAGTCCAGATCATTACATTTCATTTAGCTGACGGTTGTATCCAAAGCGACTTACATGCTATACAGTAGACCATAGCAATCAGAGCAATCAAGGTTAAGTGTCTCGCTCAAGGACACATCGTCATGGACTGATGGCCGTCCTTCTGGAACTTTTTGGAGCTCCGCCAGTAGGACCGTTGGCTTCTTGGTTACCTCTCTTAAGGCCCTTCTCTCTGGATTGCTCGGTTTGGTCAGGCAGAGTCCTGGTTGAAAATGAAATGTGCTCACGAGAATGTTCAATGCAGCAGAAAGGTTTTTGTGGCTTTTTCCTCGGAGCTGTGCCTCGACATAATCCGGTCTCTGAGTTCTGCAGGCTTTTCTTTCAACCTCTTGGCTCGGTCTTTGTTCTGATATGTATCGTCAGCTGAGTGCTCGTATATATATGGACATCCCGTTCAATCAGTTGATTTAACCAAAGGTGGACTCCAATCAAGGTGTGTAAACATCCCAAGGAAGATCGAGAGAAATCGGGGGCATCCATCCATCCATCCATTTTCCACCGCTTATCCGGGGTCGGGTCGCGGAGGCAGCAGGTCAAGCAGGCTGACCCAGACTTCTCTCTCACCCGCAACATCTACCAGCTCATTCTGGGGGATCCCGAGGCGTTCCCAGGCCAGCTGGGAGATATAATCCCTCCAGCGTGTCCTGGGTCTTCCCCGGGGCCTCCTACCAGTTGGACGTGCCTGGAAAACCTCTAAAGGGAGGCGTCCTGGAGGCATCCTAATTAGATGCCCGAACCACCTCAGCTGACTCCTTTCGACACGAAGGAGTAGCGGCTCGACTTCAAGCTCCCTCCTGATGTCCGAGCTCCTTACCCTATCTCTAAGGCTGAGCCCGGCCACTCTACGGAGGAAACTCATTTCGGCCGCTTGTATCCGCGACCTCGTTCTTTCGGACACGATCCAAAGCTCGTGACCATAGGTGAGGGTTGGGACGTAGACCGACCAGTAAATTGAGAGCTTTGCCTTTCGGCTCAGCTCCTTCTTCACCAAGACGGCCCGGTGCAACGCCTGCTTTACTGCTGCAGCCGCACCGATACGCCTGTCGATCTCCCGCTCCATTTTACCCTCACTCGTGAACAAGACCCCGAGATACTTGAACTCCTTCGCTTGTGGTAGGCACTCTGTCCCCACCCGGAGGGAGCAATCCACCGGTTTCCGGCAGAGCACCATGGCCTCAGATTTCGTGGTGCTGACTCTCATCCCCGCCGCTTCACACTCGGCTGCAAAACGCCCCAGTGAATGCTGGAGGTCATGGTCCGAGGAGGCAAACAGGACCACATCATCTGCAAACAGCAGAGAGGCTATCCTGAGATCCCCGAACCTGACATTCTCCGCCCCACGGCTGCGCCTAGATATCCTGTCCATGAAAGTCACGAACAGGACCGGTGATAAAGGGCAGCCCTGGCGGAGGCCAACACCCACCGGGAACGTATCTGACTTACTGCCGAGGATACGAACACAGCTCCTACTGCAGGCGTACAGAGACCGGATGGCCCGTTGCAACGGGTCCGGCACACCATACTCCCGCAGCACCCCCCACAAAAAGCCCCGAGGGACCCGGTCGAAAGCCTTCTCCAAGTCCACAAAGCACATGTAGACTGGTTGGGCAAACTCCCAGGACCCCTCCAGTATCCCTGCAAGGGTAAAGAGCTGGTCCACTGTTCCACGACCAGGACGAAACCCGCACTGTTCTTCTTGAATCCGAGGTTCGACAAACGGTCGGAGCCTCCGTTCCAGCACCCTGGCATAAGCTTTTCCCGGGAGGCTGAGTAGTGTGATACCCCGATAATTCGAGCACACTCTCCGGTCCCCCTTCTTGAAGATGGGAACCACCACCCCGGTCTGCCAGTCCATGGGCACTGTGCCCGACCCCCATGCGACATTGAAGAGGCGTGTCAGCCAAGACAGCCCAACAAAGTCCAGCGCCTTCAGCATCTCAGGGCGGATTTCATCCACCCCCGGCGCCTTGCCACCAAGGAGCTTTTTGACTACCTTAGTGGCCTCTGCCAGGGATATGGGTTCATCCAACCCCAAGTCTTCAGGCGCTGCCCCCTGTTCAGGGGACATGTTGACCGGGTTTAGGAGTTCCTCAAAGTGCTCCTTCCACCGCCCGACGATATCCTCTGTCTGGGTCAGCAGCCCCCCTCCCCCGCTGATAACAGCCTGGGGAAGGCCCTGCTTTCCCTTCCTGAGTCGTCGGATGGTTTGCCAGAACCTCCTTGAGGCCAACCGAAAGTCCTTCTCCATGGCCTCCCCGAACTCCTCCCATGCCCGAGTTTTAGCATCCGTGACCACCGCAGCTGCAGTCCTTCTGGCCTGCCTGTACCTGTCAGCTGCTTCAGGAGACCCCTGGGCCAACCAAGCCCGAAAGGCCTCCTTCTTCAGCTTGACGGCTTCCCTCACCCCCGGTGTCCACCACCGGGTTCTCGGGTTGCCGCCACGACAGGCACCGATGACCTTCCGACCACAGCTCCTAGCGGCCGCGTCCACAATAGAGGCTTTGAACATGATCCACTCGGATTCCATGTCCCCAACCTCCCTCGGGATGTGTGAGAAGTCCTTCCGGAGGTGGGAGTTGAAGACCTCCCGGACAGGATCCTCCGCCAGACGTTCCCAGTTCACCCTCACTACACGTTTGGGCTTGCCAGGTCTTTCTGGCCGACTCCCCCGCCATCTGATCCAACTCACCACCAGGTGGTGATCAGTTGACAGCTCTGCTCCTCTCTTCACCCGAGTGTCCAAAACATACGGCCGCAGATCAGATGATACGATTACGAAGTCGATCATTGATCTCCGGCCTAAGGTGTTCTGGTACCAGGTACACTTATGAGCCACCTTATGTTCAAACATGGTGTTTGTTATGGACAAACTGTGGCTAGCACAGAAGTCCAACAACGAAACACCGCTCGGGTTCAGATCAGGCAAGCCGTTCCTCCCAATCACTCCCCGCCAGGTTTCTCTGTCGTCGCCCACTTGAGCGTTGAAGTCTCCCAGGAGAACTATGGAGTCGGCAGGCGGCGCCCTTTCCAGGACCCCTCCCACCAACTCCAAGAAGGCCGGATACTCCGAAATGCTGTTTGGTGCATAAGCACAAACAACAGTCAGAGCCTTACTCCCCGCAACTTGTAGGCGCAGGGAGGCGACCCTCTCGTTCTCCGGGGAAAACTCCAACACGGCGGCGCTCAGCCGGGGACTCGTGAGTATCCCCACTCCCGCCCGGCGCCTCTCACCCTGGGCGACTCCAGAAAAGAACAAAGTCCAACCCTTCTCCAGGAGTTTGGTTCCAGGTAAAAAGGTGAACATCATTTATATCAATAAACCCGTTAAGTGGTGGCTGCCTCAATGTAACATTTCGAGAAAGTCTTTTGTAAATATGCCAGGATGTTTTTATATTAGTTTTTATGTTAAAGAAATAGTCCGGCTCATTATTTTGTTTTGCTGCTTATTTTGTCCTGTTTCTTCCCACTTGTTTGATGTAGATATTATAAATGTGAATATGTTCCGAAAATAAAGTGTGTCTGAAATAATTACATTATTTGTTTATTGCCAAGGCATTTGTTACATGGTTTTGTGATTCAGCACAGTTTAATTTCTCAGAACTTCCTTTTTATCCACGTGAATTTGATCAACATTCTTTTCGTCTAATATTTAGTATGGTCAGGAGAAAAATGTATTATGTTGATCTAATCCCAGATTTGGCATAGTCCATAAACTTGCACATTTAAAGGAAAGAGCATTTCACACTTTATCTCCAAACAGGATTACACAATGTCATGCTATAATCCAGCAGCATGGCTCCCTTTATTTCCTGAGCCACTTCAAGAACTCCCAACTCATCCATCTTGCATGTTTAATGCAAAGCTTGTAACCTTTGTGAGATTAAGTCAATTGGACAGCTGTTCCCCTCACACATATACTGTAAGTATATCATATGCATTAAGCATCGTCCCTATTGCATTGCTGTTTTGAGCCCCTGGTTGGTTTTTTAAAGTTTTAATCGGGATGGAGACAATAGTGACGTAAATACATTTTCAATTAACAGCCATCCCTTTCCCCCCCTGTTGTCTATGCTGTGAATACGCAGCACAGTCTTTAATGATTGTGAACAGTGAGGACTCCCAGGTGACCTGCTGCTGCAGTGGAGTGATAATGAAAAGGGTGGAAACTTGTCCAAGCTAAAGGTTCACCCATTAATATTATTCACTCTGTGCTGAATCCCTTGCCAACAAGCGAATCAGGAGCCCTGTATGTTCGGGCGGAGTGAGGAGAATGAAGATAAAGAACTAAACATGTTGGCTTTTTGAACCTGGAGATGAGTGGCGAGCCTACACCTGCATGGGACTTTGGGAACAACACCGTTTGGGAGGACTACGCCGACATCGCCTTTGTAGTGGCAAACAGCTTGATTCTGTTGATCACTGCTGCGGTGGGGATTGCAGCAAATCTCTTTGTCATACTGGCAGTTTGCCATCAAAAAACTCTTCAAACTGCGATTAACGCATTGGTGGTGAATCTTGCAGTCATCGACATCCTGAGGTGTGTAATTGACTGCCCCATTCTCTTTACCATCGTCGTGACTGTGTATCAAAGAGGACATGTGGACGGGTTTTTCTGTGATACGCAAGTGGCCTCTTTCTCTTTTGGCTGCTGCATCCAACTGTTGACACTGACCTGCATAAGCGCAGAGAGGTACCAGGCCATTGCCCAACCCTTTAAAAATAGTCAAAGGCGAAGACGGATTATGGTGCAGATTCCTCTCACATGGATCTTTGCTATTCTGGTGGCGTTTGTTTGTCTAAATTGTATGAAGGACTCACCCGTGCTTATCAAATGCAAAGGATTATATGAAGAAACATTATCCTCCTATGACACCTTTGGACTTTACATGTTGTTTCCACTGTGGGCAGTTTGCTTTACTATAATCATTTTATTCTACGCTCGCATATTTGCCATTGTGAGATCACACAATCTAAAAATATTTGACAAAGGGACTTTTCCTCTTTCGACTAAAGATGAGCAGAAGAAAGAAGAAACCACAGCTGTGGAAAATGGACCCGGAAAATCCGAGCAAAACCAGACCCTGAGCAAAAGTGTTGCATCAGAGATAACTGACTTGAAAACAGAACAACCTCCCCCTCCTGCAATGCAGCTCGCCGTGCAGACTGCTTTTAAAACGGAGCAGTCAAACTCCTGTGGAACAAGAGTTGAGGCGAAACCATCAAATGGAGGTGCTGCTGCCAGCGTCAAAAGCACGACCACTATGCCACAGGTGTCAAGCAATTTGGACACAGAAAAGCGACCCAAAGAGAGAGTGAAAATGGTTGAAGTGCCCTCTGAAATGAAAGAAACCACCCTCCATGCTCCCTCATTTGGACAGTTGGAAAACCCCCAATCCTCTTCTGTTTTACTGATTGAACTCAAACAAGCTAAGAGCAGCAATGGAGGAGAAACACTGGCTGTTGCCACAGCTGATCGAGTGTCTTCATTACCTCCAGTCTCAAATAATGCCCCAGAAACAGAAGCTGCTAAGCAAAGTGTGCAGGTGGAAGGTGCTGTTTGCATGATGCCTACCAAAGCAAATAAAGAACGAGTGCACAAAAAGAAGGAAAGTCAAATGGCGAAGCGAGCTGGCTACATCATTTTATCCTTCCTCTTATTCTGGTTCCCATTGATCACAACTATCCTGATGAATTTAGTTTTTCACGACAACAAGAATACAAAGGTAAATATTTGTCAGGTGAGGATTTTAACTTGTTCTGCCATTTTGTGTGCATATGTGCTGCTTATATTTTATACATCAAACTGAACCAACTGTTTAAAAGCTGTCCACGTTATCTTTTTTATTTTCTGTGATGTTTTTCAGATCAGTCTGGACTTGGGCATTCTGTCCGTCTCCGTCGCCTGCGTCACATCTCTGAGCGACCCTATCATATATGCTGCAGTGAACCCTCAGTTTCAGACAGAGTTTTATAGGATTAAAAACAAGTTTCTGTCCTTGTTCAATAAAAAATGATCACATTGACACTTATATTTGCTTTTGAGTGGCACAAGACCAAATGACTAAATTCAATAATCAATATGTACCTGAGCGTTAAAATGGTTAACGTTTGTCGAGTCAATGTTCAAATATTAACCAAATTAAACCCCAGAAGACAAAGTGTGACTTTTTATTTCGGCATATTCTATATGCTGCTGCGTTATCGTAGACTTTATGCGGGATGACTTTGCAGCAGTTGCTTAACACTGCAGAGCAGAGGCGCTGCATGCTGCCAGAAGCAGGCTGGACTGAAGCAATCAGCACGGCAGAGGGATGCTGTCCCGGGAGTTCTCTGTCAAACAATCACTGAGGCCTGCTTGTCCGTCTCCAGAGACCCTGCAGGCAGGACCAACCACTGGGACAGTCAGGTCCTCACATGTCCCTAATTATTACCCCCATCTGCTTATTAGTGATGCTCTATGAGTAATCAGGCAAAATGTTATGAAATCTATCTAACTGTGCTCTGGGTAAAAAAAAACAAAAGACATGGCTCATTTAATGGATGTTTCAGTAGAGCTACAGTATTTATTCTATCCACTGCACCAAATGCATATATATATATATATATGCATTTGGTGCAGTGGATATATATAATATAGTGCAGTGGATATATATAATATATGACAAGATTTGCATTTCATTAAAAGCAAAGTGTTGCGGAATTTACATCATAACATACCAGTCGCATTGTGTTTCCTTCCATCAATCTCAATTTTACTGACAAACCTCCAACAAGAAGACATACTTTTAATAAAACAGAATTCTGCAATGACAGCATGCAAATCCTTAATTCAACCAGTAAACAGACAGAAATAGTATGCCAACAACTGTAAACTAAATCTAGAAATAAGAGGAGCCAACTTCAAATGCAGTCGATAAAGTTCTAACTGAGATATTTACAATATGAAAAATGTACAAAATGGCCCTTAAACACAGTGAAATCTACCAAGTCTCGCTTATTATAATGAATGCTATAATTTAAGAGCAAATCAATGGAATTGATGTTCAACAGGCTTTCATATGGTTTTCCAGGTCAGTACTATGTGTCCACATTAGGGTTAGTATCAGTTAAGTGTTGCGGAGAACATTCACTTATGCTTCTACCTTGTGACCTAACTAATATGTACCCTGTATAGTTCTCAATATAGATTGTTGATTGATGACAGTGGCTTTCACAAAGATCCATATCAGAATGTCAAATATGTAAGCTAACACAGATTTAGTCATTTTTGACTTTCACTTGCACATTTCACAAACATGTCAGGATGCGTAGTATACTTTACTCATCAAGCGATGATATCAACCAGTTAATGAGTCAGCCCATGAATATTCACAACAGTTATCCGTTCCAGTGGATGTATGTTTTCTAAATTTACAACAGTGAGGGGACTATTAGAAAGCAGTTAATTGAGGGATTTCAAAACAACCTATTCATCCGGTTGGTGAGTGAAGTGGATGTTTCTAATGTGTAAGTAGATGAATATTCACAAAGACGGCCTTCAGTTAATGAATATGTGTGCTTTGTCATCAGAGGCCATCAAGAATGACTTTTTAACATCTGCCTTTACTCCTTTGAATCAGAAGACAACAAATACAACTACAATACATATTCAAAAATAAAGTTTTTTTTCTCAGTATTTTTAGGCAACGACGATAACCACACAATTCCAACGCTTCCTTGCTCTGCTGTGCTTAATGATGCAAGATCTGCTGGTTTGCTTTTTACTTCCAAGGCAGCCGTCCACATCATTTTAATACCATGCAGAGTTTGACATCAGATGAGATCACTACTTCAAAAACCCAGATTTCTGCTAATCTTATAATCCCTCTAGATTATGGCAGGTTGATGCTCGGTGGTCCCTCTCCTCAGCATCTGGTGCTTCTTGAGACCAGTTAGCTGATCGGATAAGCATGACATCTACAAGGCAGATACTCGGACAATGTTGCTCTGAGAGTATGCGGTGGTGGTGGTGGAGCCGTGTCCGTCCGATGAGGTCACCACCGGTGCAGATAGGCTGACCATGGAAGGAGTGATGTAAGGTCTGTCACATTTCAAGGGCACAGTCTCATCGAGTTTGGCATTCAGGCAGGAGCGGCTGCAAAAGCAACACAGGGATGAAAGAGGGTGAGAGGCTTGACCTTGTGAATGTCTTTCACAAAGCCTATACAGAGTGCTTTCTTTTTATACTGAACAATGTATAAGCCATGATCCAGAAATATCCATGTTCTTTGTGCCGACTATATCACGGTTTATATATATAAGTATATATATCTCAGTCATTAGTGTGTCTTTTCGTTGAATACAATACATTTATCATTAGCTGTATGTAGCCTACTGTCCTGTTGCATGTTTCATTTAAGATCCCAGACAAGAAATGTACGTATAACCCATGAAAAATAATTCTTACCTGTGTATTAAATCTTTCACACCAAAATTAATGGGTGTCATTACACCCAATTTATGAAATAGCATGTTGTCTCTCTTAAACCTTGTGGTATCAATAAATACAGTTGATGTTTTACAGCACTTGTTTTAAGATATTGGCAAATCCCACCTTGGGAGAACTTGCCCTTTCACATGCAATTTGAAAACCGAACGCGTTCAAAAGTCCCACATTGAATTGTTGTTGCTGTCCAACGAAAACCATGTCTCTCCAAAATGCAAATTTTTCATTAAATAATAAATAAATAAAAACTCGTCTGAAGCTTCATGACAATGCAGTTTTAGATCACTCAACCTCACACAAAGGAGACTCGTCTGAATCAAAAAATAGCCCTCAGTTTATCTGAAACTCTAAAAAACTAAATATGGAGATAATAATATGTGTATTTATATACCGGTAGCACCTTTTATAAGCAGATGGCCCAAAGTGCTTCACAGTAAAAGACAAAATGCTCGGCATAAAAAGTCAGATTGCAAGATAAAGAAAAATAAGAAACTAAACAAGAGCCATTCTAAACAGGTGTGTCCACAGACGTTAATTCCATTGGGAGAGAACGCCACAGTCGAGGAGCTTCCACCTCAAAATCACAGTCTCCTTTAGTCGTGAGCGAGGAACAACTAACAATCACTGATCAGAGGACATCAGAGACCGGCTGCTGCAGTCGCTCTTTATCGCCTGACCATGAAAGCATCTCCCAATGATCACAAGAAACTTGAACTTGATCCTAAATTTAATGAGAAGCCATTGAAAACGAAATGAGAGTCACATGAGACCTTTTGGAGGACTGGTCAAAAGCTGGGCAGCAGCATTTTGGATCATAGTGGGTATAGTTTAGGGAAGCCTCGCTAAAGTAAGTGGAAAGAGAGTTACAATATTCAGGGGAGGAAATAAACGCATGAATTAAACATGCCAAGTAGCAAAATGATAATTTCCAACTCAGCAGTGGACGCAATGGGCCTGAGTTTAGAGGTGTTTCTAAAGTGGCAGAAACAAGAGCTAACCAATCACTTAACATGCTGATCAAGACTCAGTGGTTTTCACTGGACAGCAACACTGTGTCTATATAGCAGTGAAACTGAATCCATCACGTCGGATGCCGTTGAATCAATACAGTTTCTTCTGGTAATATAATACCGGATCAGCGGTGTGAGTGAGTCGAGGGAGGCAGCGACGTAGAGACTACCTGTTGGCAACTGGCCTCTCTCTTATCTGTATGGTGCTGAGCTCCTGGTTGTTTGTGCTGGGCAGGCTGAAGCTGCTCTTCTTCCGGTGGCGTCGAGAGCAGCACGAGCTGAGGCCGTGTGGGGACGAGGACAGCGAGGACCCACAGGAGCCCGACTTGTTCATCACAGAGATCTCCATGCAGTTGGCCTGAAACGTCTGCTCGTCAACAAACTCGTGATTCTGCACAGGAAGATGGGGGGACATTTGAATTAAATGTTGCTCATGAGTCACTCTATTACATCGATGATCGGCTCTGCGAAATAATAAGTGAAGATGTTTCACAGTAAAGACTAAACAGACTGAACAGGATCCACAGTAAAGTTGTTTGATAATTGGAGAATGAATCATTAAGGGAATAGAAATACATTGGCCCAGATGTCCATATTAAGAGCCATCTGTGAAAACATTCACAACTGTTATCCTTGTGACAAATGAGCATGGCTTGAAGGTCAGGCTCCACGAGGGTTTCAGGCCCAGCCAGCAGGTGGCAGAGTGACACCACACAGGATCTGCCTTGAATCACGCCTCCTGTTTTACACCATCCCTCTGTCACTCATGTATCCTGCCATCTATAATGCACACCGTGAGTGGCCTAATGTAAATATGTGCGCTGCCATCTGAATGGCATAACGCCCTTATGGAGCTTCTCCCAGACAACCATCAAGCCTCTCACAGGGGGGAGGGTCATCTCTGTGGAGGGACACTGATTTACTGCCTGTCCATATCTCTGTACAGGATTTAGAGCTGCATGTGTAAAACCCACACGGCTCTAAATTATAGATAGTGTAAAATGAAGTATGGTGGTTTGTTTGTAGAGACTAATGTTACTGGAGTCATGTTATCTTTAGCATGTTGCTAGTGAGGGGACGTAACATTTCCCCAGCTCCATTTATAGCTATTTTTAACTTGTGCTGCATTTAAAAAAGATTGTACATGTCGGAGCATGGATGACAAAACTCACTTTGTTTCTATTTGCAACACACTGTAAAAGGCGGGTACTGATAATACAGACAGAAGTGATGCAATTTTTCATATAAGAACAGCTTTTTGAGCGAGCTATCTAAACACTGTGACCAAGATAGTGAGAATGAAAGATGCCAAAGGAATTGTGTTTTTTCCGGTGGACTTAGCTTTGAAGTTTGAGAAAGAAAAGGTATCTTACCGTGGTCTTCTCCAGGCAGTGCAGCAGGTGATTATGTTGGCTCTCAAAAGGAGGGCTGGGGGCCTTCGCCACCAGGGCTTGTCCTGCCTCCTTGGAGGCCTTCGAACACAGAGTAAAAACAAAAAAAACAACAGTGTAGATGAGCAGGGTACGATTCTGCATGGACACAGAGTCTCAGGCAACAGCTTGATCGGTGATGTAGTGGAGAGTACACAAAGCATTGAGGGTTGAAATGCTGATCTGTAGCACGGCAGCCAATCTACTGAGATCCGAGTGAGGTGTGGATGCTTTAGAGATGCGTAGAGACGGTGGCTGACCACAACATGTTTCACTGATAAAATTGTATTTTTGCCATTCTTTAGCTGATCAAAAACGTCAAATTAGAGGTCATTTCAGTGCAACAGCAGTGGTACACCTGGACATAGATCAAACAGATTGCACCAAACACACCACAGATTCTGGACCACGACAACACCGCACACTTTGACGGAGCTCTGCACGGCTCTGGGATGGAAGGTATGTTGTGTTAGTTTGCACTACAACCCGGATGCTCTAGAAACAACACACGGAACTGCACGGCAGATAAAAAAACAGAGTTTAGAGGAGATGCAGGCCGAGCAGACAGCCTCCATAGCAGTAAGCCTTTGGTTTCCTCCTTCCCCTCCAAACCCTGTTGGACAGACATGCAGAGCTTGGTCATGAGTCAGTGTGACGGTAATGGCTGTGCTCCACCAGAAGGCAAGTGTGCCTGCCTGGCCCTCCTGCTGTATGGATAGAGAGAGAGAGAGAGTGTTGAGGAAGCATGTCAATGCTGCAGCTGAGAGGTGTGATGTAAGAGAGAGGACGATCACACTGAAGCACTGGAATGACAGCAGCCCCTGTGTTACAGCATGAGAAGCCCGCCCCCCTCCCGTGTGTGGTGGCATGGCCCCCCGAGCAGAGCGGCATGCAAGTGTCAGCGAGGCCCCAGTCAGTCAGCCCCCAAGCCGCTGCTTGGTCTCGTTACCTCCTCCAGTGGGTTGATCAGGAGCCCATTTTGTTTGTAGCGCATATAGACATTAGTGCCTCGAATCTTCGCAGCACGGATTCTAGCAAGTCGAGATTTCTGTTTGAACAAACAGACCTCTGTTTTAGCCTTTGACGGTTTGTCTGTCACACTAATCGACTCTGTCTCCCTCTGGCAGCCACAGTATCTAGTAGGGAGAGGCCATGCTTAACCCTACAGTTAAGAAATTCTGCCTTAGCAAACAGTTTTAGGGGAGAAATGCACATATTGCTATTGAAAAGCTGCTGACACAATACTCTGAAGATCATTTGTTCAGTCATTGTCATTCCCTCGCTTATTTCTTTCTCCCACTGAAATATACTCAAGGAATTGAGCCCGTCCAATACACACATATGCAGAAACACAATACAAGATTAATATTCTGGAAGATAGTGTCTGCCCTGTCATTCTGGTACGTGCGGATAAGACAGAGGGAAAGAGGCAGATAGAAGCAAAATATAGAGAGATAGAGAGAAGAAAGGAAGAGAGGGAGAGGGAGAGTCTGTACCCTCTGGGCTCGCCGTTTCTCTGCCCGCTGGCTTTGGTGGTAGATACGGCTGAAGTTTGACACTATGACAGGGACAGGCAAGGCGATGACCAGCACCCCACTCAGAGAGCATATGGACCCAAACACCTTCCCCACGATGGTTTTTGGCACCATGTCGCCGTACCTGAAACACAGAAAACAGACGACAGTGAGCACCGGGTAGGAAGATATTCCTTTGAAAGAATCTGCCCTGGAGGCTTGTTTCATCAAGTTAAATTGTTGTCTGTCTAAAGTTATTTTTAATAGTCCTGAAATAGTCAGAGTGACCTTGGAATATTTCACAACTTCAAAAACGAAGTCACACATTTGAAGTGGGTGAGGAATAAATAGGACTTTTGTGACGCCTCTTCTTCTTGGCCTACTTTCTTTGCCATCGTGATGTTCCTCTTTTAAAGCCCGGTTTCATATATAATTACACACCTGCTGGTACCGGCTAATGCTTTCACATCATGACCAAATGCGCTACATATCCCCCGTGACCTCTGTTAGCCGCAAACAGCTTGCAAAAGATACACGGAGTTGCATCACATCAAGTAAAAGCAAAAGGCGAAAGGAACAGTGTGATGCCGGACCCTGGAGGAGCGGTTTAAGTGTGTGTGGGTCCCGATAGCCACACGTGTGTTTTGCCCTTCTTCCCACATGAAATACCTTAAATATTGAATGCAGATACGCACTAAAAACCAGATTAAAACAATTTGTATTTGGGATAAAGCGAAAAGCAGCTCTTCTTTGGAAATCTGCACGACACTGATCGAAGCACAAGCATGCAATATTACAACATTATACAAATGGTGAGCAGGATACATTCAGCACGAACAGATTAATGGCCGTGCATACGTCAGATGGGAATGAATCATCCCCATTAAAGAGATTAATGTGCCTGTCTTCTATCAGGCAGTCAGACCTGTCTGGGCTCAAGGTAAAGATAAAATCAAACTGTCTTCACCATCTCACTTTCTTTATATTTGCCGACACGTCTGGTGCTCCGTACTTAACACTCTGCTGATTGCAGTTGTTTTGTTCCATTCATTTCAACATTTCTATTTTTTTTTTTACGATCACTCACTTGCAGTTCACTCACTTTTTTTTCTAAGATAAGCGTTTGCATCTTCGTTTAATGCATTTTAGTGCGTAAAACAGAAGGTGAACGAAGCGCCACTCATACCAACGTTCAACATGGATTCTGTTCCTATTCTGTATATTCAAAATCAGAATAAGAAGATGAACAATTAATCGGACAACTCCATCTGCACCACTCTGACTACTCTGTTGTCTTTAATGTCTTTTTATTTAATTTATATTGTTTATTGTATATAATATATGTGAGTCATATTCCATGTATCTGTAAACACACATGGCCAATAAAGCCGATTCTGATTCTGATATTCTGATATTCTGTATATTCATAGTATATTCATAGTATATTCATAGTATATTCATAGTATATTCATAGTATATTCATAGTATATTCATATACTTGTTTATGAGGCATTGTGGTCTTTGGATCATTATTTGATGAGATAACGACATGCATTCGTTCAGCAGCAGCCGGTGGGGGGAGCTCCACTGCTCAAAGACACTGAGACTTGTATGTAACAATCGTGAAAAGCCGGTTCGGTTTCGATGTACCAAACACCTCAAACGCTTGCTACCAAGAAGTAAACCCACATTTTGACATCCCGTTGCCGCATAGAGAGGTAATTATCATTCAACATCGTGAAATAAAAAAGGGAACAAACCCTGATTTCTCCAAGGCACAAACCAGCAAATTACACCCACAAATCATTTGAACATCACCTGCATGTTCATGAATAGCCCTCTGCAGACACTTTAGGCAGCACTGGGACTTTAGCAAAAGAGAGCAAATGAATGATTCAGAGCATGTATGTTTTCCTTGTCTTCTAAACAACCCTTCTATGTGCTGCGGAGGACTAGCGGATCCAGAGGATTGCAGGTGGGTGAGATGAATGATCGAGACCCTAATGCGCAAATGACCTGAGAAGACCATTACCTCCTGAGAGGAAGATGAATGCAGGTAGGAAAGGACATCAGCATTGCTCAGTGGCTGTGACAGCCGCGCGTCTCTCAAGTGAGGCAGGGTAATGTGAATGTATCGCTACACGGGAGGTTGACTATTTCATAAATGAAGTTGTCTAATGCCCACGGCCGTCTGCTTGAGTCATTAGCCTCAGGTTTCCATCACGTTGGGCCCAACAGCCTGGGCTTATGCAGAGCTTGGGCGGAAAGATGTAAAAGTGGACATTTTAATATCACGCTTGACGGGACTTCATGTACAACAGTTTGCTTTCAAGTTGAGTAATCTTACACAGATGTCATTAGCTTTACAGTTCATTACAGGTCAAGTCATTTTCCTATGTAATCACAGACGAAGCCTGACAGCAGGTGTCAATTATGTATTTCCGGATGTACCGTTAAAAGCCTATTAAGAGATCCACATAAAAAAACGTAGGAGAGCTTTCTCTCACGTAAACGTGATTGCTCAAGTGTGTTGTATTCCAACGGGAGGAGCCGCAACGTGCTGCTGGATGTAAAAATAAGTCCAATCCGTGGGATACAATACATTGAGCTCCTTTTTCTGAAAAGCAAAGCATAGTATTGGGGCGGGTGAAAAAAAGAAAGGAGCAAGCGCACTCTGGAGAGAAACACTAACAGTGATGGATTGTTCATATGGGGGAAGCTGAGATACACAAAGCTCTGCCTCCTGGATGACGGCAGAGGCAGGAATTAGCAGCAACGAGAGATTAAAGTAATGTTCCCGCTTTGTTCTTGTTGTCTCCGACTACCAGGTAGCCACGTTTGCTACCCTAAGCAGACATGGATGAGACACGAAGATGGATGGCCAGATCCTTATCCACCCTGCAGAGGAGGAAGAGGAGTGTCGGAATGACTGAGTATCAATTCCCCAGTTCCACCCACCTGAAACCATACTGCGTTCGCACCAGCACCGGTCTTAAAAACAGCGCATTCTGTAGAATTGTCCTACAGTGAGATGACAGCATTGCAGATGAAGCTCAGCGGCCCTGAGAGAGAGGGAAGCTGAGGATTCGCCTCAGACGGTGTGGGAGAAATGTCACACTAAAAGGACTATTTGAATTCCCGTAAACGGGGGATGAATGTCCCCGTCCGGCTCGGATAATAGACCAATCAAACATTCATGAGCCCCTGTATCAACGTGCGTGGCAGCGTTTGTGCGGTTGACCTTAAGAGTGTGTGGTATTCCATCAGGAGGTGCTCTGAGACAGATTTCTGACCTCACCGTCGCACAGCGAGTGCCCACACCCAAAAACACAAACACACTTGGATACAGAAACGCGCCCACACACACACACACATGAGATTATGCACTTGTTTGTCTGAGTGTGTGTATGTGTGTGAAAAGGCCTTTAATTTGACATCTAGTTAAACCAATCCCCCTTCCTAAAAAGCAATCTTGTTCCTTGATTGTCTTCCAGAACCCTGTGTCTGAAATCTGACTGCCATCTGGTTAGTGGGAAGCGAGAGGAAAAAAACTCAAGATATATGGATGACTTTACAGACACGTCGTTTGTTTATTTCTCTTCTCAGAGACAGGGCAGGGCTTTTTCTTCTAGAATCAAAGGAAATTAAATGAAAATCTTTTTCAGGTAAAATGGGCCGTTCTGATCGGTTGCACCGGTGCGTCTGCTGCGCGGAAATAAAGTGACCTATCAAAGAGTTTGGGGTTGGCAGGAGGAAGGCAACAAGTTTCTGATGTAATCATAGAGGTCCCACCGACTCAGACGCCAGCTGAGTTCACTGCCAACGGCTTAGCAGAGCTGACAATTAGGATCCAAGAAGGATCGTGGCAGATCTTTCGGCTGAGAGGGCTTTGTCACCAGCGTTAGAAACCAATCATTCACTGGCACCTTTGTCATGGTACTTCTGGCTTCCACTTCCTGGGTTTTACGGGGGAACTAACTCGCCTCCTGTAGAAGTGACTGTAGTAAAGGGCAATAATAAAAGCAAAGGGAATGAATGGCATCGCCGCATTAGATTCCACTGATGTGCGCAATGAAGGTCAAAGTGTTCAAATGAAGAAACCCTGTGACAGAGATACTGGAGCTGCTGCACTGTGTGGCGCTGTGCTATTAAATTCGTCATGGTAAAGACACTGAATCTCATCAATCCTCACTTTGATCTACTCCACTTTGATATTTCAATGAGAAGCAAAAGAATTAAACTAATTTGATTAATACATTAAGCATTTTGATTCGTCAGCTGATTAGAATCAAGCTGAATTAAGCACACTGTCCTATCTCATGCATGATCTACACCCGTTGTTTCATGCCAATCATTTCTGAGGGGCCTGCAATCTGATAATCTGAATCTCAAATGAATTTAAATCTCACCTTCTTCCATGAGATCTGTTATAAATTCACTCTGCGTTTGCTTCATATTTTCTGCAAGCAATTGCCCCCAGGCATCTGTTGTGGGTGTTGAGTCACTGTGAACTTACTATGAAATGCTCTTTGAGATGCTCAAACAAGACCGTCTTTTGAAAACGCACCTTATTAGAGAAGAAACGTCAAGGTTAACCGCTTTTAGTTTAACACAGGATTAGCATTTTTGTTATATCAAAAAGAGGAGATAAGTAAATTCCTCACATGCTCTCTGCATCGAGTTTATTCTGCATGCCTTTGATAATTCGGTGAATGCATGATTTTCCTGTCTGACCTTCACCGACCATCCCATCTCTCCCTATCGGTGCTTCCTGAGGTAATTCACTTGCTCAGTTTCACAGTTCAATAGTTTCTACAGCGCAGACAAGCCCTCCAAACCTGTGAGACCAAAACCTGTCAATTACCCTGAAACTCCGATACTGTCACTGACTGTACCAATCAAAAGTTGATAATGACAGAGAAAGGCATTAAAACAGCGAGGGGACACCGGGAGGTAGTGGCAAGGTCGGGAAGTATCGGATATCCTTAAAGTAGTGACATGTCCTGTGGCCGTGATGTGAAATGTAAAGCTACAGCAGAGGGCCAGAGACTGCCAGAGTGGGCACAACATTAAATGTTATCCGAGGACCTGACAGAGAAGTGATGAAGTCTTACACTGACCAACCGAGATGTGCTCCATTTTTTACAAGTCATGACAAGGAGCAAATGGAGCAATGCTCCATGACAATACGGTTCTCTGTTCCTTCTCCGCAAGGCTGAAAGAGCACAATATTCATCCTTGGTGACAGTTAAATAATAGATGTACCCAAAAAAAAAAGTAATTTTCCTCCCGAACTCCATCATGCTCACACAACTATGAATCCAGAATCTCAAGAAATGGATTATGCTGCCTGCATGTCATCGAGGCACACTAACATGAGTGACAGGGAGATATACATTTTCTGGGGTGTATTTGTGAAGACCGCAAGATTTATCGAGTACTGCAGGAGAGGTCTTGAGGGTGGTTATGTCATATTAAGAGCTCTCATAAAAAATTGAGTGTGTAAAAACAAGACAGCAAAGGCTATATGATCGTTCTTTTTGGTGCCGATAGGCATCGTTAATCTGACCACAGAGTAGGAAAAGAGAAACTCAGCAAACAGAGAATGCTGCACTTACAGATAAACAAGGGTAAGTGGAGCTAGTAGAATAAAGGAAAACTCTCTGTTATGTAGCATAAATCTATATTATTGATAAAGCAAATGTTAATCAGTTTTGTGTTTTGGTCAGAATGTTAAAATATTAAGTACATTCTGTATTTATCCATGGGCACCGATGAACAGACTGGAGAAAATAAAGTATTTCTCATGCCAGAGAGACTGGAAGCATCACTGCTGGCTATCGCCTGCAGGAATGATTCAATGCAGTGGCACAGCTGCAGTATGTACCACTGCAATGCAATCCTTGGGGAAGATACACCAAAAGGTTTCAAGACTCAGAAGCACAATAAATGAACATGATCTCCAACATGATCCCTAAACACCGCGTATCGTTCCTGATGTTCAGCACTGCATCTCTGGCTGCAGTCCGGGAGCACAACATCCAAAGTGTTGCCTCTCTTGGGTTTGGACACCAAAGGCTGATGGGATTAAGAGTGTGTGGGCCGATAGGACTTTGCTCTGATGCTATCCCTCAGATATACATCATTATAAAGGGGGGAATCCCACAGGCTCTCGGATTAGCCTGCTGGATTTTCACTGCAGGTGATAAGGGAAAGGAGAGGCTGGCAGAACTACACAACATAATGGCGAGATGGGAAAGCACAGATAGGAGGGAGCCAGAAGACCGCACTGCCTGGTGTAATACGTGTGCAAGGAAAAACTGAGCACTCGAGTCTGAGTTACTGCAAACAATAGCTACAGGGAAGGACAACTTTGAGATAGGTAAACATTGTCGACTCTGCGGGCAAAAATGCACAAGCTACATTGCTCCGACTGGATGTTGAAATGCAGTATAATCGAAGTGCGCAGCAGATGTGAGAGATTGTTTTTCCTGCTCTCCACCATACAGCCGAGATCCAGCCTCTGCAGATTGGTGAAAGGCGATGGATGGAGCTGAAGGTTAGCATGTGCAGTTCAAGGAAACAGCCATGGCACGCATGGCTGCACGCCAGTGGGCGTTAATGCATTGTAAATGAAGACTTTGTGACGCAGCAATGTCAATGTGGCTTTGATCTTCCAACTGAAGGTTCACCGTGGAGACTCAGGAGCTACACAGAGCCAATAAAGGCTGGTGAAATTCCTCTTCTTTTCCTAACCGCGCAGACACAGATAAACCATATAGAATAATCCCCCACGTATATACAGTCAGGTCCATAAATATTTGGACATTGACACATTTTTCATTATTTTGGCTCTGTACACCACAACAATGGAGTTGTAATGAAAAAATCAAGATGTGCTTTAAGTGCAGACTTTCAGCTTTAATTTGAGGGTATTTACATCCAAATCAGGTGAACGGTGTAGGAATTACAACAAATTCAAATGTGGCCACCCTCTTTTTAAGGGACCAAAAGTAATTGGACAATTGGCTGATCAGCTGTTTCAAGGTCAGGTGTGTGTAATTCCCTCTATATTTCATTTACAAGGAGTAGATAAAAGGGTCTTGGGTTCATTTCAGGTGTGGTATTTGTGTTTGGAATCTGTTGCGGTCAACTTTCAATATGAAGTCCAAGTGTCGGAAGTGTTTCGGGCAATATTATCTGCTCATATTCAGCCAAATGCTTCAGAACTCATTGGACGGCGCTTCACAGTGCAGATGGACAATGACCTGAAGCATACTGCGAAAGCAACCAAGGAGTTTTTTAAGGCAAAGAAGTGGAATGTTCTGCAATGGCCAAGTCAATCACCTGACCTGAATCCAATTGAGCATGCATTTCACTTGCTGAAGACAAAACTGAAGGGAAAATGCCCCAAGAACCAGCAGGAACTGAAGACGGTTGCAGTAGAGGCCTGGCAGAGCATCACCAGGGACGAAACCCAGCGTCTGGTGATGTCTATGGAATCCAGACTTCAGGCTGTCATTGACTGCAAAGGATTTTCAACAAAGTATTAAAAGTGACATTTAGATTTATGATTATATTAATTTGTCCAATTACTTTTGGTCCCTTAAAAAGAGGGTGCCCACACTTTAATTTGTTGTAATTCCTACACCGTTCACCTGATTTGGATGTAAATACCCTCAAATTAAAGCTGAAAGTCTGCACTTAAAGCACATCTTGATTTTTTCATTTCAACTCCATTGTTGTGGTGTACAGAGCCAAAATAATGAAAAATGTGTCAATGTCCAAATATTTATGGACCTGACTGTAGCTCTGGCAAAGGCACCTCATCTCTCTCTCTCTCTCTCTCTCTCTCTCTCTCGTTCACATATCAAACATGTATTCCCTCAGCCCTCCAAATCCCAGCTTAACCCTCACCCCGCGAAACCAGGCGGCTAGTTATCATCGCGGCTTTGACATTAGCATGCACGCCCTCTCTCATTTGGGAGATCTTCTTAAGAGTCAGGGATGATAAAAAGCTTTCCTCTCTACCGCTCTTCCATTCCTGACTTTGACTCACCCTTCCTCTGCCTGGACCTGCCCGCCTCTAACTATGAGACGGAGATGAAACGCTTTATTCTCTTTCTTTTTCTCCTCCTTTTCTATTATCTTGCAGTGCTATAGCACAGCCCTGCTTGACATTTTTTTCTTCTTCTCCAGTCTACACCTGCTGACACTTGAGAAACAACTGCTGTCCTATGCAAAAAAACAGCCCTATTCCACTGGTATTATGTGCCAAGTCACCTCTACTTCAGCTCCTCGTGGTCATGATTACAACCAATTCCTTACGGCGATTTCTTTTAATTACAAGATGAATGGCTGTTCTGTATTAATAGAATTTTTACGAGGGTTAAGTGTCCACATGGACCCATAAAAATAGCTTGCTATCCTACAAACAGAACATGTGAGAGTAGTAATATGTATCAGGGGAGGTCTGCATGAAGCAAGTCTTCCATCAGTCAGGACAAGATGAAGACTAGAAGTCTAATTTGTCGCTCTGTGTTTAGATTTTTACCCATTCTCCTCAATACTTTAGGAAGCCAGGGACTAAAAATATATTCCCACAACGTCAGTATAATACTTTGATAATGCAATTACAGTGCTTCGTGGCTGAACGGGGAGGGCAAAGGAACATGAAAGAAGGGTTGAAAGCACGAAGGGGTGCCAGAGCTATGGATTATGAGAGAACGTGATAATAAAATGAAATCATCAGACACTCAAGCGATTATGCTAATGACCTCATTCAGTATTCATCATAGGTTAATTGGCATGCGGGCGAGAGTGGTGGCATTTTCACAGAAAGCTTTGATCAAGCAGGTGGCAAGATACCGCACCTCTGGTGAAGGCCTAAGGTGGGGTTAAAGATGAAAACACCAAAAATATATAAATAAGTATTAATGTGTTGTTGTTTCATTATATTGTGCAATGGCAAATTCCTCCTCACAACGACGCAGTGGGCTACACCGGCATCTTACTGGGACATAAGGACTGATGCAAGTGGTCAACTACTGACCAGTTGAGACTTCAAGTGACCCCTGTGACCTTTGTTGTGTGTTCAGGTGATGGAGATGAGGAAAAATGTGAAAGGTCTCGCGGATTAGCACCTCTGTGTTGGAAAGGAGAGCTGGTCCAGGAGCCTCATTACACTGACAGCAGATTAGTGCTCCGCGGCACCAGAGCAGACGGTGCAAGATTAACTTTGATGTGCGATTCCACACAGAGCAGCCGCTGGATATCAGCTCCCTCCACCAAATGGCCCCTTAACTCTGAGTTTGCAGCGTGTGCATTCATGAGTTTCAGTATCTAAAAATCTGCACTTTAAACGGCAGAACAGAGTCACCAGATTTTGGACTCAGGGAAATTGTGCTCCTGGTAATATTACACCTGCCGTAAAGAAACATGTGTGAGCTGTATTTACTGATTATTTTTGGAATCACTTTATCTATCGGGCTCTCTACGTATACTTAGTTTCCTCATAGTGATGAGCATCCAGCTTGTAAAAACAGATGTATAATGTCTTCTGGAGAAGCTTTGTCAAGTCTAAAAATAAAAAAAAACGTGACGCTATCATAGTTGTGTCAGAATCATCTGTGCTTGCAGTCTTTCAAATTAAAGCAAAGCCTCAACTGCAAATTAAAAACGTAGAGTTTGAAAAAAAAAAGGCATTCAACACTCAGGACGGTTCAATAAAAAACGCTTTGATAGTAGACATTTTGTAATTCATCATACTATGAAGAAAGTCAGGACATCTCAGCCTCTGTCTTTTTGACAACTCTATTTTTTTAATTGTCTCTCACATGCCAAACCTTTATGGAAATGTAATAATACATTGTTAAAGTACCCATTTCATCTGTTAACTGTCTACATGTTTACATATAAATGTAATAAAAATAATAATTGAAAATGCCCATCAGACCTAAAGTCAGATTTTCTGACCAACAGTTCAAACCCGAAAGGTTATTTAATTGCCAATTATAGAAGACAAAGAAAGGCAGCACTTCTTTTCATTTGAAAACATAGAACATGTGAAAACTTTGATATCAAAACTGAGCTCTCAGGTCAACAGATCCATCTCTCTGACAAATGAGCAAACATCATCCACTGATGAAGAAAAACGAGCTAGTCAGTTGACTTTATATTGGAATTGCCAGTCAAACCACCATTCTATCTGAGTCAAGAAGGAATTGATTGATACCATTCTGCGGTTTCTGGGCAGATCGATATTACTATAAAGATTTTTTTTTAAAGTAATGCTCAGCAGACCAAATATATATACAACTATATATATATTCTAGAATTTGTAGGAAAGTAGAAAGTTTAGGGATAAAACATGTTGGGGGTAAATGATCGATTTTCTTTCTGCTCAACACCAGAAAACCTTTTAGATTCTGTTTGAGTTGCAACTTTAAATTGTCTAGATCAGCTTTTTACACCAAACAGCTGCAGTCTCTTATCTTCACACTTGCTTTCGTACATGCAAAACGACTATGCTATCTAATGCTGGATAGTTATGCCTCATATGGGATACTTCAAGTAGATAGAAGCTCAATGCATAAATGGCCTCAGATTACTTGTCATACCAGTGAAGAAAAAAAAGCATTTCAAATTCCTCAGGGTGTCTTTGAAACAAACATCAAGGTACAAATTCCAGCCGTTTAAAAATAAAAAAAAATAAAACAGCTGCAAGTTCAAAGGCACATTTCAAATTCTCACAGTGAAGCTGAGGGGAATAGCGGAGGTTGGGATGAGACAGAAAGAGTGGCGAAGCGTAGAAATGTACTGAGCGGTCTCTCAGAGAGTGTGGACAGCCGCCAGACTGGCGACAGCAGCGAGCCCCAGATAACAGCGAGTACCCGGAACCAGCAAGAACCTGTGGGGAAGTATTGGATAGAGCTACATCTCCTCTAACAGCTGCTGACTGGCCCCTGGGGCAGAGCGGAGCTGCTAGCTCCAGCATCTCCCCAACTGCACCACGCTTCTTCACGCGCATGGGGACATCATTACTTTTTCCATTTCACTCCACGAGACTTCTCCTGTCAAATCAAAAAATGACATGAAAAATAATAACTCAGGGCCATGGGTGGAACAACAACAACGCAACCGAAAGGTCATTTTGCAGATGAAAATTGGTCTTGCATCTATACAATATATCAGTCATCAAGGGGTGTATAGTGTGTGTCTGCTTCCACAGCAGGGGGTGGCTGAAGCCTGAATTAAACTGACCCTGAGCCAGCGGGAGAAAGCCTGTGTACTTAATGACACAACTCCCCATTATTTTTAACTTCAGCATCTTCGTCACTGCAGAGGACAGAGCTCCGGATGAATAATGATGTTAACACTGAAGACAGGCGGTGTAAAGGCACAGCTTTGGCTCCAACAGAGAAAGCACATTTGAATGTACCGTTAACCATCATGACTGAATTAAGGTTATTCATTTTAATCACACTACAGCACGCCCTCCCTCCCACTATCCCATGGGGTTGCTATATTTAAGCACTTTTTCATTTCTTCTCCTTTTTTTGGTCTTGGCTGATGGCAAGGCAATTGCTTTGTGGGATGTCTGCCCTTGAAGAATCAGACAACAGAAGGAGATATTTTTACATACTGTAGATGTGGAGTGAGAGCAAGAAGCTGTATCTAATTGACTGTGTAGTGTTTAGAAATCACAGGCGCCTTTTTGCCTGCATGCTTGCTTTTGCTTTTAATTCTCTTCTTTATTTAAAAAATGTTTCCTCTCCAAAACAGTAGTGATGTTGGTTTTGTACCTGTACTCTAAGATTAGCAGTCGGTCCTCGGGGAGAGAGGAAGAGTTGGAACGTTTGCCTCCCATCTCTCCCATTCATTTGCCCCGCTTCCTAATTGGACTAGTCCATCTGTAGAGGTCTACAAATTGTCTTCTGGGGATGCTACAGCTAAAACATCATATCAAACACAAATACTTCAGGGACAGTCTCCTTGGAGCGCTGCCATACCAGGCACTGAAAGAGTAGTTTGTGTATGTGTGTTTTCCTGTGTGTTGTGATGTACTATAATCAGATGTCCAGCGGTATACGTGGTGGAGATAAGTAGAACCCTGCTGAACCCTGATTTGACGCTGGCAAGATTGTCTGTTTGGGAAATAAATCTACCACACAGCAGATCTGTCGGTAGTGAGTGACATAGTTTATTAAGAATTATTTCGAAGATGACAATGTTGATAAGTTACCGAAATACAGTGTAAGTAGTATCGACTGGATGTCACATGCACATCTGATAAATGTTTCTCCGCTGCAGTCCCCCAAGACGAGATTTATAGATCCTCAAAAGTGGAAAATGTTTATGATTTTCTTCCAATTCCTTCCTTGGAGTCGTTAATGATATGGGAAATTGTATTCCAGGCGCTTGTCAGTCTTTACATCCCATTGACTGGGAGTTGAATACTCAGGAGCGAGCTGTGTGATGTGTGACAGTGTATTTGTGGCAATGATTACAGCCCATTAACTTTGATGGATGCCATTTCACAGAAATGAGGATAGGAGTCGGAACGGCAGAGACACAGTTTGTTCTTCTGTCACCGACATGTGTACACAAAGGTGTGGAGAAGAGGTCTGAGGTGTAAAACGAAGCAAAGTCCATGCAGAATTGATTTTTGGATCCGAATGAGACCACTTTACCTTTGGAGGTAATTGAATATCACATTAGCGAGGCTGACGCTGGATCTGTCTCCTGGGATCACCGGGCGTGATTCCCCTGTGACTTCCAGAAGACAGTAAGGACCCGAGGATCAAACATCAGCACATAAGCTAAACAGCGTTCCCATTAGGAATGCACATAGTGTGAGTTTCCCTGTACGTGAGAGCAGGTTTGCATGTGCAGGTAGATGCGACTATGCTGGACCTAAAACTGATTGCAGTGTCCGGCTTTAATAATGCTAACTGTCTGAGCTACTTTCTTCTCTGTCCAACTCTCTCGCTTGGTTTTGCCTCTCGGCCCAAATGGGTGGCTTAGTCAAAATGAGACACACGCCGTTTGTCTGTGGCCGTTATGTAAAGATAAAGCCATGCATGCCAGAAATCTAACTCTAAAGCTCCTCCACAGGGATTACGGACAATTGGCTAAGGGTAAAAATACAAATAATAATCAATTGTTTACGGTTTTGCACTAATACCTTGGAAAAGAAGCGAAAATCCCCCCATGGAAATGCAATCCTTAAGCATTTGAGATACTCCTGAGTAGGATGCCTGCAGAGAGACACACAGGCAGGGAATCCTTGAGGTGGGAGCAGAACCCACACTTCAATAACACCTCGGCAAACACATCAATCGACAGGAACTATTGTCCGTTCCATTCTGAATAAAAGCTTTTAAATTGTTGCCATTTTTAAGTCAATCAAATCCAACCATTACAGTATCAGAAGGCATTAACAGGATATGATTCGGATTTGTCATGTTAATGCTTCATTATGCTTACCTGGTCTGCCCTTTTTAGTTGGTTGCCTAACTTACCCCTTGAAGTGTGTTTTCACTACTTGCATGTGGGCTTTCAAAATGTACCTGAGCTGAATACACCAAGGATTTTGTTTTGGAATTTTTCCATTTTCATAAACGGATTGGGATGCTCTGTCCTGTGGTGGAGGAAATACTACTTAATATAAATACTCATTCAAATAGTTTATTCAAAACTTTCTGCCAGCCAAATGTACTTTAAAACATCAAAATAACTATTAATAATTCAGAATGCCTCGTTTCAAATTTGATGTATTCTACACTGCATTTTAACAATGCTGGTTAATTATTAAAGTATATAACTGGTTTATATACTGCTGGGCAGTTTCATATAGACTAGTGCATCATATACTATTTGTATTAATCCTACATTGTGATTTAAATTAAATATCTCCAAAATAACTACAGCTGTCAAATAATTGCAGTGGAGTAAAAAATAAATAATCAAATAGGTCCTTTTTTTTCCTTCTGAAATGTAGTGAGGTCAATTATAAAGCAGCATGAAATACTCCAATAAAGTCCAAGAACCTCAAATTGTACTTAAGTACAGCACTTACAGTTAGTTTCCACTACAGGATGCACCGTGACAAAATGGTAAAACAGCTCATATGAAGCTTCTACACAATGACAGCAAACTGTCCTGAACGGAGCTCTGACATAATATCTTTTAGCAGGGATTTAAAAATGAGCTGTGATAGCGCAATCAAATATGAAAGACATCCGGTGTGATTGTAGCAGGTCTTATCATTTTAAGACTTCATTGTACAGTTGCCCTGCAGGTACATGTAATTGTCAGCATTCCAACACAATGTCAACATGCTGATTTTAGCAGGTATAATGTTCACCGTGTTCAACCTTCTAAGTTTAGTGTGTTATCCTGTAAATAACTGCTAATTTGCAATAAATAGCTAACGGCACAGCTTTGGCTCCAACAGGCAGCCTCAGAGTCAGCTATCATAGCTGAGGCTGATGGGAATATAAGCTACAGCAGGTATGTGGTCATATCCCAAAGAATTGGACAAATTGGAATTTTGACCTGGTGATGGCACGAGATGAAAAATAAATGAACCGTCAGTAACCGGAAAGGTGCACTCAGTAGAGTGCAGGGTCTGTTTCAGAAAGCAGATTTAACAACGTCTGAGCCCAACCCCGAGCTCTGAGTTAACTGTGCGTGATGAATGGAAAAAAAACATCGCCAATGGTGCTCTGACGCCACGATTCACCACCGCAACAGGCATACGAAAGTCATAGCCTCGGCAAAGGTAGCGATATTGATGCATGTAAGATATGTATATTTATATATATATATATATATATATATATATATAGTGTACATTTAGCGTTGCATTCTTTGCTGACTGAAATTACCTTTTAAATATATTTGTTCAGCTTTAATCTGATGGGGACAAAACACAGGAGAGAGCAGTGAAGATGAAACATATAGTAGAAGATCAAAAATAAATACATATCAATAGACCTAAGAGAACTGCTTGTAAGCTCACAATCTGATCCAGTATTCAGTGATTTAGTTAAAGGTTAAAATGCCGTCGATTTCAAACTCGAGGACATCTTTTTTTGCTTTATTTCAACTACTTCAACAAATGTGAAACATTGCACTGCAATGCTGTTAGAACTCATTCAGACTACACTCAGCCTTTTTAACAACTCAATTTCAAACTATTTTGCAGCTGCACCACGTCCTGCTCTCTCCGAAATATTAACATATAATCTCCAATATTACAGGAATTATGTTCCATCAGTGACTGCCGACATCAACGTGTGCTCAGAGTCGCCGCGTTACATATTTATGTGAAAGAGATATATTCTGAGCTGAGGGGGGCTTGGCGCTGTGCAGTATTTGAATGGGAGGGCTAAAAACCTGTCAGAGAAATGAGTGACAACACATAAAAGCGGGAACTTTAGATTTTAATAACACACTAATGTGCAACCAGGACTTCGATCTGGACATCCAGGGAACCTCTTTTAATTAATGCACTTCGATACACGCTTTGCCGCAGACTGAATCAATGAGGAAATAAAACAGCGTGTCTGGCTCGCTGAGCGGGAGGAGAGAGAGAAAGGGTTAGCAGGGGTTGTTAAAGAAAACGTGCCAGCGGGCAGGTTAGGTCCACAGAGTCAGTTACCATGGTAACCGCTTCAGTTACCTCCCTTTCTGGAACTGAAGACTGAGTTTTTTTTGTTTTTTCCCATCATCTCAAGGTTAACTAACTCTGAGTTTTTTTTGTTTTTTCCCATCATCTCAAGGTTAACTAACTCTGAGTTTTTTTTGTTTTTTCCCATCATCTCAAGGTTAACTAACTCTGAGTTTTTACTAAACTTGCTTTCTGGAACGGGGCCCAGATATCTGGCATGTGTGTCTTCTATGACCATTATGTGATTGAACAAAAAACAACAACCAAATTGGATAAACACATTGTCCAAAACAATAAAAAAGGGAGCTTTTCATTCTGTCAGCTGTCAGCCAAACACAGCAAACTGTTAATAAAAATACTCTGGAGCAAAGACTCCGCATTACAAGCAGCGCCAATGGTGTTTCAATTGGTATGCACTTCCTGTCTCCTAAGTGGGCGTGGCCACTCCAGCCCGCTACCTGACCTGCTTGTGAAGTGTTCTTCCTGATGGAAATAATTACAATTCATTGTGAAGAGAACAAGGATTTCTGCTCTAACTTTTAAGGAAAGCCACTCCAGAGAGTCATGCCACTTAAAACTGCAAATGCCAACCTCATGTTGGCGATAGAGGAAATGTCAGTGGATCGCCAAAGTCAGTATGTCATTTTCATTATACCCAATAATGTTACCCATTCAATGGGTGTCATTCATTTGTGCTCCAAATTGAATGGAAATGTATTCACTAGTTGTGGAGATATATCAGTCTGCACCAAAGTGGATCAGCCAGCCGACAGAACCACGCTGCTCGTGTGGCAAGAAAAAAAACTACTGTCTGTTTATGCAGAAAACCCTGAAAAACACTGTGGTTTATCACCGTGGGAACGTAAATTATGCTGAAATACAGACAAAAGACAGACACTGATATGTGATGCCTTCAACCTGCCATGTGAGTCCTCTGAATTTACAGGTGCCGGGCACAATAAAAGCATCATCACCAATTCCCTTTGTGAAGATTTAGTGCTCAATCCCTGTTGAAACTGCGGCAGAAAAGAGTTGATTTAACACTGAGGTAATTCTTTAAGACCATATTTCGTGGCAATTCTTTAAGATCATCATTTGTGGTAATTCAATTGCAGCGCATTGTTCTGTATGATTGCAATTTTGACTATCTCAGTAACACGAACCAACACCTATAGAACAACCTAAAAAGCAATGAACTTTTCACAAGCTGGTAGTCACTGCATTGCTGTTGTACTGAAGTACTTTATATGCTACAGGCTTTATTGTGTCAATCACTGACAGACAGTAGCCTAAATAGCAACTCTAATAATAGCAACTAGTTGCAATACTGGGAGATAGCAGAAAAAAACAGATATACTCATAAAATGTCTCTTTCTAAGATCTACTCCGGTCGCAATCAGCTGGAGGTGTCTGAAAGTCTGAACTTGATATAAAATATTACCATTACATTATCGCCACTTAATATGTCATCAATCCATCTGCGACTGCAGGAGGACAGGTAGAGAATCGGAAAACAGTCACTGGTACATCTGGACGTGATAAATTAGTTTGGGGTGAAAGAGAAAAATATTTCCCAGCAGGGCACATGCCCTGTTTAGTTTCTGTTTGACCAAATGACCTACATTGGGTGATATATTTAGCTATTTATAGAAGCTGGGGCAGGCAGGAAACAGCTGCCATGTGTCAGGGTGACAGGCTGACATCCCTCATCTCAGCAGGACCTCCCTGCCAGGCCGACAGGAGGCGGCTCTTTATACCTTATCTGAAATGGGGGATAGCCTCTTATCGTTCATACTGCATACAGATACTAAAAATCTATGGAGCCCATGGCAAGGACTCGACAACGTAACTGGGTTAACAGTGGCGAGTACTGTATGGGCAGCTCCATTCAAGGCCGCACTTTTGCGCTTCACAGAGATGTGTATTCTGCCTTTACAGCAAACTGCGGATTTCATTCAAGTAGGATCAGTATTGATCACGAGGAGCTTTTATTGTGGTATGCTGGCGCTGTAAACTGGCACAAGATGCATCAGCGCTGACAAAAATGAGACGATTCATCAGTAGTGAAACAGTGCCTTAAGCCGACAAACAGGCTGAATCAATATTCATGACTCTGCTGTGAAGCGGCTCACGTTCACGTATTATGAATGGGCCGCGCACCAAGTTTCAATTAATGTGTTAGCATCAAAGTTTCACCGCTTGCTCTGAAACTGACGACAAGCCGTCTGTTTGTCTTCGGCACGTGAAGGTCTCCATCACTTTCAACGCTCTCGCAGGATGCTAGACTGTGTGTAGTGTTAACATTGCACACTGTTGTACAATGAAAGTGTGACACCGTCAAACATCGCATCTAAGTGTAGGTACTTTAAAACTGAGGTAACTGTCGAGGTAATGGATTTCTCTCATTTCACCCCAGTTCTTGTTTCGCCGAGAGGCTTTGAAAAGAGCATACGTTTCATTTTAAAACCTTATCTAGTGATATCCTATCACTCTTCATGCGAGGCGTTGGACTGGCAGAAGTTACATCACTCTTTAAATTCTGTTTCTTTCCCACAGCAGACTGGTGATTGCTTTTAGCCATAATCTCTGAATCTCTGCTGATCACAGATGTTGGCTTGTTGGCGTTTTTGATAAAGAGACAAATGTCAGGGGGAGGGATACTCGCAGTCTGGCATTATAAAAGCTGGCACCGTTTCAAGATATTGTGTTTGCTATGCGGCCCCACGCGCCTGAGAGGGGAAAAGAAATCGGTGTAAAGTGCAATTCACTCCTCCCAAACTCCTCATAGTGACGGGTGGGACTATCATCATCGGCCTCATACGTTTTTGTTCCTACATCTGTTCTGTAAAGAGTGATCGTGAGGTCAGAAAAGGGCCAAAGACCGGATTTGTTCTAGGAAATGCTGCATAATGAATGTTTGTGCAATGTTTACCATAGTGACAGTGGCATCTAAAAATATAAAGAACTACTGTTTCTCCCTCAACCAGCGCTCATTACATGGCGATGCAGGGAGTAGTGTTCAGCAGTGTTCGGCATAGCGGACATTAAAGATGTTACCGCTCTCTGTGAAAAACAAACTGCAGTCTGTTCTTTTAATAGCCATTAGCTCAATGCGAGGCCAGTGACTTCCATGTGTTAAACTCTACAATTTACGACAGTCATTTTCTTTTTTCTTAATGCTAATGTGACCGTGTGGGAATTATTCAAACCAATTCATTTCTCCATTGTTTCAACACCACGTTGAGTTCATAATTAGTTTTCTGGCCTTACAGCAAGACCCTGATCATTAAAATTTAAACAAGTGAGTGGCAGCGGATAGAGTATGTCTCTCCAAGGAAAAGTTGAGCGGCTGGACTCAAACTTATAAAAAGAGTTTCTGCACTATGTGGAAATGTTGTATTGAATTTTATATCCTACTAAAATAATAGGACATGAATTGACTTTGGCTCATTGGTTAGCAGATCTGACTTTCAATCAGAGGATCGGTGGTTCGTTCCCGGGCTCCGCTAGTCCATGTTGATGTGTCCTTGAGCAAGACACTTAACCCTAATTGCTCACCGTTGCTGTGTCTAAGATCTACTGTATAGCATGTAAGTCGCTTTGGATAAAAGTGTCAGCTAAATGTAATGTAATATAGAATAAACTTTACAAAAATATCAAAATCCTTTCAGAATGAGAGAAAGAGAACTCAATGCACTTAAAGGCATAGTTCAACATTTTGGGAAATATATTTATTTTATTTTTTGTCAAGAATTGAATGAGACAAGAAGTCATCCAACAAAATCAAAACTAGTTGCTTGTCCACGCTCTCGAGAACGACACATCGATCTGAACTGTTGCCTTTAGCAGCAGGACAATTATTTGTCTGTGCCTTCCAAAGCAATTTCCAATCACTATTAAAAAAATGAATTAGTTTTATGATGTGTTAACATTCTGGTTACGGTTTTGGTTCAAATTAAAACTGCTTTAATTTTAGGAAATGATTGTGGTCACAGTTGAAATGTTTTTTCCTTTAGAGCAAAACACAAACAAAGGAAATCAAATATTTTCACCATATTGACAACACGCGTGTGGCATTAAGAGAAAAAGACGCTACAAACAAATTAACACAATAAAATCAAGAAACTCCATCATGAACTTGACACATATGTGACAAGAAAAGAAAAAGAAACTCATGTGACATGACTGAAAACTGTTTATCACAGTCATTAGTGAAAGGTGAAGTGTATAGCAATTCTCCAATAATATTGGAATCACAAAATCAATAAAAACATTGTTCGCCTTTTAAATGTGTTTTTCCTTATTGCCACTCCATGCGGTTGTGTTTTTTACAATTGTCTATTTCTGTTGGTCGTCTGGGGAAGATATTTTCTTCATTTGCTTGTGTTTTCCAGAGTTGCCCTGTGCTGTAGGGGTTGGTGAATCAATACCTAATGGATTGAGACAACCGGCACTAAGTCTTGTTTTGGCTATCGATAGTTGCATCAATAAGATTGATACCAAAAGAAAATGGAATAAACACTCTTATTACAGTAACGCATGGCCTCTTTGCTTCTTTGCTGCTGCGTACATGCACACAGCGGACACTTTGTTGATTATGATAAGATGATCATATTCACCTAAAACAATGGCACGTGATCCTCCTCTACGTCACATTACATTACTGGCTTTAATAATGAAAGATTGGTGTGATTCTGGCCCTGGTATTACTTGGATTGAAACCAAATCTTGTGGTATTGCTCAACCCCTTTTTCTCTCGGCCTCCATAATTCAATTCAATTCAATTTATGTAAGAGCCCAAAATCACAAATTACAAATTTACCTCAAAGGGCTTTACAATCTGGACTCATACGATAGCCTAGTAACAAATGGGGAGACATGTTTAGAATAATGAGCTCTACATATAGCCTGGCAATACATTTACTGTGACCCTGACGTTATAATCAGATGGATCTAATGCTAAGCACAGAGTACACTGTTTAGAATAAAGTTGTACATCTCAACAAAGTGATGAGGAGGCATTATGTGTGTCTGCATAACAATCTCCATGAGCAGAACAGCTATTTTCATCTGTATGTAAATGCTGAGTATGTAAATAAGCCATGCAGCATACAGAGGAGAAGATAGCTCTGGTTGGGTTTATAATTTTCACGCCATTTGATCATTTGATCTCATGGTGTAGACTTTGAAGCTGATATGTTCTAGGACATATCAACTTTCAAGATAGGACACAGTCACATAATAGGCAATATTTCCACATTTCATTCATTCTTTCAAGTTATGTCAGGGTTTCTTGGCTGTTAGATTGGATAGAAGTGGAGCAGAGAGAGCAAATACTTTCTAACAACAACGAAATTGAGGTGATGTGTTTTCTCACATATCTCCTTATTTCCTAATGCAGTGATGCTGCATTCATTCAGAGCAACTTTAATCTCGTTCTGGAAAAAATTCCATTAATCTTTGACGTTGCTTGCAATACAAAGAAGTAGATAAAAAATGCTGAGCAGTGGAAAAACACACTGATGCCATATTTCATGTCCTCACACTACGTTACCCAGGCCCAAGTGCAGAACATGCTAGTCTATTTCCCTGCTTAATGCAGCACATTCAACGTGAATTAATGAAACCCCCCCCCCCGCATGGAATGAGTGTTATTGGTGCTGCCTCGAATACGGGTTGTCAAAGTCAAATAGAGGGATAGCCATTTTGTCCTTGCCATATAGATTATTTATCAATCTGACCGTCCGCAGTGACGCATGCCTGCTTTTAGAGTCGGTTCACATACACAGTAGCCTCACATCAACCTACCAACTGGCCAGAATATGTTGTCAGTTCATCGTTGAAATACATTTTCTTTTTGACATTATATTATTCAGTAAAAATATACCGTATACACTGTCATTAAAATGTAATTTAAGCTGCCCATGAAAGTCTTTGAAGTTTCTACCTATCACAGTACATAAATATGATGTAATAAATCTGTAATATATGAATCCCTATAAAATGCTAATCAATCATTCAACTGTTTCAGTGTGATGAAAACAAAGAGACTGCAGAAAATGCAGGGGCTTGAGTATTTTCAATTTAGCAGAAAAAGAGCAGCTCTGTTGTCTGTTTTGCTTGATTCAGTCTTTCACAATGATCCTAATCTCCTCTTCCTGGCTTCCTGTCCCCGCCCCTCGCTCTCACTCCTCCATTTCACAGTAATTTGCATGGGCAGAAAGGAGCTTGCACAGAACACATTTCACTGCCAGGTCCCCCTCATTAAGTCACCTGTCACTTCAGCACCATTATACCAGCCTCATATTAGCATCACCTCTCCTCCCCAATAAAGCACCTGGAGAGGCACTATGAGCCTACAGGCTAATGGCAGCCTACACATCTCACATCAGCCACTTTTGCTTTATACAGTAATTCACCACATATCGCTCATAATGGATTGCTAATTTTTATAATGTGCAGAACATACACAATGCCAAGTGGTGTAATGTATTCTACTGAACAAAAAAATTGCACCCATTGCGGCACATAATCAAACACACCAAATGTTCTCGCTGACTGTCGCGCACAGGCGGCAAAAAAAAAAAAATAAAGAGTGAAAATCCTCTGCATTGGCTCGTGTGGTAACTTATCCAACCACATGAGTGCTATATCACCAAGAATGCATTTGTTATCTCATGAAAGGCCCTACAGATTGTTCCTGCATATTTCAATTACATGTGACATGTAGTAAAGGGGTTTGGACTTCAGAAAGCTTTGCGTTGCACCATATCAAAGCTGAAGTTAATGCGTGGCATTGTAGGCTTTGATTGCAATGGGGTTGAGGTGTCAGAAATGGCAAGCATAATAATGGCTATGCTTCTGGTGGTTTATGGGCCCAACACTGACCCTCATGTCTGTTAACCTTTCCCCCTCCGCCTTATAAATCGTATCCCGAGAGGTTTATAGGGCTCACTTGTCAAGCTTTTCCAGTCGTATTTGGTGGGTGGAGCTGCAGCACAGACTAGCGACATGGTCATAAATTTTGCATCTGTTGAGTGACTACAATGTTCAGCCGTGTTTGTTGCATCATTGGACAATGCACCTCGTAAATGTGACACTAATCAGCAATTAGAACAATCATTCCTCTCAGAGCATCAGAGGCACTGGCTGAAATAAAGATATTGATATGGGAGAAGGGTGTTTGTGCGTTTGAAAAAAGAAACTTGTTGTCGGATGCTCAGGGACATTATGTCTATCAAAGGTAATGTCTGTTTGTGTCCAGAGGAACTAGTGTGCCTCTGTGCCACACTAAACCCTGTCCTCCCCACTCCGCTTCCCTTGTGGGTTGCGCTTGACTTCCACCGTTTTCACAGCTGCTCTCAGCAGTGCACTCCATTACACCTTAAATCACTTAAAAGATCTGAAGCACCAAAAAGTCCCACTGCAGCTAATTCACCCTGACTGTGTGGATCATCTCGAGAAAGCAAGAGCAAGAAAACACTGCAACATCTGATTCCAGTCTAAAAGGGAATGCTATGTTTACATTACAATCTGTCCTTAAATGGACAATAGTAAACCAAGTCACTAAATTAGACCTCAGTGCAGTTTTCAAAGATATCGCAAAACACGATATCCACAGATGATAATCTCGTATCTCAAACACACAGTCACCCAATTTTTGTAGATCTTGGCAGGAGGATTTTGACAGAGGCAGATTCCTCTTTGTTAGATATCCGAAAGCAGACACAGAGATTAGGCTCAATAAATAAGGTGGGATAAGTGGGTCTTGTCCTGTGTTTGGTGGCACAGAGCAGTAGACACACAGAGGCGTGACACGCAGCTGCACAGTGCTATTGATTCTCCGCTAGTCTCCAGGCACCCTTCCCTTTCAATCAGGCTGCCTGCCAAGTGCCTCTGAACAGGAGCCCCTGCTCTCCCAATGTCTGCACGTCTGCTTAAGCACAATCAATGGGCCATCAGCGGGGGAGAGAACGCACGCCACTGTCTTTACTTCCACAGGGCGAGAGTCGGGGAAATTGAAAATATATGTAGTGGAAAGGCATCATGATACCATGCAGGCATAGAGCATCTTTGACTATCAGCATGAAATCAAATGCCTCAAATGGAGGTTACAGTCAGCAGCGCCCCCGCTAGTCTTTAAAAAGCGTATTTGCCACCGAATGAAAAGACTACCCCATTCGTATCTGACTTAAATAACTATTTGTTAGGCGTGGCTCAATTTTTCTGCATGCTAGGATCTGAAACAAACCATCAAAATACCTAATTTGCCCAGATCAGATAAGAATTTTGAAGGTTACTGGAGGAGAGGACGACAACAGATATTTTCCTCACTTCAGTGTATTCCGCAGACAATGACAAGCACCTCTCAGCTCTACTGTATGGCCGTAGTTTTTCTTTTTTCTTTTTTTTTTTAAAGCACACCTCAAGACAATGATGGATCATGAGATGGAGCCGACTTTGTCTTTCAGTGATGGGTATTCAGCCTCTCCACCGGTGGTCCACTATGCAGCATATTGCACCACTGCAAGGCTTCAGTTGAGGTTGCAAATCTGTCAGCCAGGCTGTCATGGTTCACAATGGAGTGACAGAAATGTCCCCATTACCAAGGACGTTTCAGTTTTGTTCCTCGCACGGCAGAACATCTTTTTCAAATCCATCTTAAGCAACACAAAGGGGATTCCGTGCTGAATGCAGCAATATATTTGTTGCTCCCCAAAGATAAATAATGTACCCTCTTACACAACTCATCTCTCATCCGCGCTTTCCATCTGAATGGAACGCATGGCCAATGCAGCATTGCGTTTGAGCTGGCAGCTTCAATCACCGAATCGTGCACACTGCTAATTATGCACTCATTGGTCATTTCGAGGGTGAGTGGTAGTTCGACTGGTATTGAGTGAGTGCAGGGGGAAGCTTTGTATGCCATTAAGAAGACAGGAAATCCACTAACCAAGTGTCACCTGCTGCACGTAGAAATATAGAGGTTGACGTAGTGACAATAAATACTAATAATCATAACAACAATAATAATAATACGATATGTTGCCTGCAGAGCTGAAGGGTACGGTGCCGAGTGTCTGCATCAATGCAGATATGAGGATCAAGATTGATCCGTATCAAAGACATACAAAGTCCAGCATACAATGCAGTTTGCTGGCATGGAGCATGAACATTTCTGTATCCGATAAACTACAAATAAAGCAGAAAACTGCACATCTGAACTTTGTATTCACAGCATTATGCCTGACACATCTCAAGCACACTCTAATACACACATAGCCACACAAACACACTCGCACAAGTACACACAGCCAGTGGCAATTTGTTTTGCGATGTTTGATCTGCGATGTTGTGACTTTGAAATTAAAAGACAACATTATTTCAACAGGACCTCATTTATGTGTCATCGGTGGAGAGCAGCTCGAGCACTAACGTTGGCTGAGTGTCTGTTCAACGTCGTACATGCAGCAGAGTAAAGAAGCAACGGGGGTATTTTTACACGCAAATTAGAAACGGTCCGGTTATTATTTCCCACTGCATAACTTAATAATCGCGCTTCAGGCACTCAAATGTCACATTCACTTATTTTCATTTCAGCTGATAAAAAACAAATGGCGGCCAGTATACACTCACTCACTGACAACAACTTTTCAGCATGTTGGAAAGTGCACCGCTGAGATTGAATTAATAATATTATTATTATTATTAATAATAATAATAATAATGATAATAACAACAATAATAATAGTAATAATAATAATAACCCATGGAAGCATCTGAGCGGTTGAGTGCACACATCAATATAAATTAATTTGTAGCAATCGTTTTAGCCGCTTTTAATTATTTTATGCTACATCAGCACATAGTACAGCTGACGTTGTTCATGACCATGAAATTAGCATTCAAACATTTACTGTACCTCGTTAAAGGAAGAGAGAGAGAAACAGAGAGAGAGAGAGAGAGATAATGCAGGGAGGCGGAAGGTGTGTGTGTGTCTGTGCGTGTGTGTGTCTGTGCGCATGGGTGAGTGTATGTAATGTGTGTGTGTGTGTGTGTCCGTGCGCGTGCGTGCGCGCGCGCGTGCGCGTGCGTGTATGTAATCTATACATTTTGTAAACTACTTTGCCTCTAACTCAATCACTGCACTGTGCCTCGGTGTTCACTATAATGCGCTATGCAGGCTCTTGGAGCCTACCTGCTTCTATGAGGGCTCTCCTGTGACGTTAAACCAAAAGACACCTCCACACTCGCTTTATTGGCCACAGTGTCTGTATTCACTGCGGTAACCTTTCAAAACGAGCGCTTCCCATAAAAGCCATTGAATAGAGGCAGGGACGAGGCATAACCTTCGGATAAGGGCTGTTTGTGCGGCGCGGGCTCATTGATAGGCAGTGAATGGCGCACAGAAGCCTTTATAAAGCAGACCGTCCCTGCACTCATATTGGCTGAGCAGCGCCCGAGGCTGTTAATATGCCCACTAAATGCACACCTGTGGCTGCACGACAATTACTTCAAATATTGGCCGAAATGTGTGATAGATTCCCTCTGTACACTAATGTACCTATTCAATTATAGAATAATAATGGTAATACATAAATGGGGCAACTATTAAAAAAAAACAATATAAAATGTGTTATGTACCATGTGTCGCCATGAATGTGGCCGTATCATTGAGCATGTGAGCTTGATGAACCGGTGAATTGTGTTTTGTTGGGACAGCTGAGAGGATTTTATGGACTTATATGCAGCCACCTACCCCAGTGTTGTCATGGTGACAATGGTGTACCAAAACGCTGCGGGGATACTGGTGAACTTGCTGGCCGTGGAGCCTTTTTCTGCATAAAACATGACCGTTGCAAAGATAATGATGGCCATGGTGAGGGAGAATAGTAGGAAGCCCAGCTCGGAGGCGCAGCTCTTCAAGGTGTAGCCAAGGATGCGCAGCCCCGCGGAGTGTCGGGAGAACTTGAAAATCCGAAAGACCCGGAAGACTCTCAGCGTGACGAAAGCACCGCTCACCTGGTCATTGTCGGTCATGACCAGGCCAATGTAGTAAGGCATGATGGCGACCACGTCGATGACGCTCATCACACTTTTCATGAACTTGTACCGGCTGGGAGCTGCTATCAAACGGAGGAGGTACTCGACCGTGAATATCATGACGCACGCAGTGTCTAAACAAAAGAAGGCCAGCGCGTAACGGTCTCCACAGGACAACTCCTTTGACCTGTTGGGCATGAGCCCGCACGGAACCGTCTCCACCACGTTGGCCATCACTGATATGGCAATGAAGAAGCCTGTGACATAGTAGAAGACCAGCGCTAAGGTGCTGGTGTGAGGGTTTTCAAAAGCCCGCCACAGGAACTCCCGGGACGTCAGGTTAACCGGCGGGGCGTCATTGCTCATGTCCATCTCCTCGTCGTCTTGAAGCCTCTCTGCGTTCTCGCGCCTCCGGTCCTTGTACTCCTCATAACAGCAGTCCCCAATGATCTCGGGGATTATACCAAAGAAAGCGAGCTCCTCGTCGTATGCCGCTATGCACTCTTGGCGCGGATAGTGTAGTTTCCCCGTGCGGTAAAAATTGAGGATATGCCTAAAGATGTCAGGGTCACGGTCGAAAAAGTACTCGCTTGTCTCCTCGTGGAAAAAGAAGTCTCGCTCCGTGCTCCCCAGCAAAGTGTCCGGGTACCTCTCCAAAGTGGTCCGCCACGTCTGAAACTTGGTCCCACTCACGTTGAGGATGATGAGTCCGTCCTTGCCCTTCTTCTTGTCTTGCGGAGGGATGGGCATCGGGGTGCTCGCCACGGGCATCCATCCTATGGCCGCCGCTCGGGCGAATGGGAGCCATGCCGCTACACCTGCTGCCATGCTGGCCTATAGTGTTTAATACAACCCCGCTCCGGTTATCACAGTGCTATGGTTCAGAGGTGTATTGCATCTGCAGGAAGAACAGCAGATAGAGAAACTGGTGGTTAGGCTTGTGAGGCACCTAGGCTCAACAGAATGTGATAAGAAAACAAACAAACCCATTTACTTGTACTGGCACTGCGCATAGCACTGTTGAGACTCACTCTCAAGCCTTTTCCCCATTCTAACTGTTCAGTTACGGTAGCCTACTTTGCGGCAGAATATGAATTGGATTTCGAAAACGTCACCAATCAATAAGCAGGAATGAAAGTAAAATAAATCCACCCACCTTAGGGAAGGCTGCTCTTTAAATCGCATCCACGGTGAGTTTAATTTAAAAAAAATAAAAAAACAGCTATCCTCGGAAGAGAACACTTGCGATTCCGCCACCCATCTATCGTTCACTGCAGCCAGACGATAGAGGAAAAACAGTAAAATATCGTCGCATCAACAAGTTAAACAATTCGAGCAGCAGTTTCTCCGCACAGAGTGGTCAGTCGTCCAAGCGCGATCTTTTCTCTTTTTTTTTCCTCTCCTCTTTTCAACCGCAAGGCAACGGTGCTCTGTTGCATGCGTTTTTCCTCGCGTTGCAGCTACTCCTCAATAAACTCCTGTTCCTCTCGTCGACTGCAAGACCACCCTCCCCCCTCCTCACCACCGAGCCCGTACTGTGGAGAGAGGAGAGACAATCGTATGCAGAGAGAGGAGTGGTCCTATCTGCACCCAGAAATTCCTCTGCTGCTTCTCTCTGTGGGGAATAATCAATGCGTAATGGTCCAAGTAGGCGGCATCTCCAAAACCTCAAGTTAACGCTTGTGTTTGTGTGTTTTCCCCTCGCAGCACACCGTGAACCCTCACAAATCGACTGGGTCCAAATGTATCCTATAATAATATTGTGTATGATACAAATCATGAAATATCTTGCCTAAGGGGGCTAGTTTTCTGTGGAGGTCGTGATGATTTTTTTTGTGGCTACATTGATGCGCAAAGTCCTTTGAAGTCTTCCTTCTTTTTTTTCTTTTTCGATAAATCCTTTATACAGAGAAAAACAGAAAATAAGTCTGATACCACTTAGTTTGGGGCGTTAAGAGCGATATCGTTTTTGTTTTACTATCAAAACTATAGCAGGGTGCCATGGTATATGGATTTCCACAGCTGGGTTTATTTCATTTTTTATAAATCTAAGATCTGCAACAAATCATGATCAATATACTTTCTTGAATTGCATCGTTTTGTGATGCTACTCGACAGAGTAACACGGCTTTAAAGGTCAACGTCATTGGGCTACGCTGCTCCACTGACATTTTCCAAAATAACCATAATCAATGAAATGTCTCTCGTGTTCCATAACACAACACAGCCATCTCCGAGGGGAATCCAGACAGCTGCGTCCACTGTGGAGCATGTGTTGTGGCGGGACCATATTTGGCTTCAGAACTACATATTAGAGCATAAAGAGCACGCTCCCTCTGAGCCTTGAACATATTTCTGTCCCCTTTTCTTTTTCAGCACCACGGACAGCTCCACGGCTTTCAACATCGTGGCAGACGTCACTTGCAGTTTCGTGGTATATTTTACACTGTAGTCACTTAGTTGTATATGTTCACCAGCTTCAGTTCAGCACACACGGGATCAGAATCATGGTTAAGTACACACAGCTGCAGAGCTTCTGGAAAATGAATAGACTCTTTGACCCAGACTCCTGACCTTCAAATGAGGTGTAGATTCACTCTCTTAAAAAGATACCACAGCTGTTGCTTATTGAAAGCACTGTAATTTGCAACATGAGAGAAGGAAGTGGCCCAGTGTCTTGCTCAAGGACAGTTTGACAGTATAAGTGGCCACTGATGGACACACTAGTCAGATCTGTGGCCTTTTGTTCTTCAGATCTCCAGCCAGTGCAACACATTCACACCCAGTCATGGTCCCCTTTGGCACAATGCCAGAGGGGACTAGTTTTTTGTAGGATGAATGCACAGGACTGTCAGAAGTCCCATTAGTGTATGCTGAGCATGTCAGAGCACACTCAGTGTTCAGTTTGAGCAGTCAGGCCCAGGGGCTATGTATTCATCAGGGCATTTAAATATTCCAGCGGTTGCCAAATGGCACCAAACACAGGCATCCCAGCTGAGCTGGATACTGCAAGCTCGTCAGAGCACAGATAGCCACAGTGTTTTAATTTAGAAGGTACTCAGAATGGTTATTTAGCATTTACATATCCTGTAATTTAAGCAAATCAAAGCAATTTGTCAAAAACGTTCTGAATTTCTGATACTTTTCCAAAACATGGGGAATCAGTATGTGTGTGTTTCCATTTGCATTTAGTTTGTAAATTATCTAAATCCTTATTAGATCTTTCTACAAGTGAAACCACAGTGATCCTGTTTTATTTTCACAGCATGACAGATACATTATAGGCATAGTCATGGTGGTGCAGTCTGTGGCGTGCTGTCATGGTCAGAATGACACCATCCAAGGTGCTGACATAATTAATGAACATGCTCCTTTCCAAGAAGTTCCAAGGTCATTTCAGATGATTGGTGTTGACACGGAGCTGTGCAGATGATTTAATTACGTTGTCTGTGTGTTTATGGATTTAGTCTTTGGATCAAGTAATTAGCGAGTGTCCTCAACAAGGTTGAACAACTCATCTCGCATTTTTTGTGCTATTTTGTGGATATCAGTACAAAGATGGAAACTGTTGATCTTGATATATTCAATAAAAGCATTAATCTCAACCAACATGCAGACCTGATTTTCAGTGGCTTACAGTAGTAATGATACATAATCAGACTCGTGCACAGTCCGGCCTGATTTTTTAACTTATACTGAAGCCTTTGGGATTAGGTTGTGTAACAGGATACATTTCGTAAACAGGTCCTTAAGTGTGCTCAGTGTTGTAAGTCAAAGGCATGCACCCAAAACAAACACACAGACTGATAAACCCTCAGACTTTCATGTAGGCTCACACACACACACACACACACACACAGTCACCTTTTCTTTTTTTCTTTTTTGCATTCGATCAATTGACAGTAAGAGTCTGTCCACACTGTTGCATGTTTTCTGTATTCTATATTTAGTCAGGTCCAGCTCAGTGATTGAGATAATTAAACAGATGAGTCCCCTTCGCTGGAGACGTTCCAGAGCTTGTTAAGGAAGAAGTGCAGACACCATTTGACAGGGGTCATCAATAAAGTAACTCAAAATATTGTAAACTACTTACAATCTTGTAAATGTAAGCCAGAAATAACAAGTGAGCAGAGTGACTCTTCTATAGTATAAATATTTGCTTGAATGCCTCCAACGCCTTAAAAGACAATCATATAGGCCAATGCTCTGCACCGTGTTGGTAGTGGGACAGAGGTCTAGTTTAACCCCATAATAAACTTTCTTTTTATGGAGCATTTCAACGAGATGCAAAGTTCATGACAGGCCATAAAGGGGTAATAAATAAAAAGCCAAGAGGATGAGTAGTAAAAATCCCAGAAAGGCAGAAAAAGGTTAGAGACGAATAAAACAAGGCAAATTACACATAGTACCCTATTTCAGGCCTGGGAACATCCTGGCATGTTTTATGGCATGTTGCTAATGAAGTCATGAATCGTCCTCGTGACCTCTGGGCACAATGACATGCTGATATCCTCAGGTGAACAGCCCACAGCCCATCTCCCACCACGTCATCTTCCTCAGCTGCCTCTGCTTTTCCTCGACTCTAATGAGTTATTGACCCCCCTGCGGATGTGTAAAATAGAGTAGGTCCTCTTGGTTCTTTATTGTGCATGGCAGCTGGAGTGTTGGTGGGTCTGCATCTCTGTGTCCATCCGCACATTCATGTGTGAAGCTATTTATATATGTGTTTGTGTGTGTGTGTGTGTGTGTGTGTGTGTGTGTGTGTGTGTGTGTGTGTGTGTGTGTGTGTGTGTGTGTGTGTGTGCGCGCGCTATGTACTGCAGAGAAGGGAGTTGCCGGGAGTGGGAGGATGATGTTTGCGCTTGAGGACTGTATGACTAGTTTTTATCCCTGTCAGGATTGCTGGGATAATCTGCAATTTAACAACACGCTGCTTGTCAAAAAGCTGTAAATGGACCATATGGGAATGCGTGGTTCACAGCACCTGTACCTGTTTGTTTTTGTTCTTAGCAGTAAACGTATATTCATTATTCTAACCCAATACGTTAAAGCCTACGAATGTTACCGTACTAGCATTACAGGCTGGCAATAAAACAAAAGCCCTTTTTTTAAATATGGCCTCACTCATTAAATCATTCTATCATTTACATACAATACATCCTGGAAGGTGAACAATGAGATGGGGACAAGTGTTCCACCCACTAGCGCCTTTTTAATTGTTTTTCACCTACCTTTCTCACTGTGTCTATAGGGAAAGTAGCTCTTGTCATCTGGTGAAGAGGTGTAGAAGGGATTAGAACAGAAAGGGGGGTGTCTGTCACTGTGAGTACTTGTGCCTATAGCTAAAGCACATACACCGCAGTGTGTGTCTGGGGCTTTGAGAACTCCTCGAGTACAGTACATCACCACACGATCAGCCTCGAGTCCCTTAACTGCCACTGCACAGGGGCACATCGGCTGGGAAATGTAAAATGCGGCCATGAAACTAAACAGTACCATACTTTTACTCACCTTGCCTTGTCAGTTCAACCTTGTAGTATTTCTTTTGGCCTTTCAGCTGTGCAGAACAATACAGATGTGTATTTATCTCATGGTGTGTAATTAAAAATCAAAGACAGCACAGCGCCTGACTGGCAAACCCTCTTTGAAATAGCAAGTCTTTTTCCAAGGACATTGTATTGTTTACCCGCCTCATCTGTTGCACACAATCCCCACTGCAGAGGTGTTGAGCAGATGCTATGTGATCTTCTAAACCTTTTAACAGGTTCACACTGTCTGCAGCCGCAGCACCAAAGTGAGAGAAAGCTTCTTTATAAAGTGTTGAAACTTTCATGTTCCCGCTGCGTCTGTGCGTTGAACTTATGGCTCGAAGGGCATAAATTAGCTGTAAAGTTCAGCTCCAATACATTCAGAGCTCATTGCCCATCATCGGTGCAAACAAATTTGTGTGTTGGATAGATAGAGAAATATGATCTAATCTGTTTCAGCATTGACATCGTATTTGTTTAGCAGATGTGAGATAACGTTTCATTGGATCGTGCTCAGAATTTCATTCGCATTTCAGCTATTTATTATCTATTGTTTCGAATTTGCTTTAGGCTGTCTTTCTAGCTGGGATACGCTTCATTTTCTACAGTAAATCACCACCATGATCATTTGACGCAACCGACAGTGAGGCAAAGGGGTCAGGAGGATTTCGGACTTGATGGCAGGGTTGTTTGCTCGGGCAGTGTCAGTGTGGGCTTCTCTTGACGTCATTTGTCGGGACTTGGCATTGGTTGTTCAGGCCAGTGACATTTGCTTTCCCACCATGTGGCCCCTGTACTTTGAGGCCAGATGGCAGATGATGCCTCCAAAGCAAACAACACACAAACCCTCATATGAACGTATCCACACATACATACACACACACACACACACACACACACACACACACACACACACACTGACACATTTACATAAGCTAAGACCCGCACTGCTCACAATCAAGTTTCCCTTCACTCAGCAGAGACGGGGGCAAAGCAATAGATCGATTTATCACCCAAAAAAATGAATAAAGTCCTGATAGAATGCCAGAAAGTAAACTTGGGGAAAAGTGGATGTATTATGATTGTAGCTGGGTAGATCGATGCTTCCCTCTCTCTGTGAGGCTCAGCTTGTTTGTTCAGGGTGAAATATCATCATGAAGGCACAGCACATAGCACTACCACCTCCCCCTTTATCTGGACTGCGACATTTGTTTCTTTTCTTTTCCCTGTCTCGTCCTTTCTTTTTGCTTGTGTTCCTTGGTCCCAAATGAAGGAACAGTCAGTCTTCTTTGAACCGTATTCGTCATTGAACCAGATATTCTGTGATGTAGTCCAGAGGTCCAGGGAGACATGGGCTGGAAAGCAAACTGAACACTGTGTAGGTGAATATAAGTGTGGCCTATTAATCTTGCTAGGAGGAGGCAAATCAATTTACTCCCTTTGAAAGTTTTATCAATCATGAGCATCACAGCTTGGAGGAAGACTAAATGAAGGAGGGCTCCGTCTAAATGCATCATATCAGTAAACTAAGATTAGCATCAGCACTTTAATCTAAAGCGTCTTTGAGCTGCTTTTTTAACTTCGTTTCTGCTTTACTAGAAAGCTCACGAACCCTAGAGTCAGAGGAAATTATATGGACAGCGAAGCTCTGACAGGGAATGCACATGGTGATCAATCTATAAGGAAGCTCAGTGCGAGCTGCTTCTCTGAGCATATTTCATTATTTTCACATTCACTTCCTGCTGCTTCTGTTGTGTAAATCATCAGACTATAAATGAACAATTACTTCCTATGGGGAACTGAGCCCAAGCAATTCTGAATTTGACCAAATGAATGCGGCATCACATAGTGAGCTGACAGTTAAAGGAATTGTCGGAATTTGTTGCAGAATACATTGAATTAGATAAAAGATCAATACTACTCTCATTTCTGTCCGAAATATGGTTGCAGCCAGCAGCTGTTTAGCTTAGCTTAGCTTAAAGACTAGACACAAAGGGAAACAGCTAGCCTGGCTCTGTCCAAAATATACATTTCAAAACTTTTTAATTAGCACATTCTCTGTTTGTTTAATCTTAAACAAAGACCGTGTTAAACATAGATCATGTAGCGTGGCTGTTTCTTGGCTGGGAGCAATAACTTCCTGTACTCCCGGCTGGTTGCCTGGCAACTGCTCAGAGACAAGAAATAGTTGGCCACATGAAACAAAGAAAAGTGAGTGATTTTGTTAGCGTCGCACAGAGCCATGCTAGCTGTTCCCCCTTGTTTCCAGGCGTTGTGCTAAGCTAAGCTAACAAGCTGCTGGCTGTAGCTTCATATGTGAGACTCGTAGCTCCCAAGGTGTCAAACTATTCCTTTAAATGTATTATTGATCTTTAAGAATTACATTAACAGCTATTTTCAGAGTAATATCTAAAAGATACATCCTTGTAATCAGCATAATGTGCACATTATAAGGGGGGAAAAGACCAGTGCCAATATGTTATGTGTCATAAACTCAATTGATATTCCATTGAGCACACAATTGTCTTACCCTTTAAGGAAAATCTTTACATGGAACAGCTTGATACAAAGATAATGATGTATTCAGTCTTGCAGAACGAGCAATATAGCAAATAAGCAGGAGAGATGCAATGAATAACGAGATAACCTGCCTATTAGATGAAGGGGAGGGGTTGAGGTCATCAGCTCCTGAGCAGCTACTATTGGATGGCAGTTCAATTTAAGAGGGGGTGGACCGTCCTTTGAGAGTTTTGTAATTAATCAAAGTCCCCCTTTAAACTCAACTATTTCACGTTCAATTTTATCTGCTCGTCTCCCACGTGCAAAGCCCTTGTGTGATGTGAGCCCATATCTTAATTACTCTCAGATCACTGATACCCCCCCACACACACTGCCGGTATCTCTCGAGGAGACAGAAAATCATTTTACAGCTGAGCAGATAAGTCCCCGTGCTCCCTTTAACAAACCCGCTAGCAAAATCACATCTGACAGTGTTGTAATGACAGACAGGCAGCAAAGGGCCATGTTCCGATAATTCCTCGGCTACATACTAGTAATGAGCCCCCAACACCCGTGATGGATTTAAAATAGAGGCCCTGCAAAAATATTATAATTTCAAAGCAGTCATACATCGTTAATATGTTATTAATGACGATGGATGCTGGAACAGGCCTGCTGCCGTAGAAGTTTTTCAAGTTGAGTGAAGGATCATTATATCGAACGTATGTTTGGGCATGGATATGTGCATTTGTGAGCGTGGAGATGAGTCCTGCTTTATTTCTAACCTATTCTAAGGCCACTAATCACGCTTTCTAATTTGATGTCATGTTCTACTTAATGCAACACTTGATTGTGTTTGTTGGCCTGCAAGAGAACATCAGAGTCACACTCTGCGGTTCACTCCATCTCCAGTGAAGATCAGTCACCCAAAGCATGCAAGATGTCATTTGGCTGGTTTTCTCTGGCTCTTTTTTTTTCTTTTGGTTCTGCTGCAGTCAACTCCCTTTAAAAGGATCAGACGAACGCTGTAAAACTTGCTATTTCACGGGTAATTAAAAGTGTGCGCACCCCCAGGAACAACTGCAGTGGCTGGTGATTGCAAAGGTATGTTTTTAAACTTGTGAGTATCTAAATGGAAAAAGTGAAGCAGCGTTATTGATATCTCACAATTAACCACTGTCAAATGTGGGCTCTTGCTCACAGTATCAAGGACCTGGAGCTGCTTGTCAGATATTATGATGGCGAGTCGCACATACAAGCTTTAGAATTACACATTCCAGCGTATCATTTGATGCTAAAATAATTATAAATCCTTCATTCTATAAATAAACCTGCCACATTAAAGAGCAATTGTTTGATCAGCTAAGGCAGGGGTTTCTTTATCTGCAAAGGGAAAAACAATCCAGAGGGCAATGCGGGGGCTTTGAGCATAGCTCAGGGGCGACGCTGACAACACAAGCTCGTGGTTAAATTAAACAAGAGACTGAAATAAACACACGGTGAGCAACCCAAACTGAACTGCTGATATTAAACAGATTTTGGCTTTCTGAGCACACACAGCTACATAAAAGCCCTTCCATTTCATTGTGCCTTAGTGTGCCTTCAGCCTAAATTATAGTAGTAAAATCACATTTTATTACAATTTAAGATTGTCATTATGGTTGGGTTTACCACTGCGTGTATTAACATCGTTAGAGAAACTATTACTGCATAAAGCAACACAAATATTCACCTGCAGCGTTTTGATTTTTTTCCCGCTGGCGGGATGAATCAGCACACAGTTGTGTAATCACCTCCTTTCAGTCTTTCAGCTTGTTACAGGCTAATCATGCTCATTTAAATGGCTCACATGTGTAATTACCGCCGTCAAGCAGTCCCAGACCTAACAGGTCAGCTTGCTTAGAGGGCCAAGCCCATTATGGGGATGTTAAGTTATGATCTCAGCTGTAGGCCAGCTGTAGTAATACAACCCTGGAGAACAAACGTCAGCCCTTTTCATTGGGAAAATAAAGCTTTTGTTTAGCATAGAGTGAGGTGTGTGCAGTGTGTGCTGATGCTTTGATTAGCATAAATGACCAGAACTCATTTATGGCTCATCAGTGGCTGCTGCTTTCCGCTCAGACCATTCCAGCAAACCTCAGCACAGCAGGCTCTAATGAAGACAACTGTGACGTTGGGCTTCTGCAAGTCTAATTGTGTTGGGGAAAGCTAACGATGGTCACAATACAGTTCATGCAGTTGATTGTTACTGTTTTTAGTTTTTTTCCAAGACAAAGCCACGGCGAGAGGAGGGACAGGGATAGTCACGTCTCGGGAAGTGTCGGTACTTACCGTACAAAAAGGTTCTCATTTAGGATGCGGAGAGTGCAGTGACACTCTGAGGATTAGCCGCAGCGTTTTCCATAAAGCAGAAGCGCTCTAAGGACACCTTCAAGTCTTTCTCACTTTCCCTTTAACTCCCTGTTTCTTCCTCTCACTTTTCTTTTACTCCATTGCCACACTCCCAGGAGGTGAAAGAAATAAGCCCTGAAATGTTGGAAGAGAGGAGGAGGAGGAGGAAGTGAGAACAGGGTGAACATAAATTCACTAGGTGTTTCACTGAGAAATGTGTGTGTGTGTGTGTGTGTGTGTGTGTGTGTGTGTGTGTGTGTGTGTGTGTGTGTGTGTGTGTGTGTGTGTGTGTGTGTGTGTGTGTGTGTGTGTGTGATTGCTGCATTGGTGAGGGAATACACAGACAGACATCTGGGGATGTCATGGTTCCTGCGGGCTATAAACCAATGTTCAAAAAGCAGCGCAGATCCGCAGATGGATCGAACCAGTGTTATGGCTGGTTTATGGACTGTGCCCATCCAATCAGAGCTCTAATTAAGCAAGAGTGGTGTGGGAATGGTGTGCGCATAGTATCTAATAGCCCTCCAGATTATTTTGTTGTTTACTAGAGCCAAAAGACTTTGCACTGCATGACTGCTGCAGCACCATGTTGACACGGCTGTTTTATTATGAGCAAATAAAAAATATTCCTGGGCTTTCTCTGCTTAAAAGAGCCTTGGTGAGGCGAACCCAGGGGGCTGCACATTCTATTTCTTTTCCATTTGAAAAACAAAAAGTGCAGTGCAAAAAGTGCAGTGGAAATGACACATGTATGAGGCCTATTGAGGAGCCTTCAGGGCAGTAATGTAAATAACAGAAATTAATCATCTTCTCCAAAGAGGGGGAAACACGCCTCACAGTCACAACAAAGGTCACAAATCCGGCCTACGCATTCACATCTTCTAAACAAGAAATGACAGACTTCTGACACGCCACTAATGCGTGGTCTTGTGAGTTCACTGGCGGTTTCCGTGTTTGTGAATATGAGCGTGTGGAAGCTTCTCTCCGTGAGCGCTTTCTGAATCTGCCTTTGAATTTCCTTTGGTTTATTTGTGCGCGAGGGCAAGGTTGTGCGCGAGCTTCTTCGTGCATATGGGCATGCACGCTTCTATTGTCTGTTTGAGTGAGTGTTTGGTCACAGATTCGCAGGATACCTTTTTTTCTCTGAGGCTGAACCATCTACTTTTAGCTGACAGCAAATAGTTGAGCAGAACCAATTTAATCTTGTTTTTCAGCCCAGGATGACATACGGGAGAATAAAGCAGTGAAGCTTGTCCTAACTCTCCTGGTGGAGGCAGCCACTACGGGCAGCCGTGCACTGAAGAATAGATGGTAATTACAATGTGTTGATTTGAACTTTATAGGCATCATGGGAAGCTACGGCAACACTGTAGTATTACCATACACTGAGCAGACATACTGCAACCTCTTCTCTTAGCTAGTCTAACAGCTTCCAGGGAAACTAATTTGCAGCCAGGGAAAATACTACCTGACAGATCGATTCACCAGTTGTACCCTCAATTAATGGACGATTCACTCTCATCAGAAAAAAAAAAAGAAGAAGAATCCCCTGGGCCTCTTTGGCACAGGAGAAATGGAGCACAATTGTTGCTCTCCCACATCTCATAAATGTCACAATTAAAACCAACCACAAGCTCTGTGTACATTACAATGTCTCTCGGGGGACAGCTTGACATTTGGACAATCATGTTGAGTTTCTCATCATGAAAGAAGTTGGATTTGATGTACCCTGAAGAGCTTGCGCATTGCAGCATTATTGAACTCATTTGGAGAGAAAGAGGTAATTGCATTGGAGAGAAAGCGCTGCAGAATGTTGCACATTTATTCATAGCAGCAAGAGCCACGGAAATAGGCTTTTTCAAGGACGGGAATCTATACATAGAGCTGGTCTGAGCTGAAGTGTTGCTGGTGAGGAGCACATACCAGCTGTCAGTGTGTGGAAAGAGAGGAAAATAGCTTTCATCAGGAAGGGGAGAGGATTGTCGGCCACGGGGACGCCGAGACTGAATCAGTCATACATTTTGAAATAAATTCACACGGGTAAACTAGAATTTGACTGCAGGAATCCAGAACAGTATGTACTGTTAACAAACTGCTCATCCTCCCCAGATATGCTGCAGATGAGCAGAGTGAAACCACAAACAACAAATCCTTTCAGCTCCCAGAATTCTGCAGATTTCAAACCAGATTATCAATAGCTTTGCACCAAGCAGTTGATGAAAATGTAAAGGCAAGGCCTTGGCGATTGTTTTACATAACACCCGGGTGGATGTGGCTGAACTAGTGTTGACTCTATCTAGACTTCCTCCATTTCGAACGGCTGAAACTGGGTAGCTTAATCGTTGCCCTGTTGCTTATGTTTTTGTTGATGGACAAAATTATGGGATTTGACTAAGAGGATTAAAATGACAGCAGTTAATGAGACACAGCTGGGACTGGATCACAACAGACAAAATTGTACCCCCCCCCCCCCCCACCCCCTCCACCCCTCTCCTCCCTTCCCCCCACTTGGAGTAACAAATCCATAAACACATAAACAGGCAACAAATGCACACATGGGCATTCACATCAGTACACAAGCACATATGCTCCCTCTCTCGCGCCTTTCTTTTTTTTTCTTTCTAACACACACCTAGAGGCCGCTAGACAAGCTGCCACTCACTTATATATAATGCTTATTACACAGGGTTTATTATCCCATTCACATGAACCAGATTAATTCACGTCTTTTCTGCTGGATTTGAAGTATTTAGCCTAACAAGACACACTGGGAATAATAGCATAATTGTAAGCTCTACCAAACCCCTCCTCCTCTAAATGTGGGTTTTGGGTACAGAGCCAACGTATGCACATGACAATGATGCTTCTGATGTCATAAATAAAATTCAAGGTTGATCTACATCATGTTACCACCTTGATCCATGTTATTATGCCTTTTAAAGCTGGCTGCAGAGACAGGATGAACAGGAGTAATTGGTATCTGTAAGACAAAATAGAGACCTCTCTCTATTCTGACTATTCTGTCATTAATACTTATATATAAAGAGGAATAGATTGATGTGGGTTTTGTCACTTGGGGGCTGCATAACATGCTGTAATCACACCACTGACAGATTTTCATCGTATTAGGTTAATATAGTAAATGTGTACGCAAACAGTGGTCTGTTTATAAATCCAGCAGAGCAACATGGAAGTTGTTTCTGTGGTTATTTGAATGTTTTTTTGGGGGGCTCTTTAGCTACCAAATACTCCACCATGTTTGCAGCTGCTACTGTTGGTTGTTTGGTGCTGAGCAGTTAGAAAGTAGTATCAGAATAGTCGTAAAACCAAAGCAAGGAGCCAAAGGGCACTAAACGCTGCGTAAAACCAATTATCAACCGCTGCAGCATGTGTATGGTATTGATTTCACCTTGTGAGTCTGTGTGTGTCATCATGGGAAAACGTGGTCAGGGAGAAACCTACTGTTGTGCAAACTACCAAAGGCGCAGCAGACCTGTGCTCTTTTCCTGGTGTTTATATGTCTGTCTGTCTGTGGAGAGGTGTTGTGGCTTTGATCAAAACCGTGCAAGATGCAGTCACACAACTTTGCAGCTGTGTAGTTGAGATAAAAAAATTAAGTCAGAGTTCAAAGATGAGGTTTGAGCAACGTAGAGGGTTAGATAGAGCATTTTACACCCCGTGGCCCAATTTGGCGTCACGGCTGGTGTGATCCCATCACATGGTCTCTGGATACATTATATTAAGTTCCAAATAAACAAACAGTGATCTTTCATAATTTGGTTAAAATCTTGAAATACATTTGCAAAAATGCATTTTTAATGGACAAATAAATTACAAACTGAGACGTCTTACATGCACAGTGTTGTCTAATAGCTGTATGCAAATGTCACCGTGTGACATGTGTGATGCAATAACTATAGGATCCACTATAGGAACAGAGCTCGCTTTCATTAGATGGTCACGGATTGATTTCCTGTGATGATCAGTCATGATCATTCCTGTCAGCACATTTTCCCTCCAATCTTTCCAGTAAGTCGAACTTTACATCCTTCCACCTTTATCTTTCCACTCTTGAGTAATGCCAAGTCTCCTTTATGTATCTGATGGTGATATGTGACGTCTTGTGCACATAAAATGCTAATGATATTCCTGGACACCATGTCCTCATGAGTAGCCTGCAGCAAACCCACACACACTAAAGACAACATGCTTAATCAAATTCATGGGGCCCGAGATGGGCTTACATGACACTGATGTGGCCTGAACCTACATGATAATGCAATATGCATGTTAATAAAGAGGCAACTAGTTTAAAGAATCTAAATAATGTAAGCAACTCATTATTAATGACACAGTGCCTGCAACACATGCATTTTTAAGCAATCCTGATGAAATAACTTGTGTGCCTGTACGTGTGTGCCCATCTGTGTGGGTGTTTTAATCTATGTACACCTCGTGACTTTCACGCGTGGCAGTGATGCATTACATTACATTCTCTCTTACAGCAGTCAAAAAAGACATTCCCGGCATCAATTTACTGGGCAGATTTATTGTTATTCCTCTCATCTTTCTATCCTTATGGACAGCTCAGTGGGGTTGGTACATTCAAAAGAAGGTGACCGTATCAAAGTTTGATCAAACTAGCTGGGGATCTCCCACAGACACACACTTTACAGAGAGCCCTGCTAGTCGGTCAGACACAAAGGAAGAAATGCAGAGAAGGAATGTATTCAGAGGCAGATCACAGCACCAGCTTGCGGCTCTGAAGTAAGCCACAAAGATCAGAGGGATAACACGTCCATTTGCAGCTTTCCAACGGTCAAGTCAGCAGGAAGGACACGACATCCCACCATGCAATGCTGCCTGCTTGTATTAAGATTGATCAATTAGGCACAGTACTTGTTTAGGTGGTAAACAATCAATCTGCTCTAATATTTGGAAACACGTTGCCCTTTCAAAGCTCAAGGGCCACAGCATTGTTTAGCTTGGCCTGATGCTGGGATGAATTAGTAAATCTCAGAGTGTTTCCTGAATCACATTATGCAAATGAAACACGCGGCCCATCTGCAAGGAGCATCAAATAGGATGTATTTCTGTTCAAGGGAGCTATTTCTAGCCAGCTGAACACAATTTTAACCACCTGTCTGCATATTTTAATACGAGACGATTTTTTTATAGAACCACTGTGGCCACGACTGGAGAAATACTCAGTAATAGGATTTGGCATATTCACTGAAATGTAAAAAGGAGTGCATTTGTCGCCCAGTGACCCAAAGGGACCTGCCATCTCTAGGTTAAAAGCTGATTGAGACCGATGACTTTGACTCTTACAGTAAGAGGGAACAAAAAGTTATGCCTCCATTTCAAATCAGCCCGGGTTTCAACCCTCACAGAGGATATGCTTCAGTGATCTGAGAAATTACAGGATACCACCCTTTCCAATTTCGCCATCACTGGACCAGGCTGTTGCAGGCTTTTGAAACAATTACCCCAAGGGGACCAGAGTAACCTTGTTTATAGCTCATTGAGCATCCACAGTTCCAATTTTGCACAGGTAATTACAACATTGTTATCTTCTCCTAAATCTTCACCAGAGGTGCTATCCCGAAATGCTACCTTTGGCTCAGCTGTTTGCCTTTTGGACACTGATCGAAACAAACACAGCATCAGTATGCGTTTCTCGGACGGCTTGTGTTCTTTCTCCAGGTGTCGGTGACCCGGTGCAGCCTGCTCACCCAGAACACATCAGTCACACTAACACACATCTGTCGCACCGGTCCACCCACTCCATCACAGCCATGGCTGGTCTCTCTCCTTGAATGTCCCACCCCACAAGGAGGGGACAAACAAATCTTCTGATTTGCCTTCTAATCTGCAGTCTACCCTCAGTGTGGGCCACCGTCCTCCCGGCACATCAAGGACAAGCACTCCACAGGGGGGGTATCCATTAGCACAGCATCCTGCTTCCACCATAGTGCGATAGGGACAGGGCAGAGGGATATGCTCCAATTAGAGATGGAGACATGGGGACTTTGGCCCTGACACGTCCCTGCTGCTCCACGAAAGAAGTGCAAGCACACCTTTCTCATATAGAGAAAGGTTTTCCTTGCCTGTCATGTCCCCCGCTTTAGGCAGTTGCTGTTCATTCACAACATGAAGCCAAAAAACATTTCGCAACATGCTGTTTTCTTTTCATGTGCGGTGCTGCCGGGGTGTGGTTGTAAGTATGAATGGCTGGTCAAGCTTATGTGTGTGTGTGTGTGTGTGTGTGTGTGTGTGTGTGTGTGTGTGTGTGTGTGTGTGTGTGTGTGTGTGTGTGTATGTCAATAAACTGTGTCAGATCTTGGGTGTGTGTGCTTGCTCTTTGGCACGAGGGTGAAAATGCTATCTTGGGGAATTCTTTGGCATGCGCCTCTGGTCTGAAGCTTCCATCAACAGAAACCCATCCGTCTATATAATGCAGCATGTTCTGCCTGCCTGGACTGTGTTGAAATAGGTTGAACCAGCTTCATGCTTCATGCATTTGCATGCTGCATGAACACAATCTGTTGGCGCGCTGTGGGACCTCCCTCTGTCCATTTGCATTGTTTTTACGCTCCCACGCAAAGTAAACCAATTTGTGGTCATAGTCCGTCTGATTCCTAATCAGGATTTGTGTACATGAGAGGTAAGAGACACAGAAGAAAGCATAGCAACATCACTCTGGTATGAATATTTCATCTTTGTTCTACAGCATGAATAAAACACAACATGTTCCTGATTCAATCACAGGACAGCATACCTTGCACTGGTCCCATGTGTGTCTGTCTATTCTTAAGGGGAGAGATGAGCAACAGATATGAGCTTTTCCATCACAAGACACCTTCCATTGAATCTAAACTTCATCAGTGGCCTGCAAATGCAGCCTTCTACATAAACACAGAAAAGAAATCTAGTGTATTTGGTTGATTATGCAGTGTATCAACTATGCATGAAGCAATTACATACCAGAGCCTTGGGGCTCGGATGGAAACCGAATGGATGAATTCCTACAGCGTTTCCTGCCTCCACTCTTTCTACGTGTCCATTCATTAATCCAGCAGTTTGTTTATGCAAACATTTGTTCAGTTGTTTGTTTGTCTCCACGCTCAGTCGAGGATGTTTTCCACAGGGAATTCCATCTGAGTTGAAGAGACTGGCTGAATTGATAAATAAAGGTCAACAGTAGAAGAAGCAGGTCGGGGAACGAGGCTTGTGGTGACAGAGGAAGTGAGACGAGAAATAAACCACTGCAGAGGCTTGAATTGATTGGAGTTTAGATAGAGGGAGGAGAAATTAAATTGAAGGATGGGAGGGAAGGGAGGGAGGTAGGGAGGGGCTGGATCAGAGTAGATGGAAGAGCAGGAGTCAGCATGATAGGGGGCAAGCCGGAGAATGAGATTTTTGCCCTGAGAGCACGAACTTCAAAAGCTTTTGGGGGCATGCCGTAACACAATTTTTCTCTTAACATAATCCCGATTTCTGGTGAACGTGTGCGTGTGTGAGACAGAGAGCGAGTGCAGATGGGGATGAGAAAGATGTAAAAGAGACAGAAGCATCTCCTTGGAAACACCCCCCATTGATCCTCCTTAGAGCAGAATTAATAAGTCATCACCCATTTCACTAAGTCCAACAGTTATGATTGCCTTGAAGGTTAAGCTATACACTGCATTAGCGTGTTCTAAATGAATCTGGAGCAGGAGTTGACTCATTGTGCGTGTTTTTAGGTTCTCTCAAATGTGATTTTTTTTGCTTGTTTGTTTCTGTGTCTTTGTGAGCGTCTGTGTGCCTGTCTGTCTCGCTTTCTTCCATCAGGATTCTTTTAATCCCATTCTCTTCCTCTAATCCATCTTTCTCCCTCTCTTCCTCCCACTCTCTCTTTGCCCTCTCCTCCCTCCTCTTCCCACCCCACTTCTCTATCTCCACCTCTCCCTCGCTCTGCTTACTCGATCGCTGCCGTCTGCATGGCGAGGAACTGTATCTTCCACGCGGTTGTGATTCACTTGGCAGCTACTTGAGATAAACATGTTGTGGTGGACAGACGCCTGGGTCCCGGTCCGGAGGAGCAGGCTGACGTGGGAGGGCCCTGCCCAGGTCCCAACGTCAGCACGGGCTGCAGCGCCAGCCACTTGGCCAGATGGTCCGAAATCGAGCTCTCGCCACTGTTAAGCAAATGCACCCGCTCGCTCTGTCTTGCCTCACCATGGCCCCCAGCATCACGTCACAGTGGAACCAGAGAAAATTAGCACCTAATTATAGGCTCCTCTCTGTGAAGAATGGTACTGGTGCTGGTGGTGTGTGTCAGCGTGTGGAGGCTGGGTGGTTGACTCACTGTGGGACTGTGGGGCTTGTAGACCACGCAGAGGACACACAGAACACATGCAGAGGCCATGGCGGAGACACAGTTGATGACACACACGCGCACACACATATGCAGTGGGAACGCACACAAGCAGAAGACTGTAACTCCCTTCGTTCTGGTTGATTTGTGCCACAGCAGGGTCTCCCTCCACCCCACAATGATGCCACAACAGAAACCACTTGTGTTCCATCTATCTCTGATCCAACAGGATTAATTACACACACAATGGAAGCTGATGCCTCTGGTTTCCATGCTCCGCAGGGTCCCTTGTGTTCAGGATGAAGTAGTTAATCTTCACTGGGAACAATGGAGATTTCTGCTCTAGTGCGTTTGGTTGAGACTTATATGTAGAGGAGAGCTTGACTATGCTGCCATCTTGTGATTGCATCTGGACAAGTACAGGATGTAAATGAGAGGACTGGATGAACATCCTTGATTGCATTTTCAGTGCACCGCTAAGTAGTGTTGAATTGATGTCAACGGTATTATGTGACCCCCAAATGTGTGACAAATATGGAAAGCCTTGACATCTACTATCTGTTTGCTACTGGCCGGATACTCCGTTGGCAGACTCTGTGATCAAGCGACAATATCCTGAAGGATGCTCAGACGGAGGAACCAAGAGCGGTCAGAAAGTAGCTGCATGATGAAACTCTGAAAATCGAAGAAACCTCTCTGCTGAAGTTGAGAGGGTCTGTCGGCACAGTGAGAAATCAAAGAAATACAATCACTTTTGTCTGGAAAGTTAGCCATTAAATCTTTATTAGGTCTGCAAAGACTTACCACAAATAGGTTAATATAACAAAAACAAGTATCTCATTCTTAAACCATACAAAACCATATCGCATCACACTTTAATACGTTTGATTACTCCAGCGTCTCTGAACATTCGTATGATGCCTTTCTTTTACAACACAACAGAACAGAGAGAGATTTTTATGAACCGAGTGAAACCACACCGTTTGCTCTGAACGTGGACGCAAACGTGAAAATGTCGTTCCTGGAGTTAATGCAAAACTTTGGCACAATAGATATTCTGTCATCAAGAAAACTGTAAGCAAATGTCCTGGCGGGTTTTAGTGCATGTTGAGTATTGTAATCCGCTGAAGAGCGAGGAACAGCGAGAAGAAGGTGGAGAGTCGGTGGAGGAGAAGGGACTGGGCGCTGGTTTTAGGACACGACCACCTTGTAAGGACTGCCGGGGATGTTGTCGTCGCCCCATTTGACGATGACGGTGTAGTTGCCCTTGTCCTTGACGGTGTAGGTGACGTTGTAGAGCTTGTTGCCCATGTGCTTGACATACACCTCCTCGCAAGGAGTATGGGGTCCGTGGACGCCAACCATTAGCATGTTGGTACCTGAAGGGAGTATTAAGAGGGGGATTTAATGTGGTGTACAAAAGATGAATAGGTGTATTTATTTTTACTTTAAATGACACTAATCAAAATGTATCTACAGCCAATGGATGAAATGATGAAGTATAATGTAGCAGAGACAAGCCCAGAGAGAATTATCCTCCAGTTCTGCAGTTCTCCTAAGCATTTTATTGAAGACCTTTTTTTTTTTTGGTTCAATGAACCGCAATTTTTATGTTTTGTTCACTCTCAGTCACCAACCTCGTTTTCAGTAAAAAAAGAAATAAAAATAAACAGCTCTCATAAAATGTCTGCTACCTGCCCAGCACCAAATTCAGAGCCAGATATTTCCCTCAGGACTTGGAGTAGGCCAGAGAGAACTGAATATTGGATTTGGTCAGGTTTCCAGAGACATAACTCAATTGAATGAAGTTACATTTTTTTCCGCATCTGCTGCTGGCAAGTGTTTGCTAACGCATTCACTTTAACTTTATATGGTGGTAATATGCAAGTGTTGGGTTTACAGCTTGTTCCTCTGCCAAAAAGTGGCTGATAATCTTGTTTTTACTGTCTGTGTATTTTTCCTTCATCCAGATGATCATCTCACCTGCTTTGCTGCAGTCAACTGTAAAATTGTTTTTCTGTCCGACAACAGCCTTGGACAGCCCTGTTCCCAGACAAACCACCATGCTGGCATCCGATGTCAGTTTTGTTGAGGTGGTGGAAGAGGATGAGCTGGAGCTGTAGGCACCACCCACTTTGGATGTCTTGGTAACTGTTTCGACCAAGACGGACGAGGTCTCGTGGAGGCTGTGTCCCCCTGACAGCCGGGCTCCTATAGGCGAGGCAGAGTGAGAGGTCATCAAAAGCCACTCAAACACCACTTTCAATTAAAATAAACTTCCAGGACTCTTGGGAGTTCTTCTCATTCGTGAAAGCGTTTGTATGTCACATTCATTTAAATAAAGGAATTTGTAACCACCAAGCAGTGACAGCAGGAATATATCGATGTCGTGCCAGAAAGAGGCAGCTTTTATGCGAGATGTACACTGAGCAGAATGACATAACATTTTCCTGACTTCCACACTTTTTTCAAAGGAACGTTTGTTACATAATCGAGACACTTGTCATGTGAGATCCACAGATCAGATGGGAGAGTGACTGTGAAGCAGACCTGTGATTTTAGCTTTGAACGGGCTGCCCACTATGTGCTGTGGTCCTCCGTATTTAATGGTGATGAGATAGTTGCCGGGTGCCATGGGTGTGTAGTTGATCTTGTATCCTTCAGGACACTCCCGACAGTCCATCTTGACCTTGGATGGTCCGTCGATGTTGACTGACAGAGTGGCAGAGCCTGCGTTACACGTGTTGACCACAAACTCTGACGGTGCACCTGGAAGAAAGAGGGAAAAGCAGAGAAAAGATGCCGTCAAAACACTTCAAATCTGTGCAACACGAATACACTGTGCAATAAGTTATTCTGTCTGTATATTTATTTCAGTTACTGTGGATTCTTTAGTGTTTTTTATTGCTTACTGCTTATTTATAATACTTATTTTTGATCTTGTTTCTCTTGTACTATGTCTTGTTTGCACTTCACCCAATGCTGCTGTAATCCTGTGAATGCCCCACTGCGGGTCTAATAAAGGATTATCTTCTCTTATCATATCTAAAAGACTGCTGAATGATTTTGAATAAAAACAAATAAGGTAGATATTAGTAGTGGTGGTGGTGGCATCTACCTGTGGTTCCTCCCTGCAGTCCGGGGCCATGTGCTGTCACCATGCCTGGATCTCCAGCCAGCCCCGGGTCACCCACCCGCACGTTAAAGGGGCTTCCAGGGATGTGGCATCCGTTGAACTTGACATCTATGGCGTGAACTCCATTCTCCCGTGGAATGAAGCGGATTGCGTTCTTGTCTGAACGCGACACAAAACACAAGATGATTTATTACTCCTGAATGGTGCTCACAGATTAAAAAGAGCTGAGGTATTTTTCATATGGAGGTTGGTGCGTACCGCTGTCAAGCTCGGTGACATAGCATTCCTCTGAGGAGCCGGCAGGCGTGTGGACTTTGGCGTCAACCACACCTCGAGCCCCATTGCGCTGCACCATGAAGGATGCCTCGTGGTTTACCTTCAAGTCCTTCTCCTACAAACGACGGGGAAGAGTATGATCAGAATATGAGTGAGCGCATGTGTGTGTGCCCGCACCTCGAGGGACACAAAGTGTGTGACTCATCACGCCTGAACGAGAATAGACTGAGCGGTTTAATGTGAGAGGCAGAGAAGGTCAGAGTTTACAGCGAGGCGTTTAGTGTTTTTGCCCTACGGGCGGACGAGCCGTCCTACCGCACATAAGAGGCAGTGTGACATTTTAAACGCTGGTCTGATATTGCACTTCACCTGGCTTCTAGTGGTAGAAAAGCACGGTGAAGTGGCATTTCAGTCAAATAAAAATACATGTTTTTAGCATTGTTGGCAGCTGTGATGGAAACTGTGAAAGCAAATAAAAGAAGCATCTGTGAAGTGAGGAGAACAATATTGTGATCTGTCTGTCGCAGGTCTCTTTAAAGGAGACTTTATACTCTTCTCAATGTTTTCTTGCTTTTGTCCTCTCAGACAGAAACCCAATCTCATAGACGCGCTGACTGCCCACACATAGCACAGCTTGTGTTGCACCACTTTAGCAAGGGACAGTTAATCCAGCCCTTCATCACTGGCCAGCATCACAGTATTAAAGTCGTAGATACTGCTCCAACAGTGGCATTCAATTACACTTCAAGGGCAAAGTGCTATTAGACATCAGTATATAAAGCCACTCAAACATTATCTTACATACAATCTGTTGTACAACCCTGATATGTTGTGGCTGTGCATATATGTTGTGTCTGAGGTTGTGTAACAAAGGAATGTGGCTTTTTTCAGCACTGTGTGTGAATGTGTGTGTGATCTTACCTGAAGGCTTGTTACAGTGAGCCTGCGGGCTTCGTCTGACAGTGTAGCAATGGGAACAATGAATGGGCTGTCGGGGACGTGCTCGTTGTTAAACTTGATTGACACCTCGTAGTCACCTGGGGGAGCAGACAGGTTATTTACTTTCACCATCAAAAAACTGGAGGAAGTGCGGAAGAATTACTGGAATGTAGAGCAAATTTAGAGACAAAAAAAACCTCTGAGAAAACCTTAAAATGAAGAAACTTCTGCATTTGTGGGTGACAAACGTTTTACCTGGTTCTTTCACTATGTAGGAGACGCCACAGGAACCGTCCTTCCTATCCTCAAAGGAGATTTCAGCCTTGCTGGGGCCCTCTACCGCGATAGACAGACCGCCAGCACCTGCCTCTCTTGTCCAGATGCTAAATTCAGCTAGAGTAGGAGAAACAAAGATATCAATATTTAATGAAACATTTAAAATCATGTCTTGAATAGTATTCAGAGAAACAGGTCCAAGTCCAAAAGGTGAACTTACAAGGCGCTGCAGCCACGCCTCTTTCCAGACCAGGTCCTCCTGCACGGACCTTGTGGGATCCTCCCTCCCCCATGGGCCCTACAGTAAACTGGAAGGGGCTTCCGGGGACATGTTGTTCTCTGTACTTGACGTTGACAGTGTGGGGTCCCATCTCCTGGGGGATGAAGCGCACGCTGTAGGTGCTGCTCCCTCCATCCACTATGTCAGCATCCACGGTCTTCCCACTGGGGCTGGTCACCTGAGCCGTCATGGCCTGAGAGCCGCTCTCAACTGAGTGAGGCAGAGCAACACGTGTTTAGATACAACCAAGACATTTGCATAGGACGTATAACTAAAAATACTAGACTAAACATAATTGAAAGGAAAAGGTAAAGCCGAAGCATTCACATTTCTCACGTTTCGAAAATTGTGTTTGGACTCTCACCTTCAGGTCTAGCAGTGATGCCAGCAAAGCTGCTGAGGCTTTCTCTGCCCAAAAAGTCTCCAAACACATCTCTGAAGGGGCTTCCTCCTCCGCCCATCTGGGTGCTCTCCTCCACTCGCACCTCCCGCTTAGTCTCTCCACCGCGGGTTTTGCTGATCTCAGTGCGCTCGGTGCGGGTGTAGGTGTGGCTGCTGCGGGTGAACGTCCTGGTCAGCCTCTCCTGAGCTGAAACCATCTGGAACCAGTTTCCTACACGGGGTTGGACCAGTGAGAATACAAATGTGAGAACATTCATTTTAAGACGCTTGACCGCCGCCCTCTCACCACCTTTGACCGGCTCCTGTACTCACCTGGGATCTTGAGGTTAAGACCACAGGTGCTGCCGACCGAGGCAATGGAAGAGGCCTGCCTCTTTCTAGTAATGCTCTCCTTCATCCTTCCTTCTCCGGTCACCTTCACTGTGAAAGGACTTCCTGGAGGGCACAAACACATTTACAGAGAATGAGATATTAACATATTTATTTCATTTCTAGACGTTTCGTATTTTAGTATTTTATTAAAGATCCTAACCTGGGATATGTTTTTCAGCAAACTTGATGTTAACAATGTAACTCCCAGGTTCGGTGGGACAGTAGGTGACTCTGCACGTCCCGTCCTCCACATCTTCACAGTTGATGTCCACTTTGCTCGGACCCTCGATTGACAATGCTAGACCTCCATAACCTAAAGGAAGAAGACAAGTAGAGAGATGTTGAAAAAGTATGCGTTGCATTCGTATTCGCCATGAAGCTGAAACGAGCCGTCTGTAAATCTTACCTGCGTTCCTTGTATCCACAAAGAATTCAGCCATTTCTAAAGTGTGCGCCTCCATCAGGCCTTTACCGAAAGCCTTCACTCTGCTGGCCTCGCCAATCTCTGACTGTCCCACCATGATTTTGAAAGGGCTGTTGGCCACGTGCACCCCATTCTTCCTCACACTGACTTCATGCTCGCCGACCTCCTTAGGTGTGAAAGAAATACCTGCAAACATAAAAAATGTATCAAAAAAATCAAGACAGAGAAGCAGAATTATGAAATCCAAATGCATTCAATATATCCGACAACGTCTTATCTTTGTTCCACTCTTCCTGTTATTTTCTGTATCTGGCAAGTGAATATCTCACCGAGGTGTCTGTTGGGCAGCTTCTTGAGCAGGCAGGGCTCCTCGTTGCCTGATGGCGCTCTGATACTGGCAGTCAGAGAGCTCAGATCAGTCTCTGCGATCTTCAAGGACACGTCAGCCGCTGTGCCGACGTTCAGCTGCGATGTCCTGGTTATGGCGTCATCCCCTTTGATAAAAAGAAAAGTGGTTGAGATATTTGTCAACCCCTCAAACCCTGATTTATAATGTAGACATCAACAGCAAAAAAAGGTCTATGGGAGAAATGATTTCCTCACCAGTGATCTTTGCAGTAAAGGGACTTCCAGAAATGTGCTTGTTGTCAAACTTGACAATGATGTTGTAGTCTCCAGGAGCTGTGGGCAGGTAGGACACAGTGCAGGTGCCATCTTTGTTGTCCTTACACGTGATCTCGGCCTTAGAGGGACCCTCCACTGCCAGAGACAGACCACCTGAGAGGAAGAAAATCAACACCCAGAGTTTCACTTTTCTGCAGTGTAGTAATGGTTTACTGTATTACCAAAGATCCACTGTGAAATAACAAATATCACTGGGGAAGTAAAGTGTAGTACCTTCTCCTGCGTTCTTGGTGACCACAGTGAAAGTGGCAGCCTTGTTGACCATGCCGAAACTCAGACCTGGACCATAAGCAGTCACCACTCCACTGTTCACAGCATCCACAAAGAACTGCAGAGGGCTTCCTGAAGGGGCATAATCGTTGCCAAACAATGAGACTGAGAACTGTGAAATGTATCTATGGCATTAAATATGAGAGCAAAAAAATCCTTAAATAAATCTAGGTTACTTTAGAAGATGACAACTGCTTCCCATCCCTCTAATGTGCTGTGTTTCTGACCTGGGATGTGGTTGCCGTCATATTTGATGTCCATCTCGTGCAGACCTCTCTCTGTGGGCTGATACTTTATTGTGATGGTGCCGTCCTTGTTGTCAGTGATATGCGGGCGGCCAGTTTTTCCTGAAGGCATCCGCACCTCGCCTAGAAATGACATCAGTTTGGTGAAATGTCAGTGACCTAAAAGAGATGTTTTTCAGGTGTGTGTGAGCAGGACTTTTGTTTCTGTTTGAGTGGTGTTTGTCACACCTGTGATTTCCCCTTGCTGTGGCATGAAGGGGACGAGGAAGTTAACCGGACGGAAGAGAGGATCCACAGTATCGCGTGGAACAACTGGTTCATTCGAGGCCTGCCAATACAGAGAGCAGAAAAATAGTTTGCATACATACGAAACATCCGGACAAGAGTGCATCTAGCACACACTTGTAGCTTTTACTCACCACCACATGGAAGGGGCTCTTGGGGATGTTCTGTCCGCCAAATCGGATGGTAATAACATATTTCCCAGGTTCAGGGGCGGTGTAGTAAATGTCAAAGGTCCCATCACGATTTTCCACCACATCCATGTCCAGCTCCATCCCTTGTGGGGTCTGCACCTTACAGGTGACCTTGCCTTTCCCAGCAGCTTTGGCATCCACTGTAATTACCGTATCCTCAGAGGTTTGCAGCTTCTGCAGATTTGCTGTTCAGGACAGAGAGGGAATACAAATAATGGGAGAGAGCTCCATAAATGCACAGATTCTATGATTTTCAAGCAATGTGTCACATAAATAAAAAGAAAGCCTCTGTTACTCACACACGCCATGTCCTCCAATAGAAACTGGAAGAAAAAAATGAAGATTTTGAATATAAATATATAAATGCTACAACTATAATATATTATCTGTATTTATTTTAAAATGGATGAATCCACAGTGTTTTTGTTTACCTGTGAGGTGACATTTGCTGGCGTCTCCTGTGGGCAGGGACTGGATGCGGTAAGGGGAGTAAGGGATCTCATCTCCTCCATATTTAATGGTGATAGTGTAGGGGCCTGTAGAGTCCGGCACATAGGAGACCGTGTAGGTGCCGTCCCTGTTGTCCTGGATGGTTGCATTCTTTGGCTTGCCCTCGGGGTCCTGTCAATCGACAATATTATTATTATTTATATGGTGGCTTATAATTAAAACACTTTGTGTGAAAGGTAGCTGAACCCACCAGAATCTGCACAGTGAGCAGTCCCTCCCCAGCGTCGCGAGCATCAATGGTGAACTCGACTGGCAGGCTCGCAGGCACACCTTTTGTGTCTAGACCAGGGCCACTAGCGCGTACCTTGCTGGCGTCGTGCCCGGGCTGGGACATTACCTTGAATGGACTGTGGAAGAAGGAGAGAATATCAAGTGTAATTACTAAACCCAGACCTATAAATGACAGAAATGGGAACAGGAAATTTGCAGAACAGCACTATTCTTTTTTAAATCCAGCAAGGCAGAGCATAACTTTAATTAACACATTTCTGCACATGCTGTGCTTCGATATATATTTTTCTCAACACATTCTGTACCTGTGTGGGACTTCCTGATCTGCGTATTTGACAGCTACAGTGTAAGGGCCATCCTGGGCTGGGGTGTAATGAACTGTGTGGGTGCCGTCGCCGTTGTTCTTCACACCAACTGGCTCCACAGTACCTGGAAATGAGACAATATGGAAATCATACACCGCCAACTAGCTGTTATTTGTCAGCTTTGAGCAGGCGAGGGGTTTTCATAGTCAAACAGCATGTCCTCACCTGTTGGGCCGTAGAGTTTGACATCCAGTGGGGCCTGTCCGGCCTGGGTGCAATCTACTGTGAAAGCCTGAGGAACGTGGGCTCTCACTCCGGTGCCCAGACCTGGACCTGAGCACTTGACCTTGCTGGGGTCCACGGGGTCCTTCACTGGAACACGGAACGGACTGCCAGGGATCGGGTGACCTCCGTAGTTGATGTTGACGTCATAGTCTCCAGTAGTGAACGGGATGTACTCCACACTGCAGCTGCCATCTTTATTGTCCTTGCAGGATATTTTTGCCTCTGAGGCTCCCTCGATGGTCAGGCCCAGGCCTCCCGTACCAGCCCCCCTGAGAGAGAAAACACTTTTGTTTTAATCCTCATTTGAGATAAGTTCCCACAAAAATATCCTTTTGGTGTGATCCAACAGTACCTGGTCTCCACAGTGAAGCAGTTGGGCTTGTTGGTGATTCCTCCCTCCAGACCGGGTCCAAAGGCACGGACCCGGGTGGGATCACATCCCTCCACCACAGACACTCTGAAGGGACTCTTGGGCACTGGCGCGTCGTCATACTGCACCTCAATCATATGCATTCCTGCACACAAGCAGATGTCATTTCAATGTCTGATGTCATACCTCTCTGCCTGAATGGTCTCCAGGCAAGAAAATGATTTCTGTTATTGCCGCTTGCTTTTAATTATGAGTCAGAAAATTTCCCTTTTAGGGAGATAAACATCTGTTTATTTATAAAAGATGCCACCGAGAGCGCAGACGCTCTGGTGAACGTACAAGGCGTTACATCTGTTCCCTATTCATTATTCTGTTACAACATTTTTTTGACAGAGCTCTCTCAGTAGGACTATATGCCAGATTCCCAGCAGCACGGCTATGATATTAGAGCATGTCTGGTGGTGGAGAAGTGCTCTGTGATCTCTTTGCTTTGTGTTATAGGTCTCTATTAATATCCCCTGTCATTCCCCTGCTGTATAGCTGTGTGCAGGCAGCCTTCAGCACACATACCTGCCTTGTTAAGAGCTTCTGTTCCTGAGCACACTATTTATAAAACAGAGTCTGTCTGCCTCTCTGCCTTCCTGCTCTCTGCCCCTCACATCATTGCTCCACTGCATAATTTTGTATTTATACCCCTCTCTTTCTCTTTCTTTCTTTTCTCACTCTCCTGCTTTATTCCCAAATGGCGCCCAACACAAGCACCTGTTAGTGATTCCTCAGCCTGTCTTTATGCTCTCGCTCAGCCTTTGATACAGCCTCTATCTATCTGCAGCAGGTTAGCTTTGTTAATGTCACAAATTTGACATGGATCTTACTTTTCTCATTGCTGTTCGATGCCTCTCTACCTTATGATCCTTTAATTGTGTGAATTGTCACTGTTAAAGGAAATAAAGTAATATTTTTGTCCCGTACCATCCTCGAATGCTGTGTATTCCACTCTGTAGGTGCCATCTCCCTTGTCAGTGATGTAGGTGTCTGTGGCGGTGCCGGAAGGGCTGATAATGTGAACCTTCACATGATTTCCTCCAACCTTGTTGAGGGCGCGAGCATCAACAATGAAGTGGGTTGTCACTTCTCTGAGGACTCCTAGAAACAGAAAAGCACTTCAGGTGATTTGTCACTGATGAGAAACAAGACCAAGTGGGCTCAGTCATTTTAAGACTTAAGAGTTTGTAAATGCTTACAACAGATTTGTGAGCTGTTGAAAAACAACATACTCAGGCTGTTACTAACAATTCAAAATCTCCTAATAGCTTGTGTCTTAAGAACCACAGTTCAAAAAGAAAATTTGAATTATAAGGATAATCAGAAAAGTAACCTGCAAATGTTTGCAAATGTAAATCTTTCTCGATAAAGGACTTCAGATACTTTTCTAACAATAAACAAATCAATTATTGACTCATTTCAGGACGGGTACATACCCTAGGTCTATTACAAACCTAACATGGATTACAACTTGTTATAAGATTATGTTCTTGGTTTTGTTACCTCTGGCCTCCACTCCTGGCCCATAGACATGCACCCCGCTGGTGTCCACAGAGGGCTCGACCTGCAGGACTTTGGGAAACTGGGGAATCATCTGGCCACCGTACTTGATGGTGATGGTGTGTGTGCCATGGAAGGGTGGGATGTATGTAACAGAGAAGGTCCCCTCTGCAGTTTTCTGGATGTGCACTTCAGCCTTTGTCCCGGTCTCTGACACAATCTCAATGGTGAGCTCAGCGTCTCCTGCCCGGGTGCAGTCCACAGTGAAGGCCGCTGGTTCTCCTGCCTTGGCCTTCTCTAGGCCCGGCCCGCTAGCAGTCACCTTGCTGGGGTCCAATGCTGCACGCACCGCCGCCTTGAAGGGAGAGCCGGGGATGTGCTGCTCGGCAAACAAGATGTTGATGGCGTACTCCCCAGGCTCCGTGGGCAGGTAGAACACTGAGCATGTGCCGTCACCATTGTCCTGGCACTCAATCTTCGCCTCACAGGGGCCCTCCACAGTCAGGCCCAGCCCACCTGCACCAGCTCCCTTCGTGTCAATAGTGAATGGAGCTGGTTTACCCACAGTGCCACCCTTCAGGCCTGGGCCAAAGGCTCGCACCTGTGAAGCAACAGCCGGGTCAGTTTTTGAGATGTGGTGTACAAAACATCAAATATTTGTATGTTATGTTGCATGAGCCTCAAGTCAGTAGAAGTATTGAACCACATGCAACCTTTATGAACTTTCACCTTTGAAGGATCAGCAGGCATCACTGCTTCAACCCCAAAGGGGCTTCCCATCACCGGGTTGCCATCATAGCTGACATCAACCTTGTACTGCCCCTCCTCTGGGGGAATATACTTCACGCTGTGAGTGCCTTTGGCTTTGTCCGATTCCAGCTTGCATGGAATTGGTCGGCCAGAGGGTGAGGTCATCTTCACGCCCACATTGCCCTGCCCACCAGCACCCTTTGTGTTAACCGAGAACTCCTGATCCTTTCCAACCTCCACTTCTGCAAGAGAGATCAACATTGAACACGTGATGTGTTGCAGTTACCTATTATTATTTTACAGTGCATGCAAGAATATAGTATTTTGTGTTAGTAACTTACTGGTGTCTAATCCCTCCACTTTCACCTTTCCAATATCCAGAGTTGGCGCCACTGTGATGTGGAACGGGCTCTTGGGAATGGGATCTCCTCCATGAGTGACTGAAATAGCCATGTTACCCTGAAAAAACACAAGAGGCAGAATTAATATTGACTGACTGATGCGGTATTGTGAATAATCTCTGCATCCTGTTCTAACGTGAATGTGCTTCAAGCAGAAGCCTACTGTACTGTACCTGTTGAATAGCCGTGTACTTGACAGTGTAGGAGTAGTCGTGGTTATCAATGATCTCAAAGTCACGAACTGCCTCTCCTGGGCCCGATGGTGCGAAATTCACCTCAGGCTTGGCCTTGCCGGCTCCCTTTGTGTAGATGGTGAAGTGGGTTGGAGTTCCCACCTCCACTCCTGAAACACGTTTTTTATGTCAGTTCTAACAATCCAAGTAAAATGAAATAATGTCTATGACATAAAGTATTGTAGTGTGTGACTAATTCAAATACCTATACATTTGTTGCACTTGGTATGTATACTAATTATGGTTCTTGCTGGTGGATCTCACCTGTCTTGTTGAGTCCAGGGCCCTCTGCTCTCACCTTCCCAGCATCATGGGAAGGATCCACTTTGACTTTGAAAGGACTGATGGGAATTTCCTGACAAAGCCAATCATAATGTAATCATAATACATTGCATAAGACTGAATAAAATAAAAATATATATATATTTTTACAAAACTCATCCGCCCCTCTTGCACTGGAAACTGTATTCTTACCTGGTCAGCAAACAGCACCATGATGGTGTATCGGCCTGCACCGGGGGGAGTGTACTTGACAGTGAAGGTGTCATTGTCATTCTTGATGATGTCAAATTCAATGTCTGCCTCGGCCGGGCCAACCACCCCTGGGGCGCACTTGATTCCAATGCTAATGTCCCCTAATGGTGCATAGCAATGGGCACAGTTCAAGTAGGTCATTCAAAAATAGATGATCTGAATAAATGTTCCACTGTCAAGAGCATTATCTGAAGTACATTTCAAATTAGACTTTGCCAGTTAAGCTGCACAGCTTTACTTATTCTGTTCATTCCGTGCTTTATATTGTCCAACATCCACATGATGAAGCACTTATTTCATTAAGCGTCGCCACAATTTCGAAGGGTTTTTGAAACCACGCACACACCATCTCGTAGTACACGCTCACCTTGACCGGCTTCACCACAGTCCACTGTGAAGTATGTTGGCTCATTAGCCTTGAGCCCCGTCTTCTCCACTCCAGGCCCATAGACCTTTACTTTGTCTGGATGACAACCCTCTCCAACCAGCACCTAATGAATTCACAGTGTGCTTGAGGCAAAAGTACAACTGCCGCAGTCTTCTTACTTTATCCATATTTGATGAAGTATCATTATATTAAATGAACTGAAGTTGAAGTGCAGCACGGTTATGTGTTTGTACATCGTCACGTGTCTTACCCTGAAGGGGCTGTTGGGCACATTGACGTCGCCCCAGGTGATGATGATGGTGTGTTTGATGGGCTTGACAGGGGTGTACACACACAGAAATGTGCTGTCTCCCTTCTCAGTGATCTTGATGTCGATGGTGCAGCCTTCCGCGTCCTTAGTGGATACAAAAACATGTCAGCTCCAGCCTCTGCATGCAATATCAATGATGTGTTCCTGTAAATAAACAATGATTGTTTCACAAACTGGAGCTCTCCGTACCTGTGCGTAAATCTTGAGCTGACCCTTCCCAGCCATGTGAGTATCAATGGTGAATTCAGTTGCTTTGTTCACAATGACGCCGGTTGGTCGCAGGCCCGGACCATGTGCTTTCACCTGCAACATTTTGTTGTTTTAATTCATTTGGTTGAGAATATAATCGTTTGACCATGTCGACCTGCCTTTATATACCAGTATACACTGGTATATAATACAGTGAGTGGGAATAACCTTCTCAGGGAAGACGTCATTGGCGGCAGGAAGGATGTGGGCCATGAAGGGGCTGTCCTTGATGTCCTCGTCATCACAGACGACATGGACAGCATAGTCACCGGCCTCAGTGGGCCAGTAGCGCACATCACAGGAGCCATCGCCCTTATCATCGCACTCAATTTTAGCCTGGGATGGGCCTTCGATGGAGAAGCCTAAACATTAAAAGAATGAAAACATTCAAATTTCACACCCGGAATATGATTTTTAATTCACTTCACCTCTTTAAAAAGTCGTATCACTTGAACATGACTCACCTAGAGTTCCGACTTCAGTGCCGATGGCTTCTACCACAAAGTCAGCAGATTTTCCCACCATGCCAGTCTTCAGACCAGGACCCCAGGCCCTCACCTTCTGAAAACCTGCCTCCTTGCCCACCTCCACTTCGAAGGGGCTGTGGCACAGAAGGTTACACAATATTACCTCACGTCAATGTGAATGTGCATTGTTAATGAATAGCTAAAGGCAATTGAACCCTACCTGCGAGGGATGGGCTGGCCTCCCCAGGCGATGATGACTGTGTATTTACCCGGCTTAAGGGGGTAATATTCACATTCATACACACCGTTTCCTGCATCTCGCACTTTCACTTGCTCCTCTGCTCCAGCTGAGGAAGAATAATAAAGCAAGACATTATATGCATTTTGTTTATCATATGTGAATTATGTGAATACCCTTCAGACAAAACCCAAAGTGAATAATCCTAAAAATGTATGAGCAGTGAGGAGTGATGGATAGAAGAGAGAGCTGTCTGACTCACTTGGTCCTTTGACTGAGACGCTCAGAGATCCACTGCCAGCTCCCTTGGTGAAAACTTTGAAGTCTGCAACCTCCTTTACTCTCACGCCTTTAGGCTGGAGGCCTCTGCCTGTAGCTCTGCAGGCATTTGGATTTATTGCTGAAAGGAATAACATCAAGTGTGAAAGAGAGACATATTTAGCAAAGCAAACAGCAGCTGAGAGTAGCCGGCAGTTGACAGCAATGTTAGTAGCAAAGACATTCAAATATTCAATTCAAGAAGGATTCCTTAAAGCTTGACTGACAGGACCTGCAAATGAGAATGATGCTTTTTGCAGCACAGATAACACAAAGTGCAAAATGCTGAAGGTTATTGGATATTGACACATTTGAGAGCATCAAGTGAGCTTTTGACAACATTTCAGTCAAAATGTTGACTGCAGGCGTAAACTGAATGTTGGCTGATGCAAATTTAGATGTGATAAAAACAAACATGTCAACAGCACAAGCAAAGACATTTAACAGAGAAGAACAAAGTAGACAGAAATGCAAAGTGGGACAATGTGTACGCTATTTGTACAACATCGCATCTCATCGCTCTCTGAACATAACAAAACCACCAAGCTGCAGGACGGACGCAAGAAGATGGCGCAGGCACGACATTGAGCCGCAAGCACGGCATTGAGCCGCGGCACCCGAATCTTAAAGAAAGCACAGAGGGGCATCTGCAGGCCACGGCATAGGAAAGGTTTTGGGGGGTCTGGCTGAGCAATGGGCACAGGCTCCTCCCAGCAAGCCATACTAACTTGGGCGACCAGGTTTTTGGGGGGGTACCCCCTTTCCACCCTTTGCTCCGGGAAGGCTGCGTACTGACTGAGGGACTATCTGCAGTGGGGCTCCAGTGGGAGGAGCAACGGACGGAGCTAGAAATGACAGATAGGAAGGGTTATGGTCTATACCGGGTGGCTGTTCCCAGGGATAATAAAGATGACTGTGGATTGTGATGGATAGATCCCCCTGACACTAAGAGCATGAGAAGAAATCAGATTTGTCTGACAGTAATTTACAACACAGACAGATGGCTCACCCTCTGCGATGTTGACAGTGAAAGGGCTCTTGGGTATCTCCTGGCCTGCAAACAGCACGTGGATGGTGTGAGGCCCTTCCAGCATGGGACGATAGGTGCAACGGAAAACACTATCGCCCTTATTCTCCAGGAGGAGCTCCACTGTGTCCTTTTTGCCCTGAGGATCAACGATTACCACACTGACGTCGCCATTACCAGCACCTGAGTGTGACAGGAAAATGATCAGTTATCGCAGTAGATACTGCAGCTTTAGCCTGTCAGTGATTTATTTGACTTCTAGCCTTTCATCAGATCATATTCCTGTTGTATGGTTGAATTTCCCGTACTAACCAGCTGTGTAGATGTCAAAGTAGGTGGGTTTGTTAGCCACATTCCCTGTAGGATCCAGACCTGGTCCCCTGGCATGGACCTTGCTGGGGTCGCCCATATCCCTCGCCACATTCACTGTGTAGGGGCTCTTGTCAATGTCCTGACCAGCAAACAGCACTTTGACCTAAAGAGGAAAAAAAAGCAAGAACAAGTTAGGCTCTTTTAAATAGACTGGTTTGCTCATGTTGTGCTGAGTGACGTGTGGACTTGTTTTACCTTGTGAACGCCTTCCACTTTAGGAACATAGGTGACAGTGTAGGTTTTGTTTTTGTCCTTGTTGGGTTTAACCTTAGCCTGGAGTACAAGACGACAAAGTAAATGAGGGTTAGATTAAATGAGATGCTGCACTGCAAAACTGATACTGAGCAGGATTATCTGCGCTAGCCAGCTGAGATCTCTTGAGTATCAGGTATAACTTGCCTCCTCTTTGTGTCCTTCAGGATCCTCCACATAGACCAGGACCTCACCACTGCCAGCTTCTAGAGTTTCCACAGTGAACACAGCTGGTTGCAGCACCTTGTTGCCATGAGGCTCAATACCTGTTAAGTAAGACAAAGAGCATGGTGATATATTCTACAAGGTTTGGAGAAATATAACATTATTAGCAACAGGCAAACACATTGATATTATTCATATGAACTGTTGTAAACCGTGCAGGTGTGCATGGCCACTGTTGGGCTACCCACCAGGGCCGTAGGCTTTGGCTTTGTTTGGGAAAAGCTGTTTGGGCTTGAGAGAAGCACCGGGCTTCAGCTTTGCCTTGGGGAACTGAGACAGGTAGGTCATCACAGAGTGCTCATCCACATCTGGGTCCACAATTTCCTCAGGGGCGATCACCTACAGCACAGAAAGACAACCAGCAAAAAGAAAGGTAAATAATGTGTGTAATAAAGTTTCATCACAGACACCATAGCCTAATGTATGTTTCCCTGTTTGTATTGATTGTATTGGCATTTGTAAGAAGGGTGTGGTTGACTCTTATTAAGCATAGTGAAATGGAATTTAGCAACTTATTTATCCCCCTACCTCTGAGTCCTCTCTCCCTTCCAGCACTTGTTTGTCTGCCTATCACATTGTGGCACATCGCTGGTTATATTTAACCCCAGGACAGCAGGGTTAAGGATTGTTGCCCTCAATAAGCCAGCCAGGGGGATTTATCCTAAGCCAGACCTTTCCCACATCTCCTTAATACCACCACAGTGTACTCCAGCCCCCAGGGCTGCAGAGTCATGACATATACCCCCTGTCTATCTCCCCAATGCTAAGCCTCGTGGAAAACAGCTAACCCCATGCCTGAGACAAACAAGTAAACTATTTGCATAGAGCACATTACAATACTGAGACACAGCGTCTTACAAACAGGACTGGAAATATTGCACTCTGGCTCGGTTCACATTGTTATTCTGATCGGCGTGTGCATATTTACACCTCTGTTCCAGGGGGCGGCTCGGAAGGTAGTCAGAAATCTCACACCTTCACAAATTCACGGATATACTAAAATAAAACACTTGCAAACTCACTTACTGAGAGCTACAATAAAGTAAATGGAAATATCAGAAGTGAGATGGGTAATAAATATTTCATGACACCCTCCAGCATGATCGCCCTGGAAAAAACACTGAGCTCCATCGCATACAGAGAACTGCCTTTTTTCAGTTCAAGGTTGCCTCACAGGAGTGTGTCCATGTGGTGAGGCATGATTTCATTTGCATATGTGTCTTGGTGCTTGCTTTAAATTGCTTGGAAATTGTTGGTGCTTACTGAATATCTATCCATTGAATATAAACTATGTCGCCATACCAATCTTATTATCTTGTTGTATTGTCTTATGAGATCAGCCACACACACCTGACACCCAGCCGAGCTAAAGCAAGCTAAAAAGCCCGTTGTGAGTGACATATAGCATGCATCTTACCTGAGGCACACCCAGCCAGTCGTCAGCCTGTTGCATGGCTTCTTTGGCATTCTGCACGGGCTTGTTTGGATCCCACTCGGACCAATCAGGACACAGACCTGACAGAAAGCAAACGGGACAGTTAGACAATAATGCACAGGCAAATGCAGCCGTATGCTGCTGCTGCTATGATAAGGCCACTTAGGCTGCCACTACTATCTGCCTAACACCTCCAACTACAACGTCGCATGACCTTACCCACGCTGCTCTGCTCCTGTGAACCCGCAATGTCCGACAATGGCGGTCTCTCAACTGGTTAAAGGCTCGAGACGCTCCGGCACTTTCACTGTGGTAAAGCTACGCGCTTCCGTGCTGCTAATGCCTAAATTGGATTAGTGTTGGTGATGGAGTGGCAACTCGCTCAAACAGCCCATACAGGCACACCACAGAATACTATTATCCAATTAAAATAGACACGGGCCCACGGTATTTACATGGTTGAGTGTGCAGATAAAACCTTTGTAGAGCCGTCAGTTGGGAGGCACCAGGGTGGGCCTTCCACCATGTTAATAAAGGAAATCATATAGTGCTCAATATTATTATCAACACTGTAAAACCACAACCATGTGGTTCATAATGCAACATCACTGTTCCACCAAAGGAGACGGACATATGCTATTGACCAGGTTCCTTCCTGGTCCGGCATAGGAACCTCTTTTGAACATTTCATAGCTTCTGTGTTTCTGAGTTTCCTCAGTAAGCCTTCTGTTTGGTATTAGCTGATGAAACAACAGAACCTTGTATGGCCCGTGCTGCAGCACAGTGTTTGAAAGATGCGTCTCCGCAGATCAATGGCTTATATAAACACAGTTAAACACAGTTGCTACTCCTCCACCTTTCACTCTGTGAAGCACAGCTAGGAGAGGACTCGCATGTTCAGTATTGGAAGCTGCAGCCTGAACTGGCAGTGACTCAAACTGTGGCCTTGTGGTCCTTGGATCTGTGGCTCATAGGCACCTCCCTGTGACAGATAACTCTGCATTTTGATGCAGAGCCAAGCATCCCCCTTGACAGAAGAGGAGGAATGGTGCCCAAATTTGGGAGTGTTGTGTAGCAGCAAGGCTATAAACACTAAAGCGGTCCTGGGCCTCAGGGCCCGAGACAGTGAGAGTCAAAGCTTCAGTCATTGTGGGACAGCTGGCAGGGACATCCCCCCCAGCCATCAGCAACCCCTCTTCCACCCAGTGACCCCACCTGCTCCACAGAGACAGATTACACTGGCTGAAATCTGAATCTAGATGTGTGTGTGTGTGTGTGTGTCTGAGTGTGTGTGCATCTGTGTGTGCGTGTGCGTGTGTGTGTGTGTGTGTGTGTGTGTGTGTGTGTGTGTGTGTGTGTGTGTGCGTGTGTGTGTGCTACAGAATGTGTGAGAGATATTCAGCCCTCATCTCTAGATGAGGAGCAAAGGAGACAGAATCTCCTGAGAAGGTGATACTGTTGCAAATACACTGACTGACACATGCCTGACCCCAACCTCCATAGCAACTAAGGAAAACTGCTCAATACAACACAATACAGCCACAGCACGGATTCTGACTCAGCACTCCCTCTGCCCTGCCTGTGGACTCAGCTGACGCTACTACACTTCTTACCAGGGGCACAGTTGTCAACCAGAGCTCCCAGAGCTTTGCCATCCCGCCAGTCACGGTTGAAGTTGTGGATGGGCAGCTGGGGCACCTTGTTCTGTATCCAGCCCAACAGGCGCTGTTTGGGGGTCAGCTTTTTAGACTCCTCTTCATCCTCGTCGTCCCACATGGGCATGGAGATAGAGTAGTGGAGGATGAGGGTCCAGATAAGACCCAGGATCAGCTTTAGATTCCCATCCACAATGGCTTTGCTATCTGTAGAGAGACAGTAGAGATTTTTTTTAAAAAAGGGTTTATAACTCCCAATGAGTTTAGATAAGGTAAAATAAGATAATCCTTTATTAGTTCCCCAGTGGGGCATTTGCAAGATTACAGCAGCAAGAGACACATAGTAATAAAATAAAAATAAAAAAATCAAGCATTATAAATAAACAGTAAAACAGTAATAAAAAAAAACAGTAAGAAGAATACAAAAGCAATATTAAATATACAGACGGAATAAAAGTATATACAGGTATTTAAATGTATTTATACTGCACATGAAAGTTAATGCACAATGTCCTACAGCATTTGACGGTTTACTAGTTAACTGCATCTTTCAGCTATATTTCCATTGTCCCTTGTGAGGAGATTTGTGCAATCTACAAGTGTATTGGTTTTCATTCAGTATGTTGTTATCACTAATCAAGGCACCCTGAAGATAAACCAAAAGAAATCAAAAGCTACGATCTGTACATGTATTATATTACAATAGTATTTCCTTGCTGTTCTGCAGAGTTGACCAGAAATATAAACAATGATGATTGACTGCTGAGGAGACAAGAATCTAATGCTCCCTGCTGCTTCCCCTGAGCCCCTTTCTCTGAGACAGCTGTCTGGCTGAGGACCCCTGACAATCTGTCATGCAGTCACAATGGCACTCTGAAGACAGTGACAGCTGAGGACATGTGGAAGTGGATCCCACTCTGCATACACACCACTTGGATTTCAATTACGTCCAAAACTTGTAGAGCTAGAGCGCGATAAATCAAATCGCTGGAGTTTAGGTTCATTGACAGCGAGCGTGCAGCTCATTTCCAGAAGTTCTCTGAGGAAAAGTTTGCCGAATAAGCCCTTTCAGATCCAGCTCAATTTAGAAATGCAGCCATTTAAAAGAACCTCTGAGGAGCGCTTGACTTTAATGTTTCATCGACTAATCTCCTGTGATACACTCCACTTCATTCAGTAAGACTTTAATAAGGAAGGGACTTTGACGCCAACTGTTTATCACAAGACTGTTTTTATTGAGACTATTTATCTTTTCACAGACGAGGGCCTCCTATCAGAGGGTAATGTTTGATGTGTCGCCGTTTGACTGGCACAGGCAGGTGGCACGGCACGGCACAGTGTGGTTTTGATCCTGCCGTGTGTGGATTTAAGGGCAACTGTGTGCTCAAAGAGACATCCATCAAATGGAATCTATTTACACACTGTGACACATGTGCTACTAAGCTTGTGGTGACATTATTTTTTTTTTGTCTCTGGATCACCGTAATGAGACTGAGACATTATCTTAGGAGCGCTGCATTGACCCGATAGAGCTGCTTGGAGGGAGAGGGGAATGGAAATGCCAGGACTTCTATTATCACGCCCGGTTTCTGTCAAAACAGTCTGACATGGTGTGTGTCTGTACAGCTGGGACACCGCTGCCAGACTCACACTGACATATTAAGTCCTAGACGCGCTGTCCTAGACACACACCTTGCAGACTCTGAGTTGATATTTGAGATAGTGACCGTTGGCCTCCAGCGATCACCAGGAGATTTGAGCCTGCCGTAATCCCCCCCTAATATCATCACACACACACTCAAACTACCACACTCCAGTGTATATCCAGGTGGACACACTGTGGCCTTCACAGTCCACCGGCCAAAGCTTCAGCCACGCAGGGAATTTCACTCAAGTGTGTGGCAGGATCATTAGTCACCAAAACAGAAAGATGCTCTGTCAGAGTTTTAATAACTTTTCTCCTGCATGAGTTGTGGGGTTGTCTACAGGTGTGTAACTAAGCCGTAACTCTTCATCTTACTATATAAGTGCTTTTCATATTAGGCGGCTAGTTATTAAACGTGTCCAAGTGGTGACATTCTGTTCACTCTGGTGGAGTCAAGTGTTCTTCTGGTGACATTGTGGGATGTGACACATAACCACAACAATTTACTTCAGCTATCTGCACCACAGTTTGATCCCTAAATCCCTCTGGAGTTAATCCTCACCTCCCAGGAGCAGCTGATGGCTACCGACAGCAATGGGCTGTCAGCAAAGAGCCCCAGTGAGTCGATCTGACCTCTGACCTGACACAGATGAGTGTGTGTGTGTGCCTCTTTACGTACAGACGGGTGCATGTGTGTGAGTGCTGTCCATATGTACGTATAAATCGTGTCATTCTCATTAACACAGGCCTAGTGAATTTCCAACCCATAGTTTGCCACATTGCTGCAGCTGGAATACGCCTCTGGAGCGACTAGTCCTTGGCCCTGACACAAGTAAATGACCTCAGTGGCACTCAGTCTGCACTAACTTTCCAATAAGCTGTTGACCTCAGCTCAATGCAGCTTTCCAGAGGCGAAGGTGCTGACAGAGCTAACCGTGTTTACCTGAGGGGGGACCAGGTGGCTGCGGCACGATGCTGCCGGTCGGCACGGCGTTATCAGCCGTAACCGCCATGCACGAGCAGCACAGTGCAGCAGCCGCGAGCTGAGCAGCGGGCCACGCTCACATGCACGAATATGTCCTAATAGCACACGCGCGCGGCTGGCCCGGGCCCGGTTCTGTCAACCAATCATAATAACGGAGAGGGAGAGAGAGAGAGAGAGAGAGAGAGAGAGAGAGAGAGAGAGAGAGACTTAATTCTCTGCTCAGGTAGACTGGGCCTCATATCTATAGATTTATAATCGTTTTTGCTGCTATATTATTGCTCTGAATGATTTATACAGCTTTACAATTATAAAAAGTTAAATTAAATTAAATATTGTTGCTGTTATGATTCATCTTTTAAATGCCAAAGCATTATTGATCAACTATCATAAAGGCATCCCTTTTATATCTTTGCATGTGGTTGTTTTATGTCTTATGGCTACATTGTACCACTGCATTGTTCCCAGAAGTCTTACCTATCGACACCAGCTTGATGTGCTCTCTGTCCAGGAACTCGAGAGCCACAGACACATTCTCCAGTTTCATCTGACGGAAGTTGGGTCTGACGTGGTGCTTTCTGTACATTTTCTTCTGGCTCAAAACTTCCAGGAGTGAAATGAGCTTGAGCCCGTCGGTAAAATCCCTCTGCAGGTCGGTGACGGTCTTGTTGACGCACTTGAGGTGCTCGTTGCACCACCTGGTGAAGGTGTTCTGCTGGATCTTCTTCCATGGCGCGTCCTCGGCCAGGTCCTTCTCCGTGGCGGGCATCTCGTCGTCCTCGTCTTCCCCAAAGTCGGTGGGCTGGTAGTACTGCGGAGGCAGCTGGTCGTCGCCGTAGTTATTGCTCATCATGTTTGCGTTTTCCGGGTCCAGTTTTATACCTCGGTGACACTTGTGTGTTGAATTGTGCGCCCGGCAGCGCAGAAAACTTTAGCGGGTCGATGGCAAGCGCGCGCCCGCGGAGGAAAGTTTAAAGTTTAAAAAGCCGCCTGGAGATTTTTCAGATGTACTTGCGAAGAAACCACTTAAGTCAGGACAGTGATGGATTAAAATATCCGATTTACAATGTGCAAGAGCAGCTGGTCGTCCGTTTTTCTTTTCTCTTTTAAATTGGCACCCTCTTGACAAGTAGTCCTTCTCTAGTAGCCCCCAGAAGAATGTCGCCTTTCAGCAGAATGGCGTTTCGCGGCTGGTGACTGTTAAAGTTGACACAGAGCGTGTTTAACTTGACTGTCGAGAGAGGACAGGGTTTGGTTTATAAAGGACCCGGGCCCGCGTCACGCAGCCACTGTGATCATAGTCTATTTGCTTATCCATAAGGATAACGTGAGTCGGGGTCGGTTTACGGGGAGGATGGGGTGGTGATTGGTCGGAACACCAGGCAGCGCAACAGTTGCGGCATGCTCTTTATTTTTAGGCGCTCCTATTTGAGAGGTGGGGGGTTGGCACTCGACGATTGTTGCGAATGTGTGTCATGCTCAGGATCCAAATGGCTGAACAATTGAGCTAAGAAAAGAAAGTGAGAAGGCGAGTCCTCCTGTCTCAATATACGTTGCGTTTTGGAGATACCTGTCAGAAGTTTGATTGTGCACGTTAGATTCTATCACTGAGGCTTTGGGGATGAAACATTTTAAAGGATGAGGTCACCTTGCTGAAGACTGAAGCCACCATTACGTGTGTTTCACAGCTATCTGCCACCCATGAGCGAAATGCACTTCTGTGTAGACAAGCAAAGGTCAATAGAAGCTCAGGGAAGGTCATGGAAAGATGATTAATACTGGGTCTATGGAAGCTGTTTCCAACACGCTAAACAAATAAATTATGTTGAAATTATGAGATAAAAAGTCATAATTATAATAAAAACAATTCAAACTTATAACGCTTTTCTAAATAATCAAATACGCTTGAGATAATGAAGTCGAAATTATGAGATACTATCTCATAATTATGACTGTGTTATTAGAAAAAAATAATTGTGCTGGAAATGGGCTTCCATAGGATTGTGATAGGCCCTTACAATAATGATAGTAAGTATATTCTAGGAAATATATTATTTTGTCACCAATAAGAACTGAGAGTAATGCCTTACAACTCACTAAATTCAAAATGATTGTCCCAATTATGACTTTTTTAAATGAAGCAATAAACAAGAAAGGACAAACTCACAAATTGAATTGTCAGAAAGTAAAGTGTCATCTCCAACTTTGTCAACATGACAGCATTCATTGATTGAAGCTGAAGACGTGAACAGAAATACACTGAGCCGGTCGATAGTGTGTGCACATATTGAAATTGATCATCTATAAGCAAAACAAGCCATTTCCAATACATGTTGTGTGAGCTGCAGGTGCAGGGCTGTCATGCTGTTGTGACTCAGCAGCAGGGACATGCAGTGACACCGGGCACCATCGTTAACAAAGTAGTGGGAGGTAAGAATATCCACATGGCTTTATTAGGGTACTCTGTCTGGACACAGCCACTTTATATCACATATGTAACAACATGCAAGAGTTGTTGTTTCTTATTCAACCATTGTATACATGTTCTGCTCATTTGACTCATGAGCCAGAATATTCTCCATTAAAAATCAATGTATGGAGTTCAACTTTATTCCTTTTTTCAAATCATGTTGTTATCTCAAGGAGATTGGATAATTAAATAATACCTTTCATCATCTCTTTGTAAAAATGTGTTTAAACAGTGGTGGAAGAAGAATTCACACATTTATGTGAAGTACAAGTGGTTATATGTTATGGTAAAACATATTCCACTAGAAGTGAAAGTCCAGTGTTATGTCCTGTTATGTCCATGTGACTCAAGTACAAGCACAAAGGTACCGCCAGCCAAATGTACTTCAAGAATCAAAAGTAAAAGTACAAGTTGATTTACTTTTGATTCAGTGTTATTTCATGGAATTAAATCCTTATTATCGATGTATTAGACATTGTATCTTGTAGGCAAAGTAAAGCAAATTTTCACTATTTTATATACTAGGTGGGTTTATTATCATATTTTCTTAACTTTCATACCGTTTACTTTTATACTTTTAAACTGTTGATTTTTTTTTTTTTTTTGTCTCCTTCGCGAATCGCCACCTTAACGCGGTGAAGGAGTTTGAGTGGCTCAATGATCCTGGGAGCTATGTTGTCCGGGGCATCTGCCCCTGGTAGGGTCTCCCAAGGCAAACAGGTCTCGGGGGAGAGCTCAGACTAAGAGCGGTTCAAAAAACCCTGATGATAAGCAGCCCTAGGACTGAAGTTACCTCGCCCGGACCAGGGACCCGGGAGGCGAGCTCGTCGGCGAGCGTCTGGTGGCCGGGCTTTCGCCCATGGGGCCCGGTCGGGCTCAGCCCGAAGAAACACCATGGTGCAGCCACCCTGTGAACCCACCATCCGCAGGGACATGGTCGGGGTCGGGTGCTATGTAGACCGGGCGGCGGGCCGGGCAGGGGGCCTGGGCGAGCCGATCGCCGGCGACATAGACTAGCTCTAGGGACGTGGAACGTCACCTCGCTAGGGAAAGGATCCGGAGCGGGTGAGGGAGGTGGAGCGTTACCAGCTAGATATAGTTGGGCTCACCTCCACGCACAGCGCTGGCTCTGGAACCAAACTCCTGGAGAAGGGTTGGACTTTGTTCTTTTCTGGAGTCGCCCAGGGTGAGAGGCGCCGGGCGGGAGTGGGGATACTCACGAGTCCCCGGCTGAGCGCCGCCATGTTGGAGTTTTCCCCGGAGAACGAGAGGGTCGCCTCCCTGCGCCTACAAGTTGCGGGGAGTAAGGCTCTGACTGTTGTTTGTGCTTATGCACCAAACAGCATTTCGGAGTATCCGGCCTTCTTGGAGTTGGTGGGAGGGGTCCTGGAAAGGGTGCCGCCAGCCGACTCCATAGTTCTCCTGGGAGACTTCAACGCTCACGTGGGCGACGACAGAGAAACCTGGCGGGGAGTGATTGGGAGGAACGGCTTGCCTGATCTGAACCCGAGCGGTGTTTCGTTGTTGGACTTCTGTGCTAGCCACAGTTTGTCCATAACAAACACCATGTTTGAACATAAGGTGGCTCATAAGTGTACCTGGTACCAGAACACCTTAGGCCGGAGATCAATGATCGACTTCGTAATCGTATCATCTGATCTGCGGCCGTATGTTTTGGACACTCGGGTGAAGAGAGGAGCAGAGCTGTCAACTGATCACCACCTGGTGGTGAGTTGGATCAGATGGCGGGGGAGTTGGCCAGAAAGACCTGGCAAGCCCAAACGTGTAGTGAGGGTGAACTGGGAACGTCTGGCGGAGGATCCTGTCCGGGAGGTCTTCAACTCCCACCTCCGGAAGGACTTCTCACACATCCCGAGGGAGGTTGGGGACATGGAATCCGAGTGGATCATGTTCAAAGCCTCTATTGTGGACGCGGCCGCTAGGAGCTGTGGTCGGAAGGTCATCGGTGCCTGTCGTGGCGGCAACCCGAGAACCCGGTGGTGGACACCGGGGGTGAGGGAAGCCGTCAAGCTGAAGAAGGAGGCCTTTCGGGCTTGGTTGGCCCAGGGGTCTCCTGAAGCAGCTGACAGGTACAGGCAGGCCATAAGGACTGCAGCTGCGGTGGTCACGGATGCTAAAACTCGGGCATGGGAGGAGTTCGGGGAGGCCATGGAGAAGGACTTTCGGTTGGCCTCAAGGAGGTTCTGGCAAACCATCCGACGACTCAGGAAGGGAAAGCAGGGCCTTCCCCAGGCTGTTATCAGCGGGGGAGGGGGGCTGCTGACCCAGACAGAGGATATCGTCGGGCGGTGGAAGGAGCACTTTGAGGAACTCCTAAACCCGGTCAACATGTCCCCTGAACAGGGGGCAGCGCCTGAAGACTTGGGGTTGGATGAACCCATATCCCTGGCAGAGGCCACTAAGGTAGTCAAAAAGCTCCTTGGTGGCAAGGCGCCGGGGGTGGATGAAATCCGCCCTGAGATGCTGAAGGCGCTGGACTTTGTTGGGCTGTCTTGGCTGACACGCCTCTTCAATGTCGCATGGGGGTCGGGCACAGTGCCCATGGACTGGCAGACCGGGGTGGTGGTTCCCATCTTCAAGAAGGGGGACCGGAGAGTGTGCTCGAATTATCGGGGTATCACACTACTCAGCCTCCCGGGAAAAGCTTATGCCAGGGTGCTGGAACGGAGGCTCCGACCGTTTGTCGAACCTCGGATTCAAGAAGAACAGTGCGGGTTTCGTCCTGGTCGTGGAACAGTGGACCAGCTCTTTACCCTTGCAGGGATACTGGAGGGGTCCTGGGAGTTTGCCCAACCAGTCTACATGTGCTTTGTGGACTTGGAGAAGGCTTTCGACCGGGTCCCTCGGGGCTTTTTGTGGGGGGTGCTGCGGGAGTATGGTGTGCCGGACCCGTTGCAACGGGCCATCCGGTCTCTGTACGCCTGCAGTAGGAGCTGTGTTCGTATCCTCGGCAGTAAGTCAGATACGTTCCCGGTGGGTGTTGGCCTCCGCCAGGGCTGCCCTTTATCACCGGTCCTGTTCGTGACTTTCATGGACAGGATATCTAGGCGCAGCCGTGGGGCGGAGAATGTCAGGTTCGGGGATCTCAGGATAGCCTCTCTGCTGTTTGCAGATGATGTGGTCCAGTTTGCCTCCTCGGACCATGACCTCCAGCATTCACTGGGGCGTTTTGCAGCCGAGTGTGAAGCGGCGGGGATGAGAGTCAGCACCACGAAATCTGAGGCCATGGTGCTCTGCCGGAAACCGGTGGATTGCTCCCTCCGGGTGGGGACAGAGTGCCTACCACAAGCGAAGGAGTTCAAGTATCTCGGGGTCTTGTTCACGAGTGAGGGTAAAATGGAGCGGGAGATCGACAGGCGTATCGGTGCGGCTGCAGCAGTAAAACGGGCGTTGCACCGGGCCGTCTTGGTGAAGGAGCTGAGCCGAAAGGCAAAGCTCTCAATTTACTGGTCGGTCTACGTCCCAACCCTCACCTATGGTCACGAGCTTTGGATCGTGTCCGAAAGAACGAGGTCGCGGATACAAGCGGCCGAAATGAGTTTCCTCCGTAGAGTGGCCGGGCTCAGCCTTAGAGATAGGGTAAGGAGCTCGGACATCAGGAGGGAGCTTGAAGTCGAGCCACTACTCCTTCGTGTCGAAAGGAGTCAGCTGAGGTGGTTCGGGCATCTAATTAGGATGCCTCCAGGACGCCTCCCTTTAGAGGTTTTCCAGGCACGTCCAACTGGTAGGAGGCCCCGGGGAAGACCCAGGACACGCTGGAGGGATTATATCTCCCAGCTGGCCTGGGAACGCCTCGGGATCCCCCAGAATGAGCTGGTAGATGTTGCGGGTGAGAGAGAAGTCTGGGTCAGCCTGCTGGACCTGCTGCCTCCGCGACCCGACCCCGGATAAGCGGTGGAAAATGGATGGATGGATTTTTTTGTAGTTTTTTGAATTACATTTGTCAAATAAGTCTAAAGAGTTATTGTTTATTAAATAGGATAAAATGTAAATATTCCATCACAATACAAAATGTACTTGAGTAAACACCACTGTGTGTAAATGAACGCTAGAAAAATTGAATTACACCAAAAGTGAAACGATTATTTATTTTTCAATACAAACGAAACAAAAACACATTTGACTCAATATGTTTTACAATGTTCTTTCGAATACTTTGGTTTAATTGCTTCATAATAATAATAACTAGGGATGCACCGAATACGAGTACGAGAATTTTAACGCAGTATCGGGCCGATACTGCGTTAAAATTCTCGTACTCGTATTCGTTTTCAATTGCCGATACCAAGAACCGATACCACTCAACAGTATTTCACTACAACAAACTGGTGTGGAGAAGCAACCCGTGGCTCCAGAGCCGCATGCGGCTCTTTCGTCGCTCTCTTGCGGCTCTTGCAGCAAGGTGTGTAGAGTAATGGTGCGTTCACACCGAACGCGCCGCAAATTTTTCGCGCGACCAGATTACATGTAAAGTCTATGCACAGACGCGTGTGGTTGCGACAGACGCAAATTTATATATTTATAGACGCGAGAGTTGATATTTTCCATATTTAATATATCTTTAATTGAGAAGCTCTGCGCGTCATCACTGCCGTCCTGCCGGTTTGAATCAAACGGCTGCTGATCCACCTGAAGCAGCGCTGGCAGCGGCCTCATTCAGACGCTGTTGTGCGGCTACGGATGATATTATGAACCCGGACACGGGGGCGTTTTATGGTCCGACATTAGAGGGACTTCCACAAGAAGTTTAAAGCTTGGGATAGCCTTCTGTTAATGTTGTACTATAGGCTTGTGTTGAGTTGTAATAGTTATTTTAACTTGCACAAGAATATAAAGAATGTCTATGTTTAAATTACAATACTTATGAAGGATAATAATAGGATAATAATAATTAATAGGAATATTAATTAAGATTATGAAGATGTGTATTGTAGCATAGTAGAAAGACACTGTGGGATTTATGTTACTGTGAAATCATAGGTGTGAATGGAATAAATTAAAGATGGAGGGCATAGACACGTGGTGATAGGTCGTAAAGCACAGGATGGCGGAAATACCGGAAGTAACAAAGCTAGCAGGAAGTAGGACTGTTTACCTGAGTAGGACTCCGCCCCTGTGAAGGGTTTAGCCATTAACATGCTATGTTATTGTTATGCTATCTTGCATGCTGGGAAACTAACCAATGGAGAGGCCTTAAGCTCAGCGAATGAGAGTATTTAACAACTCGCACGGACATTTGTACGGGGTGAAATGTTCCTTCTCGTTGATAGCACAGACAGCTAACTGCTTACAGCACGGCTGAGAGTGGCCTGTGGACTGCTTGAAGCGAGACACCCCCAGCCGGGAACTATATTCTGATCATCATCATCATCCTTTTTATTAAATACTTTTTATTATAAGTAACGATATCCTAGACTCTCTCTTAACGCGCTCTCCCGAGGTTTGAATTTAACACTTGACATAATCTGCAGAGGATAAAATAAAATCTGCCTCCAAATTAATTGCACTTTCATGGAGACCAAATCTAAGAAGTATCGGTATCGGTACTCGGTATCGGCAAGTACACAAATAAAAATACTTGTACTCGTATCGGTTTGTAAAAAAGGGGTATCGCTGCATCCCTAATAATACCCATGCAATATAATCCCACCCTTGATGTATAAAGTATGTGTGAACTAAATCAAAAACCTAATCAGAGCTACTGTTGACCTGGACACCATTCACTTGACATTATATCCCAGGAGACTGCCCATGGCTGCTCTCACAGTCTGCGTCCCACCTTTTTTAATTAGCGTTTCCCTTTTAGTCTGTCAGGTGAATATTTTAAATATTTAAAAGGGGATTTGGGACTAATTTGCTGGACAGATAGGCCCGAGGCCAAAGCCCACTTGAATACGTCCCACCGGTGATCTGGAGCTGACATTTTGACCATTAAGGCAGTTTTAATTTTTTCCTTAGCCACAACTCTGACAGAATGAGACAGAAACCTGATTCAGAATCAGTTGGGAGTTATGTGCAGACCCAAGAAACTAATTTAACTTAAACCTCAAGTGACAGAAGGTTGCTCGGTGAGGGATCAGCTAACTACCAACCAGGACCAGGCCTGCACCTCCTTAGAGAACCATGAGTCGTGGAAATCGAGTAATGAGTGTAGTTTATGGGCCTCATCAACAACGTTGACACACCAGTTACTGCCATCTGTAACGTATCTGTGAGTCTATGACACATTCTGGAGTGATGGTTATTAATATCCATACAAGCCGTGTAATGTAATCCCAGCAGACAGTCCTCACTCAGGATGACTGCTGGTGATTTCATGAATGGGACTCTGCGACACCTTAAACCCTGTGACCAGCGGTGAGGCCACCTTCCAGGAAAAGGAAGCGGTCAGACATCATGCGGGGTAGATATATATTTATTTTCTCAAGTCATTTGCAGTACAAAATAGACCTCCAGGTAACAAAATAGCCACAACTATATTGAAAACAACAAGCAACAACAAGCTGAGAAGCACTGAGCAATATAGAAGCTTGTGGAACTATGATGTCGTTGATAGTCATGAAACAAGGAAGAATAATGAAAATTAGATGAGTCATATGCACCATTGCAGTCAATGGTAATCTAATTCATATTGCAAACTAATCTTTTTTGTAATAGACAGTAACAACAGTTCAGCGGCACATCATTTCTTCAGTATATTTTCAGATGCAGACATAACAGGTCAGGCATTGCTTATCAAGGTTCTACTTAATGATAAACGTTTAATTTCTGAAATTAACGAGTCATATTGCTCTGGTCAAATGCAATCTAAATGCATGCAATGACTACGCCACCTTCGAACAGAGAGGTACTGAACATTATTAGCGATGCTAGCAGTTCTTCTGAGTAACGTCATGTCACCATAAATAAACATTTACACAGCAGATCGTTTGGCTATCAAATATACGATGCTCTTTCAAAATAGAATACACTTTCTACAAAGCTAGTACAAATGGACTTAAGAAACATCTCTCCCAGAATACTATATGTCAACTATTTACATGAAATACAAAGTAACATAATCAACATAAATCATATACTGTGCTTCTATATGTTTTCTAACATGCTGTTATTTCAGTTCTAAAATATTTTTACACAAAAAAACATTTCACAAATGTAAACATTAATCCTTCCACATACATACATTTATATTATTTTGTAATTAATGTGAAATCTTTTTCTGACATCTTCTTATTTACATATTTTGAAACCATATCAATTTCTAAAATGCCCTCACAACTACTAAAACCTGAACCTTCACTTCAGATGCATCACTGTTTCAATATAAGTGTGACCGTGTTCATCAGATCTGCAGTTTGTTACGTGAAGCGTGTCGTCGGTAAACAAGGAAACGCTGGCAGTCAACTTTTTCACACTGAGTACCTGTAACAACCTGCGATCACCATAAATCTAAACAACAATACTACGACGCTAGCCATTTAAATCCTGCTGGAGAGGAACAAAAGCTTATTTCTGCACACTGAAATGTTAGACATACAACATAATCCGATCGCTTGATCTCTATACAATTGGCTCCCAAAGGTTGCTGAGATATCTTTCGGAGCAACCCACAAGTCACAAAACTTCAGCAAACCATAACGTGTGTGTGTGTAACAGCGTCGCTGTGGGTGTAAGATTTCAGAACTTCAAAGCGAGCTGTGGGCAGGTAAGATGAATCAGAAATACTGCACAGACTTTCTGGCATCGTGGGCCAACTGATAATTAGAGGAAAGTGGGAGTTGTTTGATTTCAGAGACAGACACGAGACAATTGATTGTAGCCTGCACACTGAAGAAGAGGGTTAAACATAAGCCTCACAAGCTAGGCTTAGAGTGACCGGTGTTTAGTTAGCCATACCTGTTCTCATTGCAATATCATTGGTGCTTACATATTCCATGTGTGGGTCAGTTATACAGAGGCTGGAGGTAATGGTAGGATGATGTTCATTCATATTTTGTGACAGAAATTATTGCATTGAGTATTTTGGGGGGAAAGCAACAAGTAATTAATAAAAAACATTGACATTTAAAGGGCATGTGTACATTTCAGTGCATTACATGTCCAGACTCCACGTTTGCCAATATTATCAGAGACAACTATGAACAATACTTCAACAAACAAATAAATAAATAATGGTTAAATAAATAGAAAACCATTAGGAGCACATTCCTAATTAATCATTACAACGTAATTCTTTTTCTTTTTTTCATCACAATGTTTGCTAAAAGAGAGAACAAATGATATTCACAGACACAGAAGAGTGACACAGCACTAGCATACATTTAGTGGAGTGGGATCAGTCCTGTGGGCTCTCTGCAGATCAAGTCATCCTCGTCTTCAATCTCCAATGAGACTGAGCGCGGCCGTTGCCGGTGCATGTCGTACCTTCTCAATAGCGGCATCATTTCCCAAACATTTTCTACCACGCAGCTGTCAGCTCTAGCACATTTAGAGAATTACAGTTCAGTCTGCAGACACGGCAGGAGAAGAACGAGGGCTAGTCTGAAGCAGACCTCTGTCCCTGTGCAGTTGTTGCCCATCCAATCAACATCGGACGAGAGCTCTCAACAAGCTCGTCATCATCAGCAGCACGGCTGCGGCTGCAGTGATAGTCAAAATGGAGTTCCAACCTACCTCACTCCCCTGAGGGAAGACAGGAAAAGAGTAGTTAAGAGCCAGTACAGGCTGTCCATCAGCCAGTGTTGGGCTTTTAACGAAATAGTTTGACATTTTAGGAAAAGGATTTTGTTCGCTTCCTTGCAGACAGTTAGATGAGAAGGTTTTTACCACCTCGAGAATTCAATCCGCTCGTCTAACTCTCGGCAAGAAAGCACATTTACCAAAATGTTGAACTATTCCTGGAAATTAATTATGCAGATCCATTCAAGGTAATATTTTTGCTCTAATTTGCCAAACTGCCCACCCGTCCACCTTCCATAAATGTTTAATAGCATTATCTACCTTCATTCACCGTAGATTTTATCAGCATTTCTGCAGTTTAGACCATCCCATAACATCCATCACTGTAAATTAATGTTTATCAATAATTTATATGAAAGGTCAGTTTATATAGGTCACATATTTTCTTCCTAACATCTTGCAGTATTGAGCCATGCTGATACCATAACCAAGTTGTGATATATTTCTGCCTCCACCCAAATACAACGAAGATTTTTTTTTTTTAAACACTTCTTTTACGAAATTGATCCCTGATTACTCTGGATAATTCACACGATACACTATCTATAGCTCTGTGAAAACTTCTGAAAGTTTCTGTGAATTATCCGGAGCAAACGACACCTATTGTATCGGAGATTTCTCCCAAACAGTAACCTGAAAACCGGAATATGACCAAAACTATCTCCATTGCTAGAAACGGGATGCGAGAAAATGTTATGTAATTTGGGTGAACTGACTCTTTAATCAGTGTTTAAGAACCATATGTAGCATTATGCATCAGATAGAGATAAGCTCCTCCCATACCTTGCCCTCTGGGACACCAGCTCCGACAACCAGCACCAGACCACAGCCAATATTACAATCATTCCTATGAAGGGGATGGAGAGAACAGGGTGCTCAGACGGATGGATGAATCTCTGAGGAGGGAATAAAAACAACAAGGACCATGGGAATGAAAGGAAATTAATGAATGGATGGATTAAAGTACCCAAAGGATAAAAACACAGATAAATAACAGGGTGTGACAACAGCACAAATGGACCACTACACATCGCTGAAAGAAAAGTGTGACATGGTCTATGGCTGTGAAATAAGGGGAAAGGTTGTGATGGAGTGATTTACATTTCCTGTGAAATAAACAATGCATAACTTTAAGGTGACATACACATCAACTCAACTTGAGTATGTGTGAGCAGTCCTGTGTGGCATTTATTGGCTGCGTGTGATGTTATGGTGACAAAGAAAGAAAGACATGATCGTTGGGACTTGCATATGGTGGCATTCCTTTTGTCTCTCTATCCTCGTCGTTTGTTTTGGATGTTTTGCTAAATTTGTTATCGTACAGGCGTAGAGGTCATGGACATTCAGAGCACAGGACAGCATCAGAGACAGGCACGGGTAGACAGTTTGACACAACGCAGAGACATCTCATCACGGCTGTTGTAGACAAAACACGGAGGTTTTAGCCCTGTTCTCACTGCATGAAAGGACCGTATTACAGTACAGGGCTTTGCATGGCTTCCAGCCAATGGATTTGTCTTTTTATTTTTATTTTGATGCATATTTTCATTCCTTAGAGGTAGCCATTGGTATTCATCCCTTTCATTCCTTTTGACTGTGTGAAAATCAACTCGCAGAATATTGAGTCAGTTAAATCCACAGATTGTCCTCTGGTCGGTGCATTCAAGCGTCACACTGTGCAACATTCAAACCCAGAGGACAACGACATTAAAGAAAAATGAATTTGGTACTTTAGCTTCTTGCCTTTTGGATTTTCCCATGAGAACTTAAAAACACATTAAAACTGTCCATGCTTTCAAACGTTTATCATGCAACATTAGTGTAACTGTGACTTTAGTAACTGTCTCAATTAGCTATTTCAGACACGTTTCAGTTCACAACAAGTTGACGTTCACACAGCACCTCATTGAAATGAAGAGACGGGAGCCTTAAGGTAGAAATTACACATCACATAAGGTTACAGGTCCTTTTTAGTACTTTTCCTCTATAGAACAAGAGCAATGGGCATTCTTGGCTTGAATGCCTGGATATGTTTTACCAGATTTTGTGTTTTAGTCCTACAACAGTATAAAATAATCGCTGTCACACAGAAGTTACACAGAAACAGAGGTAGGGAAGGTTTCCCAGCCCAAAGCACACAATAGATATGGGCTGACAGGCCAGGTCAGTTCATATCCAAACATGTATTGCTACAGTATGAGACACAGAGAAAGTGGGCTCAACAGACACAGGATACAGTGTGATGTGAGGCGTGTTATGCGTTAGTTGACAGTGTGGGTGCAAAGAAAGTGTCTTTAACCTTGTCGTAATGATAGCCGAGAATTCTCAAAACCACTTCTAGGACAAGTTCACATTCATTTGGAAATAAAATAATTGAGAGACAACCTGCTCTACAGATGCTTCTGGAACATAAAGCGGGGAATGCAGAGCAAACCGCACACACCTCCATTAATCACACCACTTTCCCCTCTTCTGAAAGCAACTGACTGTATTATTCATGTGTGTCCCTCACCTGAGCCCCCCCTGACAGCTTCTCCAGCTCTGCCTTGCAGCTCTGCAGCTCCTCCTCCAGCTCAGCTCTCTCCCTCTGACTGCTGTCATACAGTACCTGCAGCTCCTGCAGCTCCACCTTCAGACCGTTACACTGGAGGACACAAGAGGTCAAGTCTTTTTTTTTAACAGAACTGAACGGACTGATAGCATTTATTGAAGCAGGTTTTAGTGTATTTGATTGAAATCAATTTGCCATATCTGCCCATGTTTTATTCATATTTCTAAGGAAACTCACAATGCATGCCGTAGCCACTATTATGCGTCATACCTGACTCTGAACCCGTGAGGCCTTCTCCTCTGCCTGTTTGAGCTGCTCCCTCAGGGAGAAAATCTCCCCGATGCCTCCGTTCCAGCCGGTTGGTGCCACGGACTTCCCATCAAATGAAATATTCTTCTGGATGGAGGCGTCCACCAGGCGACAGTTCCCAGACTTGGCCATGGTCATGTAACTCTCTGACATGACCTCATCCGAGCCAGTCTCCATATCCTTCCCCTCTGTGCCCTCCTCTGCGTCTTCCTCCTTCAGTGACAGGTAGACGCTGGAGCTGGACGGGAGGAATGATGGTTAAAAAAAAGCATTAACTTTCTGTTTTCAGCTGTAATAGCTGAAAGCTGGGAAATGGGCGGATAATCTCCACGATCAAAGGCTGAATGTTGTTGCTATTCTATTTGATGTGATAGCCAGAGAGCTTGATGCACGCAGAGATTTGCTGGCGTACACTTAGTCTGATAACTGATGGAGACACTGTTTTTCTATGATTTGTCTTTCTGTTACAAACATGCCGTTAAATCTATCTAGCCATCCTTGTAATAGGACAAGAAGATTGTTTTCAATTTGACTAATCAAATGATTCAATTTCTTTTTATTATCTGTTAATTGTTTAGTTTATAAAATGTCACAAAACACTGAAAAAGGCCAATCACAGTATAATTACTTGTTTTGTCTGACCAACAGTCCAAAACTCTTTTATTATGATTAAATTCAAAAAGATGCAGAACAGAGAAAAGCATGGAACTGTGTAACCATGTTTGGCATTTTTGCTTGATTAATTAAATTTCATTAATCATCTTTTTAAATTGTCGTCCCGCCACATGGTCCAGTAACTGTTATGGCCATTGTGATTATGCTGCCGGGACATCTCAGCTCTATTTCTGGATTTTATACTTATAAGTTATTTCTCTGTTTTGTACATATTGTCTTCTCTTTCTCGTCTGACTCCCCTTCCCCCTTCTCTTCTTCCTGTAAAGCACCGTGTAGCTTCTGTTTAGAAAAGTGCTATAAATAAAGTTGGCTTTTGCATTCGCTGTATCACAAGATCTTCCTCAACAGGTGGAGTATGCCCAGTTCCCCGTCTGCTAGGGAAGAAAAAAAACACAACAGCTACTAAATAGATCCTGTGTGGAGATTGGGCCTCATATCTTGTTCTTTTATATTTGTTGTTGAAAAAGATCCAAAGAAACGTCTTCATCAGAATTATTATGTGTTTTTTGCACCTTAGTTCTAATAATGAATACGATAGTCAGCGTAAATGAAAAGCAAATGCCAGTTAATACTAACTAATTACAAAAGGTAAACACCCTACCAATCCCAATGAAAGGGCATGAGACTGCAGGGCTGTGCGAAATAATTTAGCCAAGAATGCCCAAATTAAAGTTTAAAGAAGGCGGGGCCAAACTCCAAAGGTAAAAAAAAAGTGGAGGCGCTATAAGCTGTCGAATTTAGTAGCGCCAGTCGTAATAAAGTAATAAAACAAAAAATGCACTATTTCTCATTTAGTAAACATATTATTGAAATTAAAATCCAATGATAGGTCATTGTTGATGAAAATGCTGAACAAACATATCAGCACTCAAAAATGTGAGTAAGCGTGCTCTTTAGCCCGTGTGTGCTCTTACCAAAGAACAAATCCCAAATATGCAAACACTGGTGAATGAGAACTGCTAAGTGGGTTTTAACAGCTTAACGTTTTTCAACGTGGAAGAATTAACTCTCCATCTCAAAATTGCCTTTGATTAATTCTCTGTCAGTCTACTTAGCGATTAATAAACGTATGTGTAATCCCTGGCAAGATGTTGTTAGTGATTAAACAGGTGGCCCCGTAGTGTTTTCTAAATGAGATGTGACGTGAAAGTCTGTGGTTGGAGTTGTATTCCAGAGGGTATCCCCTCCAGCTGAACCAGTAAGCACAGCTGATGAGGGAGCAGCCATTGACCTCTCACCATGTCCTCTGTCTCTGCAGCAGCTGCAGCCGCTCAGAGAGGCGTCTGTTGTCCTCCTTCAGGGTCTGACACTCCTCCCTCAGCGTACGGCACTCCTCCTTCAGCAGGTCCACGTCACCTGACAGGACGAGGAAGGTCAGAGAGGAAGAGGTCAGTTGAGCTCACCTTTAATGTCACTGACTGAGGCTTAACATCGTGGTGACGTGTAGGGAATAGAGTTCAGGAATGGCTTGTGTTTGCGCTTTCTTGACGAGAATTAGAGAATAGAGAATTAGAATTGGTATCGCTCTCGAGTCGACCTGTTAAATATAATAATAATAATAATATTTTAATTTACTATAGCAATTTTCAAGCCACTCAAAGACGCTTTACATACAACAAAATGAAAAAGGGAACGATTAGAAAAACATCAAGACATCAATTAAAAACAGAATTTGTAAGCTACCACTAGCAGCTGGTTAGCTTAGCTTAACATAGAGACTGGACACGAGGGTTAACAGCTAGCCTGGCTCTAATGCTACTGATCAAAATAGTATATCTTATTCGATTAAATCCGTACAACAAAAAAATATTTGAAAAAGACAATTTGCCGTTTTTAGTTTTAAGTGCTTCTTGGGTGGAATCGGTTGCTAGACTCCAACAAGTTTGGTCAAAATATCAAACTATTCCTTTAAAATAAAGGCCAACTGTGAGTCAGATTGTACTTATGAAATACATTTAGCTTGATGGTTTTTCTTTCATGAAAGAGCCCGGCAATTATATAATATGAACTCCCTTCCCTCGGTCCCACCCGAGGCTCAGCTGCGGAGCCCAGCGATGATATCATGTGTTAGAAGTGTGTGTCCGTCCCCCTCATTACTTCATGTTCCTGGTATCCTAAATGCACACACACACACACACACACATATGCACACACACCACTCCCCTTGCAGCACTCAGCCACCACATTTGTAATGTGTATTATTTATTAAAGCCCACAAATGATTTATGTGCTTGACTGTGGGATGCTAACCTGATGTGAGCATGGAATAAGAACATCCATAACATCGTGCTTTGTTTTCATAATATCAGCCACAAAGACTGATCATGGGCTAAGGGCATGATGGCTGTTGGCAAAAGAGGTGAAGATGAAGCGCACCACCAAGACTTCTCCTGTTTAATGTCGGCCTTCTGCAATAAAACAACAGGCCTCCATCATTTCATCCTTCCTCCCCGGCATCCATTTACACCCCTCTTCTATCCCGACTCTCCTCGTCCCTCACCCTCTCTCCGCTCGACCTCCCTGCGCTGGCTCTTCATGCTGATCTCGGCCCTCAGCGTGGTGATCTCCAGCTCGTACTCCTGGGTCTCCTCGCTGAGGTGCTGCAGCTCGACCCGCCGGCGGCACAGCTCCTCCTGCAGCGAGGCGATGTCGTTCTCCCTTTCTGCCGCCGCCTCCTCTGCCGCCTGTTGGAGCAGGATCACCTCCTCCTGAGCGATGCGCAGCTCCTCCTGGGCCTCGGCCAGCTCGCTCTCCTTCTCCTCCTCCAGGCTGTCCATCTCCTCCTGCACAGAACGCAGCTGGGCTGTGGGGAGAGGAGCAGGACAGCGTGTTCTTTAAGGGGGGCGAGTGGGTGAGACTGCAGTATCAGTATGGGTGTATAAGTGTGTGTGTGTGTGTGTGTGTGTGTGTGTGTGTGTGTGTGTGTGTGTGTGTGTGTGTGTGTGTGTGTGTGTGTGTGTGTGTGTGTGTGTGTGTGTGTGTGTGTGTGTGTGATGAGCTTACCTGGTTTTTACATCAGTCGGGCTGCATGTGTTTGTGTGGGTGGGTGGTGTGTTCTTGCGTGTGTGTGTGTGTGTGTGTGTGTGTGTGTGTGTGTGTGTGTGTGTGCGTGCGTGCGTGCATGCGTGCGTGTGTGGGTACTGTTTGAACGAGGAGCTGATGTAACTGATGGTAACAGACCTTTTTCTAAAGGGTCAGATTCAGATTGTTAGCTTAGTATTTTCAGGAAAATATTCTCTACCTTTCACAAAAACAACAAGAGCAATAATATAAAAGGTAATGACAATAAAACCAGTAATTGCTCAATTAAACAGTTCCGACTTAATTATTGCCTGCAGAGGCTTCATGAAATAGTTTAGCAGCTCCTCAACTGACTGAAAAATAAGTTGTAACTTTAAAAACTATGCTCAGCTTTCATTTGTCTCTTTTTGTATAAGGATTGTGTTTCCTTTCTGTCTTTTTTCATACTCAAAGCCATTATCCTTTTTTTTGGTATTGTGTTGGTTCTGAGGTGTGTTTTATTGATCATCATGATTGAGTTCAAGTCTCGATAAGGATTTCTGAGGGATAATTGCGTCTCAGTGTGAATGAGTTCTTTACATAGAGTGTAATTAAAGGAAATTGTCACAAAAAATGAAATGCGGTCCTGTTGATTAATGCAAACAAATTGTTCTTCACTGGCAGCTTACGTAGTACATTTACCTTTCTATCAACAAACATGATAAATGTAATGGCTGATTTGAATTTTTTATTGATTCTTCCTGTTTCCGGGTAATAGCAATAGTTATTGTCTGTGTTTTTCAAAGAACAGAACTTCACTTCATAGCGTTTTATGATGTCGATACCTTGCAGATTCTGGATCTGTCGCGTGAAGGCTTCAGCTTGATGGGCGCTTGCCAGACGCTCATCCTCCAACAGACCTGGTGGAGAGGGGAGGTGGAGAGGAGAGGAGGGGAGATGGGGGGAGAGGGGATGTGGAGAGGAGAGGAGGGGAAATGGGAGGAGAGGGGAGTGGGTAGAGAGATAAGAGGAAATGTCAGTTCAGTAGGCCAATAGAAAGATGACACAAGCAGTTCTGTGTGTCTGCCTGCGCGTTACAATACAACATGAGCCATGATCAGCAAAAGATTTGTTGGCTTATCAATTTTATAATTATCCAATATACATACACAAATAAGATGACATTACAATTTACCTTCACAAAATTAAAAAAGACAAGAGACAAAATAGAAGGAGCAGATTGTATTAATAATGATCATAGTGATAATCATGACACCTCCCTGACTCCATTCTCTGACCATGTCCACTCAGGACCCCATCCCCCCAACAGCTGCCAGCAGCATGAACAGCTGACTGTTCCCAGTGGGAGTTGACCAAAAGAGATTTCTGGTTGTGGTCTTGGACACCCAGTCTGGAAGCTTCCCTCAGCAGGCACGCAGTTGTCTGAGGAATGCCTCTGCCGCTGCCAAACAAACATCTGAGCTCACCACGCCATGTCTTTTAGTGTGACACACAGTCATAAACACACACTCATCAATACGCAAACACACACACACTGAGTTCTCTGCAGCACCATACCCAAGGCCTTACTCATTGCTGGTGTCCCTGAACGGTAAGCTCATCATTTCTAAGCTATGAAGTGATGCTCCATTTAGCGCCCATGACGAGGAGCTGTGTCAGTGACCGCATATAAACATTTACACTTCTACATGTTCAACTGGCTCGTGATGAACAGGAGAGGTCTGCGGTGGAAAGTGAAGCTGTCCAGAGAGAGGACAGGGTTTTCTTCTGGGGCTGTGTGCAGAGAAATAAGGTGGAGGTCTTCAAGTCATGACAACTTACAACGTAACGGAAGTTTATATGTATGTTAATGTTGGGTTTTACACAAAAACTGGTACTTGTGGCATAATTATTAAAACCACTAACTCGCAAGGCCTCATTTATTGACTAGGTTTGTTAAACTACAAGCACATAACACCAAGTTTGAAACTAACTACACATTTGACACATTTCAAAAAATAAAAGCCTGTGTGTGATGTTTGCTTAAACACTGCCACTGTAACAACACAATCATTTATCAATCATCTGCACCCAGAACCCACGATCAGAAAACACCTGTAACCACTTGGAAATCAGAGCTCGGGCACTATTTGTGTGCACAACAACGTTCTCCACAAACCAAAGCACCGAAAGTACAAACATGTTCTGCTTTGCGCTTTTTTACAAAGCAACATTGGACACACGCGTTCAAGAGTGAAATATCTAGCAATCATTGCAAAGCATAACAGGCACTCTCTCACACACACACAGACAGACACACACACACACATGAAAACACTTCCACAAATTGAATCAGCCTGCGCACTACAAACAGACCTCAGGTAAGGTCACCTCTTTCATGAGGACTTTCAAACATAGGGACATTGCTTTTGATGTGGAAGAGGTGATGCTTAGATCAGAAGAGAAGGCGGGATCCAAAACCATCCACCAACTCTTATTAGTTTGTTTTTACCGCTGCACTGTTATTTTACTTTTATTATTATTATTTACAGATTCCTGTACAATAGTGTTTGTGTACTGTAATTCTACTTTCTGTGTTGTTTTTGTAAAAACCTGCAGTAAAAAAGCTGTTTTTTAAGCCTTTGTATTTGTGTTCATTGTGACCAAATTATTCAATGAAAGAGTTATTCAAATGTTGCATGTGTGTAATTTTGTTGCAACAATGCCATTTGGAAAAAGGACTGTAGGGTTTTGATTGCAGAGTTTAATTTCGATATAGAAGTTAGGTGTTTCTCCAAGTCTTATTTGTCTTATTCATGGTCGAGGTTTAATCAATAAGCCTCTGTGCACCTTGGCAGTGGGGAAAGTTATGCCAGAAAGCCCCACTCTGCTTTTGCAGTAATCTATATCTGATTCTCACATTTTGTTTATTGGTCTACATAACATTTCACCCACACCTCCATTGCAGAGATTTGAGAAACTGGGACTCAATAAAAGCAAATGCATGATCAATATTAATCAGATGCAGTGAAATGAGGCCCATTGAGCGTTTAAATTAGATCATGAGCAAATTTCTGTATACTAAGTATTTGAGAGGATTTCTTTTTAAGTTTCTGGGAAAGCTTTAGCTTCTTTGGCTCTTTGCCCCGAAAGCTGTGATTTATTTATTTATTTTTAAGTTCCCATATCACAAATCTTAATGGTGGAGGTGGTGAGTAAAATATTGTTACAGGATTTAAGGTGTGTGGAAGATGTTTGCATTTGGTTCCATAGATTTTGATTTCAGGTCAGATGACTGTTGAATAAAAGGAAGATTCATTATTCAAGGCATTAAATTATGAATAAACAATATACAGTTATTTCCAAGGCAGCAAGTCTCACCTTGCAGCTCGTGGAAGCTCTCCTGGTGTTGGTTGGAGGTCTCTCTGGCATCGTCCAGCTCCAGCAGCAGCTGCAGCACCTGGGCCCTCAGCTCCTCCAGCTCCTGCTCCTCTGTCAGCGGCTCCTGCTCGTTCTTCATCTTCTCCTCGGCTTCCTCCTCCTTCAGCTTCCTCTCTTCCCCCTCTTCCTCCTGAGCTCTCTCCTGGTCCATCTCCTCTTTCTCATTGTTCTCCTCCAGCACGCCTCTCTCCTTGGCTGTGATGTCGTTGTCCATGATGGGGCTGCACTCTGCTTTCAGATCGCACTGGTCATCTGGGGGAGAAAATGACCACGATATTAGAAAGGGATGCCTGATGAGTGGAGAGAGGGAAGGAGAGGAGAGGAGATTCACAGGCCTCTCTGTCATCAGCTGTAGACGCAGCACAGACTGCGTTTTCTTTTGAATCAACAGCACCATCTTGTGATTGAAGCGCCATTGATTTCTTTGAACATCTATTCCACTCATCTACCTCAATTTAACACTCTGCTTTAAATACACAAAATGACTGATAGCCCTCGTATGAGATTAGAGCTGACAATTAATTACAATGTTAAGTCCCATATGTTTTACGTTCGCCTGTTGAATTTAAATTTCTGACCAGTAGGTGGAGTGAGTTAGCTGACACAATGCGGCGAGAGAAGGGGGGAGGTGGGCCTGTATGCTGAAGCAATCACTATGACTCACCTCTCAGCAATGCACCTCCAAGTCCATAATAACCCGAGCTACCACTCATAGTAAGAGATGTGACAAACACACATCTCTCTCCGGTATTACACTGTGTCACATTACATTTTTCTTTTTCTTTTTAATGGTGGTCTGGACTGAGCTGTTGTTGTGGGTCTGTAAAGCCCAGTTGAGACATTGTATATGATGAAGAGCCGTACTAATAAACTTTGATACCAACCGCTGTTGTTAGTTCTGCAAAGACGAATGCAGAGCAGGTTAGAGAACTAGAAGGAAGGGCATCATGACGGTAAATTAAATTCCCATTTGACTTGGAAGAAAAAGCTTTTCCCATTAGTCAGATGAGATTTGCTGACAGGCAGGAAAGACCTGGGCTAAAAGATTATATCCGCACTGTTAGTTTGTTCCCAGGTACAGCTAGAGGTTAAAAGGTCACTTGTGCATCAGTTACTGCCTCTTTCCTGGAAATTCGGCTTACATCACAGACCGCCCTGCATTTCTCTCTTAATAACACGCCCTGCGGGGTCAAGTCCAATCTCAGAAATAAATTGATGTCTAGCATCACGCATGTTTGAGTGATCTCGGAGTGCCTCAAAATTGCTGTTTGTGCTCAATGAGCAGTGTGAGGACGGGAGAGGGGAAGGATGTTTGCAGAGAGACGAGAATGGGCAGATGTGACGAGAAGATAGTGCAGCAGGGGACACAGTAAAGTATTAACTAAAGATCGACCTAATTAGGAGTGATGCTCAGCGGTGTAATCTTGGCTCAGGGGATGCCTCCATCTCTTGTGGTAATTATTTCTCTGCCTTGTTGTTCCTCTAACTAGATGTAACTCTTTCCATCACAACCAAGCAGTTTCAGCATATTCTTATTGTATCTTTACGACATTAGCAGCGGGCCACTTTCTTCATGTCTCATAATAATGTTAATTTAAACAATGCAACCCCTGAGAGGCATGTGAGAGGTTTCATGAGCACTGGGCTATTTTCTCATTAAACTTTGATGTTGGTGTAATGAGTTAGTCATAAAGAAGAGAGCTGGAGGAAGCTGTGTGGCAGGGAGAGAGCCCGAGCTACATGTATAGCCAGCGGCAACTAAAGGCCATCGAGAGACAAAAGGCCCCCCAATGATTGTCACTCACATCCGAATCCTTCAGGATTTCTAGCTCGGGGCGTGATAACTCTGAGAGCTTTTTAGTAGATTACTCTTTATGTGCTGTTGCCGGGCATTGAGAAAATGTTTAGGATCTCCGTTAATATCATGTTCAAGAAAATCCCTCTCAATTGTGTTCAACTATTCTTCGGCGACATCTTTGCAAAGCAATTAACCTCCACCAACATATTATTCTGTGTCCATCCCCAACTCTATAAATCCCCCCAGCTATCGGTTCAGTGTTCCCATAAGTCTGCCTGCCTGCTATTCCCAACAGCTTGTTCATCCTTTCAGTCCTGAAGGAAGTTGTATCGCCTCACCTTGTGAGTGAATGTCAAATGCAGTGTGCAGCGTAATCAGCTGCAGTGACACCTGTGATCACTTTAGCACATACTTGGCTCAGCGCGGGTCTTTAGTCATGCAGGGCCTGCATTAGACATGGACGCCGCTCGCATACAAGAGCAGGGCCGGGCAGGAGAGTCCAGGAGCCGTGTTACAGCTGCGGGGAGAGGATGGCTTTATCTACCGCAGCACATTCCTTTGTAATCACGTTGCAGCAAAACACATTGAGCATGTCACCGCAAACATTGTGCCACTTTGGAGAGGAGACAACAAGCAAGACTGACTGTTCTTTGTCAGCATCTCAGAATAGCTGTCTGAGATTAAATGTGAGCAATTAATGTGGCAACACAAGCCCTTTTGTTTTGCTCATGATTTAGTGTTCAGTGATGGAGTGATGAGTGAAATTAAATTTGTACTTTGAAAATTGAGGAGCAGAGTGAGGATTGTAGCAGACAGAGGAATATCAGAGGCATTTATGTGGGGCAGAGCTGCTTTTACCTGGCACCACAGGCAAGCCTTTCTTCATAAAACACTGCAGTTTCACTGATTATATATGCAGCAAAAAAGAAACCGTACAGTGTGATAGAGTAGATAGCAATTTTACTGAACAAGAAGTTTTTTTTCTCTTTACCTTAACGCCTTTCAACAATCTTTATTTTCATACTGCTTTGTGAAATCAGGTGCTATGTGATTTTAAATGTGAACTTCTCCATATAGCGCATCTCCATTCTCCGCCTCATCTGATTGCACTGTATTGAGAGGAACATCTGGAGTCAAATCAGCTGTGAAAAGAAATAACGGCCCACTGAAAGCGGAGCTGGAGGCTGTCGACAGGTGTGGTGAGGCGGTTGTCTTGTGCTGAACCAAGCTGGAAAATGGGATTGGGAAGACAGGTGGTTCTGGAGGTGTTATTTTATAATGTATCATGAAATGTAAATGAATAGACATACAGTATGCGCTTGTACCGGTGTGTGAATACATACACTACAGTGACACGCGGGCTCGTGGTTCATTATGTTGCAGGATCTCTTCGGCCCACTTCTGATTAGTTTATATTCACATACATGATCACACAGGTTTGCATATGCTGTGGATCTCGGCAGCTGTGTAGGAGGCCATGCATAATGCACCCCCTCTACCCCAGCTTTGAAGCCAGCCCAGCACTGATGTTGTAGCTTTTCCCCTGAAACTGGCCCACTTCCTCAGCAACACATCATTCACGGCAGGGAGGGCGAGTCGGAAAAGACGGAGAGACTGCGCAAGAGCAAAAGAGGGAAGGAGGAGAAGACAATGAAAGAGCTGCAAAGAAGGAGGAGTTCTGAAGTGCCCGAGGGCACTCGAGCTGCGAAATGACGTAGAAGGACTCAGGTGAAGCAGCATCTCCATGGTGACCTCTTCACACCAACAACCCAGGGCTTCGCCATGTGGAAAGTCACCATGGCGATAAAGCAGTTTTGGTACTTTTACTAAGCACGGAAATCTCTCTGTCTGCTTTTTGCTTTTCACCACAGAGCAGCCCCCGAGTGGTTTTATCAGGTGTCGTCCATGAAGCCCATATGGCGAAGCATCAAATGAGGGTTTCTGACTTCAAACGGCGTGAGACTCAACAGCTTGAGACGAGGGGCGAGCTGCGGGGTAGGAGGCCTCGTGAGGTTAATGCGAGGTTATCTCCTTCTCTCTCGCAGTACTGTGAGCCTGAAAACTGAGGAAGAACAGCCGCAGGAATCATGAACACCGAAGAGTCGGGCTGACTTAATGAGCCGCTCTGTTATTTAAATGGAAAATCCATGTTTGCACTTTCAAAGTGAGATAAGAGAAAGTGGGTCAACGGAGTAGAGATACATTGTAGAATGAGTATGATTTAGCCTCATTAGATGAGCGTGCACAAAATCTGTGTCGTCGATTGTTGACTCAGAAAAGATGCTTTTTTTATGGGAACACAAGTGGTTGTGTGGCTGTCAAGTGTTTGTGCGTACATGTGCGTGTTGCGTAGTTATTCCGTTCAGGGCTATGAATGGAGGCAGAAAACAAAGCATGAAAACAAGTGATGTGGTAACAATCCATTTGATCACACAAATCAGTGCCTCCCACCTGAAAGCAATCTCCGTGCAAGGTTTCACATCACTTAAATCGCAGAGGGAAGAGGGAGTAGCAGCCAAATCCGAAAGGGATAAAGACCCAGAGGGAGAGAGAGTGCACCCTAATAATAGGTTGACAGTGCTGATGATTTCTGCGAGGGAAAAGCCACATTTTTAGAAGTCCATAGAATAACCCACAGGAAGGAGCTGCATGAGTTTATGAACCTTCTCTAGTCCGTTTTGGGAGTTTTGTTCCATTATGCAACCAAGAGAGACTACAATAACATGTGGCACACTCAATTTCATTAGAGGCCTGCAGAGTGCCTTGAAAGCCTGCTTCAAAAAGAGAGAGCTTTAAAAAGCCCAAGAGTCTTATGGGGGGGAAAGGGGATACGGTGGTTCAGAGGTTGGGGGGATGCTGGGATGCCTGAGGGTGGAAAAACATGCAATATTTGTTTTCATTTGACGGGCCATATTAAACACTGATGTTAGAATCTCACACTGTTTTTCTCAGAGGTCTATGCAGCTCCCAGATCTACAAAGTGTGTCTACAGCGGCAACTTTGCTATTTATTAGTTCCAGAGAGCTGAGAGAAATCCTGTTTGTGTAGCCTCTGGGAATAACACTGCTGATGTGAATCTCACAACGTGAGGGCACAACACTGGAGGGAAGCAGGACAGGCGAGAAATGCTGCGTGGGCACTGGCAGGTGCAAAGGGTTGTGTTTCTATGCATGCACGTGTGTGTGTGTGTGTGTGTGTGTGTGTGTGTGTGTGTGTGTGTGTGTGTGTGTGTGTGTGTGTGTGTGTGTGTGTGTGTGTGTGTGTGCGTGTGTGTGTGTGTGTGTGGGCACTGAAGAGAGCAGAGGATTGCGTTTGAAAGAGGGGGATGAGATATTGAGTGGGAAAGCAGAGAGAAGGATGGAGAGATATGGCTCGCGACTCATGCAAGTGGGAGGAACAATATGGTGGCGGATGGTTGGAAGACACACAGACAGCTTGCGAATGTCAAATCGGCCTCTGGTAGTGTTTTACTGATGTCTGTGTGAGAGCATCCGTAAGACCTGTTGGTAGAATTGGCAAATGATTTTAAAGGCATTTTATTTCAGGGCAGAGTGGAATTAATTCTCAGCAGGACAGAAAAAGCATTGAAAATAAAAGCCTCAAATTAAACAGTTTAGCGCAAAGTCACCTGTTTCTAAGAACCCATACTGATGTTTAGCTAACTGACCTCAGCCAGGACAGAATAAATGCAGTTTAATCCTTTTAAACCCACGACAGGATTCAAAGAGATACAAGTTAATACTACTAAATCACATTTTGTGTTTGCTGTATGTTTATTCTTTTAATGATCAGGATTCACGCTACATTAAACCAGACACTCGCCATCACGCTGAAAGTCTCCTGAGTTAAGATAACAGGAACAAGCTTGTTAGCTAATGAGGAAGAAGTGTCTACTGAGACAACATGGTATGATGGTCAATATGCAGGCTTCAGCATAATACATTTAATAAAGGAAATTACCACTGGTTTAATAAGTCTACAGGGGGGCGCCGCCAAATACTTGTTATTGGGAGTTCAACTTTAGGACAGTACAGGAAAAGGAAGCCACATTCGGGCAACTTGTCCGGCCGGTCTGTTGACCTGTGGTTCTCTCTGAGTCCCTGCACACCAATAAACATCCTCCTCCCAGCGACCCACAGAGAGCAGCTCATTCAAAACATGAAGGAAACACACTCTTCTCCCTTGTTGGGACACACAGACACCAGAAAACATTCCACACATTCCACCCTGAAACCAGATAATACACAGAACTGATTATGTGAAAATGCGTCGTGCCAAATAATCATAGAGCCACATTCAGTGCCATGAAGTCACCAGAGCTCAACACACAACCGTCACATGCAAAGTGGGTCCATGCACAAGAATCCATGTGAGAGCTGAAAGCCATCTGAATTTAAAGTTTAAACTAAAATAACAGCCAGCACTGCATGTCTCCACATTGCATCAATTCTTAATCATCCTCAGAATAACATGTGCAGCACAGCTAACTAATGGCTCCGTTATTTCCTGCTTCTAGTTGCCAAGTCATATATTATTACCTGGCAGCATGTCGCCTCCATCAGACGTCCACAGATGCCACAGCTGACTGTGAAGCGCGCTCGTCAGTCAGCCTGCCAGCTCCACCACAGCTCCTAATAAAGACCCCCCCCCTCCCCCCTCCCCATCCCCCCTCCGCTTCCTACCACCTGACCAGCTCTCCTCATCTCCTCCGCCTCCTCAGTTCACCACCCCATCCCTCACTTCAGGAGTAACAACACGCTTCCTCAGCAGAGATCAGCATCGACCCCTCCACTACCTTTTTCCTCGCTGATGTTGATCTGCTAGCTCGGTGCTAAAGACACACACATACACACACACACACACACACACACACACACACACATATCCGACTGCACGGAATCGAAACAGCTGCACAGACCTGTAGAGTCCAAAGCCTCCTCGATGAGTGGAGGTAAACGCAGTCCATCCATAGCCTGTAGCTGCAGCAAAGAGGGAGAGACGGAGGAGTGGGCGAGAGAGGGTCAGAGGCTCCACGCGCCCACCTCAGCTGCAGGGGGAGAGAGAGAACGAGAGAGAGAGAGAGAGAGAGAGTACTGAGCACGGCGTCAAGTACTCGCGCACACACAATGTACATGTATACACGCACACACTTTCACACACAAAAACAGACTGTACCTCGTGAGAATTTGGGGAGGATCCGGGGAGCTGAAGGCTGAGCTGGAGCGTGGGAGAGATGCCGAGAGGGAAGAGGGGAGGAGCAGAGTGGAGGGAAAGATGCTGTTTTCCAGACGTCTCTCTGCGCAGACCTCTCTCTCTCTCACTCTCTCTCTCTCTCTCTCTCTCTCTCTCTCTCTCTCTCTCTCTACCTGCCTGGTTTACACTCTTTTTAGCACTCTTGTTTCAACTTCTTCCCTCTTTTCAGTGCCTCTTTCCCCCCTACAACTAACACCATGCCCGATCCTTTCTTTTTGATCTAATTTCCTCATAGTTTCCAGAAATCAAATTGAATATGGAAATCGTGTAGTTTCCCTTTGATGTCATAGACCATATCAAGTGGTAAATCATTTGAGAGCTTCAGCTTGACAGAGTTGGCAAAACAGTAGATCTCCAGTGGATGGCAATGCATTTATCTGCCAAATGCTAAATCCATAAATATTTTATCATGCAGAATCCAGCTGGCTTGCCCACATCCTAAAAAAACAAAGTCGAGGATTTGAATATATATGGTATACACTTAAGACTTGACTTGGACTTGCAAAAAAATGACTTGTGAGCATCTCTGGGTTTGAGAGCCATGTGTCAAGTTACATTAGTCTATATTGATTTTTATGGTTTGTATGGTATTTTTTTTACATATTGCATCTCAATAGCCTTTTTAAAGTGATCATGTACCACACATGACAAATGCTAAAGGATGCAGTACATGCAATGTTCTAACACTAACTCTTGACTTTTCTGCAACCAACAACAAATCGGTTTCCAAAAAGAGTTCAGAGGACCACAGCAGCAAAACATATGCAAACCCCGCTGTCTTTGCTTCCTGCAGCGTTCACCATTCATTTGTGTTTTCCTGCACGCACACACACGCTTCCTCTAACATGCATGTATGTTTGGCCCCTAAGCCAAATTAATTTACCCATAATGAGGTCCAGACAAGCTGTTGTAATGGAGGCTGGCAGCTAGCACTGCAGATTACTGATCACTTCCCCTCCGTTGTTCATTTCCTCCCCTCGCTTTCTCTCTCTGTTTACTGCAAATGCACAGTGGCTCTTACACTATAAACAGCATCTGAAACACACTCACACACCCTCCATTTTCATCACATCCTTTCACACACATGTCTTTCTGTCTCTCACCTCTTTCTTTCTCAGCCGTTATCACATCTGGCAACTTCTGTGTGGCAGTAGGCCTGCTTGAGGAGCCAGAAATGTGACGTGTGCCGGCGTAGAGAGAGAGAGAGGAAAGGTGGGCCAGGCTTAACTGTTCGCTGGCCCAGTCGGAGGATATTCCTATTACAGCACTGTCAGAGAGGAGGAAGTGAACACAGATGTACACACACACACACAATCAAGTCACACACATGCCCCTATTGAACCAGCTGACACCTGAAAGAGGAAATGTAAAAAAAAAAAAAAAACAGAAGTTAGTCTAACGGAAATAGAAAGAAGAAGAAAGTCTGAGTCTCTCTACATGGTTGTTTGTACCTGCGATAAACAGGAAGTGATTGCTCGGGGACAACAAGCAACGATGGATTAAAGGAATCGATGTCCTCTAGTAAGCCCTTCTTTCACTTTGGTGTGGCTCTGCTCAGCTTTTCCTCAGGCTGCTATAATCCCGACAACAAGGCTGAGCATGGTGGCATCTTTCAACTTGATGTCGTCCCACAGTCTCCTTAACACACACAATGACAGCCCACACACACACACACACACACACAGGAAGGGAGAGCTGTGAAGAGAGTTGGCTGACAAGGTGTTGATAATGAGCTGACAGCGTCTGGCTTCAATCCACCCGTGTCACTCTAGTGTGGCAGGATCCTGGTTGCAGGGCAGAACGGGCACAGAAGAATATACCGGATCAGACCATGGTCAAACACCCAAATAACTCTCACTGTTTGGTTCTGACTACTGTTTCGCTGCTATTTGACAAAAGTACACCAAGATGATTGTTGAATGCTCGGCTGTTGGAAGCTACACTATACACAATTAGTTAATCATTTACTACGACAAACCCCACCCATACTCTAGCTTCCCCTTTGCAAAGTATCTTCCATTTGCCATTCGACCAAGAGAGTGTAAGAGATGAAGCGATGAGGCGTTTGCTCACAACACTGAGCTGTCCCACGAGTGTGAGGTCATACGCAGGGAATCTCTGCACTCATACTGTGGTCTTTGTTTTGTCCACATTCAACAAGTCATACGCCCACAGCTACAGTACAGACCTCAGGAATGCGTGCCTGTAATTGACAAGTAACTCAAATGGACACACACAGACACACAAAGGGCCAACAGTTTCTTAACATATTTGCAATGCTGTGGTTGTGCATTCAACATCCTCCATTCATGTAATCTTGAGTGGAAATGGTGGATTTGATGGGGGTGTTGTTGTTTTTTTTAACTTTTATTAGAACAAGTTCCTTGACAGTGAGTCTCACACAGCATGTCTTACAATAGTATATATGATTATAATAGCCATATAAAAATAACAATATGTAATACACGTGTCTACCAAATACAAAGAAAACACAAATGACTGATGGGGGTGTTTAAAAGGGATTTGCACAAAAACGTGGAACATGAATATGATAATGTGTTGAATTCATTCGTCTGATAGTTTTTGTTTCAGGGATGAGCCGAGTCCAGGTGGCCGGTCCGACACTTTAGTCCAGATTGAAGAACTAACAGCAATTTTGCACATGCAGAATCCCCACAGGATGAACCCGACTGACATTGGTGATCCACGGACATTTCGTCGAGCGTCCCCAACAAGTTTCTTTTGTGATATGTCTCTACGACCATTGGATGGAATGTTGTGAAATTTGGGACATATATTCATGGTGCCCTCAAGATGCATAAAATAAGAGATCCTCTCACTTTTCCTGCAGCACCATCATCAGGTCAAATGTTACATTTTCTTTGGATCATAAGCAAAGACCTGAAAAATTAATGGTATTCCCATCACCTCAGTTCTGCAGCATTATTGCACCTCAGAACTGCAGACTCACTTTTTTTTTTAAAGCCTAATTTTCATCTGCATTCCTGGGCAGCTTTGTAAATAATTAAAAGAAAAACAGCAAACAGCAGGCAAATACTTTCAGAACACATACAATGTAGCTGGAGTATCAACCAGGTAAAGCTGGCACCGGCATCAGGGCGCCAGATGCCCAATTTGTACGTCTTTTGTGGTATAGGACATTGTGACCAACTTGGGACAGGTAGTACTGGTTGTTTACATAAAATACAACGTTATCTGCAGTGGGTTAATCGAGCTCTGAGTAGAGTTAAGCCTAAACGCAGACACAAACAGACCAGTGGTGGACATCACATATGGCATGAAAACCTTAAATAGAACAGGATTCATAGACGTTGATGGACAGAGAAAAATGTAATTAGTGTTTCTCCAAAAAACAAATGACTAACACTCAAAGCAAAAGTACGATATATTGTGAAATCATCTCTGCTGATGATAATGGTAACTGCTTGTCCAGCTGTCAGTACAACCACTGGGCTCTCATCATCAGGGAACAACATGCTGTATCATTACTGTCAGCTGCTCCATGTAATGGAACCTCACAGCCATAAAAGACAGTGATTCACCCCAATCCTCTTTACGCCATGCACAATGCTGCCAGCCTTTAACTCCAAGCATCACTGTGGCGCTCTGCGGTTGCCTAGCAACTAAAGGAAAGTGGAGGTGCATTTGATTTAGGGCATTTTAGAGGTGATTTGTACGACTACCTTGGTGATAAATGCTTGGTGATAAATGCTGTGATAAGTGCCATGAATCTGTAATTTTCCACCGGCGGTTTCTATGTTTTCGTTACGGGAGGTTCTGATTCTGGTGGCAGACGTCGCAGCGCCACAGCTGCAGATCTTGTGCCTGCTGAGGGTTACGAGTGTGCGGCTCCCCGCTGGATGCAGATGTATGTTTTAATGTTATAGTGCAAAAGCAGAGGAAGGGAACATGGCCTGTTTCCATGACACCATAAACAGGAAATGGGAAGGGCCCAGTGCTGTCAGAGGAGTCTAAATCAATGTGGAAGTCACCGGAGAGGTCAAACCTTTCTCATAATGGGAGTGCATGCACTCAGTGACTGAAACACACAAACAACACACACATCTGTATTCATAAGCACACACATACATTTAAAACAAATCAAATCATCCTTGCTTATAGCTATTCTATCCACACATTTCCCACCTTCTCTTTTGAATAAGAATATGTCCCTTTCACGCCCCCTCGGAAGAAGAGAGCGGGAGTGAAGCTGCGGCGGTCCTTTTGGTGGCCTCCTTCATGCAGGTCCCATCCCTTACGGTCACCATGCCAACCTCTGTGAGGAGGAGGCTTATAGCTGTGGAGCCCAAAGAGATTTGATGAGGTCCTGGGATAATTAGCAGCTCATTATGGAGCCCAGTGAATGGGCCAACAAGCTCCGGGAGCCACGAGAGAAAGCTCAATGGAAAACACAGGATCGGAGCGCACATCAAAGGGAAGCGCTCACTTTGCAGTTCACATAATGAAGAGGAGAGCGTCATCGGGAAAGGAAATAATGCTCTCAGTTCACACCTACAAATATAGCTCATAATCCCCAGTTTTAAGCCAGTGTGTGTGAGTGTGTGTGTGTATGGGTGGGTGGGTGGGTGACTGTGTGGCTGTGTGTGTTAGTCAGGATCTCTGCGTCACACCAATCAGAGTATTTCTTTTTCCCCAGAGGCCCTTATTTGCTCCACAAATGTACAAAACACAAGCCGTTCTCAAACACACACATCCATCACACACAGCTCACAATTCCAATCTTAAACTTAAGCTCTCATAGAGTACAGGAACACTGTGTGAGTGCCAGAGATCCTCAGTTAAGCGATCTGTCTGTCATCCACACCCCTGTTCCTGTATCTCAGGTCTGTGCCTCTATTTGGCATGCAGGCCGGCTCTAGTCAGGCAGAATGAGCCGTGCACACCGCTGTGCCAGGTGACCCATATTGCAGTGCTGCTGGGTTTAACAGCGCATGAGCTTCATTTTATCTGGATATGTGTGTCTGCGTGCTCCCTGTCAGTGATATGCAGTAGGGCTGTTGGTGCGGCTGTATTGTTGAGTGTGTGTGTGACATGTTTTCTGTTATTTGAAGGTGATGTATGCCATGCATGTCATTATTTATTATTGTATCTGTGGTATATTGTTGGTGCTGTGCTGTTGGGTGCCAGATTGGATGAGAGATTATTAAAGGGACTGTAATTGAATTTAATACCTCTCTCTAATCATCAGCATCCTGGGTACCAAAATCTACCCTGATGGGTCGCACACCAGTCACAGTTACAGTCTACAGACATAGTTTCTCTCCACAGCACGGAATACAATATAACCTAGATTTATTGTTTATGAAAATATACATAAGCATGCTGCAATGGAGCTGTGCACTCTAGAAAATTATAAAAATGTGTTGACAAACTGGAGCTTCAATGTTAATTTGTACAGCAGAGGGTGCTACTCATCCACATTGCTTGTGATAATCCTGTCACATGACTGCTGTCTCTCATCCTCTGGGTTGTTATTCTTATTGTTTGTGTGAAGTAGTGGCATTGATTTTGGCTGAATTAAAATTAATTAATTTACATATGAAACATGCATAAATTCTGGTTGGTGCCATCATGGCTGTGTGAGATGCTGCAGCCTTCCAATGTGTTTTCTTGGTCTCTAACGGGACAACAGTGCAGCGCCTGCTCCCTCTGGTGGTGGTGAAGGAGAGAGCGCTGAGCAATAAAAGAACAGCAATTGGTATTCAAGTTGAGTGTAACTTATTATAAATTGCATGCGTATTACGTTTTTATGAGGTCAGTTCTTCTGCCGCAAATGTCTGAAGGGAAAATAAAGAAATCTACTGTGAATAGAAGGTTACTCTCAGCCAGTTTCACTGAGTTAAACTGTTTTCCTTATTCACACTAATTGCAAACGGGTGAATCTATGATTTTCTGGCAGTTGTCTGCTCTCTACTGAGGCCGTAGAGTAATCACATGACAAATAGAACAACAAATCAGAAAACAACTCCATGCCAAACACCAGTCACAAGTTGATTAAAAAGTCTTGTTTAATTTAACAGAAAGTGTCAGACAAAGGCACGTAATGCATGAACATACAACTGATTGATCACGTAGTGCACCAGAGATGAAGAGAGAATGTAAACCAGATGTGTAGGTAAAACCTCCTCAAATATGTCCAAACAGAAACGACAAAAAAACAATATGATACAGTCAGTAGACAACAAACAACACAAACATGTTATTATGGCAGACAAACATTTAAAAGTGGTCCGTAGTTTCATTTGAGATCATCATAGGCAATGTTCGTAAGACAGACATGAAAGAACACGTCAAATCAGTCAAAGGAATTGGCTCGTAGATCATCACTTGGAGTCTGTCACGTGCTCCTCTGTCATCAGACATGAGTACTGAAGGCTCTTTGTTGCTTCTAAAAAAAAAAAAAAGGCCCTGTATCACAGTATAACCCATCGCCTCTCAATCACATTATTAGTAAAAGACAAAAATCGGACTCTTAAGACATAAAGAGAGCCTCTGGTCTCTGTTGTTTGTCGTTTGGATGTGTGCGTGCATGTGCCTGCGCTGGGGAGATGCCGTTGATATTTCCTTGCTACCAGCGCGGTAATGCAGAGGGATTGATTTGTGGCCCCTCAGAGAGAAGACAGCTGGTCTCACAAGAGCCCGGCAGCAGCTTCAGTGGTTATGAATCCCCCGTGCCAACTTTAATGGCACTTCCTCACCCCACCCCAACAGCAGCAGCACCCTGTCACTGTAAAACATCCACGTGAAAACGTTCACTCCCAAAAAACAGAGCGCTTAGAAATCACATATATTGCACTTTAAACATCAGGAACAGTAAACAGAGAAACAACTTTAAGGGATGGCTGCCCACACAGGGCAGACAAGGCAATAAGGAATACAAATAAACCCAGGTTGTCTATTGCCTCTGTGCTTCAGCCTGTAGATTCTTCATTGAAAAGAATAGTTCAACGTTTGGGGAAATATGCCTTTAGAAAGCTAAATATGAAAGCTAAATGAAGCTGCAACCAGTTGCCAGTTAGCTTAGCTTAGCATAAAGACTAAAACAGAAGGAATTAGCTCACCTGTCTCTGTGCAAAAGTAAGACATCCATCTGTTTTACCTCTGAACTTCTAAAAACAAACCAAAAGACTAGTTTAAAAGCAACACGTTGTGGTTTATGTGCCAGACTCTTTCTTGAGCCTCCTAGAGTCAGAAGAAATAGGTCGCCAGTGTTTATGCTAAACTTAGCTAAGCTAACTGTAAGCTTATGTCCCAAAATGTCAAACTATACCTCCTCATTAGCATTTCATAGCTGTGACAAACAGGATACCCAGCTTGAGGTTGTGTGTGTGTGTGTGTGTGTGTGTGTGTGTGTGTGTGTGTGTGTGTGTGTGTGTGTGTGTTCGACAGTTTGAAAGTTAAAATTGACCTGAAACAAAATAAGAAAGAATAATCAAGAGTGAGTCTCATGTGCACTCCACTCCACCCTTGTTGATCCTTGAATTGCCTGTTAATGTCTCGTGAAGATTCATAGCAATGCATGGAGATGTAACAAAACGTATGTATATATATAAATATTATTTTAAAGGTTAAATGGAAATTGTTAGCAACAGACATTCAAGTTCTAGACAAGAAAAATATTTCATTTCAATCTGACTTTAAAAAACAATGACCTCTGTAAATGCGTGGCGATCGTGTCTTCTGACGATTGTACAACCAATCCTCTTAGACAGTCCTATCCTGACAACAGACAGCGTCCATGTTTCTGCAGTATTATTATTATTATCATCATCAGTGTGCACTCTTCCCTATCCGGCAGGCACCAGCAACCTGTCTATGGCATACTGTAAACGATCCCAGTTCTTCCAGAAAATGGTCAAAAAACAAACTCCCAGGAAGGTGGCGACTACGTGGTGCCGGCTCCTCATCATTGGAGCTGCAAACTTGGCCGCGGTGGAGACACACACCAGGATGACGGTGATGATGGCCAGCATGATGTTGATGCACTTCACCAGCAGGACTCGGGCGTCGCGGCTCTCCAGCTGCACCGTCTGCTGCTGCTGCTGCTGGAGCTCCAGCTTGGAGACTCGCGTCTGACACGACTCCAGAGCCTCCTGCCAAAGACAGAGAGAGACTTTGAGGGCCTTCCCGCGTGGCTAAATGGCCTTTTTCTGACCTTTGAATTTATTCTCGACGATTACATTCATACATGTATCACAGGTGATGCGAGCTTCAGCAATAGATTCACTATTATATACCTGAATGTCTCTGGCCCTTTCATGAGCCTGGTAGGCCACCCTCTCCTCGATGCTGGCCAGTTCCTGCTTCAGATTGGTCATCTCATGCTGGTGAAGCTCTGTCAGGTCGTTTAGTTGGTCTTCTAAACGCTCGCACCTAGTAGACGGTAAGTAAATATTAGTTTAAAATGATCATTTATTGCCATTTTTAATGTAAATGTATATGGAATTATTTAGTGGTAATAATAATAATAATAATAATAATAATAAACATACCTGAATCTCTCTTCGTTCAGTGTTTGGCTGATGATGACATACTCTCTCTTGAACTGAACCTTCATCTCCTCTATGTCTTCCTCCAGCTGGCTCTGGGCATCTTTGATCTCCCTCACCTCCTCCAGACTCATAACCAGTCTGCTCTGGTTCTCTGCCCCGGCCTGCTGGCCCGGCACCTGCCCCGCCGACACGCTCCCCCCCGCCGGGTTCCCGTTGCTGTCTGCCGAAATGGAGGCGCTCCCCGAGGAGCACTCGTCATCACTGGGCTCCTTGGGCTTGCCCACCATGGAGGTGCTGCTGCTCAGCCCCTTCCCTGCACTGTCAGTGGGCAGCGGCGAGGACGACGCGTCCAGGGTGGTCTTGAGGTGGGCGATGTTGTCGGCACTGCCGAACTTGTTCCTGATGAGGTTGGCGAACTCTCTGGGCTTGCTGAAGAAGAAAGGAGGGGAGAGCGAAACACCTGGCCCGATGGTCTTGATCTTGTCCATGGTCGGGTGTCGGCCGCTGCCGGTCATGTCCTTCAGCAGCTCTCTGGGAGACTCCCTGGGTAAGGTGCTGTGTTTTACAGTGGACGGGCGAGGGGATGGGCTCTGGTGGATTTCACTGTCTTTCATCTTTCGATGGTACTGCTCCAGCTTCTTTTGCATCTGGGCAATGTTTTGAGCCGACTTCTGGTTCTTCTTCTCAAACACCTGCTTGATGCGCCCTACTTGCAGCTTGTCGGCACTGTTCACCAGCTGCAGGTACTCGGCCACGTTCTCGTCCCGGGCCGTCTGCTCTATCTTCAGCTGCTCCGTGACTTTCAGTATCTTTTGCTGGAGGTTGTCCAAGCAAGAACGACTGCGCTGGACCTCGAAGCCCAGAGCAGCACCAGGACTTCCTTCACTCAGATCCAGGTCCAGATTGTTCTCTGAAGAACCCCGACGCATCGACTCCGAGATGCTCAGGGAACTGCCCTCAGTACTCCGGTCCTACAAGGAGGAGAAACAACAATCAGAAACCGATACTAGACCAAACAGATGAAGATATGGAGCATTTGCAGGGATACTTTTGCACTAGGTAGATGTGTAGCAAGTAGCAAAACATCTGGAAAAGGTAAACAACAACTCTTCATCTTCTTTCGGCTGTTCCCGTAATGGGTTGCCCCAGCAGGTCATCATTTACTGCTTGTTAACAACCTGGACCTCAACCAATCCGGTATGTAAATCAGATTTTATGATAGACATATTTGATTTGGTATAAGTTTTATATTGGATGCCCTTCCCTGTGCAACCCCCCAGTCACAGCACACATACATGTTTTGGTGGCGGGAGGAAACCTGAGTACCCGGAGGAAACACAAACACACAAACTCCACACAGGTTGGGCATCAAAAGAAAATTGTCAGTTTTAAATTGCTTTTTAATTTGATCTCACTTGATTCTTTGTAGAGACAGGTTTGCTTCTGTAAAAAAGGTAAAATGAAGGTGAACATAATCAACTGTCCATTACCATCTACAATTGCATTGCAAAATATCTGTGTGCAGCTGCAGGTCGTGGCCGCTGCTGAGTAGCTCTGCAGTACAATGGACATTTAGAACAAACATTGTATTTGTACTTTTAAGTTTCATTAAATGCTTTTTTTTCTGAGCTTCTTCTTCCTATACAGCCTCATTCTTCACAGCAAGTCCTTACATCTGCTCTAATCAGCTTTCCTGCTATTGCCACAGTGAGGCCATCTGGGTGTGTATGTAATGCTCTTATTTGAAACATCTGTTGTGTTTTAGGACCCAGAATGCAATCCTGTTTATTTACAGTATAGCACACAGATGACACAGATGACGAAATTCAGATAACAGCTATTAATGTGTGTGAAAGAAGTGGAGCATGCACATTTAATGTAGGTCAGAATTAATGTCACACAAGGGCTCAGGAAACCCCTTTATTATACATAGTCCCCTCGTTTTACAGTAAATAACCATTTCCTGATAATGGCCTGTTTCTGACCGATATGTCAATACTTCGCTGTCGGGCACAGTCCGCTGTAGACTTAAAGGAAGTGAAACAGAATAAATATGGCAAGATTAACTATGGCAGGAAACCTAGCAGAGGAAACTGAGGAGTGCTGTGAAGACAAAATTTAATTAGGTTTCGGGGCAGCATTTTAAGACTTCACGTGTAATAGCACTGCAATGTACCGGTGGCCCAACAAGCCACTAAATCTTGCGAGTTGATCGCAGTTAAACACCAGCGTAAAGACAGGAGGTGTAAGCTGCTCAGGCAAACACAAAAAGTGTTGTACAACAAGCAATATGGGCTGTACAAAGCTGCACTAATCCATAACGAATATAATACGACCAGTTTTAAGTAACTAAAGAGCTAACACAGGCAGACTTAGGGCTGAATCATGCATACCAGTTCCCCATCACCACGCAATGGTTACATATGGCAAGCTAAGTCCCTTTACAATTGACCAATGCATCTAGAGTTCACCGCACACTGACACAAGACTGTCAGGTGGAACTCAACACGGGTTTACCAGGAAAAGGGAGATTAAATAAGACGTACAGTGACAGATGATGAAACTAAAATACGTTCTCACTCAGGAGGACGATTGCTCTTTGAAAAGAGTTGGATTTAAGTTATCCATCGACTTGTCAAACTTGTTTGTGAGGGTGATACCAATGAGCAAGAATTTGGTGCATTACCTCGGACGTAACCATGAATTACTCACTATCTATTGTGCAACTCAGAGACGGCTCTATACTTGTTGTTATCCATGCAGACATGTTTGTCTGTCTGTCCGCCCGCCACTTCGGGCCAGACTGACATATCACCTATGGGATGGATTGTCATTTTACAATGGATTGAATTTTTGCTCAGACATGATGATTCCTAATAACTTCAATGATCCAGTGGTTAAAATGTAAATTTCTCCAATATTTGCAAAACTAATGTCCTTTCATTTCCTCCTCAGTTGTATTTACTGTTCAGTGCAAACAGTGTGCTGCGGGAATGAGTTTAAAGGTTTTATGACAAAAAGCCAATGGGATTTTTAGATTGGAATTTGGATTACTGCAATAAACTCTGTGACAAACAAGTATTTATGATATTTACAAGTTTTGTTCAGCAAGATCATTTTCAGAAATGATCACCACTTCTCTAATTTGTTGAAGCATCAATGCATGTTGCTCTGCGTAAAGAGCTAACGTTACAATAGGGTTCGCTGTGATGACGCCTCGTCGTCTCATTTAGTCACTCGTTAGCAACTCACATTTTAAAGACATGTTCAAGATTAAAAACAAAAAAATTAAAACAAAAATTAAAATATGTATTGACATTTTTTATGTCGTGGAACAAAACGTTAGAATCTCTTAAACTAACCAGACATTATTGCAGACATTTCACCATACACCGATAAAAAAAACAATAACTTCATGTGTAGGTGATGCTAACTTCTGGGATCTACAATAAAATCAACAATACCTTATCCTAGGACATATGAGTAATGTTAGCATGACAACGTGGTAAACATTATACCTGCTAAACAGCATGTTGTAATGCTAGCACTAGCATTTGCCTTAAAGCCAGTACAGCTTGCATTACTGTACACTCTAGTCTTGTTTGTACTTGTATACAAACATTTGAATTGTATTATTACGGTGCCCATAATCATACTGCACATACATATTACATACATATTTATGTTTAGTGTGTAACCAGAGAATGCTATGCTGCTTTCTAAAGCACGCCTCGGGTGTTTCAGCCTCTGTCCTCATCCCACTCTCCTCCCCCCCCCCCCCCCCCCCCCCCCCCCCCCCTCCTCTCTGGCATCTGTCCTCTTGAACACAGCACTCTTTGTCTGGGGAGAAAAAAGCACACTTTGTCATGTTCTACCTCTGCTCGGTCCAGGACTCTGATGAGCGAGCTACTGCATATGGATTCGCTGGCCTGACCTATAGCCTGAGGAGCCCTGCGTCCAATAACAATCCCGCTCCTTATAGGGTACACGCAATATCTCAACAATAGGTTTCACACACAAGCCTTTTGTCAAACCTGTTTGTCCCACGACAGAAAGCTGAGCCTAATATCCTCCTGCTTCGAGGAAGTGTGGCGCAAGCTTGTGTGTACGTTGCTCATATTACTCCCGTCTTTTTTAGTTGACAAACAACAAACACAAAGAGCTGCCTGTTCGACCGGATCAGCTTAGACTACATGCGATTTATACAGTACTGGAACGGGGCGAGCTTCCACCACCAACATTCACTTTATTCAATGTTCAATGTTTTCTCAAACGCGCAGCACCGGGGACGTTTATTGCCTCAAGGTGCAGTGATATCATAGATACAGGATGAGCGTGAACCAGATCCGATTGTGACCTGGCAGCAGTTGGTGGATCACAGCTGAGGCCTGAAGCAAAAGCACCTGGAGTAGTATATGTCGAGCCAAAACTGAGTAACACAGCTGGAATGAGGGGCGTAAGCTTTCTCTGATAAAAGCAAGATGGCTCTTGGCAGGATGAAGCCTGATTCATGAGAGCAGCTCAGATAACCCGGCCCAGATGATTTACACACACTCAGACCGCAAAACAAGTACGACATCGGGCTATTTTTTAATAAGAAATTTAATAAACCGATTTCTTCTGCCGCCGCTGCTGCTGATCAAGATTCCTACCCACGCTCACTAACTGCTGGAGAAATCTGAGGGTGTCTCTGGATGAGTGACTCTGCTAAATGAATTAGACTGATGCTGATGAGAATGTCCTCCTAAATCTCCTGAGCTGCCGTGCCTTTCACTCCCTTCCCTCACAAAGACTCATGCGGCGTTCTCCAGGGGTTGTTGAGGGTGACACAAGTGCAGGACAGGGAGGGCTGAATGGTAACGAGGAGAAGTGCTGCTACAACCACACGGCAGACGGCAGCTGTTCGGTCCGACAGTTAAGTGGACAGTCCTTCACTGAGAGGTCACAGATTGAGTTGGATGAGATGGCGTTTTCCATCTCCAGACTGGTGACCCGCGCGGTTGTCGTTGAGCGACACAATGAACTCCTACTCGCGTTCACTGACTGTGATCCTTCTTCTGAGATTTATATATAAGCTGAGCTGTGTGAGAGACCCATCTGTCGGATCATATGCTCAGAATCTGGTTTATCACTATCAATGTGAGACAATGTTGTCTTTGAAATTATGGAGCCAGGCCTACGCCCACTGCTGTTTGACTCACCCATTGGTATCAGTGTGTCAGTAGAGCGGAAGACAGAAAGAGGGAGACAAAGAAGGGGGAGAGCAACATAACCTGAAATATATCAGTAGACAGGAATAGAACAAAAGGAGGATGCTCCCAAATTGTAGCAAACATCATCCCAACCATCATCATCATCATCATCATCATCTCCAGCAACAGGATCTACAGGGGGGCCCTGTGTGCCTCCAGGGTGCCCTACATAGCAAACAGTGTCTGTCCAACACCATGACCCATTTAATACGCTCTGACCGACCTCGCTAGACAGCACACCATAAAGATCCAACGGCATTAGCCTCAATCTTAGCCCAACAAGGGAGAGCTGAGTGCCCTTCTGCCTGCTAAATCCATCTAAATCTTAGCAACAGATCTAAGAGGGGGTAGTCAAAAGAGAAACTGCAGATGCTGCTTATCTTGCACTGCAGTGTGCTCTCCCTTGGATCAATGGTTCCATGCAAAAACAGGCCTTAGATTCATCTGCCCACTGCGGTATTAGCGGAATAAATATTGTTTCAGATTAGCATGAACTGAGCCCGTTTCTCGGTGTGCCTCTCCATTAACTGGAGGCGTTATTAACAGCACATAGATTTTCTTATGCAAACAGGAAGACATTGTCCCTGTTACAAGGAAGTCATGTATGCAAGTGCTCACAATTGTAGCTGTAATCTGGTGAAACCATCAGCTGACATCATCAGTCACGCAGGCGTTCAAACAAGTGAAACTACGAACACAGGTGTCTGCAGAGATCTGAAGATGTGTATTAAAGAGTATGAGGCGGTGGTGTGCTGTGCAATGAGGGGTCGCTTATTCTCTCATTGGCCCCCATGCACCCCAAATAAATACACACACACACACACACACACACACACACACACACACACACACACACACACACACACACACACACACACACACACACACACACACACACACACACACACACACACACACACACACACACACACACACACACACACACACACACACACACACACACACACACACACAGGGCAAAAGAGCTGGCACACTCATTGAGATGGAACAAAACCGTCCCTTCAGCTGAGAACAGAGCCACAGAGGGGAAGAAGCCTGCGGTGCTTATTGGTATTCCCTCCAGCTGATCCTCATGGATACAGACACTCTCCCACTCAGAGCTCACACAGGGAAACAGGAAGAAAACCAGAGAGGGAGAGCGACAGGGAGCACATCTTTGATTGTAGTCTGAAAGCTGGCCCAACTTCTCCTCCTCCTCCTCCTCCTCCTCCTCCTCCTCCTCCTCCTCCTCCTCCTCCTCCTCCTCCTCCTCCTCCTCCTCCTCCTCCTCCTCCTCCTCATCTGCATCCCACAGCTGCCTTTGCGGCAAAACTTTGATTGCAAAACCCTCTCTTTAGAGGCCAAACAGTCTGCCATTTCAAAATAACCGCGGAAATAAAAGTAGAAGAGTTTGAAGTCTTGGGTTTCCTGAATGACTAATCCCCGTGAATTCAGTGGAGAGAATTTCTGAAGACGTAATTCGCCATTATCTCATAGACAGGCTGGTCCAGGACTAAATCAATAGTCCATTAACACTCCCAGCGTCTGCTTGCCCCCGTGGACTGGGAAAGTATTGAATGGGATTCAATTAAGATAAATATGCAGCTATAGTCAATGCACTCATTCAAAGTGAGGGACTGAATAGCTCCAATGACGCAGCAGCTCATTAGCCAAGAAAAACATAAAAGACCTTAAAAAAGGAGAGAGAAAAAAAGGAGACAATATTTATCATTCACAACATACGTAACATAGCATATTATAAAGTTAATATTTATACTGATGTGTTAGCTGATGTGTGTGACTTTTGTCTGGTGACACAAATCTTAGAAAACCACTTCAGTTTGAGAAAAGACTGAGAAATGACTCACAACTCACGACAGAGCCACCGTCCAGTGAGGGTTAAAGACTCAAACTGAGGTGTTGCATCATCTTTGGCCTCTAACCCACTATATCTGCCACACAATGGCTTTTTTGAGGAACAAAACTGGAATGTCATTCACAGCCAACAAAAGAAGGAAAGGCATAATCACACGGCCCTGTGGTAATAAACGAGCCAAATCGTCAGTTATGTCGTTCCATGATGTTGTTTCGGTGGTTTTAGTGATTGTTTACTTGAATTATTTATGGGTGTGAATCTCTAATGCTCTGCTCCAGAGGACAAGCTATTCATTTAATTCAAGAGTTAGTAGTTTTTTTCCCCCATTTTGTTTATCTAATGTATCTTCAATTGCTCACATGGCAGCCAGAGAGTTTTATTAAACAAGCTAAACAGGCTGAAGGAAAGCTGCCTGCGCTTCCTTTCCCCTTGAAGCCAGGTGACAGGAGTGGCATACCTGGAGGCTCTCTTCTTTACTAGGAAGAGAAACAACCTGCTGCACGATACCTGGCGGACTTTCTGGTTGCACAAGACTCGCGCTCGAAGGAGCATTCCTCTCCTCTGTGTCACTGCTCCTGAAAGCACCTGCCTTTAAATGCATTTGAGGGGGTTTTCTGAGCGTAATTCACTAGCAATGGCAAGTGGCTCGATAATGTTAATGTAGTGCTGAATGTGTTTTGAAGGTTGTTTTCTAAGTTTATGGTCGGATGCTGTACGTTGTACTTATTTTAAAGCACTTTCAGGCAACTTCGTGATGAAATAGAATTGACCGACTTGACTACATTTATGTGTAAAGATGTGAAATAAGGTCAGGATATTTTTCTATGTGATTTCAAGCCCCTCTTTGCAGCCGGCTTTGAATAATGTTGACAAAACATAAGAACTATTCATATACTTCACTCATTGCAGACTTCGTATAGTAAGTATCATAGTGTGTTATGTGTGTCGTAAAGAGTGTGTGATCGCTGTAATAACACTGTTATATTTTCAGTATAAAGATTAAATTGTGTTTTATTTCAGAGAAGATCCTTCTTCATCTGCTCAGATACCAAATATCCTAAATGTCAGGATGTAAAACCTGGTTAACTTGAGCCGCAACAGTAAGGTGGGGTCAGGTTTAATTTGTATTCTTGATAAACAAGGGCAGGCATTGAGTCATTGAGTAGCCACAAAGAAACAGAAACTACACAAAGCAACTGCGATAAGTACCGTAGCTTCTACTGTAATCGACTGTATTGCACGGAAGTGAAAAGCTGTGTCCATCATATTTGGTTGGAAAAGAAATTCTTAGTAGAAACACCTGCGGAGCACTACATCACTACAGATTAAAACAGACCAGATAATCGTTACAGGACTGGGTTACTGTACTTGGCCGTTCTGGTACTTCAACAGCCCAACAATGCCCAAAGATTTTAATTAGAGCTGAAACTGAACTGGACTTGTTTGCTCTGGTCAGCCATTGTACTTGTTGCCAGTTGGCCTACTTGGTATGCTGAGGAACTGAACTGTTCATATCATACATGTTCACTGTGCACTGGAACTGAGCTACCATGTTGTAACATAACAATTACCACCAACACTCTTCTGTGTAACTTGTAAGCGTTAAGTTGATTAATCAGTCGATTGGCAGAACATAATTAAATCGTCATAATTTACTTATTTGAGTATTTTTAAGCAAGTGTATGGATGTTTCTTGAACTGGACATTATTGCCTTGGGCGTTGGGACTTGTGGTGGGCTTTTTTCACTATCTTATGAGATTTCATAGAACAATTAATCGAACAATCAACAAAATTAGATGAATCGATATGTGAAATAATCATTTCGATCCCAATGGCCGCACAGAACGGGTATTGTCCCCTTTGGATACACCGTGAAATATGTGGACGATCCCATGATGCATTATGTCTCGACCCGGTTGTTTTTTTTTTACCATAAATAAATGCTGCTATTCTGCGCTGTACACCTGAACGCACCACCGGGCCACGGGCTCTTTGTCTAGGGGAGATGTGCAGCTTTAAAGCGGCGCAGCTGTTGGTTTCACAAACGTGACGCGGAGAAGACCAACAGACAACAATGTAGCGCCGGTACAGTACGGGAGGCTGGCTTTGCGACACGCCAAAGCTGTAAAATACACTCACATGATACTCACCATCCGGCTGCTGAGGTATTTCTCCACTTCGGATAAAGTTCGCACGGACACGTTGGCGCTGGGCATAATAATCCCGTGTTGGTGGTCAATTAGGAGCTGCTGGTTCTTCAGTTCAACATCGCGACTAGTTCTCAGTGTACGCCTAATCTTGTTTCCATGTTGAGCCCCTTCTCTCTATCTCTCTCGCTCCTTCTCTCTGACACACAAACACACATACACACATACACACTGTGACTGCCCTCTTCAACATACAAAAACTATGTGTGAACCCTGACTCCGCCCACTTCTCTCTGCAGGGTGGCTGCGCGAGGAGGGGTTAACTCTTTCAACGCACGTGCTTCTCACTGTTAGATAAAAATAATTAAAAAAACAACCTCATATCTAGTATTTGGCTGTGATTTTCCCGCAAAGTCCTAAATGGGTTAAAGTGTGTTTTTACTTTAAGGCGTGTTATAATAAATTACTTTCAAATACATTTTGGGAGTCAAAGAAAAATAGTCTGTTGCAATTCTGTATAAAATGCAGGCCAATGGTACTCAGTGGTACTTTTTCAATGTAAAAAAGTAAAACTTCTACTCAGCAGCATTGCTTAACTACTGTACATACTGCGAGGTACTTTAACATGCAATATGCACAATATGTTCATTGTGGATTATATGTTCTGCATGTGAAATCTAATTCCTCACTGTCAAACACATGTACAATATTTCCCTTAGAAATGTGGTAGAATTGAAGTAAATGAGTTGGAAATGGAAATTAAATGGAAATGCCCACGTTGAGCACATATGTGGGCATATTGGCTTGTTGCTTCTCACACTCCAGTGTATGTGCTGTAGGGAGAGTCGTCATAAGCTTCAGCCTACTCATTTTCACTATATTGAGACATGTTGTGTTACTGTGTGGTATATTCAGCAGTGTTATTTTTCCTGGAAATGTTTGTTTTTGTGTTGGGTATGTACTCACAATATCTTTACTTTGTGTATTTATGATAATCCCCTATAACAATGGACTCAGCCAGGATGTTGTTGAAGATTGAATTCAACACGAGACACCATGTTTTGCAGCACTTTCCCCCAAAGCCCCAAGAGGCCATGGGAACAGTCCAACTGGCCCTCTCACTCACATTCATTCAGCTTGGAATGAGCTAATCCACCTAGCTTGGAACACAAAGGCCCATGTTGCATCACAAATCGCTTAACCCTTCCAGGTAGACACAACAAGTGTTTGCTTTTGTGGTTGCAAATTATCCAGGCTAACCTCTTATGTGTATGTACTGTACATAACGTACAGTGACGGCTCCAGGCGCTGACATGCGCTAACGCCTGTGGTTGAAAGACAGTGAGTCAGGTGATGAAGTGATGCGTTCAGGCTGTGGAGAATCCTATTAAACAGGATACAGTGGACTTCCAAGAACGGCAGCAGACAATAACAGTCATGAAGTTTTAATGGTCCTATCAGTGCCTTTAATTAGCCAGACACATCCACCGGGCAACTACAGCATACTGGTGGTGTCCTCTGTTCATCCATATCCACAGAGCACTAATGAAAAATGTATGCACCAAAAATACACACTGACAGTTTAGTCCTTTGCACAGCAGCCTGCGACATCTTCCACCTTCACGTCACTTGACACACAAAACCAACATCAAATAGATTTTGCATTATTAATTCAGAGGGAACATGTAAACAATCTGTTTTATTTACAGAAACAAGGGCAAGTTCCAAGAAGTGTGGTTACAGAGTTTCTAACACCTTTATTTATAAACTCTGGGAATCTTCAGGTTTGGAACAAAGAGCTGTTGTAGGTTTACTCTCCAAAGATTGTCCAGATAACTTTGAGACAGCCCAAACATGGGCGGATTAACACCTGCGAGCCAACAGTCAAATAGTGGATTACACAGTTGGGGAGACATGTTTAAAATACTCCAGTGCTCAGCCCAAAATCATGTGTTTGTGTCTAATTTACTGGAACCTGTTTACTTAAAACCTACTCTCTTTTGAGGGGGACTTTGATTAACAAACGTCAAAGGTTGATTGGCTTGGTATAAGAATGTTTATCGCTTTTATTAGTTTAAAATACTCCATTGTCTGTCTCTGTCTGAGTGTTTAACAAACAGGTGACCTGGCACCAAAGCCTGTTTTTGAATTTACAGGATAGTTGCAGCAATAACATGCATGACAAAAGCACTATACTGCCTATTCAAGTAAGAAAATGGCCACTGCTATAAAATACAGAAAGCAGATTACAATGCAAATTGTTGACCTCCAAATTGATCCCAATATGACTGTAGATGGGTTCTTATTTTCAGGATATATTATAGTCCTCAGTTGCTTTTAAAAAATACTGTGGAGAGTTATCAGGAGTCAGCTCTATCTATTTATCCTAATCATATTGAATCAAACTAAGACCTCAATTGTGTGAATAATAAAGAGACACGGTTGAAAGGTGTTTTTATTTTTATTTTCAAATGAAATTACCATTTTCCATCCACACTAATTTGTCCAAAAGATGGAATTCACAAATTACCAAGTGCTGCTCATTTTAGCTGTCTTGGTGCATTCTATATACAAATATATATATACACACAATGACTTCAAGCTGTCAAATATTTGACAAGTGATGCTGCCTGATCCTTTGGATTAGCAAACAAATAAGAAATAAAGGTTATAACCTTTTGCGATAAAGACATCTCACAAATCAATTCACATTATTCAATTTTCTTTTCTCTCATAATTATTCAAAAATAAAAATAAAGCATGACCTTGCAGGAAAGCAGTGAAAAACAAATCACCTTGATTCCTTCAAAGTGGAAACAAAATCTGCAGAAAAAAAGAAGAGTCCTGGAGCCGATGAAGCATAAAATACTATGTACAATAAAAAGCGCAGTCTACTATGCAGGTTTCAGGGGTTCATTCCTTAATGGGAAGATACTGGCAGGCTCTCTGGACACTGGAGTTGATTTGTGTTTGTCCTCTTTTTGGGTTATCGAAGAGCCAGAAGGGAGAGCCAGGTACGAGTGAAAACAGAATTCCCATTGGATGTTGTGTCATAGCTACAGTATCTTGTGACCACTTAGTGATCGCTCTGCACAGCACTCCGATTGGCTGGCTGTCCAGCTTTATCATTCCAAAGTTGCAAATACAAATGGCGCAGCGTGTCAGACCCCAGAGACGGCCTGGCTATTATAATCAGTGGACTCCATTTTCAGGATGTAAGGGATGATGCTGTCAATCTGCACATTGCCAATGAGCCCGGCGAAAAACAGCTCCTCGGTGACAGCTGCACTTATCAGCCTGAGGGCAGGAAGTCGCAGCAACAGCTTGGATAACCTGAGAGCAATGAGGGGGGAAATGAGACGTCAAATTTAATGTGCACTCTATCACTGCGATATGATCACAAATCTGTCCTGCCAAATATAGAACCCTACTGTATTGGTACACCATCACCTTTCTGTCAATGAGCATTATGTACTACAAAGCTAAAGCCTACTGACCGATAGGAGTCTTCTGGGTAGGACGTGGTCACGTAGTCCTGCAGCTCCATGTAGGCCTTCTCCTGAAACCGCTCTATCTGTGGTGTGTTATCGATGCCCGGGTGATCTTGTACAAAAACAACACATGCACAGTCAGATAAGAGTCAAAGTATATTTGGCCCTATGTACAACTTATGCTCAGGATTCAGCCTCAGCAGGAGGACAAGAACTTAAAAATGTACATTTAATTTAGTAAACAGCCAGTTGTCTACGTACCAGGACTAAAGAGAACAATGGCTTTGAGGTAGGCATATTCATAAGAGTCTGGGGACAGGTTGGTCATGCTGTTACAGAACTCCTGCATTCTCCAGATGTGCTCCATTACTAGTTTTACTCGATCTGGGGACAGCTTATCTGTTGGAGAAAAAAAAAAAAAGGATTCATGGATGTGGGGCATCAGTTTACTTTTTTGCAAAGTTGAGACATATTGTGCCACAAAAGTCAACATGACAGATCTCACAGTCTGAATGGCATAAATGGTTGTACATAAACATTGTTTGTGCTTCTGTAATTCTATTCAGCAGAGTACTCCTACCTTCCTGTAAGCTGGTCTGCAGATGATTGATAATGGCACTTAGGATGGTACCAACATTCATGACGTTGGAGCATTGTGCCAGACCCAGGGCGAACAGCTCATTCCAGCAGGCTTTCATTAAGTTAATGTCATTGTCTTGACCGCTGTGTAAATAAAGTAAAAGTTACATTTTGCTCCAGAGAATTGTGTGACGTTTTAGGATACGCACGCTTAATTGTCATTTTATAAATTACATGTTATGATAAATTCCAATGCCATTATTTAAAAAGGTGTGATGAAACAATGAAAAGTATTGTGACAAAAGCTTACCCAAGGGTCTGAAAGGCAGGGATGGAGCGTGCCCAGTGCATAGAGAGAAAAAGTAGCCGGGAAGCTGACTCACAGATGTAGTTGACATTGAGGTACTCTGGCACAGGCAAAGGCATCATAAGCTGAAGGAACAAAAGTAAATGAAGAATGCATGACTGCAGGGTTTTAAATGAAACTCAGTAAAACTTAAGCAAGGGTTTTGGGTTGTGTTAGATTTGATCCTGAGCGTAGAAGTCAGTGGCTGTGCTCTTACCTTGAAAGGGATATGACTGTCAGAGAGTATAGGTCCCTCCAACTCCACCACAGGACCGGTCTGGTCCCCAGACATCAGCTGCATTGTGGCCTCTAAGGAATCTCCCGCTGTGCCATCACCAGGATGCAGGACTTTGGCCAGGGTGTCAAAAGCTCTAATTGTACACAAAATATGAAAACCAAAAGTTAACATTGAAAGATCCACATTTTGTTTGTCATCTAATATAATGGAGCTTACACGGAAAGAGAAAAAATATGATATGACTCAAAGCAGCACTATAGTGCACCCATTTTTTGATTGACTGTGGTTGAATCTAATTAGGTCCATAAGAGTGGAGTCAGAAACCACATGGCCCTGAAGGAAATTCTATTAAAGGTTTGTGACAGACAAAAAAAAACAGCCCCTGGGTTTCTTTCTAGTGCCAATGTCAATTTATTGTATATGTATGAACTTATTCAAAAGCAACTACTGGTTAGTATCAAAGCCTCTTGATTCTTTATGACATCTCCCTCACCGAGTGATATCACTTGCACTTTGCTCATCTCCTTGGATGTCTGTCATCGAGCTGTCCCCGTTGCTAAGCGTTTCATCTCCCATCAGGTCATTGCCGCAGTCACTCGCCTCCCTGGCCTTGCTGAGGTGGGCGAGGGACGTCACTACATTTGCCAGAGTGCCGAGGTCACCATGAGATGGGTCGATCTACGGGTAGCAGTCATTAAGAAGTCATTTTAAGCATCGCTCTGTCTGGAGTTGACAAAATATTTGTGCGCATCACTGAACTATTTCAGGAAAGAATAACAAAAAACAGATATGTGGGACACATGCACCTTTAATGAACAAGCAATATTTCCTTTCTTAATTAGAAGTTACAAAGCTGATGTATTTAAAAAAAAATAATAATAATATGCTCAGGGGCGTTATTATTGAAGAATGGCTAGGTAGGATTTCAGTAAAATGTCACTTGGCTGCATCAGCGTTACCTTGTCAGGGGATGCTGGAATCAAGATGGTGTTTTCCATCTTAGTGAAGGGTTGTTGGATGTTGAGCAACATGCTTGAGTCAAGCAAACTTGTAGACCTAAATGTAGATATTTAACTATTGTCAGTATATTAGTTACACATGTGCAATCTAATTTAATTCAATCAAATGTAACAAAACCTCTTTCTTTCATTTGAATCTTACACTGGTCAGAAAAAGACACAAATGTTTCAGAGAGGATGACGTTGTATTGGACTACATTATGTTGAGGTGTTTTTAGTTTCCGTGAAGTGGGGAAAAAACAAGTTTCATTGGCAGTCCAATAGAACACCAGAGAGTTACTATAATTTAACAAAAGTATTACACAAAAATATTGTTTGCTTCATGGCTATTTATTTTGTTGTATTCGACTGTACAGGTGCATCTAATAAACTGGTAAATTATTGTTAGTGGTTGTACCTAGCAGTTTCTTTGTCAGACATAAAAGTGGGTGTGGCAGCCAGAGGACTACACAGGTTTTTGCGGATGTAGATTTTCTCAGTGGAGGCTGCACAGTTGATGGATTTCTCCCTTGTGGTCACTTCAACGGGCTTCCTTTCACACTGCACAGCTAGATAAGACAAAAGAAAGACATCAGACCGTATGAAAGCGAGTCCTAAATGACAAATCGACAACTGTTTATAAAGATTATTACACTCTCTTACAATCCTGTTTCATGCCCAGAGATATGCAGCGCTGCAGCCGACAGTACTGGCAGCGGTTTCGGTGGAGCTTGTTGATGGCACACTCTCCGGAGCCCCTGCATGTGTACACTAGGTTCTTTCTAATGCTGCGTTTGAAGAAGCCCTTACAGCCCTCACAGCTGACCGCTCCGTAATGACGACCTGAGAGAGAAAAAAGAGAAAACAAGAACAGGTTAGCAAATTATTGTGCATATCTGTTACTTAAAAGCATAGTGTTCAAGCAAATTAAACTTAATTCATACCTGAGGCCTTGTCCCCACAGACAACGCAGTACTCTACAACCGGCTTCACAATGGACTGGTCTGAACCGTCTGTCACAAACTGACAAGCAACCAGAGACAGCAGAAGAATTTAATACAGCAAACATCGCAATAAGTTAAGACTAAACATCTTCATGCTTCGGTCATAAGAACTTTCAGTTATTTGTTTACCTGAATCTGCTGCCCAGCCAGATCATGGGAGGCAAACAACAGCTGGTTAACGCCAGAGCAGTCTGGAGAGGTGAGGATGACCTTGTTGGGTGAACCTTCCTGCTTGGCCAGGATCACCTTCCCACCAGAGGAATAGTCAGCATTTGCTAGGATATACTGTTGCTTTCCAGGGGAAGATGGCTCAAGTGCTGTGACGATCTGGATCTTCTGGCCAGTCTGCTGATCAGTTACAATCTAGAAGACATTTTTAAAAAGCAAAACACGAGTGAGTGCCAACTGGATGCAGAAGGCGTGCAGGAGTAGTTTGGCTAATGATATGATAGAGAAATCTAATTAGAATACAAAAACAGTGCAAGTCATTAGAGGACATGGGGAAATTGTGCAAATACAAAACAGTGCTAGATTAAACCTTCAGCTATTCGTGGATCAAATCATGCCAAGATTATGTGCAAATGTGTTTATTCACACACAATTTAAAAGAACAGCATGTTCTCGTGGTTGACAGGCTATCACATCACCTGGATTCTGTGTCCTAATGCCATGTTGCCGTCTGCTGACACAAGTTGAATTCTTTGAGTCTGTCCATCCATTCTGATACCGCACACACCTTCTTGTACTGGTCTTTACATCAGTGCCCCATGAGGCATGCACACCTGTAGAGAGGATATGTTTTACTTACGTCTTAATAAAGCACAATTTGGGTCAGGTAAAAAAAAAAAAAACTTTATGGTTAAGGACGACAGTATTATTATCTTACTACCATCAAATCCCATGTATAATACTTGCCAAATTATTTTCTTTTTCTAAACAGACCATCAATTATGTTGTCCCATTTTATAAAGGATAAGCAATTTCCTAAAACAGCAGGGCACTGTATTTTTTAGCAAATGTTCAACAGGAGTAGATTTCTTAGCATATTTGTACACATTGGGTGTTCTAGTAGGTATTTACAGACGCAGTTCAGTGTATGTAGGATTGGCACAAAATAAACTGCAGTGCCCCTTGTTCAAGCTAATGCAGAAACAACACACCCAGTGGAATGGTGCTGCTCAGTTGTTTTTTGTAAAGCTTCTGGGCAACAGTGGAGATCTATGATATGGAGGAATATGGTGCATCACGCTACAATGACAATACTTATTTGTTTTGTGGAAGCTTGTTGACAATAAGAAAGCTACTGAACATTACCAGCCTTATCCTTTAATATACGTATGAGCTCTGTGTGTAATTTAGACCGCATAAAACAGTTAATTTCATTTTTACCACATGTGTAAATAACATGTTTTATACATCGATGTGTGTCGAGCCACCCAGAGATCGGATTTAAATTATTTTCAATTTGATACACACATGATGCACAGCTCAGAGCCGTTATTAAAGTGACCACGAGGAACGAGTATATCCTACAAACCACTAATTAGCTAACTAACTTACGTTATAACTAACTCGTATCCATCCTGTTTCCTAGTTTAACGTCATCTTTCCTTCAGCTAGAACATATTTCTGACCAAGACGTGATTTATATTTCTAAACATTTAAGAGCGAGGGTTAACTAAGTCAACATTAGCTCTGAACGATGCGTGTTAATGTAGAACATATAATATTGCGTGCCCCTAACTTCTGTTAGTTCGTGGCCTACGCTAACCAATCTAGCCGGCGCTAGCTTGAAACTGTAATGTACCAAATAAAATACGGCTGAATATCACTGTTGAGTTTCAAAGGATGAGCGGCAAAGCTGCAGCAGTGACACAAACAAGCTCTTGACAGCCGGCTATTTCAAATCGATACGGAAGATAAAGGTATTTCTTTTCCTGTGGGTGAAAGGTCAACATTGAAGGGTTAAAGCACGCTAGGGTTCAGGGCCCACGACGCAGACTCGCTCAGTCAAACGGCGGGACTTCGGGGTTTCGACAACAGAGCAGAAAATCGCATACAATCTTTGCACTGGACTTCCCTTTTAATCGGGAATTCAACGAGACAAATTACGATCAACACTACGACGTTCCGTTCTCACAATCGGACTTGAGTTAACGCTGTGACTATCTAGTTTGCGGAAGGCTGGTTAGCACCGTTAGCAGCGTAGCTAACCTCAGCTAACACGGCTAGCTGACGCGGCTAAGCTAGCTAGCACTAGCATGCACGTTACTAATATTACTGTTGCCGACACGTTAACATGCAACGTTAGTGCGATTCACAGTGCCAGCTGTTCAGTCGCGCACGCACACACCAATTTGATTGCATACTTGCCTAATTTGAGTGTTAACCGCGGAGCTCCGGACGACAGCGCTAACGAGCTGTCCTAGCTGTTTGCTAGCTGGTAACGGTCGCTTCCCTGCCGTGGTCGTTACTGAACACTCCCTCTCTTCCTGCGTTACTTGCCACTCGTGTCTCCTTCTTGAACCCCTCATTCGTCCGCATTAGTCACTGTATCTTACCTGACAGGGAGCTGTTGAGTCAGATAGTGTGTAGTCTTCTATATATTACTATTATAACTGTTTGTTGCAGTTGGTGGGAGGGTCAGAGTTCGTGACCTTTTTTTCATCAATAAACGATTTATGCACATGCGCAGTTTGGTAGCCATAGCTCATAGTCGGTCCCCAGTGTGTGTGTGTGTGAGTGATGTCAACCTGTCGAGAAGTAATTTCTAAATTGGCTTCCGTTTTTTGTCACAGGAGTAATGGCATATCCATCACAGAGTATTACCGATTCATTTTATTAACAATTCTGCATGACACAGTCAGAGCAAACGCACAATGTTGTGCTGAAGTAGAACAGCATAGAAGTTTAAACTTACTCTGGCTAATTTTTATTTTTTTTTACAGAGGATTGGATGTGATGTTAAGAATTTAGATGTTTGAGAAGTTTAGGCTTCATTGTTCTAAGATCAATAATACATTGAACAATGCAAATCAACCTGCTCTCCATTGAATAGTCAAGACTTCAGTTGTTTCATTGCCTGCATTTTTGCAATAGAAACCACATGTTCACACTGAAATTAATATAATATAGAATTCAATTCCAGTGAAATATGATCTGCTCAAAATGCCTTTCATTTACAGTATGAGAATGTATGTAATTATTTCCCTTTTTGCTTAGGATTTGCATTTCTACCTTTTAATGTGCATTTAATGTTTGTTCTTTCCGCAGTTGACCAGGAAAAAAAACAGTGAAACAATAATGTATTACAGTCACAGAATTGAAATAAAAGCAATATTCATGGAAATTTCATAAAATTTCACTTGATTCCTTTTTATTTACATCAGATGTGTGTAGACACATAATATATACAACCGGTTGAGTTACTTAAGTGCATTTCCCATTATTGTACAGTAAATAATCAAACAGTGAAAATACTCTGATATACCATTAAGACTCTTAAGTTAGACTCAGAGTTACAGAAAACTTTAGTGATGTAAGGGGATGGTTTCGAACAAAAGCATGACAAGTGCACGTGTTCTACAACATGACACACTGGTGTGAAATAAAGTGATAATTTTCAGACTACAAGAAACAAATATTATTTGTTTTTACGTCTAAAAATGAATGTTATAAAAATGTTATGACAATATTCATTACAAATCTATTGCCAGTAAGCTTTCATTACCACATCTGCTGCTGGTTACTAAAAAATGTAAAATGTAACCAAAAATTGATTTGGGCATATTATTCTTAAACTGCAGCCAAAACTGAATGAATTAAAACTAATTTAATATATAAAACTGACGGCTAATTCCCACTCTTTAAAACTATGTAAAAGGTAACTACACTGATACAAGCAATAAAATACAATATTTGGATTGTATTTCATTGCAGCTTTTATGGTGTCTCCAGATGCTTTTTCAGAGAACATTGAGGTAAAACAGTATGTTGATCAGCTACACACACTGTCAACCAATATTAAAGCACCGTGGCGTCTTTGAATGAGTTGATCCATCTGTTGAAAAAATAAAATAATATATATATTATTTGTATCATCATTGCTATCACTTTATGCAACAATAGGTAGCACCCTTCTTACCTCTGTGCTGTTTGGAGGTCGTCGGCTTTATAAATGTAGTGAAGTGTGTTTTTGTGGTAAAGCTTAAACTGTAACTTCTGTGATGAATCAACTTTCAACATAAACCCTAACAGGGGCTGACTCTCTAAGGCTGCAACGTCCTGCAGAAAGAAACGATACAAGACCGATGTTAGATGGACATGAAATCAATCCCGGTTGGTTAAATTATAATTAAAACGTCACTGGGCTTTCATTAATGCAAGAAGGAGATCTTACCTCACTTGCAGCGTATGTATACAGGACTTTGTCTTTGATAACGAACCACAGCCTCTTCCCCTGCTTATTATTGCTCTTTGACCTCTGCAGATACCCACTCATGGAGGAGTTGTCTGTGTTTGCCGTCACCTGGAAAAATAAAACATCTGATGAGATATCGGCTCGTTGTCACCAACAGTGCGTATTGATCACGGCAAAACAATCAGCACCGCTTTGAGTGCTGCGGGTATCTTCTTCTGCTTCCTGGAGAAAGCAAAGGTTGCTCTGTTTCCAGGGGATGCCGCTGCTGAGTGGGCTCGTTCACCTGATGCACACAAATTTGGAACATGCAGTTGTTGAATACAGTTTTTCTCAAATGGGGTGCTAGTGCCCCTAGTTGTACTTTGGAGTACTGCAGGGGGTTTGAGAGTTTTTTTGTATTCTGATAAAAAAAAAAAAAAAATCAGGCATGCATATTCCCAAAATGTATATACCATAATAATCTGAATGAAAAAAAAAAACTGTAAAATAAAATGAGATAAACCACATTTTATGTTAAATATTCATATTTCTAATGCAATCATTATTGCCGTTAACTGCCACAAAAAACCTAATGGCGTTGACAATGTTTGGACAGTCATGTTTTGTGGAAATAAATAATATCTCCCAGGGGTTACGTTATTAAAAAGAGTTTCGCCCCCACTGGTTGAATACATAGAAAATACATACAACAAGAGGATTACATGAGTCGAATCTACACTGATGGTTTCCGCATGCGATAATAATTAGGATGACAGATTGTTTGGATCATATCGCAAACAATGTTAGAAGGAAGCAATACTTACTTTTCTGGAGCTGAAGAACAGGAAAACACTGGTCACACACTCGTGCCAACTGGTTCTTTAGGTATTCAAGACAGCATTTGTTGGAAGAACATGACTGGCACACCACCTGATGGGACGATAAAGCGTTAAATATGTATTTTATAACGTGCAGTTGTGTAAGCCATCTTATTTTGCATCTCTCATTTTTGATGATTCGTTTTTAATGGGAGAGACTGTATCGTTCTTACCTTTCCACATGCACGGCAGTGATGTCGCCTCCATGTTATGGTGAACTCACTGGTGCAGATCATACACATGGTGGTCCGTGGGTCAGGGATCCATATCGGGGCTTTGGATCCCAAAGGAGCACCATCACAACTATCTTTCAGCTCTATCTGAATATAAAAATATGAAGGAGTTAACTCTCATCGCTCATATACACACTGCAAAATTAACTTTGTATTTATTACTATAACAGAGTACACACTGCAAAGATGTATGAGGTTCACTTGAAATGTTGTTTTACCTCTTCTGGAGGTTTGCCAGATATAAAGCTGATCTTCTTCTTAGTGTAGTCACTGATCGCAGTGGAGATGGCCTCAAGCCATTCATCTCGCTCTGAGGCCGAACTACAGAGAGAAAACACAGTGTGACTACACACCTACACAGTATATACAGACCTATGCACTGCACGGAAAAACAGAAGATGACGGTTATGAAACAACACATGTTCTTAAATTACCAAGAGGATATCTTTTGTTCCTGATCATTACCTCGCTGAGAGAGTGAAGGAGCGCTCCACGCTCTCAATGTTCAGCTCATTCTGGTAGGCCTCTTGGCTTGGTTTGCTAACCTGCAATTACTTCATTGTGAGCAGTGATGGCAGCAAAGAACATGAGATCATATATATATATATTTTTTTTTTAAATTATGTGCAAAGGAATTATGTGCAAAGGAATAAAGAGTGGAGTTCTCGCCTTCATCCCAGCCAGAGAAAACAGGTTGTTGAACTTGTACTGGCCCGACTGGACAGGAGTGGTGTACAGCAATGTGTCGTTAAACTAAAGGAGACATGACAAACAAACATCATTTACCTATTACCATTTCTGTCGTTTTAAATACACCAGAGGAGCTCGGTAATACTGGTCAACACAAATTGATTTAAATACGTTGGCTTTATTAGGCTCCATAATGCTCTGATGCGAGCCGTTACCAAGCTTGAGGTCACATGATCAAAGGGCTCGGTCTCCTTTGAGCCTTAATCTCAGGACAGTCAAATAGTCTCTGATCTAAACGCCCTCAGGAGCTTTACAGCGGCGTAAGAGGACAGTAGTTCTGATCAATACATGAATGTATGAATATATAACGTCTCACTTAGAAAAGCCCTAAATGCCCTCACTGAAAAATAAAACCAGCTTCACAGGACATACTTTTTAACTGAAGGAAGGAGTGTGAGCAGTAGGTTGTCTCGTTGCAGTGTTACCACGATAATGAGATTTAATTAGAGGTGGAAGAGATGTGTTTTTCACCGTACCAGGAAGAACATCCGGGGCTGCATTCCCTTTCTCGACAGCTTCTTCAGGGTGCCCTCTTTCAGGAAGATCTGGAGCATAACAATGTCACAAGATCACATTAAGTCATGACGGCTATTTATGGACTCTTGAGCTCAAAAATGTTGGTGTTAAAATGAAGCACTATATTAGGTTTTAAAAAATCATGATAAAAATAGTGTAGTCGTTTTGCTAATGTTATTTGCAGGATATTATTGTTGTTACTACAAGAAGCCCTATATTTTATGGCTTAAGATATAATAACTGATAATATAGTATCAACCAATATTTAATACACTGTCATTCATTCATACATACATACATACATTTTATCAATTGGTGAAATCAATGAGTTTCGAGTTAATTTTGAACCTTGAGGTGAGATTGTTCTGTAAACTGCTTTCAAAGTCAAGAAAATAAATAGAAATTTAAACATTAAACACTTGTTCAATTTCATGACAACTGGGCAAACTCCATCTGCTGAGGAAGATCATGTGATAAAGCCGAAAGCTCCAGAGCAGCTAATAAATGGGCCTCAAAGTGTGTTCTCAACTTTCTTCATCTACTTTACCTTGTCTTAAAGAAATGTGTGAATATTTATGGATGAGGGCTTTGGGGATCCGTGTAAATAAGACAAGTTTCATGTAACAAAATAATATAGGTTTATTTACAAATGGTGTATATATAAAAAGAGCAACACGCTAAAAAAATCTTTATGGCCTTACCCGTCCAGGTTGGACTATCTCATGGTGGCCGTTAAGGCTGCACTGCACCTGGATCAGCTTCTGGAAGTTATCCTGAGAGAAACAAAGTGGACATCAGCCACCCGTATGGAGCATTTTATCAACACGTTAATAAATATGACAGGTTTCTTGTTGGTTCTCACCCCTTGTTTCATGATGTCGTTGGCATGATTGGCCACCTCTTTCACGATTTCAAGAGCAGCTGAGTGGATAGAAATGTGAAAAGGTGTACATCACATATATGACATACATGTATGACGTACATACATGGCATACATGCATGACCATGCGGTTTAGTTAACGGTATACAGATATTCAAAGACCATTGGTTTACCTTGTGTGTCCTTGTAATCAAGTGAGTCTTCAGACAGGTTTTTTAGATAGTCTGGAACACAAGGAGAGGTTTTTGAGTCAGGGTCAACCGTAGAAACTACTTCACTGGTTTACAAGTGCTCAGTGTTGTACAGCAAATTCCTGAAACGTAATCTGAAATTAAAATCCTGGATGAAAAGGTCTGCAGGTGCTCACGTAATACAATTATACAAGAGCGACGTGAGGCACATTCTTCACATTTTGCTCCCGAGGGAGCGAGCCTCATCCATTAGACTCCTGAAACACTAAGCTCACTCATGTTAAAGCTTGTGTTACGTCACCAAATCTGATTTGGGCTGCACTTCAAAAATTTTATTTTACGGGGATTGAAGGAAAGGAGCAAATTCCAAACTATTTTCGTTTTTCTGGACACCAGAGGGCAGCAGGATGCCAATAATGAGACATTACAGGTTGGTCTGACATGGGGAGGAGTCCATAACTACAACATGAAGGGATTTTGGAAATAAATAAAGCTTGACTTTAACTAATATATATTGTGAATGAATGATTAATGTTCTGAAAATGCAGATGTACCTGTGAGCAACAGCCGATACTGAGGAATCCTCTGAACAGGCTTCAGTAGGTAATGCTTCAGAGCCAAGTTGGCACAGCGTGGATTAGCCTAAAACGGGAAAAAAGACACAAGTTTCAGCATTAAGTTTCAGTAACACAAGCATTAACAATGAAAACTCAGTGACCCAACAAACACGCCCCCTCAGACGGGGAAAACAGGTCAGGCAAGCCTCATTACCTCGAATTCCCGAACCACTGCGCCGAATGCCAGGTTCTTCTTGCTCTGCTCTTCCAGTAGAGCCACATTCTTGTCAAACTCGCGGATGTATGTGGAGTACATCTTCAGATAGGGCCCTTTCTTCAGGAAAATGTCTGCTAGCTGTGCATTCTGATCCCTTGACATAGAATAAAGTAGAATGAGATCAATCTAGACGCTTGGACACCTTGTCGTGAATGCATCTGTAACTATGCTGGTTTCCTGTAATAATGAGAATAATAATACATGTACACATATACAGTATTTAGACTAGGGTTGGGCGATATGCAACAAATAAAATGTCTTGTATTTTCAGAAAATCTTGTCACTTAACTGTCATGCAGCCTTTAAACCCAGGAAAAGACAAAACTAATGCCATATTACAATATCAAAAATAAAAGACGGCATCAAGTCTTATATAGTGACATAGTTATATTTCAATATATTTCCCAGTCATATAATTGTTACAGAAATGTTTAGATTTATCTTAAATGGAACTACGCCGACTAGCCCCAGACAAAAACACATTTAGGGGACAGGTGTTTTCATACACCTTTTGGCCATATCATGTGTTGCTCGGGTGCTTTTCAGGACTCTATTGTACCATTTGGCTACTCTCTGCTTCAGCTCTCTCAGCAGGTCTTCGTTGAGTTCGTAGAGCTGCGGGAGGTAGTACAGGATCTGGTTGAGAAGACGCTCCTCAATCACAGGTTTCCCACTCTGACGAGACGCTGTGGACACGGCGTCACGGAAGTCCTGTGGATCAGATCAAGAGTCAGATGGTCAAATACAGGAACTCAGGCACACACGGGGAAAACGCCAGAGGTGAATCTCACTGAAGTACTGTAGAATAAACACAACCGTCTGCTCTGTAGATCATGCTACATGCTCCCATAAAACACTATAAACCAGATAAGCTCCAGAAACCTTCACATACACCTGAATTGCATTAAGCATTTTTGAATTTCCAGCATTTCATGAATCCAAACCAAAAAAAGAAAAGAAAGGGAGAACAAGAGAGCCCGAGGGGGCCGTCTCTGCTTCCTTTTCTGATGATGTGGAGTTTTTGGGTGGTTTATGAGGACACATGGCAAATAAAACTGCGTGCAGACTGAGCACCCAGTAGAGAGCTGCTGTGGTTAACGTGTGATCTGACAGTGAAGGAGATGTGTCATGTGGAAAAAGATTTGGCAAGGAATTAGAAAAAGATATGGATGATTCACAAGATAAGAATAGATTACAATGTAGACGTGACTGAATCAGCAGTAAGTGAATATGTTATTTTTATAAGAAGAAGAAGCTGTGTTCTTACTTCAAAAGGTTACACACTTCTATGGGAATTTAACTTATTATTTAAATTTAGTTTGTGAAGCCCTTTGAAAGCTGATCATTCATTGTAATCAACTTAAATCTAGTTTTCTTATCTTTCTGTTCCCGGAGAGAGACACCGACAGTGCACAGAGCACTGCGGTACCATTGATATCGCTGAGCTTGTAACTCCGATAAAAACCGCACAACACATTTGCATGTGGTGTTATCATCAATCAGAGTGCCTGGCACAGATGGAGAATAAACAAATACCAAGTCACCTCTACATTCTTTTGAACTTGGTATGACTGATCCTCATTACTGGACTCCATTCCTCAACAGTCTGCAGAGAATGAAGCGTTTCCTGTTTGTGCTCTGCAGTGAGGAGTCATTGTTTGTGACTCAGTCCCACGACAATCTTGTTTCGAGACCTTTGTCTCTCCAAACATCCTTTTTTTGTGAAATGATATGTGAAAATACTATGAAGGACTTTCAGGTAAACAAACACTGTGAACACAGGCACAAAGGTTAAATTCTGTGAAATAATCATTTTTGAAGATGACCATTTCTGATTTTTTAAATATCCATCCATCCATCCATTTTCCACCGCTTATCCGGGGTCGGGTCGCGGAGGCAGCAGGTCCAGCAGGCTGACCCAGACTTCTCTCTCACCCGCAACATCTACCAGCTCATTCTGGGGGATCCCGAGGCGTTCCCAGGCCAGCTGGGAGATATAATCCCTCCAGCGTGTCCTGGGTCTTCCCCGGGGCCTCCTACCAGATTTTTTAAATAATTTACATATATTAAATTACTGGTGACTACATTTATATATTTGATACTGTTGCTTAAGTTTGACAAGGCACTTGTCATTTTAGTAATGGTTAAAGGTTAGAGGAGATTAGGAGGGGATGTTTCAGTGTTCAGTTGTTAAAGTGGATCAAGTTATCCAGAAGACACTATCCTTAAAATCTTGCTTTACCCACATCCCGGAAGTAGTTTTAATTCAGAAACTACAATGATATAGTTAATGCTAAGAGTAACCAGCGTTACATTTGGTTGCATGTCGGCCCTCTAGTTATTAGATACGTCTAATCCCTGTCGGTTGCTACAATACAACTTATGCTGGTTCCTCTTTAGGCTCGTCTGCGTTTGAGATACAGTCATCCATTCATGGCTAACACGAGTCACTATTGTGACAGCGTTTGTAGCTGTGATTAAATTGTGGGGGAAAAAAATTAAACATTTAAATAAACTGCCTTTGTTTGTTTTTATCTGAGAGTGTACATGTGGGATTGTGGTCCTTCATTCATGTGTTTACTCTACATTTTATATGCAAAGCAACTTAGTGGCTTCACGTAAAGGGTTTCTGTTGTGAGATTACAAGAGAGCAATAGTTAAAAGTAGGTTAGAATTACACAGATCCAACAACAAAATCATGTTTCTAAAACATGTTTTTGAGGGAAAAACAGCACAGAAACCCGATTGGCTTGTATCTGTATCAAATTAAATATCTGACATCATCCCAAGGAGGCCACCAGTCCACTGAAGTCCAGAAGTGTATGGTGTTAGCGTCCCACATCAAAAAGCCGGGGGGAACCGCAAGGAATGTGAGCTGTTCGGTCGAGGCTGAAGGGAGTGAGGTCTTATCCTGCATGGGGTGTGCCCTGTGGCCAGCATAATCAAACACATATGGAGAATGAGGGCTCACACGGTACACTAGCACCAGATAAAACATATAGAGAGTCAAAGTAAAACTTTGTCAACACCACGACGTGTGGCTCGCTTCATATGTTTAGATAAAGATGGTACATTTATTTTAAAACCATTGAGTATTAGCATTTGGTCAATATTAATGTTTTTTTTTAGCTTTGATGAACACCATTTTCCATGTGGGCGATTTCTGTACTCTTATAAATCATTTTTAATTTATAAAAAATGTTGAACATTTTTGAAAATCTTTCCCCGCATGGGAAGTTTAAAATATCTTTTGATGTATAATTTTAGTAAAGAAAGAATTCTCCTCTCACTTCACAACTCCAGCCTCTCCTTTTTTCACAGAAAACACAAGTCTTGTTTGGGTTGATGTGTGAGGGTACTTACGACATGAAGCAGCTTCAGGACATCAACAAACCTAAAAAAACAGAATGTGAAATTTATGATTGATTATAGTTATCGAGAAAGCAAAGAGTTGCTTCCACATAAGATAAACAAATGATCAATTATCTAGTGGTGGCTGATCATATTGTATTATTTGCCAAGATTTTGAGGTATACGTCTCCATAATACAGTGGGGGTGAAGAGACTTGAATTGGTGGTGCCTATAGCATTAATACAACTTTACTCAGTACTGGGGTGGAGGCAGAAACCTCAAAACCTGGGCACTTAAAACCAAACCATCCTCATGGCTCAACACCTCTCAATGTTAGTGATACAATGTGTTTAGCTCATAATTTGAGTGAACCTACACTTAAAGAAAAACAAATTAAGACTCTTACACACTCTCAGAGCTCATAATTTCTGTGGCGATGTGGTGAATCTTGCTCTTCTTCTGTGTACTCTGCGTCAAACAAAAGATGCAAAAACACAGACTTAGAATTACGATGCACTATAATAAATCCCTGTGTCGTCCACGGCAAAAACTACTCATACACGCTGTGCGTCATAATACTGCGGATAAGATTCCAGGACGTATTTCTGAGCACCTCCAGGGACTGAATTCATACATCTGTCGGCTTCTCACCGGACTCTCCTCTGGCTGCTCAGGGTCTCCTTTACTGGAGATGGAGCTGCTATCGTCCTCTGTGGTGCTGGCCAAGATCTCCTCATCCTCGGGGCCATCATCCAGGGGGGTCACCTCCTCATCGACGGAGCTTCTGTCAACAGGGGCAGGATGTTATGGTCAAAAGGTGTTTGGGTTTTTATTAAAAAAACCCTGAATGCATCACATGATGACCACATCATTCCCGTGCTGCATGATCAGCACAACAAAAAGTACAAGAAAGAGAGGATGTTATATATAGAAGAGAAAGAAAGAGGAGGTTTGTAAGAAAAAAAAACACCTTCGTCAGCACAGAATCAGTCAGTCATGTCAAACATTTCCTGCTCTGATCAAGTGGGAGTCATAAAACAAAGGGCACACAGGAAATGGGAACACTTGACGCAGCTGGAAAAAAGAAACATTTAATGATAACCATAAACACGCTGACATGATGCTAGACTTGTCCAACAGAAAAAGAAGAACTTCAAACCACTATTCATCCCACACATGCAGCATTATTAAAATGGCAACATTTGAACAGCTAACAGGGAGCTGCAGCAAAAAGAAACTACATATCTGAAAAATGCCACAATTCCCGAAGGGAGCACGCTGCATGTGAGACAACGGCCCCTCCCTGAACAAGACTGCAGAGAAAGAAACAGGCCAAGGCTGACAGGCAAACAAAATAAGCCTGAGGGTCCTTCACACTGGGATACGTTTACAATGGCTGTTGCATTGAGCTGGTCTCCGTTTGTGAGCTGCTCAACGTCTTCTTGACATGTGATTGTTGCACAGTTGGAGCTAAAGAGGGGAGAAACACTAAGCTGTGCAATGCCGAGCGCACAGTTACACAAACTGTAATCCTATTTTCTTCCGACTGACTTCTGCTCACTGGTCATTCACGACGCAAAATGTGAGTTCTCTGCATAGAAACATTATGACCAAGAATGTATGCAGGCTAAGTTTAATTGAGCGTCAAGCTCAGGATCGTGCATGGGTCTGGGAACTGATGCACTTCAAAACATATTTACTCACCTTCCAGAAAGTTTTTGTGTATCGGCAAAATTGTTTATATCCGGTTTTGAGCATTTATAAATCTTTCAGAAGTGTCTATATTCATAAATCTCCTTGTTTTCTAGTGTTTCTTTGATTAAAAATGAATTTCAATTAAAACTCAGTGAATAATGCAAAGTATTTGAGCATCACAAAGTAACTCAATCAACTCCATTGTAATCAAGTGGGGGCAAAAATCCCAGCAACAGATCCCCACTTCCTACCCCCCTTACTTCCTACCCCCTTGCATAGACCAGACCCATCGTCCTGCTCAGTCTTTATTTTGATCTCAGCTACACACCTCTAAAGTTTCGTTATTGCATCTTGCATGGTGACATTAATCGCATTGACATAAAAAAAAGTGCTAAAACCACGCTTCTGTGGTAGTTTACATCAAAGTGTCTCACCGACCACTTTGTTCCATGATCTCACACACGCACACTCACACACCCACACACACACTTCTATTTAAAGGCTGAGTATTCATTTGCAAACTGCTTTTGAACTAAACACAAACACTCTTGCCCTCTAGGCCAAATGTTGTGTTGTGTTTGAGTTGTCTCAGATAAAAATGTATGGTATGAAGATATTCAAAAAAAGAAATAGCTATGTCCAATCCAAACCCACAATCCATAATCACCTGACAGGTGGAGCACGCGTGCCATTACACTTGTCAAACACCCCTGACAGGAATCTGAAACAAAGAACACAATGTGTCATGCTTCTCTGAGTCCTTCCCTTTTTACACAAACACTTTCCGTAATTAACTAGACATTTTACAGATTCATGTTTTTGTGAAGCCTATGGGGTTTAACGCACTCCTTTGAAAAGACAAGGCAAATCACAGACGTGAGGACAAAGAGACATGAAACAATCTACCTGTCACAGTCTGTTGGCGTCGGACACTGTTGCTGTGCAGTGTTTTTCTCAAAGGACATATACGGCTCCTGCTCCTCATAAATGCTCTCATCATCATACTGATAGTCTGCGTGCTGAGAGATGGAGGTCCGAGGAGATGCAACTGCCCCTCTTACATGCACATTCATGTAGTCCGAAATCTCCTCGTAGTAAGACGCGTTCTCATAGTGAACATCTTGTTCTGTTCCAGAAGAGAACTCATCTCCGTCCACGCTTTGCTCTACTCCAATCAGCGGGCAGGATAATTTACGCTGAGCCCCGGGATTCTCGTGGAGGTTTTGACATCGGTCTCGGTCCCTGTCCACATTTTGTTCTACGTCATTCGCAGTGCAGTCTGAGCTCTGGCCTCCTTTCGCTCTCAGCTTGGGAAGCATCATCACAGAGAGCTTCAAGTCCAACAGTTTCCGGAAAGAGTTCCTCTTCTGTCCGTCAGCGCGAAGGACGTCAGCGCCGGAGAACGACTTGGCTTTCTGTTTGCTCAAACTGGACCGCGTGGGCTTGAAGATTTTTCTGCTCGTTTTCTCGACCGGAGGCGAAGGCAGCTCCCTCATCACTCTGTCCTTCAAAACACGATCCTGTATAAGAAGGCCCTGACCGTTCTCATCATCCTCTAGTTTACACTCTTCTTGCTCATTAGAAGACTCCTTCCTCTGCATCCGTGCCATCGGGCTGCTTCTCTGCGGCTTCTTGGAAGCCACCTTGACCAGCTCGTCCTCCGCCGCCACAGAGATGGCAGGCGGCTGGCTCAGCTCCGGGTGATCGAGCGAACCGCTGGAAGGAGGACTTTGTGTGAAGTCACTGTAGACTGCCTCCTCGTCAAGCGTCCCTTCCTTCTCCACCTCGTCATCCAGCTCGTCATCCTCCTTGTCAACCGATACCTCCATCTCCTGGATGCTGCGGTCCCAACCCAGGTCTTCCTCCTCCACATCCTTCGGGGGAGTGTTGGGAGCAGAGGTTGCTGCTTTCTCAGGTGCAGAGAGTAAAGGCTTTTTCCGGGGCGGAGGAGCTGGCTGAACGCAGGCCTTTCTCGCAGACAGAAATATAGGCAGCTTTTCTCCAACAAGTACACCGACAGACGGTGATGAGTTACCTTTCACCTCTGGTGACACCTTCACCTCTTTGACGTTCATTCCCCTCCCTTCCTGGCTTACAATCTCTCCATCCTCCTCCTCCACCTTTTCCTGACGGACCAGCACAGCGGCCCTGGCTTTCCGTGGTACAGGGACAGGGATGAGCTTCCTAAAGGCTGCTGGGACTGGTGTGGGCTGGGGAACACAATATATCTGCTCTGAGCCAAGAGCATCTTCCTCTGGTCCGCGCCCAGGTGCACTCTGAGGTATTACGTTACCGTTTGCCTCATCGCTCCATGTTCTGTGAGGAAAGGACGGCCGAACCGTCACCTCAGGACTGCAGGTGTTTATGTCAGTGTTGAGAAGTGAATCTAAAGTAAACGATTCATGAAGAGGTTTATGATTTGTGAGGGGAGTATTGGTGGACGTGTTCATCACTTTGCAATTAGCATTGTCTGTTTTCTCTCCTCTGTTGTCCTCAGTTCCTCGAGATGGAGGAGGAAGCCTTCTGATTGCTGATGTGTTCCTGATGCACATGCAGTGTTCCTGGCTACACAGACAAATAGGAATAATATAATCCCAATCTGGCTTTTTGTTCTCTTGCTGTATTCCATTTTGGGAGTTAAGAAGGCCGTTGACGCGTGGGGTTTCTGTTGCAGATGTTTGGAGCAGGCTCTTTGAAGCGAGCGGTTTGGATTCGACCGCAGTGGGGAGTTTGGAGAGGCGGGGTTTGGGGGCCAGGACTGGTTTGACCTTCCTCGGTGTGACAGGAGACGGAAGTGCCAGGGGGTCTCTTTGGTGGGTTGAGGGCGACAGCCCCGGCCTGTTGGGCAGGGCCAGCTTTGGCTTTGGGGCCACTGGTGGTTTTTTCATGCCTGAAGACAGAACAACAAGAGATATGCACTTAGGATATTATGCAAAGTTTTCTTCTCTGAATGAATGAGGAAACGGATTCAAATCTAAAAGGCATCAAAAAGATTATGGATCTAATGGGACACTGTAAAAAGCTCATTCTGAATATCCAGATGGTATATTTGATGCATTTTCACTCGTCTGACAGATGCTGCCCTAATGACGGTTCACTTTTTAACTCTTCGGCCCCGTCACGCTGATCCTAACCTAGTGACAGCTTAGTGTAAAACTGCTGTAAAGTGCTAAACTACCTCTCACATGGCTTATGTTTGCCACTCAAAACACACAACAGCACTGTAATCCGGCTCACGGTGCCTGTCAACAGACAGAGGAGAAGGAGGAGGAGGAGGAGGAGCAGATGGTACATGAAGAGTGGGAGAGAAATGGTGGAGGGGATGCAGGGAATGTCGTGCAACCTGGTTCATCTGTCTTTAAAACTTTCTGTGGAGGGCAAAACAACAACACGGTCCTGCTGGCAGGAGGGACTTTTTTTTGTTTTCTTCCCTCAGCACATATTTCCTGATTCAACAAGCCACAGGTTTGACACCAAACACATCTACAAGTCTACGAAAACCCTCGGGAATTTTGTGAATTGGATTTGGGGTTATAGACAGGGACATGGGTGGGATGTGTCACAAACACTGAAAATACTTTTCTAAAAATAAAACAAATAAAAATCACATGATTGTCAGTCACTTACCTGTCAAATACATATATGCACATGCCTGTCTGTCTTCTGGTGTTTTTATGTTGAATACTTAATGTAATTTTTGATTCGCCGCATCCACCTACATGTAAAAGCAATACGGATACAGAGGCGGTAGAGTATCTTTAGCGAGACGCCCTACAGTATAATTTAAAAAAAGATGACGTCTGCCTGTGTAACAATGTATCTGTATTGTCTCGAAAAAATCAAATAAACGCCATTGAGCTTCCTGTTTGTTTTAATAGATTCGGTCCTTAGTAACAAATGTTTGAGCAGAGCAATCATCGAGTTTCCGTCACTTACCTGAGTTCATCATGGCTTCACTCACTCACCGCGCGTCTGTTTTGTCAATTCTCAACAATCAGTAACCATCGCTGGCGTCCGGATCCATCGCAAGCCGTCGATGTCAAATAAGTCATCTGCTAAAAATGGACATTTCCACCGCTTTAGTTAGAGCAACACATGTCGATCCTGCAGCTCACAGTTCATTCTCATCGCAGCCGCACCGACTGGCTGCCAGCGACAGGAACCGTAGAGCTTCCTCTTTGTTTCCTTAAACAATCCACTAGGGGTCCTCGGGTGCCACAGGTTGCCAGATCGGTCAACAACAACAACCACAACAACAACAACAACTAAAGGTTCGTGATTGTAAAGTAAAAAGTGCAACATGAACTTTGAAGGATTGTTGTACACACTCTCCTCCGTTAAATGAACATGTCTACACAATTGCATTAGGACTGGCTCATCATTGCACGGTCATTTCCTCCCACACAATTTCCACATACATCATCATTGTTGCTAATATTATCACCACTAGTATTTAAGGGACTAGAAATATGAGTGGGATTCAGCTGATACTTTGTCAGCTATATTTAATGTATTGTTGAGGAAGTAAAACCAAAAAAACAACATTTATGGTTGGCGCTTTCATCATGCTGTTACTTGGTCACCAGGTTCATTAATTCTTGCGGGAAAAGCTCTGGGAGGAACTTGCATGGCACCCTGTCAAGATCCTGAGAGATAAGATGCCTCTAAGAGCTGCCTGTTAAGGCTAAAAGTTGAAAATTAAATTTGCATTTCAGGAACAGATGATACTTATTTGTGACTCCACGTTGCATTGGAAGCAGTTTGATTGTACACTAAAGTAAACGCATTAACACACAGTTGTTGCAGTTTGGAGACTTTTTAATGAGCACAAGTGGACCGACATGGATTTAATCCCGTCACCGCAGCATATTCAGTGTGTGATAACAGCAACACGGCTGAGTGCTGGAGTCTTCTGCGGTTTGGTAAAAAAGTCTCTCGGCCGCTGTGATACACCAGGAAGTTTTCTGTCCAGGAAAAAGATATCAGGCTGGTGAGTCATTGTTGGCCGTAAAAACAAAATTGCAAACACATCACATGAATTAAAGAAAATCTACGTGTTCAAATTACATGTCAGAAATTTGCAGGCAGTTATACAAAATATGAATTCAGTCACAAACCTCTCATTGACCTTTTCCTTTTCCACTGAAGTGGTCAGCTTTGGGTCATCTCCTCCTTTTAGTGCTGCATTCTGGGAATTGTGGGCATCTGTAGCTGCAGGAGTGTCTACTGTATCACTGCAAAAATAACCGAAAACTAGTAACACTTGTAGTGGAAAGTAAAAATTAAAATGTTGAGATACTTGTACTTTACTTGAGTATTGAATATTTTAAGGTATTTCATACTTTAGTAACAGAACATGTGGACTTTGTTGGACCAATTTACTTTAGATTAAACTACCCAAAAGTACATAAAGCAGATATAATTAGCTTTACCTCAACCAACTACAAAATTTAAGTATTGCTTATACATAATTAATACTGATCCAATGATATAAAACTGAAAGGGGCCATTCTGCCAAATCAGTACTTTTACTTTTGATACATGAAGAACATTTTGTTCCTAATTCTTTGATACTTTATATTCAGCAAATATTGTAATGCTTTTACTTGTAATGGATTAATTAACAGTGGTACCGTGACTTCTTCCACCACTGATGAACATATTAGAAAAAGTAAACTTCATCAAATCAAATTATTCATGAATTAAATGTATTTTAGTGAAACGATTCACTTTGAACATGCTTTAAATTTAACAATGATCACTGACAACTGTTTTAAGTTGAATCCTCTTACATCCACACTACATTACAGCTATGATTCGGGTTCTTACAGTACATCAGATTCACATTGCCTGGTGTAGTACCTGAACTTGTAGTCTGAAGAGAGGCTTAGACCTGATCTGTAGTCTTCTCTAGTTCTGAAGATTTGCTTCTGAAGGTCCCTGACAGAGCAGCTGGGACCTTTGAATGTGTGGCCCACAAACAGCAGCTTCCCTCTGATGTACATCTATCTCAAGAACACAGAGAATTCACTTTAGATGTGTGGAAATGGAGATCAGTCATGTGGATATTTTCATTTAGCTGACGCTTTTATCCAAAGAGACTTATATTTCACAACAGAAGATCATACAGTGTGTGTACACAATGTGAGGAAGACGAGGATGTCTGTTTGACTTATGGACTAATAGAGACATTTTCATCTTTCAGCAAAAATCTGTGGAGCAGCAGGCATGAGCCTTTTTTGAGCCTCACTGCATGTCCTCACTGCCTATAATCATTTTATAATAACTGGTCTGGGTTTCTTGGAAAAGACAGCACCTTACCACAATCTTCCTCACCCCATCCCTTTCATATAACCTCCTCTGCTTAAGGCAAGCACTGCTGCTGCCACCCAGTGGGAACCATGAAGCCTGCAGCCGTTACTCAAGCCTGCAGTGGGTTTACTGACCAGGGCCATTCCAGGAGCAGCGTTGTGCCGCTGCTGCAGCAGCACGTTGTTCTCCTCTCCACAGCTGGTCTTCCAGGTTGACATCTCATACCTCACCAGGCGAAATGAATCCATCTGGCACTAGATTAAAAAAAAAAAAACTGTTACAAAGTTTGCAGAAATACATTCTCTGCAATATCCTGCTGATATTTTGTCTTTCACTGACCCTTTGTTGTGTAGTCTGTGCAAAGCTGTATCTATCTAAGTGCACATTTAGCGTACTTGCTGATTATGTAATCTGGATGCTATTTTACCTCCAGTGATACAATAAACAAATGATGTAAACACTTCAAATAAGAAACTGTAAGGATGCCTGGCTGAGGATACATACAGTATATAACAGGTGATCAAAATAAAAATTGCCACATATTGTGTTTGTTATATTGTGTCTACCCCCTGTATGTAAGACACGTTCACACCTGAGTGCACGGCATGGTTCTGTGCTTGTTCCTCCTCCTGTAAAACTGCTCCAGCACTTCCTGGCTGGACAGCGCGTCCTGGCCGGACAGCGCTTGCGCGTTGACGGGTGACGGAGTCGTGCACACCACCAGGATCTGTTGACTGTGTGGCGGCTGGCCCACCACGAAGGCATCGTACTCCAGGTCCGTGACCACTGGCATCAGTGCAGCACTGCAGCAGCACTGCCTGCGCCCCCCCTCCCCCAACAGGGCAGCTCTCAGCAGAGCAGGGCACACTGTGAGGGGGGTGGAGGGGGCGAACGACGGCGGGGTGACAGCAGAGGGCTGCAAATCTGCACTGCTTGGAATAATCACTGACCTGGCAGGGTGGGGGGAGGGGGGGGGTGATAGAGAGGCATCGTAAATATACTCTTGCTCTTATAAACTGCAGTAAATAACACTTGAATCTGTCGCTGTGCCCGTCAATAATACAAGTGGGTCTTACTCAAGTTTCAAGTTGCTATGAATTCGAAGGGGTCCTATCCATATGATATGTGGCCCCTCCTTTGTTCGCTTTTTTGGTGTCCTTGCAACATAAATTAAAAGACAATGAAATGTTATATATTGCATAATACATCTGAGCAAAGTCTAGCAGAGCTGAAGCACTTGAAACTGAACAATAAACAATATGTTTCTTTCACTACTAAAAACAATTTACTGGCTTCTCTTTATGTGGTTAGGTAAGTAGGTAGGTAGGTAGGTAGGTAGGTAGAGTGACACCTTGGCAGCTTGACGGAGGAGGACAGAGGTTTTTCCTTTGGTGCTGACAGATGGCTGTGTAGCTTCAGTAACTCAGGCCTGCCCTCCTCAGGCCGGACTGCATCTGTCCGCTCAGGTGGGGTCAGAGAGGGCAGAGCGGCTGACTGTACCTCTCTCCTCAGCCTGGTCCTCCGTGGAGCATCTGACATCCGCTCCATGTCAGGACACTTGATACCTGAAGGAGAGGAGGAGGTCATTCGGAAATGCACACAGACACCGAGTGACACAAGTGACCGTGAACAAGATCCTGACGGAACTATTCAATAATGTTGAGTTTGCAGGATGAGGTGATACTGTAACTTTTTTGCTTCACTGAATCACCCTGAAACAACCTTACTGCGTCAGATTGGCTCAAAGTAATTTAGTTTTTTTTTGAAAGGCATACTTTAATACCTCAAAATGATCAGGACATCCTAGCTGGGAAGCGTGAACACACAATGCACATTTCAGAAAAGCGGCCGTGTGCACGGGTACGTACCGATGGCCACGTGGTAATAATCCATCCAGCCGTCCAGGGTGTTTCGGACTCTCTGCTGAAGCCTCTTCAGCTCCCTGCCAACTCTTCTTCTCCACTGTGCTGACGGCTCCTCCAGCCTCTCCATCTGGAGGACCTCCCGCGAGCACACAGCCACCTGCCATCCATCATTACGTGCACGGTAGATTAAATGATATAGAACAACAAAAGACATTTTGTGAGCTGTTTTATACAAAGGGACTCGGTGAAGGCCTCTTTAAAGGTATTGTTGTGATATATTGTTTAAGCCTGGGCTGTTCTTTCGATATGCAGGTGTATTGAGTCCATACATGTATATCATGCCTTCATATTGTGATAAGACGTCACTTACGGGTGTTGGGAGCAGATTCGTCTCGCTCCCTTGGATCACAGCAGGGGGGTCTGTCTTCTTCACCGGCAGGAGGTCTTGAACAGAATCAGAAGTAGACGTTTCTTCAGTCTGCAGACACTCCTGTAAATTCAGAGGTTTCATCATTACTTGCATGGTCGATTGTATGATATAGAACAACAAAAGGCCTTTTGCGAGCTGCTTTATACAAAAGGACTCGGTGAAAGCCTCTTCAAAGGTATTGTATTATCATATTGTGATAAAACATCACTTACGGGTGTTGGGAGCAGGTTCGTCTCGCTCCCTAGGATCACAGCAGGGGGGTCTGTCTTCAGAGTCAGAATCAGAACCATTCATTTGCCAGGTATGTTACACATTCGAGGAATTTGTCTTGGCGGGTGTTAGACAAACAACAACAATCGACAAGTAAAAAAATAGAAACATATTCTTTACCAACAGAAGGTCTTGAGCAGAATCAGAAGTAGACGTTTCTTTAGTCTGCAAACGCGTCTGTCAATTCAGAGTACATGCATGGCAGATTATATGATATAGAACAACAAAAGGCATTTTGCAAGCTGTTTTATACAAAGGGACTCGGCGTGCTGTTCTTTTGATATTTGGTATTGAGTCCATAAATGTATGTCATGTCTTCATATGGTGATCACAAGTCTCTTACTGGTGTTGGGCGACGCTTCATCTTGCTCACGAGGATCACAGCAGGGGGGTCTGTCTTCCTCAAAGGCAGGAGGTCTTGAGCAGAATCAGAAGTAAACGCTCCTTCAGTCTGCAGACACTCCTGTCAGTTCAGAGTAGACGTTATATAGATTTACATTTTTTATCATCAATCTAACACTTTTTGTCCTCTCATTTTACTTGGTAACCTCACCGTTTCCTGTGATTGCTTCATGTTGGACAGAGCCAAAAGGGGAAGTTGAACGCTTTCGTTGTTACACCTGAAGCTGAGCACGGCAGACGTGCCACTGAGCAGCCTCACAGAGATTACGTCTGACAACTATAGGAGAGAAAAACACATTCACAGCTTTCTAAAAGATGGAGACAATAAATAGCTATCAGTATGATAAGCACTCATAAACTGTGATTAATGAATTCCTGGTTATCTAATCTATACACTGTACTCTGTTATAAAAACTGTCTTGGCCCTGTCAGAGGCAGTTAGTGTTTGTTCATCAGAAGGTCACGCGTCATACCTCACATGCCCTGCTTTGTTTCCACCTATGTGACATTTCCCATATGCACATCTCACAATTATCTCACATGGCAGGTTCTCTCCAGATTCTTATCCCCTTGTCTTACCCTTGTAACAGAATATATTTCTTGACTGGTGATTACCTCCGCCCTGGTCTCTACAGGTTCTTGTCCAGGCTCTGGTCATGTCGCGTCTAGACTACTGTAACTCCCTCCTGGCGGGTCTACCTGCTGGTGCCATCCGACCTTTGCGGCTCATCCAGAATGCAGCAGCTCGACTCGTCTTTAATCTCCCGAAATTCACCCACACTACTCCGCTCCTCCGCGACCTTCACTGGTTACCGGTGGCCGCCCGCATCCGCTTCAAAACATTGGTACTGGCGTACCGTGCTACGAACAGATCGGGTCCAGTCTACATCCAGGACATGGCAAAACCTTACACCCCAACTCGTGCGCTCCGCTCGGCTTCTGCCAATCGGCTTGTAGCTCCGTCACTGCGAGCTAAACACTCCACAAAGTCTCGACTGTTCTCTGTCCTGGCTCCTCGATGGTGGAATGAGCTCCCCATTGACATCAGAACAGCAGAAAGTCTCTACATCTTCCGTCGCAAGCTAAAAACACATCTTTTCCGACTATATCTTGAATAAAGGATGTAGCACTATAGTAGCACTGAAAATGGCTCTTACTGATAGCACTTTGTAGTTGAACCTTTGACGAAATTGTACCTTCTTGATTCTTGTTGTTCTGATTCTTGTATGTAACCGTAGAATGCACTTATTGTAAGTCGCTTTGGATAAAAGCGTCAGCTAAATGAAATGTAATGTAATGTATATGTAACCTGTTACTGACTCTGTCTGCATATTACTCAAAGAACATGGATTTTTTTAATAACAGCATGTATGTCATTGGTAGAAAAGGTTGTGTCAGTCTCACGATAGCACTGTGGCTTCACCTGTATGCCAATCTTCTCCCTCAGTGAGCGGTCTGCCTGCCAGCTCCATCCTTTAGTTATGTTCCCATGATGGTCACATACGAATCCACCGGCCTGGTCCCACACTGCTGTAATGGCAGAGCTTGAGGAACATTTTACACATCATTAAAGCTGTAATCAGGGTTTCAATTACAGGGGGGTTGAGGTGGTCTGACCCCCCTAATTAAGAATTGAACCTCGAAACAATTATATACTTCCCCTACTTGTTATTGAAGTAAAATACTACAATATTCTTTTCCATTTTTAATGCCTGGAAGAACCTTGTCATACGATTTCAGACACCACTAGAGTTGACCTCCACGGGGAAGACCTGAGTTGCTTAGGCATACTGCTGTGTGTTAAACACGTTCATACATATCAACACGGAGCTCACCTGAGAGGATGTGTCACGGCCCCGAGCCCAGACGCCGTGACAGTCGCCAGAACAACGGGACACTTGCTGTCGCTGAACACGTTGGTATAGAAGCCTCCACAGGGCAGGCCTGAGTGGCTCTGGCATACTGCGATACAACCAGACGGGTAGCTGAGAGAGTCAAAGGTCAAAAGGTCAGCTGCACTGACACGTTAGCCATATGTCCTACGCTTCTGGGAGAACTTTGAGCATTTAGATATGTATGAATAAACAGGACAGTGGGGTACTATATGAACGAGGAGCCGTCTTCCATCCTGTAGTGTAGTTTCCTCCGTTCTGGATCCTGCTGCTTCACTTCTGGGATCCGGGGCATCCCGTTGACTAAAGTGGCAGGTTGGCCCGTTCTCACTCTCCTGTCCTTCAGTTTGGTCTTTGCATCACCGTAGTGACGGAGTATTAGAGACTTGCTCAGGTCCTGTACAGCTGTCTGCAGTTTTCTACGCGGAGATGAAGTCAACTTTTATGCTTAAATAAATGATCTCTCATTTAGTATTCATGAGGAGTTACACGGCAAAATAAAGCATCTACAAGTTTCAATAACAGATGGCTGAATGTAAAATTCAGTAGGAAAAACATTGTTCTCCAAAACTGGGAGATTCATTTAAATTACTCATTAAAAATATAAAAGTCTACAAATCCAGTAGCTAGAATTATTCTTTAACTAAATGCTCACATCAGCATGCCATATGCTCACAATGACAGTGCTAATATGCTGATATTTAGCCAAAGTTATTACAATTCAACTTGAGCGGGGACACGAATGTGTGAACCGAATTTCATGCCAATCCATCCAGTGGTTGTTAAGACGTTTCAATCAAAACCACAATTGGCTTCAGCGGTGGTGCCACTGGAAACATCAGAGGATACTATGCTGACAATATCATCCCTAGAAAGATTGGATCAGCATATTGGATTAGAAATTGTGTAACGTAACCCCTGAGTTGACAAACATGTTACGGCCAAATGCAGCAACACACTTCGGACTTCTGGCCGCCTGGAGTCGCTCCAACACCCACTGACACAAACTGATCTGCTGAGGCTCATCGCAGGAGGGCTGCTCTGGCTGGATGATCCAACCTGGACACAAATCACATCCAGCTGAGGCCGCGGGGCCACACAGGCAACCACAGACACCGTGGCCACCACAGACACGGTGGCCACCATTACCACAACGTCGTACCTGGATTACTGCAGCTGCTGGATGAAATGGAGAAACGGGCGGTGGTGGAGTTGTCATCTGTTGGGAAGTGAGAATATGAAACAGTCAATTAATCATCTGAAGTCTAAAATGCACCTTTCCATTGAATCTATCAACAATACTGGCCATATATCAGTCACTAACGGTGGCATCGGGGAACTTAATAATGTAACTCAATAGCTCTGTAACTGATTAACAGACAGCAGATTAACAGACAGCAGTACATTGTCCTGTCTGGTAAACTAATCCTCTCACTTCCACAAGCTTGCAACTGAAGCTGTCCTCACGTTCAGTCTTAAAAGGTCATGAGAAATTACTTAATGGTTTTTCACTTTCATCACTTTCATTGTTATTGTCTCTTATACACATGGCACATAGTTAAAAAATGTTTTATCTAGCTAGCATTTTCTAATAATGCATATTTTATAAAGGGTTTGGGCTGCAACTAAATGCTTAATTAATTGTTAATATTGTATATCTATACTTATATTTGGTAAATAATGCATTCCCATTTACAAGCGGATGGTTTATTATAGTGGAAGAACCCATTATTATTGACTTATTTTGATGAACTGATGACTTCTAAAGTTAGCACATTACTTTCTAATAAGCCAATCATGAACCATCAAGTCTTCAGTTGTTTCTGAATCAAGAGGGTATTGATTTTGGGTCAGGTGTCTTGCAGCACTTTCTCAGAAAGGTAAAAAGACAAAGCAAGGTTGCATGAGGAGGATGAACCTCAGCCAGATTATTATTTTTTTGACACTCTAGCAAAAGTTGTCCTTATTAATAATCTGGAAGGCTTTCATAAATGAGTGGTCATTTTCTTCAGTACCAACTAACACAACTTTCCATCTATTTGTTTTTCTTTCCCTTGTGGAAGTGGGGTACAATACAACACCGAGATTCAGTCACCTCTAGAAGCGTGTTTTCTCTTTTTCATGCGTGTGTCTGATCCGACGTGTGTTTTTCTCACAGAGGGGCCAGCATTCCCCACAACACAAGAGTTTCCCTCTCCTGCCTCCCCTTTGTCTTTGGCCGACACCTGGCGGGATGAACCTTCATCTTCATCCAACTTCCCGGAACCTCCGTCAGTCCGCTCCAAACTCTCCAAGGGCATCGAGCCCGCGGTCAGATCTCTCCAGGAGTAATTCAGGATGTTCACGATGCCGTGAGGAATGCGCCCCTCCTCGGTCCACTTGTGTTGTGAAAGGAGTCGAGCCACTTCGTTTAATAGCTGAGGGGCTGCTCGCTTGTATGCAGCCAGCTGGTCGTGGTCCATTGTGTTGAGGGCAGCGGATGAGGGATCAGGTTCAACATCGCCACGTGTTCCACCCGACAGCCTCTGAGCGAGCTCATCCCCTCCCGTGTTGTCATTTTCTCGGTTACTATGAGGGGGAACAAAAATATGAGAACAATATATTGGTTGCACGAGGAAAAGGTAAAATGATTTGTAGCGATTAAGGGATTGAGTTACCTTTGTGTCGTGTCTTCTGACTTTGCTCCTTCAATTCCCAATTTAAAATCCAAAAGGTTTCTTCGTGCCCCTTTAATTCGATTTTGTCGTCTTGGCTGCAGAGAGATGCTGTTACAGGATGAATATGTTGTTTATTTTAAACTAAAGTCAGTGAAAATGAATAATTAGCCCACCTGGTCAAAGAAATACAAAGGGCCAGTTCTGAGTTCCGTCGGCGCGACAGAAGAAGTCATTCCACGGAAGAAAAAAACTTGAATTTCCTCCTAAGAGAGAGCAGAAAAACACGCAGTAAAACGTGATATCCTTGCTGCAAAATACGCTTTAAAACCCACCTTTCACGCCTCTGTCCACTCCGTGTGCCGGGCTTGTTGCTGGGATACACTCGTGTCCAAATGCTCTCGACACGCACCAGCAGCGATCCACTCCGGGCATTAAACTATACCAACAAAAGATATTAAAAAATAATGGATGCGGTGTTTTCCGATGTGTGCACGCGGGAGAAGTGACACACAAGTCTTACCGAGGAGCCGCAGGCACAGTAACCTGAAACTATAGCGACGTTCAGACAAAGTGATGAATCCAGCACGCAGTGCAGCTTTTCTTTTTTCTTTTTTTTACATCAGGACCTGATGGTCACATAACTAAGCATTTCAGCCTCAACACAACAAACTGTTTTTTTGTATGTCCTGTGTTTGTGCCAAAATGTAACCCCCCCCCCCTAGAGGAGAAAATGTGATGATAAATAAAAGTTGTGCTCCTCAGGACAGTGGAGGGTCGTGTTCCTGGAGGCTATAGGGTCAAGTTGTTGCTCTCTAATAGCTCGTTATTGGCTCAAATTCCTCCAGCACACTTTTCTGCTTTGACCACTGGAGGCTCTCAGCAGCTTATGCGTCACTTCATCTCTCAGTCGCTGATCATGGCGGAGCTACAGCGTGATGTGGAGCCTCAACTTCTCAATGGGGACGACTTGAACGAGGAGAGAGAAGACCCGGACGCCCCAGAGACAGTAAAGAAAAAGAGAAGAAAGAAGAAGAGGAAAAAGACCCCCGCACCAGGTAAGAGGCATATCCAGAAAATCGGTTTGGAAAAAATAGTGCAAAATTGTCTCCTCTTTAGTGCCACTCGATAAAGAGCACGAGCATCAGACATGCGGGACAGGAGACTTTCCAACCTGTCAGATGGCATTCCTGCCCAGCTGTCCCAACTCTGAGCGGCTGGAGCTGAGCCCATTTGGAAACGGGACCATCTCTGAAAATAGGAATTTATCATCAAAAACTGATTGAAAGCTGTCATTTGAAGATATGGGTGGAATACAATTTAATTTTACTTCAGATTAAATATGTTTCATAAATCCCCCCTAAGCTGCATGAAATTATGTAATGGACGTATCCACAGTTTTAGTGCCATAAAATGACAAACACTAAAATAAAATCCTTGAAAGCCTGACTTTTTGAACATGCCATACGTAATGTGTTTTCCACACAGAGGGATAAATGTCATAATGCTGCAAGGTACACGTGCCCTTGAGGATATTGACCAAGGCATAGAAAGAAATTATGCACAGACATTGCCAAGTTGAGATCGTAGTGGATGCACTTTCTTGAAATGGCTGAATCACAAATAATTTACTCACTCTATATATGTGTGTGTGTGTGTGTGTGTGTGTGTGTGTGTGTGTGTGTGTGTGTGTGCGCGTGCGTGCGTGTGTGTGTGTGTCCATGCATGCATGTCATCGATGCACACGTGCATGTTCACCTGCACATGCATTCATTCACGTGTGTGTGACTTTGCAGCAGGGACAAATGAAGCTGAGGGGGATGAAGAAGCCAGAGGTGTTGGTGATGTGACAAAACAGTTTGAGCAGCACACACTGGAGGACAAGGAGAGGGAGGAGGATGGAGAAGAAGGTAACTCCTCACCACCACCAGCGTCATCGTCATCTGCAGCGGTGACTGTGTTGAACTTTAAGCTTCTGAAAGTGCACGGGGAAATTCAGCCGGTCATATCTGCAATGTGATATCTATATTATATATGTCTCACTTTACAAACTGGATTGAAACTAATGATGCTTTCAACAGATGGGGATGAAGGAGAGAACTCAGCTGGAAAAAAGAAGAAGAAGAAGAAAAAGAAGAAAGGATGTAAGCCGTTTTTCTCAGTGCAGCAAATGTATCCAAGTCTGCACCAGATTACGTGGACCAGATTCACATTTACTCAATTTTGAATTTGAACTGAAACTGCAATTCCCATCCCAGTGGCAGAATATATCATTTCAATGGCTCATCGGATTTTATTGCTGGACTGATGGCACTCTAAGAGCCCTTCAGCAAAAGCTTTTCAGTGTTTGAATTGACTGCATCAGATTCACTTTGAAACACAGGTAAATACAACAGGTGCACAGAAGCAGGTTGACTTAGTTCATTCGTGTCATGACAGTTATAATAATTATAATAATAATAATAATGTAGAACTGACACAGGAGGTGTAGGACAACATTTTCCAGGACCGTGCAAGTCGGAGACACAGGTCAACATTGATGACATCGTACTCAGTATGTTCTACATATTGTTATAACCCACTATATATATAAGTGTTTTTATATTGCCTCCAATTTCTTTTGCAATATAAGTAAATGGGCTTCTTTTACTCATGGGGATGTCTTGCTTAACTTGTGTGTTTTCTTTTCTCTCTCCGGCTGCTTTCCTCTGTTTCTCCTTCTCACTATCTGGGTCACAGTGAAGGGGCAGACTGACCCTCCCTCAATCCCTATTGGTGAGCTCTATCCCAGCGGAGACTTTCCAAAGGGAGAAGAGTGTGAATATCCACCATCGAAAGACGGGTGTGTGACCTCCACATCGTCCCTCACTCTCAGCTGTAGTCCTCCACTGTATGACATATATATTTTATTCAGGTCTCTCTGCTTTGCACTTGGACAACGTGATGAGGGCCAACGTTTAGTGTGTGGTTTAATTTCCTGTTCAGGAGCAAATTAATGTTGTCCGGTTTGAAACACGACGTTCACCTGTGCAGGGTTCCTACAAGTGTGTCATATCCTCGTTACAAATATTTATATAATGAGAAAATAATGAGTTCCTCCTCTTTGTGGGCCTTCCAGGCGCAGTGCAGCGTGGCGGACCACCAGTGAAGAGAAGCGGGCGCTGGACGGGGCCAACGAGGAGATGTGGAGTGATTTCAGGCAAGCGGCTGAGGCACATCGGCAGGTCCGCTCGTATGTCAGGAGCTGGATCAAACCAGGGATGACCATGATTGACATCTGGTGAGACGTGCACTGAGATATTGCCCTTGAGCCCCCTTTAATGGACTTCAATCTCAGCTGCTCATACCTGCCTGGGATCATTTGTGGCAGACTTCGACATGGCTTCAGCACCTCTTTGTCCCAGCCTGCAATACACTGTTTTAAAATCATCAAACATCTCCTGGACGCATTATCTGCCCCGACACGTCTCATTGTTCCGTCCCTCCATTGTCCCTTTGTGCTGCTCTCTGTTTCTGGCAGTGAGAAGCTGGAGGACTGCTCCAGGAGGCTCATCAAAGAAAACGGGTTAAAGGCCGGCCTGGCCTTCCCCACCGGCTGCTCCATCAACCACTGTGCCGCCCACTACACCCCAAACGCAGGAGACCCCACGGTGCTGCGCTACGACGACGTCTGCAAAATTGACTTTGGAACGCACATCAACGGTTCGAGCTCGCTAATAACTTTTTAAGTGCTTTTTGAGTTCTGCTATGCCATTTGACACTTGGCATTTATCTTGACATGGTACAATGATGATTACATTATAATTCTCACAGCCTGGAATAAACTGTTCTTGCAAGTTAATTAACTTACACTTTTCTTTTTTTATTATTGCATTTGGAATATTTCTGCAAAATGACAAACTCGTAGAAACTGTTGTGAGTAACCAAGGTTTTTTGGTGTTTTAGGTCGAATAATAGACTGTGCCTTCACTGTCACTTTCAATCCAAAGTACGACAGGCTGCTGGAGGCTGTGAGAGACGCAACCGACACCGGCATTAAGGTAACAGATCCTCCCCGGCATGGTGCTTGTTTGTCCTGCTGGTTACACAAAAGATCCTGACTACGTACCAAGGAATGAGAACAATCATGTTCATTTTACAGTTATGTCAGTATGTACAGTACTGTGCAAAAGTTTTAGACAGGTGTGAAAACTAAGAATGCTTTCAAAAACAGAACAGTTTATTTTCATCAAGCATTTTTTCACACCTGCCTAAAACTTTTGCACAGTACTGTATATCTACCGTAGATTGCAAAGTATCACAATTAAACCTCTAAAATAATGCAATGATTGAGAATGTATATCTAGCTCTAATGATTGCTTCCCAGGAAAGCTCTATGGCTAAATCTGACATAACAATGACATGATACGGTCATTTAAATGAATGTAACCATACTAACTTTACATGTACAAAATGAGGAAGTTATGATAAGATAAGAAAAAATTGAAAATATAGAAGTGTCACAGCTCACAGGAATAAAAGAAATGAGCGGATAAGTCAAATGAAAAAAAATGAAAAATGCTGCAAATGTGCACAAATACAGTCACTCAATGGCATTAAGAACAAATAAAATATAATTCATGGTCTTAAAAATCAGTGGCTCGCTTAACAAAAACTAAAATACTGTATACAATATGGAAAATGAAAAACAAGTTTAACAGGTACAATATACATAAACACACAGATACTCAAATAATCAGGAGATACGGAAGTTGCAATAAATGATGAAATACAAACAGGTTTAGGTTTTGGATTTGTTTCTTTTAGAACAATTCATTAAAGTGTTTAGTGTCTGGATTCACATCCAAGAAACTAATATTTAGATACAAGTATAACATAAACTCACACAGCAGCTACTTTTCAAATAGTTTTGATACATATAATGCATGCATATGCCTCTCTGCCTCAGTTTGCAGGAATTGATGTGCGCCTGTGCGATGTTGGTGAGACCATTCAGGAAGTCATGGAGTCTTATGAAGTGGAGATAGATGGGAAAACATATCAAGGTAATAGGAGGTCATTTATCGTCTCTTTTCTTTTATGCACAGGTTCAGTGCTACTTCCTATTCATTCAACCTCTGTGTGGTATTCTCTTTATAGTGAAGCCAATCAGGAATCTCAATGGCCACTCTATTGGACAGTACAGGATACACTCAGGGAAGACAGTCCCCATTGTTAAAGGTGGAGAAGCCACAAGGATGGAGGTTTGTACAGCAGTGATTATAACTTACTCAAAATGTTATTTCATCTTTGCCAAATGTGGATTTGACAAGATTCTAGAGCAGAAAACATCACTGCTGCCTCTTTGTTCTAAAATGTTGTATTGTCTTTTTGTCTGAAATGAAACCTTAATTAGCTGCTTGACCTTGCATATAAATAAAGTGTTTTAATTCCGAAGTGTAATTGGAAGAACAAGTGGCTGGTTAGGGTTACGATGGGGTGTGGAGAAGTGTTCCCATTCACTGCTCTAACAGCTTCTCAGTCACCCTCGTCAGCACTTTAATTACACCTTTAATGGAATTACCAGCCGCATCGAGTAGCAACACTTGTTAAAACTCCGGCTCCTCATTTCACCGTAACAGAATTGATTTGTGGGCATCCAGAGCTCGTTAACGGGCCGGCCCTTCACCAAGTATAAACATCGCTTTGCACTGTCTTGCGTTTGCCGAGGACGCCACTGAGATCCTCACACCTGCACAGCTGCAGCACATGACCGTATTTGGACCAAACTGAGCATTTTAATTGGCAAGTTGCTGAGTCAAGCATTTTACCTGATGGTCGCAGGAGGGTTAGGGGGGGAGGGGTTGCTGCTGAGGTTGCAGATTTGTGTGTTGTATTTTTAGCTCAAGTGTGTTGCCGTAACAGGGCCATTACCCTCTTTGTGATCAGAGAGTGGCAGCTGGGCCTGCCACGGAGCTGCTAGCACTTTGACTGATTATCGGTGCAGTGAGAGAGGGTGTCGCAGTGTTATCAGCTAATACCACAGGGACTCTCAACAGCCACGCGCTGATAGAGACATAAAACGCCAATGAAACCCAGCCAATCAACTCGCACGAGGTGCTGCTCCGCAAAGGACACTACCGCCCTTAATAGACTAAAGATGAATGTGTCAGCTGCTGGCATCCTGAGGTTTTTATTAAATTTACTCTCAGTCCCCCGGGAGTGTTTCTGTCCTTTCAGTAACATCACACCCACTCAGCCCTGCATAATGGTGCATAGATTTTCATAGTTATTCTATATTTTACATCGACAACCAAATTAAGTTTGTCCATCTGTTTTTGTTGCCTCTCAGGAAGGTGAAGCTTACGCCATTGAGACATTTGGCAGCACAGGAAGAGGCGCAGTCCACGATGACATGGAGTGCTCACATTACATGAAAAACTTCAATGTTGGACACGTACCAATAAGGTTGGCACTGCGGTTTTTCATCTCATCCCTGGATTCAAATGCAAATCATTGATTCAGAAAAAATATCATGGGTTGATTTGCTCATCATATTTTGTCTGCCAATCCATCATTTTAACAAAAGAGATTGTGAATAGAGCGTCATACATAAATTATTGTTTGGGTTAGTCAATCTCCAGTCTGTCTCACTGTGGACTTTGTGTTGCTACTGTGCTGCAGACTTCCAAGGGCTAAACATCTGCTGAACGTGATCAATGAGAACTTTGGCACTTTGGCATTTTGCCGGCGCTGGCTGGACCGCCTGGGTGAGAGCAAGTACCTGATGGCGTTGAAAAATCTGTGTGACCTTGGCATCATGGACCCGTACCCGCCTCTCTGTGACATCAAGGGCAGCTACACCGCCCAGTACGAGCACACCATCCTACTCAGGCCCACCTACAAGGAGGTAGTGAGCCGGGGAGACGACTTCTGATCATGCACCAAAACTTAAGGCGAGCCAGGAGGACCATGGCGGCTCAAAGACAGCAAACCTCTGCGGACTGGTAGCATTATGCAATATTTCTCCAACCTAAATGTCCACTGCTTGAGTACCATTAGGTAATTATTCTAGCGAAGGCAAAAGACTTGTTTCATGGCAGTAGCTTACTAGTATTTTTCTTTCCAAAGGATCGAGCCAATAGATAAGGGGCATATCTGTAACAAAGGTAGTGTTGCCATTTTAGTCGCTTTTAGGAAATATGCAAAACAAATATATGCAAAAGAAACATGCAAAAAAGGTTTTGGCGACCACCTCGCCAAAAATTGCTTAGCTTCATGCGTTGCTAAGTGAGGAAACTGAAATGAAATATTTCGATTTCTATAGTTCTTTGCTCTATTTTAATTTGAAGCAGTTTTGTAAGAAATAAATTGTTATAAATCTTGCATCAATTACTGTGTGCATATTTGCATAAGAGCTCCCAATACTTAATCACATGACAAATATATGACGATATAAAAGGTGTATTTCTCTCCTTTAACCAAAGGAGGGCGGTACTAAAACATGGGTCAAACGTCACTAGTGAAGATATTACAGGCTATTCATAGTCTTGTGCTTTAGCATTATGTCACCGTGGAAATAAGCAGATTTCCCCCCGAAGCATTAAGAATGAGCACACTGATTTGTTGTTTTTGTAGTTTAGATGAAAGAAAAACCCACATAGGACAGAAATAGCAATATAAATATCACATTGATGGCAGAGTACATTCATGAACGCTAAATCACCACTTTGTCCTTAACAAGAAAATCTGCAGCCCATTTCTCTTATTTTTGGTAAAGTCTTTGGGACAAGGACATGAGCGTTGATGTCACGTTGGAGGAATGCATTATGTCTCCTCACAGAGTTTGTCCTTCTCCTTGGAGACAGCGGACCAGACCTATTCTTAACTGGGCCTGGCTCAGGAATGAACCCGTGGACTCTGGATCTGCTACACTGTGATGTCAATGGCTTTTAATACATGTTTATTTTGGAACGGCAGGAGTCACAGGCCAAAAAGAGGAGCATATGTTAAAGAGAGTGCTCTTTCTCATGCACACACACACACACACACACACAACCACAGACACACACACACAGGCTCCCACAGGGTCAGGTTTGAAGAGGCCTTCTTTAGTAAATCCTCCTCACAAGGAAGCCGGTTCGAATGAGGACAGCATGAAATCCTCACCGAATCTGACTGGAGAGACCTGACAATGGCCCACTCCTGTAGCTGAGCCAGCTGTGAGAGCAAACTCAATCCCAAGTGTTAGAGCCGGTTGCATGTACGCCAGCCGGAGATGGTGGAGCAGAGTGTGTGCTTTGCCCTTGTCAGACAGAAAGCTGCCGAGTTTGCCGGCGCTGAGCAGAGCCGCTCAGATTAAGCCGTCTGATTCCTTTAATGTTTTTTTCATCCTCTCCCCTCAACCAGGAGTTGCTTGTTGTGACCTGCACAGTCCCCGACTCCCCGCCAAGGACATCAAGCAAATGCACACATTCACACTCGCACACATTCGGATGTTGACTTCATTCGTGATTTATCGGCAATATCTGTGAGACGACAAGGATAATTTACTCTGCGCCTTTAGATTTCAAAGTAAACAGCTCTCAGGGAAATTGATGCAGTAGGACATGACTGGCTCGTCAACTCAGACAGAAAGTTTGGCCAGGAAATAAAGTGTAATGGAGTTTTTAATGTGCTTTGCTTATTGTTTATAAATAACCTGGGAAATATCATACTGTACAGGAATGAAAGTTCACCGTCTTTGTTCTTTTCTACTCTTAAGTGACTGGAGTGGTGAGGTATGTGCTTATTTCTACCTCAGGCTAACAACCACAGCACTGTGGCATTGAAGCTGTTTCCTGAGGAAGTGCCTCCACTTGAGACACAAAAAAACAGTAAAATCCCTGTAGTGGGCATTAGATTCTGCTTTCATTTCAGTGTCAAAGAAATGCCTAATCTGAACAGTCCCTCTGTTCATTCTGCACACTCCGGTATCTCACAGATCATCGTTGCTCTACCGGCGGCCACAGTCATTTCTGAGGATGTGGAGAATTTTACGTCCCAGGGTTGACTTCCACGATTTAATCAGGCTCTTGGTGTTGATCATCAGTCGGCCGGTCTTCCAGTCCTCATGACCAGCCACAGCATATTCAGATCCTGGAGAAGAAGGAGCAGAGCATAAACCCTACTGAATCTCAAGTCTGCTGAGGATGGCACAAAATATCACCTCATGTAAAAAAAAAAGATGATATAACTATAATCAATCAGCTAAATACTGTGCTGTTATAGCCGGCTTGAAAGAATGTTGCCAGAAATGATTATTGTAAATGTGTTTGATGTGAAAGTCTCATGACAGAGAGGTGGCTCTAATCTTTAAACTTTAAATGTGAGTGATGCTAGGATGTTGTCACCGACTCTAAGCCTGCATGAGCAGCGACAAAGATCCTCTATTCAGCACAAAGATGGCAGATTGTTCATCAAAGTTGTCCACTGGAAGTGGCTGCAGCTGACCTGGGTTGAGGACGGGACAGGTACATCCATTGGTGGTCCAGGACTCCGGGTAAAGGGTAACGCTTCCCCTCTGGACTTTCATCTGAGGGTTTTGGTACAAGACTTTCTTGACCTTGACCTCCACCTCTGCATGGGAGCCTTTATCGTGAGCTGACATTACCTTCACCACCAGCACTGCAAAGGCAACACAAACAGTTGTTCAACAAACAAAAAAACTACAAAATACAAAAACTTTTACTATAGTTTACTAGCCATGAAGAGAACAACCAATGTTCTGCAAACAGTTCTGTAAAGTCTTCTTTGGTCCTGGATCAGCTTTTCAAGTCTAAGAAATTAACCAGTGGGATTTTTTTTTTTGGAGACTGCATATTTTTTTAAAGACAACCTGCATTACATACTGGAGGCATTGCATTTGAAAGACATGATTCTATTTAAAAGAATTGTAGGAACATCTATTTACAGATTCACGCTGTGGATTAAAAGTCAGATATCATGGCCCCTGCTGCATCAATCTTGACCTTGAGGTGCAATACAACATGTTTTTAAAGGTACCCTGTGGAGTTTCTGACCACTGGTAGCGCTATCGAGCAATGTTTTTGTGAGTGGGTCCTTGTTTTGTTTGTCCTGGTGCCAACGGTTTCTTACTGATCTACAAGTGGCAGAACCGCAGCAATGCAGCAGCAAAGGCAGGGAAGAAGAAGACTTCTAGCAAGTGTTGTTCTGATTCTTGTTTGTAACCGTAGAATGCACTTATTGTAAGTCGCTTTGGATAAAAGCGTCAGCTAAATGAAATGTAATGTAATGTAATGTAAAAGTGAACATGGATGTAAACTATGCAAATTTCAATTGGCTTTGCAAATGTTTTATGTCAAATAAAAAGCATTCAACACAGTTGATAGATCTCAGTGATGCACGTAATGTATTTTAGTGAGAAACAACAAATGTAAACAGCAAATGTTATTATAAGAAAACTTTATGGAATTCATTCCCCCTGTCAATAGCACTTACCATAGTCATACTCTGCGGCGCAGAAGAGTTTAGGGCTGCCAAGTGTAACTTCTACACACTCACATTTCTCTGGAAAAAAAATGAAACATGATTAATAGGATTCATATCACTTCTTCACGATGTATAGATTTCAACATCAACACAGCTGCATTCCCTTTGTGTGGGCTGATGCAGTGTATTTCGTGTGATATGACCTGTGACTTACCAGAGTGGTGCAGTGCAGAGAAAAGCTCCTCTAGCCTAAAGAGTGCCGTCTCACTAGTATTGCTGCTGTGTCCCATGTGGCCGGTGGCTGTATAGAAGACCTCTGCATCTGAGCTGTGCCGCAGAGGTAAAACCAGTCAGAGGCAGGGCTCTACTTAGTGTTAATCATCCAGAATGCACTCCACCTCTATGCCATATATCACTTGATTGAAGTAAAACATACTTATGGATATGGTATCAAGTCTTGGCTCTCACCCAGAAATGCAGTCACCGGTGTAGGGGTCACAGTCCCCAGTGCAGTCACATGGACGGCAGCCGTATTCGTGAAGCCCCCAGTATCCCAGCATGCAGCTGTCACAGCGGGGGCCTCCGACACCGGGCTTACAAGTGCACTCCCCACTGCTAGGGTTACAGAGAGTGCTACCTCCTGAGAGGACGGAGCCTACAGGGTGGCAGGAACAGGCTGCAGAGGAGAGGGGGAACAGAGCAATAGGGCTGCGTGTTAACATCTCTGTTTGTAGGTCAAAAGACATGTCTGCTTCTCTGGCACAGAGCTAGAAGCACTCAGTTTACATTATGAGCCTGCATGTATGCGAAGGACAAACACACTTGTAGAAGCACAAACAAACAGATTTAGAGTGTACACAGTGAACTCCTGTGGCAATATAAAAAGCGTACTGTATTTTATCGTCACAAAAACAAACAGTAAATCACTCCCTCTCTACGCTGTCAGGCCTGCCGTCTGATGGTCCCTCCTGATGACAGATTGATTTTTTGTTACAGACTTGCTTCATCTGTTTCCAAAAACGGCATGTTTGGTCTTAAAAATGCTTCAGCATACCTTGCAGGGGCGAAAGGGCAAGAATGAGAAAAATGTGCTTGCATGGTCCATGGGAAATTCCTCCATTGTTTGCAATTATAGTCACATTCCAAAACAGTGCGGTCTCCGTCATTCCTGCTAAGGAGCGGGCTACAGTCGTCTTACTATCTCATCACAGGGGAGGCAATGACTCAGAAAGGTGCTGAGGGAAAATAAGAGATCAATCTTCTTTAGTCAAAAGAAAAATCTAATCTCCATTACTACCCTCAAAATATCAAAGCCTCCCTTTCTTAATTGGAATTCTCTGCTGGCATTCATCCATACAGAGTTATGATTTAAGGAAGAAGAAAAAGAGCTTTACTTTGCAGAAAAAGATTTACCTTTGCAGGAGTCAGGGGCGGTTTTTGGTCGGCTGGGGTCTCTGAAGAAGCCCCTCCCACAGTTCTGGCAGTGACGGCCCTCTGTGTTGTGGTGGCAGTCGTCACACACTCCGCCACTCCGCCGTCCGGTCGCCAGCCACAATCCACGGCTGAAGTGACAGCTCTTGGCGTGACCGTTACACTTGCACTCTATGTTTGGAAGGACACGCACAATCAAACACACTGAGGCGGCGTTTTGTTCTTTGCTCGGATGAACTCTCAAAGCCCTGGTGATAGCAGTGATAACTCTTACAGCGTATAGCTGACATTAAAAAAAAGAGGAACTGCTCTCTTATTCATCTTGCTTGAGCGTATAAAAGGTCACATGTGATTTATGAGACTAAATTAATTTTCAAGATACGTCTGCATGCTGTGTGTCCTACTCGGCATTTGACTCTCTTGCCCCATCACTCACTCTGGCACTCGTGTGGCGTCCCTATGATGCCGTTGGCAGCCTGCCAGGGTTGGTCATTGTAGAGAGGGGCACAGCGCTCGCAGTGCTCACCGCCAGTGTTGTGTCTGCAAACACACTTGCCGTGGACCTGCCAGGCAAAGAAAGGTATTTACATCATTGTATCTGCATCTTGCAATGAATGATGTGTCTTCAAGTGGCTCAAGAACAACGCTGAGAGAAAAGGGAGCAAGTAGTACTTGTGCTACCACTCTTTGGTATTAATGTATATTTGAGGAGTTTTATACCATTTTGGCCTGACGATGATCCGACTGAGATCGGAACTTTAGCCTTTTAAAGAAATGTGTGTTCTGTCGTCAATGTGCAGGCGTCGCTGTTCATTGAGCCTGATTTCCAGCAGCCTTGCACCTACATGCGATGTGTGTAACACTTCTTAAGCATTGCAACATACCAACATCTACATGCACAATCACAGCAGTTACACACAGCGCAGCTTGTTCCTGCCTGTGTAGCATGTCTACACCTCTTTAGACCTTGTTGGAATCAAACAAGCTTTTCTCCATTTACAGTAAAGAGAATAACCCAACAGAGACTATGGGTTAGTAAAGCATTGGGCTGAATACCATAATTAAGGTTTCCACACACTTAAATCCCTGTAATGGTAGGTAAAGCTGTGGCCTAATATCCAGTCTTCCCTGCAGCCTTCAGCGGCACATACCAGCGCACAGCTGAGTAACAAAGGAGTGGTGGGAACAAAACCCTGAATCCTCCGCTCCCAATCTCACCACATAAACAAATCGCGATGGAGACGAAATAAAGCCACCGGCAGACTTCAGCGTGACACAACATCTCAGTAAGTTTTCACAACAGAAGAGCAAGAGCTTTTCCTAAGTGGAGTATTGTGCACCTGCAGGCTGTAAACTCACAAAACCCAGCTCAGAATCACTCACCATGTTGTTGGTCTTCTGTTGGCTGGGTTGGTACCCGTCGGCTGCTACGCAGTGGTCAGCGTGTCCATTGCAAAGGCAACTGCCTTTGACAATAAAATCATAGATGGCATAGTGGTCTGTGGGGAGGACAGCAGCCCCAGGATGTTTGGCCTGGCAGGGGCACTGCTGGCGCTGCAGCAGGCGGACTCTGAGGTTGGTGATCATGAGCTGGTCCTGGGCGGCTGGTCCATATGGATCCACTGAGTTCCAGGGCGACAAGGCTCGATAGATCACCTGAAAGATTTAAGTAGAGGGCAAAATGTCTTAAAATATGTGTTATTCCACTTGTAACCCTCTATAACAAGCGAAAGAAAACGGACCTTTGAGACTCTGACAGACCATGACGCTAACATAAATTATATCCGTTTCACTTTTTTCTTGGTCTGCCAAATGAAAAACAGGCATCGACATGGTTCGCCTCTCGCACTCCTCAAATAGCTGCTTCTCTTGGAAAATCAGACTAGCTCCAATAAAAACATGGACACTAAGTCTAGTTGAATGTTGATCTTTCAGATACATCTTCTCTGTTGGGATGAAAAATAAGGAAATAATTTCAGGTGCAAGATGAATCGAGTGCATCGGGACCGTCTGACTGAAGAAAACAAAAGTTATTGAGTTTTATTGTTTTTGAGCTTCATGTTGGCTTCTTCCGACATACTATTCTTACTTTTATCTTTGACTTTATTATGACTTTTTTTTTACATTCTATGACTTTTTCCACAAAGGTATATGAGAAATAGAGACTTAATGCTGTATCAAAATGAATATACTGTATTTTGTATTATAACATAATCTGGTGAGTGATACATGTCAACAACAAGTTTTACTGTATAAACATTGGACTTGACAGATCGTAAGCTAGCTCGCAAGCTAGTTCTGATTTACGACAGCAAGCCGAGAGTTTAAACTAAGTATATGATGCCTGTCGTGTTACTTTATTGAAACTCAACATTTTGGGTCTTTTGCATGTTGAGCAACAGTTACACTAATTATAAATGGCTTATACAGGAGAGCTGACATATACCAAGACACATACTTGTTCCAAATACACTGCAATTATGAGATCAGTCAAAGCCATTCATTCAAGACGTTCAACCAGAACCTCCCAATGTGGTCCGATGCTCCAGTGAGAGTCTCTCTTGCACACCGTCTGTGTGAATGGATGGCCTGCTCATGAATTAATCATAGCTGGTTATCTGGCTCAGACCTCCCTGTGATGATGCAGCAGCTAAAAAAAATGCTTTGAGGGAACATCAGAGGGAAAACATTGATATTCTAGCTGGCCTAACACAAAAAGGTCTCCCATAGCCCATCAGAGGAGGTCAGTTTACAAAGCAGCTGTTTGTGCGCTGTGTGATATCAGCTTATAGTGCATCCCGGTGCCAAGAAGCGTACTTTGCTGTGAAGGGCTGGCCGTGTGTTTTGATGTGGTCACTCTGAGATCTGAGAAATTAAATCACATCCAGTATTTAAAGCTTTTCTATGAACGACAGCGACCTCAAAGATTACTGATCATTGGCTCTTGACCCAAGTGTATTTATAACAGAGTTCCCATTTTGTGAAGATTAGGGCCGGATGGTAATTCTATGTTATAGTCCACAAACCTGTGAAATATTACATTTCAATAAAATGATCTGTATAGCCCAATATCACAAATCACAAAGTTTCCTCGAAGAGCTTTACTTTCTGTGCAGCATACAACATCTATAGGGCCTTTGCATCGGGAAATGTTAAAGTTAAAGTTTGTCTGATGAATTCCACAGAAGAACATCACTTTGATCGTATTGTCTGTAATTTCCATTTTCTACAACATCATAAAACAGTTTTCACATGTCAGACATATATATATATATTCAAGAAGAAGACACTTAAATCCTAAAAATTATGTGCCAGTTATACAGTTATTGCATTTGACTTTCTAATGGTCATGTTCATCTGAAAATGTGTTATGTTTCATTAAAACTGATGATTGTGGGGGTTGAATTAACACCTGCAGTGTTGTTGTACAATGCTAAACTCGGGTTGGATCTACAGGGGGATAAGCTGTCAAAAGTAAACAGGTTTTTAGTTGATAGCTTTCTTCTTTTTGTTATGTACCTGTAGAAGTAGTAACCTATATGTATTTTTATGTGGCCCCCAAAGACACCCCTCTCGGGCCACACTGTCAAAGACAAAGGCACTGGACTCACCTCTCCTCTGGTACAAGGGGAAGCTCCTGAATACTTGGAGGTGCAAGTTGCTCCCCCGACTGGCGACCCCTCTGCCAGGCCAAACAGCTCCTCGCAGTCTCTGGCAAAATACCTGAGGGCTTTCCACGTGCGCCCCTGGTCCTGGGAGCGCTCCAGCACCATGGCAGCCGGGCGGGGTGAGCGGAACACCAGGATGAGGTGGGTGAGGAGGAACTCCGTCTCCAGGTCGAGTTGGAGCGTTTCCTCCTTCACCCCCTCTGCGGACTGCCACCAAGTGTCCGGGTAGCGGAAAGAGGAGTCGCTCATGGCGGAGGGAGGGTGCGCCTGGACGGGGCTAGCAGAGTTGCACTTGCTGCATTTGACTGCCGGGCAGGACTCCCTGCTACGGGGCGAAGGCGTCTCTCTGAAGACGCAGTAGGGCTCCGGGAAGTTGGAGCCGCAGACCGACTGGGTGCTCAGCGTTCTGCCCTGGGCCAAGTTGCCCATGCGGGGGTTGCAGGCTCGGCCGGAGCAGCGGCTCTCCGCAGCTGGACCTTTGGATTTAGTCGTTTCTGGTAAGAAACAAAGTTAGTGAAAGCGAGGAAATAGTTTAGTTATACATCGGGAAAGGCAGGCCATTAGACTACAAAGGTGATGAGTTCGGTTCCCGCTTCCCCAACTTGCTTTCTAAAGGTGTGCACTAGGCACGTGTACAACGTTTTCCAGAATTTTTTATTCATTCAGATCTTCAGTGCTTGCGTAAAAGTCTCAGATACACAAATTCAAACTCACCGGCTGGCAGAGGAGATGATGCGCACACCGGGATGATGACGAGTAAAGTCCACAGACTCATCCTGAAGGAGTTGTTATCTGATAAAGTCACCTGTTTGATATCAAAGTTGGAGTGCGCCCTTAACAGCTTGATCCGAGGGTATTCAGGAGTTCTTAATCCAACAGGTTCCTCTCGGATACTAAATAATTACTTGAAAATCATTCTAAGAAACTCAAGAGACGCCAACGTGAGCTTAATCCTGTCGGTCATGGTGTAGGAATGCCGCGCTAGACTTAACTCGTATTATCTGAGCGCTCATCATACTTAAATTATTCCAGCCCACGCACTTCAGGGTTCAATCTGCTGTGAGTTCATTGACATTTGGGAATATGAAGAGGTTAGCACCGCCCTTCTCTTCTTGTCTTCTCACAGTCCCCGCCCACGCTGGTTCCGAAAATCTGACTTCAAAAAGAGCTAAATATAAAACCCTGGAAGACTTGTTTACTGTGCTTGAAAGGGGATGTTGTGATTGAGATGAAAATTATGACTGTGACACTTTTTCATCAATTACCTTAGACTAGACTATTTCTTATCAGCCTCAAACAAATAGTTGCATATTTCCTTTTTAGTGAAGCATTCACTTTTTTTCTCTGCACTCCTCGAAAAGCAGCCACAATGAAAGCAGTTGGCTGTCACCAGATTTGGATTCCAAAAACACTGGTCCAAAACAATGAGATATTTAGATTGCCTCCACACACCACTCAGGCACTCGAGCGCTGGCCATCAGACATGTCATTGTGTTGCATTCCTGCCACATATCACCACTTATTTCTAACTGCCACTCACTAACCACGCTTTACCTGCCTCGCCGTCAGACAGAAAACAGCCCTTGGCCTTGAGGGGGCCACACAACCCTTGACCCCAACAATCACCCTGTTGCTTGCCATTTCAAAAAAACAAAACTAAAATTCAATGGTGATGTCACCTCATTGAGTCCATGGACACATTTCAAGAAGGAAAAAAAAGAATGGTCATATGATATAGGTAACTTTGTGATTTGATACCATGTAAAAGCTTAACATGTGGACGCAGACTGCCAAAGACTGATGAGGATGAAAAGGGAGCAGTGTCGTTGATAATCTGCATCATAACTGTGAATACATGAGGTCAGGAGTGATCTGTTTTCACTGTGGATGTTGTCTGTCTTATGAATCCTCTCATTGAGTGTATCTGTTAAAGCAGAAGAATGGGGGTCATGGGCATTCTGAGTCTCTTCCCTATGGCATCCTAGATCAGGACATTCCTTGAATACTGCTACTCTCGTCACAGTGACGGGTCTCCTCTGTTTGAAGGGGACAGGGTTCATGCCTGCGTGTTTATAGATTTGCATGGGTTATTTCGGTTGTCTCCCGATTATCCGCCGGGGCCAGGGGTGATGCACCTTGAGCTGTTCTCTTTGTACATCACTTGCATGTTTTTCGATCCTCAAATCCCAGGAGTCACCGTGAAGAATGCTGCAGAGGAAGGATGTCTAATGTCGGCCAGTGTGTGGTGTATTCCCCTGGCAGGATGAAAGCAACTCACGTGACAAAAAACATTCCTGTACTCTCTTTAAATCCAGCTGTTTGTTCTTGTTTTTTCCCTTTCTTACACAACTTTCGACGGACCTAAATCACCCTATTTGTGTTTTACAATTAAAAAGACACTAGCTCGTGTTTCTATGTGGAAATACTGCAGAAAAGGTCACTTATGATAACGTTAGTCAGGGGTAGTTCAATAACACATTAAATATTGGGAGGAAATACTCCTCTCGTGTTAAAATACCTCCCTGCCTGCAGCAGTCTGGTGCAGGACCTCCACAGCCAGTGCTGCTGTGACATTGTCATCTAATTGACCAATAAGATGATAGACGTGGGGCCGTTCCACCGCCACTGGCCTGCTTTATTTCCAGACTGTAAAAGGATATGGGTCCCCCCCCTCTCCTCAAGCTGCCATGTCACCTAGTACCTTCAGCTCACTGAACCGTCTCAGCCCTTGCAAGTAATCTGTCTACTCTCCTGTAAAAGCCAGACAAAAAGCCAGACATGCTCCAGGCCAGGAGGTGCCTTGCCCACAGGCTCCAAACACCTTCTGTCACTGCTTCATTCCATTTTTACGACGTTTATCGCTGCTATCTGTCTGCCTGTTCTGCTCCTAGCCATAACATTCTCCTCCCCCACAGTTGTATCAGATGGTTTGATCTGAAATAACATAAAAATGAAACAGGGTCTGTGTTCTGTAAAAAATTATTAGTCCTAAAATGCAACTCTTCTCATGATGAGAACATTTGGCATTGCCAGTGTTAGTTATTTATATAATAAAAGTTGAAAGGCTCTCGATTCTTCTTAGCAGAGCAAAGGCCTCCACTACCCCTCCACAGACATTCCCCTCACCACCTCCACCCTACTCCATCCAGACACTTCAGGAAGTTTATACTCTATGTTTCACGTCACCTTTCGACGCACTCACACAGAACAGACTCAACAGATGACCGAGCACCAGCCTAGTTTTGAGAGTATACACAGAAACAGGGGAAATGTGGGAGTTTCACCTTCATAAAAGACAGGCAGGCGGATGTGTCCCAGTTTATTTGTTAGTGTTATGGGAGCGGAACGGAAAACCCACCGGGGGTTTAAAGTGAACCTGTCTAATGTCATCTGCCACATGGCATGAATAAAAGGAAAAATTAAATATACAGCATCACGAACAGTGGGAGAGGAAGCAGACGTTTTAACATTGTAGAAACCACAGGTGTGAGTTCCTGTATCCGACAGGTGATGGCTGAAAAAGCAGAGAAGCAGTCAAACAAGGTGAAATTATGAATATTACAGATCATGTTTCCATGTTACATGATGTTTTATAGAGGATGGGACATATGTTAAGTCCTCACTGTATCCCTTTTGCGTATTAAATACTATTGAACATGTTGAAGGTTACACAACTAGATAACCAAACACATAGTTACCCTCATTTCACCTTTCTGCAAATGTGGTTGACATTTTAAATATGTTTAAACAATTTAAACCAAATTGTGTTTATTTGTCTTTCTTTCTTTGTATGAGTTTGCGATATCACTCAAAAAATGTAAAATTGGTCAAAGTGCTCACCCATAAAAGCTCTGTTGGCATTCATTAGCACACACAAGGGTCTGTCATTTCCGGTCGGCACAAAAGTACACAATAAAAAAAGCTATGGTACACTAAGCCTTTGAAAAATGCTTCATAGTGTATAATTTATAGCGTTGCCGTACAGTATTGAAATGGGACACAGAGATGCAGTTGGCTCAATGTCAGTGTCGTGAGTGTTTGATCTTCATTGTGCAGGGCTCATTAGGAAATGCCCAAGACAGCCCATAAAAAACTGTTTTCCATTGTACACAGTATGGTGCAATGCAAAACACAGAGGGCATAAATCTATCAACGGGTCTCATGGGTCACATAGGTTGGCCCATGAGGATGTGACAGGCATGGCGACCTTGGGAAGCAGATTGAAGACCGCTGGCAGTTGTTAATCATAAGGATGCCTTTGGGCTGTTCCCAGCTTAAACTTTGCTCAGAGAAAATAGCTCCATTACGGAGAGAAAATTCCATCTACTGTTCCATTTTCTTCCAGTATTTACAGCTCTGAAACACTTTAAAACATAAAACATTGGAAAATTGGCGCTAGATTGAGGATAACCATAAAGTGTGTAAAGTAACATGTCTTGAAGACCCACCTTAGACTTTTCTTTACCTCAGGCGGGTGAGGTTAAGTAGCTCCCCGATGATTCTCCGTTGAGGGGCAGACAGGATGATCATCTCAGGAAGGGATGGAGAAGATTCAAACCTGCCTGCGATATGAGAGGAATGTCGGCCGCCTCACTAATCTGCTTTAGGCTGCATGTCTGTCCCTATGTTGTTGCAATGCACTGTATGTTGAAGCAGCTACACATGTAACACACACCTCTCTGTCATTTTGGCTGACAGCATTCATTTTTGTTTATTACATACATTACAAGGCTTTAATAAACCTTTGCTTAAAGCAATTATCGTTGTCACTTTTCAGCTCAACGCTCATTGCTTTTCAGTTTACATCTCAATGACCCTCTCCTAGGGTCCTTTAAAAGGTCAAAGTAGAAATACCAAGTAAAAGACACAAATATGTCTTGTGTTATGTTATCAGGAAAAGACATATATTAAGTAAAATAAATCACAATACAAAATGGTTCTTCCGTCCTTCGTTCCTTTAGAATGTTATATTATTATATTAGATTATTATATTATCAATGTCTAAGAAACATTGTAATGTAGCTGTGGGACTCATTTTACTAACAATGCATCATATTTTATAAAAGGAAAGGATGTTTTATTCATATAAAATCTTAGTCTGCCTAGTAACAAGCTACTCAAGCGCTCAAATAAATGGAATAAAACAATATATCCTTCTGAAATATAGTAAAGTAGAAGCAGGAAGTAGAAGGAAATAGAAATACTCACATAAAGTAAATTTCTTCTGTTACTGATACTAATATCTTCTGAGAGTGTAAGTTAATTATTTTAACTGACCCCACATTTTAATTTTCTTAAGTAGTAATCATATCTCAGCCTAGTAGGTGCAGTGATTAAAGGATACAATAGGGTAATGTTGCCACCTAGCGGTATAAATTGCTTTTTCTGTGCATGAAGTATAATGTATCTGCTGGAGTACAGTTATGACATTATTCATAAATACAAACATTATACACGTTTTGCAAAGGGTTGTAATTATCCGCAATTATAATATAATAAATAATCTTTTAACATTAGGGAATTTTGAGCTAACTTTGCAATACATTTTCTCCAAAACTGTACAGTAAAGTATCATGATAATGTACATGGACATGGCAGAGGTCCTCATGAACAATAATCCATTGGAATTTTGAGTTACCTTTTTAAGGGTCTGCTTTTATAACTGTTTAAATATTGGTAAATTATGAATATCTTTGTGTTTTTACAATTTTAGCTAACCAATGAAGGACATGGTTTTATTAACTTAATTTGTTATCAAAGCTCTATCTCCGTTCATGTTCATGTTACCGTAAGTCATCGTACCGTAACACCAGGAATAGACGGTCATTCATTTTTAAGCAGCGGCTCACCTGACCGGGGTTCCGCGGATGACGGCTCACTTGACTGCAGTTCAGCGGTGGCGCTGTTAGATTTTGATGATTATGGTCTTGAATTCCTCATAAGCATTCTTGATCATTTCCTGGTAGTCAGCAAAGAAACAAGACCATAATCATCGACTTCGAATCAAGACCATGATCGACTTAGTTGAACCACGTACAAGGAACGGGGCCCAGGTGTGCCGTTTACCAAAATATATTTGTTTCCGGTCTGTTTTCCTTACTTTTTGTTGCAAACGGGTGAGTAGTTGTACCATAAGATGAACGAAACTAACCACAGTGTGACGTTAGCCGCCAATTCAAAGGTTACTCTAGTAGCATTAATGTGTGCAATTTGAAGGGTTTAGTTTAAATCCTACAAACAGACGCCCAGTTTATTTCTTCCAAGAGAGTCTCAGACAAACACTGTTACAATATCTAAACAATTTCTGGTTTAGTATCATAACCAGATATTTGTACTTCTGGACTTGTCCCTTCGATAGCTCAGTTGGTAGAGCGGAGGACTGTAGTGGTACAAGGCTGAAATCCTTAGGTCGCTGGTTCAAATCCGGCTCGAAGGAGACCTTTTTTTCCTTCAAGATTTGTTTTCGTTTCTGCAATTACTCAAAGTTTCTTATGTTAGTTTCTTTTTCGTTTTGTACTTTCTGCTGAAAGTTACAGTAGCTATAAAGGGATTTTTTTTAATTTTTTAGTTAGGGACAGCGTGGCTAACTGAAAATTAAGCATAATGCGGTTTGTAACGTTATATGAACATCGAGTGTTGATGATTTGTTATGTCATAACTAGAACAACTATACATGTTAAACGTTGACGTTAATTCATTGTCAAGCGTTGTCAGCTGTTCTTAAATTTGAGGATAGGTTTTGAAAAGGCTGAGATTGCAACAAATTGACTTGATAAGGTAGGCTAAGAACACAATGACAAAGTATGTATTGTAAAATGTAGCTATTTCTGGGCACAACAGACTTCTGCCCCTGTGCTATTATCTTTGAAGAATTGGTTGTGTAACCTTTGAATATGTTTACCAAAGCTGAGTTTGCAGGTCTGTGACGTCCCATGTTATCTTCCTCAGGTTTTTCATCACAGTACCTGAAGGTGGCGCCTCAGTCTGGGCAGGTAGGCGTTGTTTATCTGAACTCGGAAGCTTCTGTTAAACTTACTTCCCTAAGGTTCAGCACACAGAGAACAAAAGCAGTGTAACTGTAAACCCAATAACACAACCCTGTCTATCTACTGGTTTGTTCATGCTCGCCTAAATAGATTTATACAATAACTTGCTATGCTTTATTCCTGTGGGGGTTTGTTTGCAATCCCTTTTCACATAATATAGCTGCATGGCGTTTTACATTATACTTTTTCAATCCCGTTTATAGGTCTTCTGTAATCTATGATTGGATGGTAAAATTACACAGTGGTGGAAAAAGTATTTGTATATTTAACTTAATTAAAAGAAGCATTACTGCTATGTGAAAATAGTGTTACAAATATACAAAGGTAATGGCAAAATATACTTAAAGTATTAAAGTAAAAGTACCTGTTGGGGAGACTGGTCCCTTTCAGGGAGTATTGGAAAATGATACAAGTAATAATATAATAATATAAGTAAAATGTTTCCCTCCAAAATGTTGTGGAGTAGATGTATAAAGTAGCATAAGATGGAGTTGTGAAGGGTCCTTAAAGTTGTACTCGACTGCTACTTGATAAAACATATAAGGATAATATCAGTGTTGGAATTAATATTTAAATGACCGATGATAAAAGATATACTGTTATTGCAACTAATACTTCCAGTACTTCCCCCACGACTAAAAGTAATCTTGACATACTGTAATAACAAGCCAGAAATAAGTTAGTGTATTAATAGGTAATGTAATTTCTGTCAACCACCTAAATGCCAATATAGTGTTCAGAAAGGCGGAATTACATAATCATGGAAATCATTAAAGAATGCAGCTTTTTAAACTTTTATTGTTGTGTTGTCTAAGACGGAAATGTACAGATGACAGTCATTTTAAATTACACATAATTCCACCAGGAAAAAAAGCCTTTAACCATATGGGCCCCGTCCGCCCCAATTTTGGAGCTTTTGGGTTTAGCCTCTGGGACTGAGAATATAGAAAAGAATCAAATAAATAAAAATAAAACCCCAAAAATGTCAGATCCCTGCACCACAAGTCAATATAAGTTAATTGTGTCATGTTTATAACACTATTACACAATAATTAAAAACATAAACCATAAGCATGACTTAAAGTGACTCAAAAACGACTAAGTATTGACCCCGAGTTTTGAATAATGCTGATTAAAAAAGTTAGGAACCAGCTAGAGGGCTAATCCTTAGAGCCAATACCAAAAATTCCACTCTCAGACAAAGCATCGCAAAGATATGCACAGGAATGCCATTTGTGTCCAGCAAAAAACATGAAAGTTGACTTACTTATGGCTGAAATATGAATATAACATCTTTTTACTTTTTTTTTTTTGTATGTGTATTATCATAAACCAATATACCACTAACACATATATGGCCTTATTATCTATCTTCACAAGGGTCTTCCGTATTTTATAGCTTTTTAAATTTTTCAAATAGACCTTGTGAATGAGGAGATAATCAGGATTTAATGTGAGAGAAAAAGCATCTGCAATTTTGGCTAAAAACATTTATGGAGCCTATAATGTTTATGCTACATCATTAAAACATCCTGATATGAAAATGGTGCAATGAATGAGGTAGTCATGTGGCAATAACTCAATTAGGCACATTTTAAAGGAACAACAAAGATTTAGATAAATACAACTCTAGTGCACGTGGTGTAGGGCAAGCTATATGCAAGTTAAACACCAAATAATTACTAGAGAAATAGCCGATTCTTAAATTACCAAAATATCAAAGGATTAAAAATGTTAGATATCAAATAAGAGTTTAGTTTAAAAGTGTCAAAACAACATTGGCTCATCAAATCAATATTTGATCTTTGTTGTTTTCATTAAAAGCAACAAAAGTCTGATTAATTGATGACGTTAATTATAGTTATTTAAAAATAACAAAAATCGGCCATGTTTTCACTCGTGGCGAACACGTTTCCTCTGTGATGTTGGAGGGTCCAGAGAGAAGGCCGTAGGGGAGCTGGGACGGGACTCGGGGATGACCTCTGTCTTATACTTGTCAATATAGGGCTTAGCCACATTCCACACCTGAGTTGAAAATATAAACATGTTAATTGAAAATCAAATGTTTCTCCATTTCCATCCCTGTGCAGCTTATATGTATGCATAGGAAGCCGTGTTAATTTGAACTGTGGCTGTAAAATGTGTCCTAATAAGATGCGTCACTTGCCTTCTGGTCAAGTAGAAGACGGTGAACAGCTTCAATGTCCGGAGACATGAATCTGTCTTTAATCCACGGTCTATTCATTGCAGAAAAGTTAAGAGTCAGAAGTGGAACAGTGGATAAATATTAACTATCCTGTGCATCGTTTCAGTGGACTGAAAGCTGTGAACCTTGGCCACATCTGTTTGACTTACTTGACCACGCTGCGCACAAGTTCATAGACCTTCTCCAATGGAGTGGTGGTACGGAGTGGGCGGAGGAACTCGATACCCTGGCAGGCCGCCAACAGCTCTATAGCAAGAACTGATAAAAACAAAAAGTAGATTTGACAATTGCAAAATCACATATTGAGTTAATTTACAAGTATGTCCCCTTTTTGCGGTAATTATTTCAGTCATAAAATGAAAACATTACACAACATCTGATGTCAGTACTCCTGGTGTTGAACGACGATCCTGTGTTTGTAGTAAGGTTGCTGGAGCCAGCATTGCATACTGAACACAGCGTGAGGGACTGGACCAAATCTTAGGTATGAAGAAAAGGGCTTTTGAAAGACTTCACCGCTCCTTTGGATTCAGATCTAAATGTTCTGATTCAATGTTCAAAAAACCCTGATGAATAGCAGCACACGGAATGTAGCTACCTCGCCCGGACCAGGGAAACCGGGGCACCCTCCCGGAGCCAGACCCGGGAGGCGAGCTCGTCGGCGAGCGTCTGGTGGCCGGGCTTTCGCCCATGGGGCCCGGTCGGGCTCAGCCCGAAGAAACATCATGGTGCAGCCACCCTGTGGACCCGCCACCCGCAGGGACAGACATCGGGGTCGGGTGCTATGTAGACCGGGCGGCGGGCCGGGCAGGGGGCCTGGGCGAGCCGATCGCCGGCGACATAGACTAGCTCTAGGGACGTGGAACGTCACCTCGCTAGCGGGGAAGGAGCCGGAGCTGGTGAGGGAGGTGGAGCGGTACCAGCTAGATATAGTTGGGCTCACCTCCACGCACAGCGCTGGCTCTGGAACCAAACTCCTGGAGAAGGGTTGGACTTTGTTCTTTTCTGGAGTCGCCCAGGGTGAGAGGCGCCAGGCGGGAGTGGGGATACTCACGAGTCCCCGGCTGAGCGCCGCCGTGTTGGAGTTTTCCCCGGAGAACGAGAGGGTCGCCTCCCTGCGCCTACAAGTTGCGGGGAGTAAGGCTCTGACTGTTGTTTGTGCTTATGCACCAAACAGCATTTCGGAGTATCCGGCCTTCTTGGAGTTGGTGGGAGGGGTCCTGGAAAGGGCGCCGCCTGCCGACTCCATAGTTCTCCTGGGAGACTTCAACGCTCACGTGGGCGACGATAGAGAAACCTGGCGGGGAGTGATTGGGAGGAACGGCTTGCCTGATCTGAACCCGAGCGGTGTTTCGTTGTTGGACTTCTGTGCTAGCCACAGTTTGTCCATAACAAACACCATGTTTGAACATAAGGTGGCTCATAAGTGTACCTGGTACCAGAGCACCTTAGGCCGGAGATCAATGATCGACTTCGTAATCGTATCATCTGATCTGCGGCCGTATGTTTTGGACACTCGGGTGAAGAGAGGAGCAGAGCTGTCAACTGATCACCACCTGGTGGTGAGTTGGATCAGATGGCGGGGGAGTCGGCCAGAAAGACCTGGCAAGCCCAAACGTGTAGTGAGGGTGAACTGGGAACGTCTGGCGGAGGATCCTGTCCGGGAGGTCTTCAACTCCCACCTCCGGAAGGACTTCTCACACATCCCGAGGGAGGTTGGGGACATGGAATCCGAGTGGATCATGTTCAAAGCCTCTATTGTGGACGCGGCCGCTAGGAGCTGTGGTCGGAAGGTCATCGGTGCCTGTCGTGGCGGCAACCCGAGAACCCGGTGGTGGACACCGGGGGTGAGGGAAGCCGTCAAGCTGAAGAAGGAGGCCTTTCGGGCTTGGTTGGCCCAGGGGTCTCCTGAAGCAGCTGACAGGTACAGGCAGGCCAGAAGGACTGCAGCTGCGGTGGTCACGGATGCTAAAACTCGGGCATGGGAGGAGTTCGGGGAGGCCATGGAGAAGGACTTTCGGTTGGCCTCAAGGAGGTTCTGGCAAACCATCCGACGACTCAGGAAGGGAAAGCAGGGCCTTCCCCAGGCTGTTATCAGCGGGGGAGGGTTGCTGCTGACCCAGACAGAGGATATCGTCGGGCGGTGGAAGGAGCACTTTGAGGAACTCCTAAACCCGGTCAACATGTCCCCTGAACAGGGGGCAGCGCCTGAAGACTTGGGGTTGGATGAACCCATATCCCTGGCAGAGGCCACTAAGGTAGTCAAAAAGCTCCTTGGTGGCAAGGCGCCGGGGGTGGATGAAATCCGCCCTGAGATGCTGAAGGCGCTGGACTTTGTTGGGCTGTCTTGGCTGACACGCCTCTTCAATGTCGCATGGGGGTCGGGCACAGTGCCCATGGACTGGCAGACCGGGGTGGTGGTTCCCATCTTCAAGAAGGGGGACCGGAGAGTGTGCTCGAATTATCGGGGTATCACACTACTCAGCCTCCCGGGAAAAGCTTATGCCAGGGTGCTGGAACGGAGGCTCCGACCGTTTGTCGAACCTCGGATTCAAGAAGAACAGTGCGGGTTTCGTCCTGGTCGTGGAACAGTGGACCAGCTCTTTACCCTTGCAAGGATACTGGAGGGGTCCTGGGAGTTTGCCCAACCAGTCTACATGTGCTTTGTGGACTTGGAGAAGGCTTTCGACCGGGTCCCTCGGGGCTTTTTGTGGGGGGTGCTGCGGGAGTATGGTGTGCCGGACCCGTTGCAACGGGCCATCCGGTCTCTGTACGCCTGCAGTAGGAGCTGTGTTCGTATCCTCGGCAGTAAGTCAGATACGTTCCCGGTGGGTGTTGGCCTCCGCCAGGGCTGCCCTTTATCACCGGTCCTGTTCGTGACTTTCATGGACAGGATATCTAGGCGCAGCCGTGGGGCGGAGAATGTCAGGTTCGGGGATCTCAGGATAGCCTCTCTGCTGTTTGCAGACGATGTGGTCCTGTTTGCCTCCTCGGACCATGACCTCCAGCATTCACTGGGGCGTTTTGCAGCCGAGTGTGAAGCGGCGGGGATGAGAGTCAGCACCACGAAATCTGAGGCCATGGTGCTCTGCCGGAAACCGGTGGATTGCTCCCTCCGGGTGGGGACAGAGTGCCTACCACAAGCGAAGGAGTTCAAGTATCTTGGGGTCTTGTTCACGAGTGAGGGTAAAATGGAGCGGGAGATCGACAGGCGTATCGGTGCGGCTGCAGCAGTAAAGCAGGCGTTGCACCGGGCCGTCTTGGTGAAGAAGGAGCTGAGCCGGAAGGCGAAGCTCTCAATTTACTGGTCGGTCTACGTCCCAACCCTCACCTATGGTCACGAGCTTTGGATCGTGTCCGAAAGAACGAGGTCGCGGATACAAGCGGCCGAAATGAGTTTCCTCCGTAGAGTGGCCGGGCTCAGCCTTAGAGATAGGGTAAGGAGCTCGGACATCAGGAGGGAGCTTGAAGTTGAGCCGCTGCTCCTTCGTGTCGAAAGGAGTCAGCTGAGGTGGTTCGGGCATCTAATTAGGATGCCTCCAGGACGCCTCCCTTTAGAGGTTTTCCAGGCACGTCCATCTGGTAGGAGGCCCCGGGGAAGACCCAGGACACGCTGGAGGGATTATATCTCCCAGCTGGCCTGGGAACGCCTCGGGATCCCCCAGAATGAGCTGGTAGATGTTGCGGGTGAGAGAGAAGTCTGGGTCAGCCTGCTTGACCTGCTGCCTCCGCGACCCGACCCCGGATAAGCGGTGGAAAATGGATGGATGGATGGATGTTCTGATTATATCCTCCTTAAGAAGAGATTGTGGAGCCCGTTGAAGATACTTCAGTCCTTCCTTGAATTTGTTTTGCAACGTGTCAATTGAAATTTTATAAATTAAAAAATCATAAGGGAATTTCATGTAAGTTATATGGCCATGTATGTCAGCCACTGAACTAAAAAACAAAATTCACAATACACTAAACTACACTTAGCAGTTGATTTCAGCTTTGCAGTCTATTTCAATACAAATTGTAACTATTGTATTGTTTTCTTGTGAGATGAAGATAATTATGTCTCGAGAGGCATTGATTTAAACTGTAGTTTTGCAGTTCATCATGAAAACCACTTGATGAGCTTTGATTTACAATCATGCAAATATTATATTCATTAAATATATGGATGTAGCTGCTTGTTACTTTTAAAGCTAATTTAAAAGTTAGGTGGTCTACAGATCTTTAACAAGAACTGTGAATGACCATTGAACTTTATACAACTGAACAGTGCAGCAGCTTGTGTAACTTATTTTGTCATCACTTTAAAGTTAGTCATTTCTCCTATGTTTCAGCCATCTGCCCGTTTAGTTTATTTAATGCCAGCGGAAAGAACTCCTCTGAAGTCCAGGTACCTACATTAGATTGAATTGTATTTTGTTAATGTAATCGCTGTGTTTAGCATGTTCCCCCAAATCTGGGCTTTATACGTACTATAATATGATGTTTAAAATAATAATAGCAATGTTAAAACATTTTTTACCTTGCTCCACATGCTCCACAACCCTCAGGGCCTTCCTAGCAGCCCAGCCTCCCATGGACACATGGTCCTCTGTGGCAGCACTGGTGGACAAGGAGTCCACAGACGATGGATGACACAAAACTTTATTCTCTGAAACTAGACAGTAAAAAAACAGAGATCAGTGTTAAAATGGTGAGTAAAATGGGATGTAAATACAAATTAATATGATAAAGCAGTTTTAATAACACACCATATATATTCTTATGAAATATTCTACCTGAAATTCATCAGTCAATATTAAAACCTATTTAATTCAACCAGCATCTTTTTTAATCAGCATAAAGTAACAAATAATTCACATTCACTGATGTTGATGCTTAATTTTACTGTATCTTTTTGCACACTAACCCAAGGCAGCAGCGGTGCAATGAGCAATCATGAAGCCGGAGTTGAGTCCTCCATCATTGACGAGGAAGGCAGGCAGCTCGCTCAGTGACGGGTTACACAACCTTTCAATCCTCCTCTCACTGATGGAGGCCAGCTCGTGGACTCCAATGGCTAGAAAGTCCAGAGCCTTAAAGAAAGGTAAAAGCAATAAAAGAGATGACAACAAAAAGTACAACAAATACCAAAATAAAACCATGTTCTGAGTCACAAACATGCATACCTTAGCTGGGTATTCACCATGGAAATTCCCACCTGAAATGGTCTCACCTCTTTCTGCAAATACCATCTTGTATGGCCGTTAAGAAAAATAAATCTCCCCTTATTTCAAATAACAAAACCAACTTTGTGGCAGAATTTAGAATTTGCGGTTGAACCACTTTACAGTTTTGAGTGCAGAGACAAAAGGGACACGTCTAGAATCACGCAACAGTCTAGTTTTTTCATCTTAATGGATACAGGATTGTCAGTGGCGCTGTTGATTTCTGTATTGATGATGTTCTGGACAAATGTTATTGTGTCGTTGCTGATTCCATGAACCTGTGTACAGAAACGAAAAGGTATGCTCAGAAACAACTCAACAACACTTTACACACAGTCCCACTCCAAATTAAAAAAAAATCTGAATGCCCTGCTTCACTCAGTGGCTCTACCACAAGAGAATCCACCACACAGTCCTGAGGGAGAAACTTGTGATTTTGGGATGTATAAATAAACTTGAGGTTACCTGAGGACAGCATCGCATGGTGTAGGCATCCTGGACTCTGTCACAGAACCTGTGGCTCTCTGGAAAAACGTACCAACACCAGATGACAAAGTACTACATGTTTTAGAGTTCAATGCAGCCATATTACCAAAAGCTATACTTTATTAATCCATTTGGGGAGATACACCCTCTCCCTTTGAACCATTCTAAATATTTAAGAGCTGTGGGCTGCCACAGTGGAGTGTTCCAGCTCTAAAACTAGTGCATTGATCAAGCATAGTGGTAGAAAATACTCCTTACAGATGTTTGTATTTTGGTTGGAAGGAAACCCCCACAAAAAACCCTGATGATAAGCAGCCCTAGGACTGAAGTTACCTCGCCCGGACCAGGGAAACCGGGGCACCCTCCCGGAGCCAGACCCGGGAGGCGAGCTCGTCGGCGAGCGTCTGGTGGCCGGGCTTTCGCCCATGGGGCCCGGTCGGGCTCAGCCCGAAGAAACACCATGGTGCAGCCACCCTGTGGACCCACCACCCGCAGGGACAGACATCGGGGTCGGGTGCTATGTAGACCGGGCGGCGGGCCGGGCAGGGGGCCTGGGCGAGCCGATCGCCGGCGACATAGACTAGCTCTAGGGACGTGGAACGTCACCTCGCTAGCGGGGAAGGAGCCGGAGCTGGTGAGGGAGGTGGAGCGTTACCAGCTAGATATAGTTGGGCTCACCTCCACGCACAGCGCTGGCTCTGGAACCAAACTCCTGGAGAAGGGTTGGACTTTGTTCTTTTCTGGAGTCGCCCAGGGTGAGAGGCGCCGGGCGGGAGTGGGGATACTCACGAGTCCCCGGCTGAGCGCCGCCGTGTTGGAGTTTTCCCCGGAGAACGAGAGGGTCGCCTCCCTGCGCCTACAAGTTGCGGGGAGTAAGGCTCTGACTGTTGTTTGTGCTTATGCACCAAACAGCATTTCGGAGTATCCGGCCTTCTTGGAGTTGGTGGGAGGGGTCCTGGAAAGGGCGCCGCCTGCCGACTCCATAGTTCTCCTGGGAGACTTCAACGCTCACGTGGGCGACGACAGAGAAACCTGGCGGGGAGTGATTGGGAGGAACGGCTTGCCTGATCTGAACCCGAGCGGTGTTTCGTTGTTGGACTTCTGTGCTAGCCACAGTTTGTCCATAACAAACACCATGTTTGAACATAAGGTGGCTCATAAGTGTACCTGGTACCAGAACACCTTAGGCCGGAGATCAATGATCGACTTTGTAATCGTATCATCTGATCTGCGGCCGTATGTTTTGGACACTCGGGTGAAGAGAGGAGCAGAGCTGTCAACTGATCACCACCTGGTGGTGAGTTGGATCAGATGGCGGGGGAGTCGGCCAGAAAGACCTGGCAAGCCCAAACGTGTAGTGAGGGTGAACTGGGAACGTCTGGCGGAGGATCCTGTCCGGGAGGTCTTCAACTCCCACCTCCGGAAGGACTTCTCACACATCCCGAGTGAGGTTGGGGACATGGAATCCGAGTGGATCATGTTCAAAGCCTCTATTGTGGACGCGGCCGCTAGGAGCTGTGGTCGGAAGGTCATCGGTGCCTGTCGTGGCGGCAACCCGAGAACCCGGTGGTGGACACCGGGGGTGAGGGAAGCCGTCAAGCTGAAGAAGGAGGCCTTTCGGGCTTGGTTGGCCCAGGGGTCTCCTGAAGCAGCTGACAGGTACAGGCAGGCCAGAAGGACTGCAGCTGCGGTGGTCACGGATGCTAAAACTCGGGCATGGGAGGAGTTTGGGGAGGCCATGGAGAAGGACTTTCGGTTGGCCTCAAGGAGGTTCTGGCAAACCATCCGACGACTCAGGAAGGGAAAGCAGGGCCTTCCCCAGGCTGTTATCAGCGGGGGAGGGGGGCTGCTGACCCAGACAGAGGATATCGTCGGGCGGTGGAAGGAGCACTTTGAGGAACTCCTAAACCCGGTCAACATGTCCCCTGAACAGGGGGCAGCGCCTGAAGACTTGGGGTTGGATGAACCCATATCCCTGGCAGAGGCCACTAAGGTAGTCAAAAAGCTCCTTGGTGGCAAGGCGCCGGGGGTGGATGAAATCCGCCCTGAGATGCTGAAGGCGCTGGACTTTGTTGGGCTGTCTTGGCTGACACGCCTCTTCAATGTCGCATGGGGGTCGGGCACAGTGCCCATGGACTGGCAGACCGGGGTGGTGGTTCCCATCTTCAAGAAGGGGGACCGGAGAGTGTGCTCGAATTATCGGGGTATCACACTACTCAGCCTCCCGGGAAAAGCTTATGCCAGGGTGCTGGAACGGAGGCTCCGACCGTTTGTCGAACCTCGGATTCAAGAAGAACAGTGCGGGTTTCGTCCTGGTCGTGGAACAGTGGACCAGCTCTTTACCCTTGCAAGGATACTGGAGGGGTCCTGGGAGTTTGCCCAACCAGTCTACATGTGCTTTGTGGACTTGGAGAAGGCTTTCGACCGGGTCCCTCTGGGCTTTTTGTGGGGGGTGCTGCGGGAGTATGGTGTGCCGGACCCGTTGCAACGGGCCATCCGGTCTCTGTACGCCTGCAGTAGGAGCTGTGTTCGTATCCTCGGCAGTAAGTCAGATACGTTCCCGGTGGGTGTTGGCCTCCGCCAGGGCTGCCCTTTATCACCGGTCCTGTTCGTGACTTTCATGGACAGGATATCTAGGCGCAGCCGTGGGGCGGAGAATGTCAGGTTCGGGGATCTCAGGATAGCCTCTCTGCTGTTTGCAGATGATGTGGTCCTGTTTGCCTCCTCGGACCATGACCTCCAGCATTCACTGGGGCGTTTTGCAGCCGAGTGTGAAGCGGCGGGGATGAGAGTCAGCACCACGAAATCTGAGGCCATGGTGCTCTGCCGGAAACCGGTGGATTGCTCCCTCCGGGTGGGGACAGAGTGCCTACCACAAGCGAAGGAGTTCAAGTATCTCGGGGTCTTGTTCACGAGTGAGGGTAAAATGGAGCGGGAGATCGACAGGCGTATCGGTGCGGCTGCAGCAGTAAAGCAGGCGTTGCACCGGGCCGTCTTGGTGAAGAAGGAGCTGAGCCGAAAGGCAAAGCTCTCAATTTACTGGTCGGTCTACGTCCCAACCCTCACCTATGGTCACGAGCTTTGGATCGTGTCCGAAAGAACGAGGTCGCGGATACAAGCGGCCGAAATGAGTTTCCTCCGTAGAGTGGCCGGGCTCAGCCTTAGAGATAGGGTAAGGAGCTCGAACATCAGGAGGGAGCTTGAAGTCGAGCCGCTACTCCTTTGTGTCGAAAGGAGTCAGCTGAGGTGGTTCGGGCATCTAATTAGGATGCCTCCAGGACGCCTCCCTTTAGAGGTTTTCCAGGCACGTCCAACTGGTAGGAGGCCCCGGGGAAGACCCAGGGACACGCTGGAGGGATTATATCTCCCAGCTGGCCTGGGAACGCCTCGGGATCCCCCAGAATGAGCTGGTAGATGTTGCGGGTGAGAGAGAAGTCTGGGTCAGCCTGCTTGACCTGCTGCCTCCGCGACCCGACCCCGGATAAGCGGTGGAAAATGGATGGATGGATGGATGGAAACCCCCACCAATATGGCATTACTGTCACAGGCAAACTCTACTCACTGTGGCCCTGCAAGCCATAGATAGATTTGAACACAGGACACAGACGTGTGAGGTAAACCACAACATTTACCTCACTACCTTATCTGTGAGGTAAATGTTGTGGCTAGATGTTAGGTGTATTACAATAACTTGGTGTGATGATTATATAACGTGTTTCTTGTCTGTTTTAAAATACGGGCATGTCCTCTGACCTGCAATCTGGGATGGATGGTGATCAGAGTCCAGCAGCGAGCGGAAGCGTTGGGCCACCTCAATCTGTCCGGGGTGGGGCCGCAGTTTATGAATGTCTGCAGGATGAGACGAACAAATGAGGAAGGACGGAACAGACACCGCGTCTTGGACTTTGAGGTAAGTATTGATATATCTTCACCACCACTGTCTGCTCACCACTGTCAAAGGCATTGGTGGTTCCCTTCAGCACCTCCAGGGTCAGAGCAGCAATGATGTCTGCCTGCCGAGCAATCGCCTGGGCTCGCTCCACGGCCTCGGCCCCCAGAGAGGTGATCATTTGGGTCCCGTTGATCAAAGCAAGACCCTGTGAGGGGGAAGACTGGGAGTGAGATGACCGTATTTTCCACTTTAAGAAGCCACTGGGAGAATGCAACGCAGTCTGCACACTATTGTGCATTCCCAGTGAACCCTGGGACAGGTTGTTTAGAGCAGGCAAATCAAATATGAGAGTGGTACATTACCTCTTTAGGCCTTAGTGATATTGGCTTCAGTCCATGGGCCTCTAGGACCTGGCCAGAGATGAAAGGATTTTTTTTTTAAAAACATGTAAAAGTTCAAAGGTCATGAAAAAGCAAACATGTGTTCCTATTGGACCTGGCTACCTGTCACAAGCAGAGGGCCCATTTCCTGCAGCATTAAGCAAGTTATGTTGTACAACCGTGGAAAAGTAATTACGACAGTTATATCTGTAAGATCTTACATATTTGGCATCTGCCCATCCGCTCTTGGGAGACCACATTTTCCCCTCTCCCATCAGCCCCAGGGCCAGGTGAGAAAGGGGTGCTAGGTCTCCACTTGCACCCACTGTTCCCTTCTCTGGGACAAAGGAGAGGCAGGAAGCTGCAGGGTCAGAGTGAGTTAGAGATAAAGATTAGTCATTTGACAGTCTGCTTCCACAAAACCGATCCCGGAAAACAAAAAAAGGGTATCAGCAATCAACTGAAGCTGATATCCACGGTCTGTGAATATACACCATTGGCTTACCATTGAAGGCTTGGACCATGGCATGAAGAGTTTCCGGAGAAATTCCGCTGTACCCTTTGGCCAGAACATTGATCCTCAGAGCGAGAAGCATGCGAGTCCTTTCTGGGCTTAGCGGGTTTCCCACACCTATACAACATAGCATAACATTGGTGGTAGGAATACAGCAAAACCTTAAACACTTTGTCAGGAGCGCTGAAAACGTTGAGATTTGAGGTTCTAGACTAATAATCAAGCTTTATACGTAGAGAGCTGTATTACCTGCCGAGTGTGACCGCACTAAGTTTTCCTGCAGCTCCCTGAGTAACAAACACACATCAGCACACACAAAACAACAGAAAATCTAACATTGTCAAAGTAAACAAAACTGTCAAATAGTGTCTTTACTTGAGCTTGCTGACAGGAATGACTGTTCGGGCAAATTTGCCAAAACCAGTTGTGATTCCGTAGACAACTAGAGTAACAGAGAGAGAGTACACAGAGTACTCAATACATGAGATCATTGACTTCATGAAATAATGTATTTTATCAGTAGCTGATTAACAGTTAGATCAATGCATTTAAAGTCTTCATTTTACCTTTGTTTTCCTTGACAATGCGGTCCAAAAGCTCTCTGGATTTCACAACGTTTCTTTCGGCCTCCGGAGTCACCTGAAAATGTTAGTAGAGGGAATTGTTACATTAAGTCAAAGATTTTTTTTTTAAAGTCAAAGATTACACAGACTAGCCATCACGTCAAAAACTATTTGTTGATCATTACCTTTATCTTGTAGAGTCCTCTTCCTAAGTTGACCAGATCTGTCGATGTCAGGCTGTTACCATCCAAAGAAATATACTGCACAAGTAGAAGCAAATGACAGTAGTCAGTAAAATAGCATATCACTTTTAGTAGTAGAACATAAGTAATATAAAGACTTACCTCTCCGGGTTCTTTGTATGCTGCTGTGCTATTTCACATAGTAATTAAGGATAACGTCCAATACAATGTTGCACAATACTGTATTATCTTATTACAGAAACTATAAAAGCAAAAATACATCTTATCTTTTCAAATGTTAAATGGACATTTATTTTATTCTTTCAAAAGCCAGTGCTAGCCAGAGTTGAAAAGAATTTACTTGCATTAACAAAATTCCAATCTGATTAAGAAAATACATGATTTAGTACCAACTTCACTGCCCAAGTTCCCCCTATTATTAATTATATATATCATAAATACGTTTAAGGATACAGATGAGAAACTCCAGGCTCATACGGGATAAAGTCAGGAGACATGGTGTCGCCTTCAATGGCTGTAAGTAAAGGACATTAATAACACACATTGTACACATTTCCTCTTGGTAAATTAATGTAACATCTTTAGGCTAAATGTAATGTATCGTATCGTCGGTACATAGCGAACCATGCGCAATTACGCACAATAAGTGGCGAAACTGTTGCATAACATTCTTATTAACTTATTTCTTATGAATGCAGACGGTTCTTACCAAGCTCGACAAAGTCATTATCCTCCAGTACATCCTCGATGGTGTCATCCACGTCCAACAAACTCAAACCCTGGCACTTGCGCACGACAAACCGAGTGTCCTTTAGAGCCGTGATGCCGCCGTTGTCTGGTTTGTTCTTCATGTAACGTTTGAGCGCCTCGTGTCCGAGCCACTGGATGGTGTTTGTGGTGTCCCGGCAGGGCACCGCCAGCCACTCATCTCGGATATGGACAGTAAAACCAGGCATTGCTGCTTCAGCGGGTCTCTTGCTGCAGTGAGCGCTGCTCGCTGCTTCCTAAGGTACCACTTTCAGTCACGTAATGTTCAGCCGCCAATCAGACGGTGCGTTCAGGGGCCACACCTCTGGGGACCATTGACCTCTACAGGTTGGTCACAGAGATGTTTGGACACATTGACCCAACAGCGTTCACGTGAGTTATCCACAGGAACGGACCGGCGGCGAAAAACGTGCTGTTTGAAGGAGCCAAACGTGCTGTATCTGCTGCTTTTTTTTCTATACATTGACTGGTGGTAGCCTTAAAGTCTAACACGATACTATCAACATGTGTAACTCAGTTTGTTGATTCAACATAATGTTAGTTCATTTTGCAACATGTAATCCTATGAAGATTTTGCAAACATAGAACAAAAATATAAATTCATACATGATACTAAAACTGAAATTTAAATAATTTAAATAATATTAATGGAAAACAAATGACAGCTTTAGTTAATAGTTACTTTGAATATTTATATTAAATTAATACAAACTATGAATCACCTAATCAATTATGATTCATTATTATAGACTGACCTATTTAGCAGTATAAATCAGAATCAGAACCATTTATTGCCATATATGTTTACACATACAAGGAATTTGTCCTGGCGGGAAGGTGCATACATTTAACATTTAACAATACACATTTAACAGTTAACGCAGTGCAATAAATGAGGATGAATGGATGAGTGAATGGATATTTACAAATGAAAACAGTAGCATGTAAGAATATCAAAAATAAGGTAACCAAAAATAAGGTAAAGTGCATGGAATGTGCGAGAAGTCACGCACATTCCATGCACTTTACCTTATTTTTGGTGAAAGTGGCAAGTGTAATGTTAAAGTGTCGAGTGTATTTAAGTATAATGGTGACAGAGTCATTAGAGTCAGTGGGGGACCCGGGCTCTGTTGATGAGCCCGGCTGCAGACGGGAAGAAACTGTTTTTGTGGCGTGAGGTCTTGGTCCTGATGGACCGCAGCCTCCTGCCAGAGGGGACGGACACCAACAGTTTGTGTCCAGGGTGAGAGGGATCAGCTACAATCTTCCTCGCCCGCTTCAGGGTCCTTGAAGCAAACAAGTCCTGGAGGGACGGCAGATTGCGGCCAATCACCCTCTCTGCTGAGCGAATGATGCGTTGCAGCCTGGCCTTGTCCTTGGCAGTGGCTGCAGCGTACCAGACGGTGATGGAGGAGCAGAGGATGGACTCAATGATGGCAGTGTAGAAGTGCACCATCATTGTCTTTGGCAAGTTGAATTTCCTCAGCTGCCTCAGGAAGAACATCCTCTGCTGCGCCTTTTTGGAGAGGGAGCTGATGTTGAGCTCCCACTTGAGGTCCTGGGTAATAATAGAGCCCAGGAAGCGGAAGGACTCCACAGCTTTGACGGGGGATAAAGTAATTAATATTATCCCTACCTTTACCAGCTACAATGTCAAAGTTATACACACAATGTTATTATGAATCTAAAACCAGTCTCTCTGTATGAGTACTTTTACTTTCAGTACTTTATGTTTTGATGCTTCATTCTTTTATACTTTTACTTTAGTGTGATTTTAAATGCCGTACTTTAACTTGCAACAGAGTATATTTACAATGTAATACTGCCACTTTTACGACGTAGAACCCTGAATACATCTTCCGCCACCACAGAAAACGAAATAGGATAAGACATCAAATCACGTGACTGTTGGCCCGTAACTGGAAGTGTTCGAACTAACGAGGCGAACCTGAAAGCACCACAGTATAGCCTGCGGAACGGGATGATGTCAGTTTAAGGGCTGTAGGAGTTTCTGTATCACCATGTGTGCCGTCGCGGAGTAGGCCTACTGCTGGCCGTCAGCGGGCAGGCCGAGGAGAGGAGAAGAGGAGGGGAGGAAAAGTGTGTTTACACAGACGGCAAACTGCCTGGGGAATCGTCGGGGAGAGGAAGTCAGCCGGCTCTGTGTCTGCCTGCTTCAACTTCCTGCTCAGAAGAAGAAAAAGCCCAGGATCCTATTTCAGTCCAGCACAACTGTGTAGACCAGAAGTAAGCATGGAAAAACAAGGAATCACACGGGCTGCACCGTAAAGTTTCGCGGAAGGGAAAACACCCGAGTCGGAGATCGCAGGTAACGTAGAAACAAACGGACATCTTTATATGAACAGCGGTTTGTTGGCTCGTAGCGAGCGCGTAATAATGCATGATTAGCGGTATAATTAGCGGTGGATTCACGTGAAGGATCCTGGCCGTCAAGTTTTTCCGCCGTGTGTTGGTTAAACTTTTCGGATCCAGTGTATTTTTTTGTGGAAAGTTTAAAATCAGGATAATAACGTTATAGATTTTAGACGAGGACACAATTGTGCCGTCTTCCGGTCCAAGCAACATCTTGAAAATGAGTCAGTGGGGCAGAATAGGGATCCAACCCCTCTGTGCGTAACAGTGAGGCTCCAGCAACTTTCGAGTCCCGGGACACAAATGTAGCCTTCTCAAGAAAAGGGAGGCCAACAAAAGACGAGCAATGCAACAACGGCGCGTGGCTGCTCTTTGGAGATGGTTCTCTTATGGGGGCCTTGTTGCATTTTCCACCGTCTGCAAACAGGAAGAGAGCCGATTTAGTCATGGCTAAGTAATGTCTGCACACACCATCTAATCTCATTAGCAGTTTCCGTTCAGCCAACACTGGATGGCTTTGTGCGCACAGCGAGACTTCTCAGTCCGAGCATCCGCAGCAGGGCTGCTGATCCCCGACTGAAACCATCATAATGTAATATTCCTAGGAAGATGTATGCCCTGTCTGTGGTTCACACAGCAACTATCCGTTGTTGTGGCTTCCATATCTGTGCGGTAGGCATATGAATCTAATATTCAAATAAGGTACCAATAGTGAGGTTATCACTAGATTGTGCTTGGTTATATTTCAAATCTACTGATTTATGTAGGAGGTATTTCTGTTCCACACTTCAAAGTCCCTCTGAGCTATTTGCAGCATCTTGCAAAGTTGAATGTTTATAAGTCACACTGGCCTAATTGTAGACCTGTCAGCTCAGTGGCCCTGTATAGGTTTACCTTTGCTTCAACGTGTTTAAAAGCCAAGCCGAGGCCTGGGTTCAGATTGGTTTAAAGGGTGTAGCCGTGGAAAAAGGGGACACTGGTTTGATCTTTTGACCCTCCCTCTCTGGGATTTTAGTGGGAAGTGTGGCAGGACTGGGGAAATTCTCCCCTGCTGTGGGATCCCCTCTCCGCAACATTTGTCCTTGGAAGTAGAATAGGAGGAAGTCCTGACTTTGACAGGTTTGTAGTTTCACATGGCAGATAGAAAACTCAGGGGATAACTTGTATCGGAAATGAGTTCAGCCCTCCCTCTCTGCTCTCTGGACAGATATGTAGTGGTCAAAAGGCCAGTCTGTCACCATTGTTTTTTAGCATCGGCCACTTATTGCTCCTCACATCCTCAGATAAGACGGCAGAGTATACGAGATGAGACTCAGTCAGGTCCATCAGTATGGACGGCTGCGTGTAACCAAACAACTTATTTATTGGATGCCTCACTTTGAGGAACGTGGTTGTGTTTTATGTATTTAAAGAAAGCCAAACTTCTCACACAAGCAGCTAAGAACAACTCTGAATGAAGAATAAGTAAAGACAACAAATTTGAACCTAATCAGGCATTTAATGCCAACTTTGTGTACTGGACAGTTTGTGTTGTTTAGTGCAACAGACAAATTACAGTCTGTAACAATAAAGTATTTAAGTTTGGGGATATTTATACTCATGTCTATTTTAATCATTGATTACGTTTTCTCTCCTAATTGGCCATCAAAGTGTCTCGGATTACAAGAAAAGATGCTAGACAACAGCAACGTTTGTTTTCATTTTAGCTTAATAACTGACTCAACAATTAACCAATTATCTACTTTTTTTTGCCAATTTATTGTCTGTCTTTTAACTAATTGAAAAATCCTTTCACTACTTTTGGTGTTACTGTCTCACATGTGTGTGTTGCACACACAAACAGACACTTTTAATATGTGAGCTCCTAGCAGGCAGACAGAAGTTTTGAGGCTGCACATTCCTCTATTAAAGGAATAACCCACCCTGGGCCCGTCATACTTCCTGTGGAGAGAGGGCCAGGTTGAACCGCAGCATATTTCTGGCTTGAGCTGTTGTTCCTCCTAAAAAAATTTTTTCTCTCTTGTGCTGCCACATTACTCTACACTCTTTAAAACACACTGTTCTATTCATCACTGGTCTACTCTTCCTTACTCCACATGCTCCAGGCTCTTCCTCTTTAACCTAATTAAGTCTGTTTGCACTAGTGCTGTAAATCCTAGGCTTCATCATGATACAATATTGTATTGATTCTTTGGATAATGGAACAATATTCGATTTCAATTCAATACAGTGGCCTGTGATCTATATGACACAATATACCGTAGAATGCACTTATTGTAAGTCGCTTTGGATAAAAGCGTCAGCTAAATGACATGTAATGTAATGTAATATCATAGTCTCAAAAAACATTAAAAATAAGAATTGAAAATTGACGCTACGCAGAGCGAAGCTGCTCATGGTCCATGTGTCATTTCTACAATACTGGTGTGTTTATGCTGCATATTTTCAAACTATTTATTCATGTGGGTTAACGTGCAAACGGTAATTTTGTTTTATTCAAAGATTAAGATGTAATTCTTATTGTGGCTGGAGTGAAAAGAGCTGAACAAAAAACCTGTTGCTGAGATCCAGGTTGCTCAGCAGTACAGTGGACTCAAAACAGGATGGTTGTTACTGTTAACTCTGAATAAATCACATCACGTATATATAAAGGGGCCGGCTACTCTTCCCAAAACACATGCAGGTCTATACCTCCCATTTGTTCACCTTATTTGGAGCCAATAAACACACACCCTCTTTTAAAAAGTGTTTTTCCCTTTCACATGATATGTTCCCTTTCATTGCCAATAGACTGAAAATTGGTAGAAGTGTGTTTTGAGTGGAGTACCCATTTTAATTATTGTCATATCATGTTATAGTAGTTAAAAATATATATTTGTTAAGTCAAATAGAACACCAACCCTACCGTATAAAAGGTCATAGTATAGTATGTCATTAAAAATTCATAGTGTATTATGTCTTCATCAACATTTCAAGGAAAGTCAAAGTATAGTATGCCATAACAAATGGAATAGTATAGTATTTAATACAAATTGTCGGGTATGTCGTCATAAAAACCTAATATGCAAAAAAGGGCAACATATATTATCCAAAATATTCATAGCAGAAATGTCATAAGTTGCATTATAATATTTAATAGAAAAATGGCATAGTGATATATATTGAATTAAATAATTAATGTCATAGAATATAGCATGACCTAAAAATATGATTCTATGCCAAAATATATAAATACTATCCATCCATCCATCCATTATCCGAACCGCTTATCCTCTTTAGGGTCGCGGGTATATAAATACTAATAGTATACTATTTCATAAAAAGCACATAGTATAGAATGCCAAAAAAAGATTTAATATAAAGTCGTAGTTTAGTATGTCAGGGAAATGTCAATGAAAGTCATAGTATAGTATTTAAGAGGACGACCTCGTCCCTTATGATATGAGTGCTATGTCCCCTCCATGTCCAATTCACTCACTCTGATCTTCTTGCAGGTATGGACAGTGCCATCACCCTTTGGCAGTTCCTGCTGCAGCTCCTGCTCGACCAAAGTCACAAGCATCTGATATGCTGGACGTCCACAGACGGAGAGTTCAAGCTCCTCAAGTCCGAGGAAGTGGCCAAGCTTTGGGGGCTACGCAAGAACAAGACCAACATGAACTACGACAAGCTGAGCAGAGCCCTGCGCTACTACTATGACAAGGTGAGTTTAACTGGTTAATGTGCAGGTGCTGCCTCTGTGTAACAGTCCTGTTGGCACGTGATATGAGTGTAGTCACATTCTCTTACAACCACAATTACCCTGATAGACACGTACACTTCCGCTTTCTTGGCAAACGTTAAGTGGAAATCTGGCCGCGATGGAGCACTCCAACACAAAGTTGTTTCAATTTGTCTTCGCTGGACTGAAATGCTGTCATCATCCCAGTTCTACTCAACATTTGTTCTTTTAATATCTTCCAGATTAATCGAATGAATTCTCCTCATCATTCATGTTGTTTATGTGTTTTACAGAACATCATCAAGAAGGTGATTGGCCAGAAATTTGTCTATAAGTTTGTGTCCTTCCCCGAGATCCTGAAGATGGACCCTCAGGCGGTAGAGATGGGCCTGGCTTCTGGAAGGTTTCCCCTCCAGGAAGGAGAGGCATCAGAGCTGGAGGTAGACGAGGAGGAGGAGGAAGAGGAAGTAGAGGAGGAGGCCCAGAGGAGGACCCTGGCAGCCTTGGGTGCGCAGCAGTGTCGCAACGACTACCTCCGCTCTGGACTCTACTCATCCTTCAGCATCAGCTCCCTGCAGAACCAGCCCGAGCTGCTCCGGGCCCTGCGGGAGCACCGGGAGGAGCCGCGCTCCGTCATCCGCTTTGGCACCAACACCAGCGAACGGAGGTCCCCTCCCTCTGCCAAGCTCGAGTCCTACGTCTCCCCCAGGTCGTCCAAACTCCGCTCCCCATCTTCTCCCCTCACCCAACCCTCCCATCACGGCCGAAGCTGGAGCCCCGCGGTCAAGGAGGAAGAGGAGGAGTCCGACCAGAGCGCTCAGCCCCTCAACCTCTCCTCCGGGTACAGGGAGCGAGCCCTGCAACCTCCGGAGAAGAGGAGGAGCAGCAGCAGCAGTGGTAGAAGTAGCTCTACTAGTAGTAGTAGTAGTTATCAAGGAGACAGACTCCCACCAAAAAACAAAAAGCCCAAAGCTCTGGAGATCTCATCCCCGTCCCTGCTGCTCGCAGGGAGCGACATCGGCTCCATCGCCCTCAACAGTCCAGCACTGCCATCTGGCTCCCTCACTCCTGCTTTTTTCACTGCACAGGTGAGATGATTAATCTGATTGACGCACAACTAGCGTGGGAAGTGTGTGCGTGTCCTGACAGAAGGCCGGCGGTTTGAGACTCAAAGTCATACTTGTCAGCTCTAAGAGGAACTGGCAAACAATTCAAGGTGACACCCAGCATGTTGCTCAATGATGGAGTAAGATAAATACTGTTAATTGAGGTTAGCGTGATGCGATCTGAGGCTCCTCTAAAACCGGCTTCACGTGTATCTCGTCCGGACATGTTCACACACCCAACGCTACCATTTGACACATGTTTACAAGCGCTTTTATTTATGCTCTCAGTAATTTAAGGTATCATAGAGATTGTGTCACTCTAAGCCAGCCACATTTGAAGCACCAGTAATAATCTAATCTTGGCACCACACCATTCTACTCCTTCGTTCTATCTGTTGCTGTCCCCTCTGTGTGGTGGCCTGGCTGGCCATCCAGAGCATGATGTCAGTGTCCCTAAAGCAGTCTGAGAGCAGCAAGAGACATCTGACACAGCCCGGCATGTGTTGGTGGAAAGACTACTGCTATATTTATTTAAATGGTCACTTGAACCAAAACCTGCTTGAGCAACAGACAGCGATGGAAAAGGTATGAAAAGGGTACATTGGCATGATTTTAGGGTAATATGTGCGTGTCAGATAGAACTTAGACATGCTTTTGAACAAATGCAAATTCAAACACATTTAATGAGTCATTGTCTGTGTTTGGTTAGAGCTTAAACCTTTCAAACCCGTTTGGTAAACAGCTCTGTGGGGTAAAAGCCCAAATTACTGCCAGAATGTTTATGCGCTGCAAATAACAGGGCTTATCGAAGTATGTCTAAACAAAAAATACAAGAGGAATTAAAGTACACACTCAAATATACATTTGACGAGCATTTTTGTGAATCCAGTAGCTGCTTTTGACCTCTTTTGGTTGTGCAGTCTTGCAGGACACGATTGCTGGAAGGTGCATTCTGGGTTTCTAAAACAATGTTTGTGTGCCAAATTAATCCAGCTGTGACATTTTGTTTTGTTCTCTGTTGTAACCCCAAATGCTCCACTACAAGCCCCAACTGGTATGCACTAATCTGCTGCAGTTAATATGGTGTACATTGGAGTTGTTGCAAAGCAAAATGATTCTGCCACATCAGAGGTTTGATCCACACTTCGAAAACGCCATTATTACCACACTGTCTGTTTATGAGGGTGCAAAAAAGTGAGATCAGAGGAAAACAAGCAATTTACAGGAATCTTCTGCAAGTCCAACCTATGAGAGGGGGAAGAGGCCCTAAGTGATGCCATATGCTCCAATAATTCCATTAATAATAGCAGCAGGGCTGGGTCCCTCCGCAACACTGGCTCACTTCTCTGAGGTGACACAGGGGAAAGGAGGGGGGAGGGGGAGACGAGACCCGGGGAGAGAGGCAGAAATTGATTTCACATGTTTTTTTTTCCTCTAGTTGCCGTTCCAAGTGCTTGAGGACCCCCACCCCCTCCCACACTTCCCCCCTCCCCTCCCCAATCAGCATCAACCCCCACCGTCCACCTCCTTCTCTCTCCCACCCCCCCACCCCCACCTCACCCCTGTATTCTGGGGAGAAACCACAGACTTCCTTCCTGCTCCGTCAGTTTGTTTTTCCAAACGCCAGTACACGTCCATTTACCATTTCAGCATGTTTCGCATTACCAAAGCCCTCAGAGCAGTGCTCTCCAACCAGTGGGTATCTGTGTTTTTATTTTACTTTACTGGTTGCTCTTATTTACATGGTGCCTCCCTCCCTCTGTGTTTTCCCCCCCTCACAGACTCCCTCCGGTTTGCTGTTGGCTCACAGTCCGCTGTTGTCAGGCATCCATTTCTGGAGCAGTTTGAGCCCCGTAGCTCCGCTCAGCCCCGCCCGTCTGCAGGGCCACAGCTCCCTCTTCCAGGTAAGAAAACACACACAGGTGTAGACACATAGGTAACAAAAATAACAGAATACGGAAACGGAAGGTGTGCTCAAAACAGTTACTGTTTACTGGTATGGTGGCGTTTGAAAAACGAGGAAGTTGCGAGGCAGTGTAAAGTACCCATTTTCCCCAGCAGTTGTTAATGTTAATCTCCTGTCATAATGTTTACTCAAGCAAGTTCTAGATGAAACATTTTCTAGAATCCTATATGGAATCATAATGTTTTTTTATACCCATCATATACATTAACATCACTCCTCTATGTCCTAAAATGAAGTTCCTGTGCAAAGCAAGTGCCACTCTTGGTTTTTCATGTTGGTATTTACAGAAAGCATGTATGTAACTCAAAACTTAACATCAATATGTTTTTGAGAACTAAAAAATTGCAGACAGTTGTGAAACTAGTTGAGACTTGGTAAGCAGGTCCAGTAGAGGTGTCTTGTTTCAGAGAGGGAGAGGAAATCCTGTGAATACTTCCTGTTTGAGCCCAGGGGAGCCAGTCTGAACAGGGTGGACTGGTTTAAAAGCTGCTCCTCATTTGTGAAACACACACATTGTGGATTCTTTGTGCACAAATAATGTAGACTTCTCCCTCTGTTGTGAAGGTACAGGGGACAGAGGTGAAAAGGAAGAGGCACAATGAGAACAATAAAAAACAAAAATAATAATAAACTAGAGCAGTGACAATGCTGCAGTTCCTCACCGGAAAGCCGCTTTCATGAAGCCTTCGTCCCCTCCTCGCTAACGCTCAGCTTCTTTCTCTTCCGCCACAGTTCCCCAGCCTAATCAACGGACACATGCCTGTCCCCCTGCCAAACCTGGAAGGAACACCCTCCTCCCTGCTCCTGTCCCACGCCGCTCACAAATCCTGATCCGGGATCTGGTGACCCTCCCATCTTCATCCATCTCTTATTCTCACCGTCATTATCAGCAGCAATCTCTTGTCCGTCTTGTTAATTTTGCTTCAGTAAAGTCTCACAAGACGGTATGTGACCTCACTTTTTTTGCACTTGAGTTGCTTCGGGTTCCAGTGGTTGAAAGCACTTGGTAAAAGCCATACGCCGCGATGTCTGTGAGACGTCTGGCTCTCTGTGATGAAGTACAGCACATTTCCACGTGACCCTTTCTACGATGGACAGTAGTGACGTGTAGCTAGCTGCAAAAGGCTAGCCAGCCGCTCATTCTGTGCAGAGAGCTTGTTTGTTTTTATCTTGTAAAAAAAAAAAAAGCAATCTTTTTTTCCCCCTTCAGTGTTCATCACAATGCGAAACTGTTGTTTCACGTGTGGGGTATTGTATGCACTATGCTTCTCAGATAGTACCGGCTGTGCCTTGTTGTCCTATTTTTCTCTTCCAAAAAATCTTTTAATGAAGACGAGATTTCAAATCAATGAAAACCTTTAACACTTGTAATGTTCTTTTTTTTTTATACTGGACTTGGTATACAGTTTGTATTCTGTATAATTTTGTATTGTGAAGAATGTCTTGTCATTTTCAATAAACAAAGCATTGAATGCTTGCCTTTTAAATTAAAGATTTCACTGTAGCTCAAACACAATGTCAGGAGACAAACCAGTTCATGTGATTTATATTTAAACAGTAGATTTAATTTCCTTTACCCTGGAAAAAAACAATCACATCTGCAATGAAAACCTAATGACAAATAAAGCCAAAAAATGTAATGGTATAGTATGTTGAAAAAAGTAATGGTAAAATTAACAGTATGGTATGTCCAAAAAAGTCAAAAGAAAGCTCTAAAATGTCAAATTACAGTATGTTGTGATACATTTCACTCAAAAAGGTCTGCAAAAAGTCATTAAAGTTTTAATTTAAAATATCAGAAATAAATGATTGATATTATCAATAAATTAGTCATTACATTTCCAATATATATTATATCCAATATATCCAAGTATATACTATATCCAATATAGTATATAAAAATGTTAGTAAGTGTCATAGTATAGTAAGTTGGGAAAAACGTCATACAAAATCATAGTTGGTCATGTGTATATATATATATGTATATATATATATATATATATATATATGTATATATATATATATATGTATGTATATGTATATATATATATGTATATATATATATATATATATGTATATATATATATGTATATGTATATACATATGTGTATATATATATATGTATGTATATGTATATATATGTGTGTATATATATATATATGTGTGTGTGTGTATATATATACAGTATATAGCCAAAAAAGTTTACAAATTAAATTTCTTATTGAAACAAAGTATCCTGTTAGACTGTGGTCGGTGTTACTGCCCCTTGTGGCAAATCATGGCATTACATTGTTAATAAATTGGCACCTGTTGATGGCGTCATCATGGCACGAGCCGAAATAGTTGTTCAACGGATTTGTATACATGAAGCTACTTGTTTACCAGAGTGTGTGTTATCCTGTTTATTTGGGTTGGGTTGGTGCGCCTCATCCTTTTATTTTGTTAAAGTTGTCCTTCTATTCATCCATTCATCCGCTTCTTCTACCTGAGGCCGTGAGTAGGTCCAGCGAAACTTGTTGAGCACGTTTCATTGTGATGGAAATACGGCTAAATGGAAATAAAGGAAGCCATCCTACATAGTATGGCATAAAAGAAAGTCATACAAACTGGCATAGTATGTCATTAGATTTATCAATTCATCATGTTATAAAAATGTCTCACAAAACGTCAGTTTAGTGTTTCATTAAAATGTCATAAAAAGGTCAAACTGTTATAGGATTGTATGTAGTAATAATAAAGTCATAGTAAAGTATGTTATTAAATATATGGCATATAATGCCATTTAAGAAAGTGATAAAATCAGAGTATGTCCTAAACATAAAAATGCCAAAGTGTAGTTTGCTGTGAAAAAGTCATATTATATATTGAATGCCATTAACATTTCCATCAAGAAAAAGGTTATAGTATGAAATTACATTTAACATGTCATAACAAATTCATAGTAAAGTATATTTAATAAAAAGTAAAAATCATAAAATAGTATGTCATTTGAATTGAATAAAAATATCTTAGTATAAAAAAGTCAAGATGTTTAAATTAAAATGTTAAAAACATCATCGCATGACAAACTGTCAAGTCATTGTATAGTACGTCAACAGTGTCATTGAAGATGTCATAAAAAGTCATAGTATGTCATTTATAAATATCTTTAAAATCTCAGTGTATTATGCAGTTGAGTCATAAAAAAAATCTGGCTGAATAATTTAGTATTGTGATCAATGTCTACAATAAACAAAGCATTTAATGCTCGAGCATAAACGGTAGCTAAAACCAAAATGTTACGAGACAAAAAAGACAAACCAGTTCACGTGACTTCAGTTTAAACTTTAGATTTAATTTTCTTTACCCTGGAAAAAAAAGCTCACATGGGAGGGGCATCTGCAATGAAATCCCATACCAATAACAATTAACAAATAAAGTCAAAGAATATCATACAAAACATCTCTTGTAACACTGTTAAATAGACTGGGACTCGGTATCGTCTTCACTAGGGGAAGGTCTAGAGCTCGTGCTCCCTGCAGGAGGTCGGTTGCTGTGTGCTTCCTCAAACAACAGAGCAGACATGCAATACAATGAGGGAGGCAAACCAGAAAAAAAGGATAGATTTTACAGTGCATGGAGATGAGAATGGCAGAAAGGAGAACACATCTGAAATGCAGCAGATTCGAACACTGAGGATTCACTTTGCACCACCCCTTTTGAGAGGATTGTTCACTGTTGTTAAATATGTAGGTTTGTGTAGAATTTCGGAGGAGTAGCTAATCCTGTAATGCCCTCGTATTTGCTTCAACGTTGCTTTTTATTTCTTTTTCTCCTGCATTTGTTCATTGGTGCCGACAGGGACAGCAGCATCCTGGAATGATATGCCAGCATCTGACAAGAATTTGATCTTTGTGCACAGAGCCTGGCAGGACAGCTCTCATATTGGCCTCCAGTTAGGATAAAATTATCAGTTATATCAAAGCTGGCCTCGAAAAACCTTCAGAGTAAACGGTCACAAATGATGGGTGCAGCTGAGAACCGCACCGTCAGAGACAGAAAATCAAACCCATTTGAGTTGCTACAGAAACATCCCTGCTTGTCTGTGTGCCTTACACACCCACGCACACTGAGGAGCTTTTAGATGGAGGGTTTTATTTTTTAATGAATGAAAATGGAAATAACAAAAAGGTCTTAAAATGCCACCACTTCAAAAAAGAAAATTAACAATCTATACACATTGCATGTACTCATTAAAGTGACTGAGCCAGTTAGAATTCTAGACAGTAGTTGGATTTAGCAGCAAATTCTCTTCTCAATAAATATAGATGTACAGTATATAAATGTCTCTTTTGGGCCAGGTTCAGGCCAGACCTGGAAAGGGGGTTGGTGGCACTGCAGACTAGTTCCCCAAGTAGCTTGGGGGGCGGGGGAGGGGGGAGTGATGATGGTGATGCTCCACGCCAACATCCATTCCTGGTTACTGATCCATCGGTGAGACTGTACAGCTAGGAGACTCTTCTCAAATAAAAAAAATACAGTCCAGAGAATCTAAAACAACATGCTTTGTCTTCTGCTCTTTCCGTTGCCTGAGGGGAGAAAAAGAAAAGGCATTCATTTTGTTTGTATATAGTTGACAGCAGAGGATGTCAAAGCCAGACTCTGTGGGCCTCCAACTTAAGGACAACATCGAAATAGAGGGATAGTCTGGCAGAAGGGTTTGGAAGAACAATTCCCCTAATGCATTTAGGGTTGTAAACAGGAAGTAAAGCGGATTCTGTGAATTATGTTGTGGCTACAACCCGAGCCCCGGTCTTTAAACCTATATTTGTTCACGTTTTGGAAAACTGGCACATTCAAAGTGTGCAGAATTAGCAGCTCCTTTTTGCAACTATTTATTTTCAGGAAAAGTCAAAAAGAAGCAAATGTTATAGTATTTGTCATGAAAAAAAAAAGGCATTGTCCATAAAAATGTCATAGTAGATTATGCGAACTCAAAAACGTCATAGTGAGTAATGAAAGAAATGTCAGAAGTCCTAGTATAGTACATCATCAAAAATATATGCCTTAAAAATCATACTATAGAATGAGATTTAAACAAAAATCATAATCTTTAATAGTGTAATATGTCATACAAATAACAAAAACAGTCATAAAAAGTGTCATTAAAAGTCAATAGTATAACGAAAAATGCCATAAAAGTAACGCTATATTACGTCGGTAAAAATATTGTTTTGTCATTAAAAATCTCATGATAAATTCAGTCTAGTATGTCAATAAAAATGCCATAAAAAAGTTATACAATAGCATGTCATTAAAAATCCAATCAAAATAAAAAAGTTGCCCCCTGGGGAGGATCATCTCACGGTGTGAATACCTCTGGGTCACAGGAAAAACACAAGCAATCAAATTATTTATACTTGCATCATCTCTCACCTGACTCGGGGTACGATGAGTTCCGGTAGCCGGGATCTCTCTGCAGCTGGACCTCCTTCAGTGTGAATATGGATATGCCTACCAGACAGAGAGTCAGTCAGTGCAACAGAAATCCCAACTTGCCAGGAGCATAGTGTCTTTGTTATGAGACGGTAACTGATCCTCACTGTACACTGCAATATCCTTCAACTTGTACCTAGCAGAGCCTGCCAAGTCTGCATTACTGCATTGCCATTTCATTACTCACTCTCTGGCAGTGTGAGCACACGTGGCCCCAGGCTCCTGAAGTACGGCTGTTTCATTGCTTCATCAGCAGATATCCTCTTTTTCGACTCGTACTGAAATTCAGGGCAGGAAAAAAAAAAGGAAACATACAGTCATTAAAGAACGACAACAAAATGGAGTCAGCAACGTGTGATTGTGACACTTCTCTCTAAAAGTGCAGTCCTGACATCGCTGCAAGATGTGTCGCACATCCCAGTTATGCCTGGCAGATGAAGTGAGACTCACTTTTAGGAATGACATCAGCAGGTCGATGCCATCAGTGTCCAACCTACAGGGGGTGGGGCGGAGTGGGAGGGTGAGAGAGCGAGAAAGAGAGAGGTCAGTAGAGGTGGAGTGACTCACAGATGCTGGATGAGTGTAAGGAAGGAAACACTGAACTATTCCACAGGATGTCCTTACAGGAAGTGACAAAGAGCACACACTCCTAACTAAACAAACCAATGACACTAACGTCCAACTCTCAAATCTAAAAAAAACAACAACCCTGCACAGTAACTTCTCCCATACCTGGGTTGGACTAGAAAAATGTGCTCATTTCCATCTCCGGTGATTAGAGGGCTAACGAGAAAGGTGAGGGGGCAGTGTTAAGAAATAGTAAAGGTGTAGAATTGCTCTCTAAACATCTGGAATAACGCCAAGTGACGTTTGATAAGCTGCAGCGCCCTACATCCGATGGAATATTAAAAGACACATATAGGAGAAGAAAAAGCAGACGTTCAGCATACAACAAGGGTTCCAGTCTTACCTCGGCGCGTGGTTTATGAGCGGCTGAACCTTGTACTTGGGGAACTTGTAGGACTTGAACTCGTCCATAGAGGATATTCCAGGCCAGCTGTCTTCAGTGGGAGTGCCTGTGGAGGGACATTCAATCGACCTTATTAGTGAGGCGTGTCCATGGCGGCTGGAGGGACTTTTCACGCTGCCACAGGGGCGACATGCCAGGGTTTATGCGATTAAAGGCTCATGCTAAAATGTTGTAGTGGTCCCCTGTCAGCAGGGGGCAGCACTGACCTAGCAGCCTGAAGATGAGATGCAGCTCGTCCTCCACTGTGGAGCCGGGGAACAGAGGCCTGCCAGCAGCCATCTCGTAGAATATGCAGCCCACACCCCTGACAGGAAGACACAGACCGGACGGATCAAGTCATAAATAGTTAGATGTCTGACTGAGGCTGAAACAAAGATTCAAATTGACAAGTCATCTGTATTTATACTCCCGCCAAAATCTTTTGATCAATGAGTTGCAGTTTAAATCCATTTCTGTCTAAAATGCCATCACTTTATAATTTTATCCAATTAGACATTTGTGTTAAATTGTCAGAATTAACATATGAATTCTGGAGCCCAAAAGTGTACTTCGTGAATTTTAAATAATTTTGTTCATCTTTGAGGCCAAGTGGAATCCAATTGTAGTCGTTGAGATGAATAGATACTTCCTGAAAGTGTAAAATATGCAATGACTGTCATAGCCTGACATTTAAAAGTCATAAATATGTCAGTGTATTATGTCAAAAATAATGTAATAATATTTTTTATAGTAAATGAACGAGACTAGAGCATGTCATAAAAATGGCATTTTTGACAACATTTTTATTGACATACTATAAAGGAGAAATTGATGTTGGATGTTTGTGCCAAATTTGTAGAAATTCCCGCCAGGCATTCCTGGAATATCACGTTTGAGAGAATGGGACCGGAAGACATTTTGCTGAGGCAGAAAACTCATTTAAGCAAGCAGCGGGGCGAGGGGTTTCCCATGAAGCCGAACTCTTTCGCTCACCTTCAGTGAATTCAGTCAGAAGAACATTAACGCGATTGAAGCCGGGAGTCTAATCAGCACGTTCTAACGGTTGTAATCATTCATGTTGAGCGAGGCCCACTCACCACATGTCTATCTGAGTGGAGTACTCGGAGGAGCCCAGCAGCACATCGGGAGGCCGATACCACAGTGTGACCACCTCGTTGGAGTATGTTTTAGTGGGCACCGACTTGGCCCTCGCCAGGCCTGTGGAGCAGAAACGTGAGATATGAAAAACAGATGGTACATTTAGTAGAGACTTCAAATGACGCGTTTAATTCCAAAATGCCAAATATTCATCTTTTTTTAAATATGGAAACAATATACATGAAATATGTTGGCTTCAGCTCGAGAACTGTAAAAACAGGAGTCCCTTTTCATCCAAATGACACAAAAGAATCTTAATCTTACTCAAAGTAATAATTGATGCAAATACTGTTTGTAGGTTTTTACCAAAGTCTGCAAGTTTGAGTTCTCCTCTGTCGTTGATGAGCAGATTCTGGGGCTTCAGGTCTCTGTGGAGAACTTTCCGTTTGTGACAGTACGCCAATCCTCGCAGGATCTGGTACAGAAAAATCTAAAGAAAGACACATTTTAGATCAGCAACAATCATCAGATCACTAAAAATATTTTTCAAATAGTCATGCTGGATACATGCTGTTGCTACATTACATTTGATTTATCCCAAAAAATAAAATCAATGCGTTCTGGACTGATAGAAACATTTACGTTCTCCTTCCAAACAGCCAAAGTTGAGTTTCAATATGCAGACATTTAACCAAATTTCTACAAAATGCACACAAGCAAAGAAAAGAAGGGTTCAGGAAAACAATTTCACGTCCCCACCACTGCCTACTTTCCACCAGCAGGGGGCACACTAATAGTGTTTCTCATGTTGACACAAGCAGCAACCACAAAGCCATGGCTGTTGATAAGTTGTCCCGGCCAGCAGGGTGCCTGCTGAGGCTCACCTTGACATTCTGCATGCTCAGGATGTTCCCACAGTCGTCCATGTACTGCTTGAGGTCTTTGTCCTAGACGAGAGAGAGGGCGTTAAAAAGGTTGAAAAAGCTACAGGCACATCAACAGTTGCGCTCCTGTATTATAATCCTCAACTCCACAGAGGGTCATGAATAATAATGAGGTAACGTTTATTCATTTTAGCATCCGTGCAGAGAATAAACCCGTGAGTCAGAAGTGAGGGTCAAGGTTTAGTTGGTCTCACCAGGTACTCGAAGACCAGTGTGAGCGACTTTTCGGTGTGGATGATGTCGTGCAGCGTCACAATGTTGGCGTGTTTCAGGTCCTTCAGTAACGACACTAGAGGAAAAGAAAGAGAACACGGATGTAAGGACTGGATGAATTTACAATCATTAAGCCATGAGAGGTTTATTCACAAGGACTCGTAACACACAAACGTCTCAGACCTATAAAGAAAGTCTCAGATTTAAATAGGCAACACATTCACAATACAAACCAAGAAAATACCATGTACAAAGAAAAACAAAACACAAGGACACAGAAGGCACAAGCATAACTCTCCTTGCGTAACCTCTTTCCTACAGTCGGTCTGACATTCTAGTGACTGGGGATTGAATTCTTGCCAAAGTCTGAAGATTTGGGGGATTTGTTGTTTGTGTGTTGAAACAAAGACACCTTGCTAAAACCTCATTAGCACTTCCATGTTAACTCAACATGTAGATAATAGTACAAACTTAAAATGACATTCAGGCAGTAAATTGGATCAACTTTTTATTTAAACTTTTGAATTTCTATGCAGTTTTGTGGTGTAGAAAAATAGTTTTTTTTTTTTAAGGATTGGCCGTTCGAGCATCAAGTTGAGATGATCATCCTAAAGTTACAACTACCTCTGCAAGAACAACGTTGCATCAATCTACCAAAACAGAATGACAAATTGGCTGCATGCAATATATTTTTCTTCCCCGTCATTGCATGTAGTCATAACTTCAGACCAGCACTACTAACATGGTCAAACAATCCCATGGAACCAAAAGCAACAGTGGGTGAAATCATTCTGTATGATTGGGGTTTGTTTTACTTTTATCACCACAAAATCTAATGAATATGAAACGATTATAAAAATACAATAAAGAGTAATGATTATCTTGGATTCTGTTTTTAAAATCAAACTTATTTTAGAGAGAGAAATCACAGCATTCCCAGGACGAAGAGTGATCTATTCCTGGTAAATTATGATTTTAAAACTGGACTAACTGGGCGGCAACAGTGGGTAATGTGTGATGCAACACTGAACCTTTAATACCTTCTCTGATAGCTGTGCATGGAGCCCCCTCCTCGTGCTCCAGTCTGATCTCCTTCAGCGCCACAAGGTTGTCCGTCAGCTTACTTCTCCCCTTGAAGACTGTAGCGTAAGTACCCTGGAGGACGAGAAGACGAGGAAACCGCCGGGGGTTAAACCGTGTCATTATGTGTTCTTTCCCTTTGAGAACATCAGCACCTGGGAAGAAGTCAAGGTAAACACTCTGACGTACCTCCCCCAGTTTGTCCAGTTTGATGTAGGTCTCCAGCTTCCCAAATCCGATTTCTGACTGGAGAAGAGAAAAGGACAAATGGCATTAATGAGGGTAGCGTCTTTATTTGCACTGACAAGCTTACAGACACTACGACAAATCCTTATGACGGCCTCGCAGCAACAGAGGGGGATGTAAGGAGGTCACACAGCCTGCGCCATCATAGCTAATCGCTTGTGACAACTGACTGTTGGCATTTGGCTTTCACAATGTGTTTGTTTAGCGGGAAGGGAAGGCAAACTTTATTTAAAATGCATGTTCCATACACATTGGAAAACTCTGAAGTGCCTTGGATGACCAACAATTAGTCAATAATAAAAAAAAGTCAATAAAGAGAGAATGTACTAGATTTTTTTAATATCTGGTTGCAGCTACTTCAACATTTGATTTAATGCTTTTGTGTCATGTTTGATAGTCAACTGAATACATTTGTTCTGTAGCGTCACTCAAATAATAAATAAAAGCTATCTATATAATTCATCTTAGATTGTGGGAAATGTTCCCTATTTTCTGACATTTTACAGATAAATCAATTACCCTAGTAATCAAAAATAATCAGCAGATGCTTTGATAATGTAAACAGTCATTAGGTGCATCCCCTAATGGGTTTAGAATACAATTTGAAGTACAAATGCTACTAATGTGCAACACATATTGAGAAAAGCCATTCATAACCAACTGTGCAGGAGAGTGTGTATGCAAATAGAGTGGACTGGGTGAGGCTCCATGCTCATACTTTCCCTCGGTTCCACTTTTGACAGATGCACATTCAAAGTAAACCCACATCCAATTATTGAGGCAGCTGACAAAGTGAATGCTGGGGTGAAAAATAAAAACACGAGTCTGAGAGGATGAAGTTAGACAACGTGTGAGCTCTCGCTCTCCCACTTCTGTTTCTAGCTGCCTTAAAATAAAACAGAACTCTCACAGCTATCTTCATGTTCTGCAGCGTCCTTGACGGCCGTTCTGTTTCCTCGGCCCGGTTCTACTCCACTGCTTATGCTCACATCAGAACTGGCCGCTCTCAGAGTGGGCAGCAAGTACTGCACATTTACATAAGCAGTTTGGAGGTTTCAGCACTTGAGTTTCTTTTTGAAAATGCAACATTTAGCAGGGAATTATTTTAGTTTCTATTTCACTCGCTTTATCTGACAGTTATGGCTTTGAGCTATCTGCATGATCCAGATTGTATCTGCAAAATGTTGGATAACAAAAGAATAAGGGATTATAAGTAATGATATATATGAAGTGAGATATATATATTTAAAAAATGTGTCAAATGTTTTGTTGGTGTATTAGATCATTGCGGGCAAAAGCAATGAGCAAGACTGCTTTAATTTCTCCCATGTCTTGACTCAGTCAAATCTGAACAAAGACATAACACACATCTTTAGCTTCAGTGTATTAAATCCACTTAGAAATCATAGAAGAAAATGGAGAGAGAAGATGCCATAATTCATATTTCTTCTTCAAAATAATTCAGTGATTGTTGTCTGTACATCAATGGGTACAATACTAACTAAAACTGCTAATAGCTAATAAGGGCACATTTTAACAAAAAAACAGATTAAGTTGTCGCCCAAACTGTAACAAACTGAATTGTTGTATTTGTCTTTTGAAATCTTGGATCCCAAAATGATCCCAAACTAATTCACATTCACACATTGTTGGCTCAGCATTTTGGAGCAATTTTGAGGTTCATTATCCATCTGACTACTCAGACAATTTCCAATTGTCCTTTTTCTTAAGACCACATTGTCTTTTTTGTCTTGCCCTCCAACCACTCTATCGCTTTTGCTCATTTCTCTCTCGGTCTCACCAGTGAAGCTCTGCGGGAGCGCCGGCTCAGCGGCTGGTCGAAGGGCGGGCTGCTCAGCTGCAGCTTTTCCAGGTAACCGTCAGGTATCCGGATGTCAGCCGGCAGGGACAGGCGTTTGTTCAGGTCCTGCGCACACATGGATAAAAACAACAGAGAACCTAATTTAAAAACTGTATCAACATGATGTAAGACCATAAAAAAAACTGAGTAAGCCCTCAGTAAACAGCGTAAGCTCTGAATAAATAACAGGAATGACAACAAAAAAGGTGAAAACTCAAAGTAAACAAGTAGACTATGGACAAACCAGCTAGCTTTAGGCCTCATCGGTCAACAGAGAGGGCTGTGTGTGTGTGTGTGTGTGTGTGTGTGTGTATATAAATACACGTGTTGCAGCATGGGGCTATGGAGTTTTGCGGCCTGCGGAGCCCTTTAAGAGTTCGAGGTAAAGTCTTTCCCAGAGCAACAAAGTCCTAAAGCATGATCCTATCGACTTGTTATATAAAATCTAACACGCGCTCACAATGCAACGTCTGGATTCTTCCCATCATGCATTTCTTCTATTTGTTAGATTACTGTTAATCCGGCCTCTCTCTCTAGCCGTTTTAAATCTTTCACTCCCTCTGAGGTAACATTGGACACTTAGTAACACCCCTCCCCCCCTCGTCAACATATAACAACATGGAACTTGCACTTTCCACATTTCAACAACAAGCGCATCGATGAATCTGTAACTGAAGTTGTCTTGACTTGTGAATGAGTGAACTGACCGTCAGCCTCGCATTCAAACCACAACCGTGACTCAGCTTTTTAATTTTGTTGTTGACTACAGCTGATGGATTCAGACGTGCTTAGTTTTATAGGAAGTTAATAAATGTGTTAATATGTGGACATGTTTATCATAAGTGTTACTCTGATGTGCAACAGGACAGATTTAAAAAATATTACAGTCAATGTACCAACAAACAAAACAAAATTTCAGAAAGGTGTGCATGCTTCTTGCCAGATCTACTGTATACTATTCTCTAATGTGTTTTAATAAATCTACAAATAAAGTCCTGGATGTGCTTTGCTGTATCCATATTTCTGAACAACATTTCCAGTTTTGTTTGTCTGGTTTCTGCGTGCTGGGTCAGTATTTCTGGTTTGTCCCAAGAGCAAACGATGCCATCCATCACCTGACCTTTGCACCGCTAGCCCCCTCTCCTCCAGTTGTCCAATCAACCAATCCTAATCTGTTACAACAGGGGCCCATCTGGACCGTATTAAAATAATCCATGTGATGTAATCCCAAAACAGCACTGCTTCCATTGAGAGACTGACAATCCTCTACCTGACCACAGAAGGAGAGATTCATCACTCTTCTTCCTCCTCCTCCTCCTCTTCCACTACCGCCCCTCCCTCCACGTGTCACATCAGCAAAAAAGCAAGTGATTTCGCAGTTGGATCACTTCATCAACAACAATCACGCTGCTCATACCAGCAAAAATAATACAGTGTTTTGTTGGGCTGCCGAGAAAGTATTAAACAGTTTGCTTGTGTTTTTGCTTCGGTCCAAATAACCCTCTTCAGGTTGTGAAACCGTCACAGGAAGTGTGGGGAGCGCTGCTTGCACATGCCATCAATGCACAGCGAGAGATGGTGTGTCATGTCTGTGTGTGGGTAGCCCCAAATGGAGTAAGCTGCTTAACTACGCGTTTGTTTTTTCTTTACTTGCAGTCTTGCAAGTTGGGTTTGTCTGTGTAGCTACTTGTATCTTCTCATAAATCCCCATATTGCAATCAAACAAACTAATAAACGCTGTCGGAGAAGGAAGTGTGTGTTCCTCAATCAGACGTTTGCTCGCATGATCACCCAGCAGGTACTGTGCAACATGCGGTTCACTGGCAAGATGTCGACATCAACCACACGGTGAGATACAGATACAATAAAAGGAGGCGATGACTGCTCTTTTTGTGAAATGTAAATTGTTGTTAAAAATGTTTTTTTTACATTGAATTAGCCCGTGAGTTCTTTTATGGAAACTTTGTTGGCAACATCTTTACTTTGTCAGGTGTCATGTTTTAAACTGTGTGTGTGTGTGTGTGTGTGTGTGTGTGTGTGTGTGTGTGTGTGTGTGTGTGTGTGTGTGTGTGTGTGTGTGTGTGTGTGTGTGTGTGTGTGTGTGTGTGTGTGTGTGTGTGTGTAACCTGCACAATAATATGATGCAAGTTAATGTTAGAAATATGCGGAATTCAGGAAAACCCCAATGGGACACTATCTGTGCCCTAAAGCGCCAGGATTTCTCTTCTCAGTTCACACTGCCTCTTGTGTGTCCCGACGAGTTGGATTAAAGCTTTCACTCTTGATCTTGTTCTACATTTATGTGCACATCTTTCCATATGCTCTGCTGAATAAAACTCTGCTTAGCATGGAGTAAGCCATGACCACTGTAGCTCTTCAGTGGATGCTTTATGAATTTAAGATAATAAGGGGCGACTGTGGCTCAGTGGTTAGCAAGTTGGTCTTTCAATCAGAAGGTCGGTGGTTCGATCCCCGGCTCCGGCAGTCTGCGTCGTTGTGTCCTTGAGCAAGACACTTAACCCTAATTGCTCACCGTTGCTGTGTCTACGGTCTACTGTATATCATGTAAGTCGCTTTGGATAAAAGCGTCAGCTAAATGAAATGTAATGTAATGTAATAATAATGCACTTTATTTAATACGTGCAGAAAATCACTCCCCTGGATTCAAAACATGCTTGTGGTCAAATTAAATCCCCCTGAAAACAACAAAATATAACAATAATAATCACAGCCTTTCCGTAATGTGTTGACATTATGTAGCCAACAGAGGAATGTCATAGCCGGCCTGTCCTTTACTGAATGTGTGTGTTTAAAGAAAGAGGGTGAAAGTAAGTAAGAGGGTTGGGTGGTGGTGGTGGCAGTGAAACATTTTTAACAGATTTTGAAAGTATGTTTACTTCAGCATTACAGTATGCCGAGTCGCTGTGTGCATGTGTGTGTATATATATATGTGTGTGTGTGTGTGTGTGTGTGTGTGTGTGTGTGTGTGTGTGTGTGTGTGTGTGTGTGTCTTGCTGAGATTGTGGGCAGCTGAAGACTTTGGCGTCTTAATGACACACTGCGAGAATTCGCCTACGAATTACAGCATGGTGCAGTGATGCACACATCATTAATCACCAACTCTTCATTCATCATAATCGAACGCTCAGTTTTCTTTACTTTTCAGTAAATTAATCAAAACCTACCTTCGACAACAATGCGGAGGCTGACAAATGTTGTAGTGTAGGTTGCAGTGACTCATGTCGCCCACAACGTATGCACCATTTAAAAAAAAGAAAGAAAAAGGGTAGAAAGGCTATGCAAAGATAAATCAAATCTGAAAGAAACAACCCCCACCTCGGCAGAGATGCGTCTGTTCCCTCTGTTCCGCAGACAAACACCGGTGGGCGACTGCACCTCATCTGAGGAAGTCCCAGATGCCTGGTCACTCTCCCCATCCGACCCCATCTTCAGGTTCTCGTGGACGATATCTGGAGTAGAGAAAGACAGGAAAATAGGATAAGAGGTTGAGTTTGACAGATGAAGGCGATCATGACTCATGACTCAAAGCCGGCTGATGACTTGAACAGTAAAGAAAAACACTCTCTTGACACTTTTATGAGCCCCTCTGTTCTTATAAATCTTCTGGCTTTGTCAAATGTGTATATGCAAAGAGCTACACGAGAAGTATATTAGGTTTAATAAGTCTGACTGATAGATTTAATTTATTTCATTGTCACGGGGCCTTACAAGACAAGCTCATACATCATGATCACTGAATCGTCCCATGCCTAAACAAACTCATTTCATTGATATAAAGCACATTGCCAATTCCTCCAGGCTTCATGCTTATATCAGGGAGTGTTGTGGATATTTTAAATATTGTATCTAGGTTAGGGATCCAAGCTGGTTTGGTGTCCAAAGTCATTATTTTTAGGCTCATTTTTTTTAACAAATGGCTTATTGTGAGACTCAATGCAACACTGGAGCGATTGTACTGATATTTATGTGCGTCTGCAACATTAGCCTCAAGCTGTGGTTTGTTTGAGCACATAATATATCTGTGTGTGTGTAGGCTCAGCTGACTCTGTAGAAATAAACTGGAAATACAAGGATTTCCCTTTTACTCTACATGCTGGATATTCTACATGTGGATCTTTATAAAAGCAGCTTTCATCCAAATTTAAATGAAATCTCGCAGTGTGTGTGAGTGAGTGAGTGAGTGAGTGAGTGAGTGAGTGAGTGTGAGTGTGTGTGTGTGTGTGTGTGTCTCACCGAGACGACTGCCGTTGCGAGGCATGACCATGAGAGAGCCCAGGCCTCCTCCAATGACGCTCTGGGGCCGTCTCAGCGGCGGCTTCTTAAATGAGCCCGAGTATTGGTGGAGGAAGGAGTGTACACTGTGGGCCGACGGAGGCCGACCATTCCTCACTATCGGCTCTGCAGAAGAAGACACAACATATTGTTTAATTATGAGAAGAATAAAAAAAAAAAGAATCTGATCCTGCCTGTGACTAAATCAATGCAACTGGTAGCATAAACACTGCATCCTATTAAAAAAACTGTTTTAAATGTTTTCATCTGAGAGTGAATTACATGTTTCCATTTTTCAACAATTCACAAATCTAGCTGGCTGAACGTTGTTCAATTTTTTTCGTTTTTGTTCGTTTTCTGTCCCACAGACTAAAAGCTTTCTGAAGCACTAACTTTACATTACTGGTTACATAGCATAACACCAGACTGCATCAAATAATCACAGTTACATAAGAGGTTTCAACTCGTAATCTACTGATGATTAAATGTGCATGTAATATCCGTTAACTGCTGTGACTAAGTAAGATCGTCAAATACATGCTGAACAAATGCTATTCCACATAAAGCATGTTTCCACAAATAAACTTGAACAAGAATACTGAATCATCTTTTTCACAGGTTTAAAACAGAGAAACAGAAGAAAACAGGCTTTTTGAGAAAACATAACTGTGCCAACATCCATGAAAAAGAAAAGAGAAACAGAGAGAAACCGTAATTAATAAAAGCAAAGGACTGATGAAAGAAAAATATTCATTGTTACAAAAGATAAACATAAGTCTAGTAGATTGAGTACTGCGTAGTTTAGGGTATTGCAATGTGATACATAAGCATGATCATTTGTGATATTGTCATAGTTTTAGCACACCCGAAAACCTCTTATAAATACACAATGCAGCTTAAACATTACAGTACTGGCATTTGGTGCAGTTTGATGTGCTTTGATTTTTGCCAGAATACCACATTGAAACCAGGGTAACTTCATAGTTGGAGCTGGGGCAGTTACAATGTGGTCTGTTCTCTCCTCCAGTGTGACCAGTACACTAGAGAAACTCTAGTACATAAACAAACGTCTTGTAGTGTCAGTGACAGTGTATTTTGGCTGGAGGGTCTAAAACGGCCTTACAGAGGAGCATTTGTCTAAACGCAAGAATGGAGCTGACAGAGGTGTAAGATTTATAATGTACAGAGGAGGGATAACAAAAAACACGTGGAGCCCCAGAGAAGCTGTTTCGCAGGCCGACAGACCCCAGACAGACGGATACTGTAGGACTTGTGATTCGTCCTAATTTTCACAGAGGCAGGATTGTTATAAAGCACACACACATTGTTTCTTCTTTGAAAACAGGGGCAGAGAGAAAGTTGTGAGGTGTTCATGAAGTTTTTCTGCATGCTGATTAGATGGTTTTACAGTTTGTTTGCTCATCACTGTCTGGTTTGGGATGGCCCTTAATATGATGAACCCTCCATCCAAACAGGCAAACAGAGGCGGAGTGGTTAGAGTTAGTGTGAAGACAGAGTAGTCCTTGAGATGATCGATTGCTTTGCATTTATATTAACGGACACATTTATTTTAAAATACATACATTGGAAGTGTTAATTGAAGGTCATAGTAAAATAATATGATTTAATTATCTTTCTTCATCTAAACCCCGGCTATTGCATTCTCGTTTGTCTGGCTTCGAGTTTACAGGGTCAATCAATTCACAGCACATTTTTAGACTTAAATCTCATTGACAAAATTTAGCTCACAGGGTTCAGAGCACTGTGGGCTTGTGGGTTTTGTTAAGCTAAAAGAAAAAACAGATTTCAACACGTAACAGTTTTGTAAGCACAGATTTCAAAACTATGGAACATTTGGCGTGTCCTATATTCAAGCCATGTCAACAATTTGTTGAGGCATTTCCTAGATTTCATATGAAAAAAACACCACATGTAACATCCCGGCCCTTATGCCACCTCTCTCTTATCTGTCTGCAGCTGCTGGCCTGAGTTATAAGTGTTATATAATCAGATCAGGACCAGAACCCAATCACAGAGTTCAGATCACATCTCATCTGGCTACTCCATTCTGTCTCCTCTCTACCCTACTTAGTGCACACACACACACGCACGCACGCACGCGCGCGCACACACACACACACACACCACAGAACACTCCGGCCAAACCTAGTGTTAATCACTATACAAAAAGCTCTTTGCAAAGCCCAGTTAGTTCTCATAGGGAGGGGGGGAAGGAAGGGGTGGCGGACTTGGACGATCTGATTAATTGAAGAAGAAAAAAAAAAATACTTTCCAATTGGACAAAAAGACAACTGAGGAAAACTGAGGACAAGACTGAAAGAGGCTTTGGGGGTGGGGAGGACCTCTGGGTGGCCAAAAGAGAGGAAGAAGAGTTGAAAGATTGAAGAAGAAAAGGGGGAAAATGCATCAAGATGCCTGGCTGGTTTCACCAAGTCATCCAAGTTGCCGTGGCAATGTCATGGGAACTCTAGAATGTTTCCAGAGCTTGAGTACCATGACAACAATGTGGTAGCACACCGAGTCATGCTCCCTCCCTTGCTCGCTGCAGATTTTGTGAATATCAGAGGAGATAAGCTGCTGTGCCGCTATGCTTTCATTATGAAGCCGTTAAGGCCGCAACCTTCAGCAGCATCCAGATGAACGAGGTGACGAACTACAGTATCTACGGCTGTGGGACGGGGTGCGTCTGCAGTAACATAAACAAAGAGTCATGTCAGAGTTATTACTGTAAATATCACATTATTTCTGTATATAATCAATGTTAAGGGAGTGGCAGTTAGATGAATTTCCAAGGCTTCGACAGACATGAAAGCGGGTAGTTTGGATTGTGTGGGGCAGTAGGGGGTACTTATCCACAGTCCGTGGTGTTTTAAAGGCTGAGATCGGATTCCCACAACAAGTCACACAACAACACAAACGCACTAACCAATCGAGGCAGCGGACAAGCAACACTTGTGTGCTCCGGGGTAAAATTACTGTTTTTAAATAGTAGTCTGGTGACTTTGAAGACAGCGTAGATAACGGCTTAAGTTCCCCGTTGGAAAGAAAAAAGGGAATATTCTACATTTAGCATACACTCAAACCAAATCAGATTATTTTTAGGTGGCTAAAATAAGTGTTGCTGCTGCCCCGTCCACAGCGGTACGCTGCTTTACTTCTGTGTCAATACTCCCGTCTGGTTCTCATAACTGGGGGCGTGCAGAGCAGACCTCCATCTACTGGAGGTTATACAGTTAAGTACCTCATACAACTCGTCTTCAACACACTATACCTAAAAAGTAAACCACAACTCCCAAGTGGCATTTCAGTAAGAAATATCCAATCACCGGGCTAAGAATTCTGTCGGAGACTCACCAACTGCAACTGATGCCGTAGATTTGACTTTGCAGAAACCTGATAACATATTCAGCAGTTTAAGTCAGTCAGCTTCCAGATTCTGATAAGTGTTGGATAATAATTGGATGTGGCTTTGGATAAATGTGCCATGTAAAAGTAGTCCATTTAAATAGAGCAGCTAAATCCCATTGCAGACATGCACTTCATTACGTAAACATGATGGAAATTCAGTCTGGTGTTTGAGTAAACCTCTGAGGCATGACGAACTTTGTTGCCAATGGTTAGACCACGACAGTGTTTCTTATTTACTTAGTGATGGAGAATGAAAAGTTATTCAACTGGTGTAAAAAAATAAATCCTTTACTGTCTGAACACTTTCCCTTTCTCATGTTATTTTCCACTTCACCACTGTTCTCCAGCAGCACCAACGCTTACTTTATGTAACTAAGAGCCATGATAATCCAAAATAATCGTCTTTACATATTAAACTGTAGTTGTGGATGATAAGTATACAATCCTCCATCATTATGTGTTATTTTGCATTGCAATGACTGCTATATACATTTCAAATTAACATGCATATGGTGCAGCTGTCACACACACACACACACACACACACACACACACACACACACACACACACACACACACACACACACACACACACACACACACACACACACACACACACACACACACACACACACACACACACACACACACACACACACACACACACACACACACACACACACACACACACACACACACACACACACACACACACACACACACACACACACACACACACACACACACACACACACACACACACACACACATTTTGCAATTGGTGCATCTTTACTATATATCGCCATGTTATTAAACCTATATGAATGCCAAGAAAAATGCTTGAACAGATGAGTGAGGCCAGCTGAAAAGCGCAGAGGAATGACAAAGCGTAGGCTATCGGTTGTTGTAGTATTTAGAGCAGCCATTTGTCAAATTGATGGAAAGAAAATAGTCATAACATACATAATAGGGCTGGGCGGTATGGCCAAAAATTCATATCACGGTATTTTGTAAGATTCTGGCGGTTTCACGGTATATCACGGTATTAACATTAATTTATTGACGCCGAAAAGGACCTGCGGCCACCTGAACAGCTGTTCACCGCTCGTTGTTCACCGCTCGTTGTTCAACTCCCTCGCAACTGCCCAGCAAGCTGTGAACAGCCGTTTGTGTGGCCTGACCTCCGGTCTGTCTCTTCCGGGTTTCTTTCACCTGCATTCCCCTGGGTCCTAAGTCCCTCCAGGTTCAGCTTCTTTGCAATACATCGTTTTCTAAACTACGTCGGACTTTTCAAACCCTCCAGCCAGCAGACACAGCTCCTCTCTGGGCAACACGTTGTGTTGGTGCGTCTCTGCTCTCTCTTGTTCCTCCTGCATCGCTCTTTTCCGTTTTTTAATGTAGCGACGGAGTTTCTTCTTTCTGTGATAGTGTGCGGGCTGTACCCAGCATGCAGTTCGGCGGAGTAAATTAATAAAATGTACAATTATTAGTGTTACAAATTGTTTATGTATCACAAACTGTTGTTTTGTGGTGTTGTGCCCTGTTAAAGAGCGTTAGTTGCGGGTTATTAATTGTTGTTATAAAATTAAAACCATGACTCTAAATCAATGCACGTAACACACATAACTCCTACTGCTTCGCCAGTGACTACGGCTGGGCACCGGTGTGCCGGTATGTGAAAAAGTCATACCGTACGTAAATTTGACACCTGTATACCGGTTGAAACGGTATCACTCAACTCGAACAACCCTCCTGGATACAGCGACTCCTCCCGCTCTGCAACGCGATACCATATAAAGCACGGCATCAACTTTTAGAAACTGCTCCTAAACCTCACCGCTGTCCTTCAGGCCGTTCTCCTCGATGGTCATCTGCTCTGCCAGCTCAGACAGTGACTCGTCGATGGTGTGGCTGCCTCGTAACGTCTGAGAGAGACGCCGCTTGAACCGCTTCATCTTCTCCATGGAGCTCTCGGGAAGGGGAGGCCTGAGGATGACAAATTTGAGCAGTGGTTGTAACCCATGTTACACAATGAATAGACACAGCTTGTTATGTTGTTGTTTTTTTACAGAAGACTCCTCTACCACCACTATCTGTGAGCTGTATTGTTGTCGCAGGCCTTGACATTTCAGACATAACTGTACTGTAAACTGTCGTTAATAGAAAAGAATACACCTCATCCGCCTGCAGCCATGTTTCACAATCCCACATCAAGAGTCAAACTGAAATTAAAGACGTTGCTGAATCACCGGGTATCTGGTTGAACAACGACACGGTCAAATCAGCACTCTGGCGTTAATTATGACTCAGCTCATTCAGGCACATTACTTTGCATTCCTCCTCCTGGGAAAACATGACACGTTGGTGAGAGATTCTTACGGCTGAGTTTGGAGTACGGTCCCAGGCTTACCGGACTGTAAAAGCAAATCCTAAACCAGGGGGATTTGCTCCTGAATGGAGCCGGACTAGCCTGGGCCGCATCAAGTCCACATCACACATTCCAGCTGCATTTACTGTGTACATGAGAGTAACTGATTGTGAGAGCTAGAGACAGTATATATATATATATATATATATATGTGTGTGTGTGTTTGTGTGTGATGAAATCAGCGAGAAAACAAGACATCAAGATATTTAGGAATGTTTGGCCGGGGCAGATTACAAGCAGCCACTCCCTGTGACCTAAATGCAGAGATCATGACTCCACTACGACTGCAGATACGAACAAGTGTCAGTCTGTCTGTGACGGTGGTGAGTAAATCCAGACATGAAAACATGAGTAGTAGCGGAGCCCCTCAGGGCTTGCTGCTTGACAGCTACTCCCTACTGACAGCTTTGTGTCTCCCAAATATCACTCACAACCAGATGGACTCACACAGCTAGAGCCAAATAAGGAGAACATGGCAGTGAATCAGAGTACGGCTGTAACAAAAGCTGCCGTCTTAAGTGATGATGCTTTGAATCATCAGTTAAAAGGTTAGGCTTTTTCTCGAAACAATACTCACATGGCTATACGTGCAGTTTTTGCCAGCTGTACTTTTTCTGACCACAAAGAGATTTTAATGTAAGTAGGGCTGCAACTAACGATTATTTTAATAATCGATTAATCTGTCGATTATTTTTTCGATTAATCGATGAATCGGATAAAAAACAAAATCATTACTTTCCAACCCTTTATTCAAAAACAGAACTGACGGTGCAAAAATCTTCAGAAAGTGCACAAACAGGTTGCTCCTTGAACATCCCTGAGCTGTTAAAGTAATAATAATTAAAAAAATAGACTAACACAAACATACACATGTATGCTTTATATCTGCCAAATATATAGGCTTTTATTAAATAAAGTGCACAAAACATTTTGCACAACATTTTGTTTAAAGGAACCTGAGCTGTCAGAACAATAAATAACTGTAAAAAAATACTAATTAGAAAACTTAACAGGATTTGTTTGAAGTCAGAACTGGTTCTCTACACTACTCTACACGGCAGCAACCGTCTCTCTGAACTGGGCTTCAGGCCAAAGCAAACTGGGACAGTGCAAAGACAAAATATCAAACTGTAGTTCGTGAGCACCTAAACTACACAAGGAAACTGTATATAGTCACAGCTTCTGATAGCAGTGGGGTGGACTAGCTGAAAACTTAAATACCTAAAAACAATATAGCGTGAAAGTAAAATGCAACAACTAAGAAAACTCCACTCCAAGAAAAGCAGCAAAGCACAAGAAACAAAAAATAAATAAATTGATTGCTAAGAAACTATGAATGACACGAACCATTGCCCGACTGTGCTCTTAGTCAAGCAGCAATCAATCTAATTATTCCAGGATCCGAGATGAGGCAGAATGTCAACTCGACTGTCATAACAGCTTCACATCAGTCCGCCTCATGACACAGCAGCTCCAGCACGGGCGAGCAGTCTGTGGTCTCCCTGACAGCTAACCCTAACCCTGCTGCAGCATTAAGCTCAGCCTGCAACGTGCGCGCTACATAGAATAAGTACACTCATTATAGCAAGGGATTTTTTTTTTTAGTAACCACTATTGAAGGGTGCCCTGAAAGTGACAACTTCATCAAAGACCATTTCCTGTCTTTCTTTCCACAGCAAGCCAATTGGTCAATAGTCGTGGTTCCACTCAATTGTCAAGTAAATTTTAAGCAAACTTTTAAATGGAAAATAATTAGTCGCATTGCATCCAGCTACGGCAAAGTAAAAACGGGTTTTATCGAATTTTGCCGTTTACAAACAGCTTTGTGATACTTCAAAATGTGCATTAACATTTATGTGAATGGAAACCAGCTTCAGTCATTAAATAAATTTAAAAAAGCCAAATATTTGCTTGTTCCAGCTTATTAAAACATTAATTGTTGCTTTTCTCTGTTTTTTATCATTGTAAATGGCATCATCCATTGGACTTTTGATAAATTAGACATTTGAAGAAGTCACGTCAGGATCTAGGAACTTGAAATTTATATTTCGTGTTATTTTGTAGACTTTTTATGAATTTATAGGAGTAATTGAAAAAAATACTGGGTGGATTAATCTATAATAAACACAATCATTAGTCGTAGACCTGAAATAATCCTGGGCGAACAAAATCAGTGTGTTGTGTTTTGAATCACTGGGATAAACACAAGGATTATCTGGCACCAAAATTGGGATAAATGGAAAGGCCATTCCCTGTTTGTTTTTTGCAGTAAATCTGTCTTGCGTTTCCATGGTGATGTGCAGAATCCCCCCTGAATTTATGAAAGTGTAAAAAGGAGCACATTAACATCTCATAAATAACCGGGATTTGACCTACTATCCTGCAGACTTTATGGATACAAATCACTTTCTGAGTGTTCAACGGAAAGTTAACAGAGCAGTAGGGAGGAGAAGGGGGGACCGTCCATGTGCCCCCGTATCCGCTGGCCCACGTTCCTGCTGTGGGATCGAGTGTGGCGCTTTGGACATGATCCCTGTTCCGAGCCGTATCCCTGCTCCCCTAAGTAGGCCGGTCTGAGCTCCAGATCTGCTGGGAGGTGGCCAGGGAGCAGACGGGGGGAGGGATACGTGGGGGGGCCCCGAGGTCCGTGATTCTGGATTTGTTACCACAGCAACCTAACTGCTTTTTCCATGTTGAAAATGCAGAGCACGACAGGAGACTGCATGCATGCTGATTTTCCGTCTCCCTCCATCTCACAACCTATAGCAAACCCCAACACCCCCTCTTCTTCTGCAGACTCCTCCCCTCTCCCCCGACTACGCATGCATTTCTATCCCATAAACCAGCCATCAAAACCCAACATACGCCTCACTGACAGACTGACATCTCCAGCTGTATGTTCAATTGCATTTTCCACCTCTAGTTTCCTGGCAGTTCAGTAGGCAAGAGGCAGCAGGGTGGGGATGCAGGGAAACGAAGGATAGAGGAGGAGCATTCTGGATGCTGCAGTGACGACAATACACATATGCTTCATATGGATTCTGTCCTTCTCCCCACTGCAGCCGCGAGCAGACAGCGACTGTGCTGGCGATGAACAGAGGGCTCCAAAAAGTGTAAGAGGTCCTGCTGTGAGGAACCCCCACCCCACACGGCAGCCCTGTAATACCAGACTAATGCTCAACAAGCCGCAATCACCGCAGAAGTCTGTACACAAATGTCCCAGTGAACCAATCACATTGCGGCCACCATCACTGCCACAGGGTGCCTGCTTTCTGGGCCACCAACCGGAACAGCAAAAGAAAGGTCGCAACCTCTCCGTGACCCCCCCCCACCACCACCACCACCCTCCTCCTCCTCCCCCCTCCCACACACACACACAGGAGAACGGGGGTTCTAGAAAATGTCTGCCTCTCCTCCTCTGACTGCTTTCGCACACTGAAGACGACAAAGAACAAGTGTGACTGTTGGCATGATTCACGGGTGAGCTCAGCCTTTGCTTTTCTAAAGAGCAGCCTTTTCTCATCCTGGCCAAGACAATGAGGACATGAGTGAAGGAGCTGGCTCCATTATGGGGGCCCAACATAAAGGCTGCATTGTGCACAGTAAAAAAAAAAAAAAGGGGGGACGCGGGAGGTAGTTGTGTGCTGCGTGGTGCTGAGCTGAGCATGACAACCAGGCCGGCATGCTTCCCCCACGCACTGCAGCAGGTGAGGATTTATTTATCAGTGAGGTGTGTTTGAACTTAACCAAAGTGACATGCACACACCTTCCCCACCCTGCTTTCAAACTTGTCACCTGTGTTCTTACGGCTAGTTGGTGCTGACAGACAGGTCTGTGCTTGTGTGTGTGTGTGTGTGTGTGTGTGTGTGTGTGTGTGTGTGTGTGTGTGTGTGTGTGTGTGTGTGTGTGTGTGCAACAGAAGCCAGAGCCAGTGGCCGAAGGAGAAGTCCAGGCCAAACCAGTGACGCAGACAAGCACAGATCTCACAGACAAGATTCAACACTAGCTGATTAACACTGCTGCTATGGTTACGGCGGTTTGAGTGACAGGTCTGCTCCTCTCCAAGCCTTTTCTGTTGCCCACTGCTGCCTGCAGTCAGACAGCCGATGACCAGGTTCAATATTGCAAGTTGGTAGCTGCAGTTAAATAGTTTTTGGAGCCATACGGTAGTTTTGTAGACAAGGACGGTCAGGTCAACAATTGCTTTTATATTTTCTTGATTAATATAAAGGCTCACATAGTCACACAATGTCAGCTCCTTATGTGATTAACTAACCTTAAATATACAATTATACCCGGCACCACCTAACCCATATCTTCACAAAACTTGATTAACTGCCCTTCATAAAAATGTCATGAATAACTACGACTTTAAAATTAAACCAAATCATTCGTATGGAAAAGATATCTAAAGCGCCACTCACACTTCAACTGACAACACAGTTTATGAATGGAATGAAAGGACTGCATGAATCGTGACAGATAAGCCTTGTGGACCCAGCTGAGATCAACAGATATGGCCTGATAGCATCTGGTCCGCGGCAGACGTGTGTGTCACTCTAATGTAAAAGATGGTTGTTTTTTTCTGTCCAGTCTAATTCTTTGGAAAAACCTCCATCACATGTTTTGTGGTTAGAATCCTTTGTGGATGTAAAATAAAACTCTTATTCAGACTGGAACCCGAAAGTGTTACGGCTAAAAGGATTTTAGATGTTTATTTCTCACCATTATTAGCTGTTAAAATATTTTGATAGCCTTCATTAGTTCCAGATAAAAAAAGGCAGCATGATTATCACTGACTCCTGTCTGACTCATTATGGAGATAATCGACCAGGCGTGGACTCATCTGATCTGAGCTCAAGTTAAGTCACCTGGCATCCGTTTGTGAGCAGAACATTAGCATCATAGAGAGCTACAATTAGCCTCCCCCCGCTCGTCTGCGCTCATCGATGCCACAGCAGGTCTTGATAGCCTTTCATGGCTGTTAAAAGGCAACAACAGGCCAAGCTGTTATCTAACTAAGGGCAGACGGCAGTATGAGGTTATCACAATATCAGTTTCACTATCAAACTGCAAACACAAACAGCTCCAAGCAGCCTTTGTAGTCAGACAGCCGGTATGCCAAGCACAGTTATGTGCCAGAGAAATTCACCAACGGTGGTATCTTTGTTTATAACTTACTTTTTTATTTGTCTGTGTGTCTTCGTGAAACACAAGAAGTTTGTATTTGTTTGGTTGAAAAAGAGATTGTTGGTGATAAATCGATCAACTGATTGATTAATTGAGCTCTAAATCGCTTTAAATTGAGACATGTCAGAAGTTTAATAATATATGAAGATATTCATTTTATAAAGATAGGAAAGTCACATTTTAGTGCTTTGAACCAGAAAACATTTGGTGTTGTAGCTTGAAGAATAATTATCAAAACTCTTTGTTGTCTCATCTTTTATGGATTGTCCACTTCTAAAACTTTGTTCAAACGTGCTCCTTTCTTCCCCCGCTTGTGTGGTGAGAAACTCAAAGCTTTGAATTAAATAGAAAATTGATAATGTTATTAGGAGGAAACTTGTTTATAGCCAAACATTGGTCTACTTTCTCAATCCCTGATTAGAAGAACCCTACTGCGCCAAGGTAGAGGGGGCCTGTTTTTTTTTTTTAAATTAGCTAATTAAAAGAACAAACACATGGATTTAACGTGGTCTTTTATTAAACCAGTGAGAACTTAATTATGAACAACTCAGCACATCTCAAATATGTGAAGCTATGCTGGCTGCAATTACGTGTGTGTGTGTGTGTGTGTGTGTGTGTGTGTGTGTGTGTGTGTGTGTGTGTGTGTGTGTGTGTGTGTGTGTGTGTGTGTGTGTGTGTGTGTGTGTGTGTGTGTGTGTGTGTGTGTGTGTGTGTGTGTTTCCAAATAAAGACCAGACAAGTGTTCAGATAGCTCCTGCAAATCCTGCCAAGCGGGACCGGGGGAAAAAAGGCAATATTTGTCCCTCACCTGTTTCAGACATTAATACTTCAGATGACCACCCAGATATGTGGTGTGAGGTATTACATGATAACTCAATCAAACAGGTCCCCAGCCAGCTGGCCCACTGGCTGCAGTGGGGTCTTTACGACCACCAGACACTCCAAGATTCAGACTGAGATAGAGATTCGGAAAGTGGATGGCGGCCAAACTTGCGAGCAGCAGCATTTGTCTTGAGGTGCAACTGCCTTCGAGGGGCCTGAGGTGCATGCAGGTGCCAGAGTTCTTGTTTTAATGCAGCAAAGAAAAGAGGAAGAGTTTGTATTTATGGCTATCTATAGCCAAGAGTGGTGCCTGTGACATAGCAGCTGCTCCCCAGAGAGCAGTGACACATTAACCTTCAGCCAGCTGTCTTGGACTGCCGCTTAAACATGTGCACACAAACACTCAGAACTCTCATTTGAATAAGCAAAACATTGTAAAACTAATTAAAAATCAAAAAGTCTATGAAGTTTTGTTTGAAAGCCTTCTGTGTATAAATAGATGTCCAAAGGTAGAGAACAAATCTCTGGCAAAAACACATCTATTAATGTGTATGCTCTCACACAGACACACACACACACACACACCCATACACATACTGGACCATCATCTGATCCGCACTGGCACTCGAGGGATCAGCACCGCATGGCTACAGCTGTTTCACAGCGGGTCGGGTTACACCGTCACTACCGTGCCCAAGGCCTTCACCAAGGTAACAACCCCACGTCAAACCAACACACACACACACACACACACACAGGGACAGCGTCCCCCAACAGATCCCTGCCCTCCTGCAGGTACCAGACTCAACACGCGGTATTTTAAGCCCCCAAAAAATAATAATGGACACGCCTCCTGAAGCTTCTGAATGATGCACATATTTCAAGGAAGCTCAGCAGTCAAACTGAAAGCTGCTTACAGGAAATGAGAGAAAGTGTTTTGGCAACTCTTTCATTCAGCAAAAACAATATAAACTGGAGCGAGTGACAGGTAGGACTGGTGGGTAAACCACAGCACTTTTTTGGGGGTACTGACCACAATGTTTCCATAGCACAGTATCATAAGTATTAAAGGCTATATTTTATGTCTTGTTTTGTTTGTTTACTTTATTACACGTAGGTTTTGTTTTCCTTCTTGATCTTCTGTTTCGTAAGTACTTAAAGCCTAATTTGAAACTCAGTACACTAATGTTACATGTTGTTTGTATGTAAACCCAATAAATAAAGTTTGGAGGGAAAAAAGCATCAAAATCTTTTTTTCAAAAGCAAAAGTTTTGTTTCTTTCACAAAAAAAAGGTTGTGTAGAAAAACACTGATCTTCCTCAAGATATATATCGTATTTTTGGGGTATCTTTACTAACACTTTGTATCTGATATAAATAGTATGCAGGTAGATAATTATATATCACCTATATACTACCATAATAATAAAATCATAATTGTATTATGAGCATAACTGGTTGATAATCATGCAACTACTGCTCCTAAGTAAACGTGCCAAAAATCCACTGGTTCTAACTTCTCAAATGTGAACATGTTATATTTTTCTTGGTTCTCTGTAATGGTAAATGGAATATTTGTCATTTTGGACTATTGATCAGAAGAAAACTGAGGCTTTAGGGCATTCTGATGGGCATTTCCCAGTATTTTTATTACAGAAATTAATCAATAAGCAAAAACCTTTTATTAATAATAATGATCAGCATTATTATTGTATCTTCTGAGCATGCTCTAATTAAAAGCTAACACAAAACGTATTTTAAAAATATTATTTACACATGAGAATAGTGTAACTTAGAACATAACATCAGTCAGTCGACAAAATAAGAACAATAAATGTGGCAATAAATATGTAACCACATAGGCTCCTGGGTGTATTCACACCAAATGAACTTCCTCATGAGTTTCCATTAGCATCCCTCCCTCCCCCATCCACAACAATGAGGTCTTCCTTTTGGACATCCTGCTAACTTCACGTCCATCTCTCACCCACACACACGCAGGTAACCACCAGTCCGGTCAGGAAGAAGACATACGAACAGCATTTCATTGAAAGCTGCCTCTCGGGGGTGAGATTCCTGGAGTCGTTCTCAAACAGTTTCCCATGCAGGCTCCTGTCTGCTGATCCTTGCCTTCCCACAAACAGCTGAGGCGGCTTAAAGCAGCTAATACTGACTGTGTGTGAGAGATCAGAGGCTGGTACAGTTTGCACGATGCTTCCAAATAGTTTGAGTTAAGAAGAAGAAGAAAAAAAATGGACCATAAAGACAGTCCACCTCTGAAATGTGGGTCAGTGGATGTTTTGGTGGCAACTAAGCAAGACGATACATGCAGACCTCCCTTTGTAGAACCAAACCTTGAAACACTGTAGCGACAACTAACCAGCCGACCTCTGTGTGCAACAACAAAGCTGACACAAATGTTTCCCCGCGAGGGCAGACATCATGAAGCGGTAACCAGTCTGAACTTACTTCGCCATTCATTTATGCTGCGTGCAGCTCACCTCGCAGTTAGTTGTTTTTGTTTTTTTTTCGTTAAACGCGGCCATTCACCTGTGAACGGGACGAACCGAGCAGCTCACACAACAACCGGCTGCGTTCACGCCGAAAGGGGCAGTGAAGTAAACATTGTTAAGCCCGACGTATGTCAACGCAGTGCGGTGTGAATGCGTCCCGTGCCACCCGGCGGTCCAACCGTCGGTAAATTCACAGAAACTACCCCGAAAATAAAGAGTGACTCTCACCAGAAACGACGAACGTTGCTCCGACCGGAGTCCCCGACCTCGGAGCTTCTTCTCAGTCCGGATGCCGTCTTTCCCTCCGAGCGTGAAAAAAAAAAGGACTGCTGGTTGTTCTTCTTCTTTGTGGTTTCGGTGTGGTGGTACTACTTTCTGCTCTTCAGTGTCGCTTATATCCGCGCTGTAGAGACGTCCAGCTGCATGGCTAGCTTTTGTTTTTTTTGTAGGCTTTAAAGTTTCACTCCCGGTCGAAAATAGGAAGCGCTGTTGTCGTTTTTTTCAACCATGGCAGTGTGAGAGACGATGGTGATTACTGGTTGATCTGAGTGTGTCCTCTCTGCCTGCTGACGCTGCCTGCCGCCACACAGCCGTGTCATCAAAATGTCAGCGGGGAAACAGCGCCGCCTAACGGTTGGTGCTGGAAACTGCAGCGTGACTGTCAGAGTGGCCCCACAGCGGCCCCTAGTGGGGGAAATGCGGCACTTTGTTGCGAGTAAAAAAACAACGTTCAAAACTTAATTCAAGTAAAAGTATCATGAAAGTCAGGGGCGTAAAGTAACTGTACTGAAGTACAATTTTGTGGTACTTATATGCTACTTTAAACGTCTACATACTACACTTCAGTCACTTCAGATTAATAATATAATATATAAATCAACAAATAAAATGTATTATTTTCAGGTTTCAGATCAGGTAAAGTTAGCCCTACCTTAACCAGCTGCAACATTAACATGATGTACACCATCATGCATTAAAATAAATAATCCAATATTAGAATCTCATTTACATCCCCAGGACAATTTCAAACACTCTTGCACATATTTTCTTTTCTTATTAAAATACACTTGCCACTTTTATTTTATAATATATACTTGTTCTAAAAGTACTGTTATATATTTGTTGTTTACCATATTGATCTATTATTCCACTTTATTTTTATTTTCTATGTCTACGTTTATTACTGTTATGCACCTTTCACCGAGTCAAATTCCTTCTTTGTGCAATAAATAATTCTGATTCTGATTCTAATTCTAATTCTGATTCTGGTTCTGGTTCTATTTCTGATTCTAATTCTGGTTCTAATTCTAATTCTGGTTCTAATTCTAATCCTTGTTCCAATTCTGATTCTGATTCTGATTCTGATTCTAATATATGTGATTCTGAAATGGGTCATTCTGTAAAATATTTGCTCAAAAGTTTTTAAAGACAGTTTACTCCAAAAATGTAAACACTTTCATGTCCCACCAAATGTGATGTAACCTGTTAACTAACAAACAGACAAACAGGACCAAAACAAACAATAAAACTCCCATGCTGTTGAATTTAATGTGTTCTATTTCACAACAAGTATGATTTCTCCTCCTCCTACATGTTTTCCTTGCTTACCTGAACAAACATAAAACTCATATTGTGAAACCTTCCCTTCAATTTCTTCTCACTTCTCTGAGCATTAATTCCTCCATCTTGGACTGCCCCACAAAAACAAAAGATTTAGTCTTTTCTGGGGCATGGACAGAATTCAGGTGGGACAAAAAAAAACTACTTTCTGGCAGGACTTTATGCAAGAAGCAGAGAGAGCAGCCCTATTCAGGGGCCTCTTTTAGCTGCACCTGCAAATGAGACATTTCTCAAGGTCTCAAGGTCATTTTTCCCCCCAGAAACGTCAAGTGTTTTTTTTGTCTGTGATCTATTTTCTCTAGTAAGCGTGGCTATTAACTGGACAAGTGGGGCTTATTCAGCCAGTTGTGTACTTTCTACTGTGAGGCCGATACGTTTCCCCCTCTATGACTAAAGAAACAAGCCCTCACAAGATCATGAAATCACCAGCAGCTTCCTGTCACTTGAAAACCCTCCCTGCTGTTTATTGGATTCAGCCTCTTATCAGAACTCCACCGACTCTCCCTCCCTCTCCTCTGACAAGCAGTCAATATTCCTCCAGGCTTCCCACCACACCTCTCACATACTCACCTCTCCCTCCTGGTCTTCAACATTACTCATATCGCTCAACAAATTCAGACACAGCGCTGAAGATGTCCTGGACATATGCGACCCTGCTGGCTCTCCTCGCTGTGCTTCTGGCACTTTCCTGTGAGTCCGATGCAGAATCATTTATGTGATGTGTTTTTTCTTTCTTTGTGTGCATGCAGCCTAGAATACATGTGTTTTGATTTAGAGCCTTGACGTTTTGTCCCACAGGGTCTCCAGAGGCCGAGTCTGCGGCTGTGCCCAGCAGCACAGGCAGCGCTAAAGATCCACAAGGTGAGGAGCTGCATCAGCTGCTTCCCTTCTTCATCCCCTCTCTTTATCTTTTTATGTTTTAAGCTGAACCTCCACCTGCTCCCCACTGCAGGGGCACTGAAAAAGATCTTCATGAAGGAGGCAGACGCCTCAAACTTCTTCAGCAAACGCAGCAGACGGGGTGCAAAGTCTCAGGATGAGATTAACGGTGAGTTCACTCACTGGGTTTGTTTGTGGCAGTTTGAACGGAGGTCTGGTCAGCCGAGGTGGTGTGTGTGATTGTGCGTTTGTGGGCATCTGTGTTTATTGCACAGGATATTTTGGCAGCAGAAGTTCACTCATACTAATCTATCCACTGTAGTGCCACGATGAAAGTAATTACATTGCAACCACATTGCTGTTAATATTATACCAATTCATTATAAAACCATCTGTCTTTTGAAATCATTCCTTTTAATTGTTAGCGTTCAATATTTTATTATAAGTGAATATTATTATTGAATAAGTGATCAACACTGTGTGAGATTCATTGGTTTGCACACAGTCAAGAGTTGTTTCTTCATACCTGTCTTTAAAACTGTACAATGTTCCAAAACCTTGCAATTGTAACCTGTTAAAAAAATGAATGCATTCTGCTAAAGACCTCAGATAAATGCAGCAAAGATTTACATACTTGAGAAATTTGTATGTCTCTTAAAACAAGATAGGAGAGGGCAGACTGCTCCACTAGCATTAACAATATTGTATTCTAGAAAAGTTTATTTTATCCAATTGAATTGATGTGAATCAGACATTTACTTCTTCTGAGAAGAAATTGCACAAAAACACTCTTTTTGCCACTTTTATTTATGTTCAGTTTGAATGAACAGTGAGCGAACGTGTTAACGACCGTCTGAATGTTTTTATGGCCGCCGGCAGCTGTTAACTGTTTAGTGAACCTGGTCTGACCAGAGACAACCTCAGACCTGTCTGGTCACACAGCAGCTCGGCCTCCTCTGCTGGATGCTGCAGAAGGAGCCACAGGGCAGCATGGAGTTCACACTCTCACACACACACCCACACACACCCACACACACACACACACACACACACACACACTCATCGCACAAGTAAATCAGTGAATATTCTCCTTGCAAGTGTTGTGAAAATTCACATACTGTACAATGTTTGACATTCTCGAGTGATTTAACGGGACTGTTATGTGCAGTTCTGCCAACAGGAAGGTGAGAGCACACACTGAGACCGATGCTCTGAACTAGAGTTGTGTAACACGCCGTGAGGTCTGCGTGTGTAACAACAAGACACGTTGTGCTGTTAAAAGCTGGGATAAAGTGAACACAAAGCGGTAAACACAGTGAAAAGACTGAGATGGACTGAGAGTGAGTGGGTGAGCGGTTTGCTCACTGCTGAATGTGGAATGTGCCGACACACGGGCAGAAAGGGGTCAGAGTAAAAACAAGTAAAAAAAGTGAGACAAATAAACTGTGCTCACTTTGAAGAGCCTGCTGCATAATGACATAAAAGAACAAATTTGCTGGCAGGCGGATGAAATATGCAAAGGAGAATATTTGATAAATGTATTGCATTGGATGGATACAGTGAATTTTTGAAGCCTCAAAAATGGCAACATAGACACCAGACTCTAAATGCTGCTGTGAGCCATAAGAAGCAAGTCTGCTGTGTCAGGTGAAGATAATTATGGATGATTTACGATGCTGTGCAACGTAAAATAATATGTTGTTATCCTCAGACGTTTTCATCTGCAGGTCCTCTGTAAATCATTAAAACATTACAAGTATGTAACACAAAACTAAGTGACTTAAATTCCCAGCATGAGTTCCAGCTCCGAATGCAGACACTGACCTGTGCTGGGAATCCAGTTAAAAGGTCAAAGGTGGTGACCTTGCTTTGGAAAGGTTAGCATGGCTATCCCAAACCTCTCTTAGCTTAGCTAATGGCTCTTTCTGATGTTGCAGCAGTCAGTGTGTGAGTTTCACTGGCAATAACATGATAGATGAGTATTTGAATGTGCTCTGGAAGTCACTTCACTGAGTCTATATTTGTACCAACTTGGAACCCATCCTTACTTAAGAGACTGTAATGTTGCAAAATACTCCCTTGATTTGTCAATTGTTAGAGTGTTTGTGCGTTTTGTATAAAGATGGACCTTTGTGGTTATTTTTGGATCTGAAATAAATACATTCTTTCGCCCCTTTGGGGTCCAAGTTTTTGTGTTTTGGAGTATCGGCCTTGGTAACCATCAGCTCCTGTGAATCACAGCTTCACCACAAATACTGGCTTTATTCGCAAAAAGCAGCTTTGTTTCAGATACGGTGATTCATTCCTGCAGTAGGTTGTAGATTTCAGATGTCAAACAGTCATTGTGTTGAGTGTGTGTGTGTGTGTGTGTGTGTGTGTGTCTGTACTTGTAGATGAGCTTTCAATGAAAACTGTGCTTTTGTTTTCTGTTGATCTAGTTTATTTCCAGAACAATGCCATATCAATGGTAATTCATATCAGGTATTTAGAGTTATATTTTGTTCTTTGTACTGAACTCAACCTTAGCGAATGGATTCAAGTTTGTTGGGCATTACAAAAAAACACCTTTTCAGGTGACTTCCATCCAGGAGGTTAGTTGCTGAATAATCCATTTAAGCCTATTTGAGGTTTTCATAGAACATGGATTTAGGCATTTCAAATCATCAAATCCTCCTCATGGATTACTGACAAATAAACACAGAGTCAAAGATGTTTATCATTTAACACTCAACTAATGCATCATCATCCTTCTCCTATCTTGCAGCTGAGCAGAGGCAGATTCTGGCTGCAGATAAGCGGAAGAGAGACTTTCACGAGGAGAAGAGGAACGAATTTGAGAGCTTCGCTGAAGAGGAGAATGATGGTATACCCGATGTAGCTGAGAGGGATGATTTAATTCAATCTGCTAGCTCATTCATCTCCTAAAATTCTCATGATCTTCCCAGAACAAGACGAGAGGAGCAGAGAGAGCACCGAGCAGTGGAGGGAGTTTCACTACGACGGGATGCATCCTCCTCAGTAGTACAACCGCCAGTCCATCTGAGAGAGGAGAGAGGTGATGCACTGTAGCTACAGTGAGGCTGTTCTCCTCTGACCGTGACATTTACATAGTAGAGATATCAGCTATGAGACTTTCAGCTTGTTTTTCCACCCTTCAGTTGATGGCATTGATTTTTACTTCCCTGTTTGGGATCACAGACCCCACTGATGTATGTGTAAGTAACAGTAATAGTTATAATTGCAAACATTTTTTTAAATTTCTTTCACCTTTTTTTTCCTTCTCTTTTGAACTAAAACACAATATGTAGTATATATATTTAGTATATTGAAGTGCCTTTATCTTTGCAACAAACTGGGCTTGCACATCTAACGAAGGTGACTGTTCAGAAATGACCATGAAACATTGTTATTATCCATAAAGGATGTCTATGTTATGGCTAATGGAAAAAATCATCAAAAAAATAAATATAAATCTTCTTTATTTAGGGCTGTACATAAGGATTCTTTTTATTGATTAATCTATTGAATACTTAAAAAAAAATGATCGATTATTCATTTGCTGTGTAACATATCAGAAAACAGTGGGGAAATGCCAGTCCCAAAACCAAAGCTATTGAAATAGCTTGCATTGTCCAACAGCCAAAAAATGATAGTCAATTTAATATTATGGTGGACTGAGAAAATTGTAAACAACTGGAGGATTTGCTAAAAAAAAGAAAAAGTAATTCACAAAGAATTGAACAGCCTGCTGCTCTGAATGGTGAAGTTATTCGTGTTTAGGGTCATTTAGAGCCCATAAAGATATCTGTTAGAACAAACTGTTATATAAGTCCAATTACAGAAATCCAAACAGACTTGTTCAGGATTACGGAGGGCGAGGGCTGCATAAAGAGTTCTGTCAACATCAATCATAATTATAGAGCAGATGGAAATCCGTTGTGTTTAACAGCTGGGGTCTCTAAATCCTGACCACAATGCATCATTTTCTGTAGCAGACGTGCCATCAGTTCAAAATCATGTTTATAAGCAATTCTAATAAAAGTCATTAAGTATCAAGATGACAAAACAATATTATTAATATATTAATATTAAGTACGTTTTTTAGGTGTGAAGGAGGGCCTGGGTTAAATAGATGTGCAATGGTTTTATGCTACCAGAAGAAGTGTGAATATACAGTTTTTACCATATATACTCTTTTTACTAAATATTTACTCACTTGTGACGAAATTAAGTCTTTAAACAATCATTTAAAAATCTGCATTTTTATTGTAATAAATATGTACAAACAGAACTAATTTGACCATTTACTCCCTCTTCAAGAAGCAACAACTCATGCATGCATTTCTTTAATACATGAATCTCTACAACTCCACAGCACATTTCTGCAACAATATGTTATGCATGCAAACTGAGGGGCTTGCAAGGAGTCAGAATTCTGCTTTCTGCTGATGGGGTTTTTTTTGGGAGGGGGGGGGGGGGGGGGGAAGAATATAGGGGAAGACAAAAATGAACACTCAAGACCCAACTGTGTTGTTGAGCTTTGTATTTACAGTAAGTAGATGTCAATATTCACCACAACATTTTTAGATAAGTCAAGATGGCAAAGCCCTTCATATTGGGCATATTCTGGTGGAGTGTTCTTTTTTTACCATTCATGTTGAGGGATTTAAAATGAAATAGAGGTACCACAGAGAAAATACAAAGACAGATACCTTCTTTTCTCTGTGTGTAGAAGTCTCTCGAGTGAGAAAGAGAGTCTTTCTGCTAAATTCAACAGGCTGGTATGAAAGCACAGTGATTAAACACAGAGTGACTGAGCTGTTCTCAGACCAGCCGCTCCGTGAGCGGAAGCAGAGCACGATATTACGACTACTGAACTGAACACTACTGATTCATTCTGCAGTGGGAGCAATTGTTATGAAGATACGCTCGCATTCATTGGTCAGTTTACATTGTTAAGCACACGTCACTGATGAACACAGCATTCTTTAAATCCAAATATGATTCAAGGTTTTTAAAGGGAAACACAATCCATTCAGTACGAAAGAAAACATCTGTCCAACTCTCCCAATGGCACATTAGAAGCACATGCAGTTTATGGAGGTTTTACTTTTCGACTATTTCACCATCCTCATCAGCAGTGAGAGGGGTTTGGTTGGTTTCATGTTGGAGCACATCCCTGAGAACTGGTCACACAGAAACAACACATGGTTGCCCTCCTGTGGTCAAGGAGGACTTCACAGTCACGTCCCAAAAATGAATTAATCAAATAAAACACCAATTACAAAGTAACATCTATTAGATACTGTGTCTTCATCATTCAATTCAATAACTGTTCAGTCCTGTCAAATAGCACATTTACACATGTGTTACAAAAGTCATAATATATTGTAAGAAAATAAATAATCCAATACATTAGTGCAATGCACCAGCCCTCTCAGCGATCACAGCCGTGATTGAACCACATCGTCCTGCTCACATTTCCTGTTCCCACACTTTAAAGCAAAGAGATAACACAAACTGTCACACTGTTGGGAGCCATTGTAGCAAACACCACAGCAAATTAACAAGAGCTGTCGAAACGACAAGAAGAAGTTCAGAGTGCAGGTGATGTCACAATGATTTACCACAGCTTGAAGCTTATATTTCACTTGCATAACATGACACCATTCAACATTTCCAGGCAGGATATTTACACAAGGCATACAGCGGAGCGTCCTTTTCTCAAGACCCTCGCAGTCAAAACTGATAACAGCGTCAATAAAGAGTTCCCTTTAGTGTGGCACTTCTCAGCTGCCTGTTTATCTGCCACACAACCACGATCCAGGCTCGCTACGGCTTCCACAATAACAACTTCTGGTGAGCGTCCTCCCCTCTGTACTTCCAGGTCTGTATGAAAGTGGGAAGGGAAGCAGCGGGGGTGCCGGTCTGTGCCAACGCTCCTCAAATTCCTCCCGTGGTTGGCAGAAACAGGTGGGAGGTTGCGGGATGAGCAAACTGGGCGACGACGTTGAGGCCTGGGATGGTTGTTTCCCCGTCTCAAAGCTCTGTGGTCTCCCAGCTCACCTCCCGCGGAACCTGGCGTCATTTAGTCCCAGTGTGGATGACCGTAACGGTGGAGGGCCGCGGGCGCGACGGCTCGGCCACCACGGATGGTTCCTCTAGTACAGCAGAGGGGGCGTCAGAGTCCTGATTGTACGCGTTAACAGCAGAGGGCAGCGGTTCTATTGGAGGACCTGAGGGAGGAAATGCAGGTTTATTTGACAAAACATGGAAATATGAAAAAAGTGAAATGGATGAGTCTGGAAATGTTTTGATCATTGTCAGGAATAGACCAAAACCACCAATGTGTTCAGGCGCCAGCATGACGTTTAAGAAGTGCATATCGGACGGTCGAATAAATTCAGAAACTCCCCTCACCGCCACCTTTGTGACAGTGGATTACATTCACACCCACTTCCTGAGAAAGGAGCCGTGGTTTTAACTTCTCCCTCAGCTCTCTTTTGTTATGCGTTACACAACAATCAACTTCTGTCAATTTTTAAATGTCATCCCGGAGAGACTTCCTGAAAATATGCGCCGCTATCCCCAGAATTCAAATGGTAAAGCATCTACGCCTCCCTATGCTGGCCGGTTTTTCAGTCTGCAATTGAGCGAGGCCTTGTCGGAACAACATAAACTGATTTTTTCCAACATGGTCACACAGCATGTCGTACAAATACGTTCCGAGCGAGAACAATTCGACCTCATGGTCATCAGTCAATACTGAATGAATACCAAGCCTTTCAGTGGCACTCATCCTCCAAACAAGTCACAAATGTTCATTTTTCATTTTCTAAAAAAAGATAACAGCATTGTGTACCGAGTTGTACTGAAAATGTTACTCAAACTGGAGTCATTGTTTTGTAAATCATTTTCTAAAAAAATGAACACATATTTGGTGCTCTGATGAGTATTTACAACAGTGGCAATAAATATAAATATAAAATATCCCCAGGCTCATCCTTTAAGCTTTATTTATTTAAAAATAGGTGCACTTGAGTGCAGATTTTAGCAAGGTGCGTCTGCAACGACTGCTGTATTGTGCGATTACATTAACACAAGCCACAATTGGCTAACCCTCCTTCTCGATCAGTGTGGTTTTCACTCATCTCACGCCACAAATACGCCTTCATTTTAATCTATGTAGACGTCTGCACCGGCTCGTGCCTCGGCGCCGTCTCACGGGCGTAAACGCGCCTTGAAGCATTCATTTCGGCATAAATTCTATTTTTCCGACAATACGCGTACACACGGGAGGTTGATGCCCACTTAAAGAGAGCAGCAGCTGGGGTGCGGCAATGCACTCAGCTGTTTCATCACTTGCAGCCGCTAATGGCTAACGCCAGGTTAGAGCAGAGAGGGAGGAGACAGGAGACAGAACGCAGTCAATGGCAGAATAAAAACAGGCAATAAAAGGAGTGAGTCACCGCAACCACGAGAGGTCCTTGAGCATGCAGCCATAACTAGATACCCAAAATATTAGACAGCTTGCTGCAGCAGAATACATGATTAGCTGTGGACAGACACAGAGGTGCACACTCCCTCCCTCCCTCACCCACTCACTCACGGACACGCATACATAAGCGAGTGATCGCAAAGACTCCTGGCGGAGATGATAATAACAAACTATTCCCATGACAACTATATGCTGATGAAAGCCATGATATGTGGTTTAAAGGCCAGGAAAAAGCTAATTAGTGGACCTCGAGGTAATTTGTCGTTCTCGTCAAGCACAGCATTTAGAACTGACTGTCACCATTACAATATATGATTAACCCATAAAGAGAACACATTAATCCTCTAGTCATTGATTTTATACGTTCGCTGATCTAAAAGTCTTGACCTACAGTCCAAAAATAAAGTTAATTAATGTACAATGATATGAAACAAATAAAAGCAGTAAAACCTAACATTGAAAAAGTTAGAACTAGTTAGTTTAGTAAATAACTTAAAGGATTGATAAAATAACTAGTAAACAAAGTTTATTAGTGAGGTGGAACTGTAACAGATCTTATGTTAAATTAAATGTAGTGACCACATGGCTCCCGTCGAATCAGTTTAGTCCGTTTAAAAAGCTCCCGAGCTGTAATTTTCATTCAAATAGTTTCCAAATATTTCAACGAAGAGGCCAGCAGCGTGGCACTAAAACTTGGACATGTTCGTGTCTTCAGAGACATCCGAGGTGTCACTCACAGTCCTTCAGGGAGAGCGGGGCGCAGTCCACCGACTGGCTCTTGGCTGGAGCGCGGCTCTGAGGGTTGGACACGTTGTTGTGGATGCTGCTGCCAAAGCTGGTGCCCAGCTGCAGACGCCTCATGTGGCGGATAACAGCCGTGGCATTGAAGGCTTGCTGTGAAGAGCGGGCGTAAACAGACACATGTAATGCCAGACAAACCACGGTGTGCTTCTGCTATTCAAAAAGATAGAGAGTATTATCACATCAGTCTCAGGGGCTCACCCTCCATTTGCTTTTGGCGAAGTTTTTCCGCATCTGCCGACTGACTGATTCGTGGATGTTCTTGCAGAGAGCCGTGTCTCCAGCAATCCTGAGAGTTAAAGTCAAGTTTTGGAGGACACAAATAGCACTTCACACATACAAACACAGCATTACCCAAACGGTAATATTTGTATCTGCAATACCTCTGAGAATCGTCCTCGTGCTGTTTTTTCCTGTTTACTTGGATCATTTATTTCTATTCTGCCACAACATCTTTGATTGATGGATGTAATGTTTTTGTGGGTGCTCACACACTGCCTCCCTGTCTGTCACATTCATCATAATATCTCGGCGTGAAAGCTTGTCAGTGAAAGCCATTTCTCTCCGTTATTACACCTGTTACTGGTGTCACAAACCACATATTTGTGTGAGAGGCTCCAACTGCCCAGGACCCCAAAGGCCCATTAGGGGCTAACAGACCTATCCATATTGGCCACCTCAGCCGGAGACAGCGGCCCACGCCCGCTCGCTCTCGTTAGCTCAGGCTCAGGCCTGGGAAGACATCATAATTGTTCATTAAAGCTTCCACATTCTTCAAGGATCCTTCAGGATGCCAGTCGCTAATTGGCAGCCATTTATTCAGCAGATTTCTTTCTCAGAGGGCTGGCGGTGCCGAGCAGAGGTGGGTTCGCGGCTCGGAGCCATGGCGACAGATGACAGTGGGAGGACATTTTCTCCATGACAAATGCGTAAGCCTGGAAAGCTGCGTCATACTGCGGTTTAATCACACCAAAATGTGTGTGGTTCCCTGCGATTGTCTGCTTGGGGTGCAGTGTGGTGTGCGGCGGTCAGCTTCTCACCAAGGGTGCTGAAGAGCCTGGTCACATATGAATCTCTTCTCCGGGTCCTTCTCCATTAGGCAGCCGATGAAGTCTTTGGCTGTGGAAGGAAATGAAAAAGGTTAGGAAACACGTCCAGCTGAGAACATGTTGTATTCTCTGTAACAGCGTAGTGTGCTGCAATCACAAGATAACAAACACGTTTTCAAGTTGAATTACTTTAGTTTAACCAGGAAATCTTACAGTAGTGTGACGGTTACAATACGTGGCTGATTACTATCAAATGTCCTTGAAATAATGGGAATATTTAAACCTAATAAAATACTTATGTAAACTCATAAACACGGTCGTCTATATTTGTTTACTGCTTACCCATAAAAGACATATTTTGAGCCAACATGCTGATCAGAAGACTCTATGTCATGCTTTAGTCTAATTATGTGAAATTATTCATTAAGAATAAGAGTCAGAATCAGTCAGATGAGTAAAAAATATAACTGAGTACATAAAAAACCTGTATGAACACTTCCTTAAACAACAACAAAAAGAAATTGGCCCTAATTGTCTTTAGCTAGCGGTGTTTTCAGGTAAGCTAGCTCAGTAAATGGTCGTCTTGTTTGCGCAAGCCTGCTAATGTTAGATCTATTACATTATTTAATATTTATTTAATAGTCACTAAATGTTACACTGGGTAAAAAGGCATGACATTTTATCTGTGTCAAGACCCCAAATCAGGAAAATAAAAAGAGCTAAAGAGATAAATAGGAGTGTAAAATAAATTAAAAGTTACATTTATTGTACAAAAGGATTGGAGGTTCAAGCTTTACATTTCTTCTACATGCCACTTAAACTAGGCTATTTAACTCTGCAGAAATTAAACAGGCCTATTAATTTCATTCTTGACTCATCTAATAACCCTTTCTGGGTTTAATCAGTTCCTTTATTACAAATGATTAGAGAACAAAGGGACCTAAAATGAGCTCACCGGAGTCTGATATGTCATCCCAGTACGGTGCGTCAAACTCATAGTCTGCCTTGAGAATCTGCTCAAAGAGCTTTGAATCGTTCTCGTCATAGAAAGGAGGGTAACCGCACAGCCTGGAAAGATGAAGATGGATGATTACACAACAACAATCTGTGTGAGTGCCGTCATCTAGCTGATGTTGAAAACTTTAAACCAAATCTAAAAAAGGATTTGCTGTGACCTAATCTCATTCCCTGGCAGTTAGATTGTTCCTATAGCATACAACAGGAGACGATTCAGAGGGATTATAGACAATACATGAAGACTAAGTGTGTGTGTGGGGGGGGGGGGGAAATAGGACAAAAAACGTTAATATTTGTATATGATTTGGATGAAAATTACATGAAAACTGCAGATTTAAATTCTGATCTTGGTGATGAAACAGTCTAAAGTACTCCATAAAAACCACCAGACTCATTTGTGAAGGCTTCAGAAACTCAATTACCTTTAAGTTCCTCACACCTAACGGATGGATAGTGAGATAATGGATTTTTTCTTTGCTAATGAGCGAGACCACTTAATTGATTTGTCAGCAACACTTTACACTGAAAGCTTTAAAGGCTCTGCATGATTTCCACAGCCACCTTTCCTATTTTACAGACTCTGATCAAATGGTGAATTAGAATTGGGATTTGGTTTCATGTATTTCATGTGTGGCTGTTTTAGACTGCTTTTAGGTTTTCATAAAAGGTGCCATATTGTATTGTTTTTAGGATGTGATCTTTCATGTTGATCTTATAAATGTTTTTTTTTCCTTTCATATTTTACTATTTCAGCCACGCTATGGAGTTCCTCTAGATGACTTCATCAGTTCGTTGACCAAAACACAACTTTGGTCCAGACTGAAATATGTTGACGATGCTCAGAGGATACCCATGAAATGTTGTAAAGTTATTCATGGTCCCCAGAGGATGAGTCCTAATAATGTTGGTGAGCCTATTACTTTTCTTCCAGCTCCTACACAAGATTTATATTTTAAGTGAAATATCTCAACAACCTTTGCCAGGGAAATTTGGCACAGATATTCATGTTCCCTTCAGGATGAAACCTAATTACATCTGTTCTTATTTAAATGTGTCCAATACTTTGATTTATTTTCAGAGCTTATGAAATTCCCATCAGCCTCAGCTGTACTTTGTGTTTAGTGCTAATTCACTAAAGCTGTGTTCCAAATCCAAACTAATTCTTTATTGTCGGCCACATACTAATCGTCATGGTATGTTTAGTTGTTAATTTATCAAAATATCAGACTAAACCATTTTATATTGATAACAATACAGTGTCTGATGTCAGTTGTCGACTGAACTTAACTAATATACATCTTAATATTTAATAAATAAAAACCTCCTTAGAATCACTAGTGGCAGTAAAAGTATAGATTTCGTATGCAGCGAAAACATTGTACCTGCTAAAACAGCAACATGTTAGCATTGTCATTGTGAGCATGCTAACTATAGCCTAAGTGAAGCACAGCGCAAGCTTGACCGTTTACTTTTCAAGTCTAATCTTGTCATCGGTTTTATGATGTTGATGTCTGCAGCTTCTCTTTGCTCCCTTTCTTGGTCAGGAAACTCTTTATAAAGAGGTTTATAATCTCAATGAGGTTTTGCTGGTGGTTTCTGAACTTCAGATTGAAATAAAACACATGAAAACATGCTATCAAACGCACACAAAATAACCATATTTATATTTAAAAGTGAACACTTACAGAATATAAGCGATGACCCCAATAGACCAGCAGTCCACAGCCTTACTGTAGGGCTTCTGAGCCAAAACCTCAGGAGCTGGAACAATGAAATTATTATTTGATTTTTTTTAAATGGCCAGAAAAACAAATACTCATTGAGTGTTTTGACCATTCATCATGACACAGAGGCTGGAGAAGAATGCAAATGTTTGTTGGTGTGCCTGCAGCAGATGGCAAAGGTTGACCTGCGGCTTCTGGCAGATTAGATTAGATCATGTTTAGCCAACTAGTGCATCTAATTATCTCGGTGGATGTTTTCAGAGCACAGAGGGCGTCCTCACCAACGTATCCTGGCGTCCCGCAGGCGGTGGCCATCACGTCACCTGTTCCCTCCATCTTTGACAAGCCAAAGTCACTGATCATGATTTTTGATTCATCGTGGGGACTGAAGTACAGCAGGTTCTCGGGCTTGAAATAAGAGGAAAAGAGTTTTTAAAAAATTGCATCAGTGTGTGTGTGTGTTCATGTGACCTCATGTACTGTTTGTGTGGATTAATGTTCAGGCGGCAATATATCAGACACAATGTGAAACTAAATCCCCTGGAGTTGTCAAGAGTTGGGGGGTTTTAAAGCTCATCCAAGAGGCCTCATCAGTTTTACCCGAGAAGGAAAATCCCCGACATTTAACCTCCGTGGGTGATCCTCAAGAATCTCTCACATAATATCATTCACTCAGGTTAAATAGCAGGGATTTCCCCTCGCAGTACAAAGAGTTCAGGGTGAGTTCACAGTTGTACCTTCAGGTCTCTGTGCACGATGCCCATAGTGTGCAGATAGTTGACTGCATCCAGAACCTGTCGAATGAGCCGACTGGCATCCATCTCCGTGTAGAAACCTTTCTCTACGATGCGGTCAAACAGCTCGCCTCCAGACACCCTGCCACCACAGACAAGTTCATCAATTCATGTTCATTGTAATAGGAGCATATTACCGAAACACAAATGATGGATTCATGTAAAAACACTGAATACAAAAAGTTGATCCACTGACATTTGACATTAGTACCAGGTGGGCTGGACAAACCCACAGAAACATTCTGCTCCGTTTCCATTGTCCTTTCTATAAGCAATGTATTCTTTCTTTCTTTTTGCAACATTTTTATTTTATTTACACACACACACCTGCATTTCTGTATAAAGGGGCCTTTTAGTGAATTGTCTGTTTCCAGTTAATATAATAGGCTACATGTCTATTGAGCAAAACACTTGCATTTTCCAAATTAATTTAGTTATGGCATATTATAGTTAACTTATAGTTTCTTCTTTTTTTATGTTAAACTTGTACCTTTGTTTTGCCATTTTGAATTATAATACATATTATAATCATTACTGGGACTCAACAATGACACTGGTGCACGTTCAGTACATGGAATAATATAAATATATCATACAGTTCAGTGCAAGAATTGACTGGATGATTCATTTGTGGCTGTCGTTTACAGTGTGGGCTACTTTATTTTTGCAAAATGCAGTTTTCCATTATGCATCATAAGTCATCGTGACTTCTGAGAATCATTCCTTTGTCACATTATGTAAACCTGAAGGTTTTGCAACTGATGCACCAAAAATTAATCTCAACTACTTTTAAAAATGCATTGACAAAAGGAAAAAAAAGAGTGAGTGATTAAGTGGAGCATCAATCTTGATGATGTGCACGCTTTAAAAGGACAACTGGCAATCACCATTTTTAGAAGTGAGACTTAAAGGCAACACGGCGCACCTTTGCAGAGGTAGCATGAGAGCAGATAATCACTGGTGCATTAGTCACAATCACTGTGAAATGATGTGGTGAGGGGAAAGGTCTCTAAAATAATGACGACATATGCCACACACGAAAAGTGACACAGAGGTGTTAACACATACGCCTTCACAGACTGACTGAAATACATTTTAAAGATATTTGCAACATAAACAACACTTTCAACTTTGTTGCCGAGAAATTGATACCGCTGTGCGGTGAAGTCGAGGCCAAGAGACCGTTAGCTTAGCTTAGCACAAAGACTGGAGACAGGGGGAAACAGCAAGCCTGCCTTTGTCCATATATAGTAAAATAAATACAAAAAAACTGCACAGCAGCATTTATCAAGTTCATGAATTATTTCATATTTCAAGTCATATTTTATGTATTTTTATGGAGGGTTAAGTGATGTTATGTGAAGGTGCAGTAACTTCCTGGGGACTCGTGGTGGAAGCCTGAAACAACGTGGTCTTTCTGAATTTGTGTGACATGACCTAAAATAAATACATTTCATCATCAGTTATAATTCTCTATATTAGTGTTACTTTCTAGTATTGTAAATATATACTATCATATACTATCTGTATAAGATTATATTTATATACAAACAGAAAATGATGTGCTAATGTTTTCCTTCTGTCATAAACATTGTCTGGCAGATTGAAATACAAATCTTTTGTGCAGCGGACAGAATATTATTGCATCCAGGTGTCGGTGAGGTTCCTGGAAATACCTTCAGAACAGCAAAAAGTAGTTTTCTGAAAAACAGATGCCTCGCTCTGGGACTCAAATATGATAATTGAGAGGTATAATCCTCCACACAACCTCTGCCACGGACAGATATTAGAGTGGCATCAATCTTCTTATCTAACCTTCGGAGAACAATATTTTGTAATATCTCGTTCATCGTTAAAGCATTACTGTATCCACGCAAACATTCATTCAAGGGCAAAAATGCCACAAGGACATAACAGATGCTTATCCAAGACACAAAAACGAAGACAAAAAAACAAAACAACGCATTATCAAAATGGATGGCCGAATGGGAGACAAAGAGCTCGCCCAAACAAACCAAAGTGACGGGTTGATGTACTTACAGCTGCATTATGAGGTACAGGTGGTTTGAGCTCTCGTAGATGTCCTCCAGAGCCACAATATTCTCATGCTTTATCCTGCAGAGGGAGGACAGAAAATTCACTGTGCTTGCTGTCAGCCTCGGCTCATTTCAGCACAGCCCATTAATGAGGAGCAATTAGCTTCTTCTTTTGTTAAAACGATGCCCTGCCAACTGCATCTTTTGTGTTGCTTTATTTAGCAGCATTTTGTAATCATACTGTGTTTGTGTACATGTGTATGTTCACGCTTGTTGAAAATCAAGCTGGCAAAGTGTATATTCACTCAAGGGAGAAACCTTTTGTGTGTGATGGAAGAGGAGGAGGAGGAGGAGGAGGGTGGGGGGATCTGAAGAAAAGATGCTGTGAGTCTGTGTCCTGGCAACCAAACAACAAGGTTACAAAAAAAATGTAAAATAATAAAGCTTCTGCACGGAGACATGCAGATGACAGAGCGTGCTCACAAGGGCAGTTGGCTGAAAGGGAAAAGGTGGGGGTGGAAGAGGAGGAGGAGGAAGAAGAGGAGGAGAGTCTCAAAGGGACGAAACAACCTTCACAACTTCCTTTCAGAAAGAAGTCTTGATAGAAAATGAGGTTGCAGTTTGAGGGCCGTTAGACTAACAGAGCCGAGTAAAGAGTGTGAAAAGAGGAAGAAAAAGGGATGAGAAATCAAAACAGCAAGAGAGAGGGGAAAAAAGGGCGGAAGTCAAAAGGATAGCAACTGTAACCAGGCAACAACACCCAACAACTGTCGAGCTCACTTGAAGAGTGACTGATAACTGAGCTTCTCGGGGGAATTACCCATCAGGCCCTGGAGGAGGATGTCAGTGTGTGTGTGTGTGTGTGTGTGTGTGTGTGTGTGTGTGTGTGTGTGTGTGTGTGTGTGGACCCAAAATGGTGGATAGATGAGATTTGACACGCAAGTCACTTAAGCCTGGCAATGGCTGTTAAATAAACTGAGCGGCACCTGCATCCCAACTCTGAGTCATGACTCTGAGAGGAGAGAGACACACACAAGCTTCCCCGAGGACGTCACGAGGTGGTGACCCTTTTTCTAAAGTGCTCTTCTTCTTCTGCAAACTCCCCCGCGGCTCAGCCATGCGGTACCTACTTCCTGAGCACGGCGATTTCATTCTCGATACTCGTCTCCTTTCCCTTCAGCGCTTTTTTGGGGATGCACTTGATTGCCACCATCTTTCCCGTGGTCTTCTCCCGAGCCATCACCACTTCAGAGAACGCACCACTGCAAGGGGGGGGGGGGGGGAGAGAGAGAGAGAGAGAGAGAGAGAGAGAGAGAGAGAGAGAGAGAGAGAGAGAGAGAGAGAGAGAGAGAGAGAGAGAGAGAGAGAGAGAGAGAGAGAGAGAGAGAGAGAGAGAGAGAGAGAGAGAGAGAGATTAGTTCTGCATATGGGCTCAGTCAATATTGACACAGAAAACCTATCGCCACCGAGTAGATAGAGGGCACTCAGAGGCGCAGACAGGCCAGAGTGCACAAACAGCATATTGTGAATATTTACTGAGCACGGGCAAAGTCCTGGCGATGGCCGACAGCCGTCTGTGTTGGCTTACGCTCGGTGCTCGTGGGCAGCCAAAAGCACGGCAAACACTTTTAAAACCTCTAAAAAACACCCATTTAGGACGGCGGAGAGCGTGTCTTCCTCGGACCATCTGTCTCCATCCACGAGAGCCTCGAAAAGCAAATACGGAATTAAGGGAATATTTGCTCAAGCAATCGGTATCTGTTGCTATGATACCACATTCAGTCAAACCTTAATAAATCTCTCGCTGAGCAGGCAGCGTGATCACGTCCCACTGGTTTTTCTATTGCACACCTTCACCGGGACCTTTTTCCTCCACGAACCCTCACAAGGGCTGAACGTGAACATGGAGAAAGGGTCATTTGATTTGAAACTCTCAGGGTCGTGTTCGCTGAACTGTGATCTGAAAAGAAAATCCACCGATGAAGTCGTGAGTCTGACGAAAGCTCGTTTGCCGCAACGCATCAGTGCAAGAAATGAAATAATAAACGGAGCCCGAGGCCAAAGTACTGAGATTTTCGAGAGAGCTGTGGTCCAACTGCAGTTCACAAATTCTTGTCCAACTCTTCTGTTTAGAAAAACATGCAGTTTTCTATTATTATACCATCAACTACGTCAACTTATGTCTTTTTTTTTACTTTTTGTCCTGAGAAATAAAGGTTTTTATTTTCTGCAACATTATCTTTATTTAATATGAATTCTATTGAGAGGGCCGTCATTGGATAGATGACACTTGTACAGCTAAATGCTCTATATTTAACATTTTGCATCGCATTCTTGGAAGTTTCCAACTTCAGTTTCTCAACATTGTTTATTTCAATCTCAACTATTTCAATGCAGTCGTTCTTGTCGGAGCGTTTGCCAGAAGCCATTTCTGTGCAATGGCTTTCTTGATAGTGGCTGAAGTGCTTTTTCAGGAAATATTAATGCCATAAATGTAACGTTGATGTTGCCAAAGGTATAATGTAACAAGAGAGCAATTAACTTCTAATCCACCGTTATCTCTTCAGTAATCTCTTGCCAAACAAGGACAAGCCCAGAGAATATAAAAATAGCAGCTATCCTGCGTTATAATTCCCTGGCTTTCTGACAAAATGTTTAATTGCAGAAATAAGCGTCTTGTTGGATTGTCATCGGTTACACAAAAGTGAAAGTGACATAACACATCTTAAGTGATCCACCGCCGTACAAAAAGCAAGACGGCCAACATCAAAAGGTCCATTATGTACTCAAAGTGTACCACTCGCTGCACTAAGTCCCACCGAGGCCATCAAATCCACGCTAATCCCTCACTCCACCATCACATGGGGCGGGGGTGGGGTTGTCAGTCAGAGCCACAAACACACCAACAGTGAACAAACACACACACTACCAGGGTCGCAGAGCCCCGGCCCTGCAGGTGTGACGAGGTTGAACACACTCAGACAAACTGCGGGGGCTTGGAGCGCACGCCCTGCCGGCTTTGACCTCATTCTGACACGTGACAATATGTAAATGCACGGCCTCGTGTAAGTGAGGGAGTTGGTGCCTCACTTGCTGGCCCGGCACACCACTATCTTCCCACCACAGCTGTTGCCGTGAGGACCACGAGCGTCATATCTGTTCAGCGCATGCGACCAATCTCCCCAGTGGTGCGGAAAATTCCTCCACCGGCACGCATACAGTCTGTCAAACGACAATCATGCTTGTTCTTTTTTTTTTGGGGAGGGGGGGAGGGGTGGAGAGGGGTCAGAGCACACTTTCTGCAGCAGGAGATACACAATGACGAAAGCCACAGGAAACCTCTGAACTAACTGAGAGGGTGGTCGGAGCATGTCGCACCATTTCTGTCCCCATGCTAACCACATTGACTAGCAGCAACATCACTTCCTGTGAATGACAATATGACAGAATCCACTCCTGTGACTTCCCCTCGCTCTGTGAGCGCATGGAATTAATAGATTGAATGCACGGCAAACCGTGCTAAAAGCATTCAATCTATTAATTCATAATTCACAGGGAAAGAAAAGGTGTGATGTGTGTGTCTGAGACATATGGTGATGGTACAGTCCGCATGCTCTCTCTGCACATACATCCACACACAGAGATAGAGGATTTTCTAACAAATTACAAACATTTGCTGGTTCCAGACGTTTTAAATGGGAAAATGTTGGGTTTTTTTTGTCATATAAGATAGTAAATTTAAAACTAAATCATTTTAAAAGCTTAAATCTAGAAAACGTTTAGAATCGATGAGTAAAATAATGGTTGTTCGTGCTGCAGCACGACAGAGCTCCACCACCTATGTGACAACCAGCACACGTAATTCATCTGGTAATCCTCGATGTGATCTGATGATGAGTGATGAGAGAAACCTCCATCTCATCCTTTATTGAAACTAACTCTATTATGCTAGATCGATTTGAGCGTATGGCTGCAAAATGCTTCTGACCCAGAGTCACAGACCGCACAATCAAGTCAGCACACTGACTCACTCGGTTGGATAATAATATTTGAATTTTAACTTCTTCCCAGAACTCCCTTTTCGCGGCTCTTGGATGACAGTATGATGTGTGCGTGTTCCTGCAGTCACACAACATCACCACACTGCAGGACCGGCTGACTAATGTGAAATGTGGGCGGTGCTCTGTGTGAAACCTGCGGCGGATGCTGCAGATGCAAAGTGAAGCCGTGTCTCAAACAATGCAGACAGAAAACTTTTACAGGCCTCGGCCTCGGGCGGTCGTCCTTATGGCGATTATGAAAATGAAGGGTCACAGTCGATGGAGGGGGGTGTTGTCGAGGGGGGGGTGAGGCTGAGGCTGGCTTATTGACATTCACTTTATTGCTCTGAGTAATCACACTGAATCATCTTGTGTAAGATGCACCACGGCGGCCCGTTACGCAACATATGGGATGGAAAAGTCAGACTTGATAATCCAGGTGGAGCAATCCTGTGCTCAAAGTCACCCTTCAACGATGCAACGACAGCTTTAACCAGAAACATGACAGATTATACGATCTATACTTTCAGAAGAATGCAGGTAAAATGAATGTCGACAGCTTGGCTCTATGGGATAATCACTGGTCCACGGATGTGAAAATAAATCATCAGAATAAATGTACTGTAAATATACACGCAGTGTGTAAATTATGCTGGCAAACGTTTTAAAGTTACACAAAAGCTTTTTTTTTTTTACAGATATCACACCATCTGCTCAGCTGTGATATGCTTTTGTAAACAGATACTTTCTAATCACATCATCTGGAACACAATAATATTTATAAGGCCAATACTGGAAGAAGTATTCAGACACTTTATGTAAAAGCGGTGATACAATAATGTAAAAATACTCCATTAAAGCCTTGCTAAACTGGATTTTTTTAGGCCAATACCAAAGTGAAAAAATTCTACTTTAAAGATACACATGAAAAAGTTAAAACATACTGAAAAGAACAAAAAGAAAAATCACCTCGTCAGTGTAACGTTATGAAATATAAATATAATATTCTTAGTGGTTCAATCATTTTAAAGCTCATTTGAGCTTCTTTACATGACGATAGGTAGTTTAATCTAAAATGGGCCATATTTTATAAGATGATTACATGCTTTCTATGTGAAATCTGAAGTAAGCTGAAACGATTTGTCAAATAAAGGATTGATGAAAATCAGTCATCCTCCATTTTGATGCAATCTAATCGCTTTTCAAGAAAACAGCTTATATGTGAGAATATGTTGCTTTTCTTTGTCTTATTTGAGGGTAAACTGGATATTGACGGGACAAATCTAACATCTGATGGAAATTCTTATGGATGCGTTAATAAAGGAAAGTAAAGTATGAAAACCTCAAAATGATTCATAGCAGTAACATTGCAGAAACATGATGAATCCAGTGGTTGTTTCCATGTCTTGTTCTTGCTGCCAGACCAGCCAGCACTAGTTTTACGTCCTTCTAGGTAGCAAACTGCATTGATCTGGTGCTGTGGAGCTAAATCAACTCCAATAATATGATTTGAATGAAATCCAGAAGCTCTCACAGTCCCAACGAATGAAGCTGGAAACCATTACCCAACAACACACACGGACCTGGGGCTACTTTCCAGGAATGCGCACATCAGACTGCTGATCAAACAGAGAAAGATGGTCAGTTTACAGGGTGATAAGCGCTGATGCCACCCATAAACAACTAAAAGAGGGAGCCATATCCATCCCTCGAGGGAATTGTTTGGCAGAAATCTGTCTGAAGCCTCAGATCAGCCAGTTGGAGAGAAGCGGAATTATTTTAATAGGGGTGATTATCGCTGCCTGTGCTTTGATACAGGCCAGTCTGGTACACTTCAACTCCCTGAGTGCAGAGGATAGCACACTGTGGCTTTGCAGGCAGTCACCGGGAGGCAGGGACATGGACACAAATGGAAAGCATTAAACATACTACGCATTATCTAATTTGACTTTCCATCATTATGGTCAACGGCAAAGTGTCTCCACCCACAGTGAATGTAGCGGGAGGACAGTGGTGGTGGGAAGTGGTAGGCAGGGACTTCTTCAGAGGGAGCAACCAAGGACTACATCCTAGTTGCCTAGCTGCCATTTTCCCTTCATCAAGGACCCAACTAGTCTCTACACAAGTAGATCAATGAATGGAGGCAGTCACTTTAATGCATCACGAACGAGAGCTTTGTCAGAGCCAGGGCCAGTTTAATATCGAATGCAGAGGCCTGTTTACTCATCTCTTTCATTTCAAGAATGTTCCTTTTTGATGGTAAAAATTAATAAGTAAGACGTGACTTTAGTCGGTAATAAGTGACATGAATGCGTCAGCTAAGCTTTGTGTGGTCGTCTGTGGGAGCCAACAGAGGACAACTATAGCTCCTTAAGCTCAGAAAGAGAGACTCTGGAAAAAAGGAAGGCGGATAGAAAACATACTTTTAGGCCATGACATTTAAAACAAATAAAATAAAAAGGAGAGCCTGCAGCTTCATCCAAGACATCGCAATACGTATGCCCTCTGGCACGAAGTTAGAAGTGCGAAGAGCAGTGTGAGGAACAGCTTTTATCCTCAGGCCATCAGACTGATCAACACAAACAATACACTGCAACAACCCACCTCACCATACAGGAAGGACCTATTCCGCATTGATAAATATCCATGAGCCAATATTATTTTTACTAAATCAATATATTTCTATATTAACAATGGATTTTTTTCCCGTCGGCATTCAGGCTCGTTAACAGAGCTCGAGTCCCCCACTGACTGACTGTCACCCCCGGGACAAATCCCCAGCACATCCCTTTATACCTCATATTTAAATACCCTTGCCACTTTCCCATTACCCTTTCACATACACCTACAGTACGCTTGTTTATAGTACTGTTATCTGTGCACGTTCTATTGTGAATTTAACATGTTTCTATTTCTTGCACTGTGTTGATTGTTGTTGTTTGTCTAATGTATGCACCACCTGCCAAGACAAATTCCTCGTATGTGTAACATACGTGGCAAATAAATGGTTCTGATTCTGAAAACGGTCCCTCCTAATAAAGAGCCCACGGTTCCCCTCAGCTCTACAGAGCGTTGTAGAGACCTTTATAAGCAGATTGGCCACCCTGCAACTCATGCACATTAAACACAGTTTCTTAACCACTGTCTTTTACGTTTGTTAATCGTGACGGCCGCTGACACAGAATTCAGAGCCACAGCAATCGTCATGTCACCTTGCAAAAGAAACGACTTGGTGCATCCTTACTAATAACTTGGCTCGGGAGGTAAAAAGCATCTCAGACCAACGTCAACAGGGTTAGGGTTAGCCCCCTTCTGCTGCACAGTCACAACACCTGCCAACTGGGATCTCTGAAGGCGCCTGTGGTTAAGTTACTGAATTTTCTCCCACAGAGTATCAGCAGCTTAAGGCTCTGAAATTAGCCACGAGGCAAAGTGGCAGTGAGGTAGGAGGACTGGCTTCAGTGGCGAAGATCTCATTAAGCCGCAGTAGCTAATGCAAGTAAACAAGGGCAGGAAGTGTGGCCAAAGCACCGACACGCCACAGGCGCACTCCCCAAACTCCTATCAATAGCAGTCTTAAGGGTCAGGCCTCCAGCTGGTGTTGAAATCAAATCTTTGTGCAGCAGTGGTGGAAAATATACACTTGACTCAAGTACAAGTAGCAATAGCACAATGTGAACAATACCCTGTTATATATAAAAGTCTTGCTTTCAAAATAAAGGTAAAAATACAGAAGTATTAACAGCAGAATGTGCATCAATGAAACTTAGTGTCACTAAATTCACTAAATGTACTTAAATGCAGCAAAATGGCCCATGTCAGTTTTGTGTTGTTTAATATTTTATACTTATGACTGCTGTTATTGTTGTAGCTGGTGTAAGTAAAGAGAGTTTCAACTTTGACAGCAGGGTATTTTTACAACATTGCATCATATTTCATAAACTACTCAAATATGAATCTGCTAACCAACTCCTCTGTGTAATGCTGTTGACTAGAAGTATAAAGTACATCAAAGTTGTACTTAAGTATGGTACTTGAGTAAATGTACTTCTACTGCTGGTGTGTGGGGAGCAATGAATGAGGAAGCTGCAGAGGGATGATCCCTCTAGGACGCTGACGGTGAAACCTGATGAGGAAACTACAGCTGAAGAGGGGGAGCAGCAAGAGGAAGAGGAGGATAATCTATGTATCTTCCTCGTACCAGCACTCCTTCCTTGTCCATTTTTAATCCTCAAGCAAAGCTGCAGGGCTTCTCTAAACCCTGCTGTGTGACAACGAGGCACTCGCTGACTAAGACGCACAGGAACTAGGAAATGGGACTTTCTCAAAGTCAATCAGGGCGAGGGCCGCTCACGATGTGTGCGGCGGAGTCGTGGGCGAGGGATGCGTGATCCTCCAACCTGGCCATTGTGCGGACAGTAAATCACGATGATTCACTGGTGTTATTCAGAGGCGCTTCACACATAGACGAAAGCCTTGGGGAAATCAGAACAGCCTCCAGGTAGGAATGTCTGCCTGTTTAGTGCAGCAGATGAAGTGTCGAGTGCGCTTTATGAATCACCAATCTGGAAGAGATTTTCATGACGCTGCTCCTCGGGAAAAACACGTCTGTTTGCCATGCCGAGCAGCACAACATGAGATGATGAAGACAAAGATTAAGTTTACACAAAACGCTGCGTAGTATATTACAACAGCGGTGACTCAAGGCCAATTTTCTGTTGTTGTTTTTTTGCTCAGCTTGACACCACCAGAGTCCAAATTAAAGAAACAAACATATTTCCCCAGGGAGACCCCATCCTCCACACGGCCCTTCCCTGAATTAAATTCCTCTCATTTAAGGGAGGACGGCCATGTCTTTAGGGGGACTATGGGACACCGTGTGATGGGACACGATTGTCTGCCTGAGACCTCTAGCAGTCTGGGGTCTTTCAGGGGCCTCTCTCGTCAGCAGAATAACTTATTCAAAAGGAGAAAAGACATGAAGTCAAGCAGAACTAACGGCGGCCCAAAATAAACTCTGGAATTTTGTCTGCTCTGAGGTCCAAGGGCAAGAGAATAACTTCAACCCAAGTGGTCCCTGAACGAATGGAAGCCAGCCGTTCCCACAAGAGTGTTGACAGTGCGAACAAGTATCTGTCTGTAAAGCCAGACACAGAGCTGCGCCTCTGCGTGAAGGAGAACGAAAGAGACACACAGGAACATGAAGTCACCACAGATGGTGCCTCACATGTGGGAGTTCATCTCAGTACTTCGAGTGTATGCAAATGAGCCCTGCTGTCTCTGTCATAGTTGTATCGTGTTGTACAAAACGACCCCAAAATAAATGGCTGCCTGTTCTGTGAGGCCACATGCTTCAGCTCTGGTCGGATCTGTGGGGAGAGAATAATACAAAATAATAATAAAAACACGCTGCGGTAGTTTCTTGAATGAACTGTGACATAACGGAGGGGCATCACGCGTGTCTGACTTCACACAGCATTGTGTCTCACGAAGCATTGTTTCCGCGCCCTGAACAATTAACTGAGGCTTCAATGTGAATTTCTAAAAAAACACTATAATAATAATAATGTGTCTTCTTTGACGGCTGTAAGTTCAAAAGGCCCTTTCTTTCTCTTTCTCTCGGTTGTCCGTTAATTCAACGCATATTCAACAGCTGTCAGTCCGCCTTTTCATTTCCGTTAAATCGGTGCAATGTGTCATTGTTGTCCGCTCGTTTGCACAACTGGATACAAAGTTTCTCGTCGCCTGCACGGCTGCGTTGTCTCGCTATACTCACGTCCCAAGGACTTCCTTGAAGTCAAATATCTTCTTGATGTCATCGACGTGCTTTTTCCACGATCCGTCGCTGGACTCGCCGTTTTCTTTCGCCATTTCGCACCAGGGGTGGGGAGAGGAGATGAAGAAGCAGAAGGAGGAGGAGGAGGAGGAGAAGAAGAAGAGGCGCTGCTGGAGGATCACAACAGTCGTCTCACCCAGACACAGCAACAACAGGAAGAAAAAAAAGAGAAAGAAAAGTAGTGCACTTCTGTATTTCGCCAAAGGGTTTCCAGGCTATTTGTCAGACTCTCGCTTCTCCTCAGCCCATGCATGCAGCCAGGCCAGCCCAAGGAGGAGGTCTGTCCTAGCCGAGAGGTTATTTGACTAATCTGTTTGACGTAGCGGATCCCGACTCTGAGCTTCCCCACTGTTCAGATCACTGTGACGGGGAAACCAGGCTCTCACCCCTCCTCCGTCCTCCTCCCTCCTCCTCTTCCTCCTCCCCGAGCGGGTTTCAGTCAGTGCCAAGGCTGCGATGCGGTGAGCTGAGGTCGGGCAACCTGCAGGAGGAGGGGGACACTTGTCAGTCGCATCCGAGCCTCTGTGTGCCATCGAGTCCCGCCGCCCGCCCTGTGGTGGTTGTGGAGGAGGAGAGGGAGTTGCTGCTCCCGCCTGTCTGTCTGGCAGCGTGCACGCTGAACGATTTAAGTGTTCGCATTGCACCAAATCACCGGCCCGGTGGAAACTCTGCTGGAGTCGGTGTTTGTCCCGGGTGTGTGTGTGTGTGGTTGTTGCACAAACAGCACGCTGCTTTCATTGAAAGATGAGTTGAAATGCAGGGGCGTAGCTAGGAGTAATGAGGGGGGTGGGGAGGGATCTTGGTTCCCTTAAACTTTCCTCCGTGTTTGGTCTGTTAGATGCAGTGTGCATACATTCTGGGTCTTGGGCCCTCAGGGAGCACACGGAGACTCGGGCAGGTTTTGACAAGAAAGGAAAATGTGTGGAATAAAAATATGTCTCTGGTTTTGCTGCATCATTTTTTTTTTTTTATTTCACGGATTGTCAGTTGTCAGTTGTGAAAATGTTTGTTTTTTTCCAGTAGCCTTTCAAATAATATACAGAGAAACGATCTATAGGGTACCTGTAGTTTGCAAGACCACATTTTGGATTTATTTATAATTGTTAATAAATAAACATGTAGAAATGTGTATATATTGTATTCTATCTTTATTATTGTAATATCTACCTTGTAAACTTTGGCTGCACATTTTGATACGTGACAACATGAAACTACAGTTACACAAAAAAATAGCACTTTCTACAAAACCTCCAACTCAGGTTTTTGTTGTCCACGTGTGCATGACGTCAGCGCGAGTCGGGATCAAGGCGGACACAAATCTAACCAGCATGCATTGCGCCGCTATGGCCGGTGATTGCTCATCACGAGCAAGCCTTGTTTTAAAGGAACGCAAACCTAAATCAGTGGAGACTTTAACTTGCATGAATTTAACAATTCATAGAATGTGCAATTTGTATTGTTTGCTAACTTTACTTTGTCTTATCCTCCAATGTCCCTGATTCTAACTTGTAAGATTATTTGGGCTCAAAATAAGTTAGTCATCTCTCTCCAGCAGATGGTGATAGTAAGAGTGATTCAATGGAGCTCTTCGAGAGTGACATGATCTCTGGCTCATCATGAAACAAACTATCAATATAATTAATTACTTGTTACATCGAGTCGAATGGAACGCCTTCGTAAAAAAGCACGAGATGAGAAAAGAAACATGAAAATATATTTATTTAAAAATATTTCCACTTGAAATACATCATATTTGGTTTATTTACATTAGCCTTTTAATGCTTTATTTCAAGTCCTCAGTTTGAACTATAATTAGATATTGACAAAGTACTTCTTAGCACTAATGTGTACCATGAAATGTCCAAATACATCTTAACTCAAGGTTGGAAAACACTTTTTTGTTTCTTCAGAAATCCAGTTCAAATACTCCTGTTCTTACATACATCATTAAAGGACATTTTAAACATATGCTGATATATTCTGTTCAGAAGAGTACAGAAATGGACAACTTTTGCAGAGCAGTAACAAACAGGATGACCCGGGCTTCTTCCTGAGAGCTATCGACATCAACCCTGGAGATCCCGAAATTCAGCTCACGATCATCCAAATGTACCGGGAGCCGAGTCCCGGTGAAGTTCACAACTGTTCAGAGTCGGGATGCAACGATCAGACTTTTTCAGTCCAGATACAGATAACTGGCCTTTGACCTCGGTCGATACAGAGTACCAATCCAATACCAGCGTTTCACTAATAAGCTGTATGCCTGTGTGGACGAGGCTGGGATCATTCAAATGATACTGTCAGGATCAGATTGTTGTTAAATGTGCACACAGAAACCAACAATGAGTTAGTCCGTCTCGCCACGCGTTCTGACATCCCGTCTGTGAATCTCTGGTCCAAAACCCATTGGTTACGATAGAGGATCTTAAAATACTCAACAAGATGCAGCTTCTTTTTTTAAACGGACATTCGACACGGGAAAGATACAACCCCAAGTGCTACAAATCTTGCCGGTCAACTAACAGACATGGTTGTACACATGGTCTAAGGCCTCGATTCACATCCAAACCACATTAGCTGTTGTCCCTTTTCATACAATGGTGCCTCGTCACTGAACAAAGCATACAGGCCTAAATAAGAGAAAAGATGGGGAAAAACTTTGGAAACAAGCAGACAATAATTCAGCCCTTTCCATCGAACCATAAACACAACAGTTAAAAACCTGTGTTTGACTAACAGTTAAAAATCATCAAACACTACTCTCGTTAACACTTCCTTTGATTTGTTATTCATATAAACCATTTTATTTGTGAAACCGAACATAGTTTAAAAAGGTCCCATGTATCTGCAGTGCACACGTCTCGCCGATGGTTTGAAGGACCAGAGCGGATACCAGTATGTAGGGTTGTGCTGATGCTGGTGTACTGGTTATTTTGATTCCCAGTCTGGTTGAGTCTTAGGAGAAGGTAGCGGTGAGGATGGCCTCCTGCTGCTGCTGATGGAGGCTCCCGATGCCGACAGCAGGGGCGGGCAGAGCCGGTCGGCTCACTAACCGGAGCTGAGAAGAACAGAGGAGACTCGTCTCGTATGTGTAACATCAACAATTCATTTTAGAAGTCTTATTATTTGATAAACTGCTCACCTTGCAGGCCAGCTGCTTCTCAAACCTGGGAGCCACGAAAGACCAGGGACCCATGTTCTGTGGCTCCTCCTGACTCCAAACAAAATCTGTGGGGGATTTAAAAAAAAATAAAGAGTTACATTGAAACTAAAAGAGGACTCAAACATGTGACCTTTTTGTGTAGTCTGGGGAGTTCTTCACACTGAAACTGGATTTGCTTCAGGACGGATGAACCAAAACAGAGAGACGAAGTGAAACCTGAACTTTCACGGTTTTGTTCACGTAAGAAAATCTCACACAGAATCATGACATCTGTAATAATGCAAATAACTGAAACTCCAGCATTTTTTTTAAATCAACCCCATTTGTCTAGACGAGGATCATACGTTTAAAAGAGGTTGAAATTCTTTAGTTGATTAATTTCTAATTTTACAGAAAAACAATCAGCAATCATTTTGATTGCAATGTCACTCAGGGAATGGAGCGGGTTGGCAGTTCGATCCCCGGCTCCTCCTGTCTGCATGTCCTTAAGTGAGACATTGACCCTATGTGGCACCTCGGGTGCTTTTAAAAGAAGCCCCCTGCTCCTTAATGATGAGAATTGACATTAATATTGTTTGTTGTTTTGTGCGGAGAGAAACATTAGCCAGAGCTGGAATATCTGCAATTTGGCATTAAAAACTAGATAAAAGATAGTTATATTGTATTTGTTTCTGTTTTACAGAGAGTTTAACCTGAGCTGGATCAAACATAAAACATGGTAGGGGAACATCTCTAGAAGATTGTGATGAAGGAACCGAAATATCAATAGATTGATCCTGAACATAATCAGCATTTTAACCCATAAATTAAAATAATTGTGTTGGAGGTCCATTAGATTAGTTTTTTGTCTGCCTTTAACAAACAGCATTTCCATTTTTCAGACAGCCTGATGGGAGAATCCCTCAGAAGATTCAGGACTTTAGCTTTATGTGAAAACGGCATCGTCTCCCTCTGATGTGCCGTCATCGTGTTGCAGTTGGTTTGATGAGCAAAAACAATCTTCAGTAAATACTGTTAACAACAAAATGCAAATATTTATGGGTAGAGAGAAGGACGTTGAAACCGATAGTTCCTCTTGCCTAACAAGATGAACAAGTTCCCAGTCTGAGTCTGGATTGACACTCGTTCAGCTACAGAGGGAGGACAAAATAACAGAAACACAATAGCCCTGCAGTGAATACCAGTCTAGGGAAGCTCGACTTAAGTATTTTTTGTTTGACAGATGCACACTGGTGCTCTGGCATTTATGGTTCCTTTGTGTGTTGTCTAATGTTTTGAGGATTCAGTAATAAAAGTGAAGACTGTCAGTCTTCTATTGAAGCTGCTGAATGCCTTTCAGCTTGTGTTGACTCACTTGAAGAGCTGCTTTTCTAATTGATTTTCCACACACATTTTAGATGGCTGCATCGAGTGACTCTGGTCCCGAGTGCATGGAGGAAAATCATTTTCAATCAATGATTAAACGCAAATGACTTTTTGTCAATACAAAGGTCAAAAGGTTATTTAGAATCACTTTCACTGAAGACATAAAAGTGTTGCCTTTAAAATATAGCAAGGACTGAAGGACACAAATCTCAGCAAGATAAAGACATAACATGTTTGTGTTTGTATTTTTGGTGGGCCAGACTAATGTAATGATGTAGTTTAAAGTTTGAAAAAGATTAAGAGGATTAAAACAAAATGTGGAGATCTTTTAGTTTCTCTGCCCCACTTTTATATCTTGCACCTGCTTTTTATTACTTTGTAGGTGTAGTTCTGCACCTCCAACATAATACTTATTCTGCTGTCTATTATTTTGTTCATTCATTCAGAATGATATATATTCATTACCATTGAACTTGAAATGTTGTTTTAATGCATTTCTAAGCTTGAAGTATAGAACTACGAATTGCTTTTTTGTGTGAAAAGTATTCTATAAATAAACGTGCGCTGACTGCAGTATTGCATGATGTAGTAAAGAGGAAATTCCTCATAAATTATAACATATGCAAAACACAGCAAACATGTCAAAAAAGAGGAACAGTGGAAACAAGAAACCACAGTTTACACTACACCCTACGAGCTGCAATAACTACCATCAAGCTTAGGGTACAAGTCAAACACATAGTGGACTTATAATTTATCTCTCAAGTAACTTTAATGCATCTTATAAATACTTTGACATTTCTGGGAGGCAAAATTTTTATTGAACTGAGGCCAATTAACAAGTAATTAATTAATTGATATTGTAAATAACTAATAATGCAAAAGTTGCAGCTCTAAAACCCGTATGGGCTATATCACATTTGTACTTACTGTGGGGTTTATTGTAGTGGCTGTTAACATGTCCTCTACTGTGTTTTAAGTGATATATTAAAAGGCTAGTAATCACGTATGGTGAGGAACAAAGTGAAGTACTTCAAGTAGCGATAGTGTTCATTTGATCATAAAGCGAGCCCTGGTCTGCTGCAGTGACTGGACTGCAATCAAACAAAGGGTTGTGGTGACGGCCCTCATAACGCCGCTATGCCCGCTACCAGTGAAGCTGCAGGTCCCACACATACCTTTGGCGTTGGGGTATTTGTTGAGCTCCTGCTGCAGAGCGTCCAGTGGGAACGGACACAGCTCCTCCACGCGGAGGAGGGCCGTGCTCTGGTTGGCAGCTGACGTCTCCCTCTGTTTCAGCAGAGCGTAGTAATGCTTCCCCGAGCACAGCACCACCTTCTGGACACTGCATGGGATAACAGAAAACATGAGATTATACTTTTGAAGCGTCTTCTGCGTTCTAGCAGGTTTTATTTTAAAAGGGATCATTTAAAACAACCGATGAAAAAAAAAATTGTTTTAGAAATGTAGTCCATGAACACCACATTGATGACATCCAAAACCCCACTATTTGAATTATACCTTTAAATATATTTCACCACATTGAGGACACACTATACAATCTGTTTCCATAATCACTAAGTGGTGTGACTTCTGTACCTTTCTGCTGAGACTGAAGTATCACCCAACACTGATCTGAAAGACGTTCCCGGTGCCAGGTCCGTCAGACTGGACGCTGCCCCCTGAGAAAAACAACACACGCTATTGAGCCACTTGCTTGGGAGTTTGAAATATGCCATCTGGTGATGCTTACAGAAAATCTGAGCAGCGTCTTGGGTCCAACCACAATGAGAGGTTTGCGGAAGTTACGGATCATCTGCCTCCTCAGCAGGTGGAAGTACTGAGCAGACGTTGTGGGGTTGACCACCGCCATGTTCACAGTGTCACTGTCCACGCCGTCCTCTTTACTGTCACACATCTAAGAGGCCAAACAGGACGAGTTAGCAATCCTTTACCATTCAGGTAATGTTTAACAACACATAACTAACTAGAAAGCTGCTGGTAGACACACATTCAGTTCAGAAACATCCAAACTTAATCTGGAAACCAGTTAACAAATAACAAGAAAGAGCCGTGTGTTGAATTCAAGCATATTATCTTAATTATGGCAAAGTTACTATAAATGACTATATAAATACATACATACATGTTTAATATAATATATAAATAAAATACTTAGTTTCACATTGAAGTTTTATACTGTTCTGCGTGTACGGTAAACAAGCTATGGAAGTATTTTTTTCTGCACAAAAGATATTCAGAAAATGTTAATAAAATATCAAAACTAGAATTTCCATCAATTCAGATGTCTGTGTTTATATAAGGTCACATCAACCCTTTGACCTTAACAATCAAACCTGTTCATCCTTGACCTATTGTGCAAGTGGACATTTTTATTTCAAACAAATTTCTTAAAGGCACTCTGGCACTATCGTGTTCACAAGATTAGACTTCACGAACAGACAACCCGAAAACATTTAACACATGATGCCTCCGGCCGCGGCTGTCGCCGGCGAAGAGGTGGAAAACTGTGAAGGCTGCACTGCTGAAAGTTCAATTGTGTGTACACTTACTAACTACTGTAGCCATGAACGCGACACAAAATGTGAAAAAAGTGCCAACTTGGTTTGACGTGGATTACATTTCAGTCCCACAGACCTGAAGGAAGCGCTCCATTCGGCAGGAGGAGTGTTCAGGTCCGGCTCCATCGTAGCCGTGAGGCAGCAGGATCACCATCCCGCACTGTAGCAGCCACTTGGCTTCACCTGCGGACGACGCAGCAGTTTCACACCCGATGAGTGAAGAATTTTGCCAACGTATAAGATAATGAGAGTCATTGCGAATGTAATGACCAAGTAGTCAGACGTTTACCTCCGGTGAGGAAGGTATCAAAGATGATCTGCGCTCCGTTAAAGAAATCTCCAAACTGAGCCTCCCAGATGGGAAGGAGCTTCGGCTGTGCGATACTCATCCCGTATTCAAATCCAAGCACCGCCTCCTCAGACAGCGGGCTGTTACACACCTAAACACACAAAGACATCGCAATTATTATATAATTATGTTGTGCATTAGAGAGATTATGTTTCAACTGGTTTATCAGGGTTTTACCTCCAGGAAACCGGTCTGCTGAGGGCTGATGTGGTTCAGGGGGATGTACATGTCGTTGGTCTCTTGACACACCACCATGGCGTGTCGCTGACTGAACGTACCTCTTCCAACGTCCTGTCCACTGATTCGGATATTGAAGCCTGTAATGGCAATGATTTGAAATATGCAAATCCAGTTCAGCAGCAGCACAATGAGATGATTCTTATGTTTCGATCTGGTGTACTGACCTTGGGAGAGGAGGGAGCCGAAAGCCAAGGCCTCAGCTGTGGACCAGTCCAGTTTGGCCCCTTCTTCTAACTTTTGCAACCGAGCCTGAGTTCACAAAGGAAAGATCATCATCAAGCTGCTGCCAGGTCGACAAAAGAGCGTCCAATAGAAACTACAGAGGCGCTGGCCGCACCTGTACATGTGTCTTTCTGAGGTGGCTGTGCAGCTGGATTTCCTCGGGGATGTCCACAGACTTCCCTCCCACAAACTGCAGCAGGGGAACGGGGACGCCCGTGTCCCAGGTGGTAACTTGGGCCTGGGGCTCGACCAGACCCGCCCATCGGCCCTGCAGGTTGCTGGATGGAGGGCTGTACAGGGTCATGTTGGACAGCTTGTCGCTGAGCATGCCAAAGTGTTTGGACTTGATCTCGTCGCGCTCGACTTCGGTCATCAGACCCTCGGAGATCAGCTGGTCCGAGTAGGAGTCAGGGACGCTCTTCCGGGATCTGAGGGGACGCAACAATGAGAAAATGTCTGTTTCATTAAACAAATTAAATTTGTTCAAGAAGACAACATACAATATGTCTGTAAAGGGATTAAGATTTGGTTAATTTACATAAATTATTTAAAGAGTGCTTCAGGAGGTACTGCATTTTCTAAACGATCTTCGTTTTGATTGTCTCTGGTCTACCAGCTAGGACATTGGATCATTATATTACTTTTAAATGCATCTGTAAAACATTGTTCAGATTAAATTAGTTTATGGGTACTTTATTTCTTTTAGCAACACTGAAATTACAAATAACTGAGGCTGACATTCATTGCTAACCGAAGGTCAACCGCTGTCTGGATTGGTGAGTTTGTTGTGATACAAAGTAAACTGAGTCAATTTAACTGACCGGATGACCTTGTACATGGACGGGTTGGTGAAGGCAGGCTCATCCAGCTCGTTGTGGCCCCACTGACGGTAGCAGATCAGGTCCAGGATGACGTCCTTCCTGAAAAGCCGCTGGTACTCCACAGCCAGCCGAGTGGCCCGCAGCACCTCCTCGGCATTGTCGCCGTTTACGTGGATCACAGCACAGTTCACCATCTTACCTGCAGGACAGATGTGAGCATTAGATCCTGATTATAACAGGATGCATGACCTGTGTCAAGGAATAATATTGTTTAAACAAATCTCTGACCACACTTTGGCAATTCAAATAGGTAAACATGTTCAAATACTTAAAACGGGCACACAATCAGATTTGCAAATACAGATTGACGGAGGTGTCCACGCTTGATGAGAAAGTAGCAAATATTAAATTATTTTGATATGTTCCACTGACCGACATCACTGCAGTACAAAGAGGACCTCCCTCTCCCTGACGGAGTGGTGTAACCCACTTGGTTGTTCACAATGAGGTGAATGCTCCCACCGACTCTGTAGTGAGGGAGGTTTGAAAGGGTCAAAGTTTCTGGAACGACCCCTTGACCGGGGAAAGCACCATCACCGTGGACCTGAGGATGAGAGAACGGAGGTCGATTTGATGTTGGGTGGATCAATGTTTTGCTGCTGCTACTGTCCACAGCGGTACATGGCTTCTCTCCCCGGTACTCCTGTTTGTTTCTACAGACTGTGGCTAGGTTCCTCATACAGCCCCACTTCAAAAACATCCAAACTATCCCTTTGATTTCAGACTATAGTGGTATGTATAATTTAACGATTATTGGATTCTGGCTGAAAGCCTGTGCAACACGTCCTCCTCTTCTTCGCTGCATGCATGAATTAGCTGTTGTGTACCTGCAGGCAGATGACGTGGTCCCCCGGCTGGGCGTTGTCTTCTGGTGAATAGTCTCCTTCTTGCTTGAGCTGCTGCCTGGCTCTGGTTTTGCCCTGAGCCACGGGGTTGATCGCCTCCAGGTGAGAAGGGTTGGGCAGCATGGTCACGTGAAGAGGTTTTGCAGCTCCGAAATCCAACTCCAATGAGGAGGTGAGGTGGGAGAGGACGTCGCCGGTGGCAGGCGACGACTCGGGGAACTCGCTGAGGCCACGCATCTTACGGAACATGAGCTGAAGGGAGAAAAACGTGCGTTTGTTTGAGGTTACCTTCCCCTTGTTTACCCTTTCGCAGCAGGCTGTGACTTTCTGTTTACTTGTGCTGCTGATTATAATCGTGTAAACAAAACATCTAATCTTGCCGGGTCACGGATAATTTGAAAGTGTGCATGTTTCAATTAATGCATCTGTCTAGGCTGATTAACCTCTGGGGGGCATTTCAGCAGGCCTGTCAGGAGGTTGAGTCTGCCTCGATGAGGCATGCCGATGACAATGTCAGTGACTCCGCTGTGGGCCGACTGGTAGAAAAGCTCATGGAAGAATCCCATCATGCTCTCTGCTCCTTCTCCTCCATAACGTTTCACAGTAGAAAACTTGGTGGCCAGAAAGTGGTCAAATTCCTGCAGGTGGTGAGAGAAAAGTAAAGAAACGGATGGATCAAATAATACAGTACTTTTTTTTGTTGTATCCTCTTCCTTCTTCTTGGTCCTACCTGAGACTCCAGCATGATCTTAGCCAGCTGCCTCCTCTCCTCCGGGGAGAAACTCGTCTTCTTGAGCTCCTCAAAGCGATCAGCCACCCACTCCCTCTCCTCCAGGCTGCTCAGCTGGCTGGTCTCCACAGACAGGTTGCCACAGTAGGCTCCCTCCAGGTAGGCCTGAACCTCTTCCACCGAAGCCTCCGCTTTGCCAAAGTGTTGTAGACCTGCAGAAGCATATTGAATGAGCAAGGATAACATAGTTTCTGGTGAGTGCATTAAAAGGGGAAAAGTGAGGGAGGAGAGCTTTGTTTGTTGACTTAAATGTTCGACTCCTCTGGACTGAGATCACCATTGTCTTTAATACAAATATTTTCTCATCAAGGACAATGTTATACCTGCTACTGGTTGATGTTTAATGCAATTAATTAGCTGACTTTTCACAGACTCATCAGCACTTATATTTTAACCTCAGCTGATCCTCCAACCCTCCTCTCCATCTGTAGGTTTATAAAACAATGAGATGTAAGAAAAATAAATCAAATCAGTTATTTGTAGAAAGACAAAATACTCAGGTAATTAGCACTGTAAACATTCGAAAAACAATCATTATGCTTTTTTTATTTCTTGAAAGTTTAGGTGAAAATATATCCTGTTATAACATATCAGGTTGGTTTGCTAAGTTTCTTTAAATTTGTCCTTTCAGAGATACATTTTCACTTGGCAGGCCTAAACATTAAACAATTAACAGTGGTGGATTGTAACTAGGTACATTCAAATTATCAATAAAGCGCAATTTTTACATACTTGTATTGCTTGCTGTTTTCATTTTAAGTTTCTTTAAAGTTTTTACTCCTCTACACTTAAGAGCAGATTGTACTCTTTACTCCAATAGATGTATCTATTGGTGTAGTTACAAGTTACTTTCATATTCATTATTTTACATACAAATTCTAAAATAGGAAACATTGAAATAAACTAAACTGCTCAATATTCTATAATAGTTAAAACTAGCTCCACCTTGACAAGGTCGAAAGAGTATAATGCTACTTAATACATGACTGCATCAAAAATATTAAACAAAAAATATAATATTAAGCTCACAGCTTAATATTATTAAGTACTATAGTAGTACTATTAAGTACTACTATTATACTTAATAGTATTTACTTACTTAGTACATTTCACTATTTTATTGAATTGTATATATTGAGTATTTCCCATACTTAATAATTTTATGTTTACTATGTAACTTGCTTGCTGCTGCCACAAACGTAGTAATACATACGCATCATTAAGATTTTGAACACCTAATTTGTACTTGTATGGTATTTTTACATCGTTGTAGCACTTTAACTTGATTTAAGTATCTAAATACAACTTCAGAGAATGATCATCAGTGCTTAGCCTGCAATACATGAGAAAATGTGAATAGAACTACGGATTACAAAGAATTGCATGTAACATTATATAAATCAGAAAACACGTGAAGGGGGAGTAGACTTCTGCATGCTTTCAGCGGGTCTGCACCACAGAGGGTAATTACATGTCTAAACACCACAGCTGACAGCTGACACGCACCTGATGTGTTGAGCTGTCCAGTGACGGTGCCAGTCAGCATGTCAATCTCCGGCACGCTGTCAGCAACAGGCTGGAGAGGTAGTAAGGGGTTAATCTTGGCCGCCTTGTGCCCATGTGCTCTGTACGCCTCCACCAGACGGGCAAGACCATGATCTGCGAAACAACAGGCCCCAAAACACACCTCAATGTCGGCTACTGGGTGTACTGTGTGCTGGCAACGTCAAAACGAACTTTGTCCTCCAACGTAATGAGCAAGTGTCAGTTTAAATGGAAATGAGGTAGTTTGCACATGCGCGAACAAACCGGAATATAAAAAGCTACATTGTTACTTTATAGTTATTTGAGGGGAAGCGGCGGCTCGCTTTCTTGTCTTGTATTGGTCCCCATGTTGCGTTACTCTCGGGGTAAATTAACCCCTTACTGACCTTGGTTTAAAGAGGCGACGCAGTCGCTCTGGGACTTGAGGTGTCTCTCCGTCTGTTTGGGTCGGTATCCGAAGACACCTTTCTCGGTGTGATAACAGCCGGCGACCACCTGCCGAGCGACACTCGGCGGCAGTCGACTCAACGACTTTCTCAGGAAAAGCACAGCCGACATTGTTTTTAAAGTGTAAAAGCTGCAATCGTATGCGAGGACACGCCGACGGCTACAGGACGGCGGCTACAGGACGGCGGCCATACTGCAGGGAGACGGAGCGTACGACGTAATGGGAGGAGACGCCGCAATGGACGCCTATTGGCTGAGGTCTTCTCTTCACGCGCACAACCCCCGTGACGAGAATATCTTTCCCTTTTTAGTTTTATTGTATTAGTGTTGTTTCATATTCATTATAAGAACACCAGATGTGTATTTGTAGTCCACGACAATACGTGTTGGGTCGACTGTTCAAGTTGTGTTCAAGCTCGATATAAATCCGAGGTACCTGAAGTAGCCCCGGTAGCGCAACAAGTGTCAAGAGCAATGCTGCGTTCACGTGCTCCTTGTACATTCCACAATTCACATTTGAAAGTTGGAAAACACAATTTTACGTGATTGTGGGATGAAATGGACGCGTCTCAATTTTTCTATGCATTGCTTTGTGTAGTTATGTAATGCTCTAAAAGTAGCCGTACGTTTAAGTAGCACACAGGGGGACAATTTCATGTGAGTAAAAGTATAAGGATCATATGCTGGCCTTCAGTGTTCAGAGCTCAACCCAATGGCACAATATTTTGGAGTAATGTGCTAGTAAGCTTTCCACGAGCATTATCAAAAACCCAAATGCTATTTTATGGTATATTTTGGGCCCTTTTACAGCATTTCCTAGTTGAAGGAAGTCATTAGAAACCTTTATAGAGTCATAAGTTATATTTTCTTATTATCTTTATAGTGTTTTCAGACACCATATTTATTACTGGGGGGGAGGGGGGGGGATCTTCAGGTGGATTTTTCTGTCAAGTTGTAGACATTTTTATAGCAAATTAGTGTAATGCTCTTTAAAGACAAACTGTGCTCGGAGCTGTACACCAACTGCAGATTTACCCTCTAAATTGTATTTTTAATTTCATGATGAACATCACACATTTGGTTTCTAATTTTCCATATTGGTCCAACATCCTGTTTCAACACAACATTCTACATTCAATAATTGAGAAAGGTGATCTCTGAATAATAACTTTCAAATGTGTGTTTTGATAATTGAGTTTAGGGAAATGTCCTCACAGTCCCATGTGGACATTTCAAGCAAAGAATATTCATATTATTATAAATCTTTTTCACGTTCTGGCTAGCTACCACTTATGGACCCATGTTGTTGATAAAGCAAAACATTTTTCAGCTATCTTAAACATCAGGTTAGCCCAAAATTAAAAAAGGCTTCTATGTTAAAGCTTTTGTTTTATATCAGTTCAAAAGAGGAAACTGTACAGTAAAAAGAAGCAGAGATGATAGTTTCTCCACCCACACCACCGTCATCAGAGCATGGTGCAAGGCAGCAAAACATGTGTCATGGTGGGGTAGGTGTGGCTCACTTTGACCCAAAAGAAATAACTTTATTATACCATGTTATACTGTAAGTATTATGCTGCCACAGCTATCATTCTCTCACCAGAGGAAGAAAAACAAATGAATAATAATGAAGATTTTCTTGGTCCACCATTTGTTTATTTGAGCTTTTTCTTTGGAGTAAGGCAGTAATCAATAATTACTTGTATTCTAAATTAATCAGATGACCATTTGGCATTTTGTCTATAAAAACAGCTCTGTGACACCTTCAAATTGCTTGTTTTGTCTAACCAACATCCAAAATCAAAATATATATCCATGTTTGTCACTATAAAACAGGAGCAGCAAATACTCACATTTGCCAAGTTAGAACCAACAAATGTTTGAGATATTTGATTTCAGGGTTGCACCCAATGATTATTTCCATTGATTATAATTGATGGGTTTATAAAAACATTCAAGACAAAAGTATATTTTTCACATCAGTTGAGGGGCTGGAACCAGTGAAATAATAAATAAATTATCAAAAAAGGATTGGCAATTTCTGAAGACTAATTTTGAGGTTTAAATGTATCAACTCATCCATTAATCATTTCACTGCAGGTTGTTTAGACATGAGGTGTTCACATATTTATATTGAGGATTTATTGGTTTTCACACAAATGGTTTGTGTAAACACCTATGGGTGCAGCTTCACAGACGTACAAGCGACCCAAATTGGCTGTCGAAAGGAGTTTTATAATTGAAAAACCCAAAATAATCACCTACTACAACACCCACTAAGAAATAAGCAAAGAGAAGCACAACGAAGAGAAACAAGTTAGCGAGACATGACACACTGGGGGAGGGAGGGGTGGTTTGTAAAATGCCTTTACAACACTGGACAAGCACAACACACAAAGACACACAGTCCATATTAGGGGAAATGGTTTAATTTGGAGACAGAGGCAAAGAAACACACCACACATGAACAAACATTGACCAAAAAAGAACACAGAGTCTTTCGGCTACGCACTCCACTATGGGGAAAAAACAGAAAACTCTACACAGGTAAAAAGCAAGGCTCAAACTAAACAGATAGTTAACTCTTCAACTAAGACAATTAACCACACAAGTTGTCGAAATCCTGATGACCATTAAACTATGTGGACAGCACAAATACTAACATGAAACTTACCACGATTTAGAGGATCCCAACCCCCCTCCCGCCCTCCCTTCCCCAGAAACTGAAGCTGATTAACGAAGTGAGGAACACGTAGAGATCCAAGTAAAATCAAAATCAGGCATCTTTTAGAGAGAAAACAAAAAAAAAAAAAAAAAATTGCTTGACACCACCAAGAGGCCAAACTCAAGACCTGGTCAAGGCGAGGCCACATAGAGAGGCCAGACAATTCTTTTTTTTTCCCCAATATAGATTTTTTTCTTTAATTTTCCAATATAAAAAGCTTCACTGGTACAAAATACATATGAACAACCAGTTGTAGAAATTGGAAAGCCTGTGTGTTTTTTTTTTTCTTTTTCTTTTTCATATCCCACCCAGTTTCAAAAAAAATTATATTGACTGAACAGAAAGAAAAACTACTGTATGTATTATACAGATCACATCAAGATGCACCCACTTTGGCTTTCATCAAGACAAGATAAAACATCTATTAAATTATTGGTGGAAAGTTAACAAAGTCCTACCGATCAGACATGAAAATAACACAGGAAAAGATTTTTTTTTCCTCTTCTTTTGGATCAAGACAATATCTATAGAGATGCAAAGTTACCACACTTGTCAAAAAAAAAAATAGCACTTTAGAATATGAACACAACAGAACAAAGAAAGTGATTGTTAGAGCTTGAACGGGATTTGTGATGGAAGCCCCTGAAGTGAGTCAAGTTCCGGTTAGGACCGCTGTGGACTGTACATTGTGCTTTTTTTATTCATTCACAGTAACACTTCACCATACACGGCATACCAACCACAGATCTGCAATCATTTCAGTGTTTGACGCACAGTTTTATCATTTCAACGATCTTGTTACCACGTTGTCCTTTTCTTTTTAGTTCGAGTTTTAGCTTGTTTTTAACGTTGTTGATTTCAAAACCAATTCCCCGACACATCTGGTCACCAATCATTTGTATCGCAAAGTGTTACGGTACACGTGTTCACACTCACTAAAAAAAAAAAAGGTTTACCTTTAAATGTATAGGGAAGTTTATTGTTTATCTACAGGTTCTTATAACCAACCGTTCAAATTGAGTACATCACAACACACATTTACCAATAACTCAACACACAGCGCGTGGGGGGGGAGGGGGAGGGAGAAGGGGAAACATGAGCAGGTGACAAGAGCTTTCATGACACTGGCATAAATAGACAAAAAAGGCGAACTGCAGCAATCTCTAAACCAAGGCCTGATAAGGATGTGTAGGCAGTTTCTAGACGTATATATGGCACTTTGAATATTGTATTGCATTTGGATAGAAAAAACACTGTAAAAAGCACATGCCCATATTAAAAAGTGAAGCCAGTGGTACCTTGTAAATTTGGGGGATTATATCACACTCAACATTCTGCAAAAGTGATTAGCTCCCACAATTGTGCTTGACATTTCCTTACAAAACGACAACACTTTCCTCGAGCACTGATTCAAATTTGGTACCTCTTTATATATATATTTTTGGAATATTTATGTATTTTGAGAAAGGAAAAGGAGAAAGAAAAAAAAAAAAAGGTCAAATGGTGATAATTGTGCATTTTGTGTTGTAATCCTGTGTGAGCGTCTAGTTTCACACACAAAAAAAGCCCCTGAGTTGACAACTCTTTAGCGCCCTCAGGTACGCAGTTTTAGGGAACCCTTCTTTGGGGGTGAAGTGGTTGTTATTTTACCAGGGTTGTCTCAACAACTTGTAGTACAATAAACAAAATACCACCCTGGTAAAAAAAAAGTGTAAACTTGTGTGCTGAAAAAATGGAATGTATTTGTAAACCAACACTATTTGTGGTGGACTTAGTAGTATTAATGTGCTTCGCATAGTCTACAACTGAAAACTGGTACTGGAAGTCAATTAAAAATAACTATCAGCCAAGAACTAAAATAGAAAAGCAAGAAGATGTGTTTGTCTATAAAAATGTGCAGAGACCGACAGGTCGTGTGTTGTGTCTAAGCGATCTCTACTTCAGGGGCTCCCACATTTGCAACCACAGAAAAGTGTTTTGTGTGCATGTGTGTGGAAAGAAAACTAGGTTATATTACAGGGAAAAATGTGTGAATTCAAAAACAGCTTTTGACACATGGGCACTTTAACAACAAATTCTAACAAAAAAGACATTGTCTGGCATCTGTATGATTAACAGACATTGTAAATCATCATCTTTCGACATGGAGGCATCCAAACTAAACCAAAGTGAAACATCCATTAATTAAATTAATTATTAATGACAAATTCACAGAAAGTCAACAAGACGTACCGTGGAAGTTGAGCACTAATTTCTTTCTTTAACGCAGGAAAATATAATGAAGTCTACATATTGTGACCCTTAAGAAAAAAAAGTTTTTTTTCCCCCCAGAAGTTGAAATTACAATTAATGTAGAGGATTTTTTTTTTGTGACTTAAAGTGTTTTTAATTTACTAGAAATGACCTCAAACGGTCACGCTGATCAAACTGATTTTTAGTCCTCTTTAAAAATGTAATACACTGAAGACCCCCCCGACACAGATGACATTACAACATAATCTACAAAAAACCCAAAGTTTTGCCTGGGTTCTGTTAGTTATATAGATTCAATGGTATAAAATATAGGTAATCTAAGTGTGCATTTAAACCACAGATTGTCTATTTGTGAATCAGTTCTAAAAAAGTTGACTCATGTAGGTAGCCATTTCTCTAAACAGAGCAAATGTACCATTTATTGTGCCATCAATAGTTCAAAAGAAAAAAGGTAAATACACTGGATAATCGTTTTAAATCAAAAGAAATAATTTTTTTAAATAGCCTTGGTGTAAATCTTCACACTGCCCGCAAAATGTAGAGATCATTACAGAGCACTGAGGGGTTTTACTGGTCAGACTTTCAAAAGTGTTGGAAAGTGGTCTGTAGCATTTTTTTTTTTAGGAAGCCAACATATTGCTAATGGCACCAAATAGCACAGCTGTGTGCCAATCCCTGTATTCAACTTTCAAGTGAACTTTACTGAGAGAGGTAAAAAGAAAAATCAAAGCTAAATTAAAAAAATAAGAAATCCCACAGGTTTTTAAAACAGTCGCAAAAAAAAGAAAAGTCTCTTAAATGAATTCAACGCAGGTAAGTTTTCACATTGATTTGCTTGACCTCTCTCCCACCCGTCACATTTCTATACAGAAAAAAATAACAGAACAAAATGAATATACATGCAGAAAAAACAGGTTGAGCTAAGGTCAAGGGTCAGTGGGTGGCCAGGTATTGGTCAGGCGAGCTTAGAGAGACATCACAGACAATGGTGGGATGATGAGGCCAGGAGTTTGGCTTGGCTTTCAACATCATGAAGACATGCTAGGCTAATGATGAGCAAACAGGCATGGAGATTTGTTCTAAAAAAGGAACAAAAACACAAAAGGAAGAGCGAGAGAGAGAGGGAGAGTAAGAGAGAGAGAGAGAACAAAGAGGGGAGAAGAGAAAGTTAGGGGCACAGCACAAGAATCATTTAGCCATGAGGCACAAAAACCAACAAAAACAATGCCAATCACCACATACAGTAAGGACAGTGCGGTAAACAACCCCCCCCCCCCCCCCCCCCCTCCCCGCTCCCAACACACAAAAACAATACACATATTTAAGGAAGTGACACCACCTATGGCAGAGACTCCAACATGCACAAACTGTATAATTGGCACCCAAAGAGATCCATCGAGAGCCAGTCCCCCTGGCGGGAGACTTGGAGGATGGATGGAATGACTGGAAGAGGTTGTTAATAGAGCAAAGAGAGGTAGCCTAGCTCGACATGGCGTAGATAATGACAGAGGGACGGAAGAGGGAAAGACGGGGGGCAAAGATAGAAGACTTTAGAGTGCAAAAGACTTTCACATTAAGAATGAAAAAAGGAACGAGACAGACTACATGTAAAAAGCCAAACACAGGTTGAAGCTCTGTGCTCGGGGGTCTGCGTGGCCCGGCTTCAGCCCTTCAACACAACTACTGATCCTTAGTCAACCTGTCTAGCTTGACCTGAAGGCAATGAAATGGCATGGAAACACACCTGATGCTCTCCACTAATTACAGTGACACAAAATACCTCCAGCGAACACTGACTCCAGTGATAGTCATAAATAATCATATACATTAAAATATTTAAGCAGACTCAAATTACATGATAAAACCGCAGGAATGAAATACAGTAAAATGTGGAAAGATCATTGCAACCATTTTTCTTTTAGGAATAGAGCGATTCTCCCTCCCGTGGTGGGCTCCTTGCCCCCTGCCCCACCGAGTCTCTGCTGTGGTGACCTTGGCTGGAGGGTGGACTTACCCTAGCAGTGTTAGCAATAGAGCTGGGGAGGGGGGGGAAGGCCCCGGGGTTAGGATCAGTAGGGTTTGCTGTCGTTCTTGGAGCGCTTCAGCTGAACCTTCAGCCTCTTCATGCCGATCTGGAAACCATTCATGGCCTGGATAGCAGCTTGCGCAGACACAGGATTATCGTAGCTGACGAACCCTGAGAACAAAAAGCGTTGAGGACACATTATGTACATTCAAAGAGAAATTTAACTTTAACCCATATTATCAAAATGCTATCAGCCTAAACTACTGCCCGTCAAATTATCCCAAATCTCTATATTAACTATAAGGGCACGCAAGCAGACTTTTCTCTGATATTTTTTGGTCTAGAGGACAGAATAATTGGATTTTCTCTGGGAAAAGGAAAGCCATTAGAATTATTATTTAAGATTGGGGCCAGATGAAATTACACTAGAAATAACTGAATTAATTAAATTAAATTAAAAAACAGTATTTAGGGTTACCTAATACTAGTTAATTTGCAGACACAACATGAGAACCAAGAGTATTAAAGAGTAAAGAAATGTGTTCTTGTTGTTTGCTAGATGTCGATCAATACTGGTTCAGCTTTACTTAAATTGGAGGCCAGGTGGCACCATGACAACCTGATATCCACCACACAAAGTAGCAGGTACATCAATTACAATAAAGAGGGCTTCAGAGACTAGTGGTGTCAACACACTTACCAAAGCACTTGCTCAGATTGGTCTGTTTGTCAATGAAGACTTTGGCAGAGACCACATTTCCAAAAGGCATGAACATCTGCAGAAGATCCTGGTCGCCAAACTCCTGGGGCAGGTGGTAGATGAACAGGTTGGCGCCCTCTGGCCCTACTCCATTTGGTAAGAAAATCAAACACTCACGTTAGATAGGTATTAAGATGCACACACAGACACAGTTAGCTAAATCGTCAAGTTAAACTTATTTACAAACCAGATGAGAAAACCATATCATGAGAACAGCCTGAAACAAAAGCGATGATGCTCACCTTCCTTCTGACCTCCAGCAATGCTCTGCTGCAGGAGAGACTGGCCGTAGAGGGAGGGCAGGGCGGAGGCTGCGTACTGCTGCATCCCTGAGTAGGCCTGGGTCAGAGCGTCCATGGAGCTGGCTGCTGACCCGTTGGCCATGGAGGCTCCCAGGCCTCCATTCATGGACCCCATACCTGTTAAACAGAAACCAATAAATGGGTTGTAGTCTTGCAACACATTTTGCAACTTGCAGAATAATTTTTGAGGAATTAAATGTATTGGCCACCAGGGGGCAGAAAAACAAATCTTTACCAAAAACATTTGGTTTGTCAAGTCACACTCCCTGGTCAGTTCATTATTTATAGCTATAGAATTGAATGCAGTCCAGTACAACAGCTCTGCAATATATTCTATATTAACAAAGCTTAAAATGCCCAAGAGATGTTAGTTCAACTATGTTTTTATTATAGAGGATGTAGTTGGTGGTGGTGGTGGTGCTGTTGCTGCTGTACTGGATACGGATAGATCAATCAATACCTCTAAACATGCAACATTATGATCCATAGAAAGGGTATAATTTATGTCTGAGCTGTTGTATTGGAATGCATTAGTGTTTCCACTGCAGTAAACCAAAACTCCAAATCAGTGAGGTTTTAAAGTATTTCTGCTCTCTAGTGGTAAATCTGCCTTAATGCAGCATTGGTAGTAGTGTGAACATGTTGGCAACCATCTTCTTTTAGCATTCATCTAGCTATTAAAACGGGAGCTTCTTACCACTGACACTGTTGGTGAGAGCATTAAGGTTGAGGCCCATAGAGGTCCCAGTGAGACCCTGCATGCCCAGAGATGCCAAGGTGCTCATGGCAGCACCCGCGTTGGACGCTGCTGAACCCACTGATGAAAGACACAGTAAAAACCAAAATGACATACGGGTGACCACTTCCTGTTTAAAACACCTCATCCCTCTAAAGGTTCGGCATCTTTGCCACAAATTGTGTCCGTTATGAGAGGATGACACAGCACTGAGGGGGGCAGTTCAAAATCTGTCTGTCCTAAACGAGGAGGTCATTACTGCAGCAGCAATATGCAAAACTCAGACAGATGGAGCCAATGTATATTTACACAGATTAAAAGGGAAATGGAGGCTCTCATTTATTTTATGGGAGTTAATCAGCCGTATATAAAATGTTATGAGGAATGGCTGAGGGCCGTTAGGCAAACAGTGGATGAGGGAGGTTTGCAGAGCAGTTGGTTGATACCGTCACAGCAGCAGGAGGGCCAACTGTGAACAACATGTATGTTCATCATACTGGGTAAGGGATTTTTATTTACACTTAGATTTAAATGTTACGAATTAAGCTATACTGCATAGGGGAATTTAGCTAAAACGGTCAAAAACTCATCCGTAAATAAGTACTCTGAACTAAAATAACCATGAACACAAGATTTGACTTTGAGCTAATGCTGTATATACAGTGCATGCACATACTACAGCTCATGTTGGTGTTTAATTACTTGGACTAGCCAGGGCTCCCAGGGCTGCGCTGTTTGCAGACAGAGCGCTGGAGGTCGGGCTGCCAGAACTCTGGGCTGCAGCCGCAGCAGCAGCTAATGTGGCCAAGTTCTGCAGCTGAAGGGGGTTCACACCTGCTGCGAGAACGAAGACACAGTGGCGATTATCAAAGATTTTCAAAGTTATACTATAGCTCAGCCTTTCGGAAAAGTCAGAAAAGTCAAACCTATCCAGATTGCAAGCATAGAGAAAACATCTCTACCGTTTAAAATGGGATTTGATTTTGATGATCATAAATAAAAAAGAAAAATCTCAGCCAACTCCATTGTCCCCTACCTAATACATCAACACATTATCGTAATCAACCCTACAGCCATTCACTCTTGCTGGTCAAGTTAACATCCAACCATTGCTCAGAAATTGAGCTTTCATCAAATGTTGTTTTTTCTTTAATAATCAACATATTAAATTTGGTCACTTTGGCATTATTGTAACAAAACGATCCAAGCATGGTGTGTATTGTGGTTCCACACCGGTTGCAGAGTTGTATTAGACACTTTATTAATAGAAAATGCAGCACTGGTTTTCATGGGAGCTAAAATTATATTTCAACATACAAAACCGGCAGCCCACGCGTGTGCTCTTTCCTGCTTTAAACATGGAACATTTTCCCACACAGGTTTACGTGGTTTTTAAATTTGATGTGCTGTGTTTGTCTTTAAGCAGACCTAGCATTACAGCACTGATTATGAATGTGCCACTGATCTGAAAGAGTAATGTGATTAACAGTCGTTAGAACCATGATGGGTGTCAGGCACCAAGTCACAAGGTTGTTGACAAGAAAAGTGTCAGATGTGAAGTCATCCTCTATAAATGAACAAGCGGAGAGGGTGAACTCACCTCCTAGCCTCTGCATATTATTGAAACTGCTCTGGTTACTGGTAGTTGTGGCCTGCTGGAGCAACTAGTGAGGACAAAGAGAGAAAGAAATTAATTCAAGAATCAAATAGGGGACACACAATTAGGTCTTCATTTATCAACAATATAATCAAAATTGCTTGCTTTGCTGAATTTTCACAAGAATATTGTCAATTCAAGTGCTGCCATTAAATGTCAGGACAGAGTTTTGCATGTTACGCTTAGTTTGTTTATTGAGACACATAATTTACTGGTGATTTCGGCCCCATTTAAACTTGCCACATCCAAGTGGGTCACATCCTGATAAAATCCAGATGAGATTCAAGACATTTTAATTTTCACTTTGCTACATATACGTCTACTTAGAGCTGATCGCAAATCTGATGATTGCAATCAGACAGTTTTTTCGAGCGTCATGCTAATCGGGGTCGGTTCTGCTCCAGTAAGAGGTTGTAAAGCACCTGAGGCTGTAACTCATGCTCTTTAGCCGTTTAGTTAATAAAATAACAGTTCCGCCAACATTAGTTACCAACCATCCGTAACATAGACATGAATGAGTGTAAATGGGCTCTTAGTTTGAGGTGCAGCAACAAAGCCTGTGCAGAAACTCAGATTGACACTTTCTTGTTTAGAAAACATCACCAAATGTTTGCTTTTGATGCTACAACAACCTTCCATTTCCTTAAACCAAAACCTAAGTGATATTTGAGTAGACGGAATAGCAGCTCAGTCAGTTCAATCCTTTTTGTACCAGTCACTACTTCAGGTGCATGCAATAGTCTCAATGTCCGTTGCTTTCTGACTAAAAACACGGGTGTTAAAGATGTCCAACTTTAAGTCAATACTAATGGTCTCCAAATCAAGGAGAGTTAAAATAGACTTCATATCATATCAAAAACTTCAGTCAGGCCGATCGCAACCAAAGAGGACCTGAGCAGGCAGCATTTCTTTATTTCTAGGGCCGTCTGATGTAACCCTACAACATCGCCCCTCCAGTTATACAGCTCTGGTGTCATTCCGCATAGCTCCAGACCGAGTCCTAGCCTTAATTCAATAGCTTTGCTTCAAACCAGAGTAAGTACGTGCAAGTCACATGCTCGTCTTTCATCAGGAACAAAAATTTGTGAAACTATATATATTCCTATTTGAAGACGAGAATCCTTTCAATGTGATGCACATTCTGCACAAGTGTTATTTAATTAGCTCTATAATAAACTAATATTTTTGATAACTTAGAAAAACATTTTGTAAAGGTTTGCTGCCTATATTGTAGACAAAATGGCCGCTGCATTTCACCAACAAACAGTCACCTGACAAATATAATTCTAGACAGCATGTCCCTGAAAGAAATCCTACCTTTTTTCAGTTTGTTTGTTTAGACCAGGGGTATTCAACTAAAATTCCGCGAGGTCCAGTTCAAGAGAATTTCCTCATGCAAAGGTCCGGAACATCCCAATAATGTCAAATTTGTGCTATGATTTTGTGCCATATGTATTGAAGTAGCCAACAGTTGTATTAACGTCTATATGTAGTCAACAACTGACTGTAAAATAAATAAAGTTCAATTAATTAACATCTAAACAATATTTTATATTACTGATTTCCTTGAATAATTATAAATAATACATACTCTAATAATACATACATTATCATCTCTTATTTCAAGGCAAATAAAGGCTGGATTTAAAACAGACAGCTTTTGAAAAAAAGTGACTATATAAATTAAATGAATAAATTAAATAAATCATGTTAGAAAGATTAATTTAACTGAATTGTCTTGCAGCTTCAAATTCAGTTTATTCGGGCATCTAGTGATGTCAATCCAAAGAGCCAAGATATTATATCCTTGTTTTCTAAAAAGAGAAATGTGTGTGCATGGACTTCATCTGTGGTTATTAACCCACTTGCTTCAGCTCATTTCTCCTCTCTGTTAACATTATTGTTGGTCAGTTAATTCATGTGTTAGGATTCTGATCATATTAATTCATGTTTTAGGGTTCTGATCATATTGGCCTCTTAGGTTTATTTTTCTGTGCCTTAATCTCTGACGTGAGTCGTTCCGTTTGCTCTAAAGATCTGAGCTTTGTCTCGTGATGTCTTCACATTGCTGCTTTTAATATCGCTGAACATGAGACATACTGCTCTTGAACTGGTTGTGGGAATAATACACATTTAAGTCTGTCCATTCCTGGTTCAAGGCTCTGGTTAAGATGTCCACATTTTTCTTTTGGAGCGCCAAGTGAAATAACTTCTCTGACTCATGTACTTTTCAAACTATCAGGTCTCTCCCGTCGCTCCCGTGTATGCGAACGTCTTACTCGAGTCAAGGGCGGGGCTTAACGCAATACACACATGTGAATGGTCGAGTAGGATCAAGTGACAGGATTTTCAAGGCGTGTGATTGGTCAGAGTGTTTCCTGGACCGCTGAACGAGAGCCGTAAAGGCAGGAAAAGCTGCGCCGGTGAAATAGAAGCGATCCACCAACAGTTAATAATTCGGTAATAATAATTGGTTTTCGGTCCAGGGTCCAGAGACAACGGCGTCTGGGTCCGGACCCGGACCGCGGTCCGCCAGTTAGTGACCCATGGTTTAGACTGTGTGGTCTGCTTGAACATTAACCTCATAGCCAATGCACCACGACAAACTACACCCTCAAACATTTAAATTAAGCACCACCTCGCTTCTATCCGATTTCATCTACACAAATGAATTACAAATTATTACTTTACATGCTGAACTATACAGATTTTAACCATTTATATCTATTTATCTATGTCAGGGGGTGCTGTTTTTCCCTACACTTGTATACCAAGTCAAGTGGTCTATATGGTAAACATATGGCTAAACTATTAATACATTTTCAAACTAAAACAGTGCCATATGATAATACAGGAGTAATTGTGCAGCTCGGTGGGGTTGTGTGTTTGTACAACACTTACTGCCAGGTACTGCGGTGAGAGGGACCCCAGGCCGGCCAGGTTTCCCCAGGTGGAGGCGCTATTGAGCTGCTGAATCTGCTGTACTAGCTGCTGCTGCAGGCGCCTCTGCTCCTTATCTCTCTGTGTGTCGGCAAACTTCACCACCAGAGGTGAGGAACAGCCCTGAAGCAGTGAAGAGGTCAGAGTCTTTAGACCGACTCAGAGGCACGCCGAAGAATCCAGAGTTTATTCATCGATGTAAGAACACAGTCATTGCAAGGAATTTCTCAAAAGGGGGGCATCATCTATGCCTCAAGACAGATTTGTAATGCCTGTTGCATTCATATCAAAGCTCGCTCACACACACACACACAGGACATCTGCCATGCATAGCTGAGGCAGGCCACATTCCAAAAGGAGCACAGGACAAAGCTGCACAGTCAATCTTTTTAGCACTCCAAGGAGCTAAATTGAGTCCACAGACAAGCAGACAACAGATGGGGACAACACTTAAAAAAAGACAGACATTCAAACAAGGATATGTCAGCACACAACAAGAAAAATGCATTACAATACATACAATCTCACAAACAGACAGTCTCATACTGTTTAGACAGACGCATGGACACGAGGCATGCGGTGCTGAAGTATTTTGAGAGTTGAGAGCCAGACAGGGACCAGGCTGGACAGGGAAATTGGCTTCTGCACCGGCAGCACCTCCCATGGCAGTTGAAGATTGGGGAGGTTATGATACGCGGAGAAATAGGGGGCAGTTTAAATCTGGTATGAGGAGTGTTATATTTGGTTATGCTTCTAATTAGACTGTGTCTGCTGCTTCACTGGGGAGCCTCTGACCTGCTAGCTGTCAAATTACTGCTGATCCACTTCCACAAAGATACTATTGGCTACATGGACCTAGTTTTTGAAGAAATCTAATAGGAATAGCTGCTCCAGTCTGGCTAAATTATTAGTTAACCTATATTTGAGGGTGTGAGGCCTTTTCCCTGTGGTCCAAAATATATATTTATTATGATGGACTGTGAGGATAGGCTCTAAAATATTATCAGGATCAGTAAATTAGATGCATTTAGTCCAGCCCAAAATTAGAGATGACAGCATTTCTTGTTGTGTCCTGTTAACTCCAGATCCAGCAGCTATGTGAGAGGCAGGTTTTATTCAATTATTTTGCAGACGACAATGTCATTTTTGTAATTAGCAAGAGTGGTTTTGGAAATGACTCATGCTCTGTGATGAATGAAGGCCATCTGCTTGGACAGGTTCTTCATCTTTCCAACACAAGGGGGCAGCAGTGTATGAGTGGGGGGGAGGAGGGGACATTAGAAATAGGTGCTAAGGGGTACAGTACCTCCATAGTCTGAGAGTGATGCATGGTTTTGATTGCATTCTGTGCCGTTGCCCTGGTAGAAAATGTGACAAACGCACAGCCTGTAGGGGGGGAACAATAGGAGAGGGGGGGAGGGAGGGAGGTACAAGAAGAAACAAGACAAGACAAAAGGTTTGGACAACTCGTTATGAACCCCAAAAAAACACATTACAGTACAGAGAATGGCAACTCCCAAGCACACAGAACCACCCTCACTGGTTAGCACACGAAGAAAGAAAACAACAAGGAGAACAGTAACACGTGTCACATGAGCACAGTGATCGACGGATTAAATTGCCACCCAAAGAGGCTCAACTATGTGGTGAAACAGTCAATGTGATTAAAACACATAAAATGCACACATAAATACACAATCGAAAAGGCTTTTGATTTGATCACGTGTAAAAAATCTGCAACGGGTATTTTAAGGTCCATTTCAATTGAGGGTTTTTTATCGCATGCATCAACACGAGGGCCTCGTGCCGCTCGCTATCCGAGGCTTGATGCAGTTGAGAGCTATGTAGGAGACGCAACAAGCTAATTCCAGCCTTTGTAGAGTGTGATGAAGGAGGCGGTAAAAGAGGAGCCGAGCCGAGCCGCCTGCCAACTGAGCCCACGAAAAACCGGCAGCCAGCGGTTGCCAAGGCGACGGGCCATTGTGCCGGACAGCGAGTGCAGTGGCCCTTCGCTGCGAGATGTGGAAGCTGAGTGTAACGACGGCGGGAGGATAGACTATGGGGATGGAATGGGCACCATTGGAAGTGAATAGCACTTGATTTGGAGGTAAAAGGGGGTTTAAATAAAGAAGTAGGGAGGGGCCTGAATGAATACTTGATGAGAATATGAAAGCACACCTACCTCTGCTCTGACCATCTGGTCCCCGGAGAATTCTGCACTCTTCCATCTGTCCGAAAGACAAGAACATCATCCTGATCTCGTTCTCGCCGTATTTCTTTGAAATCATTCCGATGAAGAGTTTTCTGTCTTCTACCGCTGCAGGTGGATGAAAAGAAGAAAGCTATTCAGACAACGCATCATGAAGCTACGAAAGCTGCAGTTACATCAGGCGTTAAATCTTGAACTTCTCTTTTTCAAGCTCTCGCTTTGTCATGTCGCCACATTTTCAGTGTCTCACTGAAGGTGCCAGCCTCTTACACAAATCTCAGCAACTTGCAGCTTTGTTTTCCTCAGTGTCTACTTCTTGAGACAGTATCATCCATTTGTGCTCTACTCCAGATCCTCTGTACCTGCTCTACCCTTTCTCCCCTTGGTGCCTTTTAAAGCCCTTAATCCTCCTAACCCCTGACACTATATAGAAATTGTGTATTGCTGCACATTTCCTGAACCAAGACTCCCTCCGACATTCACGCCGGCCCCAGCCTTCTTTTAAAATCTCAAACTCCATTCGTCTTGGCTAAATCTAAAAATATTTTTCCTTAACAGACATCATCTCTGTACCCTGCTTTCCTATCGGCTGATGTCACCCCACATTTCACAAGGGCTGTCAACGAGTATTCTGAATCTTAATAGATGCCGCTGCGTGCCTTGCACCGCATAACAGGAGTCACTCCATGTCACTTTCATTAGTTCAAAATGAAATGTAACGTTAGGTGAAGCCGAACGAGGAATTATTCATCAACAACCGTGATGATGCCAGAGAACACGGGCCGGAGAGAGTGACACCGTGACCCAAAGGCAAGCGTTACGTTTCGCCATGTAAACAAACCGCGAACACACAGCTGTGTGCACGAGATCAGACTGCAGACGTGACCACTTAAAAGACGGGTGAGTTGCTCTTGCCATCTTCCTTCATCTGTACCTTTTGAAACGGACAACACATTTAATATTGTGATTAACTGGAAATACAACACAGCCAGCAGGAAGTAGGAAACTTCAAAGCGATCCACCTCCAGCCTTTGTAGAGAAATGATGGGGTATCGTACCGATAAATCCTCTTTTCAACCTCACAAAGCAGACATTCCTCGTTCATTTGTGTTTTTTTAAAGCGAGCGACAGAAATAAAACAGAAACATGGCGTCGGACTAGTTCAGGTCAAAACAACAGTGCTACGTTGCTCGCGGCTTGTGACATGAGCAAAAAAAAAATTTGAATAGTTTTTTTTTTTAAATATCAAAACGTATTTGTTCGCCAACTTTGACAGCCCTACATTTCACATGAATCCACTTACCACTTGTTTTCTCACTGTCAGCAGGTTTCATCTGGATAGGATGATGCATCTGGGAAAAAGGGGCAAACAAATGGTTAACACAAGAGTCTCACATCTTCACACTCCCCTCCATCTTATAGCATTCATCTCTCTTGTGTTCTCTCACTCAAAACACCATCATCCTTCGCAACTGCTAGAATCAGGAAGATGTGTCTATGAGTCAATGACAGCCATCAAATTCTCCAGTATTCACGTCACGTTGTACTGTAGAATTACAATTAGACTTTTATATTCTTCCTGTCCATATCCCTCATCTTCATTAGAACAATTTTACTGAGATTGTTGACAAACAAGACAAAAACAAAAACATCCTTTTAAATGTACAGTGAGATTTAGTTGTTTAGTATTTTTTATATTATGAATTATATCACATATTAAATGAACACTGTGGCCAATCTGAGCTGTGAAAAATCGAATTTGAGCCCAACAGGGAGCTCTATCTGAAGCTGTGTGTTCATGTGAGAATACCGCTTCAGGATCTGTCATTTCATACCACTTAATGAACACATTTGTCCAAGGCGACTCACAGAACTTCAAGGGAAAATATTTTTTGCTCATTTTACCTGCCATGTGACATGAAGAGAAGAAATAAATCTCTCCGTGAGATGCCTGAGCAGGTTGTACTTATGAAAAGTGGTGGGTTTGTTTTTGACAAGCGCTAAAGAGAAGCAGACAGATGGTCTGCTCAGTATGGGTACTAGCTAGCGTCACTGACCAAGGAGAGGGAGGCACATGAGGAGAAAACCGGAACCGAAACAAGCTTTTCCACTGTCACGCAAACCAAACTCAGTCACCCGTAGTCACCGCCAGTCAGTATGATTGGGGACTGGGATGCCACAGCTGTATGTCGACACTTTATCGCAAATGTCTGTCTGATTGATCCAGTAAAGAGAGCCAGACCTGCAGCCAGCCTGCAACACTAGTTTATCAACCCAGTTCAATATTTACCTGTAACTCAGACAGTTGCTCCATTCCCGATAGACAGTGCTATTGATTTAATCGACGGCTGGAGTTGTTTGTTATAGATTTAATTGATTCGAAGGGAGTAATTTAAAATGGCTTATAGGCGGGGCAGCTGTTTAACAAGCAGCTACAGTTATTCCAGGTGACTGGGCTTTAATCTCTAGATAAATCAGGCTATGAATTAAGAAACCACACACTCTCACTAGGCTCCATTGTTTAAAAAAAAAAAAAAAAAAAAAGACTTCAAAACGACTCCTTTTATACCTCCAACTTTGGGAAATAAAAATGTAGATGTGCATCAATGATTCATGCAGACAAGCATTAATAATTTGTTCCACTTTGTGGCGATTGGGTTCTGTGCCTCAGTGAATAACCCGCTGCCCGGTCAAGCACAAGTTACCTGATACCTGCATATGGGGGGGTGCGTGCGTGTGCGTGCGCATGTCGGCTGACTTATCATTTTAGTGTGTTGAGATTCAGGGACGAGATATTTTTCAGGCCAGGCAGGCGTTCAGTGAGCCGAGCGCTCATTATCGGCCAGCATACAACTCACAGCCTGCATCAGGGATGTAGAGGGGCTCAAGCTGCTAAAAGCAGCGCATACTGTGCTTACTCACCCCACTTAAAGTCTTTATGTTGTGCAGTGCATTCTGGGCCTCCAGTGCAGCTTTTCTTGTATAAAAAGTAACAAAACAGCATCCTGCAGAGAGAGAAACAGGGACAAACAAAAGGCGGGGGTAAGGAGACAAAAAAAAACAGCATTAAAAACACAGCGCATACTGACAGAGCAAGAAGCTAAACGGATGAGTGTATGTTCTCTGTATACCACGTTAGAAACATGTGACAGGATATTCTTAGCGCCAACTGTTAGAGGGTGCACACAGCTCATGTGGGAGCTTGCAGGGAGGACACTGTAGTAATGAGATAGTTGAAGGCTGTTGTGTGACATGACCATAGAGATGACCACAGGGTTAGATAGCTGTCAGGAGGCACTGATGCGCAGTCCGCAGGTCAACACAGCCCGGGCATGCCAGGGCACAGGACCAACACATCAGTGCCACATTACATAAGAATCCAAATCGCATACAACCATAGATACAGATGGCATGAAAACGGCACAAAGAGACAAGAGGGGAGCAGGAGTGAGCGCGAGGAAGAGGAATGAGAGGAATGAGGAGAAAGGAGGTGGGGGAGGGGGATGAAGAAAAGAAGAGCGGGGGAGGGAAAAAAAGCCTCTCATCCTTCCGTCCCAGCAGACCGCCAGTGGCGTTCCAGCCTGTCAGTTTCACTGGGCTGGGGAAGTGGAGCACTGCAGCGTCTCTGACCTACATAGTGTGTATTATGCAGTTACTGGAGCTCCCAGGCCGCGGGGAGGGCTGTTGAACTCTAATATGCATCGAGCTGCTCTCTTCTCTCACAACCGGCTGAGCTCTCTCTTTCTCTGCTGCTTAGCCCTGCCTCCAATTTACTGGAGCTAAATAAACCAACCAGAGAGGCGTGATAGTTATCAGATGATTTTTTCATGACCTGCAGTAGACGTGACCTAAAAAACACGCAAATCTGATGGCTCTTCAATAGATCGGTGGCAAAGTAAACAACCAAAATGGAAGTGGGATTACAGCAATTTCTGCAAACAAAAGCAAGATTGATGAAATAGGAAGGGGGTGAAGGGTGTATTATATGCCACGCAAATAAAACACTAGCCAGCTATCATCAGGTCGTCGTGCTTTGATAAAACTACCCCCACTTCTCCCAGTAGTAGGACTATACTGGGAAAGGAGAATGGCAGTGAAATAGATGGGCGTGCCGCTGCAACATATTCACCTCAAACAGGCAGACTGAGCCAAAGGCCGCTGTGATCAGGCTAGATTATCTATTAGAATACATTAACATACCATTAACATGTCAATAGGCCATCACAGCTGACACTCCACATAACAGGGAAGGGCTCTGCTAAAAAAAAAAAAAGGGGGGGGGGGGGCTTTGAACTCTTCAGCCTCCCAATGAACTGCACACTTTGTTGGCTGTATTTCTATATACGCACAGAATAATAAGCATCCTGGAGCTTTTCTGGTATACCTTTGACAACACTCAGGAATATTTGGTCACATTAGATGTGTGCATATCTTTGTAAAAAAGATCATGTGAACCAAGTGCTGTCCTGGTCACATGGTGTCCCATTAGTGCCGACACACTAAAGGCTGTTTTCAACCACAGAGGCACAGTAAAGTAAGGAGCCCTGGGAACTTGATAAAGATCGAAACTTAGAGGTTCCCTTTAGCAAATTCCATAAAGATTAAACAAATTACACTGCTACTCAATTTGAAAAAAAAGGCATCCAATTTATTTGCACAGACAACACAGTGTCCTCGTGTTATAATTTAGTGCTGCACGACTGCTTGAATTAATGCTGGAAAAAAGGGGAGTTTAAGCTCCAGAAAGGCAAGATGGCCATTTCCAAGGAACAGCATTGTTGTCAGTATGCCATTCACTTGTAAAAGAAGGGTGAAGGCAATCTATAAGGATAGACTGCGTCAAATGGGTAATATCACTGATTCACTTGGCTGAACAGCCAGGCAACACTCTCTCAGACTGCCTCCTCCAACGATTTTACAGACTCAAATCAGCGGAACAGCAGCTTATGAGGGTTGAATAATGCCGATACCACCTCAAAAACTACGAGCGACGGTTGGCCAGTATCCTTTAAAGCTAAACCGCCCAGGAGAGCGTAGTCGAGCTTGGTGAGTCAGGACAACAACACCACTGCTTCCCCAAAACAGGCTCCCTTTAGAAGCAGAGTCCAGCATCAAAAAAGGGTCCCACCCCATTAAAATCTGAGTGGATTAGTGCCTTTAGCCATAGTGAGTCAATCAACCATCAAGGGAATTGAAATTTGGTTGATGTCGTAAACCAAGGACATCAGGGAAACAGTCGCTTACTTTATTCACCTGCAGTTAGTTACGGGAGACTGAGCACTTCTAGTGGCACTTTGCAGCTTTCTGCAGACAGCAGGCTTCCACTTCACCGTCTTCTCTAATTGGAACCTAAACTGAATCGCTCAACTCGAGCACCATTTCTAAAAAGGTGAGTGCATCGATAGATGTCTTAATGGAAAATTGCAGTCGAGTAACACTTCCTTCATACAATGCTGCTTTTACGCCAGCACGGGAAAGTAAAGGGAATGTCTTTTTCCTATTGTGCATGGTTATGATAAAACGTTACTTTTTAACCCTGAAACAAAAGGCTATTGAATCATCTTATCTGCAAGCAGAAACATAGCTACATTGCGTGTGCAGACAAGCAATGCCGTGCACTGCCTAAGGGGATTGTGCTGAAATGTAATGGTAGATGACGTGGTAATAACAGGGTTTTGTGTATAGAATTTGACCAATAAAAGCCAGGCAAAAAACAGGTAGAGGACAACAGACTAAAAAGACATACAGGTTTAACATTTCTCTGTAATATGGAAGGTAACCAACCAAAATTTATTCAGAAAACATGTTTTCCAAGAATATGAAGTGTGAGGCAGGACACTGTTCGGATCATCAATTGTAATCAGTGTATTTCGTGTGAATTGTTAAAGCTAGGGTAGGCAATTTATTTAGGAAAATTTGTATTATGTTTGTTGAAATTCTCATTACAGCCCAAAAGCAAGCAATAAATCAAAGGCTTACAAGAAATCTGGTATCTGTGGCTGTCGCAGGACTGTAATGAGCAGGTCCCCCCATTGCATGCAAAAAATGATTGAATGGGGTACCTGTCTACCTATGCGCACTTTGCCCATGCAGTCATTAATTTTGACAGTTATGGGTACTAACAAGAGCCATGTTTGTTGTTCACATTCATTATGATATGCATTTTATGACATGCGATAACCAGATTGTCTCTAAAGCTAATCTCTATCCCTTTGATGTTATATATATATATATATATATATATATATATATAACAGACTTTGCAAATTTATACTATTGTGATAATTGTTTGTTGCGCCTGATCTTAAAATTGTACCGTCATTGTTGTATTATATAATTGTGTTTTGTACTTTTCCTTTTTTTTCATTGATTTTATCATTGTTTGGGACCTGCTTGAAAACCAGATGATACATCTCAAGGGGTGCAAATGTCTAATACATGTAGTTCAATTGGGTCAGCGATTATAACAATGCAATGTTCCCCCCCCCTTCCTCACGGACTCGTCCTCCAGTTGTGGTTAGGTGAACATTCATGCATTTTGAAACGATGGCTTTGGAATGAGGTGAGATGTTATGGGTTGGATACTTTAACAATCTAGCTTACTCTTGCTGGTTTCTCCAGAGATGCCCATCCTGGCTTTAATCCAACTAATAAATTAACTAATCACTCAACATTATATATATATACATTTTAAAAAGCTCAGTGGAGTGGGAGAACAGACAATACTGAAATAATATTTTTGGGACCATACCTTTGCTCTGAGGGGGATTCTGGGTGCGATCACGGAGGATGTTGATCTGGTGCACAGCGCCGTAGGGCTCAAAAAGCTCTTTCAGTTCTGTTTCTGACCAGGCCCGCGGGATCTGGCCCACAAACATCTTGATGGAGTCTGGGTCTGGCTGGTCCAATTGCTCCAGCGACCCGTTCATCTTACTGCCGTTGCTGAGAGAAAAATAAATCCATTATTAATTAATACACTTGAATCGCAAAAATATGTATTGACCGATATTGTTGCTGCCACACATGGATAACCTACTGTTCACAATTTTGCTAAAAAGATTTACAATGTAGACTTATCCTGAAAAAGCCAAATCAAATTATTTTTACCAATTGTTTAGAGAGGTAGGTTGGTAGATTTGGGCATAATCTATAATATCAATTAAATAAATGTATTTTTAAACCCCAAATACTTTTTGTAATTCTCAGCGACACCTTTGTTTGCATATTTGCCGGTTCTGAAAATGATTGGGCTTTGCCATGGTGTTGGAGGACTGTATGTGTGAAACCAACAACCAAACATCAGGCTCAATTGTGATTCATTAGTTGACCTAGAGTTAATGTCTTTGGGTTTTCATAACTAATTTTAAATGTGCTTTGATCGTGTTTATACATTTCAAATGTAATACCAAGAAGTCAGCCGGTTTATAGAGCATTGAATCCTTTTAATTGGAACAATTTAACATTATGTACACCAAAGTAGATGCAGAAACAATATATTGTTTCCACTAATGGATGGTGCAACAACTCTCAATTGCAGAGTCAACAACATATCACTTAACTGGGTGTAGTAGAGCAATGAGTGAAGTACTAGATCGTGCCATTTTCCTTTGAGGCAAGCCTTAGGGACAGAGAATCAATACCCACCAGAGTCTCTACGACTACAACACCTTTGTCTCACTCACAAACAAACTCAAGGGGACAAACATTTCCTGACAGGTGAAGCGGTGCTGGAAACCAGGATTGAGGCCGGAGCTACAGCCATCCACGGATGTCGAGGCGGAGAAATCATGTTCGGCACAAAGCATCACTCCCAACACACAATGTAGAACCACACAGGATCAAGAAGGGCCACAAGTACAACACAATAGGTGTAGACTGTGGTACAAAAGACTATCAAAATTCTTTAAACATTGTGAAAAGTGAGACTGTCAAAGAGATACACTAATGTAAAAGCAATATCACACACAGACCTTTGGACGCGAGCCATCCATCTCTTACAAATTGAGCCCAGTCGTTCCGCAGAAACACCAAACTCCTTGAGGGACCTAAATGACATGCTGACAAATCACACTTCAGCTCTGGTTCTTCTGATATCCAACTCCACACCTCAGTATGAATGGTTGTTTTTTCTTCCCCCGGAGGTTGTCAATACATTCATATAAACAGTAGAAAAACGCTCCAGTAAAAACAAAAGCCTCTCTCCACCAAAAAGGGGTGAGTGCCCCCTCCCACCAGCTTCGACAGCTAAAGGAAAACAGCACTGCAGAGCTCTAAACCTACAAGAAATCGCTAGTTAGCAGACAGAATTTGTAGTACATCTCCTCCTCAGGCGCTTTGGCGATGGTACAGAGAGTAACCTACAGCTTCTTCCCCACAGCAGGGGAACAATCACATATTGTTCGCCCATGCTGGAGAACACTATTCACCGTTCCTCTACAGCACAATGGGCCGAGTCAGAGAGATGCTTTGCAACATGTCGAAGGCTACGTCTGCTAAGGCCACAGCACTGGTGGGTGACACCATTTATCCAGTTTTGCCAGTAGCTTTCTGACGCCATTTTGCTGAGCACCCTTCAATGAAATCTTGCTGTAGAAACGGCGAACCACACTCAAACTGAAATTGTGCCATTGCTTTCAAAAACACGAAGGCTCAAAATCAAATCCCTTTGACAGTGTCTCCTTAACATTCATCAACCGCACATGCCCCCTGCAGCTGTGTATTGTCTCTTCAGCTTAAGAAACTGCAGAAGGGAAATATACATTCTTTGGCCCGTCTACAAACCCTAACAAAGACGACTTACAAAAAAAGAAGTCTATATATCTATCATGCATTTATATTACTCAAGTAATACAAATTAATGATTCAAATTGCCTCAAAGTGTTGCTACGTCGCAGAACTATATTGTAATGTGAACAAGTGCAAAAATAGTAAGCACTGTTACATTAAGAGCTGTATTGACCGCTTGAGTTGAAACTGGGGGAAAGAGAAAAGAGGTGGAGCAGACAGTAAGGTAAAATAATATTTAAACAAAAAGGCAAGGCAAACAATACATAGCAAAAACTATAGAAGAGCATTTAAGTTGTTGCGATATATCATTAATAAATAGTTCGTCATTTTGGGAAAGACCCTTCTCTTTGTTGCAGGTTAGATGAGAAAATGTACACCCAACTCATATTTGTAGGCAACTATGAAGCCAACACAAGTGGCCAGTAAGCTTAGCACAAAGACTGGAAATGTGGGGAAAAAGCTAACCTGGCTCTGTCCAAAGGTTAGAAAATCAGCAACTCTTAGCTTAAGCCGATAAATAGTTCGGCTCCTCGTTTAACTGCTAAAAAAACAAATAATTGCATTTCCCAAAATATCTAACCATTACTTTTAAAAAGGGATAGCAATTAACTGTGGCTAGCTCTGCTAGCTTAGCTCTCAGAAGGCAACAGCTGTTTTCAAGGATCAGCGTCTTCAAGTAGCATATCAGTTTCAAGTGACACCTGCTGACATTAGGTAGTATCTATCAGTGGAAGAGTGTCATGCCGTAAAAGCTGCATAATGTTATGTCAATACAGCAGTGGCATTAGGCCAATACAAAGCTGCTAGGGTACACCTTAACACTGTCAACAGTTTTCACAAAAGTTATTTCTTTAGGAGAAATGAGTTTCAATGATAACTGTTGACATTAAGTTCAGTGATGTCTGAGTAGCCCGGATCTCTTGCATGGGGGGTGACACCAGAAATCTCAAGACTGACATCACATCTTAAAAATGTGTAAAATTATATGCTCATGGCTTGATACCAGGAATGGACTGAATAGTTTGAAGCTTGTTTCATAACTTTCAAGTTATTCATTCTTAAATGTGAATGCTGTGCTGTTTTGCCCCTTCTATTCAGTCTATTAAACCCAGTTCTAAAGATTAGGCTATAATACAAATATTATTAGTATTATACTGTTTGAAGAATTCTAGTCCAGTGGCAGCTTTGTAAATTGTGTTAGCAAAACCGTTCTAATTTATAGGGGGTGGGGTTGAGATATGATTAGTTCCAAAATATTTGACAAAACATTCTGCTTCTCCATATTTGCTGGCAACATTTTCACTGCAGTCAAAAAACAGTTTGCTCTTCCTCTTGCCAAACAAACGAGGTACCATAAATTCTATTTATATAACGGCAATCACAAGAAAATATATTTTTAAAAGGTGAGGTGGCTTCGAGTGTTAAGAAAAGAAAAAGAAAAAAAGAGTGGTTCAGAAAGTTAAAGTGTCAGGTTTTTGCTGTGTCATCACAGCATATTTATACAAACTTTGTGTTTGCGAATAAAAGAGCAGAGTGAAAAGAATATTCAAGTAAAAGCCCTGGAATCAAAATGTTATATGATATAGTGGAATAGAAGTATAAAGTAACACATAATGGAATTACTATAAAATGAAATACACGTACATCAAAATTGCACTACAGTGAAGTACTTGAGTACCCTAAATGTCTTAAGAGCTTAGAGTTTCTCTTGGCTCTTTGTGTTGCTCACAAAGATACATTAACCTTTAAAAAAAAAAAAAAGTACTGAATTTTCTTCCGGGGGACCGTGCCCCACTAAATCCTGTGGGAAAAACTGACTATAGTAGAGTTTGGGTGTTGTACAAATAATTTGACTGTACTAGTGAAATCAAAAGAAAAGACTGCCATCTGTCTGATCCTTGCAACAAAGCAACTTCTTCCCCTTCAATACTCTTGTCTATCACCACTACTTCAGATTAAATATTATATAATAGCAGACAGACATAGAATAAATATGGGCACATCATTAACAATACAAACTCAAAAATACTAAAAGGATTTCATCAATTACTGCCCAACTCGGCTCCCTCCGCCACCTGGCATAGTGCTCCCAGACAGGCGGGATGAAGTCTTATGCTGAGATTCCATAAACAGCCCTGCGATATGGCAGCTCGTCAAGCTTTAAGATACCCCGTAGCAGCTGACGAGTCATTCAGAGCCACGACAGTTGCATGCTTACTGCTGCACCACCCATAAAAACTGTTGATTTATCTGGACCATGTGTCCGTCCTGTTGGTGAGCTCTGACCGCGCAAGTATGCCAGCGACACCTTTGCCGTGCCCATAATAGAAATCCAGCCAATTTGCCTGGTAAAGAACATGATTTTGAAAGCTCAGCATTGTGTGTCCCTAAACCATCAGGGGTCCCAGCAGCAGACACTTGTCACTTGATTTTGTTTCATCACACCTGCTGATGGAAGGCAACATATTTGCGGTCACTTACATCATTTAAAAAAAAGATAATTGTACTTTTGTCTTAAAAGGCCTTTTATTAACATAATTTGGCACTCACAATATAAATCCCAATGTTGCTTTTATTAAAAGAATGTGTCAAGCAGACTGGTTGGGACAGCATTTTACTTTGCAGTGTCTTTCTGTTTTCAGGAATAATACTAAAAATCCTTCGCCTTAGGCTGTTTTGGCAACCAGCAGTACACTGCTGTCATGCTTTATTGGGGATATTACAAAAAAAAGTCAGCGATCGCACGGACACACTAGTACTTCTGAGAAAAGAGGAAAATCAGTTGCCTGAAACAGCTGTTTGCTAGTAATAACCCACAAAAAAAACAAAAAAACAAAAAATCACGAGTTGCTTTTTCTTTGAGGAAACCAGTGGCCTTATAAGCTGATTCAACAAGACAGAACGCTTCTAATGGCTTGGTATTATCTTTGACAGCTGTCAAGCAAAACATGAAGCCCCTCTCTGCTGGCTTCATCTCTTTACTCCACAACTACATATGGCAGTAGATAGTCTTTGAAAGGTTGAATAGGGTTTCACAAACTTGGCATGAAAATATCTTCCTGACACTTGGATTTGGAGCTTTGAAATTGTCACAGAAAACAGCAGGAGGATTTACATAATGTCTGCTGTAGGACCCCTGAAGAAGCAGACCGACTCATAGCTCAGGTTTGGAAGAACAATTGACGACAGAGGATGGATGACGCTTGAGGCCAGAAAACAGAAAGAATAGAGATGTGTGTTATTTGATTTCCATACCAAGTGGTTGACGCTAATCGGCACATTGTGGTTCTGATGAGAAGTTATTAAGATATTTTCCTCCTGGCATTAACTCCAATTCAGCTCAATATGGCCTGATTCCACTGTTTCATTTCCCCTGATGAAGACAGACATGTTCAATCAGCCTCTGAATGGGCCGCATGTTAACAGACGGCCAGCATCTGATGACAAGGCCCGCCCCATTAGCTCCATAATCACACCAAGCGTCCCTGGCGGTTATGGATGACGTTGCTAAAGCATGCCTTGTGTGTTAGCTTGTGTGAACGATCACAGCATCAGATTCCCAACCAAATAAACTCTGCTCACACGTCAGTTGGTGTCAGGTGTAGCATAAATGTAAATCTTCAGGTATAGGCTCACCGGAAGCAGCAGCAGCAGCAGCTTTAATAATGCATCTAAAATGAAGAGACAAACAGCACACTACATGCAGCAATTACACTTGATTACATTGAGAGATTGTGCTAACTGCCCTGACTCAGTCATCCATTATCCTAAAGTGATAGGCAACAGAATAGCCCCCCCCCACACACACACACACACACACACACACATTATTTTGCTTTGAGTTTATGCTTACAAATATAGCACAATTGTATATGGCCATGGTTGGGGGGGAAAGTAAATAAATCACTCCCTCATCCCCTACTATCTATATTCAAGACACTTAGTTTACACTATGGTGTCCAAGTTAAGTGAATAAAATTAGATTTCCAACTTTCAAAAAAAAAAAAAAAATTATATATATATATATAATAAGATTGCGTCACAACCACCATTGACATAGGAAATTGTGGGACTGTAGGCAGAAAAGTACTGTACATGCTACAGAAATTCCTTTTTCATTCGATTGCTGGTATTTTTTAGGTCAATTTATAATAAATAAAATCCACTCACAATTTGGACTATCACACAATTTATACTATATAGAACATGATTTGACAGAAATGTTCTGCTCCAGAAAGCCATCAATCCTTGTTGTCACATCCCAGCAAACCAATCCATTACTGTCCGCTCAAAAAACACCTTATTTAATTTAATGTGGCATGCAGACACTTACCTCTAGTCATGTTGACCTGAACAGTGCATAATCTTGAAAATATTATGCTAATTGATATCCAATTTTAGAATCATAAGCTCAGACACCCCATAGCTTCTTTTGCTGATTTGACATGCCTCTAGTGTAGACTTTGTTAATAACTAAACAGCCGCGCAGTAACGGACAATTTCATGGACATGACGGGTGCATCTGGTCTTATGTAACCGTATCCCACAATATCTGTTGTTTGCGAAGCTTCCAGAGGAATTTGCTCAACCTCTGATGACACCGCCCCACATAGGGTACGTGATTATGAGCGTTCTAGGGTTGTGCATGTCGCTCCAGGACAGCCAGCCATGTAATTATTGCAGCGCAACACTAGAAGCAGAGAAACAGGTGACAGACTGGATCACAGCCCTCCTACTCTTGGCCATCCACATCTGGCTCCATGGCACTCCCCCATCGCTGCCGCCACCCTCGCAGCGAGCAGAACAGCTGGCCCGAGAAGCCCCCCCCCACGCACCCAGTGCCAAGATCCTACACTTTGCACAGATCAACAGCTCCCTGACCACAACAAAAGGGATCACTGTGACGCTTAGCTTACCGACACAGCGAACACAGTGGCTGCCAACGGATCACACTTAAGTCCTCATAGTAACTCTTACTGTCACCAATCAGGAGGATAAATCAATCAAATACACCTGGGACCAGATCTAAATCACCACTTCACTATCTTGTGAGGTAGTTTTCAAAGAATACTCTGTGAAAGTGTGATGTTATAAAAATCAAACCATCCATTGGATAAAAACACCCATTAAATTATCCACGCTCCCCTCAATTTGGGATCATCATTTGAAGGCATGGGTGTTACAAATTATTAATTAATGGCCCAATTTATGGGCTAACCATTACAAAGCGCCCATCACAATTGCCTTAAGGGTACATCTTCAAAGTGCATGTTTTGTTCAACAACATTCACAAACCTAAAAAAGGTACGTCTACAATATACTGCTCCATGTCATCAAGAAATGCAGCAGAACCTTCCATTTGATAAATTGTTACTAGGTATTGTTTGACATTTGTTATATAAATATTACAAAAACTGTATTTTATTTCCTGTTAGACTGTTTCGACTATTGTTACAGTAGAATTAAATATACGAAATTAACCTGCGGAGATTAGTCTAAACCACATATATAAATTGATGAGAAAACTACCAAAACAATAACTTTTTTTAAATATACTTTGTTCGTGATATTGCCTTAATAAGAGCAAGACCATGACAACAAAAATAACCAAGCCTTCTTTACTGCAAACAAAGAAAAAATATATCACTCTTGGAAGTGTACGCTTTTAATTTTTAAAACCGCGTTGCATCCGCTGTGGTTTTGGAAATGTGTTTGTCTAACTGGATTAACGTTAGCTGGCGTTGTGTCGGGAGGACTGGGTTGTGCGATGCCCCTCCGTGCTTCGTGGATGTCTCCTCTCCCCTGTGTACATGCCCTGTCACAAGATTCACATTAATGGCTCAATAATGTAGCAAACCACGTGTTTTCTGCCGTTAAGTAAGCACTCTACTTACAACATGGACGGGGTGCAGCTAACGACGGTAGCTCGCTCGATAGCTAGCAGAGAGACAGGGAGGGACCGTGAGCTGCCTACAAACAAGCTCCACTTCTGCGGTTGAACAAAATACAATATACAACATAATGGAGGCAACACAAACACAATAGCCAACTTTAAGTCCACTTAACGCGGGACTTTACCTAACGCACTGTTGATTAGTGCACATTTTTCACACCTACCGTTTTGATCGAGCACGTCCAACGTAAACTTGGTCAACTAGGGAAACTAACAAAGACAGCGGCGCTTTTGTTTGTTCAAGACAATTACAGTATACGTACACTCTCCACTGTTGCTCCTGAAAGCTAACTAACAGATACAGATAACGCAGTTTCTCACGGTTGATACTGAAATGTGTGGTCTCCGGAAGCACATGTCACCCGACTATCTTAGCGCGCCTGGACAGCGAGCTAGCGAACTGCGTTTACTTCAGGTAGCAAGACGTTAGCCCCCCAAAAAACGTCGCGTGCGGCCGTTATGAGTCGTATTACATGTACTTAATCAACTTCTGTTGCGGTTGCCTCCTTTATTATCGTAGTAAGACGAACTACTTTAACTCCAGGTGAGCGCACAGTCACTGCTTGTGCGGTTAGCAGCGTTAGCTTCGCTTAGCTAACGGCTAACTACCAACTCCCCGCGCTGAACTGTTGGTTTTTCTTTTTTAAAAACACCGACACGTAAATGTGTGGGGTCGCTGACGCGGAGAAGACCCGGAAAACAACGCAAATCGATACTTCGATTACTTACATTGTGTCGCTCGAAGTCATTAACCGACTTTCGGTCAGAGGGTGGTAATCCAGGTTGTACGCCGAAGTCATGCTCATAACAACGTCTGTCTAACAATGAGAAGTCCGCTCACTCCGCAAGAGGATCAACTCCTGCGAGACGGCAACAAGACGAAGCAGAACAGGTGCAGGGAGGGGGCGTCTTCTTCAAAACTGCATGAGAGAGAGGGAGAGAGAGAGAGCGAAGGACCCGGTATCCGCCTTATTCCTTCCTTCTAATTTCTCCGTCGTCCCCGACTGAAATAAATGCAGGCTAGCCGCTGTCACGCTGCACACCGAGCTGCAGCAAAGCAGAGGCGTGGCCTTTTCAACAAAAGTCTGAAGACATGCTGCCTGCTGCTGCTCAGTAAGCATCACAGACCTCGACCCGATGTAAAATTACTGTAATGGCCCTATAGGGACCGGTACGTAAGAGTTCAGTGACCTATTTGTAGTTCATGGTGTTTTATCTGCTGTGGCACCACTGTATGCTTATGACTGCTATTCTGCACCCTTTTCAGAGAGGAATTACCCATTACAAGACTCAGCCCCTGTCCATCTTTATTGGTAATCTAAGGATTCCGATTGCAGAGCCATTTAACGCGTCGTTAATATACAACCCAGGTAATTATCATCAAGATGGATACTGATGTTCCTGTTTCCACCTTTTCTTATGAGTCTATATTATGTGCCTGTTTGTTTTGACTATTTCCAGCTTGTTTATTGCCTTACATTGCATAGGTTGATACATCTCATCCAGTCAAAAGTGAGATGGTTAAAGTGCATATTTTCTCGCTATCTTTCGGCCATGCTTTCCCCATGGGTCATAGGTCATTTTCCCCTTTTGTGCTGGGCTGTTCTTTCCCTGGGGGAGGGGAAGCTTATCTTCTTTTGTTGTTTTGGACTTGCAGGGCGAGGCCTCCACACTTGGGTAGAGAGGTAGGGGGCCCATTGTCAAGTACTGTTTGCCATAGCAGAGAGGCAGGGGGGGCCTTGCCTAATTATCAAACCTTTCAGTATTGCTCCAGCAGCTGCACAATCCAAAAATATTATTCATAGCGAGTGTTAAGAAACACCCCTCATTTATGAAATCCAATTTAATCCTTGTATCCATAGCAATTTCAAGGCAACTTGGAACGAGCACAGAGCATGCTCTATTAAACAGTGCCTAAAAGAGGTTTGTATGCATACTGTGATATGCGACCTATTTTGCCATACATGCAGAAGGGCCCAATATGTAACATGCATTACTGATAAGGGGTTGCTGTAAAAAGATAGTCTAAACCTGTGGAGAATCAGATTTCATTCAAATGGAGGAAGAATATGATAATGCCATCTCATCTGCAGCATATTTTCTTTGACTCAATTAGCTCTCAGGGGATCTTAGTGAATGGGTTTATTTTTAAAGGAGCAGGATGTTTGTAAAGAGCAGCTCCTGTTTATGTCATTGGTATATAATGTATACAGTACAGTTTTCAATACAGTTCATTATGCCATCGCACCAGTTTATGAATGTCCTCTTTTCTAAGTAAATGTTTTTTTTGGACTGGATTCCAGAGGATGATGTCTAGTCGTCAGCACCTTCTAATACTAACCTCCTATTCTTAATCTCATATTATTACTACTGAAATCCTATCATTCGCATGTACCATGCTTTTGTTGTTTACATCAAATGTTTTCCCCTTATGCAGTGGAGCCGAATTACCACTCCCCCATCATCATCATCCTCATCATCATCCAGCATTTAAATGTTCACCCCTTCGTGACAAACTGCAGTGTAAAAAAAATAGGCCAGCCCTAAAACCCAAATGGGTCACATCATGTTTTTTTTAACGCGTCACCTCAAACTTGGAGGCACACTTTCTCTGAGCTCTGCCTTTCGTGAAATCATTTGCAGAATGGCGACCAACTAAAGGGTTCTCAAAATGGAGAGTCGAGAACTTCATCTTGTTCCTTCTAGAGGAAATCTACTGGGTCAAGATGTACTAAGCACGCATGACAATGCTGCATCATGAGGATCCAGTTCAACTATATTATTGCAAATTCCTCAATGGATGTATATGTTCCTTCTTGTTATTTTAAAGATAATTGATGTAATTTATTGTTTCAGACTGAGGGAGCACAGGAAGGCCTGGGTTGGTTCAGTAGATATCTCACCACACAGATTTGTCTTCCTCATTTCAGAGACAAACACCTGCATCACATTCATCTCTCTTTCTTTCTTTATAATTCATGCGAGTACCTGAGCCCTTTTTGGAACTTTGAAAAGAAGAGGAAGGTAATTAAATAACATGAGAATGCTACGAGGTATTGATTTTTCTTTTCAGATACAATTTAAAACTAATCCCACTACCTTCTGATTGAATCATTTTTGTCTGGAAGATCATATTGACATGGATGGCCAAATTCATTAGATTGAAATACGTGGTGTGTTGGATACTAAAAAAAGAAAAAGAAAATCCCACACCCTGCCCACAGTCACACAGTCACAGCATGAGAGAACGCCTCAACTGGAAACAATACATCCTATGACAATATTCAGCCCAGACAAAGAAGCAGTCCAAATACGGGCTGCTCCACAAAAGCTCGCCCAGATTTGAATGAGGGGCCAACCCCGACGTACCTCATAGGCAGGTCCTCATTCCTGACAGAGATCCCGGTCGCAGAGGGGGGACAGCGCATGCTGTTGGCATACAAACTCTGCACCAGGGCCAGCTCAGAAGAGTGTTCCAACATCGGTGCTCTGGAAAAATCCACCCGGTGTAATGGACACTTTCTTCTCTTTCCCTCTTTCCTCTATGTGTTTCTCTCCCTTTCTCTGTCTCCCGCCCACTATTTTTCCTCGGTTTAGTGCAGCAGAGCGGCGCCCACCCCTTTCGCTGACTGGCGTGGCTGAAATAATCCTCTCTGACAGCTCATCGTGCGCTAATGCATTGTGCTGCCTGCAGCAGCCCAGTTTGCAGGCTGTAAAGCTGTGGCCACAGTAGCACTCTTGCACTAATTGACACCCATATTAGGAAAACTTCAGCAAATTGGATACGGATGATTTATTACCACTGTCAGATTGGGAGAAAATTAGAGGAAACATAGACACCGTTGCTTCAAGATCTCATCCACAAGTCCTGGTTCTGTGTCACACTTCTGCTCCATATATAGGCCAAAGCAGGCATACTGTGGCTCTGTCAAGCCTGGTATCCTATAAACTGTGCCCATTATATGTATTTATTTTTTACATTAAACATGCTGCTCATATACAAGTGGTACATATTGCTGGTAAATACAAACCATTCTCTTTGCAGCTCCTGTAGAGATGTACATGTCACTGTCCCCCCCGTGGGATGGCTGATGAGACACCAGTGGGTGACAGGTGGAGAGCTGACAACCTCATGCGATTATTATTCTACGGTAGATGGGGATAAATATAGCAACGCTAGAACACAAGCATATATTGAAGTCAGCATGAATACTTGTTAAATAAGGACAGGGTCCCTATGGGCCCACCTACAGTATTCCAGATCATAATGTACTAGAGCGTTCTGAAGAATTACATACAGGTACATGCCATGAGAACAATCTAGGATAGGACATTCCCAATACAACCACATTGATGGAGGCCCCTACCACCAACTGAAGACATATTGAAGAGTGATATTTGCATGTAAATTTGCATTGGACAGAGCTTTGCCTAAGTTCTGAGCCATATAGCCGGTAATATGATAAAGGCCAGGCAGTTTGTGAAGCTGCTTAACATTGCAGTACACATATTCATTATGTGCACTGCAATGTTCAGCAGCCTAAAGCATGTTCTGTTGTCACTATGGCATCCGATTAAAAATTTGAAAGCAATTTGAAGCAATATTCTTTGCACAAAACCCAAGAGAAATTAAATCGAGGTCTCACTCTCCCATAGGTGTTGTGTCCTGTGAGAGTAACGTGACATTAAGTCGGAAAGTCATCCGAAACAGGGTCATGTCAGTGCGCTGGTATCGCGGCAGAGAAGACCAGCGTGAAGGGGCTCTGCTTCCTCTGATCACGGCACACAAACCTCCTCATTCCAGCCCTGCCCTTTTTCTGCTGACATGAATATTTTAAACGCTGAAATCCAGCTCTTTATGATGTGTTGCTGCTTAGTATGACTGTCAGCGCCACGGGCGTCATGTTGAGCACAGAATCTCAGAAAGCTCGTATCTACCAACATGTAAAGAGCACCAGTATGATAAGCTTTGCAGTTCAAAGCTAATTCAGAAGAGGTTGGAGAAGTAAAATGATACGACACAAAATGGAACATGAATGCCGCATGAATCGTGTTTGTGACTTGTGAACGCGCAGCAAATATGCATCGGTCTGAGACAAACAACCACATCCTGTTCACATCCACAGTGAAGAGAAAGGTGGTGTTAGTGCATGAAGAAGAACTCACTCATGCTCATCGTGCAAAAAGTCGAATAGCAGCACATGTTTACAGCACATGCAGGTGGTCTTGTGATGAGTGAAAGCAACCATCCGCTTTCCCTTTTTACCACTCGTGGGCTCTCCTGGGACTGATTGCTCGAACAGATACCGTCTGTGTTTTTGTGGATTAAAACTAAAATTGTTACGACCCGGTGCACATTGTGTTCTGTGGTGTGTACTCGTGCACAGTACTGTGGGCGTGAGTTTCAACGCAGGAGAAGTTGCATTTATATTCTATATCACATCAGAATAACATCCTGTTTATGAAGCCGTGTGTAGATGCATCTGGACGAGGTGGAAAGATTATTTTAAGCTAATAAGAGATAAAGACATAATCCTTTTTAAGTCAGACGTGGCGGGGCTCTATCTTTACCAGCACTGGGCAGTCAAATTTATGATCTGACAGATGCTAGCAACAAGCTTCGACTGTAGGAGACCTGACACCAGCATGTGTGACTGAAGAGGGAGAGAGGCCTGCAACCACGAGTGGAGTTAGCATTTTAGCATTAGAGGATATTGCTAACTCTGACCTTCTTGCCGTTTTAGTTCACACAAAGCCTCTTCTGTCTCCCAACAATGACCTACTGGTTAAATCTATTTGCAAATCGTCTATCACTGAAGCGCATCATTGCTCATTCATTTGAGAAATATGCTGTATTTCCCCCTCTAACTCTGCGTTGAATGACTTTTCACGTTACACCACATTGAAATGTCAGCTTGTTTAGGGCAGAAGTCATCTTTACTTCCCTTTTACTGTAGTCACACTTCCTCTTTGATCTAGTGTTATCGGAAGATACTGAGTAGATTCCCATCAGGGCCATCTAGATAGACAGTGAAAGTACACAAGTTTAAAAAGGGTCAGGTGGGCTTTTTAACTATAGATAATAAGATGCGTTCACATATAATCAAGGTATCAGAGAGCTAGGGGTTTAATGAAACCACTGTTGTCTGACTGCACACTAAATATGGGCATTGAATTCAGTGATTGGGTGTGTCTCAATTTCCTTCAGTTAAATGAGGACAAAACTGAAATAATCTTTTCTTTTTTGCACCAAAGCAGAAAGACTGAAAGGTATCCTGATGTAGTCCTGAATTAAACCTGATTTTTTAAACAGCAATCAAGACAAAAATGAGCTTATCACATATTCATGTCTGAAAAAGGTTTACTTAAACGTATCCATGCTTTTACCCTTCATAGGTTAGATGACCTAAATGGGCCTTTCTTAGGTTTTCATAAAAGCTCATTCACAACAATGCTGCTATGCAATTCACATCACTCTGTCAAATCATTTATTTTAAAGTGTTGCTACTTTTCATAAATCATAAATGTAATGGTTTTGCACCAAAATTAATTTTATATCTGCTGTCAACCAAGTAGACTTCTGAGGGCCAGCCAGCACAGGTCTGCTGATTGTTCCCAGAAATAAATAGAAGTACAGAGAATCTGATAAACATCTAGACCTTTCAGAGTACAGTATGTGAAGTCAAGCTTGACTGGTCATAAAATCTTCAGATATAGACTTAACAGTTGCCAACCTGTTCACTGGCTCTGACTTAAATGGAAAACGTTAGATCAGACATACAAAACTTGCCTCATAAAATATGATAGTCCACTGATAGCTGGGGAGACCCACTTTACTATCTCACATTCCCTTCTATAGATTTCTAAGCCCTAATAGCTTCTGAGTGGCTGTAAATCCTATTTCCAGTCCCAGTCATCTGTAGGTCCTCTCATGACGGATGGCACTTCTGGAGCTAGTTTTACTTGCAGGATAATGACTCCACATGAATCAACTAAAGAGAACCTGTCACATTTTTTACATTCATGATGTGGTTTGTGAGCAGTTTTTTGGCGAGCCTGCTGCGGCGTCTGTACGTGTCATGAGCAGCATGCCTCAGTGTCTGTGCGTGAAGAATGACACCGTGTGGTCAATGAGGGAAAGGCAAAAACAGCTCTGCTGCAAATGGCACAGCAGACATATTGTCAGACACACTTCTGAAGACGAGAGACAGCTCCTCGCAATCTACAATCGATCTTTTAGAAACACCAGCCTGTGCAACGCGACTGCCGAGCACTCTCCCACATATCTCACGAGTTGAAGTGCAGGATGGCAACTCTGCAGAATAGCCCCAAATCTAGGCTAATGCATAACACAGGCTGCTGCAAGGGAGGATCCTGGATTTGAACTGCAACCATCTGCACACTGCTAAGACACATAACTATGTCATCACGTCTAGAATGAGCAGGAACAAAATTCAACATCTGAAACTCAGTTTGTTAAAATATGTCCAATCTATTCTATTCAAGCAAATGCAAACAATCAGCTACAAAAAAAAAGAAAAAAATGTTAATACATTTTAAGGTACAATTTTGATTGTAATGACATTTATGTCTTAAAGCCTGTGAGTACACAGACCGTTCATCTTTAATATTGAAATATCAGCAAAATGAATTACATTACAAGCACAGCTACAGTATTAACTCCAGGACATATCCATGTGAAGACAAAATAAAAATACAAACTTTAAATTTAAAAAATGTACAGAAATTACAGGAAATCATTAGTTAAAAACCAATATCTGAAAATGGATTTAACAAGTCAGAATCCTAATAACAAAATGCACTTGGCTTGGAAGTTGGTATTGACACATTTATACACACCTGATGCCATCCTCATTATATACATGACATTTCAATGATACTGCAGAAAACTGGAGAAAGGTTGGACTTGGTGGTCATTCCTTTTGTGGCAACACAAAGGAAACAGAAATAATGACAATGAATGTTAGTTGTTCTCTGGTTCTCTGCTTTGTTGAGCTCTCATCTTAGACAAATTGTCACGGCCTCCTGATACAAACATAATCGTCATGATCTCCTACGCCTGGACATCCAAAACAACAAGCAAACAATTTACAGGTGAAAAGGGAAAAACCACAGAGCCCACACGAGAACTAAGGCTGGATATGTGCTGGTTAAAGCCTTTTTTCTTATCAACTCACAATGCAATGGCCGCCATCCTTAAAAAATCATCAGATGTTAGTATCAGCCACTATTTTAAACTTTCTTTTTTATTGTTATTTTACAGCAGTGCCACGAGTGTTCAGTGATGGCTTCAAATCCAAAAAAGTCCAAAATATGTGCTTTTTGCATAGTCTCAATGCACTTTGTGTTTCCTTTTCTTGTGTTTTTTGTCCTTCTTCCTGCTGGAACATTTAACACAGAACCACTGCTGGTCCTCAGGGGGGGCTGTAAGCATCCCAACACAAGGCCTGGGCAGAGGAGAAAGAAGAGGGTTCAGGTAAGTGAAAACATGTCGCTATTCTTTACAATTCTTTAAGTGGTGAGTGCTGTAACAGCACATGGATTTGTCCCAAATCGTCGTTGAGTGTGGTACGACATTTTCTTCAGTTCAAGATTTGCCAAGTTAACTCAATGATTACTGTCAAATAAGCTTAATACTTGCCTTTTAAATGGGGGAAAAAAGCGGCAACTGTCAATCAATGTCTGAGGAGCCTGTCAAGTTGCCTCTCCAGGAAAATGCTAACTAACACTACTAGAGGCCACCGAGAGAAATATTCCCATAAATATAGGGACGTGTCATGCATTACATGGAAACCAAGTAATTCTGATAACTACATTTTAAAGTGCAAGCTTTGGCAGTGGGACAATTGAAGAGAAAAGAGCTGGTAAATTTAGATCTATCATTTGGAAGTATTATGCTAAGTATTAAGCTGTGTGGCTTAGCGGCATTGTGTCTCTGCAAACTTAAAACAACCAAAGCTAAACTGTTGTAACCACATCACTCAAGTTTGTGTTACAGAGCTTCACTGTAATGCTCCTTTACAGGTGCGTTCAAAGACAAGCTGCCCAACTCTGACTCTTTTACTGCTGATGGATGGACCTCCGTGACTACAGAGAGCTAAAACAGACTGAATGTACTCTGAGCATAACATTAAACAAATGCATTCACAGCTGCTGTCGGCTCTAATGTTTGATTGAACTAAATTATACATTGCATGCGGTTATCTTTTTTCCATTTACTTTATATGCATACATATATTTTAGTTTTTTTGAATGAGAATCATCTATTTATGTCATCTCAACATTTGTTTATTTGTTTTCCTTCTCCATGCACCTGGGAAGTAGGTGAAGTTGAAAAAGAAACCCCCACTCTGCTTTTCTCTTACCAACCATTTCACTGACTAATGAGCCATAATTGACAAAAATTCTACAAAACATTTGTTTTTCCACTGCTCTACTGAAAATACAGATGTTGCTATCTGTCCAATACTGACTTAACTTGTAGACTGTGCTAAACTATAATCTCCCATAAAACACACACGTGGTACAAAGGGAGTCATGAGGCCAGAGAAGAAGGAAAGAAGTCTCACCAATGATACCAATCGTCACAGTCATCACATCCTATCATGGGACTGCCGTCATCCGGTTTGTTGCATCCCGGACAAATCCAGATCTGGTTTCCCCATTCATCTCGGATCTAAGTTAAATTAATTTGGCAGAAAACGTTAGCAACATACTGTTCAATAACAAAATGGCTTTTACATAAGAAATGGATTAGTGAAAATAAGGGGAAAAGATAACATTGAAAACATTTAGTTTGTTTTATCTTAGATGCAACTAATTTACTGTTCACCTAGACACAAGAAAACCCCTTAAAAGATGAAGCACACTGTACTTTGAATGCTCTTTATAAACAGTGTTATCATACGCTCTAATTATGAATGAATAAAAGAAGAGCACTCACCACGTAGGTGCTGACGGTCTCGGTGACGACGCTGCGGACCGGAGTTTTGAAGGATGCGGCGGGAGAGAGCAGAGGGGCCGAGGGGAGCAACGATGACGGGGCAGGAGCTGGTGGGAGCGGAGAGGGAGCTGGGGGCAGAATGGGCACGACTGGGCAGAGCACTGGGAGTGGTGGGGGAGTCCGAGGGCGATTCCCGGGTCCAGACTTGGCAGCGGGGGTCTTGGGTGCGGGCGTCTTGGGCTCTGAGTTTGGAACCACCTTGCTGATAACACTGGTGATGGACAGAGACACATACTAGTAAACACAAATAGGAGACTTTTCCAACTCTATATAAGCTATATAAATGTAAAGAATATAAACAAATGTCAGAATAATTGTAACCACTAAGTGAATATGTAGTAATAACATCCTTGGAACATGCTTTTACATTTTTGGGTTTCAATATATACTTGTTTCAACTATTTTTTTACATAAACATAACATGCACTCAGGTCTCCCTTGAAAATGAGCCCTCTACCTCAGTGGGTTTTATCCGATTAAACACACCGTATATATATTATTTATATTAGCAATTCCATACATGAGTTTTGAAATACAAAAAAAATCTATGAAGCTTTATGTAGAGCTTTTAATACTGCTATAGTGATATATCATACTAATACAAAAATATCTAATTCTGTAGAAGGTTAATACCCAGCATGAGTATTCTACGTGTCACGATAATACTGCTGCAGAAACAAACATCTTTAAGTTTTGTTTTGAATAAATAACCCTCATGTAAGATGCGAGTGGTGATGGGGGAAACATCGCTGGATTCATTCGGTGCTTACATTTTGTCCTGGCCTGCTCCCACCCTGAGCGTCAGTCTGGGGATGACTGGAGATGGCAGAGCTGCTGGAGTGTCTACTTTCACCTAAGGAAACAGGAAGGACACGGTAAATATCAGTAACACGCCAACACAGATACATAACAACATATCAAACAAAACAAAAAGTTACCTTCTCCAATCGAATTCTCTCCTTTTCTTTCTCCTTCTCCTTTTCTCGTTTTTCCTTTTCCCTCTCCTTTTCCTTCCTCTTCTCCTCTTTCTCCCGCTCCTTTTCTTTGGCCTTTTCTCGCTCTTTATCCTTCTCCTTGTCTTTCTTTTTCTTCTTCTCCTTCTTGTCTTTCTTCTTGTCCTTCTCCTTGCTCTTCACGTCCTTATCTTGGAGGATCGGGGCCAAAGAAGGGAGCATGGAGGGGAGGCGCAGGCAGGCGGAGGGGCTGAACAGCGGCGGCATTTCACTCAGAGCAAAGGGGGCCAACGCAGACTGCTTCGGTCTGTCCTCTTTGCTCCTGTCTTTACCTTTGTCCCGCTTGTCTTTGTCCTTTTTACTTTTTTCTTTATCTTTCTTTTTGTCTTTGTGTTTCTCCTTCTCCTTCTTTGGGCCATCTCCGTCTCTGGTTTTTATCTTGATGGAGCCCTCGGGCAGAGTAAAGTCTCGCATCAGGAAGTGCTCGTCATCCTTCACGCCAAACTCCTTCCAGGGCATCTTGCCATCCTTGGAAAAGTCCTTGTTTTTATCCCTGTTCTTATCCTTGGTCTTCTCTTTCAGCTTGCCCTTATCCTTTTCCCGATCTTTGTCTTTGGGCTTGTCTTTCTCCTTCTTCTTCAATTTAGTTTTGAGTTCCTTCTTCAGCTTTTTCTTGATGTCTATGGGTGGCACAATCTTGTTCTTCTCTTCAAACACCTTGAGTAAAGGTTCAGGAGTCGGTGGTGAGGCGGATCCCGACGAGACATAGTCTCCGAGGTTTGGCGGGGGTGCAGACGGACCCCCCTGGTTGACCTTCCGGATCACCTCATTGATTGAATCATCCATAGTCCAATTTCCTAGGCCTGCGTGTGACTGCAGGTGATGCGGTGTCGACGTGTCTTTTACAGAGATCCCAATCGAGAGTTTAGGAGTAGACGGCTCCATGATGGTCAGCCTCCTCGGGCTGGAGAACCCATTGCTATCCGAATCAGAACCCGAGGAGAAAGCGAAAGGATCAGGCTCCCGCTCGGCACACGCTCTGGCAATCACAGCATCGATGGAGTCATCGATGGCTGCGTTATCAGGCTCTAGTTTCTTGAAGGGGCCCTCAGCCAACTCCCTGTCTTCTATATTTTGACGCATATGGATGTTCTCTTTGCCCATCCTCTCGTTCAGCGCACACAGTGGTAGCTTCAGCATGCTATCTGTCTTGCACTGGGGTTGGGATGCTTTGGCTGAAACCATCTTTGGGCTCTTCGGGCTTTTAGGACTCTTCGTCCTCCCTGGAGATTTCTTCTTTTCTTTAGACTGGATGGGACTTCCACCCACCGGAACGGGAATGACCCCTTTCGGGGACTTAGTTCGTTGTCTGCCAGGGGATGAGACCTTTGACTTCCTTCCTGGAGTGGTAAGACCCTTTTGATCAGAGTGTTTTGGTACCACCGGCTGAGGTCTGAAGGAAGGCAGGGCTCCAGAAGGTGTTTCAGGTGACAGGGGGTCAAGGCTATCATGAGAAGGCAGCATGCCTGGGGGAACACGTTGAGGGTTGAGAGAGGTGAGGGGCTCCCTGGGCTCCACCCCCCATTCCGGGCTGAGGCCAGGGTACATGCGTGGTCTCTTGGAGGTCGGCATCATGCCCATAGCTGCATCAGGACTGTCCAGGTGCCTCTTCAGTGGGTGGTTCTCATCGTTGACCGTCTCATCCTCATCCATTTCCTCCTCATCCTCCTCCAGTGGCACCTGCATGGCTTCGGCTGAAGTGCCCATGTCAGGAAGGACCTCCTCCTCCTCCTCTTCTAGTGAGTAAAAAGACAAAAAAACAGGAGTTGAGCACTGTTTTCAATAAATCCAAGCATTCTTACAATCATAATACCTCTTTTAACACGTATTCAGGTTATTCTGGTGAGGGAAGCCCAGCTAAAACTGCATTTTAATACCATCTACAACCTTCACAATGTTCGGATTTTGTTGAAACTATATGAAGCTTTTGTGTTGGGATATGCTGAGATGTGTTTTTAATATTTAATCCACCCCTATTGATATAAATGGAGTCGATAAAGTATTGGGGAAAAAATAAAACAACAAACAACGATTATAACCATTATGAATCAAATGTTCCCGATACTGGCATGTGAGTGTACTCTTTATATTCTGTCCTATAAATCGTGGATTATTTGAAAACTTGTGGTCTCCCAAAAATGAACTTTCCACTAAAGGAACACACTGAAAACACACACACATACACTCAGAGACGTCCAAATAGTCATTATATGCACCAACCTTCTTGTAAAGAGACCAGGGGTGGCATGTAATCTGGAATGTAATCCTTCCTTTCCTCTGCATCTCGGGCTCCAGGCTGGGGAAACTGCAGGACGTTGTTTTTGCTGACAGGGAAAAGTGGAGTTTGTTGGGCGAAGGCCACGGGCTCCAGGTTGTGGACATAGTCCTCCAGTTCACTCAGGCTCACCCCCAAAACTCTGAAGGCCTGGCTGACATCATCCAGGACTGGATCTGTTCTTCCATCTGAAATGCAGTGTCACAACAAGATAATTTAAACCTTGACGCTCAGACTCTACAAGTCTCTTGATTACTAAATTAGGGTTGCAAAAGTCTACTGGTGATTGTGCTGCACACACAAGTAAGTACACTGCATGATTCAACATGAAACAAGAAGTAATGCTCAACATGTCCCAATGTATGAAGTGAATCTTTTAACAAGTAGCAGTGCTTAGTTATCTAGGTCTAATGCATGTAACATGGATCAACACAGCGTTGGGACCACAGCTGGGAGGCATCGCTGGCCACAATAACAACAATCTATGGACGCTACCTAGCCATGTAGCTACTGTACTTTTTTTGACACATAAACCTTTGGCTAGGGGGCGCCAGCTTCAGACACAGTCCACAACAACGTGATCGACTACTTCAAGTTTACGGGTTAAAAAAGTAATCGGGCTACTAAACGAGGCACTTACAGAGCTCAGAGTAGCGATGGCAGACCCTGGCCAACTGCTGGATATATCGATGCAGCACATCGGACAGCTGATCGCACGCAGTGAGCTGAATCGCATCCCAGCCCAGAGCCTGGCAGATCTGCGCCACCGAAACACGCAGCAGCGAGCGGGCATAGCTCTCGCACATCTCGCTGACTTTGTTACGGTATATATTCCGGTCAGTTCCTCTCCCAAAACATGATCCTGGCCTTCATGTTTCACGAAAACCCCTCGGGGGCTTGAGAAAACCCGCTACAGCGGTTAATTTTGGACATCTACTTAAAGTAAATATATTGGCGCTTTCGCCAGAGTCGCCATCTTGATTCCATCGATAGACCCATCCCCGAAATCCAGATTGCACATGCGCACGAATCAGCGTATGCCTACACAGCTCGGCCGTGTTCGAGCGGTTCACCAACCGCTGGAAATGCGCAGCGAATGGTGGCGTTAGTTCAAATGTGCGGTTAATGTGTAACGCAGACGGTGGCGTTTAGTAATTCCGGCCTGTGCGGTGGTCATTGTAGTCGTGTCGAGGAGTGATTGGCGTTACCGGCGATTTGCTCGGGAATAATTTGAAAACACGTTTTTTTTAACACACCGATGACTAGTTCTGGTTTCCGTTTCCCATCCACAAAAATGCCGTCAACGATTCCCGATTCAGACCGACCCACTTTACCGATGCGGCGGCAATAAATGTAAACTATTTAGTTAAACTAGTACTGAGTGGCGGAAGTTGTGTCGAGCAGGGCGTTACAAGTAACGACATTAAAACATACAACCTTTAGTTTGAATTCAATATTTGAATAAAACCGACAAGATAGTGGGTCCAGTTTCATTTCCGGTTGTGTTGGAACATCAAGTTGGAAGGGAATTGGTAAATGATTGAGCTTCTTCTTATTTGTAATGCTTGCACACGACTTAACTGTGGTTCTGGATTCAAATCCAACCAGTTTCAGCTTCAGTGGCCAAATCCTCCTGCAACGAACTGCAGGCGACGTCTCAACTGCAGGGTTCCTTGTATAAGTTGAGTAGAAGCAGAATAAATAATTCAGTATGTGTGTAAAATATTTCTTCAGTTTTATTTACCCAGACTGGTATTTTGTTATGTAAAATATTCCTAAAAAGTCCTTGCACACTATCTGATCCCCGATTTGTATTAATTCCAGGTCTCTACTTGTATTATTTGTTTAAGCATATTCCTTTATTTGCAAGTCACAACTGGGCAAGACACAACTTGTGTTCCTTTTTCCAAACAAATCCACAGATCTGCCCCTACTCACCATTTACCTCCTCAACCTTTAATTGGAGAGGGTAAATATGACCTAAACCAAAAAACGGACCTCGTTCTCATTTGTTTTAAATAACATCCCACATCTTACTGTTTTTTGGGCAGATTGTTCTATCAGTCTTTTCAAACTTTATTTAAAAACGTTCTTTATTTGGTTGCAATGCTCAGATAAATACTGATCATCAGTTTGATCCATTTTAGGTAATTTTGACCAATTTGAATCCCTTGCATTTTTTTTATGTTGCCTGTTATGATGTGTTTTGGTGTGTATTGTTATTATGTTCATATGGACTGATCTCATAATTATATTATGAGATCCTGTGCATCTCTGTGTCTGTCCACAGTACATTTTGCATACTGCTATACCAAACTGGACAGTATTTTAGGTGCTCATTTATGGCTGCATAAATAAGGACTTTGTGGTTGCAGTGACTCACTTTTTTCAAAACACCTTTTATTGCATGTTTGAAACTGCCATTAATGGGCTGCTGACTCCTCAGCAATTACTCTTCACATAGCTGTGCACTGTCCATACCGAAGGAACGCCGCCAGTGCCTCTCACAAAAGTGCCTCTCCAAAAACATTTGCAGCAAATTTAAACTATTATTTGGATAAACTGACCACAAATTGAGAATTTAAATGCCTAACCTCTATTGTGAAAATATATTAAAACGTAATAAAAGTGACATTAACAGATTTTAAATTTGACTGATGACTAGTCTAAAGGCACCCTGATGCAATGCATTGTGGAGCAGTTGTGTATGCGAGTACACATACTGACTTTTCTCATGTACACAAAACCCACATAAGCAGTGTAAACGCAGAACATGCTTAATGTTACGCAACACTTGGTAAGGATATTACGTTAAAATGTATTTTAAGTAGGGTAAAACGGCTTGCTCACTTTATTTTTCTTGGATGGTGTGTTAGGACAGTGTGTGCCTGCACAGAGCTGGTGGAGACCACTGCATAGATTACAATGACAGCGCTGTTGTGCTGGACGTGCAAATGAAAAACCCGTCTGATACACTTGCAGTCTAGACATGGGGATTAGACAGCTGAGGGTCATTCTATCAAACATTACAGCAACGGTTGTTGCAGACACCCTGCGGAGATCTGCACTCAACTCATTGCACCTTTCTAGATTTATCAGTTTTACATTATCCTTCTGATCAAATCTGCAAATCCCATTTTCTGTAATTCATTGTAGCATTATGATCTTTCAGGTTTCGCAACGTCTGTGACGTGCTGCTGTTGTCTTGTCTCTTGTTGAGATGATTTGTATTCTCAGTGAGGCCCTCTTCTGGTTAAAGTTCTTACTTTTAATTTCCCATCACGTGTTTCTAAGTGTTATAATTCACACACGCACATGCACACGCACACACACACACACACACACACGCAGTTAATTTGCTCTGTTGAGGAGCAGGACATTCATCCTTTCATTGTTAACATTGTCATGTCTTTTTTCAGTTAGGTTGGTCTGTGTGTACTCAGGCTCAGCTTGGATGATTTCATAAAATCCAAACAATTATAGAAACTTCTTTATTCTCAGTCCAATTGCTCTGTACAGAGTCATGAAATATAAACATTACATTCTTAGTAATAATGTTAAATTGTTATCAACACTCTGTAGATAAGGGTCACTGTCAGCAACCTGAAACAGTTAACAGTATTATACTTGAATATATAAAATATACACCATTTGAAAACAGCCTGATTTAGCGTTGTCAAACTGTACCTACAATAAACACTAATAATGATTGTGCTGCAGTTGTAAGAAATCAAGATCACAAAAAATGAACCGTAAAAAAAACAATTTACAATACAAAATATATTACAAAATGTTAATAGTATGTACAGTACACCTGCCTGTATTGACATATTGTCACAATCAATTAACAAAATGATAAATTAGTGGACACATGAAACAAAACAAGTCAAAAGTTATTGCTACATACAATGTATGTTTGAAATCACCATAACATGGCAAGTTAAAGGTTTCTCTTCACATCAAGTGATTTTTTAATTGTTGCGTTTTTGCACAGCTTGTGACATCTGACTTTGTGCAGGTGAGGTTGTAAATCCTTCGCTTGGAGAATACGCCAGGAAAGATTGGAAAGTCATCGTTAAAATTCCATTCTTTCCAAATGTGCTGTCTGTTGTTGTATCTGTAAGAATAAGAAAAACATGTCAATACTTATGTTTATTATGTTCTTTTTAATTAATAGGGGTCAATGCACATTAATTGACAAGCACACAAGTCCATCATATAAAGACTTAAGATTTTTATTGGTTTTAAGAATGACTGAATGGAGACTAATGTCAAATTAACATGGTCGTTTTGAGTCACTGAAGTACTGAAAGCCATCACTCTTTGTTATGTATCAGAGATGTTTTTTTAAATCTTGCAAACAACTCCTTCAAAATAAACCCACAATAGCATGAGACTCAATGGGTGTAAAGTATCTGTGCATTAGTGTCTCACCAGTTATAAAAACAGGGTAACGGGCCGATATGTTCTGGACCTGCAAACGGACCAAACACGTGAGATAGTCGGGCAGATCTCTTGACATGAGGTCACACTCATGATAAGGCAAGACCTCCAATAGTCCAGATTCTTGGCAAAAGTTAAGGAAGTGCTTCTTCTCCTTCGCCTCTGCACTTAACCTGGATGTGAAAAGAGACATAATGTTCAGACAGGCAACATTTGAATAGAAAGGATTTTATAAAGTGTCAAATCACCGTCAGTCTTTTATAAAAGGATGGCAAACACTCTGTATGGCAACTGTGAAAATATAAGGACAATATGTGAAAGAGATATGAATTCAAACATAGAAGAGAATATTATGGGAAAACACTGTTATTGCTGCCAAGAGGCCAGTCAGTAAAAAAAAAAAAAAAGACAGACCTGGAACACCTGGAACCTTTGTAACCGCCATACAGGGAAGTGAGAAACAATAGTTTTTTGTTGTCACTTTTCCAAAGTTAACCCCTACCTCGCATTTTCTTTCAGCCGTCGGCTGTCTCTGTAGTGCATCATCCATTTCCACTTCCCCGTTCCACTTAGCACTTGCAAGACTTCTGACATTTCTTTCATGTTGCCTTAAAATTAATACAAAATGTATATCATGAGTTTACCTGGCCGCTTAAATGATAAAATATATATACAAAAAAAAAAAAACACGTTGGTAGTCAGTACAAAGTGCACATACAAAGGCTGAGGGGCTCCAGTGCTGCCCTGTCGAACATTATGAAGCCACCCCTCGTGAAGAGCTCCTGATGGGTGAGATTCACAACATCATCTGGTTCGTCAATTCCAGCAAACTGCACACCTGGTGACGTCTTCAGCTTAAGCAAATATGGGACCTGAAAGACAGCAGAAAGCTCAATTGGTACCTTTTATAAAAAAATAACTATTTTATCACATTTGCTCAAAGTAACACTATATCCTGATAGAAGTAGTACATGAAACAGATTATGTGAAAAAAAATAAAAAAAACTCCCACTAGTGCTCAATATGTTGTTTGCAGGATTCCACAACGCCAGAAGAAAAAACAACTAGAGCCGAGGAGTCTTAAGACAGCTGTCAATCATGGCTTGTGAATTACGATCAAACTGTCAAACTAGGCAGCGCTAATCAATATGAATCAACGTTATTTTATTGTATTGCCTATTTTTCGATGGGCAGTGGTTAGGTTTGGCTTGACCGTTTTCATAAACTGTCTCATTTTACAGCTAAACGGTACACAATATATATGATACGATATGAAGATATGGGCAATGTAGTAACAAAATATTGATTCAAGCTTGAGCAGTGCTGCCTGGTTTAACAGTTTAATTGGAATTCACGGGTGCTAACTGAGCCATGACCACAGCGTCAGAGACTCCTCGGCTCTGATTGGTTGTTTTCCTTTAGGCGCAAAGGAATCTTCCAATTGCCATTAGGAGCACTAGGCGGGTCAAAGGAGCCAGATATTTGTTGATGATCCATTACCTCACAAATGTGCTCTGCAATGTCTTCATTCCTGAGGATGATGAGTAGAGATGAAGAACTATCCTCACCAAGGAAGAACTGGGATGGCTGTACAGCAGTGTGGCCCTCTGCCTCCAACTGTGCCTTTATGAAAATCAAGAAAGAAATTTAAAAAATTTTAACAGCCATTTTCCATAAGCTTTAACATGAAAATAAATCCCATCTTGCTTTAAAATAAAATTTGTAATTGCAAATATGACAATAACTGGTCAAATGAATGTAGTGATAAAAACAGTAAAATATGAAAATAAACATGTTATTGTGATTGAGTCTACCTTACATCACTTAATTATAAATTAAATGTAACATTAGGTCAAGCTGAATGAAGAATTATTCATCAACAACCTTAATGACGGCAGAGAACTCGGCTGCAGTGAGAGTGACATTGTGTCCTAAAAACAACCATTCGTCATGTAAACAAACCACGTAGCTATCAGTTGTGCATGTATTTATCTTCACCAAATGTGACAGAACCTTTTTAAGTGTAGCATTGGTCTGGCAATAACGTAAGCTAGGACAGAAGAAAGTATATTTCTGGGATAATGTGCAAGGACTAATTTAGAAGCAGTATATTTAGCCATATTTTGAGGAACTGTGGGAACATACTGATCATACGGATGAACAGCAGATAAATTGATTATTCTTCAGGATGGAGAAGTTTAAATGGACATTTACACTGTGCAACCCTCAATTGAAGCTGACCACAACCTCTGATCTCAATTGAGGAGCAAACTAATGTGTGATGGAACCTTATATACAGGGGAGGTGTGTGCCATTGTCAACAACTACATTTTAAGTGGCGGAAGGAAATGCAGGTTTTAAATGGTATATCCTGGAAGAAACATTGTCAATAGAAATACTGTAAATGGAAGTGTGTGGAAAACATGTCTTACCTTGGTTTCCTCAAAGAAGGCATCATCTGACGTCACCAATATGTAGAATCTGTACTTTGTTTTACAGGACTTCTTCACAACTGAATTCAGATTACTGCGAAAGCTTTTATCCAGCTCTCTCTTCATTTGATCACAGAAGTCAAAATTGTTGCCTGGTTCAGTCTTTGGGTAACGTCTATCCATTCTGAAGTGCTGAGTTCCAGATGGGACCTTTTTGACCACACAAACCTCATTCATCATTGCCTTGTACAGCCTGGCACACTCTGAAGTCATACCAGAAACACCAGCATGTTCCATTTGGTTCCCTGCGCCCGGAGAAATGTTTTGAAGATGCAGAGTCTTTTCTTTCTCCATCAGGTCTTTCCTCTCTGACATTTCCACCTTGATTTTCTGTCCAACAAGTGACGGTGCGCTCAAATGTGTGTTCAAGTGATCCACTGAATCCTCCTGCTCCTCTAAACTGCAAAAGTGTACAGTCACAGGACTGGCAGAAGACACATTTGGTTTGTCATGTGTGTCTTGTTGACTGATTGGTCCCGTTTTACTTCTTTTCAGAAGATGTTTCATTTTTTCTGAGAAGATAAGGCACTCCTGCTCCACCGACGCCTCAATGGGGTCATCTTGTATACACCGCTGGGAAACCTGCTCCAGAAAAGAATAAGATGTCTCCGGGGTGGTGTTATAGACCGTACAAATGAGTGAGCTTTGAGGTCCCAGGAAAAGACTGTCATCTAATATGGCACCATCGTGGTTATGTGAAGTTGATGCATCAGAGCAGTCTTTCCGAATCATCTGAATGCTCTTTTTTATTGTTTGCCCAACTTTCTCAACTGAACCTTGGTTTCCGTCATTGAACTTAGAGGAACCTTTTGCAGATTCGAAAGACTGCACAGGTAGAGACGAGGGGATTTTGTTACGTTTTGAAATGTCTTGTGACTTACGGTCACTAACATTTGATAAACTGCTCTTTGTAGAAAGCTCACTAGCATCATGCTTGACATCATGCACTCCTTCAGAAGTTCTCTTGAGACTTTCTATGTTTTTCACCAAGAGCATGGCAGTAGGTATGTTGTATGTGACTTTAGGTTTTTTAGTTTGCTTATCTTTGGAGAAATGTGACATTACAGCGTTTTCAATTTGTCTGTCTTTAGCGATCCCTTGACTTTCATCACTCTGAGATGGTTTCACTGCCATGACAGGCCGCAGACTGTATGAACGTGGTTCATGATTTAAATTGGTCTGCAATGTAGTTTTATTTAGATCGTGGTCAACATTTGGGTCAATAGCTTGCAAATTCTTAATAGAGGTATCAGATCTGTAGGGTTGACAATCTTTCCCTGGGGAGGTTTCCTGTATCTTATCTGTTCTTTCAAAAAAGTGTTGAACTGATGAGTCAGTTTTCTGTAGTTGCAACTTAACACCAAGTACTTCCTCCAATTTAATTTTGAACGGTGATATAAGAAAGTGACTTGCTGATTCTTTGTTCAGTTCTTGCGAGGTAGAAGCCGACACAACAGCTGGTGCTGTATTGCTCATTCTCTTGTCTTTAGAGTTTAATGAGGTATGGCTTGGGGCAAAGCAAGTTGTGATGTTCTTGCTTCTGGGGTTAGCGGTTTGATCAAGAGTGCATTTCATATCAGCTGTTTTTCTCTGTCTGGATGTGTCACTGTGGCTTGATTTGGAGAGGATCTTGTCTATACTTTGTAGAACTCTTAGAGTTCTTAGTTCAAGATCAGGATGAATATCATGGTGAGGGTTGGCATCACAGTTAACTGTAGAACTGTGAGGTTCATCCTTCATGAATGTTGAGCCTCTGCTAAGACGTTTTTGAGTCAGAGCCGAAGCAGAGCAAGTTAAGTACTCAAATGGTTTCTCATCCATAGTAGGGGTGGAGCATTGCTCGTCAGACTCACTTCCCGGAAGGTTTTTATTCCTTGCATCAATAAGTGACAGTGATATTTTGCCAACAGACAGTTCTGCCTTCTGAGTGTCCTTTTTAGAATCACTGCCTACTCCTATAGGTAGGACAGTTTCAGGGGAGGTAGTTTCACTGATGAACGGTATTTCCTCCTGGCCTTGAACAACTTCTTCAACCTTGCCTTGTGAGTGTGAATCATGTGGTTGTACTGTATCCTCCCCAGAGGTGTCTATTCCAATAAATGGAATTACAACCATACTATAGATCCTTTCCAATGCCTCATTTGTATTGTCGATTGGTTTCAGATCTGTTTCTTTGGTCAGTTCCCCTTCAGCTTCACACTGAGGGGAATGAGCCTGATGATGAAATACTTCTTTTTCAGTTATCTTATCAGCCTCTTGCTCTCCTTTAATTGATTTGGTATCCACATCTTCAGGATCATCACTACTCCAATTGAAATTTGCCATTACCTTGTCATTTGTCTGGGGAATAGGCCCATCTTTGCACTTGTTGTCATCAGACATTGGTAACGCCAGCTTCTGATAATGTACTGTATCTGCCAAACAGGTATCATTTTCGGAACTTTTCTCATCTGCAGGTTCATCAGAAAAATTTTTCATTTCTGATGGAGCATGAGTACCTTTTTCTGAAATGGCATGTTTATCTGTCAACACACTGCCGTTTGCACACAGCTTTCTCAACTGCAACTTCTGGCAGGCATCTTCTTTGTCAGCTTGTGGTGGTTGCTCATCCAATGGTGGTTCTGGAATAGTTTCTGTGACGCAATCAGTCTTTACCGAGTCTGGGCAATCACACATCATAGGTACTGGTTTATCACTCAAATCCCTGTCAGTTTCCACAGGTGAAACACAACTGTTTCTCTCATCAACTCCATCTTCTTTTCCAATGTGATCTTCCATCACTTTACCGTGCAATGTACGACAATCGCCGTTTGCATACAGCTTTCTCAACTGCAACTTCTGGCAGGCATCTTCTTTGTTGTCAGCTTGAGGTGGTTGCTCATCCAATGGTGGTTCTGGAATAGTTTCTGTGACGCAATCAGTCTTTACCGAGTCTGGGCAATCACACATCATAGGTACTGGTTTATCACTCAAATCCCTGTCAGTTTCCACAGGTGAAACACAACTGTTTCTCTCATCAACTCCATCTTCTTTTCCAATGTGATCTTCCATCACTTTACCGTGCAATGTACGACAATCGCCGTTTGCATACAGCTTTCTCAACTGCAACTTCTGGCAGGCATCTTCTTTGTTGTCAGCTTGAGGTGGTTGCTCATCCAATGGTGGTTCTGGAATAGTTTCTGTGACGCAATCAGTCTTTACCGAGTCTGGGCAATCACACATCATAGGTACTGGTTTATCACTCAAATCCCTGTCAGTTTCCACAGGTGAAACACAACTGTTTCTCTCATCAACTCCATCTTCTTTTCCAATGTGATCTTCATCTTCCATCACTTTACCGTGCAATGTACGACAATCGCCGTTTGCATACAGCTTTCTCAACTGCAACTTCTGGCAGGCATCTTCTTTGTTGTCAGCTTGAGGTGGTTGCTCATCCAATGGTGGTTCTGGAATACTTTCTGTGATGCAATCAGTCTTTACCGAGTCTGGACAATCACACATCATAGGTACTGGTTTATCACTCAAATCCCTGTCAGTTTCCACAGGTGAAACGCAACTGTTTTTCTCATCAACTCCATCTTCTTTTCCAACGTGATCTTCATCTTCCATCACTTTACCGTGCAATGTACAACAATCAACATCCTCATTCACATTTTCAGCCTTGTCTAGTGAAACTGCTTTTGGCTCCTTTGTAGGTAACCACTTCTCATTTTCCAAAACATTTCCATTGCACACTATACCAAAGTCTTTGTTTGTTGGATCCTCATTTGCATGAATCACTTCTGGAGAAGGTTCTACTTTGCCTTCTTGGTATGGCTTTTCTATCACTTCCCAGTTTTCCCCATCTTTGGATTCATCATGCTCAACTGTATGAAGCACATTCCCTACTTCTATGTTGGAGTCTACCTCTTCGTTTATTACAGATTTGGATGAATCCCTTGCATGTTTTTGGACTAAATCCATCTCTGTCACTTCTGAATTTTCTCTTCCATCTTTCATATCCTTCTTCTGATTGTTGTATCCATGTAACGTGTGGCTAATTCCTATAGCCGTTTGATTATTTTCCGGCTGAACGGATACCCTTTCCATTTCTTCTCGTACACAAATGATTGTTCCATCACCTTTACAAGATGGTACATCGATGTGCTCCAGACTCCCAGCTTTTTCCAACAAGGTACACGTACTCTTATTTTCATATGCACTTCTGACATCATTCACCTCATTAATAATCTCTGTGGAGTGTACCGTCATTTTGGAACGCTGGAAGAATAAAAAAACAACAAGAATTACATTAAGTACAAATGGCTTTTGTTCACATAAAAACTGACTGCTCTTTCTCTCAGTGATTTTTCAAGGTTTCTTACAATGAATACTGTAAACCACAATCAGAAAGTGAACCACTCATGCTTTAAAATAATTTTGATATTAAAGGTATACTTTAAATTATAATTTTGATATAGAAAAGAGATTTTAGGGTGAAGAATTCCTTCAAGAAGATAGGTTGCTGCCTAACATGCAGGTGCATCAGTCATAAACAAAGTACCCATTTTGGCATTAAATTTCCCTGCTTGTCTGTTCACTCATCCATTTTATGCCCACCAATCACACAGAGCCCTAATACAATACATAGGATGTATAAAGGCATTATCTTTTCAGTTGGTTAAATCCCTGTAGCAGGCATACAGTGCATCAGCAGCATGGTACATGTTTGGCACTGCACAGAGTTCTTGAAAATGAGTACACAAACATCAATACTCTTTCTAATATATGGTTTGTACATTGCAAACCATTGGGGGCTTCAGAAGATGGGATGGACGTCCATTAGACTGCCCATTGGGTAAAGTTAAAAAGGATAAAAGATGTGATTGGCCCTCTCTGAAGCTCACCCTTACTGCAGATAATCCATTTATGCTCTTCCAGGAGTATGCATTGATGATTGAGGGGTTTGCATGGGAGCTGTGTTGTCAGGGACAATAGTTCTTAGTAAGGTCTCCCATTGCCAATTAATCCATGTATATAGGGCAGAAAAAGAGTCATTTGAACACCCTTATGTGAAGGCCAAAACAGGACAGGATACCCACAAATCCTGGTTGTATGCTGACGTGTTGGAGTATTCCCCGGAGAATAAAAGGATAGACCCCATTTTGTTTGTTCTTATGTGATAATAGCTTTTCATAGTGTTTATATCAGATGGTGGTACAGTAGAACATAGTAGATTGTCAGTCAAAGAGACAACTGTTAGGAACTATGGCTCAAAGGTCTTAGCTGATTTGCAGGGTGAGCCTGTGACTGCCCTTCAGAGGCCATAATACTCTGCCAGAAAAACCTAATACCTTCAATAGGTCTGTATGTTTATTACTGTATGTCACGCAGACAAATCCAATCATTGAATTGTTCTATATTCTAAATACCATTTGAAAATCATGACAAAAACATTAAATGCATAATAGTTTGTATTTAAAGGACAATTAAGATTGGAATCCAACCTGTATTGCGATCGTCTCCTGTGGTCCCACAGATGACTTGAGTGTGTTTAATGTTTCACTTGCTTCTTTCCGATCAATGGGCGCAGAAGTCTCTTTTCTGTTGGCTTTTGGATCTGGACTGACAATCTCTGCATTGGTGTTTCTGAGTGACAAATCCAAAATCCCTGATCCTTGGTCCAACATAGAGTCTTCTTTTTTGCTGAAGTCCAAAACTTTAGAAAGCAAAGTGTCTGTAATACTCGGGAAAGGAGCAAATGAATTGGCCTTGAGCTCAGACTGAGCTGTAGCTGATACCATTTCACTGGACAAAGAATCACTCTCTTCTGAATGTGGGTCAACATGAAAGAACCTGGATGTTGTCCGACTGTAGAACAGACCTATCCACATGTGGACGATGAGCCGCACCTCTTCACTGGTGTCTTGCATGGAGAAGTCCCATGGGCTATCAAAGATGTGAAATACACAACAATTAGCTTTTTCAGTTGAATGATGATCATCTACATATTGCCCACCTTCGTCAACTAGAAACAAACAAAAATAGCACTAAAATGAAGTCTAAAGATACATTTTTTACCATCATGTTGAGATGCCTTGTATAAATATTTAATACAATGTACATACCCATGTAAAGCTCGGACGATAGTTCTATCCTTTGAGTCATTTGAAAACTTGCTGTCCAGATCAAAGTTGTAGTTTTCTTTCCATTGCTTTGTGACTTGGATAGATCCATCCTTGTCAACAAAGGTGCGGGAGTGTCTAAACCTTCTTCTGCGCACCATATGTTTTTTCAGGTATTCTGGAGTTCTGTGGTTTTGTTCACTACCGTCTTCCTGGCCGACCGAGGGAAGTAGTGTTTTAATTCCATTGCCATACATTGTCTGGTGATGGCGCAGCAGTCTAGTAGAACCACTTAAAGGGGATACCTGGAAAGGTGTACCTGGCAAACCCAACAGTAGAGAGGAAGACGGGAGCAATGAGTAAGCATGTTCTTTAGATACCAAACCAACCCAGTCTCTGCCTTCCACAAGATGGTTTGGTGAAGTAGACTCAAGAGGCTGCATGGGTCTAGCAGCAGGCTGTCTAAGCAGAGAATGAAGAACTGAATCTTGCTCGGCACTGGTAAGATCTTTCGAAAGGTCACACTTCTTCAAACTTGTCTCAGTTTTTCTCTCAAGTGCTGGGTCTGGTTGTGGTGGAACCTGGTCATTACTGCCACTCAGTGCCAAGTCAGCAAGTAAGCTCAAAGCATCTGTAGATGAGCAAGCACTGTTAAGTTTTTCCTTAACAGTCTTCCTGACAGAATTATCTCTAGTACACTCTTTGAATTTGAGTTTTTCACTGGCAAAACAAGCTGGGGATTGAAAATGCAACCACCCTGTGAAGACAAAACAGAGAGAAAAGAGAATGAAAATAAAAGTAGCACATTGAAAGCATTTACAAATATACCAATGGATTACTATGAGGAACCTGTCACCAACTTGTAAACTGTCATTGTTTCAAACAAAGGGATTGGTTTAACAAGCCAACAACGCCATATTTGGGTGCAGATGCATAGGATAGGCAAAATGTAGCACAAGCAAGAGGAAAGCAAAATCGAATGAAGAACTAGCAAAGGCTTAGCAAAGCGCAGCAATAGAATGCTAAGGACAGATGCAGAGGTGACAGAGCCAAGAAAGGGTCAGTTAATTTGGATGTCATGTACAATACTGAGGACATGTTACAAATCATACAAAAGAATCATGCAGAAATGTATTGATATGACTTACATTTCTGTTTGACATATTCCGTAGAGATGTCTTGATGCTTTTTGAGCGTTTTAATCCTTCCCCTTCGTGGAAAGATTGATGTAAGTCTGTGTATGATTTCAGGTTGTTTGTCCAAAATGGTTTGCTCTTGGAGAGTATCTTGACCCTCAGTTTTCTGTATCTTATCTACTGTCTCTTTAGGGGTCAGTCCTAATGCATATGCAAAAATAGGGTCAACTGAGAGCATCTTTGAAACTTCCTTGACACACACATTGGTATCCTGGACACTTGTAATTGCATAATTACTCTTCAGGTTCTCAGCTTGTGAGTCAACCTTGCCCTTCTTGAGACAGGGCTCAGTGTCTTGGGCAGTATCTACAGTTGTTTCCTCTGAGACCATATCAGTTTTTCTCTTTCCTCGTAGAAGAACTGATTTTAATTTACTCAACAGAAACTCCCCCTTTTTTGCAATCTTTCCCAGGGAGAGGGTATCAGTGGGTCTTTCTTTAACTGCTTCTGATGGAGGAGTTGCTGTGCCATGAGTCCTTGAAAAATGCTCACTACTCTCGGAATTCAAAGTCAATGAACCCTTACCATCATCTGACGGTCCTAAAATACTGTGTTCAGGATTAACATCGCTGACAACATGTTGAAGATGGTTCCCTCCATCCTTGGATGTTGTGGCCTCTATTCCACCCACTGCTGTCTCCTGAGTAGGATTGGACTCTTGCACCTTTTCGTCTGAGGTATTCACAAACGTATCAACCAACATTTTTTCAAGACACTGTTTCTCTTTTGTAGATTGGAGTTTATCCTTTAAAGACTTAATCTGATCAGCAAAATCTACAGAGCCATGAGGAACAAGAATTCTTCCACATACACTGATGACCGGCTTTAAGTCCCAGCGCTCTGTTTTCTTTCTCAGAGGACAAGCTTCAAAGTCCATAAAAATGGTGCTTTCCAAGCTGTGCTGTCCAGGGGCTGTTTCTTTCTCATCTGGTACTGCTAATCCAACAGAAGCAGAATTCACCTTTTCATGTATGGATAGTTGTCTAAATCTGCACGTTCGCATTTGTACTTTCCTCCGATTAACATTCAGTTTAGTCCGGTATTTCTTCCGACTCTTCAAGTTGTCATCCTCCACTGGTATTAGTAAACTGGGAGTTAAAATGCAAGCTTTAGATAGCCTTTTCTGACTTTTGAAAGGTCCCCTGCGTAGTTTCTTCCATTTGGTTTTTGTGAGATTTGTGACCTCAGAGCGATCCAAAACCTTTTCGGTTGAAACACTCTCGTCATTCATACAGTTCACTCCTGTTTGTGATTTGGGTGTTGGAAAACCACCAAGCTGAAAGTAATTTTGCTTTGTGGCAGACACAGTACTAATCATACTTAAACCCTCATTAGTGATAGTCTGCTCTGCAGAAGTAATGCTGACAATCAGATCTGCAGGAAGGTCATCTGATGTAGAAGGAGTCAGGAGATTGTTTCCCCCCATGTCATCAGTTTTATTTAGCACACTCAGATCCGATTTGCCAGTGTCTTTGGTTGTATCTCCAGCTTGCACATCATCTGGTAGAACATTTTGAGGCACAGTTGTTAAGTCAACCGGTGATTCCGCTCTTGTTATACAACTGTCCACAGGTGTTTCACTGTTTACAGGAGATCTCTGTCCTGTCAACTGGTCTTCTGATTCCATGCTAAAAGGTTGGGCTCGTGGCTCCTCGGGAGATGACAGACAGATGTAGACATCATCATCAAGATCTTCAATTCTCTCCTCTTGTCCAGCTGCCAGGATTTCTGAAACCTTGGACACTGGCAGTTGAAAAGAGTCTGGTTTGCTCAGGTATGACCTGAAACTCTGCCATGCCTTGTTAGTCCACTCCGGAGATGAGTAGAGGTGCTTGTGGGCATCCGGCACATCATACTGATCAGGAAAGATGCTGACTTCCCTAGTGGGACTTGATACCAACCCAGGATTTATTAGTGCTGCGTAAGTTTGCATATGCTGAGCAAAGACTTCACAGAGTTCTTCACTTGGGTCAAAAGGTGTTTTCTCAACTTCACCCTCTGCATAACTTAGCACTGGTAGAGCCTGCAGGATTTCAGACGATATGGCAATCTTTCTCTCTCGAAATTTAGTGTCTGTGAAAAATGGAGAGTGTACCTATTAAATCTTTGCTTTGTATTTTTTTTTTTTTTATATCAACATAAATAATAATAATAATAATCAAAATAAAACATTCACTGTTAAACATATGCTGTAATCACCTCTCTGTATGACTTGTGAGTTTGGAAACACAAACATGCCTTGCAGGACATCAGTAGCACTGGACCCAGTATCTGGAAAATAAAACAAAGATGACTGTATGTAGCTGACATGAAGTTGAATCATGTTTGATAAAAAACAAGTTTTGTTGTAAAACCGACAGAATAGTGCTCTGTCATCATTTTAATATCTTACCATCATATTTGAGGAAATGGGAGGAATGCAACAGGATGAGAAAACCACCATCATTCAGCTGAATAGTGAGAGCCTGTGTGTGAATGAGCATGTTTGTCAGTTTTTTCAGATGTTGGATAGCAGGTCAAATTCAACAAAAACATTATTATGAAGCACAATAGAATATATGAATCAAAATGGAGACTGACTGTTGAAAAATATATGACATTTCCAGCGCTGAAGCTAAAGACTACACAATCGACAAAGAAAATGAACAATTTCAAAAAGAAATTCATAGTTTGTCATTATTTGACCAATAATTTGCTCTTAACAATTGTAAAACTGTTAGGGCTTGTCTTGTTTTCTGCATTTCATATAAGTTTGAATGGAATACTTTTGGTTGCTCACCGTTAGTCAAATTGAATAAAACCCCACTTTAGACTATACTTAATTGTGATGCATATTTGTGACTATTTTTTGGAATAACTGAACAAGCGCTGCAATCTCTGGCAGGATGACTACAAACAAACTCACAAGATCTTTTTCCTTGATCTCCCGCAGAAGTAGAGAGAGAGAGTGGGTTTCCTCCACCTCAAAAGAAACCAACTCACACAGGCTGAAGTATAAGCCATCCAGAAAGACTAAAAAACATAAAGAGCCAAACTCATTAGTGAAATGTTCAATAAATCAACAAATGTTGTTGAGACATTCCTTGAAGATGTAACTCCTGTATAGCTGATTTTTTTCAATTTTCTCACAGCACACCTTCACCAGAAAAGCAGGTTTCAAAGACAGCCCTCGGCAGCAGCTGTCGCAGATTCAACATGGAAATGGCTCGGCCTATTTCAACAACGGGTGGCCTTAAATGGAAAAAAACAAGACAAAGCACAGACAATAGGTCAAATAATCTAAATGATACAAGACATTCAAGAATAGAAAATGTGTGAATTTATTATGTGCACATCTTAACTTACAGTTCTGCAGGAATCAAGGCGCCTCCTGTAGATCGTAGCCCAACATCATAGAACTGTGTGCCTATTTGAAGCCGACCCCTCCATGGAAAGTAATGACAAACTGGAGGGGGGAGGGAGAAGACATGAAATAAAACAATTATTTTAACAGTTTTTGGTCAGTAAATGGATATTGGTGTAAGAATATTGTTTTACAATATTGCAATGTATTTGTTTCAATGACAGTCATTAGATAGTAGCTGTATGAGCTGTTTATGGTGACAAACTACCTGGTGGAAGTGCTATTGTATTTCTTTTTGACCGCATTATGTATGGAGAAACACTAGATTTTACTATAATTACATGTTACTTACCAAGTTTTTTCTCCTCACTGAAAAGAGAAATCAGGAAACAATTAATCAATGTGACTTAAATTCCCTTTCATAAAAATTTAAAATAATTGAGTTGCTGAAACAAGTACCTTTTCTCCTGTGGTGCTTCGAGTGCTGCTTTGGTATCCGTATATGAAAATGATACAATGGCAACAGGACAGGCAGCGCTGGGAGATTGAGTTGTCAGATTGCTTCCATCATCTAGCAGCTCATACATGTAATACTGCGGGGGCAAAACAAGACACATTCTTGAGCTACCTGTCTATGCTTAACTAAAACATGTAGATGTGTCAACACACTGACAGATAAGAAAAGTAGTATTATAAACATGCAGTGACAAAGTATTGTCCATCACCAGCTAAATGTCTCTACGTACCTGAGTTCTCTCAAAGGCAAGAAAAGAGCTGGTTTTGGAAGATACTGAGGGCAACTGTTCAGACACATGACAGTCAAACCCCACAGTGGGCGCAGTGACGTTTTGGGTGTAGTTCTCTACAACCCTTTTAACTCTACCCTGTTGGTAACAAAGGACAATGATGTTGTTCATTAATCTTTTTTTTTGTAAAAACACAATGACCACAATTAATTTTGTTTCCCCCAAATACCTTTGTCAGCCTGATGATGGCAATGTATCCAGACTTGCCATGATACCAGCGGTTTGGATCCAGACAGTCAGAGTACATTGATATGTAAATACCTGAGTAAACACAGAAGACTGTCACATGATGTATGTTAAACTATAGTAGGCAGTGCCTTTTGAAATAACTGAATGTCCTCCAGCAGCAACGCCACACCTTGAAAGACATGTGTCACGGCTGTCAAGATCACGCCACACCAGTAACAGCTATCTGAAGGACCTCACCCACTGCAAGTTGAACGTGACCTCAAAATTACATTAAGCCTTTATGAATACATTTCTCTACGCTCAGCAGCAATAGATTTTAAGATAAAGAAGAAAGTGCAGAAGGAGTGAAAACTTTCACACTAACATTAAAGCTATTCATTCTTAGTTTCCACAAGGCAAATCAACAAACTGACAGTACCTCTAGATGACAGGATATTAATAGTTACTTTCACTACTTACTACTAGGATTTAATTATAATACATTGACATATGAATGAGTATAGAAAATAAACCTGACAATGGGTGCATTCCGCCAAGTTCTCACAGGTTGCTAGTCTGTATGTAGGCGGCTTAAGAAAGAGTCAAACATAAAACCTGGTTTGTCAGGTTTGGTGTGTCTTTAATCCTCCCTCGCCAGCAGCAAAGTTACGAGATAATAGAAAAAATATGGACCGTATAACCCTTCAAAATGTCTCTTTTGGCCTTCAAGAAATGCAGTTGTAATGTTGAAAATGAACGCGTCTGTTATGTGAAGGTATTTGAGGAAGTCTGTCATAGCAGCATTGCAATTTGCACAGGAAATTAAACACAGAAGAAGAAGCATAGATGTGCAGTGCAACCTAACTTAATGCCGTGCAATGCCGTTACATTCAATAATATGTGACACCATGGAGCTTTTGTTTCATGTGCACTTTCATATCACCATTTACAGAAAAACAAGGACTTTGACCAATGATTATACATGAGAACGTTCACAATTATCAGTCTAGAGTGTTTGGAGGGATAATAAATACAATCTTAGCCAGGAAACATTTAAAATGTGAAGTTATAAAGCAAAACATCACAGACGTTACATTTAAATGAAATTTATAAGCTACATGGAAAAAGCTACATGCAAAAAGAAATGCTGAATTCATTGCATTTCTGTCTTTGACACAATTCCTACCCAGTGCACCAACATTTAGTTTCTCTTTCACAGCAGAAAGTCTTCCACTTTCAGTTGTATAAGTTCATACAGCTATTTAACTAGCTTTCACTTTCAAAAGGGACCAGTGAACTAGACTCTCAACATGGATTTTCCTTAGCAGACAGGCTGCATGCATGAACAACAAAGTCCAGGCTAAGGCTGTCAAGGTAATAACTTGGGATAAAACACTTTTACTAAGAACAGCGTATTGTAATCTTTACCATTTTTATCAAGTAACTAGTAAGTAAACCATGTTATATTTTACAACACCTGTTGTTTAGATGTCTTCTCTTGGTGTTTTCTGCATTGTAATATTACCTCTAGGTTGGTTGTGGCTGAGCTCTCTGTACTAAAATGTCGCTGTAACCTCACTACGGCTTTACATAGTGGCAGTATGAGAGGAAGAAGAACAAGTATCACCATTATTTACCTTTCGAGGGATCTCCCAGAGTTGTACATGTGCTGTTCCCAGTAAGCACACCAGTTTCCCTTAGAGCATTAGCCTTCAAACAAATATAAATGTGCATAATTACTGGGATTTGTTAGAGCACGATGGTTTTCTCAGGTGTGCCAGCATTTCAGTGTTTTTACCTGATTGGTATCTTCAAACAGCAAAAAACCATAAGATTCCTTCAGATCCTCCTCTGAATAACCAACTTCTCTTCTCTTTTCTCGGAAAGCATTATACTGAAAAAAAAGAAGGAAGAAGACATCAGTTTGAAAGCTGGAACACCCTATGTCGCTAACAATTAAATGTGAACATATTCAAGGTTAACCATTACATTTGAGGACCTCTAAATGTTGGTGAATGAGGACTAAGATTAGGACTGACCTTTTCTTCCAGTACTGGGTTTTGTACCAAGACAGCAGACTTGTACCTAAAAGACTGTTTAGACTCCTCATACAAGTACGCACTTTTAAGTGGAGCCAAAATGCTGCTTTGAAAGACGTCACATCGTTCTGATACAGGTACTAAAACACCTGGAAGTGGACACAAAAAATATACATTCATTAGCATAACAAGCGATACGGCGAAATAATAGAACAATTACGTTTTCGCTTTTCGTCAAGGAAAAAGTTTCACAAGCCTGGGACTTTGTGTACCGTGAGACACGACAGCAAATGCACGCTTCCTTTTTTTTAGTCTCATAATACAGCATTAGTCGGTGGATATCCCACAAACAGCTCGCGGGAAATACATATTTAATTCACATTTCTTGTTAATCTTAAAGTGAAAGTTACGTTACACGCGGAGGAGAGAAGAAGAAGAAGAAGAAGAAGAAGAGAAAAAAAAAAAGCTCGTCACCTTTACTCGAGGCACCACCATTCCCACTTTCCATTGCTGAATACTTATGAAATCTGTCTTTCTCCTTTCGGCCTACGTTGAAAACAGTTGTCTCTGTTGTTGAACATTACAAAATACATATAAAGCACCATGAATCCTGCGTCCGACGAACCTTTCAAAGTAACTTGAGCTTTCGCCGTAATTTCCTTTGACATATTAATGCGACAACCAGGAAGTTACAGAAAATAAGCACCAGTCTGAACGCGGAGAAGGAAAAACATCCACTTAAATCCACTCATATAGGGTAATACGTCCTTTAAATTAGGACAGATCCTCGGTCTTCACACAGGGGTCGTCTGCGCGTGAATAGCCCCGTTTCGAAATAGAAACAGAAACCTATCGAGGAGAAACCTCCATCTTGAAAGTCTCCACCAAACTGGTTGTGTTAGAGAAGCTAGTCTGCGCTTGCGGTTCCCCTGTCCTGCGTGTGTGTGTGTTGTCGTCTGCTCGGTGAATAATTAATGATCGCTAGCTATAAAACGAAATGACTTCAAACAAAATGACAACCCGCGTTTCTACTCGTAACATTAACAACCGCCTAGTTTGCGGTTATGGTTTGGATTACACAATAAATATACAGTATGGACATTTTGTGTGTGTGTGTGTGTAACCCTAACCCGTCTGGGGGAAGTTGGGGTCGGAGCTAACTGCTAACACGTTTGTCAACACTCACACAGACGCAGCACCAAACTTTTAGTTTAATTTCTGTCGAAATAATAATTTACGGTGAAGTATTTGTGGAAAGAAACCATGAGCTAGCAGCATTTGGATTGAAGACCATTCTGCCTGTTTGTCATCGAGCGCTCACTAACTTGGTGTGAGGTTAATGTTCAGTGACCCAATGTCCCAGTTTGACCAGTGTCCAGAGTCCAGACAAATATCTATAAAAACACCAGAAATGTCCCTGTCAGGAACAACTCGTCCTTTGTTTTCACCATGATTAAAATTATAACAATACTGTACTTGTTTCAACGCTTACATAGATGTTTATCATGTTCTGCTAGATAGCAATAAACAATAGCACACCTACACACGTGTGTGTACATGCATGTGCTGTTCACTTATTGGTCCCTGTCACCCTTGGTCAATGGCCAGTCAGATATATGAAACACATGTTAACACACATCAGGAAGTGATCGGTGTTGCAAAAAGACAATACTATAATCATAATAACAGCCTCCTCAACATTGAAGCCTACAATAAGAGACTATACTTCAAGGAGGACCAGGAACTTCCACACGTTTGCCAAACCCATTTAAATATATGTTACAATAGGTATGTTCTCTCAAGTGCAGTAATTGGCGAGAGAGGCTACTAGTCTTTAAATATATTCAGTGATCGCAAGCTAGATGTACCACTTTGCCTTTTATTTATGGCTCTAAAATTCAGAGTTTTGCATGTACCTGTCCAAGCATTATGGTTTAACAATGGGGACTCAAGTAGTTTCTAGGCCAACTGCGGCTACACCCATTTCCAAATGTCTTGGTGATATACCAATGTTTTTCAATTTGTAATAGCATTGGGAAGAACAATGTTCTCCTCTCCATAGGGAGGTTAACAAGCATGACTTTGGAGGTAAAACCAGTTCCAGAGTATCTTATGTGTACCTCCCCAATAAGAGCAAAGTTAGCCTAAATTAGCCCTTCATTGGCAACTTTCTCAGCTAAATCTAGGTCTAATCATGTTTGTATTAAATTATAAAAATTACACTTCCTCAACATACAATTGATGTAGATGCTGTTGTTGAAATGCAAATGTCACAACCAGAACAAATCCACAGTCACACAGCACATCATGGATTAGCAAGGATAACGTTCTAGCTAGCATTAGCCACGTTAACCACAAAATAAACTAACACACAAAAAGCATTCCTATCTTTGCACGTGAAAACGCCATTGTCGGTACAGTTTTGTGCCATGTTGCTTTAGTCAAAAGCTTTATATTCATTGGTTAACTCATAGTTAGGGCAAAAGCCTCAATTATTTTAAAAAACAAACAAAGTTTCATGCGGTGCTCATGCCCATGCACCACGAACCGGCGGGAAGCGAGTAAATATATATTTTTCCTATGCATTATTAAAAATGTTTTTTTATTCTTGGTATTTCTTACTTTCTATTTTCAGTTATTTTTAACTTAATTGTGGGAAACTGTCTCCCTATTTCTCTACAAACCCAGTCGCCTACATATCCCAGAGTTCCTAGCTCTCGTTTGTTTGGACTGAACCTCTCAGCTGCTCTCACTGAGCACCCGGCGGCCCCGCGTGTTTCACGATCATGCAGCCCGTCCAGTCTCTCTTCTCGTGCTTCAAAATGAAAAGCATGTCTGGCTGAAGCTTCGTGGTTAACGAAAAAGAAAAACGGTAACATGATATGGAGATCACTCGGACCAGACCGTCCTTGTATGGAGAAATCGGTAAGTAGCTTACAGGTGGTGACCAGCAGTAACCTAGTGGGCTAAGCGAAAGACCGGATGGGGCTGGTACCTCCATGGCGGGTAGCTGCAGTAGTTTCATTAGCTTTGATTTCACGGTGGCTATCTTTCAGCTAGTGAGGCCAATGAGAAAACTGTTTATTGCCAAGTACCTTACACATACAATCCATTTGGCTTGGTGAAGGGTGCACAACAATAAACAAAAAAACAGTGCAATAATATAAGACATAATTTAAAAATGTTAAATAAAAATATGGGAAACCAACGTAACGGTACGTTAAAACAAGTGTATTATCAAAATGTCAAGTGTATTTTAATCGAAGAAAAATAACTGACACATTTTCCTGGGGATGTCAGTGTCAGGGGGGGTCCTGGAGTTTATTTATGAACCCAACTGCAGATGGGAAGTAACTGTTTGTGGCGTGAGGTCTTGGTCCTGATGGGCCACAGCCTCCTGCCAGAGGAAAGGGACTCAAACAGTTATTGTCCAGGGTGAGAGTGGTCGGCTACAATCTGTCTTGCTCGCCTCAGGGTTCTGGAGGCGAACAAGTCATGAAGGGAAGGCAGATTGCAGCGAATCACCCTCTCAGAAGAGCGAATGACAAGCTGCAGTCAATTCCATTTATTCTCTCGTGTTTAAGATGATTTGTAAGTAAAGCTAATTGTGGATGTTTTTTTATGCTAAATAAAAATATATATATTTCAGCTTTATTTAAATGGTGGTAATGACTGAATAAACTTGAATAGAGTTCACTTTAAGTCAACATGCAGACATCCAGCTAATGCACACATCATGAATAGAAAGGCTCAGTATTGTTTGGCTTCACATATTTGCAGCTCATGGTCTTGGATTCTGGACAGACCGGTCAGCAGTGCACGAGGCCGCTGCACAGGGCAGAGCCCTCCAGCTGCAGAAGCTGATCGAGGAAGGCGCAGCAGTTAACATTGTTGCAATCGACTCCATCACCCCCCTGCATGAGGCGTGTATACAGGGACAGACCCAATGCGTCAGACTGCTGCTGGACGCTGGCGCACAGGTGAGATGGTCTCAGAGATGTTGATGACGACTTCCCTCATCCGTGCATGATCGACTTTGTTTCTGACTGTATTATGGCTCTCTGTCTTCTAGGTGGATGCTCGTAACATCGATGGTAGCACGCCGCTGTGTGATGCCTGTGCAGCAGGTAGCCTTGAATGTGTCAAGCTGCTGCTGGAGTACGGAGCAACAGTTAATCCTCCGCTGTTTACCTTCTCACCACTTCATGAGGCTTGCATGGGAGGTGTGTCTTGTTGCATACAACATCTCACAGGAATGTATTTATGTTGAGTCATGTATTGGCCATTAAGATGTCTTGGTTTCATCCAAACAGTGTTTGTACTGGATTAATGCAGCTGAGAAGTGGGTGAACTAGTTATATTCCTGGGAAAATTTAAGAAAACATGCATCAAAGCAGACTTCATGACGTTAGTGTTGTTGCTAGAATAGTGCAGGGAGTACATTTAGCTACAGGCTAATTTCATTCATGTTGAAAACCTTTTAAAAGTATCCTGTAATAGGACATTTCTCCCAGTGGCAGGGACATGGAACAGAACTGGGGAAACAGAATACTTTACCGGAGCTCTTGATGATCAATTAAAAGCCTTTCAAGATTTATCAATAAATCAGAAACTAATTACACAATTTCCCGGAGGCCTGCGGGACTGGCCTAGGAAATGGAACACACTTGAATGATTGCAGCATTGCTTTGAAAATGGAAGTGATGAGTTAGAAGAAAGCTTAAAAATGAAACTCCGGACAAAATCTATTCATGCTGAACAGCTTCGGTACTCTTGGAAGGAAACAAAATACAGCCACCTTTTTAAAGCCCACAATAATTGAGTGTTGGATACTTAAGAGATAATTTTTGGTTGGAGTACCATATCTACATGAACTTCTCTTCTGTGTATTTCTCAGCACTGTTTGGAAAAGTCACTCTACTGGAGAGCATTTCATTTAAAACCAACTTTATTTTTCCTGTCTCACACAATAGGAAATTCTGATTGTGTTCAGCTCATGATAGATCAAGGAGCTTTCATGGAGGCCCATGACTGCCACTATGGGACACCGCTGCATGTAGCCTGTGCAAGTCAACATTATGACTGCGCCAAAGTTCTCCTAAGTGCAGGTGAGTTCAAGTCTGCCCTCTGCACACCACAGCTGGGTCAAAACTGGATATGAATTTTCTTCACATTTTTAATGTCATGTTTTGCTTGTGGCTGCTTTAATGTATTATTTATTTCAAGACAACAACATATTTTAAAGATGTTTTGTTTAGTCATTAGGAGTAGATTATCTTTGGTACTGCTTCATCAATTAACCGCTTTTTAAAAACTGTAGATGAGTTTTTTTTTTTTTTTTTTTTTTTTCTTACTTTCCCAAAGGGGCAAATGTGAATGCTACCAAGCTACATGAGACGGCCCTTCATCATGCAGCCAAATCCAAGAGCGTTGACTTGATTGATCTACTTGTGGAGTTTGGGGGAAACGTGTACGCCAGAGATAACCTGAACAAAAAACCAGTCCACTACACCAGTCAGGGATCCACCCCTTATCTCTGCCTCGAGTTCTATGAGAGTAAGTATTTTATTTTATTTTAAGTGACTGCTCCTGTATACAGCGACGGCCATAGGTATTTGGACTGTGACACTAATTTTCTTCTAATTTTGCCTATTTACACGACTGCAATGTTTTTTTTTTTTAAATAAAGCAGTCAATATGTGGTTGAAGCTTTATTTCAATGGATATAACAAGGATATGGCATTAACTGTTTAGGAATTACAGCCAGAGGTTCAGAAGTAATTGGACAAACTAACATAATAGTGAATATTATGATCCTTTTTAATACTTGGAGGAAAATCCTTTGCCATCAATGATTGCCTGAAGTATACCACCCATAGTTGTCACCAAATGCTGAGTTTCCTCCCTTGAGATGCTTGGCCAGGCCTTCACTGCAGCCTCCTTCAGTTGCTGCTTGTTTGTGGGTCCTTCACTTTTATCTGAAGTAAATTAGAGCATCCTCACTTGGGTTGAGATCAGGTGACTAACTTGGCCATTGAAGAATATTCCATTTATCTGCCTTTTAGAAGCTCTTTAGCTGTTTTCACAGAATGTTTCAGGTCATTCTCCATCTGTACTGAGAAGTGCTGTCCAATCAGTTTGGCAGCATTTGGCTGAATCTGATCAGATAGTAAAGCCCTAAACTCATCCTGCTACTTCTATCATCAATGAACACCGGTGACCCAGTTCCACTGGCAGCCATTCAAGCCCATGTCGTAGCACTGCCTCCACCATGTTAACCAGGTGATGTGGTTTGCTTTGGATCAGGAGCCGTTCCTTTCTTTCTCTGCACTTTTCTCTTACCATCATTCTGGAACAAGTTAATCTTGGTTTCATCTTCCAAAGAACCTTCATCTCAAGGCTTATTAAGATGTTTTCTAGCAATTGTAATTCCTAATCGGTTAATGCGATATTTTTGTTATAGTCATTGAATTAAAGCTGAAAGTCTACACTTAAACCACATATTGACTGCATCATTTCAAATCTGTGTACAGAGGAATATAAGAAAAATTGTATCGCAGTCCAAATACTTATGGCCCTGACTATAGATTATCTCATCTCTTTCCTCTTCCGTAGATACCCCTCTCAGTCTACAACAGATCAGCAGAGTGGCTGTGAGAGGGGCTCTCGGCAAAAGAGCACGGGAAGTGGTGTCCAAACTGAACTTGCCCAATCGCATCATAAGTTTTCTGTCTCACATGCCACCTCCAGATGTTGAAATTTGATCACCTGTGGTAAACTTCCGATGCAGCTCTCAAAAGGTTAAATATAGACCAGTTCTGTTTGCTGAATCTGTGGATTGCTCTCCGGAAAGTCATATGACAGGATGTTGAATTTGGCAGCAGAACTGCAGCACAGATTAAATGTCAAAACACTTCCAGGCTAGAGAGATCATATAATTTAAATAAGATGTTTGCACAAGCAAATTTGACAGCGTTGATACCATCATCTTATCATGTTTTGGCCAACCTGTCTCTAAACAACTGCCTGCTTACACCTCTACTGGATTTATGTTTAAGGCCACCAAATGACGTTGGGTCCAGCATTTACTTTCATCCCTAAATTCCACCTTTTATGCCCGTTTTACGATATGGAGTCTGATAGCGAGATCTTGCATAACTTCCAGCAAAGCTCAGCCTACCTTCCCCCTGAGCAGAGTCCTAGTCGGTCACACCTTTGTCGGCGTGTAGGTCATGTTACTGCATTCCCTTAAACCTTGGCAACGGAACAATTTCACAATACACGGAATCATTAGAATCAGTATTATTTTCAAAAGTATTGCTTAATGGAGCTTGAAATATATTTTAAAAAATTGCCTGGCTTGATTATCATGATCAAGTATGTGTAACTTCCTCATAGATCTTGTAATACTTAATTGGAACCAGAGGGAACATGAAGTAGTTTGATTGCTAGGATTATATCTCTGTATATATTATGTAACTATTTTTCATGTAAATTTGTAAATAATACAGATGGTTCTACCTCTTTAAATTTGTGTAAATAAAAAGACCACTACTGGACTATTTCAAAAATAATTCTCCAGTGTTGTGTCTTCTGTTGTAGCTGACCTCAAATGTGGTTGTTATGGTTTTGGTTGTAATGTTGTTTTCAGAAAAATATTGCTTCAAAGGGTTGTGCTTATGGTTATGAGGTAATTCAGTCCACACTTTTCAAACTAATTTTCAAAACTGCAGGACTGTGGTAACGCCAACCGCCGTCAGACTCCTAAAGTAGTGTCATGGTACGGATGGCCTCTGAGCGAGGGGAACGGCGTGACCACGGTGTTGCACTCGGCAGCTCACGTTACTGCAGTTTTGGAAAGGGAGGTTGGTTGCAATCTTTAAAAAGCGTGTTTGAGAACTACGGTGGCCTTCGGGTAATGTAACAACTTGACGAAAGGCTCTTGAGAGCCAATATTTGGTTTGTCCGAAGGGCTATGCTAGAAAAATGGTGGCACAACATGATGGACTCCGAAGACACAAGGATTCTTAGTTTAAGGTGATTATACACTAATATAAACAAATTACTATTCTATAAATCTGCAAGCTGAATATTGATATAAATCCAGTTAACGCTGTTATCTTCATAGAGGCAACTAGGTCTGGAAACAAATGAAAAGAGACTTCCCTAAAACCCTTCAGTCTGACAAAACTGTTGAATATGCAGGAGAAAATCTGTGAATGACTCAACAACAACCCTTTGTGCCTCAAAGCAGCATAGGCAGTCAGGCATACACCATGGGAGGGGCAGACAGGTGAGCTGGAACCAAATTAAAGAACCAGAAAACCGACTGACATCGCCACATTTATCCACCAGAATGCTCAAACAGAATTAAAGATTGATCCTCCGGTAACAATACATAAAATATGAAATCACCTAGCCGTTAACAGTAGTTACATCGTGGGTTTAGACTAAGGACATATTTTTCACATCCTGTCTTTAGACCGCACCCTATCAGATGTAAAATGTGACATCAAACGTGCTCGAGTAATTGGCGATTACAGGCCATTAACCCATTACTTTAACGTCAAGTTAACTGCAACAACCTGAAACACAAGTTCCTTCTCATGCAATAGCTTCCTGCTTTAAACATTGGGAATGGATAAAGTCCCTTAAGGGCTGAGGGCACGTTTGCTTTTAGATTACTTAAATACCGTAGTAGCACTTTAGTGGTACTGGAATGGCTCTTAGCACTTTGTAGTTGAACTTTATTGATGAAATTGTACCTTCTTGATTCTTGTTCTGATTCTTGTTTGTACTCATGGTGGAATGCACTTATTGTAAGTCGCTTTGGATAAAGCGCCAGCTAAATGAAATGTAATGTAAATGAACTACAAACATTCAGGGTATTTTAAATAACAGATTATTTGGGCACAACTTGTGCAAATTATCTCGAAAGCAAAAATTAACCACATAGTAGGCAGGTCAGTAAACACACCAAGAAACAGAGATAATTATAAAGGATTATGGTAAAATATGATGGAAAGGAGCCAAAAAAAGATGAATATTTCTTCAATTGGCATGCAGGCCACAAGTTAAATGTGTATCTGATGACGGTTTCGACAAACAATGATGAATTCATGCGAATCGGTGAAAAAGAACAGGAACATTCGGTGGAGGTGTTGAAAATCCTAAAAACTTTCATCTTCCTGAGCCTGTTGTCATGTGATCCCACCTGAACACAGCCACCAGCTGTCTCCACTGACCACCTCTAGGAAAACAGGTGTTAGCTTGGTAGGAGAGGCATCAGGATAGTGGGAGCTGTTTTGAGCTATTGCTTACCAAAACTAATCATCAAGGGCAATGGCAAAACAAATACCAGGTGGTTTTAAATAAACTGTTACCTTTTTATACCCACAAAGACTAAATTTGGCTGCAGTACTGAACATCCAACTGCGTCTTACTTTGACATTTCTGAGGAAGATGCTACGAGCAAGGCTGTTAAGAAGCTGCTCTTGTTGTTGGCTATAAATACTGCAGGTTCAGCAGCTGACAATGTGGGAGAGGCCCTTTCAGTCAAAGGAAGTGATGTGGCTTGCAGATAGGGTTGTGGTTGGACCGGCGGGCAAAATAGAACAGCCAGGTAGCTCATGTAAAAGGAAACATTGCAATGCACAGGCTACTCTGGGCATGTTGGTTTAATTTAATGCCCCTGATCTTTCTCCAGACACCTGCACCCCAAATGCAGTCTGATAAACGACAAATATAATTATCTTTTTGTCCTCTTAGAGCTGCTCACACAAGAGGACGATTGAAGTTTGTCTTCTTGGAGAGAATTCAGTGTTAGTTCCTCTTTGTGCACTTCCAGTTCCAGTTCCACAACTGCTTTTATGTCTAAATGCAGTTGGCGGTATCGATTTCAAACACATAAATGCTGTATTTTTGTCTTGCATTAACAATGTCGTGTGATAAAGTACAACTGCCTTTCTTATCCGAAGTGCTAGCGAGCAACTCAGATGTTGATAATCATCGGCTTTGCAGGGAGTACAAACAAAAGATATTCAGCGATAGTGTACGTATGTAAACCTAGTTTTGCAAATGCCTGAAAGCAGCACTGTTAAACTAATTTACAATGTTTTTAATGTTTCTAGACATATCAATTGGCTTTTACAACAGTGGAATTCTGAAATTTAACAAAACTGATGGATATTTAGGATGTCAAGACATTTAGAGAAAAGGAACACAAGAGTTTTTCTCAGGTTCTGTTTATTTGACAAATGTTGCAACAAACTGCTGAACAGCTCTGTCAACAGTAAAAGGAAGTGACTGAGGGGTCCAAGTACAACTGCGAGGATGCTTGTGCATCCCAATAACAATACTAATTATATATGCCAGGATGTACCAGGATGTCCGCTTGAATCTTGTCACATTTTGCAGGTCGGCAAGCCAGCATGTTTTTCTGGCTTTTCTGGTTGGCAATCCTCTGCACAGATGCTATATATGCAAGAGGGTCAAAGTTCAAGCTGCAATGTTGAGACGAAATGGTATGTTGCAGTTGCAACAGCAAGCCTTTTGTCAGTATGAAGTCAAAGTCAAAAGGAATGTATGCGGTTTGAAACACTGAATATCTGTCTATTTTACACAGGAGTCTATTTAAGTACAAACTTTTTTCTTTTTTTTCATTTAACAACTTTTCTCTGAATATATATATATATATATAGCAAGAAATGTTTTTACTTTATCATATTCATAATCCGTGACCGTATTAATGTTCTGCTCATTATCTCATCTCAGAAATCTAAACTGCTCACACCCAATGGCTTCCTTCCTTGATCCCTTATCTTGGCATGATAGCACTTACAACTGCAAACATTTGACACCGGAACGTTGAAAATAAATGTACAGAGTGGCAAAATGCTATTGAAATGAAAGTATACATAAAAAACCCTAATTCCATACACAATTAACTGGTATAAACACACATTTCAGTAACACTGACACATTTTTTTTTTGTAAACTAATTACACTTTTGACAATACAGTTTGGACGGAAATGATTGGAAAGAAGTTTTCAGTGCAGTTGGAAGTAAAAGCATAAAAAGAGTGGTTGTATGAAAATTCACTGACCGACACGAGACAAAACCGGACATGTGTCTGTCTATAAGGAACCTGCTGCCGGGTTAAATGTCTACACTCCAGTCTCCTTCCTCTTTAGTGAGCCTTGTAACTTCTGGTCCAATCTGGTTTTGGAGAGCGTCTGAGGCCTGAGTTTAGGGCCACAGACAGGCGGGCAGTTCTCGTCTGTCTCCTCATCAGAAGTAGTGACTGAGATGGTGGAGGAGCGACGCTTGGCTCTGACGGCTTTTACCTGCTGAACTCTGGGTGGAGCCCCCTGCTGTTGGGCCATTGCAGTGCGGAGACAGTTGAGCCACTGCTGCTTGTGGTAGACGTCGTTCACGTGCAGGGTGTGGGACTGGCCATGGGAGGGATCCAGAGAGCTCACGCGAAAAACGTTCTTAGCTAGAGGGACACAGAAAGAAAAGAGATACAGTCCACTGAACAACAAGCAGCAAAGTGTGGGATACAAAACTGTTTATTTCTCAGGATTACAAACTCTGATCCTGCAGCTGGACATATTCTTCCAAGTAATTGCTTTCTTTTCAACAAAAAAGCTCTGATAAATCTGATAATCTACTTTTAGATTAACGAAGGTTGGTGTACAGATGTCAGTGTTAAAAGAATCATGCAGCCCTCAATTAGAAACACTTCTGCAAACTACAAACCATTTTATTCACCGCTGGAGTTTTCTTCATTCATTCTGGCCGGTGTTTACATCCCACCTCAGGCCTGTGTGAGTGAGGACTTAAACAGAGCAAACCTCGGCAAAGAACTGCCAAAATACAGACAACATATTAAGTGCAGCACCAGGGACAAAACACACTGGACCACTGCTACACTGTGCTAAAGGATGCATATCCCGAGGAGATGGACCAATGAGGCTAAGCTGCAGCTACAGTCCTGCTTTGCCGCCACTGATAGGAGTGTTTTTGAGGTTGCAGCTACAGACCTGGATGAGCTCACTGACACTCTGACATCTTATCAGTTTTTGTGAGGACATGTGTGTGCCGACTAAAACCTTCTGCACATACAACAATAAACCCTGGTTCACCCCAAGACCCAGGCAGCTTTGTCAGGCTAAAGAGGAGGCCTGCAGAGGTGGGGACAGGATTCTGTACAGCCATGCCAGGAACACACTGACAAGGGAGATCAAGGTAGCTAAGAAGAGCTACATTGAAAAGCTGGAAAAAAGGTTTTCAGCCAACGAACCCTCGTCAGTTTGGAGAGGCCTGGAAGTACTCACGAACTACAGGAGACATCCCCCCACTGAGGACAATCACCAAGTGGCTGACAACTTGAATGTTGATTTGAAAAGCCCACTTCCATCCCCCAACTGCCCCATTATCAAACAACCACCTTCACTCTCTGCCTCTTTCAACAACATGTGACTTGAAATGTAGTTAAGAAAAACTGAAATCACAAAATGTGAGAATCTTTGCTGGATAAATAAAACAATCGAATATTGTGTGAAATAACATGCCCCGGCCACATGCTGCCAGCAGGTGGCGCTAAACTAAACTCAACCCACCTTTCTCTCCATTGTTGAAAGCCCCCCTGAAGGAGCCCCCCATGCGGCTCTCTCCATCCTGCAGGTCCTCCAGAGCCAAATCCCGAACTGGGATGGGCTGTCGATAGACCTGGAAGCAGCTCCTGTCGTTCCGGGTCACTGGTCGGGTTAGAACCAACAGCTCAGAGAAGAGGAACACATGCAGCCTCTGCGAAGAAACACATGAATATAAAATGATACAACACAGACAAAATGTATGTGGATGGTAATAATAATAATAAGGACAATAATCCTAATTCTCACCGAGCCACTTTTGTTCCGCAGTTCGCCGTGACAAAGTAGGATCTTACAGTCATCGATGAGAGGGTCCCGCTGCTTATCATCCAGATATTCCAGTTTGTCGATATAATACTGACACTCAGACTCCCCTTTTCTCACATTGATTTCCGACAGAATCTCCTGAATTATAGTAATCTGGATAATTAAAGAAAGACAGCTCAGTTGGTTATTTGGCAAAACACAAGTGAAATAATAGCATAATATGTTCTTTATCAGATATAGCAGTGAACTATAAGGAACAACACTGACTGCAAAGTCATGTCATTTGGATAACGTACAGCTCTCTCCAGACTGGGTACGTCTGAGTGATCAGGAGGAGTGTGTCTGAGGATCTCTCGCAGCAGCAGTGGGTATTTCACCAGGCGTGACCGTGGGATGTCGAGGAAGCTCCAAAGATCCAGCTTCCTGCTGAAAGGCGACTCAAGGCATCGCTGCAGGAAGTCCTGGACCCGCCTGTCCTGCTTTTTCTGGTCCAGCAGGGCTTTGGCCGCGAGCTGGTTGCTACAATAGCCTTTGTAAGCGTTCAGACCAGGCAGCTAAAGATATACAATAAAAGTTAAAATGTTGCATGCTGAAAATGTCCATATGTGAAGATAATGTGTGTACGGTAAACATCAACACCCACCCAGTCAATAACTATCTGTCCAATCTGAGCTACTGTTCCATCGGGGCCAGTTCCCTCCGTCAGTTTCATCAGTAAATCTGCAGATTATTAAACAAAGTACACACACAGTCAGAAACACTTCAAGCATCATTTAAAGCTAGGGTAGGCGGTTCATTTCTGTCATCAGGCAAAATGTCCATAATAATAATAATCAGTGGTTCATGCAGTAACCTGTACTAATACTAGTAATTCATTTTTAACATCATCCTGATGCCGCTATATAGCGCCATACTGTGATTGGAGGCTTTCTGCTAACCGTAGCCCTAAGTATCCGTGAGCTAGCCGCAGCCAGCTAAGGTTAGCAGAAGGCTAAACTATTAGCAACATTTTCTCTCTTTTTCTGCAGGATATTCCATTGAATCAGGCTTTTACTGAAAGGATGTGCACAAACAACTGCATTTGTAGAACAGCCAATAGGAACGCCCCCTCTCCCTGAAATGACCTGTGATAGGCCAAAGTCTCTGGTCACATTATAGATGTTCTAATGCAAGAAAGCAGAGGTGCAGAAGTCTGGATTTCTGCCAGACTACAATTATATACTAAAAGGTTATTACGAATTTTTTTGTCCAATGAAGCCCAAAGTGAACGGCCGACCCCAACTTTAAAACAGTTTAAGTTAAAAAATGTTTGGTGGTAATTTACCCTCATGTAAGGGGATGTATGCATCCAGGTCCCCGAATATGTGAGCCAGTTCCTCCTCTGTCATGATGGAGAGTTTTAGCATTGGATCATGGTATGCCTAATTGTGAGAAAAGCAGTATTGTGAGCACAAAACACATTTTGTAAAAAGGGAGCATAAATGTTTTTATTATTTGTGTAATATTAAATAAGGCTTTTCTAACCTTCCGTGCAAGTTGGAGATCCTCTATGAGATCCTGCTCTCCCCTGTAAAGCTCATGAATTGCCTGAAGAAGAAACCACAGCAGCAGCAGTTATTCTTTTATGCCCGGCATACTTTTAGCACGATTGTGCTGTAAACTTTGATAAGACTGAACTGCAGAACCTCTTGTCTCTTGATCTCTTTGATGGAGAACGTGCTCTTCTGATGGACATCCAGCGTCTCTGACCACAGCGTGCTGTTTCTGCGTTTAGTGGGAGTGGGACCTGCCTTGCTGCCGGCTTTGAGGGACATCCCCGGTGACTTGCTGTCACCACGCAATGACATTGACTTCAGAGAAAAGAAAGATAAAAAAAGAAAGAGAAGATTATTATTTTAAAGTCAAACACAGATTTTAATCATTTAAATTTCTACAACGTAAATTAGTGGAGGGAGTGCCAGAAGAGTATGGCATTTACCTGGATGGTCTGACCAAAGCGCCGCACTGCTCCATTCTTTGAAGGAGACATCAAGTTGACGAGGGATGAAACTTTAGCCAGAGGTCGGACACGCTTGTTACTGGGTTCCTGGCAATCAAGGAAATAAACTTCAGTTAAACTTCATTGTATTGATGTGTGGACTGTAGCATTGAATACTCAGGCATTGTTTAATACAAGGCTGAATAGTGAATAAAACAGTTTGCAACTCATTTTGTTCAAAGGCTATTGCTAAATGCTGTTCTGCAGTCCCAGAAATTAGATGACAGATCTACATATTTCCTTTATTGCATACAAAATAATATTTGATGTATTATAAAGCACTGCTTTTGTTTGGTGTCATTTATACTAATAAAAAAAAAAACCTAAATGCATCAGGAAATACTCTCAATCACCACAGTTTCAATGTAGGATTAATGCCACAGTATCAAAATGGCCATGTACGTTGTTTATAAAAGGTATTAAACCACTTTTGCAGAGACTGTGATAATACTGAAGGACAATGTGGACCGGATTTTCTGTCAACAGTATCAATTCCTCAGACAGACACTTGTGCCAGTGAAAGGAGTGTTGGGATTATCCTGAGCTCATAACACAAGAGCCCTCATGGCTGTCTGTGGCGAGTCCCTGAGTCATGCAGGGGTATTACAGTTTGCTGTGAGGACATGTTCAAGGGTGAAACTCCACCCAGCGGATAGACAGGAAGCTGCCCTGACTCCCACCTTGAGGTCGAAGCTGGACAGACTGACTGTGTCATCCTCTTTCTCTTTGCGCTTTCTCTTCTGTAGCAACATAAGAATACAAACTGGTTAGTTATACAAGTCTGTTGAGAAGTCAAACAACACATTTGCAGCAACATTTCTGATATAAATGTTATGCCCAAAATATTAGTGGTAGATTTTGAAAATGTGAATTAACAGTCACATATGGCTTTAACAGATCATACTCTATGTGCGTGGATGTGAACACCGCAACCTAACATAATAGTGTTGTGTTTTCAACAACAACTCACAAGACTGAAGTCCCACGGAGTCCCAGGGGTGAGAAAGGTGAAGGAGCTGCCTCTCTGCAGAGGAGGTCTGCAGGAAATGGGACAAATAAGCATTGGTCAAGCACAAGGGCAACAGGTTTATATCGGCTTCATTGCAAAGAGACTGCCTACTACTCTGCTGAGCATGTTTCTTTGTCTACTATTGATAAAAATACATGCAGAAATTAACCTCAAACAGCAAATTAAGTCATACAAAACACAACTAAAGAGTATTTCAGCTTTGTTAACATGATGAATGGTTTTTCTTTTTGTGTGCCTCTTTTGCTTCAGTCACTGTTATGTTTAAATAATGTAAAACACTTCTCCTTATATAACCAAATAAGGAGACGGAGTGCTCTCATCTGTTGCAGAAAACAAAGTCAGTTATGGAGAAAACAGAGAGTTACAATGTCTTCTTCTTAGTGAATGACCCCCTGAGGGTGTCGCCAAGGCCAAAGTCAGCTGAACACACTGCTATAAAACCTACTCCTTGTAATCCTGCCTTCCAGTTATGTTGGAAACAATGGAATAATGAGTGGAGAATAAAAGATCAGAGTAAAGTGATGACAAATAATTGGTAGAGTTGCATTTATCTGCAAGCCAAATCTTCAGGGTGTGATTACCCTACCTATCTGCAGTATTGAAAAATAAACACAGGTGCAGTACAGGTGTAACTATGCAGACATGCCTTGTTAATGACAACCGTGACACACAAAGTATAATGGGAGAGAAATCATGGAAATACCAACTCCACAGTTTCCCAGTATAAGCAGTATAGACAAAACAAATCAGGTAAAATGATATCTGCAGATAGTAAAAGGTATGCTGATATTACTTATCGATGTGTCTAACTTACTCTACTAATGATTATAGTGTTGAAAAGATTCATCAACAGAAAAGTGACCTTTTTTTCCTTTTCCACATCATTGTTAATTGAATATCATTGAGTTTTAGACAACTTTTGGGGGATTTCAGAAACCTTGATGGGGATTTATTAGTATTTTATAGACTAAACAATTACTCAATATGTACTTTATTAATCCGCATATGAATCAATAATACAAACAATAATTAGTTGCAGCCATAATTGATAATATTTCCATTCTTAGTTATAATTGTAGTTATTACGTTTTTCTGCAGATTTTCTCCACTAAAAATAAACAAGACTGCTAAAAACAGTAGTTCATTATGTTATAACTTACATTTAGTTGATCTTGCGGTTTAGTGCCACCATACGCAGTTTAAGCATAGCAAGTCGTGGTGACACCATCCGAGTAACCCTATATGTATTCCGAGGTGCACCTGAACGCATCCTATGCCAGTTACGATAGTTGGCTAACCAACGTTAGCTCGCAATGTGCGGAAGTCATTTTACTTAACAGCCAGGGCTTCCAAATAAATAAATACATCAATAATGGCATATAACGATACCACATGTATCTGGCGTGATCCACCTACTTCTTGGAGATGTTTCTCCGAAGTGTTTGAGGAGACGGCTCCGCGGCGCTAATGACGCTGGTGGTCGACGTCCTCGATGACGTCCTGCTAAGTTTCTGCTTTTTCTTTCCCACCTTTCTTCCTCCTCTCAATTCTTCATTTTCTTCCATTCTGCAGGAGGCTTCGTGTAGAGATCAGTTGTATCGAGACGTATTTATAGCTAAGCGAACACAAGACAAAGTGCAGACGTATGAAAACTGACCCGATGTGTACAAAGAAAGCAGGCGATCGATCAGAGCAGAGCAGAGCAGCACAGACCACGGCGGAAGTTTGAATACGGCGGCTTCATCGAAATGGACCAATCAGGAGGCGGCCCAAAGGTCCGTTGCTGGGATACCATAAGGTGGGAGTGTCCAGTGAGACGAAAGGGACCTTGAACGTAGCATACATCATGCTGCTTACCAGCGGGGATGATGAAAAACAAGCCAACCGTAAAACATATAATAACTTATATATAATAATGATACAAATAAGAATATTAAACAACAGTGCTTTGCTTAAAACCTACACATTTAATTCAGTGTATACGATTTTTAAAGTTGGTCCATTTTTAAATATGTATAAACAGATTTATGATATAGTATACATCTAGTATTATATAGTATATATTTAATACAGTCTTTGATATTAATTAATTATTTTTTGCAACAAATATCTTCGATAATATGTAGACAAATTTAAGCAATTTTGGTAATGAAACGGTGATATTTCTGCATTTTTAGCACAGCCAGACCATGAGGTTATAATTCTTTGACCTGTCTATGTTTGTTTCCAAATGTCCAAATGTAAATTATGCATATATCGTCCTCATGCCTTCAGGCTAAATAACAGCAATATATTTTTGTGTTTGCTTACCATTGTTTACTTTTGATGTCTTTCTTTCACTGTTGTGCATCAGGTTTGTTTACTCCTTTGTATATTTAGAGCTACTCATTCCTTGTATGTGTCAACACAACAACAGAAACTATTTTCCTTTTAGTTTAAAAGCTTTGCAAGTAAAATGTCAAATATTGGAGGAAAACTATGTTACTAATGACCTACAAATTATTTGACTTTTTATTAAACATAACACTTAAGGTAAACATGCTGGTATGGAATAAATCTCTTTGTTGCATCCATATGAGGATCAGGATTAGATCGGTTTCAGAGAGCCTGTTTGACCGTATGGGACGACCCGACCACCAGTCAAACAGGTCACAATGAGCTCTTCTGACTCTACAGTTCTGTCCTTCACGAGCACATCATGACCTTAATATGGCCAACCATTCCCCCGAATCAACATCTGTCAGACACATGAAATACGGTGCTATCACTGCTATAGTGTTTTCATCAAGTTATGGGGAAGAGGGCATTTGAAAAAGGCTCCTTAAGCACAATAAGTACCACATATACTATTTTATTTCAAGTATTACAAAAACCATACAGTTAGTGGTATTTATGTGTGCATTTACAGTTGAATGGGATAAATACAATCTAACAAACACATGGATGTGTGAAACAATCTCATCTTGGGCTCCATGTAGTAGCTGTTGTGGAGTCAGATCCACTTTCAAGTGTATTAAATCAAATTTATTATATAATTTTTTAACTGACTAAATCTTCTGACCAAAAAAATGAATAAGGGCCATTCAGTAGCTGTTCTGGGGCTTTCAGTACAATTCATCTTACCTTGTAAACCAATGTGGAGAACATTTCTTCATCAGAATAATTTATTGGCCAAGTATGTTGCACATACAAAGAATTTGACTCAGTGAAAGATGCATAACAATAAACATAGACATTGAATAAAACCCAACTGCAGCTGGAAAGAAACTGTTTGTGGCGTGAGGTCTTGGTCCTGATGGGCTGCAACCTCCTGCTAGAGGGAAGGGACTCCAACAGTTTGTTTTCTGTCTGATGGAGTCTGATGGAGGAGCAGAGGATGGACTCAATGATGGCAGTGTAGAAGTGCACCATCATGGTCTTGGGCAGGTTGAACTTCTTCAGCTGCCTCAGGAAGAACATCCTCTGCTGAGCCTTCTTGGCGATGGAGACCCGAGGTCCTGGGTTATGGTGGAGCCCAGGAAGTGGAAGGACCCCACAGCGTTGAGGCTGATAGGCGGGTTCTGCGTTCTTCCATTGTCTTTATTGTTGAGCTCCAAGTTTGTCTGCACCAGGTCACCAGATGGTCAGTCTTGAGTGCTCATAAATACATAAAGTTGCCTATTTCTTCTGTGACAGTTGCTGTGAGATTTATTAAGGACCCAATAAACCCTGTATATTTACTGTAAGTGTTTTATTTCCCTGAAATACAAGTTAATTACACTGTTCTACATATATATTAAGGAACCTTCGATTGCCTCAAAAGTATATAAAGTAGCCGTCACTTACACTCATTTATTTGATCAAATCTAAATAGTACATTTTTGAGTCGTCTGTATTCATTTACATGGTATGGAGGAGCATTTGCACTCTGCCTTCCTTCAGCAATGACGAGCTTAACCTCAGCCATCTATGTGGAAACACCCTCTATGTTTCCATCGGATGGAAGCAATGCACTGGTACCTGTTTACTGTGATTTTATAAAAACGTCGAAACAAATCAAAATGGAAAAAAAGAGAGAAAATACAGGCAGAGGGCAGATAATGATGATTGAGAGGGATTATTTTTGTACAGTGTTTACTATACTATACTCTTTTGTCTTTAAACAAAGCTAATGGTTTCAAAATTTATCAATGAAAGTACTTTCATGAATAAACTAAGTTTGAGTCAGACACAAAGGGGAAAAAAGAGTTAACAAGAAGCAGGAAAGCAGCTGTGACGAGTTAGTGAATGAACAGGAATTTATACAAATGTGACCTACTTTGTGGTATTATAAAAACATCTCCTATTTCAGTTTCTGAATGTACAGCGTCTGTACGTGCTGATGATCCACCTCCCGGAACACTGATTTCATATGGTGCTAGAGACTGGGTACAAACATCTACGTCACCAAATGAAATCAGTTTCCGAGTGCAGTCCTCTGATTTTATAGACAGTGCAATACAAGACATGTTGGATGAAGAAAAAGAGAACTTTGATATTGTGTCATATGGACTCGTAAGCCCCGTGCTGCAAATTGGATGCAGATGTAGGTCAAAGGTGTTGTTTGAAGAGGGAGGCTGCCCTGCGTCTGCTCCTCTCGCTGCACGACGGCCCGTTCTACAAATGAACAGCAGAGGGTGTGGTGCCATTGAAAGACAGAGCCGGCCCAGTGACCCAATGGTGGAAGGAAAGTTAAAGTGAACTTCATAAAGTTAAAAGGGATATTTTTGGAGATACACGCTTAGAGGGAACCCCCTTGTGTATACTGGTATTCCACCTAAAGACACACACACACACACACACACACACACACACACACACACACACACACACACACACACACACACACACACACACACACACACACACACCACACACACACACACACACACACACACACACACACACACACACACACACACACACACACACCCACACACACACACACACACACACACACACACATTATAGTAAAAACAATCACATAAAGTTTCTCTTGTACATCAGGATAACGAAATAGTTTGACGTTTTGGGAAATGTCTCATTAACTTTCTTGCTTAATATAATATGAGAAGATTGATACCACTCAGATTGATAACCAGCTACAGCGAGTAGCTGGTTAGCCTAAAATACGGCATACGGTCTTCCGTCTTCACAGTAGATTACCGATTTGTCGGACCCACCAAACTCCACTCCGCCCACCCAGTGTGCGCCTTTGTGACCTTCATGCTTCCTCGTTCGTTATTACATGGAAAAATAATTTCGTGGAAGATCAACGGTTCATTATTTTTCGTAGGTATTGCTTCAAATGTTGGATGAGACCAGCCTGACCCATCAGATGTTAATTAGTGCTGGTAGCTGTCAGCAGCCAGTTAGCTTAGCTTAGCATAAAGACTGGAAGGAAGGAGGAACTGGAAGCCTGGTTCTGTCTGAAGTTAACAATATCAACCTACCAACCTACCTTTAAAGCTCACAAAAACCACAACTTGTCAGAAAAGAAGCAAAATGCGAACAAACGTATTTCCCAAAATGTCAAGCTATTGCTTTAAGAGTAGAAGGTTCTGGAAAAACAGGCAAACTGAATTGATGGATAAACTGGATGGACACTTGCTCCTCTCATGTCATGACCGGGAAATACATCTTCATCATCTTACAAGGACAAATCCTCCATTCAGGGAAGCCATATAGGGTTAAACAGGGGTCAAACAAAGGTGTTATGACATTGCTGGTGTATATAAATTGCTGCCTTAATATGTAAAAGAAGAAGAAGAAATGTGACAACAGGTATTGCAAAGAAAAAGCGAAAAAGTGGATAAATGCATTATGATCTGAGCTATAGAAATTCTGTTGACATTAAATGTGCAACATAAAGATACCGGGTCTAGCAGGTCTAATAATAATGCTATGACTCATGTTTGTTTCCAGATGGCTTCATTTGAACAGGAGCTGAAGGGGGTGAAGGTTTATCTTATGACACATTGTTCATCACACCTCCTCTTCCCCTTCCTTCCCATCACGTTCATGGGCCAAATCCGATCTAAATAAACATAAAAACGATGTGCAGAGACATAAAAACACAATAAATCTTGTGTCCATTCAAGGAGAAGGTTTGTCGTGGTCCAATCTTTGCCACATCACACCAAAACAACCCTGGATGAGTCAAGTGAAAGGAAATTAAACTCTACCCTCCACTGGGTTTGATGGTAAATGCCCTGCATCACCACATTGGGACAATGACTGAGCCACATCTAAATGAGAGAAGCCTCAAGAGGCATCCAAAGAAACTGTAGTCATCAACGTATCTCTCATCACTCCTAATATTTTAGTCTGGAGTCATCAAGCGACCAAGGATTCAAAGCAGGAGTGAGTCAGTTGAAGACTCACAGAGGAAGACGTGATGTGTGCAAAGTAACGACTCCCTGAGCTCTTCCTGAAGGTGGCGTGTCTCTCGTTGCATCTTCATGCTCGTGTCGCACTGAATCCTCCTCAGCATGCTTAAGTGAGTTCAAGGCTAGGGCGAGCAGAGCAATTATGCGTAATGGCTGAAGGTATACCCACTGTGAATGTGTGCAATCATATGCTCGATGCGGCAGCGAGATGAGGAAGATGAGGAAGGAGTGAATCGAGTGGAAAGGTCTCCTATTCATCATGACATAAACATGGAGGCTTGTTGACCCAAGCAAAGGAGAATTGACGTTCGGGTTCCTGAAGTATTTATTGAAGAATTTGAGCAGTTTTAAGTTCAGCAGGCAAGGGGAACTCCAGTCAGCCACACCTTTGTGTGACTTTAAACAATTATTTGAAGCATTTACCCTCCAAGGCAGCAATTCATGTTTTACAACAAAGCAGAAGAGTGACTGCTGGACACTGCTGAGCTGATTTACTTTCAAAGAAAAGTATTTTTTTGCTCATGTGATATGCAAACACATGATAACTTCATTGTAGAAGCCCTGCTTCCTTCAGGTTAAAGGAGTAGTTCAACATTTTGGGAAATCCACTTACTTGGCTTCTTTCTAAAGGTTATGTAAAATGTTTAATACCACTCTCATATCTCTCAAATCTGGTAAATAAAGATGTAGCAGTGGCTGTTAGCTTAACATAATGTAGCCTGGGTCGGTCTGAAGCTCTTGAACTAAAAAATTGTCTTGTTTGTTTAATTTGCTCAAATCAAAGTGTAAAAAACACAAGTTGTGGTTTTAGTGAACATTAAAGGTGCTGGTAGCTGTTTCCCCTTGTTTCCAGGCTTTATGCTAAGCTAAGCTAAGCTAACAGGCTGCTGGTTGTGGTATCAGTGGTATCTCAACAAGAAAGAAAAACAGTTAGGCTCTAAACATTTGGCCACATGGAGGAAACCCAACCCAAACTGTCTTTCACTCCAGGACACTAAACTGAAGAGTAGTCAACCACCTCCTTGTCTAAATACAGTTTATGATGTCAACACTCAAACTGAGATGTGCGTCAGTGTGCCGACAAATCTTTACTTAACGCCATCAGCCTTGTGTCGGGTGAGTCAGAGACAATATTTCTTGGGCTTTTCATTTTGAAGAAGCAGCGGCAAACATTCTCCTGTTCAAGAATTCATCCTTCTGCCTCTGCACGGTGATGGTTATATATGAAGACAAGTGCATAAGAGAAGCAGAAACTGAATTACGTCTTTTAAAATATGGAAATAAATGTAATCCTATTTGATGTTGCAGGATGAGTAACCGGGGGATTTTAGAAACCTGTCAGTCTGCTGTTAATTAGTCTGGCCTTGGTTGAGATCAGTGACTGTGCAGACAAACAAAGACTTCATCACATGCAGGATTTAAATGACAGAATGAGGTTTGCAGGGAATGTGTACTTTATAGCTACAGTATATATATATATATATATATATATATATATATATATATATATCCGCACAAATGTAGGACAGGATCCAGGTGTGGTCCTGTCCTACATTTGCCTACATCTTGCATATGCCGCACACACATATGCAAGACTTATATGAAAGTAAAAATAAAGAAAGAAAGTACTGTACGGACACACATACCCAAGATGATTTCGGATAAAGAAAGGATTTTGACCCTTCAAAAAAATCTATCTCACAGACTCACCAAGTGGCATCACATGTTTCTGTGAGTGCAGAGTGAAAGTGTTTCTCTGAGAAGAGACAGCAGGATTACACACGAGACTTTGTCCCATTGCATTTGAGTTCACGAGATTGTAACTCGGAGAAGAAACCTCCATGCTGGATCTCCTCCTGAAATGATCGCTGATTATTTTCCTCCCCCAATCAACACAAAGGTGTTTATCTTCTACATGGAAGACATAATTACTTTTTCATTAAAACGCTAAAGAACGTGTTTTTTAAGACACGGCTACAGATGACTGACTGTGGTTTAAAAATAGGCTGAAAGTGAAACTGCTTCGTCACTTTCTGTAACACCCCATTCATTATACATTATTACATTGTGAAGCAGCAGGATCATGTAAGTAACACAGGGTAACCTAAATAAATAAACACAAACACTAACCTGTTGCAGATCATCCGTCACCTACCACACAAAGCTTTGTTTCCTACCAGGAGACATTTTCACACTCCGACTGCTCCGACTGAAGTGTATTATACTAAACTGTCGTTTCTATGTGTTTCTATGTGTGTGTGTGTGTGTGTGTGTGAACACACTAAGCAGCAGAGGAGTTATGAGATGGAGATACTAGAGAGAGCACAGCCCCTCCTCTCTCTCTCTCTCTCTCTCTCTCTCTCTCTCTCTCTCTCTCTCTCTCTGCTCTTTACAGTCAGCGTGAGCTGTTCTGCCAGAGTCATTATTGTAACTGTGAGTCAACACCGGCTCCCACGCGCACACGCACGCGCACACACACACGCACACGCACACGCACACGCACACGCACACGCACACGCACACGCACACGCACACACACACACACACACACACACACACACACACACACATGCAGATAGTCTGTCCTGTATTGATAAATATATATTTACAAAAAGTTCTGAGGATGTTAACAATGAAGATATTAACCTATCTCTCTCTCTATCTCTCCATCTCTCTCTCTCTCTCTCTCTCTCTCTCTCTCCATCTCTCTCTCTCCCAAACACACATGCAAACATTACACACCCAGCATGACAAAGCATCCTCTGTCATGCCTATGCCAGCAAGCGATTTACTCCATTTACACACTTCATCCACATAATCCTCCTGATTTATATCCTCCATGTTCGTAAAGCAACCAACTCCAAAATGCTGTGAAATTCCCCACATTTCCCCTCATGTATGACTGGATTAGACTCCTGACCTTTAAATGAGAAAACTTTGTTTTGTTAAACTATTCCCAGAACAACGCAGCTTAGACAAACTCTGTAACTTCCTCCATGAATAAAAGCACACAAACTGGGAAACTCCCCGTCTGAAGGGGAAAGGGAAAGGTGAAATCGTATCCGTATGGTGATGGCAGGTGAGAGGGCGCAACTCACTGACCAGGAATGTCACCCAGCATTCCTCTGGTCTGACTGGAAATTAAATAATTGTGCCTCTGTCAAACACCAAAGGCATAACACACTCATACAGATGCATACATAAGCCCGGCCCCCCACCCCAATCACCCACCATCCCGCACGTGCTTCCTTTCCCGGTATCCGTTCCTATATGGTGAGTCAGCTGACCACACGATGAGTCGGTCCTTTCATCTGTCCGTCCTGAAGATGCCAAAGGAAGTGGCTGTGAGGGCTGAGTCACATCACCTTCTCACCCCCCAAAATCCCCTCCTCATCATCACTATACAAGAACTACATACACATTCTGCTGTCAGTCGTCCAGCATCCTCCCACAGTGGTGTGTGCACCTGCTACTACTCGCCCCTCCTCTGACCTCCCAACCTCCTCACCTTTCCTTTAAGGCGTCCTTCCAGCTGTGTGTGAATCCACAGCCGCAACATTGCGAGGAATGCCTCTCTAGATGGCCACAGTCCCTCCGCTGGCCTCCGCCTGCTACTCAACATCCTGACCTTCCTCGTAAGATCCCCTCACCAGAGGACAACTCTGCTATAAAGACTCAGATACCGAAAATATCTCTCCTCTCTTCACACTTTCTTCTTCTTCTCCCTCGCTCTTCGTTTGTGTAAATCTGACAACCAGAATACAGACTAGAGCTATAACGACACGGCTGAACTGTCAAGAGCTCAGATTAACTTCACAGTGTGCGCTGAACTTTGAGCTATATCAAGACGTGGCTTTCGAGCAGAGAGTTAGATAAGAAGATTGACTCTCATACCTGTCTGTTAGATATGAAGCTACATCCAGCAGCTGGTTAGCTTAGCTTAGCACAAGACTGGAAACAAAGGTAAAAAGCTACCCTGGCTCCGACCTTCCAGCAGATATAAAGCTCACTGATTAACAAGTTATGTCTTGTTTGTTTAAACCATAAAGTACACAGATGACGGGCTGTGGTTTGTGACGTGTCTTGACGTCACCGTGAGGTTACCAGGCAACTATCACAGACGTCAGGATGTCACTGCACATTGATCAGAACTGGCTACGGTTTGTCTCTGTGCATTGCAAGTAGATTGTGTTGCCCCTACTGTGTATATGACCTGTGCCCTGCGGGATTGTTGTGCTAATATCTCAGCAGACGTCATACGCTCCCTCAGCAGCAGGCAACAAGGCGACAAGAGAAATCCACTAAAAAAAGCATTATGTAACAACACTTCTCAAGTAGTCTGCAGGCTTCAGATGCGTCCTTGGTAACGTATCCCTACAGCACCACCAAAGAAAGGACAGGATTGCATAACGACAAAAACTCAAAGCCTTCGAATAGCTGCTTAATGCAGCAGTTCTAAACTCGCATACAATATGATCCTGTCTGATGCTTGGATCTTTATGTTTCAGTAAAGTTATGATTAATATGATGTACATGCAGCCCTGCTGCTTAAGCATTGCTTTGTTGTTTCAGCAAAGCGATATGCAACCCTCCTAAAACCAACAGTATAATAGATGAAGTTTCCCTTCAAAGGAGCAATATGCCCTTCGGGTTATTCTGATCATAATGTGATGCTGTTGAATGTTCAAGATTCTTTATATCAGTGTATTGGGAGATATTTTTCAAAACATTGAGTAGGTTACAGTCTGTCCCCTCAAATGCCTCATTTTCTTGTTGTTTTTATGTTATTTTATCAGACTGCTAACACAGTCATATTTAAAGTGAGAAGATCATCCCAACCCCTCAGATATGATCCAAAACATAATATATATATTTTTTTATTCAGTTTTTTAACTGTTCCCAGAAATATTTACTGCATTTATCTGCAAAGCTACACGAACATATTGAGTACAGAAAATCAGGCCTTTTTCACTTTTAGTGCCAAAACAACTGTAAGAATTCAGAATGTTGAGGTTGTACTTATTCAAAAAGCTGTGCTCACTCAGATGCAAAAGAAAAGTCATTCAAATCCGTTTCAGCAAAGCAAAATGACAGACTTAGCATCAGATCAACTTTTCCCTGAAAGACAAGAAATATATATTTTGAAACTTGTTTACAGGTCAGCAATCCACAGGAATGAAACTGCAGGTAAGACAACATCTGCACACTCTTTGAGTATAATGCATTATTTCTAAATGTATGTTAGAAATGTTAAATACGAGACAAATTCACACTGGCCCAATTTATTTTCTTTGTTTCGGTAAACTCAAAGCTAGTGACCATGTATGGCGAAGGATCATCACGATGGAAGTGTCAAACCTCAGGGCTTCTGCTCTGACTCGTGACCAGATAAAAGCCTTGGCTGCCTGTTTACCTTCACTGCAGTGTGGGCCCAGAACAGATGATGAGCTGTTTGACCAAATTTGGTGCAAGGAAAGGTTAAAGGTGTGCAAATTCAGCTCAAGTTCCCAACTGAACATAACCCCACCCTCAGCACTAACAGCTGAAGCAGAGAGGACGAGGAGGAGGAGGAGGGGGAGGATATACAGCAGCCAGTTACTGATGGTGACTCCAGTCCACCCGGAGCAGATCGACATACAGGCCCTGGCCAACACAGAGAATCTCTTCAACGCCGTGGAGTTTAAGGGGAGGAGGTTTGTGAGAGTCACCTCCTCTGTTCACACACCTGATGGACAACGGAGTCCGAGCACATGGAGAGTGTCTGACTACAATCTGCATGGTCACAAGATCCTGTCTGTGATCTGCACCATGACCATGGATGTGAAAATATCCAGCAGCGAAGAGACACGACAGGAAGAGCAGGAAAGGAGCAGGATGCCCACCTGAACAAAGAAAGAGATGAGCCAGAACATAATATTTTTTGTTATTAATAAACCTGTATTAACTGATTGCTTTGGGCCTTTTGGGGTCGGCAGAAACAAGTACGACATTGCCATGTGAAGTAAATGGTGAACACGTGAGCACAACCTGTGAAGTGTCACGTAGACATCCAGCAGACCCGTACAGCATGAGCATTACTTTGGAGTTGTGCTTTTATCCATCTGAAAATCAATATTTTCATCAATATTTGCTCTCCTTGTAGCTTTGTGTCGGTCTTCAGCAAATCTTGAGGGAAAACAGGTCTGTTTCTTTAGCAGCTAAATGCTTCACTTACCAGCTAGCGCTTAGTTGATTACTTTGTAGTTTGGTACTAACAGGTCGGTTTCTGTCAAAGCTCTTGAGAGTGAAATACAACTGTAATTGTGAGCAGGTAAAACCAAAACAATGACTTATTACTTCATCTGGGGAACATGAATATCTGACACAATGAGACAAACATGGATAAATTTGTTAAAAACAGAGCAGTTTTAAGTTAACTTTGCCTATCAATTTACAATTAATCAATCCATGAATGCTGTGAAATAATAAAAACCAGAAGCTGTTCTTTAATCTACAATAACCAACAAATTGTTTCTAAATATTTGTACATCATTTGATAGTACAAAACTGATCAAACACAGACAAAAACCTTTCACATTTTTTTTTTCAAAAGGCATTTATGTTCACTTAAATGCAACCACACAATGTTTCCCACCAAACCGCTCCATGATCACAAAGAGCCACAGATAAACACTGCTGAGTTTGGCCGCTGCTTCCTCTGAGGCTAATGAGGGAACTTGACGTCAGGTCTGCTCAGTTCTGCAGACCACAGCTTCACCTCCTTTTTATTTTCCTGGTTTTTCTTGTACAGCGAGTGGATGAGGATGTAAACTGCAAGAGTAAAATAAACACTTTTACTTCTATCCAATCTGTTTGTGGAAATCCTTTGTGACAATATCGGGAATGAGTATAAACTAAAAATAAAAATGTAAAACTTTAACCTCCAAAATGTCCATATTTTAGGAACTAACAGACCTTGTTTTTAGTTGTACCATTCAATATTCAATTTATTCAGGAAGTGTCCATGTCTGTTTTACTTTCTCAATCTACATAAACAGCATAAAATCTTTTAATTTAACCTCTTGCATGTAAATTTTGTTTTTATTTAGCATGTCTCACTGGACGTTTGCACTCACACGCAGACCCATGCATGCAAACACTTACTTCCTCTTCATATAGACCAGGGCATGGTGCACCTAAAATTAGATGAGACACACTCTCATGCTAACAGACACGCAGGTCCTCGATTTAACTGCACTGTGGTTTTCGTGAAATTAGGAACAAGGACATGAGAATGGATAATAGTGTTGTACTAGTGAAATAACTTTGGATGCACTCTTATGTTATACTTCTATTAACTATAAATTTCAGAGGCAAATATTGTGACTTACACACACTTACACATGATCACTTGGTAAAATAAGATTCAAATATATTGTAGCATACCTAAACACCTTTATTACAACACAAATACAAGTATTTTTCACAAGCATAAATAAAAAAACACTAATGGTCAGAGAGCAGTAAGGTGTCTTTTAATAATAGGCTGTTCTGTTCTCTGATACACAACTTCAAATACACAGCGAGAAACTACTATAAAATAGGTAACATGCAGGGAATCTAAAAAAAGATTTTTTTTTAAATCAGATCAGTTGCAGCTTGCTTAAAAACCCTAAACCCCATGCGCTTTGGCTCCGGTATAAAAGACCAGCAAATGTGACATATGTTATAAAAACAACATTAAACCCCTAAAATGTTCAAAGGCCTCCCGTTAATATGTCGGCGGGACACCCGTCTGGGCGTTGCAGCAGTCTCTGGTCTTTTTGAACGCCTCAAGGAGTGTCATCTGTTCGAGAACCAATGAACACAACTGCTGACCTCATCTGTCACATGTCATATACCAGCGTGCACCACCAACCAGGAAGTGGTAGGACCCCAGACATCAAGAGCTGCCCGTGACTATGCCGGTGTGTGTATGTCCTGTTATGTGTGTGGAGCGTTAAATCACTAATTTGTGGCTACAAAATAACAAAACAAATAAACAAAACATTTATAATATTAACATATAATATGAATTCACCAATAATACTATTAAATAAATAAAAGTAAAAGTATATGGATTCTTTGAGAGTTATTTCAACTATGACAAGAGTAATTACTACCAATTTATCCCCCAGTGTTGGTGAAAATATTCAGAGTCAAAATTTTCAGTGTTAAATATACAGTGTCAAAGCACATTGACTATTTCAGAGTTATTACAACAACAGCAACAATACAACACCCACCCAGTGTTGATGTTATTGTTCACTGGTACAAGACGTAGTGTACTGAAAGTACTCTGTTCTCTGGAAAGTGCTCTGTTCTATGGAAGGTACTCTGGTAAGATCTGCCCCTCCTCCTCCTTTCAAACTGACCCCAAGTTTCATTACTGCACCATTTTGCACTTCTCGAAAGACTATTGTAAGTTCTTCTAAATCCCATTTTAAACCACAATTTGGAATTTCTGCAGAATAGACTGATTAAAATAACTTTATGTAGTTAATATAATGTTATATTAAGATCAAAGTGTACATTTCAAGTAACACTTACATGGGCTACTTTTTTAATGGTTTTTTTTGTGTTCTCTTATTTACAGTGTACTGTAAAAAGTCTGAAAATATTACAGACTACTGACTCAAACTAAAGTTCAGTGTAACTTTATCACTCTGTATAAAAGAATGTTCACTGACTATGTGTTAAAATGGACTCTTTAAGTGTTACATTAACACATTTTACCACTCATTGAGATACAATCTTGTCCTGCTTCCAACCGAGAGTCTTATTTACAAGTCACTGAACTCAACTAGCTGTTTGAAGAATGGTGAATAAGTGACTAAACAGGGAATATCTTGAGTCAATAACAGATGAGGAAGCAGCTGAAGTTGAGGTCGGGGGACCTCTACTGGCGACATTGTTATTATCGGTATCCTGTCTGATATTTAGCCTACTTTAATGTTTGACATACATACAGGCCAAACTTTACCTGAGTTTGTACAAGTTGCTTTATATTTACCAGATAAGTACTAATAAATATGTAGCAACATATTCATCCTGAATACCCACATAATGGAAAAAATAGTTTTGTGTTTGAGGGGATATCAACGCAGCTAATGGCTTCTCTGATGACTCTGGATGATTTCTGGGTGGATTCCAGCTGTCTGTTATCATTTTATTATGGAGGAACTTTTGCACTCTGTCTTCCTCTAGCATGGAAAAGCTAGTCTTCCATGTGATAACACAGTCTATGGCTTCATCCGGTGGCTGAATTGTGGTACTGCACTCATTCTTTAGTTAATGTCTTTCAATACAGGCGAGAGGTGCTCACATAGACCAATGGGTGTGAATGGGAACATGTATTCAGGTCTGATTGATTGATTAAGAAAGAAGTTAAATAAAACATTTGTATTTAGATGGAATCAATACTTAGTTCCATGTAAACTATAATAAATTAGCCTGACAGCAAATGGCACATATGGTCCCCAAATGTACCAAATGACAAATTAAAAAACGTCCACCTTAACGTGCCTGAACTAAAGAAATGTAATATTAGGTTTGGGCATGCCATTTTTGAGCAGGGACCTGAGCCAGAGGCTGAGGGTTCATTTCAATCACAAATATAAACTGCTAAATATAAAAGACATTATGTGATTCCACAACAAAGTTTATTGGTTTGTTTTGCATGCACCAGAAAAAAAACCTCCGGAAAAAAATGTATATACAGAATCAATAACCTCAGGCATGTATAAGTCTTTGTTACTCCACATTCTGCTCCCTAAATAGTTTGTTCATGCATGTGCAATCTGTTAATTAGCTTTCACAACTTCAAGGCACACACACACACACACATATTGATTTTCCAGGATTTCATTCAGTATATCTCAAACAACACCTCACTTAAAGTTAAAAGATAAACTTGCTCCTTTTCTGTGCTTCCCTTCATTTACAGAGACGAGCACACAAAATGAAGGGATCCCTCTGCTATTGTTGTGGCACATTTGGTTTTTAGATGATCCCGAGAACCAGAGAGGTTCAAAACATGACATTACCAGTACCAGACCAGATTACTACACTGGCTTTGTGGCACTTTTTCCAGTTGTATGTAAAGGCTGGAGTGGATTCTCCTGTGACTCATTCTGTTGGTCAACTTTCCCTTGCTGCAGCTGTAACCCTTCCAGATGTTTCCATCCTCATCAAGTGGTCCACATTAACCTCCAGGGCTCAATTTATTCTGCAACACAGAGGGGGAAACGGGTCAAAACAACAGACAATAAATCAATGTGAGTGACGGGCCCTGAAGAAGCGGTGGATGTGTGTGCATATGGAGTCGCACCTTCTTGGCGTTGTCGACACACTGCATGTAGGCCGAGGCGATGCTCGAGCACGACAGAGTCTTTCCTGTGTTCTCCTTGTAGCATTTCAGAATCTGACTCTGCAGGTCACCACACACCGGCTGGATGTCGAAACGCCTGAGCGACACATGCAAATATCGAGGGCATCATTAGTCATTGATAATTGATAGTTAATACCGTTATATTTCTCGCAGGTATCCAAGGACTGTGGTTACACCGGCTGCCAACACACACTGCTTCGATCAATCCATTATATCCAATGCTGCTATTATAAGAAATTGTAGTAGTCATATATTTCTATTATTACTCATCATTCTACCATATTCCTGGCTGTAGTGGACTCTTCATGGACATAATTCAACAGGACTGGTGTTATGTGAATATGAACCTTTAGGTTATACGACTCAGAGATATTACTCTGAAGTTGCTCATTGTAAGTGTGTCCGGTTCCCTTTAAGAGAAGCAGTGTAATGCACTGTCATTTCAGGGTTAAAGGGGATGTGATGTCAGCGTTTCAGTTGTTTTTGGGAGTGTGGATTAAACGGCGATGTGCAAGCCAAAAAAAGAGACGCTTGCTGACTTTGTTAATCCTGGCGCTCCTACACTGCTCCTATTATTTTTACATTAGTCCCTTATAATATTATTATTATTTGTATTCGCATAGCTGTTGTGCCATTATTCTTGGGTTTCTACAAATTGTAAAGAACGTTCTGGACCTGCTCTACATGAAAAGTGTACCGAGATATGATCAATTTAACAATTCACATAATTTAATTTAAAACATATGTGAAACATTCATTCTCATTATAACGATGATAATAATAATAATAATAACTGTGTCAGTTCACTATATAACCTCACTAACTTTAACTTAATAAACTGTATCAATGTTTGCATATCAAGACTAGGTTAGTAAGAAATGTGCGTATCATTTATGCATTTATACAAACACAGACTCCAAACTTACGCAAAGCGGTTGTGAGTCTCCTCTTTGCCCTTCTGGAAGCTCTCAGCAGTCACTTTGTAAAACTCAGTGCACTGTCAAGGAAGTAAAAAAAACAGTAAGCATCACAGTAAAATATTCGTCCTCTGAAAACAGCCGCCTGCAAAATGCTTCTCACCTTTGCCTCAAGTTTTGTGACATGTTCCTTGTAGAGAGCGTCTCGTTTCATCAACTCTTTCTCCCTCCCCTCCAGCTGGTGAGCCTGTGTGAAGTTTGAAATGTTTTATGTCATCACGTCTCTACAACCAGCCATATTCATGCAAATATGACATATACACAATTCATACTTTACAGGCCGTGACACTTCTCCCACAGTTATAACTTTCTAACTTCAGAACCGTCATTTCAGGTGCGATTAGAGCTTACCTTCAGCTCCATCCGCTGAAACAACACAGGAGGGCAAGAAAGAAAAAGAGGCATAAGAGGAAAGACCTTCACATTGACAAGAGAGATCCTGACAGGTGAACGATTCATGTTCTTCTCGCGCTTACATAGAGCTGCACCATCAGCCTCTCGTCGCCCGTCTTCATTCGCTCCTTCATGATGGAGTCGGTCAGGTTCTCCATGTACGCCTCCTTCTCCGTCTCCAGCGTCTTCCTCACCTGCTCCTCCACCTGAGCCCGAGCGGCTGCTTGGGCCTCTGCTTGAGCCCGAGCCCTCATCTCCTCCAGCCTTCACACAGGTCACAGGTCAAAGGTCAGAGCCTTTCTACCAACAGTGATGCATCCTTCATATATTTCATGAGCAGGAATGACACAAAATGATGAATCAATTAATTGATTGACAAAGGTTTTCGACTGGTGAACTCATACTGAAAATAATCGTCAGCTGTAGACCTACAGTCATTGCATTTTTAGCAATTTCCACTCATATAATTTAATTTGTTACATAGTGGCACCTTCCTGTGCAGTTGTTGGTTACACCCACAATTGTATTGAATACCCCCTTTCATTATGGTTTGCTCTACTTTCACATTATACTATTTTAGTACACTATGTATGCATTTTACTACGTTTTAGAGGGAAAACTAAAGATAATTATAATAAAGATATTATAATCAGTTAATCTGCTGATTATTGTCTAAAAGTCAGTAATTGTATCCTATAAAAAGGTGAATATGTCCATCATAACGTTCCCAGAATTTTTAAATTCCATGTTTTGTTCAACTACAATCAAAATATATTGAATTTACTTAAATTAAATAAAAACAATACTTGAAATCAATAACCATTTCAGTTTTACTATGTATATCGAGCATCTTTCTTTACTTACGTAGAAAAAGTATTCCCAATTTATCTGTATTTATTTTATCTCCTCAGACTGAGACGGGAACACAAACATCTTCCACACATAATGAGACGAGACAGAAACTGTAGTGTGTCCTTACTGTCGCTGCAGCTCCTGCCTCTTCTGTTTGATCTCCTCCTCCAGACTCATCTGCATCTCCACACTGATCTTCTGCCTCAACTCTTCCTCCACCACTTCAGGAGGAACAGGTGAAGCTATAAGTAAACATATTGCATTTGTCAGATAATAAGACATAATAAAACATAAGAAGTTGATTTATATCAACATCAATCTTTATCGTGATGATCAGCTCACCTGCTGCAGGTGGTGTTGGTGAGGCAACAACAGGTACTTCGTCCTCAACAACAGGGGTCAGAGACGGGGTCATGGTGGGCTCCTCAACCGGAGGAGCTGGAGAGGGTGGAGGTGGCAACAGAGGCTCCACGAGAGGTTCGCTTACAGGTGCATCAGTGGGTATGATGGCCAACTCCACACAGTGACAGGGTGGGGAGGGCTCTTCAAAAGTGGGCTCCGGAGGAGGAGGAAGACAAGGTGCTGCCATTGGTGCAGGAGGAGGAGAGGGTGCTGCCACAGGCTCCGAAAGAGGTGGAGAGGGTGCTGCCACTGGCACCTGAGGAGGTGGAGAGGGTGCTGCCACCGGCTCTGAAGGAGGTGGAGAGGGTGCTGCCACTGGCTCCGGAGGAGGTGGAGAGGGTGCTGCCACCGGCTCCGGTGGAGGAGGTGAAGAGAGTGCCGCCACCGGCTCCAGAGGAGGTGGAGAGGGTGCCGCCACCGGCTCCAGAGGAGGTGGAGAGGGTGCTGCCACCGGCTCCAGAGGAGGTGGAGAGGGTGCTGCCACCGGCTCCAGAAGAGGTGGAGAGGGTGCTGCCACCGGCTCCGGTGGAGGAGGTGAAGAGAGTGCCGCCACCAGCTCCAGAGGAGGTGGAGAGGATGCTGCCACCGGCTCCAGTGGAGGAGGTGAAGAGAGTGCCGCCACCGGCTCCAGAGGAGGTGGAGAGGGTGCTGTCACCGGCTCCGGCGCCGGAGGACAGGGTGCTGCCACTGGCTCCAGAGGAGGTGGAGAGGGTGCTGCCACAGGCTCCGGTGGAGGAGGTGAAGAGGGTGCTGCCACCGGCTCCGGAAGAGGTGAAACCAGTTCACATGGAGGCAATAGATCGAAAGCTGAAACCAGGACAGGAGGCACTACTTTTTCAACTGCAGCAGGTGGGACTGCAGGTTCAACAGGAGTCGCCTCCACCTGCAGCGGTAAAACTAGAGCTTCAACTGGAGCTGAATCAACAGGACAGATTGGTGTTATTGGTTCAGCTGGTGTAACAGTGGGTGGAACCGTTTCCACTAGTATTACAACAGATGCAAGAGGTTCAATAGAAGAAGTCACAGCAGCAGGTTCAATAGTTGGAGGTGTTACAGAAGGCAGCAGTGAAGCTAACGGTTCAGGTGGAGCTACAGACGATTCTACAGGTGGAGGTAGGACAACGGGTTTGAAGATGTGCTCTGCTATCGCCGGAGTAGACGGGGTTTCTGGTTCTACGTGAGGTAGGATGAAGGATTCAACAGGAGGCAGGACTACTGCCGTCTGTGCAGCTGGTGGGGGAGGAGCCAACTCAAGCTCCATAGGTGCTTCCACATGTGGAGATGGTGTAGATGGAGGTGGAGGTGGGGCTGCTACAGCCGGGATGGTTAGAAGTGGAGTTTTTGGCAGTGCTTCAGGCTCCACCGTAGGAGGAAGGGAGTGGAACTTTACAGGAGGAGGTTCCACTGATGGAGGTGTGGGTGGGGCTTCTTGAGGAGGAGGTGGTGGTGCAGCAGCATCTGAGACAACAGGCTCAATTAGAGGTGGGGTTGTTGACTCTACAGGTGGAGGCGGAGACGCAAACTCCACAGAGGTAGGTGGCAGGGAGTGAAACTTTACAGGTGGAGGAGGGACAAGTTTTACAGGAGGAGAAGCTTCCGCTAACGGAGGCGTCGGAGTCAGAAGAGGTATCAAGTGTTCGACAGAGGGGGCGGGGACTGGAGTGGGTGTTTGTGTTTCAGGTGAGCGGAAATTAGGACGTCCATCCCGTGAGACCTGAGGAACGGTGCTTGAAGACTCTTTCATCCGGTGGATCACTTTATCCGACAGCTGAAGAGAAACAAGACAAACACTTATTATCAAGTCTATACTTGATCTCTTCTCTTTATTATGTGTTTATTTCCCTTCTGGCCTCTTATTAGTCTGGAAATCCTGTTTTTGCAGCTTTGTTTCTGTCCAGTTTCTATGTTTGTATTTTGAAGTTAGGAGGAGCAGCTACAGAACAGCTACTGTGCGGAGCTTGTGTGGAAAATAACTGTTTTGAAAAACATGAATTATAAGTTTTTGTCAATATTACATATTTTTATTTTGAACTACTTCACATTCTTGTTATTTAACAGGAAAGCAGTCTACATGTTGCTTGAGGTCACTAATAGTGGTCGATAAAAAGATTGATGATTGCTTAAAAACAACAAGAGGATTGTTTAGAGTATATTCACAGACATACAGCTCCTTTAATTATTGTCAGGTTAAGTACTTAGAAAATAAAATAAAAAATTGTAAAATTTGCAGTTCATATCCATATAATAATTGATCAGTTGAGCAGATGTAAAAACTATTTGTTTTTTCGTGTCCTTTCTTTCTTTAACACCAACAGCCGCGCTGTGTCGTAAAGAGACACCCTGACTTTGTGTTGTGACAACAAACATGAGGGCGAGATCAATACTTATTGATTACATATCACAGAATTATAGATTTCCCACGATTGCAGATGAAGAAAAAAACATCGTGCACCCTCGTGCATCCTGCAGCGAGTGTTTTGAAACAGTCTGCACTAATCTTTGCACTTTCTCCCACTTCAAGTGCATGCTTTTTCACTGAGCTTTCACTCACCCGAATGCCCTTCACAAAAGTCACTCCTCCGCCTTCCCCATCCTCGCGGGAGAGGTGACTCGGGCTGTTTCCCCCCATCCACACACTATCAGGAGCCGCTGCTGACTGGAAATATGAAATCCACCACGTTGATCTGCGCTCAGAGAAATAAACGGTGTGCACAGCTGCAGCGACCTGCCCTTCCCACTCGGAGTCAACAACAGCTGCTGCTATTGGATGCGGCTGAACAAGGCCTCTCGGGATTGGTCGACTCAGCTTAAGGCCAATGAAACGTAAAGGAACATTGTGTCCCAGCGTGCAGCATTTATACAACTAAATAAAACAATCCATTGTGGTGGAAGAAGTACTGAGATATTTCACTGAAGTAAAAGTAGCAACACATCTTCGTATAAAGTCCTAGATTCAAAATGTTACCTAAAGTAAACAGCAGTAAAATCCAAATATACTCCCAAATCCAAAAACCCATTATGCATATTGGTCCATTTCATAATGTATATAATTGTATCATAATTATATATGTTGCAGCTGGTAAAGGTTATTTACTGCTGGGTTACTTAACCTATAATAATAATAAATTATTTATTAGTCAAGTATAATTTGTATTAATAATCTGAATATTATAGTAATATCATCTTTCAGATACATTCAGTGGTGTAAAATATAGAATATTTCCATCATAAATGTAGTAGAGTAGAAGTATAAAGGAGCATATAATAGAAATACTATGTACAGTACTTGAGTGAATGTACTTAAGTTACTTTTGACCAACTTCTTTTTCAACAAGCGCTTCTTGTTATGCTTAATTATTTGACCACGGAGCTACAAAGACTCTATAATCTATATTTATCAGGTTGTCATTTTAATTTCAGCGGGCAGGAGTGTAAAGAAGTATTGAACTGTACAACGTGATGTTTTTCGCTGACAAAACCTGAGACAGTTTGATACACAAGAAAAATACAGCAACGGCATATTCTCCATAAATTATCCCTCTGTATGTTCACGTTTCAAAAGAATCCTGATTCGGCTCTCTAAACATGAATACAATAGTAATACAGTAATTCAATAGAATTTTGTCTCTTCGCCTTCACATTAGCGTTCACTGTAATCCTAATGCTGAACATTAGCATCAATGCTAATATCGAGGAAATTAGCTGTCACATTTAGAAAATAAATATTAAAATAATGTTCGGCACAAGAAAATTGCATCATGATGCATATGTGAAGGGTAATGAGGTACTAAAGTGAAAGAAAAGGGTTGGTGATACTCTATACTTTACATTTCTAAATGATTGTAGTTTTCTATTTTAACAAGGAGCCAACGCCAGATATATATACACACACATATATGTATGTATGTATATATATATATATATATATATATCCATAAAATCTCTGCAGGATAGTCAAACAATAACAATCTCTAAGGCCAACACAAAGGCTGTTTTCTATTCGACCACCAGTCCTTTCCTCTTCCTCCTCTTCCTCGTCAATCTGCCTTCTTCTCCTTGACATCAGGTCCACGCAGAGCCGCCCGCACGCTGCTCCACACCTCCGTGTACAGCAGGGTGCCCAGGAAGACCACCCCTGTGCCCACCCAGTGCCACTCAGTGAAGGGGTTTTGGAAGTACATGATGGAGAAGATGAGGCTGAGGAACTTTCTCAGGGTCACCACCAGCGTGACGGTCAGCGAGGCGCACTCTGTGGTCAGGATGAAAACGCCGCGAATGCACACGTATCTGGAAGAAAGGGTTAAAGTCTGGAACAAGAGTGTGAGAAAATAAAAAATAAAAACCTGCAATTAAACTAAACTGTAATTCCTCAAGAAGCAGTGATATGGAAAGTCTCACACACACAAATATATATATATACAGTCAGGTCCATAAATATTTGGACATTGACACAATTTCCATTATTTTGGCTCTGTACACCACAACAATAGAGTTGAAATGAAAAAATCAAGATGTGATTTAAGCTCAGACTTTCAGCTTTAATTTGAGGGTATTTACATCCAAATCAGGTGAACTGTGTAGGAATTACAACAAATTAAAATGTGGCCACCCTCTTTTTAAGGGACCAAAAGTAATTGGACAAATTAATATAATCATAAATCTAAATGTCACTTTTAATACTTTGCTGAAAATCCTTTGCAGTCAATGACAGCCTGAAGTCTGGATTCCATAGACATCACCAGACGCTGGGTTTCGTCCCTGGTGATGCTCTGCCAGGCCTCTACTGCAACCGTCTTCAGTTCCTGCTGGTTCTTGGGGCATTTTCCCTTCAGTTTTGTCTTCAGCAAGTGAAATGCATGCTCAATTGGATTCAGGTCAGGTGATTGACTTGGCCATTGCAGAACATTCCACTTCTTTGCCTTAAAAAACTCCTTGGTTGCTTTCGCAGTATGCTTCGGGTCATTGTCCATCTGCACTGTGAAGCGCCGTCCAATGAGTTCTGAAGCATTTGGCTGAATGTGAGCAGATAATATTGCCCGAAACACTTCAGAATTCATCCTGCTACTTTTGTCAGCAGTCACATCATCAATAAATACGAGGGAACCAGTTCCATTGGCAGCCATACATGCCCACGCCATAACACTACCTCCACCATGCTTCACTGATGAGGTGGTATGCTTTGGATCATGAGCAGTTCCTTTCCTTCTCCATACTCTTCTCTTCCCATCATTCTGGTACAAGTTTATCTTCGTCTCATCTGTCCATAGGATGTTCTTCCAGAACTGTACAGGCTCTTTTAGATGTTTTTTGGCAAACTCTAATCTGGTCTTCCTGTTTTTGAGGCTCACCAATGGTTTACATCTTGTGGTGAACCCTCTGTATTTACTCTGGTGAAGTCTTCACTTGATTTTCGACTTTGACACAGATACACCTACCTCCTGGAGAGTGTTCTTGATCTGGCCAACTGTTGTGAAGGGGTTTTTCTTCACCAGGGAAATGATTCTTCTGTCATCCACCACAGTTGTCTTCTGTGGTCTTCCAGGTCTTTTGGTGTAGCTGAGCTCACCAGTGCGTTCTTTCTTCTTAAGAATGTACCAAACAGTTGATTTGGCCACACCTAATGTGTCTGCTATCTCTCTGATGGTTTTGTTTTGATTTTTCAGCCTAATGATGGCTTGCTTCACTGATAGTGACTCTTTGGACTCCATATTTTGTTAGTTGACCGCAACAGATTCCAAACACAAATACCACACCTGAAATGAACTCTAGACCTTTTATCTACTCCTTGTAAATGAAATAACGAGGGAATTACACACACCTGACCTTGAAACAGCTGATCAGCCAATTGTCCAATTACTTTTGGTCCCTTAAAAAGAGGGTGGCCACATTTGAATTTGTTGTAATTCCTACACCGTTCACCTGATTTGGATGTAAATACCCTCAAATTAAAGCTGAAAGTCTGCACTTAAAGCACATCTTGATTCTTTCATTACAACTCCATTGTTGTGGTGTACAGAGCCAAAATAATGAAAAATGTGTCAATGTCCAAATATTTATGGACCTGACTGTGTATATATATATATATATATATATGTATATTAAATATCTCTAGCAAGCCCTCTTAAACCAAATGGTTCAAAGCAAATGCCCACACACCCACCCAAAACAACATTGTTGTATTGTATATATTATATATATAAAAATGTGCAGATGTGAGTTGCAGTTAAGAATCTGACCAAGAATAAAAAAACAACTTTTGATGCTCGACTTTTAAAACAAACAAAACAAAAAAGTATTGAAGATCGATCGCTGCCCTAACTTTTTGACTCCTTACTGCAAACTGAAGCGGTGCGTTTACTTGCTACCTCTGGTCACATGTTGGCGTCTACTTCACCAGTCGAGAGTAGAAGTAGAAATGAGGTATTTCTATCATCTCGTGGAGTTTTGGCACCAACATAATACAGTAATAACTGCACAGAAGATAAATAAATACAAGCCAGTGACATTAACTTTTTACAGGATACTGTGTGATGACGTTGATCAGCAGGTAGAGCCACATTATTGGCACAGTGAGTCCAACCACAGGAACAACTGTAGGAGCTGAGAGAGAGAGAGAGAGAGAGGGGGATATTTATTTACATCTGTGAGTAATAAGAGACAAAACGTTGGCTCCACTGAATAAATCGATGGCACTCACTGCTCTGACTGAAGTAGACGCAGTGGTTGTAGATGTCCGTGGAGAGGAGCAGGAAGCCCGGCAGAGGCAGGAAGTGCTACACAGAGACAGGAACAAGATCAATAGCTGTGGAAGTGATAATTTATGCCCATGTGGGGATATTTCTCATCGCTCAAATAGAGCTTGACGTTCTCCTGAAGACGTCTGACTATGTTGGAGCAGAGAGAGCACTCACGTTGTAGAAGAGCGCTTCCTTGGAGTGTTTTCCGTACTGCTTGTACAGCGTCTCCTGGAAGATGCCCATCCTCGCAGACATCAGCAGAGCGAAGGTCAGCATGCCAATACCTGAACGGACAGAAATCAACAACAAATCAAAAAGCTTGTATGACATCATGTTAATGTTGCTAGTTGGTAGTTATTTGTCAAGCAAGAACTTTTCTCTCTTTTATGCGCTTGTAAATTACCCATTTTGAAGTCGTCACTCTGGACCATGGACGTTTTCACTATTTTATGTCATTTTATAGACAAAATGCTTTACAGATTAATCAACAGAAATAAGAGATTGCTAAATTGTAAATGAAAATGACTCCTTAGTTTCAGCCATACTCCATCTGACATGAATATGAAGTGTTTGGCACCTGCAAACTCACCTATAAGCCAGCGCATGAAGGCATAAAAGCTTTGCTCTTCTGATCCCTCATTGGCCACATTCTGCAGAAACAAAATGACAAAATGCATTCAAAAATAAAAAATGTACAGTTTTTTTTCAATTTAATCCTGGATTGAATACATTACTGCATAAAAACCAGACACTAAAGACACCCACAATAAAAACAAGCATTGTTATATTGCATTATACTGCAACTCTGCACAGGACTCACCACTTGTTTGGCAGACATGATGGTGCAGATGAAGATGCCAGCTGAAACTAAAGCTATAGACAGATATTTACTCGCTGAATACCTGCAGGGGAAGAGGAAAGTGAGACCTTGAATATTTCAAGCCTGCAGACTTAACTTCATCTCGACAAGCTCTGCAGTGTTATTGTTGTCAGAGGAAGCAGGCAAACCTTTTCTTCAGGATGATTATTCCCAGAATCATGTTCGCGATTAGCGATCCCTGCAAAGAAACAAGACACAGATCACACCGAGGTGGAGGGGATGGGTGGAGGTTATGGGTGAAAACAGGGGAAATTAAAAACTGAAGGTGAAAAGCAGACAGACAACAGTTCTTACCGATCTGAAGATCATGTGTAACGGCATGGCGATGTTGAAGTTGAGAGCGTAGTTGTTGATCACACTGACTGTGAAGAACATGGTCACCATGATCACATAGTTTCTGGAGAAAAAAAAGAGACATAACAGGTTTGTTTTAACGTCAGTTCCACATATTTTTCTGCCGCAGGAAGTTTAAACCCCTTGGGAGAGTTTTTACCTGATAGGGATCGCTGGTTTCTTCCTCCCAAAGTTAGTTTCGAAGATCAAACCTTCTAATGCGATGAATAAAAACTGAGCGAAGGTGACGATGTTGCCGCATCCTGGAAACTGTCTGCAGGACGAAACAACAGAAAAGATCCAGATTTCATAGAGTTAAAGAGGTTTGATTTCAAATGATGAAGCTGCAAAACACAGACTACTTTAAAACAGGAAGAGGCAATATGTTTACATTTCCATTGGATAATTATAACTATGTATTATAAGTTGTTGATAGTTTTGTGCTATTTGGTTGTGTTGTATTACGATTAGCTGCTTTGTTTTTCTCTATTCAACAGTTTTCTTTTGGACTTTTGCTTCCACAATAGTATTGATATATTTGGACTACTGAGGAAAGAGGGACCAAGTGTACAAAACAAAAAATACATTACAATCATTTGAGTTGATTACAGAGAAGAAAAAAAACTGCTTTTCACTTTTACACTTGCCTGAGGACAATTCTTTAGAGCACAGCTACAAATAAACTAGATTTGTCCCGTAACAGCATGCATACCTCCTTTGTTGCTGCAGAAGTTCACGAGGATCCCATACAATTAAAAAATAAACAGTGCCCTCATTTGTACTTTTTACTTCATATTACCAACTTGTCCTTATTCTATTTAAGTACTGAATGTATGAATTGTAATGTACTATATTGCCTAAACATACAGAAGGCTATATTGTATATTTATACAAATCATTTTGATATACACAAAACATCTTAGCAAAAAAAAAACTTATGACTGAAGTTGTCTCTTATCTTATTTTAAAATAGCACCAGTGTGCCAGTCAGTTCAGAGTATTTGCTAAACTCCTACTACTTCTACCCAAGTAGTTTCGCTGACCTCACGAGCAGCTCCAGAGACACCACATTGCTACAGCAGCCGACAAACACCAGAGCAATAGCAAAGCCAGTCCCCATGTTGGTTCACTCGGTGGGAAATGTGTCACTTGATGAAGCAGATTTCCGATCGGTGCATATTTGCAAACACGCAGAGTCTTTTGTATTAAAGCAGATCTTCTGCTTCGACACAAACTCTTGTTTCAGCTGAAGACGTCTGAATCTGAGATCGAAACGCTTCCGCATTGCGTGGGCTCATGGGAGTTGTAGTTCCTTTCTGACATCGGGAGGGAAATAGCACGCAGTGCTCTTGATATTCTCAGTATTTAAGGAAACATTAGTAAATAAATGCATACATTATCTGGGCTACAATAGTGCATACACATATTGGTGAATTATGTGGGAAATGATGTACAGAAAGCGTAAAATAATGCGTTAACGACGCAATCATTGCGCAGTCGTGATGCACAGAAACGTTCAAACGTGCATGCGCAGACCAGTACTGTCTCGAGAAATGTGAAGAGCACTCATTCTGCTTGAATCTCTGGGTACCAGAAATCAAACCGACCAACAGATAATTCTATTATTAAGGGATGTCACTGTCAAAAAAAAATACTGCATCATTTATACTATACATTTTTTTAAAGAGACATAAGCACCAGAAGCCTGTTTCAAAAACAGGTCCAGTTTTAAACTAAATCAGTCCATGACTTGCGAGGAGTACGTTTCTTTCCAGACACTCAGCTTGTTTATTGTATATTTTATTGACACATGCTAAATCATGGATCCATCTGTGACCCTGAATGGCCAGTATATGTTGTTATTTTGTGCAATATCACATATTACAATGTTTTTAAAAGCACATTGTTTTAATAAGCATATCTATTTACCTATGACTGTTGACAACTTAAGATTGGCCAAGATGTAGCCAACTGCTTGTATTTAGAAAACACAACAGACAATCTGTCATTATGACCAGTGATGGAATTGATCAGATCTTTGAGTAAGTAAAAGTTGCATTCAAAATCATCCGAACAGAGCATTGTACTATACACATCAACATCCATGCAGCATTTTGTATGTTGTAGCTGATTATGAGGGAGTTATACAGGGTAGGTATCTCATTCTATAATAATGCATCATATTGTTTTAGCTGATATGTTTTGCAGTTACTGTAAAAGCAGCAAAGTGATAAACATTCAAATAAAATATAAAAATATAAAAATAAAAATGTACAATAAATCTATGAAAATATACATATAATTGTAACGTATGTTTAATGTTTAAAATATATTTATTTGTAAAGTGCTGTACAATTCTGTGCAAAAATAATGTGCAAAGGTTTACGCCAAAAAGTATAAAGAATACAATGTGGAGTCTACAGAATGAAAGTACCACAGAAAAACACAGAGTACGAATGTAAAGTAAAAGCAGCATACATTTAAAGTACATTAAAGTTATGCCGACAACGTTCACAGATCGTTTGTGGGACGTGACGAGCGGAAACACAATCAGCACGCTGTGCCAACAACTGCAGCATAGACGATCTTTGGTGGAATAGACGTGGCGCGCCACACCGCTCGCTTCGCCTGCACCGCGGCTACTGTTGTACCACTTAGCCCTAACGGCGTAGAGCAGCAGGTTTGAGCCGTTACGAGCTCTGCGTTGTTTGATTTTTATTATTAATAAATCATTATCTCCTGCTGCCGCAAAAATGATTTCTCTCACGGATTCTCAAAGTAAGATCGGTTCATGTTTTTCCGCGTCTTTTGTCGTTGTTTTTGAGTTAAACCCGGTTAGTTAGCTGAACATATGAGGTTAGCAGCTCAAACGCCATTGGCTGAGATTGTAGCTACGTCATGTAGCCGTACGTCACTGGGAAGTGATTTAAATTGAGAAATAACTCATTCATTTTCTTCAAATATAATTCCTTTTATATGCATTCATGTTCTCAACTAGTTTGTTATAATGTATCTATTAAAACTGAAATCATTAACATATTAGTTACTTTAAATAACCTCCATCACTAGTTTCAACATTGGTCTGTATAATATATACCCAAGTATTAAAATTCACAATACCTTTTCTTTAATTGATTAATCAATTAGCCTCTTGTCTCATCACTAAACACCAAATTAGGAGTTTGTTATACGGATAAAATTATCTATTATAGTGTTATGTGATTGGATATATTGGATATTGACATCTCTCCTGATGTATTGGATTTTCTAGTAAAATTATCTTTTTTTGATCTTAAAGATCTTTTAAAAAATCCAATATTGTTCCTGAATAGAGACCAATGCACTCCTCGTGAATACTGGACTCCATATTTGTTTTCATACATTCATTCCCACATTATTTTATATTTATATTTAACTGTTTATTTGTGTGTGTGTTTGCATAACTTCAGTTTGCCCTTTTCTATTTTTCTATTACTTTCTTATTTGTTTGCGCCCTGTTAATTTCTGCAGCTGCTGTTTCCCCCCCTCCGGATATTAAAGTACAATCTCACCAACAGTTGCTTTCATGTGACCACACGGCCGTTATAAAAACTGTTTTCTTTCTCACAGAAATTGGCATGGGCCTGACGGGGTTCGGTGTGTTTTTCCTCTTCTTTGGGATGGTGCTGTTTTTTGATAAAGCTCTCCTCGCCATTGGAAATGTGAGTTGACCAATGATGCTATGACCCCTCTGACTGACGGTCAAACATCTCGCTCACCTGCCGTCCTCCCGTGTGTCTTTCCTGTGCAGATCCTGTTCGTTTCAGGCCTGTCCTTCGTCATCGGCCTGGAGCGAACGTTCAGGTTCTTCTTCCAGAGACACAAAGTGAAAGCCACCGGCTTCTTCCTCGGGGGAGTGTTGGTGGTTCTCATCGGCTGGCCGATCATTGGAGTCGTCCTGGAGATCTACGGTTTCTTCCTCCTATTCAGGTCGGCTCAAACAGAAAAAAACTAATTCCCTTTGCCCTGAATCAATGTGATTTAATGGCCTGACCTCATTCTCTCTCTCTCTTTCTCGGTAACAGGGGATTTTTCCCGGTGGCGGTGGGCTTCATCAGACGAGTACCTGTGCTCGGGTCTTTGCTCAGTTTACCAGGGATCAGTACAGTGAGTGTCACATCGAGCAATGAATCTCTGAAAGAATGCCCCTTTAAATGAATGCAGACTTTAAATGTCTGATTTATCACACAGGATATTTATCCACCTTTGTCTCGGTTGTTATTTTATGTTCATTTGTATCAAAAGCTGCAACAACACACAATATTTGACAGTTATATCCTGAAAAACATTTACAAGCTGTTGGCACAAAAGTCAGGCCGCCAAAACAAAAAGTTATAGAAATTAATTTAGTAGTTTACTTTTAGTAGTAGTAGTTTTAGACCTTTATTTTCTTTATTAATATTGTTTTGGTCGAGGCGGTGGATCCATATAGCTTGTTTTATTCGACAAACTCATCCAATCTCAAAATATGCATAAAATCATCACATTTTAAAAGCTGTAATCTGATAGTTTTGTTTACAGTTTTGCTTGAAAAATGACCAAAACTATGAATCGATTATCAAAGATAGTTGTAGATTGACTTTCTGTACTGATTTCCAACTTGTCCATGAATGAACTAACCGTTGGAGCTAAAGATGTCCCATCGAAGCCGACTCTCTTTCGTACTGACAATAACTAAAGCAATGTGACAGTGTGAGAACAGAGTCTCTGTTGTACTGAACACTGAGCGTCTGTTGGGCTCCAGGATCAGTTATCAGTTCTCTTAATGTCTCATTGCGTCATCAGGGGGAAACTTTCTTTTCAGTGGTTTCACATTTGTTTCTCTTTTTCTTCATCCGAGCTTTAAACCCATTGGCCTGATTCATTATAAGTTACATAAATAACACTGTTGTCTTCTTCTCTTTCAGCTGGTGGATAAAATTGGTGAGAGCAACACGATGGTATAACAGAGGACCGTTTCTGTATCAGAGGAGAGCGTCAATATTTATCGCAGTTACTAATAGATGCTGTATACTTTGGTCTTTACCACTCCAGAACTGTGAATCCAAACAAAGTGTATCTGTGGATGTTTGACTGACATCATGATGTTTTGTATCCGACAGCCAAGAGATTTTTTTTAAATAATTATTATTATTTTCAAAGCTGGAAGCAGGTCTCCCATTTTGCATCATTCCTGTCTGATATTTATGGACCGATAACTTGGGACCACTGGAGTAACTCAGCGGAGAGGCGGGAGCTCTTTGCAGCGTCCTCTCCTCTGGATTGTGTGCCTGAACCGAGAGCTTTTTTCTTTCTTTGAATTGTTACTGGAATTTTGTACACTGAAAATAAATAGTGTTGCGCTAAATGTTACTCGGGCAAACACAGGAACAGTTGTGGGACAGGTTTCAGATGCTTTCTATGGAGATGTTTTACTGTAACTTTTGTAAGTGCATACTTGGAATAAAGTGTCTTTTGTAAGTTTGTGTTATGTTTTTTTTTTTTTTTCTTTTGCAGCAGCAGCAGGGATAACAGTAGTATATGCCACCCAGGACAATGAATGACAGTATAATTACCTTGGATTTGCATACAACACAATCAGTGATGTTCTCTCAAATCCAACATTTAGGTTCCTGTATGAAAACATCTTTAGTCTAACGTATGTGTCAATATTATCTCAGCAGTAATCATAAATCATAAAATATGATTAGTAGTGAGAGACTAGTGCAGCACCTGGACTGTTGTGAGGCCCCATGCAGGTGGCTCCGCCCACCTACTCTACAGACTGTCACCACGTCAGCGTTCATTCAGAAAATCTCACGCCTGTCGTCATCACGCGGTGACCTCGTGAAGTCTTAAAAAGTGTAAATCTCTCGTGTCTGCACTTCACGAGCGGCGACAGTTTCATCAGCACCTGTCACTCTCGTCAATGGAAACATGACGTGAGACGCAATTGAGGCACTAATTGGCCTCATCAGTGACGCTGTTTAATGAGGGGATTTGATTTGTCGTGTCTATAATGTAGCAGCGACAGGAAATCATAACACATAAGTATTTAGCCTGCAGGAGAGCACCACACATACCAGTAACGGTAAGATATTCTTCTTAATATTATAATTATCATTATTGTTAATAATAATAATAATAATAATAGTACTATTAGTTGATGTTTTTGCCAGTGTTTGCCCAGTTTTACTTTTCTCAGACAGATATTTGTGATAATTGAAGTGTACTTTTAAACATTAATACTTTACTTAAAGCTTTTCATGTAATGTAAATGTGAGCAGACATAACTTATTCATGTGCTTGTCTACAATTATAACTCATCTGTAAACAGATAAGTGACAATATTGTAAAATAAATTTGAAGATATAATATCTTCATGGGATTTAAAAAATATATTTTGTATAAAATATTTTCTTAATATAGTTTAATTTTTGACAAATACGTACATTAATAAGATATCATAGTACCTGCTTATAACATATTTTGTTATAAACCATTTATGAATTGGTGTTGGGGTTGTAGAGTTACTCCTTTTCTTCTATTAGAACTTCTATTGGTGTTTCTTTATTTCATTTTTATTTCTAATCATATTAATGTCATTACAGAGTGGAACAATGTCTCTAATAGTCACATTTCTTGTGGTGACATTGGTTGCTCAGTGTTGGGGAGAACCACAGGTGGGTGAGGATTTAGTTTCTCTTTGAGATAAATTCAAACAAACACATGAAGCAATATGAGATAAACTATGATCTTCTGCATCATGTTTCAGCGGAGGAACTGGACTCCTCAAGCCATCTTATACCTAAAAGGAGCACGTAAGCATTCGCAGAGGAAATTTAAAACTTTTGAATTGTCTGTTTTTGAGCTGCTCAGTCAACTTCAGAGAAAACTATGTTGAATGTTGATGTTTTACAGAAGGACACCGCTCAGTGTTGCGGCGCACCAGCAGAGAGGAAGGGGACACTTTACACACAGGTGAGTCTATGTGATGCCCGGCAGCTAATTAGGAAAATCAATACAAACAATATGCTTTAATTGGTGCAGTGTTCACTTTGTGGCTCTGAAAAGCTTATTCCACTTTCTTATAAGTGTCACATTAAAAAGGGTTTACAACTTGTAACTAATGACTTGGTCAATTAATCATGACACAAGCCGGTACTGAGAACGACTTCTGAGTTTTCATGTTGTCTCTCTGGCTGGTGTTGACTCGGTTATTTAGCAGCATATAACCCATTTATTATTCATTATTTATTAGGGTTAGAACTGCAGACTAGATTAATGTAAAAAAAAAAATCAGTGCAAAGGATTTACTAACCTTGGCTAGAAAAACCTCATTACCCTTAATAAATGACTTAACTAACATGTTATAATGCATAAAAGATGGTTTATTACAACCTATTGACATTCATAGCTGCTGATCTGCAAAGTATTTGTAAAGTATTCAATATAAAAAAATGTTTTTATGACATGCACGTTTCAGGTACCACTTTAACTTATTAAATGTCTTGGCCGGGTGTCTCTGCAGAGACTCAGAAGCAGAGCAGTGATGGACCCGATCTGTCTTTGTCTTCCTTTCTTCTGGAGCTTCTGCAGCGAGCGGCTGAACGAGGTAAACACCTGGAAGTTATCAACACAGCAATTTAAAGATTTATATCCTAATCTATTCAAATCTATTTTCTTCCTCAGGTGGAGGCAATCCAGAGAATTCCCAGGATGAACAAGAGCTGATTTTTAAACATGTGTAAAGATAGTTTTCTTTTCTTGTCTTATTTGTTACATTCTCATTAATTGTATTTTCTTAAAAGTGTTTCTTGTCGCCGTTCAAGTTCACAAATGTGCTAAATAAATAAAGTTCCCTTGCCTTGTCGGTGTGCTGTGTGTTCAACATCGAGGGATTTCCTTTCACAGTCGTACAATTTATTAAGAACAAAAAAGAAGTCGGTCAGCTTGGGGCAACAATTAAGTAATTCACACCGCACAGTGATCAACACCATGCTAAACACCACTAAGTCATTCATCATCACACCTCAGAGAGTTTTATTGGAGTTGGCAGCCTGAACTGGCCGTGACTGAGTCAATCAAAGGTCACCAGCTGAGAAGAGTTTAATCCCGTTTTTTAGACTGATAGAAATCAGAGTAAACGTGTATTTGTATATGTGTAGTAGGACTTCTAAATAAACAGCTTCATAATTATGGAAGATGTTCACACTAACCCGAGGTCACATGAGAATCAACCCAGCTGAACATTTATATTTCGTCATTCAAGAGATCTTGGACAATGATTTTTTGACAACAGACCATTCTTTTAAGGGCTTTATTTAATTGGTTTACAATGAAGATTTGATAAATGCAGAAGTAAATACCAAATGATCTGTGCACTGTTTATTTGTGTGTATAACTATCAGTGCAAGAAAGGGCCTCATATAATGCAGCCACCATGCACCATATTAAACCTTGTATTCCAGGAAAAAGATTTAAACTAAAGCTTTCATCTGTTAATTAATTAATGTCTGTGATAATACGGCCAGCCATGTATTGACTTCAGGGCTGTGAATCAGAGAGTGCACCCACGTCCCCATGAAACCACCTCAGGAGCTTTACCAGTGTTTTAGGATTTGTTTAAATTGTCAGTGTAAGATAAAACTTCCAGTGCACCCGTCTCTGTTTGCTTTACTACTGATTAACCGAACACATGCTCTTTACTGATCAAGCAGCAACAAACTTGCTTATTACACACCAAAGCAACATGCGTGACACACACAGTCCCACACTGCAACACAGCCGAGGGCAAATGAGTCAGAGCAGCGTTTCACTCCGTTAATGTCACAAACTGACACCTACAGCTAAATCTGACGGGATCAAACTCCCGTACGCCTGTGAATCTACAGAGGGCTGCGGGTTGAAGGGGTGGAAGGTGGCGCTGTGTGGCGTTTAGTGACCGCAGAGTGATAACACGTCAGGAGGGCAGGGCTACAGTGCCCCCTGCTGTTCCATTAGACGTCCTGCAGGTCCTTCTGGATGTCCCACAGCGTCTCGGCACTGGCCTGCAGCTGGGCCACCTCGTCGTCGGTCAGGGTCATGTTGACCACGCTGGCCACACCTCTGCTGTTCAGCACGCAGGGCAGACTCAGGTACACCTCGTCATTGATCCCATACATGCCCTGTACACAACGAGCAAGAAGAGGCAATGAAGCAGAAATGTGAATAATTGTCCTTAGGTTTTAAAAAGGCTGAACAAAAAAACATTGTAAGTGACAAAGAACCCACAATTTTAACCTGAAGGCAAATGCTTCAAACTAAAAGTCAGCACCTGATTTTTTTCACACGTCTCAAATATGCCAGCCAGTGAACAAAATATATTATAAATACTGTATATAATAAATGCTGCTGACTGAACTGAGCCTTTTGCAATGAAAACATATTCCACCGTTTGTCACTGAGCTCAATAAGATATCAGAAAAGTAAGCTTGAACAAGCAAAAATGCAATTTATATTTAAAATAAGTAATCTTCAAAATAGCATTTAGCACAAAATAGCTTCTTTTTCAGTTGTTTCTCTCAATATGATCATGAAAAATCTAAATTTATGCAAATTATTCCTTGCAAAAAACAAAAACAAAAAATATTGATTCTAAAAAGTAACATTAAAGTACTTCAGGTTCTGTCTTCAGTGTGTGTGTGTGTGTGTCCTTTACCTTCACCATGGTGGAAACAGGATGAATCCTGTTCATGTTCCTGATGAGGCTTTCTGTGAGGTCAGCTACACTCAGACCGATGGCCCAGTTGGTGTAACCCTTCAGTTTGATCACCTCGTAGGCGCTGAGGGGAACATGTGACTCACCTTTTGTCTCAAATACAAGAGGATCCCACTTATTCATTGTTTCTGTTTTTTAAACAAATTTATCAATAGTTATCACTTTGTCTGCTTTGATATGTTTATAGTATTATTATAGTACTAGTATTAAACTCAGATAACAAAGTTTAACTAATGTGATATACCATTTACACAAATGTATTATATACAAGACCCTAAAAGAAGAAAAAAAAAGCATGCTAAAAACTATACACATTTAAAATAATGATTATTTAATGTCTTATTAAATATGTTTGAGTGTAACTATTTACATTATATATGAGAAGAGTATGATTACATGGAGAGATGTTAAACAAGATGGAACGATCACCCTTTTCTACAAAGCTTATAAGAAATACAGTCAAGGAAGTGCGGCCCACCTGTCCACCACCATCTTGTGCGTTTCCATCCAGTTCTCTTCGTCACAGTCCGTGCCGATGTCGGGGTTCAACGTCTGCAGGTTGACTCCCGCCACGTTTGTTCCGCTCCACACGGGCACTACAGACACACGTGGACGCCATTGACCTCCGTGCACACGCTCCACACAGCACAGTCGGCATGAGCCTTTGTCAATGACATCATTCAGAAATCCAACTGATCCTCACCACTGGTGTCTCCATGTTCTCCCAGGATCCAGCCGTTGAAGCTGCTGGAGTGAATTCCCAGTTTGTCGGCCATCAGGAAGCGAAAGCGCGCCGAATCCAAGTTGGTGCCGCTGCCGATGACGCGGTGCTGAGGAAGGCCGCTCAGTTTCCAGGTGACATAAGTCAGCACATCGACTGTTACAGAGTGATGTCATCGTTATCAGAGGGTATTCTGTATGTCGGTGTGTAGGAGAGAAACAACGCGTTGGAGAGTACCTGGGTTGGAAACCACAATGATGGTGCAGTCGGGGCTGTATCTGACGATCTGAGGGACGATGTGTTTGAAGATGTTGACGTTTCGCTGGACGAGGTTCAGCCTGCTCTCTCCTTCCTGCTGACGGACGCCAGCTGTCACCACCACGATGCGGGAGTTCGCTGTCACGGAGTAGTCTGAAAGAGGAGTAGATTTGTCAAAATGGTTCAGTGCCCTCCCATCTAAACCCAGGTGTCTTTAAATAAAGATGAACGGCCCGTAAGGACAACATGTTTGCCAGTTAGCTGCACACCACAAGGCTGAGGCGTAAACTTGCCTTTGTCTGCGACTATTTTGGAGGTTTTGAGGAAGAGGCTGCCGTGCTGCAGGTCCATCATCTCTCCTTTCAGCTTGTCCTCCATCACGTCCACCAGGGCCAGTTCATCAGCCAGCTCCTGCACACATCAGGCAACATCGAGCATAAATTATGAATGAAATATACTTTTATTGCAGGATTGCCTCAATGGAACGTAAGACCGGATACATATATAATTGTACACAAATCAAATATAACCATATTTACCTGCTTTGCATACATGTCTCATTGTGGAGTCCATCATTAAGGTAAAATTACTGCCATTACTGCTATGCAGTAATTTCAGCTGTTTTAGTAGAAAGTAATCATGTTAAACTTTATTTCAATGGTTATATACATGAAAGTAAGGAAATTAAATTTGAGCTCAAACACATTCTCAGCATTTAGTAGTGGAGCAACTTCAGTGTCTCGCTCAACGACACTTTGACATGCAGGGATCGAACCGGCAACCTTCTAGGAGGACAACCACTCTACCCGCTGAGCTACAGCCACGTCACCCCTTTTGGTGATGAAAACATATTTCTTTCATTGTCACCACCCCCTGAACAAGCATGGTGAAAGGATGACAGATCAGACACCAAGAGATCAGTGATAATCCGGTGTCAGTCAGGAGGAACCCTGGGTATTACCCCGTCCTGTGACACCAGCAGGCATGAAGGTAATCGGATGCAAGACCAGTGGAGTTCTTACCCGGAGCAGGATGCTGATAGCACAGGCCATGCCCACCTGGCCCACGCCCACCACTGTCACTTTATTCCTGGGGGGCTCAGGAGGACCACTGAACAGCGGGGTGATCAGCTTCTGCAGAATTGAGGCCATGTTCAGTGCTGTGGAGAGGAAAATGAAGACAGGGAGGAAGAGAAGAATGTTCCTGGTCAGAAAACATGTCGACACTATGCACGGACACAACTGAGGGCGACGGGCCTGCATCCAGAAAGCCGCGTGCTCAAACTTCATGAATACTGCATTCAGCACGTCGCATTCTATATTTGTAGTGAAGAGGGATTAAAAATGAAGCATTTATCTCAGTAGCACTAATGGGAGCAGGACTTCTCTGTCATTGAGATCATTACACACAACTAAAAAAAAGAAAACACACTGACAGAGCTTTGTCCCACACATGACCTTGATGCAGAGTTCACCTTGAAATGACAAGCAGCCACACACAAAAACAGGAGCAATACTTGCATCGTTTAGCGAGGCTCCGAGCTGCGAGGTATAAATACCAACATGTAATCAGCATGGCAAAGTGAACGGCTACCTAAGGTGTGTTCCCACTGCAGCGGGAGCTCGGAGCACATGTGACTCAGGGCCGGCTCCTCTCCTCTCTCCCCTCCCTCCTCCCCAAATGGAGGACGGAGGACTATAGTCGGATGCCGAACTTGACTGGCTGACCGCAGACTGTTAAAGGAGTTACTGTAATCCCTTAACGCTGCCGCCATCTGCTGCACCTGAACTACAGATGAACATTAACCTTGCAGCTAACAAAAAGCCTCTAAAGAACAATTATACATTACCTCTGCTTTAAACAGTGGAAGTAGAAGTTCACAGATTTTACTACATTTCTCTCTGGATAAATGCAGTATATTACATAATCCTTAATCCCCATTAATATGGCTATATTATTGCCACCGTTTAGAAATATCGGGCAGAAAACTGAATTATGTATGTTGCCACTAAATTGCAAATTGCAGATACTATAATACAAGAGGCACACTCCAACTGTGGTCTGTGTATCTGATTACTGCTCAAAATTAAGTAAATCACGTTATTGTGAACGACAATGCACATCTGCAAAGTTTAGCCAGCACTCAGTAGGATGAAAGTCTGTTCAAAGTGCACGAATGAACTGTCCACTCATTAGCCTCGAGTGAACTGGATTACCAAGAGAAAGCGTTGTGCACTCAAAGTATGCACAACGCTAAGCCAATCGAGGTGGCTTAGCCTGCAAGGTCAGTCCGTTTCATTACTTTAAATTATGCCAAATAAAAACATGGTTGGTACCTGAATGATCGAGGCACCAAAGTATCATAAGATTATTTGAAGTTGTGGAGCAACCTGAGTGATGATGAGGTTAAGTCTCCCTTGAACACAGACAGTGCAGGAACCAGACAACACATTAGGCACTACAGCTGTGACCTTTTACACTGAACAATGTTGAAAACATTTAAATTTGATAATTGTGTTGGAACATGTAATAACATCCCTTCCACTTACCTCGATTATGACTTGATGGGCCATAAGGACCCAGATAAAACTACATGAAGGAAACAAACTACTAGCTCAAGAAACTTCCCAAATTATTTTTATCAGTTTCTTTAGTATACATGTCTTGATTAAACAAGAGTGACTCCACCTTTCAGTGGTGTCAGTGTACCTGGAGATAAACAGTCAAACTGGAAGCTGTCAGTTAGTAAAGACCCACTTATAAGTACATGGTGGCTAAACACATTATTCAAATTAATTCATTTTTAATTCTACAAAGTCTGAAAAGCACAAACTCAAAAATCTGCACACCAAATCCAGATCTGTGTGCCTCCTGCAGATATTAAAAATGTCCACACAAAGGAAATCATGGCTGTTCACCTGTTGTCTTGAGGGTCCAGTCACTTTGCACGTTCTCGTCCTTATTTCAACACGTCAGTCACTGCACTGAGCGCCTGCTCCTCTTCCTGTTGTGCCGGCAGGCTGCAGCCTACTGGATTTAATTGATTAAGCCTCTCCATCCCCTGCAAAGTCTCAGTTTGGCACTCCAAGGGTCACCGCCGGCAGCTGGTGCACATTCACCAACAACACCACCATCACAGCAGCTTTCTGGTAAAGAAAGAAAGCTAGAATACAAAAATGAAATATGATTATGCCTTTTGTGCAAACCCATAAAAAGAAAACAATCAACTTTATTATACTCACTGTTACACCTTGATTTTCAAATACGCACCTGCCTCACAGCCTCTCTGCCCCGGTTAAGGTCCAGATGAGGGGCTCACCGCTTCACATGAAAATGACTCCATGACTCCAGAGCCAGGGAGCTGCTGCCTCTCAGCTGCTCCAGAATAGATTCATTTTAGGGAGTGTGTAATCTGGCTGTGATACCACAGACAACTGTATTCAGTCAATCGCATTCTTAAATCTGAAAATACAACAAGCACTGGAATTTTAGAGTGTTAACAATGGGAGACTATATTTACAGCTTTGACCAACAATAATAATGTAGGACCGCAGGTAAGGCAACTTAACAGCATCCAGGAGTTTAACAAGAAAGCCACAGCAGGGTATGCGCTCAGTCAGAGTCTGGGATGAGAGCCGGCTGCTGACCTGGTCAAGCTGGCACATTAAATACACATTCAAGTGCATGAAGGCCACGAGAACAGGCATCAGGAAGATTGCACGTTAGAAAAGTGTTAATTAAAACCCTTTTTTGGTAAATCTTCAACCACTCAAGTGGCCTTATCCAATAGCTGGCAAACTTACAAACATGTTATTATTTATAATGTTTGTATTGTAGTCTATCTGCTGGCAGGGCTTCTGTTTCTTTAACCACTACCCTCAGGTGTTTAGACTGGGAGCTGCGTTTAAAATACATTTTGAATATTAACTGAGTCATGTGACATTAACGTGGACCCCAGGAAGAATAGTCTCCACTACGGTGTAGAATAATGGGGATCCTTAATAAACATAAACGTAGTTATGATGGAAGGAAGAACTACAGGCTGCTATTTCAGCTTGGATTATAAGTCTCCGCCTCTAGATGTCGCTAAATGCTGCTTTCTCCGCTTGTATCACAAACTAGCTACTGTACATGTCCAACAGCGGAAGTTGCATCCCAAAAGTATGAGTGCAGAGGATGTTACTGACGAGGATTTTGCAATGTTTTTTTTGGCCGACTCGAATATTCAGCCATATTTATCGGAGTCAGAAGAAATGCAGCAGAGAGGTTAAGACCCTGGGCGTCCGAAACGTGCACACAATGCATCTTGGTACATGAACGCACTGCCCGCATGGCTCCTGGAGGAGAACTCTTTCTGTCATAGTAGCGCACATTGAATTTCTTGATTACATTTACCATCAACACTGACTGGGCATCCATATAAAAAGGTGCCGAATGTTCCTTTTACTAAACATCACCCTATAATGATTATGTGACTTATGTCAAAAGCAAACCTTTTTCTTAAATCCTAAAAAGGAAATGCTTGTGAATATTAGTAGAATATTAGTAGTAAATGTGTTGCAATAAAATGGTTAAATAGTGCAAAAATACTGGTATTGCCAAAAGAGTGCTACAGAACACAGGACAAAAAAAAAAAATCGGGTCACAGCCATGTTTATTTTATGATACACTGCCTACATTATCATAAATAAACTAATAAAAAGTCCTTACCCACATAACCCCTGTCTTTTTTGTCCATTGTGGGAAAGCTGCCTGTTAATGACTCATTTGTGTTAAGTCAGCAAAGTTCAAAATAAGATACAGTATCACTTTCATGTATTACATATTGCTTTCAAATGTTAGCTTAAAATGCGCTATAAAAAGTTGAACATACCATTTTAGAAAAATATCAAAATAGAAACAAAGATGCCCCAGAAATCCCTCCCCACACATCAGCTTCAGTGAATGAATCAATCCTTTCTCCCAGCAAGTAAACATCCCCTTCAGAGAAACATACCATCTCTTAATTATGGTAATTTGCTCAGGCAGAAGCAATCAAAGCTCTGAAGAGAATAACTTGATTAACTTTCTCCATGTCTGGACACATGCAGTCAGTATGGTGGGCTATGTGGGTGCACTGCAACAGCCAATCCTGCTTATAGGACTGAAGGATCAGAAATCTAATAAAAACAGAAAGAAAGAAAAACACAGCAGAGCACAAAAACCCAAAACATGTAAACTCAAATACACACACTGACATGACTAGAAAATCAATAATCCATGATCGAACGCTGCAATTTTGAAGAATTGTTGGTTTAACGGTAAATTGATGAAGACGTTGATAAAATCCCCAAAGAATACATTCTTTCTCAAACCTGTCACAGTAAAAATGTGGATGACAATACACAGAATCATAATTGTTGTCATAGAGCCCCCGATAACAATGACTTGAGCGGTGATCAACAGCCATTGAAAAAGTTTTTATACCTCATCCTGAACGTGGGTGGATTTTCCTCATGCGGTGATGCGACCCGATTACACCACGTGTCTCCTCCCAGCACGGGCCACATTAAAAGGTTTGAGCTGAATCGACCTGAGCACCATTGAAATAATGAAATCACTCTACCTAACTCTATAGCTACAGAGCAAATTTTGAAATTCACACAGAAACACATCTAAAAATTCTGGTATTAGTAGTAGCACTGCTTTGTGCTTGAAATGGGAGGGTACTATGCACTAAGAGTGTCCAGGCACTTCACCATCAGAAAAAACACCTGGCACAGAGTTAGAAACTACATTATGACCTTCAAAAACTACAACCATGCATGGACAAACTGGCCCCTCCATTCTGCACCTGTTTCTACACACAAGGGTTAAATACACACAAAGACACAAACAATTCACAATTAAAATAAACAGTAAAAGGAGTCCCTTCTGACTGCCACAAAACAGTGTTATCCAGAAGCTACTGTTTCCTCTTGTGGTGGGAGGAAAGCCAAAGTCCAGAAAGGAGAAAGTTCAGCGTTCCAATTAAATCTGTAATCTTTGTCCAACCATGTGGGTAAAAAGAAGAGGTGAGCCAAGTTTGCTGCTTGAGTTGTGGCGGGCTGTGCTGTGGCAAGGAGGTGGCGTGAGCATGGGGAGAGACTGCTGAGGGTCCTTACTTACCGGCGCTCTTTGTAGCACCGCTACTGCCGATGCCCAGGTAGGTGGCTGCGTTGTTCGCGACGCCCTGGAGGGGGACGAGGACGCTGTCCAGGAGGCCTTTGAGGGTGTTGACGCAGTCGGCATCCAGGTTCTGGTAGGCATAGAAGAGAGAACCACCCACCACAACGAGGAGCAGGAGCTTGAACAACATAGACAGGAAGCCTCGTCGGGCTGGCAAAGCTTTGCTTGAGGAGGCGGAGCTGCCCCCTTGGAAGAAAGACTCGGAGTAAGAGCGGGTCTCAGTGTGGACGCTGCGCTGCAAACGGGACTCATCCAGCCAGTATTCGCTTGTTTTTAATGGCCGACCAGCTGCCCCCCGGATCGGACGCCTGCAGGTTGCACTGATCAGGGAAACAACAAAAGCAAACTCTTAGGCTTGACACAAACATATCTTAATCCAAGATCCACTTCATGGTCAATGTTAAGGCAAACATTTTGATTCATATTTTGCAGCGCATGATTCCTATTACCTTATGCCTGTTGGTGTGTTTATTTCATTGGCAAGAATATCTTCAACAACATTCTCGCTGGCCTTCTTAGGAGTTTCTTCAGTAATAATTTCCTCCACCACCTGTCAGTTTCATATAAAAAATTTTTTAATACAAATTTAAAATACAGTCCTATCACAAAGATTGGAAATGGCAAAATGTGTCTCACCTTGATTTGTCGTCTGCTGCTGCTGGTTCTGGTGGTAACTGGAATTTTCCCTCTGCTCCTCACAGGCCTCTCTACTACAGGAACTGGCTCTGGTTCAGGGGCAGCAATCTCCTCTGAAAAACACATGTAATGTTAACTCAGCAGTGAAACATGAAGCCATCAGTACACAAATCTGTGTTTTCCCAACGATTAACCAGAGACCTGTTGCATGAAGCAGATTTATCAACGTGTCTGGATAACATTCAGTTAAGTGAAGAAAACATACTGAGATATTCAGGCCATGTTATGCACACTTGGTAATTAACGTGAACTTTTAAAAAGATCAAAGGTATTATGTGGTCCGAGCTCACCATCCTCCTTGTCACTGTACTGGTCAGAATTGGTGTTGCCATTCTGGTTGCTGTCTGCCTTGGGGAGAGCTGTGACGTCGGTAGGAGCTTCAGGTTCAGCTGCAGGCTGGTCCAAAAGCTTCTGCAGCTTCTTCTCATACAACTTACGGGTGCTGGCTGAATGGAGGGGGAGTGGCAAAATAGGATAAATTACATATTTATACTTAAAAAAAAAAAAAAAAGAAGTAATTTAAACATGATTACTTGGAAACATAACAATGCTTCAGGGACCAGTGTTTACAAATACATGTTATATTGTTGTCTAACAGCTGGTGAAAACAAACCACATTTAAAGGAGTCTTGCTAAATGCATTAATAATGCTGATAAATGCATTTCTAAATCTGATTTATCTGCATATTTGAATATCTTCAACTTAATCGTATGTCTCAGGCTGGAGAAGTTTTCACACAAGCCTCAAGGAACTCACCAACAATGGGCCCCATGTCCACGCCATGTTTTTCCAGCTGTTGTTTTAAATCTTCATCAGTGAGATCTGTCACCTCCACTTCCTCCGAGCGAGGCTTGTCCGTCTTTTTAGTAGCTTTCTGCAGAAATATTTAAGTTGCACACAACACACAAGTCAAAACGTGCACGTGTTCCATTAATAACGTCACACACAGGCGACCCCCACCAGCAACAACATCGCAGCTATTCACGAATTTAAAAAAAACAATGAAACTAAACGTACTCTCCCAGATCGACTTCTGTTTGACACCACGGGGGCGGGCAGCTCCTCGTCGCTGGAGAAGGTGTCTACGGGCGGGCTCTTCTTCTCGTTCAGAGACGTTAAGTTCTTCAGATACAGCTGCACATACACTTCTTTCTTGTGCTCTCCGGTGGGAAGCGGCACATTGTTGGCTGCGAGCTCATTCTTCAGCTTTTCTTTCGTGAGAACCGACGGATCTTCGAGGAAATCTGCCATTCTTAACTTTATTTGAGCTATCGTGAGATATATATATTTTTTCCCGCTAACGGAAATTAGCTCGTTCACTCAGCCGCTAGCTACAAACAACAACACTGGGAACGTGACCGAATAGCGCTGTTGTCAAACAAGACTGGCGCCAAATCAGCTAGCGGCACAGACGAGGTTTACCAAAATAAATGTCCGGTGCTGCTTCTTAGCCCGCCGGCTGAAACATTCACAGGAAGCTCAGATTTTTCGCAAACAGATTCGCGCGTGCGCTGCAAACGGAACCAATGCAAACAATCAAAATTAACTCGCTGCAGTGTGGTTGAATTAGCTTAGCTTCAAACCCGGTCCACTTGCTTCTGTCTGTCCGCGGTCGCGACAGGGCCGAACAACAACCGGCCTCGCTATTGGACGGCGGAGCCCAGTAAGCTGCGCTCTGATTGGCCGGCTATGAATGGCAGGCTCGCGTGCAAGGCCGCTGCCACAAAGAAAGCAGCAGGCCCGTGATACAGATAATGACTTCACCTTAATCCTCCCGGCGATATTTACACTATTGTTTGAAAAAAACTGGTGTAATTTAAGTTATTGTTTTGATACATAGACATATGCAAGTTCAAATAGTGAAATTGATTCGCACTGCGGGACGAGAAACACAATATTAATGGCGATTTATTAGCAGTGGCTGTTACTTGTGTTTATACACCGGCAGTTTCACTCATGCATTAATGGTTTGTTATGGACAGCAGCTATTAACAATAACCACAACTGCACCAATGGTTTTCATACTACATAGTTTGGCCTTGAGTGAATGTGAGGTCATATAGATGAAGTCTGCCTCTGTAACAGAGGAGGGCAGCATGAACCACATTATTCAGAAGAAACAAGGGTTTAGTCTTATTTTAGGTTTCATGTTCAATATCAAGCCAGCATACTTATGGTTATAAGAGAGAGAAGAAGAAATGCATGTACAAACTACAAAATAAAATCAAGAGAAGCTGAGGAAACAAAAATAAGGCTGCATCAGCACGCTCACTATTTTTTTTTTGGCATTGAACTGGGAACAGCTAGATACACAGAGGTGGTCAAACACACTTATATATGTCAATAGTAAAATTATAAACGGAAACGGAAAAGTAAACGATGACACAATCGCTTTCCAGTCCCCCTGAACCCACACAAACTGCTTCTAGCTTCTCCAATATGAGGATTTGCTGCATGTGTCTTTTTTATATTATTGCAAATTGCAAATATTTGCTTTTCGGACGAAACAAGACATTTGAAGACGTCAACTTGGACATTTTGGTAGTAGCCTGATAATTGATAATTAATAATTAGACTAGAAAAGAGAGGATTCTTCAATTCAGAGGTCTGGAGCCAGGCAGATCTTCCAGTATTGTTTGCCATCTTGTGGACTAAATCATTAATGAAATCAAATAATTGAGGGATGAATCAACAACGAATATAATTGCAAGTTGCAGCCATACACACTCGCACACAGACATGGCAGTGTTTGACCACCTGGGTCTCTGGGCATGCTGGTCTCTAACCCTGCGGTGAGGCCTCCCCCTTCCTGTCGTGGGGACAGTGGTTTGAGGTGGCCCTGTGTGGCTCCCCACCTGTCCTTCAGACCTGCCTCTCTGGGGTTTTCTGGGATGCTGCTGCAGAAACCAAGCAATTGATCCCCACCTCAGCTCCAAACCACACTAAAATACAGCACTTCAAGTATAGTTCAGCTTTTCCATAGTACATTTGCCAATGGAGTGTAAGCATAAAAAATGTTGAGCCCTTGAGAAACACCTCTTAAGCTTTCTTTGTATGTAATTTATACAGAAAATAAGGTGTGAGCCAAGAAACATAGAGAGTGCCTCTTTAAGCATAACAGTCATGGCCCCTGAAAAATGATCAAAGCTCGCTCTTTAATAGTCAACATTCACATTTTCAGAATGAGTTCATTGAAAATGGAACCGCTCCATCTGATGTCGAACAGTCAGTGTAACGACGACATTTCTTGACGGAAGATTGCAAAAATATTACTAGGGGACAAATTAAACTATTAAATTAAAAAAAGCCATTTATGTGAAAATAAAGGCCTGGGTGCAGTTACTTAAAGAAAGTTGGATTGAATTATTAAATGTTATAGTGTTTGGAAAAGGCGGCTTCCATGTTCTAAAAAGGGGATTTCTGATCACTTAGAAATATGTTGAAGACAGACTCCTCGGTCAAGTTTATCTTGGATTTTAAACATTTCTAAATCCCAATTGAGCCAACCACAAAAGTAGCTTAGGAAAAGTCAACCTTTACCACCCAGAGGATGTCTGATCCAATTCCACTGACATAACAAAACACATACTTAGTTATTACCTACCTAGTTATGACATTTCAGCACAGCGTATGATCACAGCCCTCGTCACCTCATGTGCTGCTTGGTCCAGATTTACACAAAAACTAAACATTCAGCTGGTTTGCTTTTATAATGTATTATATAAAAGTGTGTTTTGTTAGACCAAGTTCACATTTAAGATGTTTACATTAGCAGAGCATTTTGTTATACCATCCAAAACTGAACTATTCTGCACTAATGACAAAAATCTCTAATCCTCAGAGGATCTTAGCACAGTGCCAAACTAATTGAGATCAAGCCCTGGGCAGTTTCCTGTGCATAACGGAGGGTAGGGTGCAGGTAGTGTCAGCAGTGTATTTCACAGGAGCTGAGATTTGTGTGTCCTGGCCTAAGAACAGCCATCTTGTAGTGCTCACACAGTATATTTTCATCTGTTGACAATCCAAATTCTACTAGAAGGACACACGCTTAGTTGTAGACATTTCTGTCTGAAGGAAAAATGAGACTCCCTCCCTGGTCCTTGTTGATGCCCATTTGGCCACCTGCCTGTTTGTATCATAAGTAGTCCTCCATATATTTGCATTACTATTATGATTTGGGCTTTTCCCGTTTTATTTGGCCATTGAGTGCAGACACACACTTGCGCGTGTCCTCACTGAACTTAAGGCAAACATTACTGTGTGTGAACTTCCATGTAGTGAATTGAGAATTTCTACTGAGTCTCCACAGTGAGGCACCCATGTGATGCCATGTTGGATCACTGAGAGGAAAACTTAACATAGGCCATCCATCTCCTCAAAATGTAATGCACTGACATAAAACGGGTCAAGACAAATTTGATCCGTTAGAGCCACTGAAAGTGCTACTTCTGCCACTGCAAATGCACTTCAACGCAAAGGAGCTCCACCGATGCAGCTCTTTTTTCCACTTCAGGAGATCATGGGCCCTGTGTGCATAGTTAAAGCTGCTATTATCAATAATTTCAATATTAGCAAAGGATCAGATTATTACATGCATGAGAAAGGGGTTCAAATCAGCCATGATCACCAGACTCTCCATGGAGCTATGCTTTTAAAACAGGCAACTCTAAAAAACACACTGTACACTAATCTGTTCAACAAGAAGAGAAAAACACTGGACTTAAATTCATCAGATAGCTTGAAACACAATCCCAAATGAATGCTAACGTTGATCCATTTCTGCTGGATGAGTAAATTAGCAGCTGTTCGCTGACAAGTTCCCTAAATAAACATTGTATTAATGTTGTGTTTTTCAGCTTGTTCATGCTTCCCCCAAATTACCCCAAAACAGGTCATGCAGTTTAACGGCGAGCATGTGCTAGTGAGCTACTCTGCGCCAAACACAATCGCCAGCCTTGCCTAAACAGAAACATATCCACTGTTCATGAGCGCAGACCTGGCGCCGCCATGACAGGGCCTTCAAGACCTCATGGCAGCTCTACACTGTAGTAGTAACCAAGGTAATTTGTTTCAGTCAACACAACCATTTTCTTAAGTAAGAGACAATGACACGTAATGCAATATAGCATCATAACTCCGCAAACACAATGTAAAATTAAAAAACAAACATATTTCACTTCACTCATGGCTCATCACTTTGGCCTTTTTTTAAGTGCCTCACGCGGCTGAACCGAACGGCCGGTGGCTCGCGACTGAAAGAGAGGGCAACCTCACACAGGTGACTGCCAGACTCTTGAGTTAACAGGAAAGACATATTTCCGTGCTTAACTTGGCCGAAGCTCTCAACAGACCTGCCTCTGCTTAGTTTTTCTGTACGCATGGCTGAACACGGGTACCGGACCAGTATGGGAAGAGCCAAAGACTTCTCAAAAGCCTCCTGTGATGTGTCGGTGGTGACACTGCCATGCCCCTCCACAGTTTCCTCTCTTTCCAGGATGCCTGTGCTCTGAGCTCACAGGCCCCTCACTCAAGTGAGGAGTCACCGTTCAGGAGCGTCAGCATTAACCGTACCTAATGAATGAAAGTAGACAATCAACAGAGACTCAGCAGCACTGCTGTGTGCAAGTGCCAGATCAGAGAACACGCCAACAGCTCAGTGTATTCAGCATTTTATTGCAATCGTTGGCAGGTCTCAAGCTCAATTTTCAATTAAGTACCAAAAAAGAAAAGGGAATGGATTTTTATAAAAGCTGACAACAAGAGAGCTCTTTGGGGACCTTTGTGTGAGGTGCTTCCATAGACTGACATGACTGTGTTTGTAATTTCCTTACTGGTGGATTTGAGGTCCTTTTGGTGTCGAGTTATTTTAAGTAATAGCTCTCAGCTCGGTCTTTACTGCAGCCAGGACACATTCCCAAAAACCTGGTACTTCAAGCTGATATGATCTTATTTATTCAATCTTGAAACAGAAACTTTTAGGCCTCATGGTGCCTCGCTGCCTGAATAGACTGCTCTTTAGCTGGACCTCCATCAGAACCATTTGGTCAGTGGACTAGGAGGTGCACCATGTGGAAAAAGCACTTGTCGTCATGTTTACTGTCCTTCCAGGAGGTAGTCTTCATGGTTCGGCTCCCGTAGCAGCTCATAGTTGTGGGTAGTAAAACGGCGGGGGTCTATCGATGCTCCGAAGCCTCACAGCGTGGCTCATCCGTGCCAGCGGTGAAGGACAAATGTGCCAAAGTCTGCTGGGTTTGGCTCTTTTCTCACCCCCTGGCTTCCAACACCAATGTATCCAGCTGAGGTACAATAATTTGACACCTCTTAAGCAGCTGAACCCTTCAGCGTGACAACCACTGCTTTGTTTTATACTCCTGCATATTTTGAGCGCAATCAAAAATTACAGTCAGCAACATCTAAACTGTGTTTTTATCCACTTTGGACTTTTGCCCCTCCCCACCCCCTTCAATCTCCTTTATCCCTCCCTTTCCTATGTGGGATTTAACGTACACTTTGTGGTAACCTTGCTAAGTTATCAATTTTTTCTATGTTCTCTCACACTGAATAAACGCTTGTTTCTCTGCGCCTGCTTGTTACGACTTCAAGGACAGCTCCCTCCATCTGGCATTAAGTATTCCTGGTGCCAGTAGCGGGTTAACTGACACTCCTGCACTTAAACTAATGGCAGCAAGCAGTCATCTCCCATGAGGTGCTCACCTTGGAAAAAAAAAATTAAATAAAATCACCCAGCTCCCTCATCCTCAATCATAGTTGTGCTCTCGCCACCCACTGAATGAAACCATGGGCATGAAAAGAGGGATTGTTTCACGATTCAGGAATATATGAGGGCAAATGAAAACATGGAATACGCATGTCCTTTCTTGGATTTGCCCTCCTCCAGAGTTCAATGAGAAGTTGAGAACAGCACCCAAACAGAAAAAGACAAGAGTCAGAAAATCATGCCATCTGATTTTTTGTGTGCATTTTAACAAAAATAGTCAAATATTAAACATTAAAATGCTTTAAAGAAAAGTTTGAGAACCTACAAAGCAGACACCTGGATTTAGGACAGATATTCTTTCTGATAAAAAAAAGTAGCACCATTAACAAAATTGCATTATTTAGTTGAATTGGCAAGTTTTGACTTGAGTGTGAATTCCTATTTTCTGCCTACACACATACAGTACGTACCGTGTAGTGAAATCCAATTTGATCCAATTTAGTTAATTAATGAGTTATTTCACATTTAATTATGATATTATTTAAGCACCATATCAGGATTAAAGTCTCAGTAGTCACTTTCTATGTTCATTATCGTCAAAAAATCAGAAGAACGTGTCACTATATCAATTTATATCTAGGCTAAGAAATTAGGTGCATTTTTACATACAATTTTAACACCTTCTTCTTCCTAACAACGTCTCTTATTGGGATCCCAGGACCCCTTTTATTTTCCCACATTTTACTTTGCTGTCCTTCGGAGAGGGACTATTTCCATCCTCAGTAAGTTGTAAACACAGATATATTGTACAGGTGAGTCCACGGCAAAAAGAAGCACCTCTCAGAACACAGAAGTACAGCATCACCACCAGTCCTTCTCTGAACCTCCTTCTCAATGGAAACCTAAGCAGCTTTTTAAGAATGAAGAGGTTTTTCAGTTTGTTGCTAAATATAGGCCAGCCCGGTGGGAGGTGGCCGGTTCCAGAGCCATTTTAAACAAAGATGAGCCCCAGGTCCTGCCCTGGGCCCGGCGGGTGGTGACTGCCGGTGGTCCGCCTTTCTCTTATGCACCGGCTCTTAAGTAAACACTGCAATCCTGCGGTCAGCTACAACATGGCAAAGCGCGAAAGGACTCACTGTGCAGTTGCACACAGCTATGGTGTGTTGTCTCCTTCGGCCCACTCAATCTTGGCTCCTCCCCATCACAGAGGCCTCGGCAGGGGTCGAGGGCCAGCGACAGACCTTGATGTGTGATCCCAGAACCCTGCTGGGAACTCCTGGTGGGGGCAGTGTTGGACTTCACCTTCTGGACCCCTCTGACGGACCATTTTCCATCTGGAAAAAATAAGTCTAAATTAAGAACATTATCATGTTTACTGGCATTATGCTTATTCATGATGAATTTGCAAGTAAGATCCATCAGGACAGAGGATCTCTAACAAATGACCCACTATTTGATTGAGGCTGTGATGGATATGATTTGACTTTTATCTGTGATTTTTATTCAAAGATGAGAAAGGTTTAACTTTCAATCAAGGAGAAACAGAAAAATAAAATAATGATTATACTTAAATTACTGTTGATTGATCAGAAGAAATGCTCCCTGGAGTCAAACGTTTGTTGGCATTTCTCTGCACGGCAAAAAGTCCTTAAATTAATATTTCACAAGTTTAAAAGGCATGAATATGAATTAAATTAAGCAATCGGGACATTAGACCAATGTAAGTTCTACAGTGAGATGAGTGAGCGTAAATGGTTAATTGAGCAGATGGAATTATGTACATTCAATAGTTGAGGAATAACAGCCACAAATATCAGGTTCAATCAGGAAATATCTGAAATCTCAATGTTTTTATCAGAAGGGCAACCTTTCCAGGATAATATGCCATTAATCATCAGGATCATATCCAATAAAGTGCCAGATTAATCAACGCAGAGGAAAACTGACAGCCCCGGTCCTTATCCACGGAGGAAAATAAGGGGCAACAGGTAGGCCTTTATCCATTGAGCTCTGTTCTTGCATTGCTCCCCTATACACAAAGATCATAATTTGGGGAGTCTCAGTGGCTACCTGTAAGGACCACAGGGGTGGTAAATAGCAGGGCTGTGGCTTTCTGAGCTTCTTAGTGGTGTGAGCAGAAGGATTTACGGTAACTCTCAGACAAGCGTTCACAGCTTGGACTCTTGGCATGGATTCGATATTGTCCCTGGCTGAGCATCAAACCCACTGAACCTGAGGTCCAAAAGGACCTACACAAAACCCTGGGATGTTTGAATGATAAATCGCCGACATTTAGTGGCAGAACAAAAACATTGGCCTTGCTGGGGATATCAATTTTAATTTTAATTCACAGTGAGAGCGCATACTGGGTGGTTTGATTGACCACATATCGGCTTCTAGTTTAATTGACAAGCTCTTCTCTCTCGGGCGAGTTTCCCTGCAAATTCAGCACAGGTGTGATAGTAGAAGGCAATGCTGCACTATGAGAGGTGCAACAATTGCCAGTGGGGGTGATATTAAATATCAACCATGACTTGAAGTGCACTCACCAAGTTATCTTAAAGATCATGTCCAGTCCTTTTGGGAGGCGTAACTTATTCCTCTGTGTAACTGGAATCTCTCTGCCTGCTTTCAGCCCGCCATCGCCAACACTTCTGGTTTTGATAAAATACCAGTTCCGTGAGAGTTCAATGATGAAACCATGTGGCAAAAATAGCTCAAGGAGTTAATACATCTTACATGCCGAGGACCATAATGGATCAATTCAGTAACCGGCTCTGTTTTTATTAAAGAAGGATTTGCGTATTATATAAATTGAGGATGTTTTTTAGATCACTGGTATAATCATCTTCAGGTAAAAACATCTTAAATACGGTTAACGCTGAATTGTATTAATGTGCTGACTGCTGATTATGCCAAGAGTTGCTTTACAAAGCCACAGGATTGAATTTAAGGTCAAAGAGGATGCACTGAGCCAAACACACCAACCGCCACCCTGGAGAAAAAAGCCATGGTGCTAATATTAGGGGGAAGACTGATTACAGTGCTACTATTAGGTTTTGGCGTCAATTTTGGTCCAAAGTAGGAACGCCCTCAGCACTTCTCTTTGGTGTTCATGCCCTCGGTCCTCAATGGCACACTACATGATATAATGAAGAGCCAGACCAAACATGCCAAGGCAGACCACAGGGTTACTCACAGCCCATGCACATTCTTTTGAGGCTGAAATGTGACCCGGTCCTATTTTTCAGCAGCTTGTCAGACTCAGTGTGGTGCAGGGAGGGAAGCTAGGAGGGAAAACTGTTGTCACCTTTCTATAGCTCTTACTTTTTCTGACTTACAAGATGGCAACCTCGGGTGTCAAAATGAGACCAGATGGGTGGGTTGGGTCAGTGCTGGCAGTCACCACAGATATGGAAAGCAAAGATTTACTTACAACATCAGCAGCAGACAGTAAATGGAAATTAGTTTATTGGTGAAGCTTTGTGAGTTGATGGACACACTCTGGTGAAGCAATAAGTGTTGTAACCACATGCATTAAGACATATAATGCCATATGTGAGACTGAAATTGAAGTGACAACATAATGATTTAGGGGTGGGATTCGGTGCAACGTTTTGTAGCAGCTTGAGGAAGCCGTGCGTGTCCAGCTGTGTGCGAGATGCTGAAAACATTGCTCTCCCGCATGATGTCGGCTCCATTTCCAAAAACATGTTTTTTCTATTTCCTCCCTCTATACAGTTAGAGAGAAAATTCTTTGTTGGACAGCATCATCAGAGACTTCCACTGGAAAAACACCGTCGGGCATTCAATATGTCCGAGGTTGTCATCAGATGAAGCTCATTTTGAGAAATGCTTGTTATGACTGCTGCTAACCATATCCACCTACTCTGTGCCTAGTGAGAGGGACAGCGAAGAGGAAGTCTTTCAGTCGGTCAGGTCATACTTCATCTCAGCAGGCTATTGAGCTGCTGGACGATGGACAGAGATTTAAGTGAAACTTTGCACACCCGAAACCTACTGGTGATACCACGCATGGGAGAGAAGCAGCAAAACAATTTCCCTCTGAATGGCTGTCTACAGTTTTTCAGAATTTCTAAAAGGTCTGGTGTTGTGTTCATCGATGGCTCTGAGCCAATAAAAGCTTTGCAGGCGGGATTGAGAATGGCGTCGTCACCTTCATGTGCCAGAGCCAGAAAAAAAAAAAAAGAAAGGGCCAGAAACCTTTCTACGAAAATGGTAACAAGCGTGAATGAGATTGATGCAGCTGTACACGTTGATGTAAAGCAACTTACAGAAATGGACTAACTTATAAATCTGCATATTCCTTAGAGTAAAAAAAGGATGACGGGCTTGTAGCAACTGCAGCTTCTGCGTTGACTGAAAACAGCCTTGGTGGTGAATTTTGCTAAAACCTGCGTCGACCGACAAGGAAGGGTAATCAAATAAGTCTTCACATTCTCATACACATTTTCACCCACTTTTGTAGTAAAAAGCTTGCCCGTCATTAAGGAGAGCAGCGAAGTGGATTAAACACAGTAAGAAAAGGAACATATTCAGTTTCATTTTTAGTCCGTACAGTTCCATTGAACAATGCCAGAAACTGATACTGAGGTTACCTTGCATGGCAGTTGGACCCTCCTATGTCACATGATCACACGAGAACTACAGGATCACATCGCACAAAAATCCATCTTGTCAGGCTTTAAGTAATGCACAGACCAATCAGCATCCTGTGAGGAGCTACTGACAGCTAAGGGCGTGGTTTAGGTGTGTGTGTGGCGACACACACACACACACCTAAACAACAATGGTGCTCCTAAAGAGATGAGCAGAGATGCTGCAATAGTATCAGTTGTATCAGAACTGGAGTGGATGTATTTTTGAAGAGCAAATAAAGTAAAAGATGTTTTTGCTCTTCTCCAGACCCACTGATGTTAACTCTATGACATGAACGCAGCAACTTTAAACTGCCGTTATTATTGAGATGTACTTTCTTTATGATCCCCTTCATTTCTCAGAATATCTTACACTATCATGCATTCTGCTGTTTGCATTATTGAGAGAGTTACAGTGATTGGATCGCAAAAGCAAGACAAAAAGCAAGTCTTGCAGCTGCAATGCATTATGGACAACTGATATGTCGGTAAGTGAAGAAATGGTGTCTTCTTCCTCTATGCTGGATTCCTCCCTGTAACCTTGTTGTAACCCTTGCTCTTCATTACATTACATATCACTGATGGTTTTGAGCGACACATTTTGTGCGGTCATACTCCATTACCCAGTCAAATTGTCAATTTGATGCCCTGCTGGCCACTTCATCAGTCTATACCTTCCCATTACGACCAGTTCCTCTAACTGCATGTTTCCACCGACCGCAAGTCTACACATTCCTCCTCCTGAGCACAGCCACAAAAGCAGTTCACCTCCTCATTGACCAAAACTCACTGTGCGAGTTTAAAAAAAAGGGGGCCAGACTCTCCAAGAAACACGGCCAACTTTACCACTGAAATAGATTTCAATAAATTTTAATTTCCGCAGCCACTTTTCCCGCTCCTAAGAACGTAATGAATTACCAAACAAAAGCCTTTGAAAGTATTCCCTCGCATTTCTCTTTACTCAATGAATTACCTGCGACCACACAAGGAAAACAAAAGATGGCAAGTTTATTTTTCTGTGGTGGGGCCATTTCAACAGAGCGATTATTCACTGACACCACCTTCAAAGATTCCTCAATCAAAACGTTCAGGCACCACTGATGGTACCGAGCTACAGTGGGAACATTCAGTACTATTATATTGTCACATTATAATTAGTTAAGAACTGGAAGGGTATGCTTTGTATATTTTGTCAAAGAAAAAAAAATAACATCTGTAAAGTAGTTGTCTAAGAATGTTTTCATCAGCCGTAAAGCTGATTGGCACACTACTAATGTGTTTATTATGGTAATTTCTTTAAAGACAGCTGTACACAGAGGAGCATATTGTTCATTATGCGTTCATAGATTAGATTATTACAGCGGCAAACACAGCACCTGGTTCCACACCTTTGAATTGCTGGTCAAATACAGAGCAAACACCCCACAGCAAGAAAAAAATAAACTTAACAGGAAAGAAGTAGGTTACATTTGATTTATAAAGCACTTTAAAGGCAGGCTACAAAGTGCTTCATAATTACAAAAAAGGGCATTTGAATATATATTTTTATCAAAGAAAAGCAATAATTATTAAAGAATAAGAACACAAAAAGGGCGGGAAAAAAAGCATAAATTAAATGTAAATGAGAATAAGCAGGTATAGAGATGAGATATAACACACTCCCTCAGAGGGACAATATTATATAACCTGGGAGCCAACACTGAAAAAAGTAAAACTAATAAAACATATGAGGATTATAGAGAAAAAAAACAAAGCGACATGAAAACTGATTCCAAAATGGTAAAAAAAAAAAAAACATGCCATAAAAAACAAGCACATACCGCAAATAAAATGTACAGAGATACATTAGTTAATGATGATGTGGGAATATGAATAAAACAAACGTGTGAAAATCAGTTGCATTTTGTTGCTCTGGTAGTGACAGGCTTAATGCAGAAAATGCTTGCGTTTGTTTGTTTATGTGTGCTTGTGGGATATATATAAAAATATACATATATATTTATATGCGTGTGTGTGTGTGTAAGTGGCCTGTGTGTGGCCAGACTCGCTCGGCTGATCTTGGCCCCTGGCTGTTGCTGGCGTTCAGCATGTCTGTAAAGAAACAGCTGGAGGCAAAGCCAACACCAGTCCCGTTCAGGAGCTCGGCCCTGCCAGCAGCGACAGATTCCAGAACTTTCCATGGTCCTGCGTCGCCATGCCAACAGGTCTTGGCACGGCACAGCTGTCCTGATCTGCACACCTGGCCCACCAAGAGTCCAGAATCACCTCTCCTGTCACTGTGTGATGAACAGGTCATTTACAACCCAAGTGTTTGTGTGTTTTTAAGAGTTATGGGCCCAGGTAAAGAAAACACCGTGGCAGTGGACCTCCTGTGTGTTGCCCTAATCAAACAGAGCTGAGGACTTGAGCGCCGTAGAATAGACGGGCTTGAATTTGTTCAGACTTGTAACTGTGGAAAACCCACACAGGGGGATATTCAAAAAGAACCTGCATTATGGAAATGGGGCTCGATAAAGATTTGTTTTGTTTGTCTTTGATAGTGCCTCCGAGCTTGTGGTTTTAGCTTTAACATAGAGGAGCATGTACCAAGCCGGGGGCAAACAGGATTAACCAAATGCAGGGCGCAGGCCCTTAAAGGGAAGCGCTTGAAATTCAGCACTAGACGATACATATTTATCGTCTGAAATGCTTTCCAAAGTGTCGACCAGCTTTCTCTTGACAGAGAGATTACTCACTGGAGAAAGTAAATAGACGTATATGTTTTTGCTGTAATATTCTCCATGTCTCCATTGTAGGTCGAGAGGAGGAAGTACCAGTCAGTTTTAAAAGGTATTGAATGCTTTTCCTAAATGCAGCCCAGATGTCACATTTAGGATGTCTACATTACATTATATGACATTCATTTGGCAGACAAAGACTTTGTCAAAAGTTGCCTACATTTTTTTTGTGTCTTGGCTCAATGACTGACACATTGAACCGGGGATCAAAACACCCAACTCCACGATGACGGAGCTCTACACCACACGTCATCCGCCCCATGACGAAAAATGGGAGGGATCTACTCCATGACTTTTTCATCGGATCATTTCCAGTTTGCCACATAGCTGCTTGTTGATTCAAGGCAATGCTCTTTAATGAGGAAAAAGAGAGAAGTGATTTTTGTACTCCTGGAGGACAAAACTGAACAAAACAAAAATTGACATTTAGCAGGAGCAGCACCAAAAAGTAAAATGTTAGTTACAGATTGCCAACAGCAGCGCCAAATAAAACGATCCCAAACAGCAACAAAGAACTTTAGTACTTTAGTAAATGTATTACCAAAATAAGATAATGTCAACACTAAAATGGGATTGAAGAAGCCAATAAAATGTTATACTTGACATACATCTAAATACCTTGTACTTTTATTCCGTCTGTATATTTAATATTGCTATTGTATTCTTCACTACTGTTTTTTTATTACTGTTTTACTGTTTATTTATACTACTTGATTTTTTTTATTACTATGTGTCTCTTGTGTGCACTGCTGCTGTAATCTCCCCACTGAGAGACTAATAAAGAATTATCTTATTTTATGTCCAACAACATTGTAAAGTTTAGTATCACATCTATTTTGCAACATGAGAACAAAAATAATCACAGTAACTGTGAGAACAGGATTTATGTTTTTGTGTATAACATGAAGACCAGATGACACAGGTAATCCACTTCCTGGATGAATGAGTGCAGAAAAGTAGGTTCTGATTCAGCTTGAAGGATATTGTGTTCCCTGCTAGCGTTGCTGAGCACAAAGTGACTGCAGCAGCTCTTATCGGTGAACCATTGTGTTCCTGCAGGTATGTTGACAATATCAACCATGAAACACTAATCTTAACACAGCAAGATTCATGTCAGCCAACGTGTGACCCACACAATTGATTGATCCTATATCCAGGACAAAGTGATAATTTAATCATATTGCAGTTGAGACCTTGGAGTCATTCTGAATATATTCATAAGCTTGAGCTCTGTAAATATGAAAATTTTAAGTTCAGCAACCTATCCGTTGCTTTGGCCAAGTGATTCTTTGACAGCATGTGGGCTGAAATCTCTGTGCACTCAGTTGTGACTAGCTGTTGTAATTCAATAGAGTGGAAAAACAGTTAAAAACCTGATATTTAAAAGGAAAAAGAGGTTATTCACATCATGAAAAATGCACATTTCACCTGGTGTATCTTGGCTCAACCTTTTTTTAAGCAAAGCAAAACTTTATTGCCATTGGAGAAAAAGTTGCAATTTTTGAAGTCTATGAGATGAATTATTTCTGGATTTAGTTGCCACCCATGATATCTAACTCTTAAGCTTACACATAAACACACACTCACACATTATGGGTGAAGTACGGACAGAAAACATGATTTGTGTATGTCTGGCATGTGAACTTCTGATTGATGGGTAGATAACACAGGCCAACACTTATAGATCCTTTTACAGTTTGAAAACAATGATGACGTGAAACAGTTTAATCAAGGGCATTAATCATCCAAAGATAACGAATCCAACCTAAACACGTTGACTCTGCCATGACTGTTAACTGGTGACTCTTAACCAAATGCGTCTGTGGTTGCTCGTATTGACGGCAGCTGAACGTGTAAGTATCCTCGTAAAAGCCTTCAATCAATTATAAATGCTTAATTCTCTGTGATTATCATCAAAGCCAACCATTTACTTAAACTACTACGAGCAACTTTCACCTGAAAGTCAGCAGTTAACTCGGTTGTAATCCCGTCGTTATTCTGTAGAACTCGAGTCCACTGTTGGAATATCGATTTTGACAACCGAACATGCAACAACCAGACACTTTGATGCTTGTGACAGTTTTAATTCAACGTTTAAAGCTCGCTAATTCATCTGGACGGCTAGGGCAAAACCTTCCGTTGCCAAAATGCGCGCGCATAATTTTCGACGACATTGGCTGTAAAAGGGTCCATTAGTGGCTGAAGGATGCCAGCTCTGAGGGATGCGTGGGCATGTCCTCCTTGGTAAGTGATCAGGTGTTTGGCTCTGTCTGGTAGGAAGGAAGTCCTTATTAATGTTGAGGAGAAGGTCGAGGCTCAGCAACCTCAGGCATGCCCGCCCACACACACAAAAACACACACGCTCCCATTCAAACAGCCCAGAACTGCTACCTCTGTGGTTCATTACTGTAGAAAGGAGCCGGTGTGCTCTTACATGAACAGTCCTGATTGGGATCAGATATCTACAGCTGCGAAGGTGTTAAAATAAATCCATCATCGTCCTTTACTGTTTGAACCCTCCTTGTACTTTTTTCCTTTCCTGGCCTTTGTTTTATAAAAATGAGCCTGCATTCACTGACGCAAGGTGTAAAAACAACAGACATTATCAGGCACACGAGGGGCCAGCCAAACCCGGGGAGAGGCTCCTCCCACAACGAGCGGCCAACTCTGACCTGCCGCGTTGTATCTCCCGGGCAGACGCGGACCCCACCCCAAATGTACGCGTAGGCCTAAATATGGTTAGTTATGAAAATATGGTGGGTCTACCTAGACTGTAGGTAGTTGACTGGAAAGACTGGATTAGTCACAGCAAATAATAATTGTGTTTTATTGTGTATCACGCAAGAAAAAGGTTTGCAGCATGACATGTTTGAGTTCATTTAGTGCATGCGAGCGTGCCTCACTGGTTAGCTCACGGCAGTTACAGCCGCCCCCGGACCGACAGGATTGTCACAGAATAATAGCACCCAACCTTTGGTTCCACCTCAGGTACAAGCTGTTGCCTCTGGCGGCACTTTTGCCGTAGTTTGCAATATTAGCACCGTTAGTTATGAGCCACCGGCTCACCGTTGTCATGTCGAGAGGCAATCGAAATGCACCCAAATGCACCTTGAATCCACTATTCACTCTCTTTTAGCTCCGTTTTGTTCTCCACCAAATCCTGAAATAAATAGTTAGAGATATAGTGTTAACTAGGAAGACTCAGGACCCCTTTTAAGTACAACTCGTTATTTGTGCAGCTTTAAACTCTATCTTCATCATTTTCGAGCTGGTGTGGGAATCCCCCTGACCCTTCGTTGTCGTGGACAGAAATACCAGCGACCTGTGAAATGAACACATCACACCTACACAGCCACTTCACTCCCACCATTAACACTGAACTTTAAAAAGGTCTACAACAGCTCTTTTCCCCCTGTAATTCATCTGCACCACAAAGCTCAACCCTCCTTGGGGACAGTGTAATATAAACATATTCAGCATGCCTCAGTATTTCCAAAGCCACCCACATAAGCCATACCCCATCTGAGAGAAAGGGGGATCTAGGTCGGAATCAGTGCCGCTTTATTTACAACTCTTACAAAACAAACTTTTAAAAGCTAATTCCCTTTTGCTCACGCAGTGGCGAGGCAATGAAAGCCCGGCCTTATGTTACAGGGTTGTGAGACCGTGGGCAGCACAAAACCAACAGTTGTGAGCTCTGCCTGCCTTCCTTCCTTTGCTTTACAAGGGGATGCAGATTGGAGAAATATGTTGGCTGTTGTGAGCAAATCCGCTTCATGGATTTAGACTGTTGGAAAACCACAGTCGGACAGAAAACAAGCCGGCTGGCCAGAACCCATGTTTGAATTACACTCGGTGTCGATTCATCTGCTGCCCAGAGTATGTAATCGAATGTCTAATGGACTCACTGTTCATTAGTGAATTAACACTTTTGAACATTTACATCATCCACGCCGAGCATATGTTTTCAATTTATGAAAGAAAAGGTTATTTATAAGAGTTTTTGCTTATTGGGTGGGGATATTTTTCTCTTCGTGAACCCATTCTGAAAAATCTAGAATTACAGACCCACTTTCATCACAACACCTTAAAAAATGTGCCTTGTAAAGATTTTAAGGGAACACTGCTGACAATTTTGAAGGACCAATCCGTAAATGTGTTGAAATACTATCATCCCTAACTAATCACAAGCTCAGTGTACTTTGCTCCACAGACAGAACGTGACGTTTAAAGTTGTGCGCGTTTACTGTGCATGTTGAGCCCGCCCCTCCATGTTTATAGTGGTACAGTTATATAAACGTGTACAAAGCTATTAGATATTAAATTAAAAATCAATTCTCTCACTTTACTGTCAGACATACAATACTTTATAGTTAAATAAATTCTATTTTTATTTGTCCTGTCTTGATTTTAGCATCAGCCTGATTTTGATTAGTTAAGATATTTTATGTCAAGTGTTTAAGTGTCTGTTTCAAAGAGTTAATTCACTGCATTTATTTTCAGATAAAGTCATTTCAGCCATTAAAAAAAGAAGCTTGTTTACAATGTTCTTTCTAGTGTAGATCTGAAGAGCCATATATACTCCTTAAACAGTGTCAAATTTGAAGTGCTGCTCTAATTTATTGTGTCTCACAGGAAAAAAACAATTTCGATGACAGAGCGAATGTAATTTTACAAGTCTGTCTGTCTGTCTGTGGTGAAGTCTTCAGTAAAACAATATGTGGCCTTCTGTAAAAGAACATGATGTAATTTGTTCACCACATTTGACTATTTTAGCCTTATAAACCAACTGGAACGTACTTTTAATAAAATAACAAATCCCATCTTTGAATATTGCAGATGTAACAGTTCCTTTTACAAAGAGACCTCTGCTAAACGAGACCACACACTGAAAAATACCAATTAATAATAAATTACATATCCCTCCTCTATTTAGCACCAGTGAGTCTGGCTCCTTCTGTTTACGACAGCCACAAGACTTAAATTGTGCTGCGTTTCTTTATCCCACCAGCTGCTGCAGTGTCCCAGTTTCTCTGTATTATTCCTCATCTTGTTTTTCAAGATTCACCTGTAAGATGATTTATCTAACTGGTGTGGCCCAAAGACATCCTAACATTATTTTTTTCATTCAATTACTTTCATTATACATTTGTTTATTCTTGAATGACTAATTGTTGTTTCTTTAAATAGTCTGAATTTTTTTTTTTAAATGCCAAAGATTGTAGAAGTTTTAACATTACATTGTTATGTTTGACCAAGTCAAAACCCAAAGAATTCAGTTGTACTGCAAGACAAAGAAAAACAGCCAACTTTCACATTTGATAAACTGGAACAAAGAAATATTTGCTTGAAAATGAATTAATAATAATTTAAAAAATCAGATTATCTCTTAATCAACTAATGGTTTCACTGAGAGTTTATAAATTCAATTACTTTTAGTCATGTTGGATTTAAGACCACCACTATTTTTAAATTCTTGCTAAATAATGTATCAACCTTTTTAAGCATAGTATGAGACTTCCTATTCCCTTGTTGTCCTTGATAGCCTCTCACGGTCACACAGCTTTAACAAGTGCACAGTGTTCTCCAGTTCTCCTGGAGCAGCAGAAAAGTGAGAGGTAAAAACTGAGGCAGGAGAGCGCCGTGCCAGTCACCCTGCCCTGGTGAGCACAAAGCGGGTGGCCCCGCCTGACGCAGGATAAGGCTGTCCAGAGGCTGCCTTCAGCATCCGTGTCTGGCTGCCAGGCTCTGCTAGCATGTCCCAGGGTAGGCTGGAAGGACAAGACTGCTCAACAAGGCCTCTGCATTGAGTGCAGTCCATTTAAAATAACCTATGGATAAATAAATACAGGACCTAAGTTCCCTGTACAGTAATTGGTCAGGAAACCAACAGAGACAAGCTCGTTTACAGTAAATGGATCAGCTTTGAGCTGGTGAAGTGCACTTGGCTCACACCGTGCATTATAACGATTTGGAAATTCTTTTTTTTTTTTCAGTGGGAAAACAAAACTGTGTCTGTGTGTCAGAGCACAAGTAAATATAGAATGATGTTAAATATAGAAACATTACATCGAGTGCTTATAGATGATGTAAGAGCAAATTAACACGTGCAAAAAAACAATAAAGAGTCTGAAAAATTCAGTTTCAGCCTGTAAACTTTTTTTCTTACTTTTTAAGGACATGCAGAAACATGTACACTCTCTCTCTCCCTCATACACAAACACACACAAACACACACAGTGGTTAGTTTGGCCAACCTTGTTGACCCACTGGCTTAGCTGTGGTTGCACGCTGGACGCAAAGCACTCATTAACGATTTGAGCCTGCTCTTCACTTATGCAAACAAACAGACTCAGCCCGTCATTACCGTAACACCATGTGTGTGTGGTCTTCTCAATCAGACCTCTATTGATTCTTCAATTTTCGCCGAGACTGAGGCCACGCGAAACGGCACGGCTTGTCAAGCGTGTAAAAGACATGCAGCACGCAGACTTGTGGCATGTTTCAAAGCGGTTGACACACTAGCGGACACATTTTTCATCAGCCTCAAATACTGCACAGTAGTTGCTGCAGTGGGCAGAAGTCTGTTCCACAGGCATCACCACAAGCCACAAAACATAAAACACCACAGTAGGTTTTATGTTGCGTGTAAAACGCCATCATAACCGAGAGCGCTCGCCCCTCTACACCAGCTCCACTTTCTCCCCTCAGACAGAGCTATCTTTACATGGACGAGCAGTGCATGAGTCCGACTGTGAGCTCGGCTGTGTGTGTTGCTTGGCAGCAGGGCAGAAGTTTATGGTAATGTTTTGGGTGATAGGTCAGGAGGGTGGCGGCCATTGGTGGTGGCTGTGTGGTAACTATGTGGGGTTTCAGGCTGTGTTCAGCTGGTCTGGGGTCTGCCTCTGAGGTCAGGAGAGTGAGAGGGGGGCATCAGACATGGGGCAGCTTGTGGTTTAGGTTTTGGGGGGGTGGGGGAGGGGGTGGGTAAGGGTTAAGGAATAAGCCCCCCCCCTTCCCCAGAGCCTAGAGGACAGGGCCACTGCAGAGAGGCCGGCCACAGTCAGACACCCAACCATAAACATCTGCCAAGAGAGAAATGCTAATGTCGTGGCCACCTTATAAGGCCAGGTCACAGACTTGGGCTCTGGACTTGTTTTTCTGCTTTTTGAATCACTCTAAATCACATCTTGGGCATGATCAAACACACGGTTTAATCATAAGAGGAACAACATTTATGGTTTTCACCAGAAATAAGCTCCAACATTGAATAGATGAGTGTAAAAACACTCCAGTTCAGATGAGAGTAAAGATGTGCCAGGCAGCAACCATTTCATCTTAGAAATATATTTTACAGGCAAAATGTCCAGTGGCAGATATTTCCTGCCTGAAAATAATGATTTAATGTACCTGTGCTCTAGACTGAGTCTGGACAACATGCTTTTGTCCTAGTAGGACCTCCCCGACTTACTGTCTCCAGGAGCCTGACATTTATGGTTAATGTTAAAAAAAGAATCTAGTTATAAATGAGAAATCAGCCCCAAAGCGCTACCTGAGGAGGATTATCATATATCAAGCAGTAGAAACAGAAACAGACAAATCTTGCAGCTACTTTCAGATCAAGTGAATGCGTGACGGAGGAGGGCATGTTTGGGTAACCCTGAGCAGGAATTAGGTAATGTTCAGGATGTATGCCTCTTAAAGTGTGGAGCAGTGACCCTTCTCTGACATCCCGACTAAACTGTCCATTGTGCATTGTGGCTCAAAACCTAAAAGTCTGCTTTTACAGTTGGAAACATTGACTCAAAACTTGTAAATTTAAATGTGCGCAATATAATGGATGTGAACATGTAAAATGTTGTACTAAACATTGTTTTTAACTGATAAATATGTTCTTTCGATCGCTTAGAGATATACCCAACATTTCAGTGGGCTTCTTTATTAATTATTTAAACATTATAAAGCTTAACCCATTAGACCATCATTTGAACTACAGAAAACTATTTTGAGAATATTCTTGATAAACATGCATTGTTGTCAGCGGCTCGAATATATTTATAAGAATATATGTATATGTTTTAAATGTAATCATTGTCACAATACAAAATGAAAAAAACCTGCTTCCTAGCCTGAAAATGTGAAAAAACCTGAAAATATGTTTTGCCTTCACAAACACTGGTCTGTTTCAGATAAAACTAATAAGTACCACTTTTCAGTCCCAGCACATACAAAAGCCTGGCTTAGCGATCACATATTAAGAGTGATTTAATGGAAACCTTAAAACAATTGATCTCCATTTCTAGAGTTTTCCATCTAAATACATCCCTAATTAAACAAAGTCACCGGAAGTTCCCAACATTTTAACTTTGCTGTGTCTCAGATGAGTTCACGTCACTGTGGAGCGACACATTTTAAGCACCAATAAACCACCAACCGAAAAGAAAACAGAGAGCATCAATTTTAAATTTCATCTCCTGAGCTTTTATGAGAAAAAGAAACGCTGCCTCAGTAGGAGAGCTGTTGAAAATAGCTGAACCAGAAGAAGGTAAAGACGAATAAAGAGCATTCCTGGGAAGACAGTTATGATTGGAAGGTGTGAATGATTAATAGAAGAAAAAAAACTCTTCCAACTGCCCACAATACGACATTATGAAGCATACCTCATATGCATTGACTGAAACGGCCCGTACTGTAACTCATCGTTGAAAAACCATTATGAGGGGAAAGTAACTCTGCAGAAGTCATTTTTCAAGTGAGGTTTTCCAGGATAACAAACCTGAAGTTCTCATGTGAACAAATGGCCAAGCGATCAAAGCCCTTAGTGCATCATAAAGGGACCATTATCAAATACACTGCATAACCTCAGATTCTGTTCTTTTTGCAACTAAATCTATGGTTACAGATGATAATTTAGGTGTTATATAAGTTCATTAAACGTCATGTTTAACATATACGCCAGTGAATACTTATTTATTTAAACAGACTTTGGATGTTTTTATTGTACATGTCTTCACTTTTCACTTTACCGTAATGTTCAAATTTCACTTTCAGCTGGGATAGTGTTCAGAATTAAAGGGGAGTGGTGCTGCAAAATAGTAATAAAATAATAATAGAGAATGCTGACAGCACCAAAGTGTGACTTGTGTGGGAATTAACACTGACTAATGCACATGCCCAGTTGATGGTGACTGAGTTTTACCCGACATCAAAAGCAGGAACTGTTGCTGCAACTAACACTACGATTTATGACATAATTGGGTGGGCCAATAAGAGGGAATGGGTACAACTCATCCAAAAATAGATGGTGAACTCCGAAATTATACATTAAATGAGGGTGTTTCTCTGGATACAGAGTGTGTGTGAGCTGGATGCTTGGAAGAGGAGGGTGGGTGGGTGCATACGTTCTGTATGTGTGAAGTAGGTGCAGTGTGAAAAGGATGAAAAACGGACAGGAATACTGTTCTGTGTTGAGAGTGCAATTTAGCATGAATCAAAAGCAGCTTTCCTGGCTCCTGTTCCCTTCGCTGCTGTCTGCCAGGAAATGGGATTTTTTTTAATACATATTTTTTGCAGGTAAAGTCTTTGCAGAATGGAATCAAATGAGGTATTTTTTCCCTAGCGAATGTTAAAGTGTTCGAAGTTTGAGGCAGACTCACTGGAAACAGAAGAAAGCTGAGTTTTGGAGACAGCAGGGGGGTCTGCCATATATTTTGTCCCAGGCCCAAACCCCTTCTGGACCCCTTGCTGAATTGAATCATGACTGCTTGTAAAATACTGAGCCCTCTATTAAGTAATTTACCACCAACTGGTCTACAGTCTAGCCTGCAGTGATTCTACTAATCATCACTGCTCACAGAAATAATTTATGGGTTTTATTCATGAGGAGAAATGCAAGTTATTCCATCCAGTAAAACAGTGTAAGTAGGTGCAGTAACCACATAAATGACTCAGGATTTTTGAATGGACTGTATTCATGTTGGGCAGCTCACAAACAATTTTAACTATGAATCCCTAAAAAAAAAAGAGAGGCAAAAACAGTGTATCTATGCTACACTGGAAATGTTGCAGTACTACATTACAAGTACTATATTACAATAATGACGGTAAGACTGAGAATATTCAGCAATACATAAACTCAAGTTTAAAAAATATTAAATGGAATAATGAAAGGTCTGTGAGGCTGTAAATGAAGGACTGTGGTGCTTTCTTTGAGCTACATGCTAACATAATTATTTACAATAGCATTGCTAACATGTTGGCATTCAGCAGGTTAATTGTTAACCATATTCACCATTATAGTTTAGCACGTTATCTTCCTAATGTTTTCTTGTTGGCACTAAATACAAAATAGAGTTGAAGCTGATGGAAATGCCATTAGTTTTGTATTTGATCATAAACCTGTGGACAGGAGTGTGATGAATCACAAACATAATTATATACCACCCAGAGAGGGACATTGAATTGTATGGTAATCCATGCAATAGTTGTTGAGACGTAACATTTAAAACCACAAATGTCAACCTGGTGGCGCTGGGGGGAATAGTCTCCTCCAAAGTATTCTGATACATCGTCTCGGAACCATACATATCTGAACCAATTTTACCATTTTCATGGATCAGTGAAATCGGCGTTACAAGAAAAGTCGGGAGATCGTAGAATTCGTCGTCAGGACTGCTAAAAGCAGGAGATCACCAAAGTCAGTGGGGTTCATCCTCTGCGGATCATGACCGCCTGTACACAATGTCAAGGCGATCAAATGTTTCTTGATACATTTCAGTCTGACCTAAAACGGGGACCAGACCAGCACTGATAAACCCTAGAGCCACACCACAAACATGGCTCAAAACGGTGTTGAGTAAAACAAAGAGAACAATGGTAGTAGAGAGGCAGAACTTCCTTGCAAAAGTACTTACTGTATCAGCACAGACTGTACTATTATTCTTCCACTGATGGGTCATGACCCAGAAATAAATCACAACATTTAACTGGTTTGAGAACAATCTGCTGCCAGACCTCAATTAACTTTAACCACAACTGAGGGACTGTTTTTGTTGTTATCTCTCATTTGAATCCAATTATATTTTAAGGAGGGATCATTTTGAAAACACTCCAGGACAACATGTCCGTTTTGTACCGACCATGAGAGATGTGGAAATAATTTGCCAATTGTGAGATTCACGATCACAAAGTGGAGCAACATGTGGTCGTCAGTTCAAGGAAAATGTTTCAGATCAAACATCGCAGGCTGTAATCGATGTTGCATCGGACAATGCATTTTTAACCATGATAGCAGTGTCTCTAAGGATGGTAACAGTGTCAGTTGGTCCAGTACTTCAGTTTATACTTGAATATTTCAACAACTATTGGACAGATTGTCATGCAATTTTATACACATATTTTTATACACATATTTATGTTCCACTCAGGACGAATATGTTGCCACCAACATGTCAAAACTTCAAATTTGACCAATACTTGAAATTAATTCCCTGTTATATTACATTTAGCTGACTCTTTTATCCAAAGCGACTTACATGCTATACAGTAGACCGTAGACACAGCAACGGTGAGCAATTAGGGTTAAGTGTCTTGCTCAAGGACACATGGACATGGACTAGCGGAGCCGGGGTTTGAACCACCGACCCTCTGATTGAAAGTCGGACCTGCTAACCACTGACCCACTGTAAAGCATTAGAAGATATAAAAATATATAAATCGCCCTGCCCTTGCTACATATACTTCTACCCTTGGTCATGCAGTGCTGTCAATCAATGTGCTACTAAAAATACATACAAGCCACACACAAGCTACCCCTTACATCAGACTACCGACCTAAAATATTACGTTTTTAGTAAATTCACAAATGTTGCTGGATGCTCGAGACTGCTTTCATCACCTAAACATACACAGTGAACCTGGGACTGTATATGGCTGCCTCAATGCAAAGTTCTCCACTGTCTTTATTAGCTGGATATGAGAGATACCTCAGAGCCCACTGTAACCATTCAGTGGTGAGCTGGTTTGCAGAGGCAGAGTAGAGGTGAATTGAATGGTCTGCAGTGAGAAGCTGTGGGTTGGGTTTCTCTGAGGTTATGGTCATTCTCCCCTGGGAATGTGGTTGAGCCTGGCTGTTTACTTTGGAGTAACTCTGCCCCTCCCCTTATACACTCTGCTTGGTAACCCATGATTACCTCCATTGGTGGACACCTGTCATTTTTTGACCTCTTTGTGATTAAATGATTAGTGGACTTTATCTAGTGCAAATTGATTAAAAATGAACTTTTGTAAAGTCTACTCTTTGTTGTGGGGTGTTTTGGATGTTGAGTGGGTGCCACCTTCTTGTCACAGCAGGTGTGTGTGAAGGTCTGGGGAGAGGGAGAGAGGGAAGGGTGGGGAGGGTGTTAGGACTGGACTTAATGGGTAGGGGCTAAGGTAGTGCCTTCTTCTTCTTCTTCACCCAAAGAGGAGTTTGACTTTCTCACTGTGCCTTTCTCAGACAGACTCACACAGTGCTGGACTGTAAAAACCCTCTCAGCTCTGCTCTCCGGCTCCGGCCACCAGAGAAGATGCTTCATCATTACTTTTCATGAGATTACTGCAACACTGGGTGGAGTGGCAGCTCTGCAGCTGATGGGCTGCTGCTGCTGCTCTTTCCATCTTTATCTCTCTTTCAATTGGGACGCTGGGGAGAAATAAATAGCTCAACCCACCCTGTTGGGAGGCAAATGAATGGAGCTGAGTGAAGGGGGATTTCCCCAGGCTGCCTGCACACCGATCTGGACACAAGTTTTGAACTGGCCAGATACTATTTGGAAGAATAATTTTTCTTTTTACTTTGTAAATCAATTTTTGCAACGAGCTCATCTCTTAATAGCTTGCAGACTGACCTTTTTGTGGATTCCCCTGTAAATATGTGAGTCTAAGTTTCTCTTTTACTTTAATAAACTGTTTGTTGGCACAAGAAAAGCTGCCTTGAACAACTGACGTACTCAGGAACGGTGTCCTTTTTCAGCTGCCTACACTGCTTCTGACAAGCTATTGAACAGTAGACGGTTCATACAACAACGTTTCACTTTATTCATTGAAGTGACTGATGTACTATTTCTTGTGTTCTTCAGATTTTGGGCTTAAGGATGTGCTCTATAGTCATGCTTCATCAGTGGAGTCTGGCTGTGTTCTTGCTGTGCTCCCCAGTGACTCTTGATGGGAGACCAGTTGCTGCACTTAGTAGCAGAACGTGAGTTATCTTTTATATCAATTTTGATGACAATAGAAAAGTGACAGAAATTTGGGGCAAATGAAGCTTAAATAAGGGAAGACTGGTTAATAATTAAAGTAAATGAGGCACTACTTTGGAAAGATTCCTGTTTGGATTAGAAAATACATCTACAGTTGATTAATCAGATTAAATTAAAGGTACTGGCGGTTTTCTCTGTTTCAACTCTGGCTTTTTGGGGTCTGGAGCTCAGATTAGTGATGGCTTTAACAAACTTGTTTATGCTGCCACCTACTGTACTGAAGTGTCCTGGTGCCTGACCACATTTCAACTTCAATGTCTTCCAACATTGCTCCACAAAAGTTCAAGTTATTTTGTTGGTGCCAACTTTGGACTTCTGGTTTAATTGTCTCGCTGATAATTAGAAAAGAATAATTGACTGACAGATTAAGGGAAAAGTTAACTTTTCTGTTTTGCACAATGCAGCTTTATTTAATTTAATTTAATGCAACGTCCCTTGTTAATCTGACTCATTCTTTCTCTTAATTTTCATGCAATAAGGAAGAGGTCAGTGAGCCACGCCCAGCTGATGCACGACAAGGGCCGCTCCTTGCAGGAGTACAAGCGTCGCATGTGGCTGCAGGAGCTGCTGGAAGAGGTGCACACCGCCGACGAGCGAGCTCTGCCTGTGCAGAGCAGAACCCAGAGCCAAACGTTCAGTGGGAATGCCCTGCATGAGAAGCCCCCAGGGGCCACAAAGAACCTCCCTGACAGGTTCAGGCTGGACAGAGAGGGCCCTAACCTGCCACAGGAGACCAACAAAGCGCTGGCTTATAAGGACCAGCCACTTAAAGTGGCCACCAAGAGGAAAAAAAAGGCGAGGTTAGGCCGACGTAGAGAGAGTGACAAGAAGCGGAGGCGGGCACGGTCCGTCACAACAAAGGAGGCAGTGCCCTGGCTAAGAGACTCCCAATAGCCTTTGAATACTGCACTAAGACACTGACATCGGTTCAGCAAGACTGGGATCTGAGAGACTCTCCTCGTGGCTGACTCAGTCCCTTCATATTACGCCCTGGGTTTGTGCTTGTATGATAACATTTTGCTGTGTTTGTATTTTTTGATCACAAGGTTTTTGTGAATTATCTTCATAACATCTTCTTAGGTCCATATTTATTTGGAACATCTGTAGGAATCTGTAACTTTAACTGACTTCAAAACAAAGCCATATGTTTTCATCTCTAACCAACCGTGTCCACGAGTTGATCATAGGAGGAAATATTTATTGCCTGAAAATGATGTAACTTCAAAAAATTGGGAGGCTGAGTGGTCTACTTTTGTTTGGCTCTATGTTGACTATCGTGAACTCAGTTATTGTACATACAAACTGTTCACTGCATACATCTGTTCGAACTGTTCTGCCATAATTTATTTCACTTTGAAAGTGTGTATTTATTTTGTGAATGTATCATGGTGCTGCTGACTAAATTCCATAATGCACTTTAGTTATATCCTGTATATGTTCTTTTGTGGTTGAGTTATATTTTGATGTTTCTTTTTGATGGTTCTGCTTTCCTTTCCCAACTTCGATTCCCCGGGGACTTGTAACTTATTGGATGCTTCATCCAATCCACTCCCACCATTTCATATTATAGTTTATTTTTATAGAACAAGCCAAAATCAGGGGCTGTCAGACTCATTTAATGTTCTTCACCATGCACTGAGGGCATACTGTACATGTTTCCAGTTAATCAAACATTAAAAGTGTAACCATTAGAATATTCTTTATTCATGGTGTCTTTGTTCACAAGTCATATGTGGTTCAAGTGTGCAACTTATGATTTATGACAGGGAGGGACGTTACTGTGAGGACATTTTCCTCAGTGTTACTGATACCAGACTACTACTACTACTACTACTACTACTACTACTACTACTACTACTACTACTACTACTACTACTACTACTACTACTACTACTACTACTACTACTACTCCAAATAGGGGCTTTTACTTTCCACCATAATCTTGATGGTCAACTCTCCTTACTCTCGTCACATTCTTAGTGAAATGCAACAACTACTGTCTGCTGCCAACATCAGCTTAGTATTTTACAAATGAAAAGTATTGCATTTGATTAATGTGGGCACTGATGTGCAAAAATCAACTTAATGGGTTCCATTTCTAAAAATGAAAAAGCAACACCACAGTGGAGCATGTGGACAAGAAGCCTAATGACAGGTAGAGATACAATAGAATACAGATATTTAGATTATAGGTTGATTTTTTTATATGGATTTTTAAGTCCAGCAAAATTATGAATAAATAGTTAACCTACAAACCTAAAGACAAGTCAGAACTTATTCACCCTCCCATGATTGCATATAATAGTAAATATGCCTGTCCATCATCATTTCACAGAATTATATGTGACCTCTTCAAAAAGTGTTCATATCATATTAGACAAAGAACCAAATCCTCACATTTGAGAATCTGGAACCAGTAAACGGTTTGGTATTTTTGCTTTAAAATGGTTTAAGAAAAACTGAATTGAAAATAGATAATCAAAATTCTTTTTGAGCGACTTTTTGTGCATTTCATCATGCTATTGAGCCTTACTTAGGAGGTCTAGAGAAATAAATAAGAAGTTCAAGATTTGGGTCAAAACAGGTTTTTTAACCTAACAACAGCAAAAATGAATGTCAATATATTCGTTGACTTTTGGGCTCGGACCGAGCACAATTAAGCTGTTAATGTCCCACTTGAGAACATGTGTCATTTTTAACAGCTGCTGACTGAATGGCACAGACACTGGTAATGGAGGAGTTAGCAAATGCATCAGCATCAGCTATATCCTGTGCTAAGAGCACCAGTATACACTGAAGGCCATTAGCTGACACAGAGTCATAAATGCTGTGGAAAGCCTGATAAAGCCGCTGTCAGGAGCCTGAAGCTCACACCGAAGAAATCAATCAAACAATGGAGAGAGACAATAATATCTCCAGAGAAGGGGAGGAACAGTAATCACGATCAATGGATTTGTCCCCTTTTCTTTGGAGAGTGCTAATTCTTTTGATATATTTCATACTGTGTGAATGAAATCCCCCAAAACAAAGAGGCTTTATTAACAGATCAGGAAAGGTCAGTACAAGATTTACAGACAGAAACACATGCAGTCTCGCTCAATAGGGTATTTTTACAGTCCTAAAAAGGCTGTTATAGTCCAACTAAAGGCTCCCTATGTCAAGTTTAGCTGTACCTAAAGTCTAAAGATACACATACATACTATTATAGCACTAACAAAACAGGCTTGTAGTATATCCTCGTTTCCTGAGCAGCTGGTCTGAGGTCGTCTCTCTTTAAACCAAGTCAACCAAAATCGATTTGACCCAAGTGATGTTTGCCTTTCTTCCCTCCACATTCACCGATCACACTTTGTAATGAGTCCTGAGAGGCTGCCACCTCTCCCTTTGTCAGTCCAGTTTAACAGGATGGACACCAGTGAAATATACGTTTTTGTAATTAGGATAGCCCAATTACAGACATGAACCTGAAGATACCACTGGAACGATGAGGGTGAGTACATCCAAATGATGGCAAACGGTTACTATTTTAGTATGACACACGCCTGTTCAGTTAAGAATAGCTGGCAAAATGTTAATTAAATAACGTTTTGTACCTTAGCAGACTAACATATTGCTCTTGCTATGTAAAAACCATGTACCTTATATTTTATATTGCATCATGTGTGTTTTGGTGACGTATGTGTCCACATTAGCCTTTCAGATGCTATTTGATTAACTGAAAAAAGTAATTTTGGACATGCTAGACACAAAGCTGACACAAATGTAACGTATCTCTTTCACTCATAACACAAATATAGTGGCAATATATTTGTTTTCTTCTTTTTGATATTCGGTCAATTAAGCTATGTTTTGTCTTCAAAGAAATATAGCAAACAATAACCTTTGTTTATTTCTTCCATAGCCCAATATGACATTTTTTTGTCTTGCTTTTTAAATATTAGCCAAAACCCCTTAAAATATTGAGTTCTCTATCATAATTAAAAAAAAGAAAAAAAAGCTGGAACCTGCAAAGGTTTGGAATTTGTGTTTGAACAATTGATTTTAAAATATTTGACAATCAACTAATCTTAAACATTAAATAATTTGTTTTTTGTTCCTATTTTTGAAAGGTGATGTCAAGTCAGTGATAATATGGCTGTTCCCAATACCTATGTGCTGATCTTTGCCTGTATCTGTGGAGTGATCCTGGGCATTGGGCTCTGTGCCAACCTGCTGGTCTTCTCTTTGTTTGCGAAGTACAACACCTTGCGTAAGAACCGCCTCGACATCCTCCTGCTCAGTATGACTCTGGCCGACTTCCTCACCCTGCTGCTCATCCCCTTCACCTTGCACTCCGCCGTCAGTTACTCATGGCCTCTGGGTGACACATCCTGCAAGGTCTACCAGTTCCTGCTGGCCTTCAGCCTTGCGGCCAGCACCTACTCGCTGTGTGCCGTGTCCGTGACCCGCGCCATGATCATCACCAACCCGTACCAGCCGCCAACCATGGACCTGGTCATCCTCATGTTTGTCTTGGTCTGGGCCCTCAGCTTCTTCATCAGCCTGCCACTGCGTATGTTTGCCACTAAACAGAGCCTGGGCTCGAGCCTGGCCAACTTCACCTTCTGCCTTCCAACCATTCATGAGCACCACTACCAAGTAGTAGTGAGCCAGTTTGTACTTTACTACTTTGTTCCAATGCTGGTCATCGCCTTTAACTACGTCCGGCTGGCTCTTTTTCTCCACAAGAGCCCTGTAATGTCGGTGTCCAGTGCCAGGAACACCCGCCGTGCCTCTGTCATGGTGTTCTTGGCTGCTGCTACCTTCTCAGTGTGCTGGCTGCCTGGTTATGTGCTGGAGCTGTGCGTGTACCTGGGGCAGTATCGCCACGGACAGGCTTGGGAGACGTTTTACTTCATCTGTACTGTGCTGCAGTACCTGCACCCCTGTGTCAACCCTGTGCTCTATGTGCTGCTGTCAAAGCGCTACCGCCACAGGAGGGCAGCCTGGCTCTTCAGCTGCAACAGGAACAGAGTGCAGCCACAGGTCATCAGCATCACCACAGACAGCATTTAAATAGAGCAGAGCAATGCGTTGGTGGCATTTAGGGACACCCTTTTATATTTATTGTTTATACAAATCAATTGATTTTGTTTACAGTAATGCTGATATTTTTGTGATTACTGTCAGATTTTACCTAAATATTTAAAAAGGGTTTAGGACAGTTTAGGATTTCTTTTCGGGCTCTACTACACTCAAATGTTTACTCACATTCACTAAAGAAAGCTGCAGTAATTGTCATCTGATTATCTTTTAAGGAATTATAGCTTTGATTCTTTTTGTTGCCCCAGATGTTTCTGTCCCTTAGATTTTATTATTTAGTTAATTTTTGTTTTATGCTCGTAAAAAACATCAACAAGCTTTTTGTTTAGTGGTTGTGTACCAGTTTTGTCACAGGATAATTTCTTTTTTTTCTACACCAGCATTACAAACGTAACCGGTCCGGTTAATGCATGCAAGTCCCCGTGCAAGTCCCCGTGCAAGTCCCCGGTTAATGCAAGTGTCCCACTGGCTAGCTGGTTAGCGTCCCTGCTGTTAAAGAAGCGTAGCAATAAGCTCCGGTGCACTCCCAGGTTAGCACTGTTGCCGTTGTTTGCACTCTTCCTGCTGTTAGCAACGATAGCTGCTAGCACCATTAACTGCTATTTACGCTACGTGACAGGATAGCAGGTCTATCTGACGTGTTATTTACTCCAATGAAGACGTGGGTCTACTCCCGATTAAAGTTAAAAACCCAACTGTACTACGGTGTGTTTTATCATATTTGTTACGACCGCAACAACCAAAAATAAAAACACACAAATGCTCATATGACAAACTTTCACCGGGTAGTTTTTCTTTCCAGCAACAATAAATCATTCAGTAGGTTTGGCCACCTTGGCAGAGGACGGCCATTAAATATGAGCTATATGATCCACTTGTATTACACTACATTTAGTAATGAGTAAGCTGCGGCCTCTCAGCCTTCATATCATTTAATTGAGCCATCAAAAGTGACGTGTCAGCGACACTGACCAGAATGACAACATTCTGATCGCTAATAATACAACTACAATTGTTTTAGTGCAAGTGTCTGTGTATTATTGCATGTTTTATACATTATTCACATTGGTCATTTACGTATATTGTGATTATAGAGCAAGATACAAGTGCATACATGCAAAGTAAGGACACCATCAGAAAGATTTATAATTGTAATGCAGGAACTGTAAAAGTATTCTTGGAGTCAACTATAATTCAGGGACTGGAAGTTTGATTCTGTTCAGATAATCTTAAATACAGTTGAACAGTGCTCTTGTAAATACAGGTATTAATGCTTTCTTTTAGATATATTTTTCCAGTTACAATTCTTAACTGAATATAATATATTTTCTGTTATGATATTGTGGTTGCAATGGGATATGACATAACACCATCCAGTCAGATATTGATGCTGCATAATATGCTTATTTAATAAATCAAACATTAAAAACAATAAATAAAAAGAAAATGGGACATGATGGCACATTACCAACACTAAGTGTTTTAAGGGTGACTGCTTCTTTATTTAGCTTAATCCCCTAGGACTTGTTGGCTGTCCCCTGGGTGGATCAACACTAACACCACTGGCTTCAGTGTGCCATTCTTTGCACCCTAGAAACACACACCTGACTTCCCACTTTGCTCTCAGGCAGCTATCGGCCTAAAGGTCGGAGTGGGAGAGAAGTAAGAAGAGGGCCGTGGCGCAAGTGTTGTTGTTACACAGAAAGCAAACAGATTGGGAAAGGGAATAGCAAGTCTGGCTGAGTTCAGGCGGCCGTTGCAGTAATAGGAGACAACCTGCCCCTCCCTCTGTCAGTTTGCCCCCTGACTTTTGGCCTTCTCTTTAGCGTACAGCAAGGGCAGCTGGACTAACTTGTACACACCGTCATCTGTAGACCATCAGCATGTCGGATATGGTGAAGCAATAAAGAACATGTGCCGGCCGCTTTAAGTAAACCTACTGAATGTACTTCAGAGTGTAGCAAGTGCACTGCGACCTATGAACAAACCAAAATGATCCATAAACAATAAAAGCAAAAATACGATTTTAAATAAGAAATTGCTCTGTGAAATGTCACCCCACTCTGATTATTATACAGTCTTTTGTCACCTTATTTGGTCTGTGCACTGTTAATAATCGTCATATTTTTAAACATCCCTTGAATTTGAAAATATTTCAATATTTTGCTCAGATCCATTATGTCCACCTTCAATGCTCACTATCAAAGTTAATTAATTTTTAACTTTGCACTCGATGCTACCTGCTTTTCCCTCATTGTCTGTGATCCTGTAGTGTTCATCATGAGGCATTTCCTGCTTCTCATAGAACATCAACCAGCAGCAGGTGCTTCCCCAGCTTAATAATCAAGTTATATTAAAGCAATAATCATGTGAGGTTTCTTGAGTGGTGTATGCATCTACCCATTACCTCTGAATACTATGGCTGCTATCTCCTTTGCAACAGATCCACTGGTAATGCTTTTATATGTGATTTGTGTTTCATTGCATCTTTTATAACAATGAAAATAAAACAATTCATTTTGCAGAAGTGGGTCATCATCATCATCTGACTTTCAATTTTGCATTACACTGATTCATGTGGAGGGAATTTCAAGGTGGGGGCAGAGTAATTGTCTATTATTGCTGATGTCTTTACGTAGCATCCTAATGATTGCATCCAACTATCAGATACAAATTGTTCTGTTGATGGCGCCTGCACGTCCTCAGTATCTTGAGCCAGCATGTTCCTGAGAGAGTTGTATTAAGTCGAAGCTACGCCAGTGTTGGCAACCAATACCTTTGAGTAAGGAAAACCCAGAAAAGAAAACAATTAAACAATTTCTATAATGGATGGGGAGCCTATTTTCTGAATATCTGCTGACTAATTCAATTACTTTGTTGCTTAAAACTCCTTGGCCTGGGCACAATGCAATTACACGAAGCAGCATTCTGAGACAGATCGACATTTACAAAAATGACAATCACTATACTTTCTTTTGCATCATTATAATGCATCATCAGATAAGCAAAAGTGTAAAGTGTAATCATTTTCAATAATGTTGGTACAGTTTAATCATGCCCTTGCTCAACAAATAGGGTATATATTACTTTTGTAGCCCAAATGTTGGCTCTACCCTAAAGATACCACAATGTGAATGCTAAAAGCTTAAGTATATAACTACTACCTTTATTAACAATGTTCCTCTCTTTGAAATAAATGCATTAAATATTACAAATATGCAGATTTAAAACTGACCACCCTATGAACGACAATTTTGGTTCATAATAATTTTAATCTCTGCTGTCTGAAATACACACATAAAGACAAATTTAGTTCAGTAAAAAGAGGCAATTTATCTGCAAAAACAGGCTCCTGAAATGGACCGTCTTTCTCTGAGAAGTTGGGTGTTCTCAATAAGCAAACTCTGAGGAGCCATTGAATGCCTTAAAATGCAAAAGAGAAAGAGTCCATGAAGCTATGAGAAAGAGTCCATTAGCTATTCTCCTCAAAGCTCAATCTGGATGCAAGCAACATAGAAACTAAATGTGCACACTGAAATGAGGCATTCAGAGTTGATGCAGAGGCCAACCGTGGTTAAGTTTCCGTGATTCTCACAATGACAGACGGGCTGCTCTTTTAACAGCAAGACGGGCTATGCAGGTAGTATGATCGTCTTATTGTGAAACTAAGGACAGATGTTGAGAGACCTGAGGCATGATCATCTATTTAACAGGTTAAGTACTTCTGATTGTTCACTTTTCATGAACACCGATAAGAATGAGTTATCGTGACTCTTATCATTACTAAAGGGTAATGAATTTTACATCAAAATATAACCTGTAATTTATATTCAAAATAATTTAGCATTCTGGTTCAATTGATAGACAACTTCATAAATTGAGTTGTGTTGGGTATTGATTAATTTACCTCATACGAGACAGATTATTTTAGGATGTTGTTATATACTCTTAAAATAGATAAATATTAAAGAAAATGTGTTTAATACTGCCAAGTGCTTCTGATCATTCTTGTTTTTTGGTTACTTCAGTATAGCCTTGTTATCACAAACGTGTTCATTCAAAAGATGTTTTACACTTTTACAGAATACTTTGAATTCAACCTCTGCACAGATCATAAACAACAATCCACACGTGACCGAATAGGTGATGACGTAACTAATTATGTAAAATAATTAAATCCAAATGTGTCCAGCACCTTGGCTCCCCGTCCACGAGACACACTCCATTAAGACACACACACACACACACACATTTTAGCAAGCAATAAAACCACCTCGGAAACTGCACGGTAACGTCATCTTCATTCATGCCAGTTATAATATATCAGGAAACCCAGAGAGAGCAAAGACAGAGGAAGGAAAATGTGCCTCACCTGCCAATATCAGAAGAAAAGACCGCTGTCCCAATCATGGTGGCGAAGTGATCACTTCAAGTTCCCCAGTGGGCTCGTGAGGTCTCTTTCTCCACTGACGACTCAACTGACATTGTCCATCTCTCACATGTCCGCCATCTTCGTCCTCTTTCCCCAGCTCCATTTCGAAAGTAGCTAGGCCTCAGCAGTTTAGCAGCTAGCTAACATTTAGCGTTAGCAACGGAAGTCTCACACAAACACAAACAATTTAAGCTGCTGGTTAACTTCCCAGTCCACCATTAACATTTAAAGCTACTAATTAACGCGTATCAGAGGGCCCCGCCTTCACCTGGCCTCTGGGCAACGTCAGTGGATTTGAAATGATTGACACGAGCTCGCGACCTCTATCGCAGGGCAATACCATCGTTCACCACATCGCGCCCTATAGGAGCGCTCCATTTACCCAGCCTTTAACTACTTGAGGCACGAGCCGCTATCTTTATTGTCGCCATGATATTCATATAAACTAGCGACATCTCTTGCATGTTTTGTCTTGTTTAAGCTTCTTGTTTGTGTTCCTCAGTCTGCCAATAGAGGCAAGCTAATTAAAATGTATGCTACATTGCTGATACCAAGAGACAAAATTCTTCAGGTGACCAGAAATATGAATCCAAAGGGACACTTCTGTATGTTGCTGAGGGTATTAGCCAATTGTTTGCTAACAGATTAGCCATGGCAAGTATAAAGATATAAATCAATGGTACTTTATTCCTAGAAATTACATGATAATCCTATCAAATATAAAGTAGAACAAGCGTACACTATTGAGTAAATATACATAATACTCTTAAATAAATGTTTGATAAGATCATTGTTTTTCTGTATTTTTTTAAGGCCTTAAGTGCACCATAACCAGTGGTTGAGCTAAATTATCATTTTATGGTTTCTATTGCATCTTTATTGACCTATACCTACATATTCCCTTTACATACATGTGTTTTTTTTCTTCACAAATTACCCTGTAAGCCACATCAATACTATACAGCAACAGTCAACAACAAATACATGCATGGCCAATGTACAGTAAAGGCTAACTAAATTTTGTTCTCAAGAGACCACATTCTTGACACACTACTCGAGTTAAGCAATGCACATAGCTGACAGAAAATAGTTGTGGTTACATACTGTAAGATCAGAGGGCTCTTGCCATGAGCTAATCATTCCATGTGCCATATAGGCAAGTGTTGAAGGAGTGTTGCCTGTTTATTTTTAGGAGTCTAAGGTTCCACAGCAGAGGGTTGCTCTTTGAGCTGGATTCAATTACAGCTCTGGTGAAAGCTGAAAATATAACATCTATAGAGATACAAACGCAAGTATAATTTCTTGATATTAATCTTTAATGTGCTGGATTTACAGTTGTTGAAGCACACGATGGAGAAGTTTTCTCCAGAGAAATACACGTCTAAATATTAAACATGTTAAGGCTATATTTTGAATATTCATGTATTTATTTTCATTACATTCTGACTGAAATGTAGGGAACTCATAGAAGACACTGTAACTGTGGATGCAGAAAAATAAAATATGAATACATGCACACTGTGATGGAAACGGCACCCTCCATTATAAGTTCAACTCAGCATGCGCTGTCATCATCCCAAAACCAGTTAACGCTAACCAGTAGCTGCACGGGAAACCCACAAATCCTCTGTGCTCACAAACAAACCCTGATGTTAAATTATGTTTTAAGTTCGATACACCATGGGAACCCAACAAGAATGAATGAATAAGTCCCCAGCAGCATCAACAGCAGCAATTGAGAATAAATAATCAGAAATTAAACTTTAAACTTCGGCACTTTCTAAAAATCAACCCATGTGCTTTTAATTATTCTTGTTTTCAAATCACAAGGAGGGAAAAAAAGATTGAGATGAGCAAAAAGATGAGCAGGCGCAAGTACTCCAAGGACGCTATGGGTTGAGGAACACTATCAGACATATAGCATCGACTTGCAATCCAGATAGTCCACACCGGCCTCAGTGTGATCCAATATCACGGTTCAGCGGTCTGTTTACGTTGTAAAGCTCACTGTGACATGTAGGAACATGGCAGGTGAGCTACAAAAAAGAAAACAAATTTGAGTTAACACTGAGTAAACCTCTGAGCTTCTCAACAAGTGAGGCCTTGTAAGTGCCAGTGTAAATATGGTTCTTCTTGTAAAGAAAAAAAAAAGGAAAACCTGCTCTTACTTCGAATGAAATTATTTGTACGGGCAGAATGTTTTGGGATGATTTGGATGTAAAGTCTTCAGCAGCTTGCCAAAAAAACAACCCAGTCAGGATGTTTAGTAGAGCATGCAAATATATTTCATAGGAGAGGAGTGTGACAGCAATGGCATGTTAGCAGAACTTGACCTTTCTTAGCTGGTGTAACAGTCAGCAACATCACCAGGTTCCTTTGGTATTTATAGCGTTTACCAGTAAAACACCAGGAAATAATTTAATGTCAGGTTTAATATTGTTATTAATAGGTGGTGCATATTGGAAAACTGTTCTTGTTTATCTTATTGACTAAAGCTGTAATTGGTTTCATAGACTCAGTCATTTAAGTGCTAACCCGAAGAAGCATGAGGGAGCAGGGCAGCAACTAGTTGATGTGTTTCTGTCCAATCTATACACTACAGAACCCAAAGATATTCAATTTACAATAATTTTAAACAGAGAAAATCAGCAAGTCCTCCCATTTCAGAAGGTGGGACCAAATAAATTCCTGATAAATTACTTCAACAATTAATATATATATATATATATATATTGTTGTTTTGTTATATATATATATATTGTCTGTTTTGTTAAATCGTGCACAGCAGATTGAGAATGACGAGGGTTTACACACATAAACGGACACCGATAGAGGTCAACAGGACAGCAGTCAGCCTTTTGGTGCCGAATGCCACGAGAGGAGAGTCTGAGATATAAAGTTACAAATAAAGATTAAACGTTGAAGCCTTTGAAGTCAACCTTGATTAATAACCCATGTGTGGTTGTCCTGTGAACTGATCTGCCCTGCAGTTGCTCCCGGCCTAGACTTTGGACGACACTGTCTCCTAAAAAAGGAAAAGGCTTGATCAAGGAGTGAAATGATAATCCGAAGTAGGCGTGGGGCTTGACAGGCAGAGGTAATTCCAAGGAACCCTGCCCTCCGGATCTGAGGTATCCAGTTTCATCTCTACCCCGTTACCTATCAGCAAAAACATGGACATCAACTTCAGATGACAGCAGGCTAAAATTGGTGGATATCAAAACCCAGGAACTGGCGAGGAGCTTGGCCGGAGGTATCCACTTTCTAGAGAGGAAGCCCTGGGTTCAGACACCTCAGGGTGAGGAGACTGTGTGTTACCCTCACTTACAGGGCGAGTAATGAGGACGGCATAAACACATCTTAGGTTCTATTAGGCGAAAACTTTCACACTGTTAATTAGATCCAGCTGCACAGGCTCCTCACGTCTCATATGCAAAAGATTAAAATGTATGCTACATTCCATATAAAGTTCACTGTTCTATAAGTTTAAGATTTCTGATAAGATGTATTAATTCTGTATTATCAATCTCAGAATCCATCGGCTATTTTTTTGATGACGACATTCAGTTAACAGTTTATTTCTCAGCAAATAAAAAAGCTAAACACTCATCAGACAATAGCCGGTGGGTTCCCAGAATGCAATTTGGCCGGTTTACCTGTAATCAACCAAAGTCCACTCAAACGTGATTGGTCAATACTACTTACGATACCAAAATGTTATCCCGTTGCCGACAGATTTTGCATTCATATGCAGAAAACCATTGTCACATTCCCATAAAGTCAGTGACATTAAAATATTAACATAAAAAGAGCAAACCCAACTATGGTGTTGGTAGTTAGCAGGTCATAAGACAGCTAGTAAACTGATACATTGGCCGGAGCGGATTTATTGGCCTATATTAGTTTACTGCAGCTATATTGTATAAGTGGATATGTCAGCTGATAAGTCTCAAGAAATTGCAAAAGGTATTTTATTATTAATTATTTTTTTATTTGAAAATCTTACATAATATATATACGTATATTTAAAAATATTTGCTGGTGCTATGCATTTGTAAAACTTTGCTGATCAGCAGTCAGCTGATATTATTATTTTTCCCAGCTGTCAAATAGATACCAGTAACTGTAAATTAAGTAATGTCTGGGCAAGAGTCTATGTAAAAAATGGGCTGGATTGGTTGTAAAGCTAATACCTTTTAAATGTGCAACTTATAACCAGCATTTCAACAGCATTTCCATTATATTTCAGCATGCAGTTAGGACCTGCTTCACAATGAAAAACAGTCATAAAACGTCTATACAGCTATAACCGGTGTATTCAAACTTGAATTTAACAACCAGATCCCAGGTGAAACTAGAGTACGTTTGACAAAACATCTGTGGAGAAATGGATTAATGGATAAAATAAAAGAGCCATTTTAATTCTTGACAAATCAAAGCACTTCATCAAATTAATAAAGAAATCATGTTGAAGTTGATGTTTACTCAGTGACTTGCAAAACACACATATCCACAGAGTACTAATACACCAAGAGATATTTAAGTGACAGTTCCAGACATGTATTGTATGATGGCATGTAACGTCATATTGTGCAAACTTAGTCATTTGAAGTAATTTGACCTGACAACTTGACATTTCTGAACCCTTAATTTTTCTTTTGTTCACAAGTTATTTGAAAAGAAAACTATCCTTAATTATTATTCGAGGTCTGTAGCGTTAATGTAAAACATCTTAAATCAGAGGCTTCCAGATATAGCGCCACCTTTATAGACTCATTCCAATGTCTGAGACGCTGTCATCACCAGCCCGCCAGAGCATTCGTCAGACTGGGTCAAATGCCCCCTATTTCATTTTGAGGGGAGTAATTGGCACGAGAACGATGTGATTCGAAGGAGCTGTTGACTAGTACGGCTGACCTTCTTAAAAATCCTCTTTCAATTTATAACACACACTCTCTCACTCTCTCTCTCTCTCTCTCTCTCTCTCTCTCTCTCTCGCTCTCTCTCACACACACACACACACACACACATTACACGCACATGCGTTCATTCACCAATCCCACTATTGGCTAAGATGGATACACACTTACAGAAATACACACACACTTTGTAAATATTTGGCCTGGGGTTCGGGAAGAGGAAAGCCAAGGGGGAGTCACTGACACAAGTTGCTGCTGTGATTACCTCATGTCTGTAATGAGCTAGGACGGAAGCTCATTCTGTCTATTTTTAGACAAACACAAGACACAGAGGAAGAAGTGTAATTCATAAAAATGCTCATAAACATCGGCTTTAAAATAAATAAAGGTACTGTGTTTCCTACGGTCTGAGCATAAAATGATACATTGTTAGAACAATTTTCATATTATAATTAATAATGATGTTAACATAATTGATAAATGGGAAGTCAAATACTTTTGTTACCATAATGTAATATTTTGAATCATGCCACTGTGACAAATACATATTGTTTAATGTATTTATTATCATGCTATCACAGCTATAAAGTCAGATATGAATGTTAGTCCAAATCACTGGTTTTCAAATTTTTTTACTCACCCTGAAGAACGCAGAGAAAGCAGATGTTTCCTTGGTGTGAGTGAAGCCAAAGTATCTGGTTTCCATGGGGGTCTCCTGCATTCACCGGCCGTGCCATTAATAACGAAGGGAGGTTCCTCACTGTCAGCATTTGTGCATCCTGCAGGCTTTATGGCATGTGTTTCCCAGGCTACGTCTCATTACATGCAGAGTAAAGTATGCACGTACATGCATATCTATCTGGATTTTTATAGAAGGCACAACTGCAAAGACCAGCCACAAACACGAAGTACACAGCATATGTTGCTATTAAATAATCAAAAGGTTATATAAATAATGCTCCCAAATAAGACTTTTGATCCCACGTAGATAAGATTAATTAATTTTGAAAAATTATAAAGATAGGTGGCACAGGGAGGTTACTGGATCTTGACAGATCAATGCAGCTTAAATCCTTTGAGTATTATATTTTATTGTCTGAAAAAAGAAACCACATGTCCATTCCTCAGCTTGTTTGTTACTGTTTGTTTCCTTGGTTACGGTCAAGGCCTGACACCTTGGCATGACCCAGACTGCCATTTGGTGAAGGCTATATGCTAACACATTAGCAGCAGGCGGCACAGTGTCCTGACTCTGACATTTGACTCTGCATGCAACCCTTTGTTCAGTAATGGAAAGGCCAAAACAAAACGGGCTCCTTTGGGGCACCCGTGTACCTGACCGCATACGAAACATAAAGTTTGTGACAGAGTGTTATACCATGCCAAAAAATTGCACGCATCCACGTAATAATGCAAACTGTCCAAGTTGGTTTTAGCAACACTGATTAGCGCCCTCGGGCTATTATTGTTGTGCTACAACTGCAGTGACTGACAGACCTAATGCAGCTTTATGAAGGCAATGAAAGTGGAAAAAACAGTCTATAAATAGATCACAATGCTGTGGTAACTTTGCTGTGTACACCCGGGCCACTTCTTCTCAGCCTGTTATCATTCAATCTTCAAGAGTAGACTAATAGAAATAGTACACATGAAATAAAGAGGATCCTTAACTTGTGTTGAATATCTTGTCTGCTGAGGATTTGCAGGGACTGATAAGGAACTAGTAAGATGATACTTGCAGCTGTTTTTTTGTTGTTGTTTTTTTCTTCGTCACACCTTCATCTCAGTGAACCCGGGCCCAGGTCGCCTGTCTATGGGGGTCCCCATCTTCCAAGTTGTACAATGGAGCCCTTTAAGTGCTATGAACAGTCAATGTTATTTTGGCTGTGGCTTCCTGAAGATGCCATCCTCTCTGGTACTCAAGTGTCAGTCAAGCCAGCAGTTTCCACTGGCTGGGTCCAGGAGGGCTCCTGGTTACGAGGCCTTGTGCTTTCAAAGCCTTCAGGTTATTTCATCTTTTTTATTTCAAGACACATTTATAGCTGTGGAAGAAAAAGAAAAAATTGCCAAACAACAAACTGGATCTATTTGTCATCTTTCTCCGTACTCCTAACACTGTGGGCTGTGACCCACACCGGCTGTGTCCTGGAGGTTCCCCTTGCGACGAGAATAGCCCCATGATTTCATGAATGAGGGACCTGAAGGGTGAGAGACTTCATTTCTGAGTAGACTCTGGAACTGGAAAGCGTATTTTGGACTTCGCTCTGAACAAAACAAGACTGAAGACTTTGACGTGGGATATTAACTTGAAATCAAGATGAAAAGTATTACATTTGTAAGGCTATCCATTTACTTGTAAATCACCGCGCTGCTAAACTGAAGCGAGCGAACGTGAGAGGGACAGCAGCAGCAGCAAATGTCATCTGGTCTTTCAACTTGGGGGGGGCTTTGGAGTTTAAAATGGTGTGAATATGATAGCCATAGCCATCGGAATAGCATAAGCAAGTGGAGATCTGTCTGCACCATTGGAAGTTGACAGTTCAGAGGCACAAATCTGACAAAAGGACGGCGTAAATCAACAACAGCACAGCGATTTTGGATACAAAACAAACAAAACGGTTGGGGAGCTAAAAAAAAGAAAAAAGGGGGGACTTTGCGTCTCTGAGACAGAGAGTTGGGAGGACGCACGGGCGAAAGGGCAAGAGGGAGACACAGAGGAGGTGAGTGACGGATTTACCCTCGGAGGGGTAAAAAGATGACCGTGGTGTCCCAGGAGAACCACGACGACACTGTGGTCGTAACGCCTCTGTTGCAAGATGCTGCTGACTTGGAACCAGCGGACCAAGAGTGCAGCGAGAGGTTGGTCATCAACATCTCAGGTCTGCGGTTTGAGACGCAGTTAAAGACCCTCTCCCGCTTCCCCACCACGCTTTTGGGCGACGCGCGTAAGCGGATGCGTTTCTTTGACCCGCTGAGAAACGAATACTTCTTCGACAGGAACAGGCCGAGCTTTGATGCCGTCCTCTATTATTACCAGTCGGGAGGGCGGCTCCGGAGGCCCGTGAGTGTCCCTGTGGATATTTTCCTGGAAGAAATCAAGTTTTATGAACTCGACGAAGAGGTCATCGAACTTTTCCGAGAGGATGAGGGCTTAGCGAGGGAAGAGGACCGCCCGCTGCCCAACAACGTGTACCAGCGCCAGTTATGGCTCCTGTTCGAGTATCCGGAGAGTTCAGGACCTGCGCGGATAAACGCCATTGTGTCAGTTATGGTTATTTTAATATCCATAATTATATTCTGCTTGGAGACTTTACCCGAGTTTAGAGAAGTCCCCCCAGTGACGGACACTCCCGTCAATGGAAGTGCTCACGGCCAAGAACCCAGTCCGTTTACAGATCCGTTTTTCATGGTGGAGACACTTTGCATCGTGTGGTTCTCTTTTGAATTCACCATGAGGTTTCTCTCCTGTCCCAGTAAAGCAGCTTTCTTTAAAAACATCATGAACCTGATTGATGTCGTGGCCATAGCTCCCTATTTCATCACCCTGGGCCTTGATCTGGCGGAGCATCAGGGCAGCAGTCAGCAGGCGGCGTCTCTGGCCATACTGAGGGTCATCCGCCTGGTCCGTGTTTTCAGGATTTTTAAACTTTCCAGACACTCAAAGGGCCTCCAGATTCTCGGCCAAACGCTTCACGCAAGCCTCCGGGAACTGGGACTGCTCATATTTTTCCTGATTATTGGAGTGGTTTTATTCTCCAGTTCGGTTTATTTTGCAGAAGCAGAAGACCCAGAGTCTGTATTTTCCAGCATACCTGAAGCGTTTTGGTGGGCTGTGGTGACAATGACCACAGTTGGATATGGAGACATGTATCCCTCCACCATGGGGGGAAAAGTCGTTGGATCTTTATGTGCCATCGCCGGAGTGCTAACCATAGCTTTACCTGTCCCTGTCATAGTGTCAAACTTCAATTACTTCTACCACAGAGAGAACGAGGATGAGGAAAATGTTCAGTACGTGCACGTGACATGTGGACAGCAGCAGCAGCCCTCATTAAGTGAGTGTGATTCAATCAAAAGTAACCAGTCGCTGTCCAAAACGGAGTCATCTCAGGGAAGCGACGACTTGGAAGCTTTGACATATCCAAACGTAACCCCAGTGGAGACATACGTAGGGAGACTGACAGAAGTATAACACCTTGGAATACTTATTTCCGGTGAGTTGTTTTCCGGTGGACATAGCCTACAATTTAGGCTCCTTCGTATTGGATGCTGCAGTTGTGCAAGCTGTCTATAGTGGTTCTTAAAGTGGACCGCCAGATATTCATGCCTACACCCCCACCAAGATGAGATTAGAGTTTAATTCACTGAAATTGAATTCACTAGATGGCAAGGAAAAAACAATCTGGTAAAAATCAATAAGTGGGGAGCTGTGCACCAAAGCGTCATGCTTGTGAGTCCTCACATGAAACCGCCTGGAATATTTGAAATACCATTAAGCAATACGATAACAAACTTCTAAATTTTTAAAGGGGAATTTAAATATGCAACGAAAAATACATGTGGAGATGTTTTCAGTTCAGGCAATATATGTATGTACATATTAAAGCTGGTGTTAACGTACGAACCCCATATCCTTAAAGTACCGCCGCTTTGAAAGAGGAGAGATCAGCCGTGCGTCAAAGGGCACATGACGCACCAGACGACCAGTTTTGCGCAGAGGAGCGCACTGCGAATATTTCATAATCATCAGTTTCTTTTACAAAATGGACACAGCTCACTATGCATAGAAAACATCTCCGACATAACTTTTCTTTGGTGCTTCAAAATGAATCTGATCAGAACAAATGAGCTCTGAGCGCCACTCTGTGGAGGATAAACATCCCTGCAGACAACACTTCTGCTCAGGCTATACTATGTGTAAAATTAATACTTCATCATAAGTATATTTGTTTCAGCTGGCATTGACTGATTTATAGGCCCCCGAGATCTCGCTATTTGACTCTCCGGATGCTTGTGATGGTTAACTAAGCTCAGCAGAACTCTGACTGCTTTATCTCCCTAATATAGTGGGTTTTGTTTTCTGCTTACTTGCAGGAGGCAGGCGATTGAGTGCAGTTTCTCCCTCAGACTTACAACACAATACAAACGTGGGATTCTCTTCTTCTCTATTGGATCTGTTATGATATTTGTGCATAGTGTTGTAGCCTACAACGACATCATGGAGGAAACGCTTTGAAAAGGTCCAGTGCGCCTTAATGGACACTGTAAACAAAAGGGACATCCTTTTTGTGTAGGCATTATTAATGACCACGCTTTATTTGTATAAAAAGCCTTGTGGGATTTTGTATGTCTGAATGTCCCCGTTTCCTATAACTTTTAGGGCAAAGTTGGAATGTGCAGTCATTCAGATTGCATTGCAGCTTGATGTAAAGCAGAACTAGCACAAGACATTGCAATGCAACGTCTGCATGACACGAATGCATTGTGAATTTTAAATGTGATAAAATATTTATTTTTCTAATTCAAACATGTATGTGAACTTAACTTAATCCTTTTATAAATAAATTATGAATCAGAAAATATACCACTCGTTATTTTTCACTCCACAGATCAGACTTGCAGAAGGCAAACGGCAAGTCATTTGTGTAAAAAAGAAATGCAAATCTATCCCCATTAATTAGTAGGCCCACGCTGGTGCTGAATGATTGGGAAAGGCACAGAACCAGACATTGAGTTGTCTTGCCACAAACCCAATTAACTTAATACACTGTTACCGTGATAAATGTGGGAGGATTTATTGGTCTGGAGGCACATTTTAACACATTAGAAAGTCTGACAGGTCTGATTTTGTGTTGAATGCGTGTTTTTAGAAAGTCAGATCATTTTAGGCCCGAGAATACTGCCCTCCTTCATACAGCCCTCCTGAAGTCAGACATGCAGAAATATATCTGATTGTTTGTTATGATACTGTATCGCAATGACTTGAGTAATATGCTGGTGTTTGTTTTGGGATAGTTCTTCTTGAGGTGAATCAATCTGCGCTGTCCGTGGTGCTGAAACCGACCTTCCGTCCTCTGCGGAGCATTAAGCCAGAATTTCTGCAGTTGTCTGAGATCTGTTGGACTTTTGGAGCCACATGCAGCGATATAATAACTTAGTCCGTACCACAAAGTATCAGACATTGGGTGCGACCTCCCCTGATGTTATATTTTATAGCTATGAGAGCTGCAAACACATTGTGGAAGGTATTGTCTTCCTCATTGTAAAGCAATGCAAATTCTCACATAACTTAGATGTTGACACATCCAACTGACGCCCGTGTAAACCACAAAACCTTGAGTCATGGAATGAAAAGGTGATTTAATCTTTCACTAATTTAAGATTTTAAAAATAAATAAATAATGAAACATCTTAAATGTTACCCAGTGTGGAGGTTGTGTTACCAACTGTCCTTCCTTGCAGTCTTATTGCGCCAGTGCTGGCACACAAACGCTCTTGTTTTTGTGGTGTGTGGAGAACTTCTGGCGGCGTGCTTTAGTAGAGCCGGTCTGCATTGCGTCGAAACCCTCCAACTCCTCCTCCTCCTCCTCCTCCTCCTCCCCTCCTCTCTTTCCCTTCACCTCCCCTGCACTTGCATGTAAAATGCACAGCAAAACTTGCTTGACATTGTGGAGAAAACATTTGGACCTCGCTGCTGCACCTGACTGTCCCTCAACTATCCGTTTTGATTTATTTTATTCTGCCAATGCGAGCCGCGCGGAAACACGTCCTGCCTGCCATCTGCTCTACTCGCAAAAAGCAGCAGATTTCTGCTGATGCAGTGATGTCTGAAAATGTCAAGGGCTCGCTTATTGCCCCTTAATGTATCTCTCTCCCCCCTCCTCCTCCCCCCTGAATTGCAGCGCAATATTTTCTCCTGCGGTATACTGTAAGCTGTTCACACCACCGTGCCGCCGCGCAAGCATCTATACCGACGCTGCAGCTTAGCCTTTCTCTCGTTTCACTCCTTTTAATCTCAGGCTTTCCTCACTCACTTGATGTTCATCTTGTTTTATCTCATCTCGCTTCACCGTCTAAAGGTATTTGAGGGCACTTTGTGGAGGGCACGGTTCGGTTGGTGATGAGCAGAGTAAGGCTCTAGGCTCTATATTTCTTTTTTTTTAAGTGTAGGAGCAATGTAAAGTTGCCACATGACACCCACTGCTGCCCTGCCGTTGGATGATTTTACTCGAGGAAAGGACGCATTCAAGACCTTTCAAGATCAGCCCACGGTAAGCTTCGAAACTGCTGACTTATACAATAATGATACCGTTCAGAATATTTTCTAATCAACAGCTGCTGTTGATACGAAGATAACAAACAGTAACTGCATTGTTTTACTGTCTCGTAGATGCATTTAGCTTCTTTTTGCCCCGCAGTAGGCATATAAGCTTTATGCATGTCAGTTGTAGCAGATGTTATTCGCCACATCATAGTTCAGGCTGCTTCGAGGGCGTAGGATAAACCATTGTCATGCTCCTTTAGGACATAGAACCGCACTATTATATTAGTGAGTTTAAATTAAAGTGCAGAAATAGCATATAAGTGTATCAGAGAAACAGGATAAAATACCCACAGTAATTTATAGGAATGTAGAAAATACCATGTAATGCAAGGAGATCATCATATAGTCACAACTACAGCATTACAGAAATAATATAAATGTCTTTATTATATAAAAGTCATAGAACTTTCTCCTTTGGGTAGTGTTTTTACCTTTACTACTGGCTAACCGCACTAATGGCAGGTTGAGAGAAGTAAATAAATAAATAAACTGCAAAAAATGCTGAGCCAGCAAATATCTTGGCTGTTTGATTCCATTATTTCCTCTCTCTCTCTCCCTCCCTCTCTCCCACCCTCTCTCTCTCTGTGACAGAGGCAGCAGTAACAACAGCAGCAGATGCACTGGAGAGCAGCAATGGTCAAGTCAGCGAGAACCGCAGTGGAGCCGCACTGAGGCAAAGCAGCCAACAGGCCCCCTCGTATCTGGGGACGTCTCTGACAATTTAAGGGGTGTGGGAAGCTGAGGAGTGGAAAATTTGTCCCGAACCTGAATGCCTGCTCGGTCAGAGTAACCGGGATCCCGACACAGCTCCTCCTCCTCCTCCTCCTCCTCTTTCCCCTCCGCCTCTCCCTCCTCCCAAAATGACCGTGGTAGCAGGAGATAACATGGACGAGACCTCGGCTGTCCCGGGCCACCCTCAGGACACCTATCACCCAGACCAGACTGACCACGAATGTTGCGAGAGGGTGGTCATCAACATAGCTGGCCTTCGGTTTGAGACACAGTTAAAAACTCTCTCCCAGTTTCCAGAGACGTTGCTGGGCAACCCCAAAAAGCGGATGCGGTACTTTGACCCTCTGAGAAACGAGTACTTCTTTGACAGGAACCGCCCCAGCTTTGATGCCATCCTCTATTACTATCAGTCAGGGGGCCGGCTGAGAAGACCAGTGAATGTCCCTTTGGATATGTTCTCAGAAGAAATCAAATTTTACGAGCTGGGAGTGGATGCGATGGAGAAGTTTCGTGAGGACGAGGGTTTCATCAGGGAGGAAGAGCGTCCTTTACCTGAGAAGGAGTTCCAGCGTCAGATTTGGCTCCTCTTTGAGCACCCGGAGAGCTCAGGCCCAGCGAGAGGGATTGCCATAGTGTCTGTGATGGTAATCCTGATTTCAATAGTCATATTTTGTTTAGAGACTTTACCACAGCTGAAAGAGGACCCAAGGGGTCGAATGGTGACAGTTGGGAACACTACTGTTTATTATAAGCCAAATATCCTCACTGACCCCTTCTTCGTCATTGAGACACTCTGTATAATCTGGTTCTCCTTTGAGTTGATTGTACGCTTTCTGGCGTGCCCGAGCAAACCGGCCTTCTTCAAGAACATGATGAACATGATCGACATAGTGGCTATCATCCCCTACTTCATTACGCTCGGCACCGAGCTGGCCGAAGACCCAGAAAAAGAGGGAGTGGGGGAGCAGGCAACATCTCTGGCCATACTCAGGGTGATCCGTCTGGTCAGGGTGTTCAGGATCTTCAAGCTGTCACGACACTCCAAAGGACTGCAGATCTTGGGGCAGACCCTCAAGGCCAGCATGCGAGAGCTCGGATTGCTGATCTTCTTTCTGTTCATTGGGGTCATCTTGTTCTCCAGCGCTGTCTACTTTGCTGAGGCAGAGGAGCAAGGATCCTACTTTGGCAGCATCCCGGATGCATTTTGGTGGGCTGTTGTGTCTATGACAACTGTGGGCTATGGGGACATGGTCCCGGTCACTATAGGAGGCAAGATTGTAGGATCTCTGTGTGCCATCGCCGGAGTGTTGACAATTGCACTCCCAGTGCCTGTCATTGTGTCCAACTTCAACTACTTCTACCACAGGGAGACCGAGGGAGAAGAGCAGGCCCAGCTGCTCAACGTCAGCAATCCCAACATCCCCTCTGAAACCAACTCCAGCCGCCGTAGTTCATCCACCGTCAGCAAGTCAGAGTACATGGAGATTGATGGAGACATAAACAATAGCATCGACAACTTTAGGGAGGCAAACCTCAGAACTGGCAATTGCACTATAGCCAACCAAAACTGTGTAAATAAAAGCAAGCTGCTTACAGATGTTTAGACACTAGTTAGGAACTTTGGGATCTCTATGGGACTGTCATATGTGGAGTAGACCATCAGTTAGGAATGCTTCATTTACCTCCCCAAAGCGCCCTGTGGCATTAGGCCTACAACTATGCTCAGCTACATAGAAAGGAAACAGAAAAATCAAAGCTCTTAGAGTATGTGACAGGTAGATAGAATAATTAATTCTTCTGATCCTACAAATATATAGTTACATCAAAAAGAAAGCATCAACTATTACGCATATACACGGCTCCCTGGAGGACGCAGAGCACACACTGTCTCATCAGACGACGGAGTGATGATTAAAATCTTATGCATGGAGTACAGACAACATTTCAGCAAGTTGCACAATGCACCAGAAAAGTCTGCAGAGACATGCAAGCGCCTGCAGCCAAGTGGTAAGCGCCAAGAAGTTAGGTGACCCCTGCTCCCTCCTCCTCCTCCCTCCTCTCACCCTACTGAGGATATCTACTATTCAGCAAAGCACCTTATAGGAGGAAGACTGATCTCTCTGGTTTGGATGTAAACAGATGGTGATCTACTCGCTTCACGGACATCCGCAATGCTGCTGTTTTCCAGCAGATGCTGTAATTGTGATATCACCAAGTGATTCAATGCCATGCCCTTTAGATGCAACACAGCACAATGTTAAAGTGAGCTTCACACGAGCATGATTAGAGACTTTCCATTTTGATATCGGCATGCACGAGACATATCTCACATAATGGAAAGGATGTTCTTTTGGATACCTGCCTCCATCCCTCCCCCCCTTCTCATCAGTTTTCATACAAGTGCACTGGATGAGTTTTTAATTTGAAATGCTATTCATTTAGAAGTATAGAAATTGAATGTTAAATCTTAAGGGAACAGTACATAAATGAGATCATAGCATGAAAAAAGTAACCTGCATTATGGTCTATCGACTAAGGTACTTTTGTATCCTGGTATATTTAATGCATGACATGAGTATTCAGCTTGTTGCAATTCAGGCACTCTGCAGTGCCCTATTGTCAGGGAAGCTAAGGAAATCAAATTCTGGAAGTTTCCAAATTGCGATCAAATATATCCAAACCCACCTTGAGGATGCAGAGTTTCTAATTTAAAAGTAGTCAAAGAAACTGAATTAATATTATCAAAAATGCATATAATTATAATAAGCACCAATTACAGTATTACGTCAATAGTGCAGTGCATGGACCTTCTTTGAACAAGAAAAGTTAACATATCATTACTCATGCTTCCATTTCCACATCAAATTTGAGTACATATTGGTTTGGAATCCACTAAAAATGGATCAATACCAAGTTTCACTTCATATTACAGAGAATTATTCTGACATTAGTTGCTAGTGCCTTTATCCCTTTCACCAAAAGGACCAGTGAAAGTGCCTCTGTGTACAATGGGATTTGTGTGGTTGAGCAGAGCTGGTTCACCTTCTATTCTAGTGTGGATACACTGTTGGTTATGATGTTAATGATGCCACATGAACAAGGTTCATACAGCAGGTGATTGTGGAAAAAGAAAACAAAGAGAAAAGATGATCCATGGCTGTTATGCACAACCCAGTTTTCATGCCGTCACGCACTTAATTATGCCCTTAAGCAGCAATGTATTGTACTCTGCATGTTTACCAATCCAATTCAAAAGGGAATATTCATATGTTTTAAACATATTTGATTTATGTCTGTTGTTTTTTTCTTTCGTGCACCATGCATCCTTTCAGGGTCTCTACCTCAGTGAGGTCATTGCAAACTTGCTGCAGAGCTGCAAGCTTCAATGCAGGGCTTCCTATACCATAATGCAAAATGGAACCTTAAGTGTAAACTGCAGACATGCAACCATGAATGTGAGAGTCCCAAAGCATAGCCTTTACACAAGCACTTAGGACAAGTAGTGTACCACAATCCCGCTCCTTCAGTTCACTTAAAGCTACGCACAATCAGAACATTCATGTATAGAGGGTTTGTAGAGATTGCTTGACTCTCCTATCGAGATGAGGTTGATTGTTTTATATGTTGGTTTCTTTGAAAACAATGGTATCTAAAGTTACTGTTGTGTCACCTGAATGTGTTCCAACAGATACGTGTATAAGAGAGTGGGAAAGTTTGTGTTGTTTTTAAATCTGTCATCCCGCAGTCCTTGGGCATTATGATGCACGGCAAAGTGCAGCCCGTCCTTTTGCACAATTATTTTGTTTTGATGCTCGAACCATCTCTTTTTCTTTTTTTGCAAGTGAGATTTGTTATTTTTCACCGTGCTTACTCATAAGTAGTGCATTGTCTCTCAGCATATTGTTCCAGACAGACTAACTGCAGATAGATTTGTAAAAATTGTTATGACTACTTGAAAATCTCCAGCTACTGTACATCAATCTACACTCACTATTGAGATGAATGCACCCAAATGATGAAGTACGATTTTTATAATGTACTGTATGATCTTTTTATTTATTTATTTAGCACTCTACTGACAAGGTACTGTAAAAAAAGAAAAAGAAAGAGGCTCCACTGCAGTGCTACTTGAATGTCATATAGTTGTTTCTGTTGGTGCAATGGCTATTCTTTGTGGTGCTAGTACAGGACTACCATTGTTGTCTTGGTACCATCACATGTTATCTTGGATTTTCTCCATTCATTAATCCTTGTTCCTGTTTTTTTATTTTTATTGGTGGCTGGTTGGTTAGTTTAGGGCACTGTCATTTTATTTGGTTGATCTTTGTACTGTACTCCTGAAGAGTGTCTGCCTCGGGTGAGGTACAAATTTAAGAGCCTTGCTAGACGTCAGCCACTTATCATGAGAGCAAAAAAAGATACACATTTGTGTCAGGGATCTTTAATTTGTATAGGGTTTCTCATACAGAAGGACATCAATAATAACCAATACCATATATTATATTACTATATATAGATACAAGGAAATGATAGTAGTCTCATTAATGCAGCTATCAGGAAATTGTTCGCTTTGTTCACAAGTTTCTTGTACGACTGATGCTTGAAAGTAGTGATGTGTGTAACATGTCCTGCAGAGAACAGCTGAAAATGAGGTGAAAAAAATACAAATGATACCCCTCACATTAGCAGTGCTGCGAGGGCATGTGTGAAAGGTGCTATGCATTCAATTACCCAACAGAAACATGCATTCTTAATAGCAATAGAATAACAGATACTGAACTGTTTCTTAGATGCTTTTTGTAAAAAAAAAAACAACACAGGAAAACAAATCTATTTTGAATGTTGGAGAAATTGCGATCACTTGACAGATAACTCACAACAGGGCTGTTTATGTACCAACCAATTACCCTGTGTTCTGTGATTTTGTAAGGTCAATGGGGTCAAATGTAGGGGCTGACATTTTATCGAGAGAAACCCGTGAAAAGTCCAAATATAGGCTTTGTAACAGTGGCAGTCCCCATTAACCACCCAGGTTGGACTGGAGTTGTTTTGCAGTCAGGAACAAAGGCTGCTGGAGGGTTCAGTCGAACGTATAACACAGTCCCAAAGGAACAGCCCATAATGCACTTAGAGAGGATCTATCGTCAGTTCACTGGACTGATCAGCCGTGTGAGAGAAAGTCAGAGAAGGTGCCTAAATTGTTTTACATATTCATTTGTTTAGCTTACTGTTAGATGTTAATGCTTCTGCAAACAAACACGAGTGAGAAGATCTACAAAAAAATGACGACATTAACCTAATTAAACTATAAAAGAAAACATGAAATGTCATGAGAACAAAATGCAATTTAGCTACAATAAGATAGAACAAATTAACCACTATATACAGCAATTACGTATGAAATTTTAATGTGTGTTTTTATTTTCTCCATTTTTTTGGGTGGCACTGTAACATGACTGATTTAGGAAGAACATGCCATATACTGGAATATCAAAGACAATATGTTCCGCTGGCAAACCATGATAATGAAACTACTGTGTTATGATCAATCGCTATACACTAAATGATATGGACAAGAAGTGTACTGTGATTGAAAAAACCTTATTGTTTGTCTTTTTGGTTTTAAGAAAAAAAAAAGGATTCATTGAAACACCATGTTCACATTTTTCCAAACTCCACTGCTGAACCTGCTGCATAATGTATCTCTACAGAAACCTACTAATCGCAAAAAACTGCATGGTCGATGGAAGACTGCATGAGTTTTGCCTTTCAAATAATACGGTTGCCTCATTTTAAAAAACAGAAACCCTTGCTTTCATCTGCACCAAGGCTTCCTGTAAGGCCCTGTTCGAAAGTTGACGTGAAACGTGTCCTCTGCTGGATTTCTTAAAAGCACCTTAGCGCTGACCTCATCACTAAGACGGCGTTGGGTGTCCGAGCCGTGCTCAGCGTCTGTGAGTGATTTTCGGGTTGTGCTCGCTAGGCTCTGAATGTGAGCAAGGACATTAAGGGCTAGTTTCTCAAACTCTATCTCTATTTTTGGACTGAAATGCTCTCTCAAGTGACATTTTGCCCATTCTTATCTCAGTCTAGACTCTAGTGATACTGTGTTGTTGGAAACATGCCCATCATGTCTAAACAGGGCCTGTGCCACACACCCTCCTCTGTACTACATTGGTTTCAAGGCATTCTTGTTTGCTAAAGGCGTTGATGTTGGACTGCTTTCTGCCTGCTGAGGAGGCACTGAACGGGATCAAATGTTGGGATGTTTAGAACCTCACTCACCAAAGGTGATTGTTGATGAGAAGATTGTGTTTGTGTTAGAAGTCTGATGGCTATGAGTTTGTCTTTCCTGTCAAGAATGCACATTTAATCGCTTGTAGGGGAAGTTTTGGAGCAAAGCGCAAAAAGGACTGTTGAACTCTTCTGCTCTTCTTTTCATCCTCAAGCAAACCAAACTCTGATTGTGTTATCTAATCCAGCCGTCATTGTCATGTTGTGTTTACCAAGGATTATGCTACAATGTGTTCAGTTTGTCAGATGATGACAAAGGCATGGTCTGTGATCTATGCAAGGGTTATTTAGTTTTTTTTTTTCTTATATCACTTATGATTTCATCTTACATTAACTTCAATAAATTTTTAAGGATCTGCTGGTGTATGCTCATTTTGGGTCGGCTTGGGTCGGGGGTGTATATCTGCACAAAAACCCACACAAATCAAAACATCTGCAGAAATATGTTGCAGTGTGCAGAACCTGAGGTCTCAATCTAAATATGTCCTCTGTTAGTACCTCTCACTGAAGCCATTAGCAGTGATTCACTGGGCAAAGGTAATGTTTACTTACTAATCCTCCTGTCCCGAGGGAGGCGTGCTTACCTCTGTCATTCCCTCCGCGTTGTTTCACCTCAGGGGCGCCGCGCTCTGCTTCCACCTGTAGTCAGACACATGCTGAAAAACATTAGAGCATGACTCTGAGGTGCTGTGCATCTGCTAAGTGTGGGATTATGACGTTATTAGGGCTGCAGCCAACAATTACTTTAATAAAGCTCCCATCACAATAACCGAATGCCCAAGGGGACATCTTCAATCTAAAACCTGAAGATATATTCATGAGACAAAGACGAGCTGCAAATCCTCACATTTAAGAAGCTGGTAGAAGGGAATGTTTTGGATATTTGCTTGAAAGAATAATTGAAATTGAGTATCAAAATAGTTGCTTCAGAATAGTTTTGAGTGAGTTAAGTTTTTGCCATCCGTTTACTTCAAATATAACCTTTTTAAGAATACTCTAAAACCTCTTGTACACTAGGAATGTGATTAAGATATTTCATATTGAATACGTGCAGCTGTCGAGGGCAGCAACCCTAAAACAGCGCACAGACAAACGCATCCAATCATAGAGCCGTCAAGCGCTGAAACTGAAAGATGTGGGCGCAGTTTTTGGGTTGTGAAAATGATTCATTCCCACTTCTGTCCTGTGATGGCGTGAAGCTGAATATTCGTGGAGAACATTGGAGAGCAGAGGCATCACGCCGAATGCGGCAGCTCATCTGTCTCGCTCTATCCGTCCATCTGTCTCTGTCCCTCTCAGTTTCTCTGTCTGCCGCAGGCTCTCTGTTGTCTGCAGCCCGGCTCTGTTTGCTGTGTGGTGACCTTAACAGAAGTGAGCCTCTTCTTCTTCCTTGTCCTCTGCATTGCCCTCAGGAAATGCAGCACTCCTCACTCTGCAGGCAGCAGCAGTAAGGGTGGGGTGAGCTGGCGCCGGTCCCACTCTTCTCGCACACACTTTCTCTCTGTCTGTCTGTCTTTGTCTCTCACTCTCTCCCTCTCTTCTGAGCGCTGTGAAGCTTCGCTGGACCGCACCAGCACAGAGTATCGCACAAAAGAGGAGCTCAGTCACAGTAGAGGATGTCACACCTGCTTTTCCTAGTTTTCTCTCAGAGTTGTTATCTTTCACGTAAACACACACAAACAAACACAGGGATTCAAACATCCAACCATGGCAGTCAGACAACAGTCTAGTTGCTTTATTATGTTTACCTTTTCCATGTCCTCCATCACCATTCGTAGTTTTTTTTCTTTCTTTTTTTAAATCTGCACTATTAACTATTTTCATATCAGCAAAGGAATAAATGACTGAGTGATGTGAAAGTTGAATCTGCAGAGAACTACAGCTCTGTAGCGTCTTTCAGCTCATTGTTGTGGTTTAACCCTTACTGTGTTGGTTCAGTCTCCCTGTTCTCAACAACAACATCCCCAGCAGCAGCAGACAGCTGTTTTCACTCTACACCGAAACACCAAACAGAAGACACAGTTAGCGACAAGCTGGAGAACACAGTGGAACAGCTAAAGAGACAGATATTTCCATCCGGAGTTAAAGGAGATCAAAACAGACTAAAGGGAAAGTGAATATTGGACCCCGATAGGCCGGAGGTCCAGAAACACAAACACAAACTGCTGGATGAATAAGCAGGTCACTGTTTGCCATAAGAACATAGTGTATCAGTGTTTGTTCTATTGCCCCCAAGTGGCCAGCAAAATGTATTAATAGTTTTTACATCAATTGTGTTTATATATGGCCATTACAGATGAATGCTGTGATTAAAAATCCTCTTGTTCCACTCTCTCTATCACACCCACACACATCTTTATATGAGTAACAAATATATAGTAACATTTTTATAAAACACTGAATAATCCCCTAAAACAGCTGAACACAGTTTAGGAAACAAGACTCAAACAGGTGTTAATTGTGCATTATTTTCAGGGATTTTCATCTGCAGATTTTTTGTTCTTTTGAGTATTTATTGTAACAGGATGCCGGATGCTACAAATTAAAATTAAATTAACTACAGTGCCCGGTTTTATGAATGATTAAACATGGGTTCATTCATGGCTCTTTTGATGGCTTTGTTTACAACAAGAAAAACATAGAAAATCACCAGACATATGCATGTTAATTGGACGTCTTGGGACTACCTGTGCACCCAGGTGTCAGCCTCCACACGTAAAGGAGAAACATGTAATTGAAACTGTAGCTTAAGCCACTGTCTTGGTAATCCCTGATCAGTGTGTTGGACTAATTGAGGTGCTGTCGGTCAGCGGTGCAGGAGGCCTCCATCGAGCTTAATGCCCTCCACGCTCTATCTTACAACTGCCTGAACACACCGGCCGTCAGCTGTGTGTTGTAATCAAGGAATGAGTGTTTACAGCCGTGCCTGCATGCAAATGTATTGTCATTGCATGTGCGCATTCCCTCACTGCCTCTGTCTTTCAATCTGTTTCACACACACACACACACACACACACACAAAGAATGGCCAATTTGCCTGCGTCAGGCCTCGGGCTCACTTGATATTCCCCGATCGATATATTTGAAGACAGAAACTCCTCCTATATCCCTTGTACAAAAGAAATGCCATGCCGTTCCTGTTGACGTCATCCAAAAAGTTTCTCAAGGGCCTTTTTCCTGTGGCCTGATCAGCTGTGCATGCACTATATCGTATCATTACTCTATATCATATCACAAGTGTCTTCTGGTGTTGGCTTTATCGTTGTGTAAAACCCAATGCACAGTAGTCCACTTCTAACAGCCTCATATAGAGTGGGTTCTGAATGTTAACAATGTGCAGAATAGCTTTGACAGCATTATTGGATCTCCCATGCTTGAGCCAAAGCCCTTGGGCCTACCACTACCCCACCCCCAGGTCCAAGCCCACCCTCCTCTCTTATCCCCCCCCACCCCAAGATCCCTGAGGCCCTCTCTCTGGCCCACTTCCTCTTTGCATTACCTCCATCAGGCCAGGCTGCTGACACACTTGTTTAATAATTAAGGGCATGTCCATAATTTCCTCATCCTTGTGGAAGTCCACAAATGGTCTCTGTGAAACTCAGGCCAGTTAAATGTGCCTCTTTAGCTCGGGCCACTGGCAGCCCTACATCACCGTAGTGGTTCGGAGGAGATGATACAATCCAGTGAAGGTGTTGCTGGAAGGATCAGAAAGAATGAGTTCATCCTGAATCACCCACTCATCTTTTTATCAGTTTATCCAATTTCTATTGACGTAGACACGCTCACACATCCTGTGGTGTAGTGTCTGCCATCACATCGTGTTCTAGGAATAATGCATGACGGAGTACATTAACTATAAACTAGCATTGATATGTCTGATTGGCCACTGACCCTCCATGTGCCCATAAAACAGTCAATCTATAAACTGATGAGTCCATCTATTCATCCATGAAAAGAAGCTGTGCTGGAACAAGTCTACAGCCGTGCTGGCAGCTCTGTGAGGCTGTACTTCTGGACAGTTTTATGCTAACTTGCACAAAATGACAATGCCAACATGTTTAGCAGGTTTCAAGTTTGCCATGTTCTCCATCGTAGTTTAGTATGTTAGAAAGCAAACATTTTTTAATACGCATTACACTAAGTAGAGGTGAGGCTGTTGAAAATATCATTAGGATTGCATGTTTTTGGTCATAAACCAAATTATGATTTGATGCTGGATTAAAGGTTTAGCAATCACCAAAGTTATGACATTTCATCCTGAGGGAAACATGAATGTCTTGATCTGATGTCATGGCAATCCAGCCAATAGTTGTTGAGACACACTCAAAAACACAAGTGTAAGCAAACCACATGGCGCTAGAGGAAATGTCAGAGGATTCTCAGGGGGCCAAACCCACAGAAAGAGCACATTTCTATATTGGGCAAAGTGTACAATTACAACTTCCAGGTCCCCCACGGGGCCCAAATGTCAAAGTCTTGGTTTTGGATTAGTTTGTTTCCTGTTTTATTTTGAAGTTATCTGCCTTTTTGTGTCTTCTGTTTGTTTGATTTCCTATCTTTTGGATTTCAGTGACTAACCTTTGGACTCACCTGGCATATAAGTTTTGTTTTGGACATTTCTTTATTAAAATCACTGTTTTTGATCCTTCTTCTCCTGATGTGTTTTTGTCCATGTTGTCTGTTTGCCATACTGTGACACCAAAAATGCTTTTCACCATAGACTTACATTGACAAAGAGTCTGTAAATCCTTCTTTTAGGTGAATCAACTTCCCAGTACGAACACTTAAATAGCCATTTAGGTCCTAAACATTTTAAAATGCAATATTAGCCAAATCCACAGTTATTTTCGTGCTGCTTCATGCAATTGAGCCGAGACTCAGCGTCTGGGAGACGGTTACAGAAAAATCTTGAGCGCTTACTCTGTGGGTCCATACATACAATCACCAGAAGACCAGGCGAATTTCTCTCACAAATAACATTGCTAACTGTGTAAATGTTGGCAAAAGTGCTGACCGGGCAAACAGTGTTTACCTGAGGGGTTGCAGAGTGGCGCTCACATGCACGAACATGTACTGATGCACAGCCGGCCTGGCAATGTAAAAAAAAGCTCAGATAGCAACACGCACTTAGCGAGAGCGACTCCATCGTCTGCTCAGATAGACACTGCTCCACTTTATCTTTACAGAGATAATAGTTGCGTGCTGCTTTATTAATGAGAATGTTGATTACAGCTCCTTTAAGTACTGACACTTAATTACTTGTGAACGGACATTTTCTTTCTTACCATCTCTCCGGCCGTGCCGGGATCTGATATCAATGCGCTCAGACTGGATGTGTCCTTGTGGTATCGGGCAATGTGGATCTCAGTTTACATGCTCCTCCTGTCCAGTGTGCACTGTCAGCGTGCTTGTCTGGGGGAGAAAATTCAAAACTTAACATCAACAAAAACCGTCAGTGCGACCTTCCCGCTTCAATTACATCACCGCACAGCGCTCAAGGACACCGGCATAAACACGACCACAAAAGGATATCGCCATGAGGCCAGGGGCCGTGCTGAGATACACTTGCTGACTAGTCTGGAGCACCAACAAAGGTCACTGTAATGCTAGAAAGAGTGTTGAGTATTTATACTATCAGAATTACTGATGATCTTATTAGTTTGACAGTTTGGGAAGTTGTTTTTCTTGGTAAGCCATCAGCTAGTTAGCTTAGCATAGCACGAAGACTGGACACAGGGGGAAACAACTACCTTGATTTTGTCTAAAGAGATAATTCACACTTATTAAGAATCGTGGTACATAACCTGAACAACAACAATTTGCCATAACTTCAGATTTTGTACAGATTAAAGAAAAAATATACAAAAATATATACAAGCTCACTTCATTAGGAGGGCTGGTATAGCAGTTTAAAAATATATATTGTCTTATATATATTGTCTTACCTAAGCCAGGTTTGTCGTTTCAAGTCTGTAAGCTGAATTAACAGGCTGCTGGCTCCAGCGTAATATTTACAGTAGAGATATTAGAGTGGTATGAATCTTCTAATTTAACTTTCAAATATTTCCTAAAATGCCAAACCATTTTATTTAGGTCACTGGGCTAAGATGCTTCCACTGCCCTCTTTTATTTAACTAGACGTCTCGCCTAGCCAGCCATTCATCTCCTGTAACACATTACTGCTTTGGTATCATTTCTTATGTGTGTTTAAGAACAGAGCTTAACCTGTTTGATGCTCAGGTTAAATATTGATGCTTCATAAATAACTGCCATGTCTTCGAGGGGAAAAAGCCCAAAAAGGTAAATATAACATGTATGTCTTTCCCCTGAGGACACATTGTTGGACAAAACCCAGTGTCCATGTTACACCACATACAGACCTCATCCAGCAGAGCCATTACGTAGTGCATGATGATGGAGGAGCATGTCAGTGTTCCTGGCCAGGACACATTAACTGCTGGTGGAGTTTACAGTAAAGGCTTCTGTGCACACTGCAAGAAATATTCACCTTATTGAGTGAATCAGTTTTTAAATATTTTGATTTGGAAAGCAAGAAAAAGACAATAACGAGAAATAATGTAGGTGAAATTATTTAGTCCTCCTAGCAGTTTTTCAATTGTTTATTTTTTTGTAATTAGAGCTTCAACTAATCTAACTGACGTTTTTCATTATTTATTTTTAAAGGCACTGACTATTTCATTTATAAAACATGAAAACTATATTTTAAAAGCTCTCAACGTGACAGAAAGCAGCAATTTCTCAACAAATAAGATGAAACCACATAACAAGCTCAGATTATTTTAACAAAAATAAAAACAAACAAAAAAATTACCAAAAAAGATGACTTTACTGTTGACCAAATAATCAATGAATTGACTCTTGACAGCTCAAGTTTTAATAGCTTAATATGAGACTATATAACCTGTCAAAATGGTAATTTCTTGCAAGGAATCTTTTGCAGTGCAGGCATCTCCACTGGTGAGAGAGCCTGTCAAAGGCTGACAAATGGAGAGAGTGCTTTCTGCTGAGAGTCGTCCCTTCTGCCTACTGGCAGTCAGACAAGGAAATTATTTGATATATTATATATACAGTATATATACAGTTCTCGTTAAAAACATTTTGTTTCTTGCGGTCCCTTAAGAAAACATAAACTGCAACACAAGCTTTGCTGGATTGTTTCTCAGTATTTTGTACAGTGTGCTGCAGTATTTAGTGTATATATATAATATCTGTGCAGAGGAGTGGTAGTGTGGATCTGTTGTGGCAAGAAGCTTAAGGCCCTTTTTCATCTCCAGCGTGAACAAAATACAGCAGAATCTGAGAGTTCTGATTCACCTGCAAAATGCCACTGAACAAGACACAGAACGCCTACACGCGATACATTGTTATGTATTATCTCATAATCCATCGATGCCTCCCGGCACAGGCCGCTCACTCTTGCAGGCAGCCGCTTCAGCTCTGCCCTCTCCACATGCCCTCATAGCCGCAGTCCTCAAGAAAAGCAAGATTTCAGCAGTTTAACAGACTGAACCCCTGCAGAGGACAGAGTGAAAAATCAGGGCTTTTTTCTGCTTGTCCTGATGAAACACCTGGCCCTGGTTAAATGCTGTTTGTAGACATTTATTTACTAATACTCAGCATACTTTAGTTAAGACATTTAAATGCAGAAATATTAAGTTACAACACTTTCAAAAATGTAAATAAAAAAGATAATCTCCTAAATTTTTGTCTTTGCATAATGCAAATAAAAGGTCCCAGTGAATTACATCTGACCTCTTTTGCTTCATCATTCATCCTCACGCCAGTCCTTTCCTTCCCCTTATGATAATGAGCATGGATATGCAGTTTCAGCAAAGCACGCAAATCAATAAGCTAACCATTCGTTCTACACTGGCTGTCACAGTGCACTTAATAATTGAATTCGGCCAAAACATTGGAGTTATTTTTCTGTAGCCGTAGAAAAATAAACAGATGCTATTCTTGTCAGGTATGCATCATCACAAAGACACCTCCATTATGTTTCAGTGCAGCGTCTGCACGAGTGTGTTGGTCCAGGAACACTCTCAGCAGAGCTCCTCCCCCCCCCATCTGTGTTGCTGACTCATTGTCACAGCTCCTGAATCTGCTGCCTGCTTGCATTATTCACACACACTCACCTTCTCTGCTAGAGCCTCCTCTGCACCTGGAGCCCAGAACTAGAGAGGGCTGGAACCAGGTGGGCCTGAAACCAGAGGGGGCTGGAACTATAGTACCTAAAACCAGAGGGGGCTGAAACCATTGAGGGGGCTGAACCCAGAGGGGGCTGAAACTAGAAGGGGCTGATCCCAGAGGGTCCTAAAACTATATAGGGCCTGAGACTATAGGGCCTGAAACCAGAGGGGGCTGAAGCCATAGAGGGTCTGATATACAGTTAGGTCCATAAATATTTGGACATTGACACATTTTTCATTATTTTGGCTCTGTACACCACAACAATGGAGTTGAAATGAAAAAATCAAGATGTGATTTAAGCTCAGACTTTCAGCTTTAATTTGAGGGTATTTGCATCCAAATCAGGTGAACGGTGTAGGAATTACAACAAATTAAAATGTGGCCACCCTCTTTTTAAGGGACCAAAAGTAATTGGACAAATTAATATAATCATAAATCTAATTGTCACTTTTAATACTTTGTTGAAAATCCTTTGCAGTCAATGACAGCCTGAAGTCTGGATTCCATAGACATCACCAGACGCTGGGTTTCGTCCCTGGTGATGCTCTGCCAGGCCTCTACTGCAACCGTCTTCAGTTCCTGCTGGTTCTTGGGGCATTTTCCCTTCAGTTTTGTCTTCAGCAAGTGAAATGCATGCTCAATTGGATTCAGGTCAGGTGATTGACTTGGCCATTGCAGAACATTCCACTTCTTTGCCTTAAAAAACTCCTTGGTTGCTTTCGCAGTATGCTTCGGGTCATTGTCCATCTGCACTGTGAAGCGCCGTCCAATGAGTTCTGAAGCATTTGGCTGAATATGAGCAGATAATATTGCCCGAAACACTTCCGAATTCATCCTGCTACTTTTGTCAGCAGTCACATCATCAATAAATACGAGGGAACCAGTTCCATTGGCAGCCATACATGCCCACGATGCCCATGACTTTGACACAGATACACCTACCTCCTGGAGAGTGTTCTTGATCTGGCCAACTGTTGTGAAGGGGTTTTTCTTCACCAGGGAAATGATTCTTCTGTCATCCACCACAGTTGTCTTCCGTGGTCTTCCAGGTCTTTTGGTGTAGCTGAGCTCACCAGTGCGTTCTTTCTTCTTAAGAATGTACCAAACAGTTGATTTGGCCACACCTAATGTGTCTGCTATCTCTCTGATGGTTTTGTTTTGATTTTTCAGCCTAATGATGGCTTGCTTCACTGATAGTGACAGCTCTTTGGACTTCATATTGAAAGTTGACCGCAACAGATTCCAAACACAAATACCACACCTGAAATGAACTCTAGACCTTTTATCTACTCCTTGTAAATGAAATAACGAGGGAATTACACACACCTGACCTTGAAACAGCTGATCAGCCAATTGTCCAATTACTTTTGATCCCTTAAAAAGAGGGTGGCCACATTTTAATTTGTTGTAATTCCTACACCGTTCACCTGATTTGGATGTAAATACCCTCAAATTAAAGCTGAAAGTCTGCACTTAAAGCACATCTTGATTCTTTCATTACAACTCCATTGTTGTGGTGTACAGAGCCAAAATAATGAAAAATGTGTCAATGTCCAAATATTTATGGACCTAACTGTAGGTCCTGAAACTATAGTACCTAAAACCAGAGGGGGCTGAACCCAAAGGGGCCTAAAACTATAGAGGGCCTGAGACTATACGGCCTGAAACCAGAGGGGGCTAAAACCAGAGGGCACTGACACTAGAGAAGATCTGAAATCATAGAGGATCTGATATAGGTCCTGAAACTATAGTACCTGAAACCAGACGGGACTGAACCTAGAGGGTCTTAAAACTAGAGGGGGCTAAAACTATATAGATGACCTGAGAGTATAGGACCTGAAACTATAGAGGGCTAAAACAGAAGACAGTTCCTGGTTGTCTGTTTTTCACTCATGCCGAGCTACTCCAAAGCCAGAGCCGAAAATATGAACAAAAACATATTGTCAACTATTTTGATACCTATCTGGAGTAATCTCAATTTGGTGTCAGATGAAATAATCATCAGAAAAATAACCGGCAGGTTAATCGATAAGAAAAATAATCCTAAATTGCAGCCCTAAGCAGGAGAGAGTTTGGATTTGCTTCCTGGGAACTGCAAAGATGAAAATAAATACATTTTAAATCATGATTCAGACATCCAACAGTAGAAACAGTGAGGCCACTGTACGAGTATCAACTATGCTCCTCCCCGTCAGCCAGAAGAGCTACAGGACAAAAAAAGAAGTGTCTGTTGCAGGTATCTACTGCTGCATTGGCCTGGGACAGTGCAGGGCTGCAGACTGAAGACAAACACATGGCCCGAGCTATGTGATAACACCTCATTCTTACATGCACCTTTACATTTAATCATTTAATGAGCTTAGCAAATACTTAAAATAAAAAAGTGTATGTAGTGTGAATAATCATGTAGATTTGAAAATAACTGTAACATCAGTCCCTCTGTGTAACCTTGTGTGTGTGCTCGACTGCAGTTTCATCATTGACAGAAAGCCATCTGCCCCCTAGTGGAAGGCATTGGAACAAGAAAGAGTGATTTATAGTGACCTTCCTGAGGGGTTTTACAAAGTATGGCGGTGAGTACTTTAAAGTTTAAATATTTATAAGTGCACATGTTTGAATCAGGGTGCTGAGAACACAACAGCAGACAAACACCAGCTCTGAGTTTTCAGTTTTATTTAAGGTTCATTTTTCCAGACCTGCAGAGGACAGTTCACTTCCTTTTAAGCGCCTCAATTTTGTTTTCGTTTGTTTCCCCCCCCCCGCGCAACATCATGTTAAAACCCACTGTATGACTGTGTGTTGGCTTCTCCTGGATGAGTTTGTTCATTTTTGTGAAATACTGTTAAATAGGGAACAGCAGGAGGGTGGGGGGGGTGGGGGTAAGAGAGAGCGAGAAAGAGAGACAGAGCGAATATGGATCAGAATTAAGACTTCAAAAAAGAAAAAAGAAAGAAGAAAAAAAGGCGGTGGTCGGAGAGGTCGATCTCGAATCCTAAAGGCTGAAAAGCTCCTTAAATCACTACTACAGTACGTGGCATTGTCTTGCAGCACCTTACTTTGGGACATACACTCACATACAGTTGCTGGAATCACAGACAATATTGCATATTTTTCAGCAATCATTGACGCTAGACTCCTCCTCCCATCCCTCCTTTCTCTCATCTGTCCATGTTAAGGCCTCGTTTAAGCCCTCGTGGGTCGAACAAAGGGACCTGTGAACCCTGTTGCTACCCTCTTTAGTATTCTTTTTGACAAATCCTCGTCCGACCAGTCATTGTCGTAATTACTTGGTGGCTGTCCATGTTGGGGCTAGCTACTGTAGGTACCACACAGTGGCACTGTGAGTAAGAGTCTAACCCTAGTGCTCAGGATGTGTGCCACGTTCTCCCAAAGCCCTGGCGCCCCGCAGTTAGGCAGTGCTCTATCCTCTGATACAGAGGTTCAGCAAAATCTTCCCTCCGGCAGGACGGGGCCAGTGGGAGCCCTCCTCTAGCGGGAATGTGGGACAAGTGGCCTCTGAAGCAGGCCATCTGTGTCCCTACCTAACAGGGAGCCCATGCATAGCCTGTGCCCTCAACTCCCCTGTGCCATCTGCATTCACTCTCTAATAACCAAATCTCAGCTTCTTCTTGTTGTACATTTCTTTTTTAAAACCACTCTCAAAAAAAAAAAAGCCAAGCGCCAACCCCTTTTCTCTCTCTTTCTCTCTCTCTCTCTCTCACCTCGCCGTATTCACCACTTGGCTGGAAGGGTTCGCCGCTTCACAGTCTCCTGTTCGAGTGGGGAGGATGAGGGTCTTTGGGGCAAAGCTTCAAGAGCAGATTCACAGCTTGCTTCATTCCTCGAAAACTTGTCGTGACTTCAACTTTCAAAAACACAAAATGTTGTTCATGCTTAATCATTAGTTACTTTTAAAAAAGGTCTCCCTTCAGCTAATTTGTTTCCTCGTCAGTTTGTTTTGTGGAGTTAACTCTCGTGTCACCACTGGGCGCTCGATGCCATACCGTTTCTTGTGCTCTCCGTTAACAGCGAGCTACACAATGGATCCCGTGTTACGCTCAGAACTAGGTAATGAGTGGCGATGGTAGCAGGTAAAAGGGTCCCGATAACTTGTGTGCCACAAACAAAAACAAATAGGCCTTCAGAGTAGACAAAAGGAAGGAGGAAGAGAAAAAGAAGAAAGCATGTTTGTTACTTTGTTAATCATTTTTCATACTCTGCAGATTGGTGTGTATTGCATTGAGGGGAGGGGGGGGGGAGCGGGGTACAGGATGAGTGGGTATAAAGTGGTAGTGGGGGAATGGATGGGTGTCTGCTGTAGTCTGTGTTCAGTGGCGGTCCACAGCGGCACTCTGTAGCAGCTCTGTGGCGGGCTGTCCCGGGGGTCTGAAAGCGGTCTGGAAGCCGGGGGGAGGGGAGTGGAACTGGCTGGCGGGGTTGGCTGTGGTAGGGGGCATGTAGGGAGCCCAGCCGCCGGCGGCTCTGTGGTGGAGGGGGAGGTGGGCGTCGAGGAGGCCGCTGTGGAGGGGCTGGGGGGGAGTGGGCACCGCTGAGCTGGCCGGGCCGTCCATCTCTGTGAGCGCCTGCAGGGACTTGAGCCAGTGTGGTGGGTTGTCGTCCTGGAGACAGTCTAAACTGTTGCCTGCTGTGGCCGGGATGCCTTTAGGGGTGGGGGGTGGGTGGGGGGGTGACACAGTATAGATGAGTGATGACAAACACAGGGAGGAGACAAATAAACACATTTTAACACAACGCCACTGCAATAAACACAAATTTAGTTTCATTTTGAGGACACAATGTGGCCTTCTGGTGATTAATACAATCGATTATTCAACAGAGAGAAACTTTAATATTTGTCAAGCAAACATTTACTTGTTCCAGCTTTTCAAATGTGAGGATTCTCAGCTTTCTTTTGCCCAATATAAGAGTAAATCTAATATCTTTAGTGAGTAATATCTGTCATTTCACAGACAAAAGCAATTCATCCATCAATTGTGAAGATAACTGGCAATGAAAATAGTTGCAGCAATAGCAAACTTTTCAATTGGGATTTACACTAAATGGTTTTATTGAAGGTTAATTATTTGCAGAAACTGCACCGATGTAACGCAGAAGTGAAGAATATTTAAAGTTTCATGATTCTCGTAAAATTCCTCCTCTATCGGATTCCTAATGAATGAATAACTCAGTTTTGTAATGCACATGAGGCTGCAACTAATAATATCTAAGCAGTGATGCCTCTGCTGTTTACTTTTTTCAAATGATTTAAGGTTCTATAAAAAGGATTCATCCATTAATTAACAACTATTTTAAAAATCTGAACTTTAAGTCATTCTTCACAGATATAAAACATTGGATGGGTCCAGCTTGTCCCGTATGATTTTTTTGGTCTTATATTTTAATACACTGAACGTACTTTGAAGAGCTTTAAGAAATTATGATGACAATTATTCACTATTTCATTTCATCTTTATAGACCAAGCGTTGAATTGAAAGAAAAAAAGCAGCAGATTAGCAGAGTTGAAAGATAAAGTTTTTGCAACTTATACAATAAAAAAAAAAAGGTATAAAACAGCAGCTGGAACCAGTAAATGATTGGCCTTTTTGCTTTGTAAATGACATGCACAATGAACGTAATATCAAAATTATGGTTGAAATAACTAGTTGCTCACAATTTCTACCTGTGATGATCGCAGGGTCCATCCAACTGGCTGTGCCGTCCCAGCTCAGGCTGTGTGAGATGCCTGCTGGCCCTACCGGCCCACCGATGTGGTTAACACTGTTGGAGGATGAGGAGGATGACGAGGAAGAGGAGTTTGGGAGGCCCCCGAAATTTATATTGATGTTGGGCAGGAGAGCTCTCAGGCCGTCCTGCCACTCTTTCACATTTAAGCCGTCTATAGAGCCACTATTTTCTGCAGGAGAAGAAGAAAACAAGTACGTCAGTTCATCAGGGGCTTTGATCACCGCCTAGTGGTCAGCCGCAGAACTGCATCTACCAGCATTCACTGTGTAAGGTCAATAAACACTACTTAAAACAGGCATCACACAGCACACATTGTGACGTGAAATAACGATTAAACAACACATCTGATCTCTGTCCTCTCTGGAAGCACTTGCATGTTAAAACGACGTGTAAGATGTCAGGTACCTGAGATGGGGATCCCGCCTAGCCCTGTGTTGTGCTGAGGGGGCAGACTCAGGTCCAGGAAATTACTGTGTGAGGCAGCACTGGCTGAGTGGTTCAAGTGTGTGAGGTTATTCCGTGTCGGGACGCCCATCCAGGGGTGTCTGGCGGCTGGCTGCTGCTGCTGACTGGCCTGGCTGTTCTGACTGCCGGGGAAACTGAAGGAGCTGTAGATGGCTCTGTGGTGGAGCTGGGGGAGGCGTGGCAGGCCACTGGGGAAGTGGTGAGAGGCACCGGGGTTAGGGTTGAGCGGAGGCAGGCCGAGGCCATGGTTGCTCCCACCGTGGGAGAGGAGCCCCGGGGAAAAGGGGCTCTGATCCTGCACCGACAGCTCCTTCTCTATCAGGTCGGCCAAGGCCTTGCGAGTGACGTCGAAAGGATCGAAGCCCAGATCGTCGTCCTGCTGTTTGCTGGACGAGCCGAAGCCAAAGGCCGCCTGCCAGTCTGTGGAAGAAGACACTGGTATTGTGTCTGTGAGGAAAGAGAGACACGTGAGTGGAGCTGTCCGCCATGTCAACTCTTAGTTGACTAGTCACAGGATCCGGCTATGAGCGTGTTCACATTACATGTGTGTAGTCTGCTCAATGAAAGTGTTGCTTAGATTAGGTTGTGGAGGAAGACATTTAATAAAAGCGGTATGAAGGTGTTCGTCCATAACTTTCTAATCACCCACAGCAAACAGACAAATTGTAACAGGAGAAAAGTAACGGCACATCCAGTCTGTGACTTTAAGACACGGCCTGGCACACAACACGTAAGCAAATACCTTATATGTCCAGATAAGATAAGAGAATATTTTGTGATTTCTGTATTTGCTTTCATGTCCCTTTCACACAGCCACTTAACAAGGCTAAAATATTGTCTCCCACGCCATAAGAATACACCTGAAACACATTAATTTAACAGAACTCACAATTACAGTCGGATCTATCTCGCTCTAGACGGGCAGAGATATTGTAAATCTATTGATTTACACATTCTGCAATTTAAAAAGTGTCTATTAAAACTGTGTCGCTTTTATTCTGGATTATGACTTTAACTTCTTTGTATTTGTGTAATATTATCCAACAATCCATGAACCGAGCTTTGATTCTTTTTTATCTGAGTTGATCTCTCGTCTCAAGAGATCATCATAACCTGCCCCGGAGCAGGTTGGGTGTCCAGCCTAAGTAACCATGGTGATCTACCGCGGTAAGAAGTGAACCTCCGTCAGAGGACTGAAAACCCAGAGTTAACCCTGACGTTACCTCGCTAAACACAAATCCTGCCTCGTAGCACAGGCCTCAGCTGGAATCCTTCCCTGCTTACCTTTCACAATAAAAGCCCGTGACACATAAACTAACTGTTCACAAGAGGGAACTCAAATTCACTCCGAGGACAAACCGCTCCAGTCAAGAGGATCCTGGCAGTTTTAATTCATCTAGCTTGATAATCTGTACAGCCTACGACAGCCTTTGTCTTTGGATCACTGCACCGGAAAATGATGCAAATTATTCGCAGACAAGTATTTATTCTTAGTGTCGCTTAGTCGTCATGCCCCCAGTGTGTAAAGGCCTTTGCAGTCAAAATTATGAAAACAGTGCGGGTTGCAGGTCAACACACAATTAATATTAAAGACAAAAAGCACAACAATTAGGTATTAAAGACATGCAAAATGTTTAATCAAATCTCCATTGTACCTGATGTGAAGAGGCTCTGTGGTTCAGGGGTCATGGGCCAGTCAGAATTGGCGCGGGGGGAGCTCGGGAAGGGGGGCAGGCCGGCAGGGAGAGGGTTAGGATGTCTGAAGTTGCTGTTGTCTGAAAAGAGCGACTGGGACTCAGCTGCCGCTCCCTCGAAGGGTGAACGGGCCGTGAGGTCTGACATGCTGATGGGCACCACGAGGCTGGGCTTGGTTAAACCAGGGGGAGGAGAAGGGGAGTCACTGGTGGGCATCTGGAGACAGAGAGAGGAGAGGCATTGTTTAGATGGCCCTGGATCACCTTCATTCATAATGGAAATAAAAAAACGTGAGTGGAGGCTTCTCACCTGTTGTAAAGTCTCTCCATTCACCATACCGATCGACTCTGGAGGTTTGTCACTGGGACTGCAGATAAACAAGCGACAAATTTAGATACATATTAAAAAGATATGATGTGCAAAACATTCCTAAAAAACTATGTATAAACTGATACAAAAAGAATCCCTCACAATCATTACTCATGACCCACTCTTATTGGCCCACATTTAGTTTTTGTTGATGAACAGCTTTGTTCTCACTAAGGCCGATCCCTCTAACTCAACTACTGCTGCACTCGCGCTCCCCCTCACATTCACTTCTCGAAGCCAGACAGTTGGTTGCTGTTTACAAACTGCAACCAACAATGTGACTACCGTACATATTATTCCTTTAACAAAAAATAAAAGATTTTTTTTTGTACATAATTCGTGGGTGCTGTCGTCCAAAGAGTCTATATTACCTGTTGCTGTCACAGTTAGAAGAGAAGGGGGACAATGCAGTATGCTGACCAAGACCCAGATCTGTTTCTAGCCCATCTGAAGTCATAACTTCTTGGTCTAGAAAGTCTAGCAGCGGAGGAGACTTGCGGTCCTCTGAAAGCCCGTTGGCCAGTTTGTTGTGTCCTGACAGCGTCGGCCAGCCATCTTTACCGTTGGTACTGTTGCTTCTGTTACAAAACGGCAGAAAGAAATCAAGCTCAGCACAACTGGACGCCGTAAGAGAAAGATGAAAGAAAATTTTTAAAAACCAACCTCTGTGTGGAGCTGGATTTACTCTTTGACTTCTCTGCTCCACATGCTGGAGGTTGTAGAAAGCTAGGGTTAATTTTATAGAGGTCTTGGAGGAGTTTCTGCTCATACTCTTGATGTTTCCCCGCCTAAAAAACAAATGACACAACATGAGTCAGCGTTAATCCTTTTGTTAATACACAAAGCATGAACAACAATCAACACACAAAAGGAGCAACAATTTAATCCACATTTCAAAAAGAGAAACATTTTACCTGCATTTCCTCTTTAGTAAAGCTAGCTGCTTCATCCCCAAGCTCATGTAGATACATACAATCGGGTTTAGGACACTGCATACTTTTAAGGAAGTAACTGCAGTACTTTGTTGTGCCTAAAGAAGCCTTTAACAGAGAGAAGAAGGAGAAGCGATGATTATGGCATTTTCCTTCAAGGACTTTGAGTTTAAAATTGTACTGTTTTACATCGCAGGTTGTTTAAAAAATAAATCAAAAAAGACCTCACTTATATGCAAATTTAACTAATCATAGTCAAATAGATCTGCAGTTGTTAACTTCTCACCTTGAGTGTTCTGCCATCAACAACCACATTGTTCACACACTGTATTGCTCTTAAAGCATCTTCAGAGCGGATGTAAGTGACATAAGCGCTGGCACTTGGCCCCTGAAAAAAAAACAGAAAGGAAAGTAAACATACAAGTTCAACACATCTACCGTAGCTGTAATTCTGTAACACAGATCAAAAAACAAACCAATTAAAAAGACAAACAAATCTTGGTAAATGCCAAATTTAAAAAAAAAAAAACAAGGTTTCACAAAGTGCCTCGTAAAAGATGAATGATGGTTCCAATTATTATTATTATTTTTTTTTTTTAATAACACAGATTAACACATGTTGTGGTCTTTTCTCCTTTCAGGCGGAAACAAAAAAACACAATTGAAACACTGTCAAAGGCAGTGGGCCACAAGCACGCATACACGTTGCCTCATTAGTGACTCCTTCACAAAAGGAGATGACAATCTGGAGTTACAAGCCCAAAACACTGTTTTCCACAGCAACACTGAAAAAAACAGGGTTTCTGAAAATCTTCATCCTAAATAAGTTCTAATGATGCTTAAAAACATATCCATTGCGAGTACATTCTCTTACCTGTGAACCTGCGTAGGATGTGCTATTGTTGATGACCACTTTATGGATTTTCCCAAACCTCCCAAAATACTCTGGTCGTTTTAAGACCTGTGGGCACAATGCAAAAACAAAAAAGTAAATCACTTATCACAAAATTTGGGGTGCACTGTGAACTCTTATACTCAATATTCAACAAAAACTTTACTCTTGAGGCTTTTACTGAAAGACATTTATAATGTGCATTATACTAATTCAGTAATTGAGTATCAAAAGTTTAAGATTTTACATCAGCCATGTTTAAAGTAGCAGCTAGTGCCTTGAGTTTGTCACAGACTTATTTGCATCACGCTAAAAACATAGCATAAACGTCACTGAGCATCCTGGAGACTCTGTACTCACCTCTGGGTCGGCGAGCCGCTGTGAGAGCCCCACCACAAACACAAGGTTTCTCTGGACCACTCTGACACTGGCCAGATGCTTTCGGTTTTCTGTCACCTTCTGCTTCTTCTCGTTCTGTTTCTGCTTCTTTTCGTTCTTTATCCTTTGGATCTCCTCCTGTGAGAGCGGCTTGTACACAGCGGGGTCCTCTGGGTACGGCTACACAAAAACACGAAAATGATGAGTGATAGCCACGTGAAACAAATACTCTTAGTATAGTTTAAATTATATGGCTCTGTAAAGGATAGTGGGTAACTGAGGGCTTTAGTTGTAAATATAGCAGTTCAACAGGCATCACGAGCCACATGCTTAGGCTCTAAATTATAAATGATGAGCTGATGTTTTAATAAACAGGGCTACTTTATAAAGTGGGATCAAAAGATTTTCTTCCTCCTATAATAGCATTGGGACACTCAACATCTTTATCCCTTCCATTTTTCCAGGACAGAAAAATCCCCCTTCAGTTGTGATGAGTTTCTCTGCCATCGTATCATCATCATCATCTCCTCACCTTTCTGCAGGCGGGGCAGAGGCCGTTCTCGTCTGTGCGGATGCGGTGCCAACAGAAGCGGCAGATCTGATAGCCGCAGGTGCAGGGGAAGAAGTTGACGTCATCAATCTCCAGCGGCTCCATGCACAGAGGGCACTCCATGGGGTCATCCTTCATTTCAGGACTGTGGGACATCCTATGTGGTATGGCGAGGGTGAGTGTTGAAGCTGGTCCCAGAGCACAGGGCTAAGAAAACACGAAAAGTTGAGTTTAAGCACTCCATCTAGACGAGATTGAAAATACCATCAACTGAACCAATCAGTTCTACAAACTGAAGTTGATGCAGACTTGTATAGACTTTAAAACTGACTTTATGACCACCATGACAATATCAGACTGAGCACACTAATAGGGCGACTGTGGCTCAGTGGTTAGCAAGTCAGTCTTTCAATCAGAGGGTCGGTGGTTCAAACCCCGGCTCAGCCAGTCCATGTCGTTGTGTCCTTGAGCAAGATACTTAACCCTAATTGCTCACCGTTGCTGTGTCTTCGGTCTACTGTATATCATGTAAGTCGCTTTGGATAAAAGCGTCAGCTAAATGAAATGTAATGTAATGTAATATGCATATATTTCTAGCAGCAAAGGAAACGCTACACTCACTCTATTAGGTCCAGCGAGCTAAACTCCTGCAGTATTTTACCTTAACAATGGATATCATGTTCAGTTCTTTTTAGGGATCATTCCTATTCCTAATGGAAGTTTGTGGTGCGGGTGAACCGCACTGTGCTTTAGGCAGAGATGTTTATAAGGTTTGGTCTTCTGCATTTAAACCACAAAAGAGTAGATAACATAACAGTAACTGCTCTCAGTACATTTTAGAGCTGAAACAATTAAGCGCTAGACAGAAATGAAAATATTGATCATCAATTAATCTGTTTAAGTAGCAATCCCAAAAAAAAAAAAAAAAAAAAAAAAAAAAAAATCACCATAGTGATAATACATATCGTTATGGTGATTTAGCCTTCAGCCCACTGATGAAAGTATTGCAATATTGATATGCTACTTTGTGATTGCATTAGTTTAAGCTAAACAATGTGCCTGATAAAAGACAACTGACGGCACATCTCGGAAGCATAGTCAAACACACACGTCATCGTGTTAAAGTGATCATGAGGATGTTGTGGCGTCTTTCGGTTGTTGACTAAAGTAGACAGCTCGTCATAAGGGAAACGCATCAAACTGCGTTTATTCACCATTGAAGCTTCTGGTTGTTCGCAGTGAAAAGCTAGCTCGGTTTCTGTGCGACAACACCGCTATCAGCTGGTGAACTCATGACAAACCCAGATCAATCAAACCCGACAAGTATGAAGTTGAATTGGAAAATGCAAACATTATAAAGACTTGGCAGCGTTTTAGCTGACAGATTAAAAAAAAAAAAAAAACACGTCCAGGAGCGTCGCGTTTTTTTTTTTGCTGCTTCACTTGCAGAAATCAGCTGATTGGTAAAGTGGCGGTATGAAACCGGAATACCTCACGTTAGTTCGGGTTAGCTGGTAACTTTAGCTGCTACGGCTCCTGGATCGTACATTATGACAGATGTTACTTGACTCACGTTAAGCTAACGTTAGCCGCGGATTGGTGGAAGAAGCCGGGGTTATTCAGAACCGACTGTCGGTAACGTCACATAATCAAAACACACAGCGGCGGTTATTTACTTAATTCTGACATTAAACGTTTTAAGACGTGTTCACCTTCCCCCGCATATAAACTGACAGCTTGCTTTAAGCTAATCGCCAGCATCAGCGTAGCTAGCATGCTACATTACCATCAGATGTACGGGGGTTTGATGCCGAGCTGACGACGCGGCCTACACGGGCTAACGCCGGACTGGGAGCAAGTTGTTGGCACTACAAACATCTGACATCGCTCTCACTGCATCAAGATCAGCCGGACAGTGGTCCAATAAGCTAGAGGGGACTCTCGTGTCGGTCTGAAAAACCGTAACGGACACAAGTGTGTTTTATTTATGAAAAGAATGGACGCTGGCCCAACTAGCGACTCGGCTAACGTTACTTACCCTGTCCGTATTTAGCTTAGGATTCCACTCCAAGGGAGTCACACCAAATTGGGCGGGGACTGCGGGCCAATGTGTCTGAAATGTCAAAATTTCTATAACCGGTTACTTAAGATAACCGCAGTTATGTTGTTCTGTTGTGATTAAAAGGCTGTAAAGATGTTTTGCCCCTCTCTTTTCTTAGTATTGTGGAGGCAATTTACGCTCAAACCACCATCTTAGCTAGCATTAAAGTAGGGAGGAGGGAGCTGGGCAAGTGTTCAGACCGACTGAGTCTGCGCAAAAGAACAGATGCTTTGTGGGAAATACAGTTTTCGGCGACTTTGAGCTGGAACCGCAGGGACTCGTTTCATACAAACGTTTTTAATTTTGCATCTAAAATAAAAAAAATATCTAATTGTATCGTACCCATGTACATATTTTAGATACTTGTACTTAATTTAACCCTAATCCTAACCCTACAACTTTAGGAGGGAAATATGTATTAGTTTATAAAATATGTCAGATTATCAGTTTAAATTAAAAAAGTAATCAAAGAGTACAAAAGTAGTTCAAATTAGGTCCACTAGTAGCAACATTAGAACATTTTGATTGCAGGATTTGTACTCTTTTTTTTTTTTAATCTGTAATAGAGTATTTAAAAAACCCTGTCATCTTCTAACATTAATTTACACACTCACAGTCACTATTTTACATGCTGGTTTCTCAAATTGTGTGGCTAAAATGATAAAATCAACAAACCAATGCGTAAAAGACCCAATCTACACACATTTCTTCAAAACATATTTGAAAATATTTTTAATTTATCCACATGAAGCTGGGTTTGGGCCAGCACTGAATCTGGATTTTGTTGGGATCCACCGAATCTGAGGTGAGCGTAGGGGCGATGGGGTGCGATGACACCAGGGACAACCGGGCAGCCAGGAGGCTCATCCGAACACAGCTGTCAGTGTCTCGCTGCTGGAGAATCCCAGCCATTAAAGCACCTGCGAGACTGCATATAGAGCGGGGATGAGGGTTGTTTGTTTGAATGTTGTTGAGTCAAAAGGATTTTGTGAGTGAGAGAAAGTGTGACAGGAACAGGAAAAGTTAATGATAATTGAAAGGTTGATGAAACTGAAGCAGAGTAAGTTTGGAATTAAAATAAGAATAAGCGATACAAAGGAGGTCAAGTAAGTCTTCAGCACCTGTCTCCTGCTCCAGACACATTCTTTGTCTCCTCTGCCGTCACAGTCGGTGCTGGGTAGTGGACAGCACACAGCTGCCTCCTCTGCAAACACATGTGCAATAAACATATTAACTTTCCATGTCATAGTAATCATCACCATTATCAATTACAGATATAAGTTGCCCTCACCCCCTTCTGTTTTCTTGGCTGCAGGTTGACAGAGCCTGCATCATGCTCTCCGCATAACAGCACTCCACTGGCCCCCAGAGTCACCACCAGACAGTGGACATGCTCCAGCAGGGGGCGTGAGAGAGCCACAGCAACACTCAGCACCTCCTTGAGAGAGCTCGGAAGCACTGCCAAAAACCACATCCTCAATCACTAACACACAATTTGCATTTTTCCACAATAACTCTAACTGCAACAACGTGTGGGAATATGTGTTTGAGATGTTAAACCACGAAATGCACATAAAGGAATTAAGTTTACCTTCAGGTGTTGGGAGACCCAGTGTTTTGTTCATGGTGCACAACTCTGCCAGGTTTGGAGATGAATAGGACAGAGACTTCCAGGCGTCTGACAGGAAAGGCTTAGAAGCCTTTTCTGAATCCGTTGGCTCGTACCAAACTGTGACACATTGATTGTGTTGTATTAAAATCAATGCAAGCTTCTCATCGCAATCATTCATAGTGACCATCTCCATACACATACCATTGATGTTGTGTTTTTTGGCAATGGAGCAAACATAGTCGATGGTGGAAACGGGAATGTTTCCATCGAGACACACAAGAGTGGCTGATGTAAGCTCCTTCTCAAACTGTGACACCTACACATATATATTGGAAGAGATAATAATAAAGAAATAGCAATTAAGTAAGTAGTAAGTTCATTTCTAAACAAGACGTGCAACATGGATGTCAGGGAATGGTAAAAAATTCATAAAAAAATGAAATGAGTGAAACAAATGATTTTTCTCATTATTGAATAATCTGCAGCTAAAACTCTTGATTTGTCATATCTGGCCAATACAATCTCAGAAAACACAACAAAAATGCCCATCTCGCTTTCCCAAAATATTAAAATTTCTTGTTTTGTCAGACCAAAAGTACGAACCCCAAAGATATTTAGTGTACTATCGCTGAAAGTGCAAGAAAAACAGCAAATAAACTTTGCAACTGGACAATCTTTGGATTTTTATATTTTAAGGACTGAATGGTGGATATGTAGTTATGCATATTGTATTAAAACCTGGGCTAGCCTTGCTGAAAGACAAGTAACTTCGTCACTTACATACTGCTCTGTGATCTGCTGATGGACGTCCATGTCTCCCAATCCAAGACTCAGTTCTCCACTCTCAGTGATAACAGCGCAGTAAGTCGCTGTGTTTTGATCTTCTAGCCTGAGCACACCACTTGTGTTCTTAGAGAAATAAGAAGAAAAGTCAAGAACTTAACATTTACATATCTAATTCTAAAAGGGATTCTAATCATGCTTAGTAATAAACACACACCATATGTTTACAATAGTTTAACACGGCTTCGCTGTGTGAATCAGCTCCAGTGGCTGAGATGAGCAGGGGACTACGACCTAAACGACTCAGAGAGTCTGGAAGGAAAGCACCAAAGACGTGAGTGTGAGATAATCAGATTTTAAGGATGTTGCAAATAATGTTCATCTACATTATCAGATGAAAACACACCAGCAATGTTCCGTCCTACACCACCGAATGACTGACAGACACTTCCTGGGTTGGTCTGTCCAAACTGAAAGAGACAAGTTTTCTCAGAATTAACCTACGCTAATATGTCTTTAGATGATCTGCAGTAGAGTGGATGAATCAAACTTACATGAAGTGTTTTTGTTTTTCCTTTTGCAATAAAATCAACGTTTATTCCCCCTATGACAACCTGTAAAAGAACAGCATTGTGGGTACGGTATTGTGGCAATCATATTTGACTAAACAAGTCCATTGTATGTGTTTTTACTCACAATATCTGAGTCCGATGAGTGTTTTCCCTGATGATGAGTGTTGCCTCTGGACTTTCTCTCAGTCATTTGCTTTGACAGCGCGCAGGCTATTTGACTGCCGACTTTAGCATTGTTATGAATCAGAGCAATATCTAAGAGCATAACCGGTTAAGGGCAATTTAGTTGTGTTATACTGCACTGCAACATTGTCAACAACGTCTTTGCGCCACTTCCTTTCCAAAGAATCTGACATGTACTCTGCTTGATGATGATTCAGATTTTCAGAAGGATACTGGCCTGAAGGGACTTTCCTTCAGTCAGCTCATTGACCATTTTAAGAATGAATGGCGTCACATCTCTTCCTGTTATACCTTTAGCCCTGAGTAAAAAAAAAAAAAGACCAAAGAATTATAATTTTCCCAGCTGAGATAAACAGCCCATTTGATTCACTTTGTCATGACCATAAAGAGATCTAGACAGGAATTGTCCTCTGATGTTCCAGAGCTAGTATCTCAGGTATTGAGAAAACAAATTGACAACAGGTTACGAGCCATGCAGACTTTCTGTACCTTGCCTCTGCTAGTGCGGCCTGTATAGCTTCCTCTATCAGCTGGCCGGCTGCAGCATGCTCCTCTGGGACGGGCACCGCTAACAGGACGCCAGTTTGGAGATCCAGAGACAGAGCGCTCGCTGAACAGCGAGAAAAAAAAAGATCAACATTCACAACAGGTATACGTAAAAAATAATCTTGACCTTGGTGTGTTAAGGGTCAGGGATATACAATGTAGATATACCAATGAGCTCTGCAGCCTCCTCAGGGCTACAGACTTGGCATGGAGAAGTGAATCCGCTTTGTGGAGAGAAGAAGGCCGGGAAATTCTTCAACGCTCCGTAAGTGGCCACACAGACGCCCTGTGTCTCCTAATAACAGATACAATAACTGTCAGATTTATTGAATTAGTTCAATAACTTTGTACCGATGAAACTTAGTCATCTATTTTCTTCTATCTTTCCTTCTATTGATCATATTAACTGCTATTTATTATTTCTATTGAAGGTTATCTATGGTCTCATACAGGACTTTATCCACCATGTCCACCCCAACTTGCACTAAGGCCATCACCAATTAAAAACAAAACATAATTATATTTATATGCATATAACACATTTTGACTGATTAAAGTAAAAACTGAAATGTGCAAACAGTATTATTGTACAGTGACAACATGATCTCAATAATCTTACAAGGAACTCCAAGGTGCGACCGATGTCCAGAATAGACTTGACTCCAGCAGAGATGACTGCAATGGGAGTCCTGCCGAGCTCCGTCAAATCGGCACTGACGTCCAGACCTGGAGTGATAATCATTTACTCAGTCGTGACTGATGGTAAGCCTTCACACAACTCGTTGACATGATTCTGACGTATTCCTCTTAACAAACCAAGAAGACAAACTGTCCTGACACTATTGGTGTCCTCAGGGTGGACACCAGGGTCCTGAGGGTGAACGATCCCATCTCCTTGATATCATATCCAGATCATAAGTGCACCCTCAACTCTTTTCATGGTCTTTGTTATTAAATCCGCTGACACACTTGCAGGATTGTTCCCTCTCTGTGTGAAAGGAGTTTGTTGTCCTGGTTTGTTAAGTGAGTGTCAGTGTGTGTAAAGTATCCATAAGTCGGCTCACTGTTCTCTCCGTCTCGGTGAACTCCTCCGATGCCCCCTGTGACAAACACAGGGATGCCAGCTCGATGTGCTGCGATCATCGTGGCTGACACCGTCGTTCCCCCAGAGAGCGCCTGAGGAAATAGGACAGCAAACAAGAACTCGACCCTGAGTGGCAGACTCAGCTAGTTTTGAGATTACTTTGAGGAGTGCGTCGGGGCCTCACTTTGCTGACGGCGTAGGGAAGGTCACGATGGGACACTTTCAGGGGGCTCTTGCAGAGGGCGAGGTGTTCAAGCTCCTCTGACGACAGGCCGACATGGACTTCCCCCTCGATCACTCCGACCGTGGCTGGAGTGGCTCCTTCAGCCCTCACAATGGCCTCCACCTGCTTCGCTGTGCTGCATTACAACATTAATGGCATTCATAATTAGTGATTAAAGCAACGTTTAGCTGCGGGTGTTAAAGTTGACTGACTGTACCTCAGGTTGTGTGGATAGGGCATGCCATGTGTGATGATAGTGCTCTCGAGTGCAACCACTGGTTTGTTTTCTGCCAGCGCCTTCGATACAGATGGATGAACTCTGAAGAGGCTGCCTGAGGAAGGAGGTGAGATTTACATTCAGAAATCATCATCAACACTATTAATCTGTTATGCATTGTGCGTACAATATACTTTTAAGTGTTGGAGATATAATGAGAGGGTGCTTTTACCACATTTGCCCAATCTGCTATGAAATGTTGCGATTCCTCTTTTCAGGATGAGCGCAGAGGCTCTCTGCAGCATCCTCATTCTGTTCAGATTTTGTGGGGAAACCCTGAAAACGTATTTATTTTAGTTTTTGAATCTAAGTGAGAAAGTGTTAGCTGATAAACATGTACCAGTTTCTTTTTTTAAAGACTTTTTATGTTTGTTTTTAGACATCTAGAGAAATTAACATTTACTTGATTAATTGGTTGATTATGGTTAAATACATATTGTTGTGTTTTGTACATGGAGAACAAAATGCTCTACAATGGTTCGAACAGACTGACAATTGAAAGGGCAGAAAGATAAAAACATCCCTCTGAGCAACACTTGAATAAGATTAGAAGGAATCACCAGTCATTGGTCAAATTAATTGGAAGCTTAGCATCAAAAAGTGCAGATTTAAAAAGGAATAAGTTCCTATTTCAAGTGCACACAAATGCCTGTAAAAAGATGGAATATTAACAAGTGTGGTAATATTAACAGCTATTCTTCAAACATCACAGTAGAAATAGGAGGTTAGTTTAGGGTTAGCAGTATTGGAATTGGATCAATGAATATCAGATGGACAACATATGGACAAACAAATCACAGTGTGATTTCCATCCCACCACTGAGTAGACTGCAGAGGGCCCAACATATTTAGAGCCCAAATGTACTGCTGTGTTTAAGAATGAGCGTGGGTCATTTATGCAAATTCAAAAACAAAGGGAATTTGGCAAGTATTCTCCCCTGGCATGTAACACTTTGGGGACTTTGACTAAACACAAATTGTATTCAAGTAATTCTTCTTTAGTGGCCATAACTGTTACAAATGTATATACTACATTTAGTGTCTGAATTATACTCTTTTTTCTCTCTAACAAAGGAAGAAAAAACATCAACATACCAGGTGACTCCAAACCTTTGACCGGCAGTGTATATACGGTGTGTCAAACTCAAATCCAGTTTGGCAACCAAATTCCAGTGCATGGGTCAGCAGTATAGTTTGTTTTTTCTTCTTCTTTACTGCATTTATGCTCTAAACTTTGTTGTCTAAAATGTATTCTATCGTCAAAAAAACAAACAGATCATTTAAGTTAATTTGCTACAAATTATTTTGTACCACAATTGCACATTGAAAAGAAAATGTGTTTTTAAACTAATATCTCACCAGGTACAAGGAGAGGATCAGAGACTCGTCAACAAACACTTTGAATTACAATGAAGAACTCTGAAAGGCTGCTTCAATCTAAAGGTCTTGTCAACATTCACTCATTTCTGGTCACATGCTCTACACAATATAGGAGGGAGACCATTTATCTGTGGTACGAATACTGATTATTTATTCAAAACCTCCACGCTTCACAAAAATTAAAAAGTCTTCAGCAAATTATATTCAATCAGCCCATTATTATAAAAAACGGAGTATTTTGCTTACCTTCTTCCGTGCAACTAAAACGCAGGAAACTTTGCTCAGGAAGCTGAACTTTCACCTAAACTCTGCTTACACAGACCAAAGGTATCAACCACAGATAATTGTGGTCTAAACTAGATTGGTCTCCTGAGGGACTAAGAGATATTTAACAATAATGCAAGAAGCAAAAATACTGGAGAGCTAGAACAAGTAGATGCACGGTAAAATAAAGAACATAAAGAATTAATTAAATGAAAATGTACAAAATGACTTTTTTTTCCACATTAAAATCTGATAACTGACTAGAGAGAATCTACACATTCAATTTGTCCATTGACCTATTACTTGCCCCAGTATGAGTTAAATATCTGTTTGTGTCCACTGGTGATTTCTCCTAGCAGATTTCTTTAGTGTTGTTATAAAGTTGCCGAACATTAATCACATCAAATTGAATAACTGATGGCTTGCTTTTGATAGTTTCACCCAACAGTGAAGATCTTATAGATGTCTCAAAACACGCATTGACATCAAACCGGCTGCATGTTCTCCCTAATAAGATGGTTGAACTCAACTGAGGTGCACATTTGAAACTCTTCAGCCACGTTAAGTCCTGTTTTAACTTCAGTGAAATCGCATTCTTGTGTCTCAACATGACTGGTGACTGTTGTTGAGTCGGGTAGGCAATACGTCAAGAGGTTTACGGTTGTTTTTGCATCGTCGTGGATCTCAACTGAGGTCTTTGAGCTTCTCAGTAATTCATCTTCAAACCACTGTGGGCGCTCCAGCTGGTATGCATGAAAGGCCTCTATGGCGTCCCGCAGGGCTCCACCTGAGGGACAGCGATAGTACTCGTCCTCTGAAAGCCCCTCAATGTGATTCACTCTGCCGGGCTCGCGCTTCTCGGTGTCCAGGATTCTGAAAAAGAGCTCCTCGAACTGTTTCATCAGCTTGTATCGCACTGTGATGTGGAAAGGTGAAGGGACATCTTCTTCACAGCAAACATCGTCAAAGTAAGCCACTATGTATTTTTCAAACGACGCAGATCGGACAAAATCGGGGACCATGAGGCTGAGGGCTGGACTGAGCATGTCGCCTACAGGTGAGCAGGCGTCCTCTCTCAGGAAGACCTGTTTGTCGCCACACATGGCTCTCCATTTGGCTTGTACTCCCCGTGAGCACAGGATCAGTATCTTATCTGAAGAGCTTTCTATTTGTTCTCTGTGCCAGTCCAACCACTGGATGCTTCCCAATAATCCCAGTCTTCTAGAGTCCAGCAGGTCCAGGACCGCTTCAGTACCACATTTGGACGCCAGAAAGGCACAGAGCTTGAGGACAAGGTTTTTGTATAAAGGGTGGTCGAGGGAGTAGATGATGAGGACTCTTTTTCTGTCCTGCACTTGGAAACCTTCTGGTTGCTGTTTGGCAGCAGATGAGGACGCGTTCACGGGATCTGAGAGAAAGGCGAGGTCCGCTGATTAATGATCAATTCAAGCTGCTTTTCTGTTCAATGCTTCACATTTATAGGAAGGCAAACCTTTCTGAGTGGCTCTCCACAGTAGATAAGAAACACAACCACTGATGACAAGCAGGCCCACTGTTGCCTTTATAATTAAAGTTCGTGGTGGATAATCTAAAAAAAGAAGAAGAAAGAAATACATATGATTATCTCAAGACAAAATGTGAATTAAAATATTATTATGCCAGTAAAGATACATCTGAGGGGCTTGCATGATGATTGAAGGGATGGGAAAGAATAAAAAAAAGAATATGTTTTTTTGTGAATTATGGGATTATTTTACCTTTGGGTCTCAAACATTTATACAAATCAGATAATCTGAGAACTTTCAAAGCTGAAAAACGTTGGATATCTTGAACAAGGGCCCACAAGTGAACAATGCTGTATTTTTTAAGCAAAAACAATTGGGAACTACTGATTTATGCTCTGCACCATATATTTATGATATATACACTTTATATATATTTTGTTTTTTATATATATCATACTGTATAGATGTCACAAAGTATACTTAACTTGACAAAAATCTATTATTTTCTCAGGGCGCCAACAGTCGTTCTTGCATCGAACAAAAAACGGCTGAATCTTAGAAGCAAGAAGAATATGGTGAGCATTAAATAACTGTCAGGGACGAGACAGTAAATCAAAATTAAACTCACCATTAACTGCATTTCACATGGTGGAAGCTGCCACCAACCAAACTCAAAGGACACATTCAGCCAAGTTCTGTTTTCCTTTGGATGAAGGAAATGACAACGATACAGTATCATGTGTGCTACACAACAGTAATATGATGTTAGTCTCACAACATAGTTACTTTTCTACCATCATCATTGATCATATAAGTGAGAAATACAGTGTAATTAATTACCTTTGAGACATCCTTTGAGCGATGGAAACCAGAACTCTGGATGGAGACCTGGTATCGCTCTGAATACTGAGCGGCCTTAAAACTCACAACAATGGAAAACGTTCCAAGTTCCTTGTTAAGAGACACAGCAGTGGTCACATTCGGGTCCCAGAGACTACCTGATATAACACATCAAGCAGAGCGCAATACTCAGACGGTCCTGGATATTTCACAGTGGTCCATTAAAACCTGTGAGGTGTAAATTAGGGCTGTCACGATATCTCATGTTCACTACACGATGATCTTGGCCCAAATAATTCATGGTCATGATATTATCCCAATATCTACAGAATGTTTGAAGTAAAATAATAATAACGCTATCAATCGAATTCATCTTTAACTTTGTTTATTGTGCATTTATCTCTTTTTGGCTAATTTGTTACACTGTGTGGGGAGGTTGTTAGAGACAACTGTTTAAAACTGTATAAAACTGTTCTTTTTTTTTTTTACTGCGTTAGCATTGTTAGCTGTGACCTGCCGGCTCAGCTGTCGCCATGTTGAGAGCTGTTGAGAGGCAATCAAAAGGCTTCTAATCTCCTATTTTGTACCTTTAAATATGTCAGCTATTGTAAATACAGGTATATTGTGACTGCCTTAATGTACAATATGTAAAAGTTACCATTTTCCAGACACATCCGGGCTTTTTGGATTCTCCTGTCAGTACACCCTGGCCATGACAGTAAATATTAGATGATTAGAGCATTTTAAATTTTGGTTTGGACACTTGAAGAAGCATTTCAGATACAAACAATGAATTCTTTTGTACATTTCCAATGGCGGACAAAGTGTGCTAAGTGTGAAAGAAAAGTGATAGTTTTGTAAATAAAAGATCATTGTCACAATATTTACTAGATCTTTTGTTTATGTTGTTACTACTTCCTTCCTGATTCAAGAGCACACATCTTTTAACAAATGCTCATTTTAACCGTGCTCGCACAGAATGTAATTACACACCAACACAGATTCAATATCACTTTTTACCTTGTTTGTACAGCAAAATTATGCAACATAAAATACATCTCTGCTTTTTCATGCAGATTTCATGGATCTGGCGGTAACTCACCCGGGATGGTAATGGTTTTATTTATCCTGTAGTGTCCAACATCAGGTTCTGGCAGATTAAAAACATACACCATATATGTATGGCCAGGCTCTACCACGACTCCATCCAAGGAAAATGTCCACTAATAAAGAAAAACAAATCTGTAACTGCTTATGCTTACTACTGTTATAGAAAAGTGAAGCAAGACAAATGTATTTCACCTCCGTGTAGTCTGGAGTATGCTGTTGACTGAGGTTGTAAGAAAACTGCACACACACACTTTGATTTGAACTTTCATCCAGAATATTTATCTCTGATCCAAGAAGGGTTGTTGCACTTCCTGGAAGAAGAGAATGTACATTTTATATGAAGGGTTGAATATTTGATGCATGATTTTCTATTCACCTTTGTATTTGATGCATTTAAAATTGTGAGCTACAATGTGGGCTTTATTAACTGCAGACTTCAGCTATTCTTACCATCTCCCTTTATTTTCCACGTCACATTCACAACAGAAACAGGTCCATGTTCGTCCATCCAGACTCCCACATGCTCAGGATCCCATTCTGGGCCAACAGGCGCATGTTCTCTACGCTTGATCACGCGTTTGTCTGAGCAGTTATCTGACATTTAGTAAACGGTGAACAGTATTAGTGGTTAAGTGTGTGGGCAGATGGATGACGTAAATGCCAAATTAAAATGTAAAATTAAAATATTTTCCTGTACAAACTATTCCCCCAGCCAATGAATAAAACCAAATCGATGTTTTAGGATTTTAGACAGTCAAATGCAAACACATGTATTATTTACACAAAAGATATTAGCACCTCGACATATGAATTGAAGTCTTCTCTATTTATAAGTATTTTAACTTTATTATACTGATTTGACAATTAAGATACTTACTAATTTTGCAGTGCTTGAGACCCTGGGAAAGAAAAACAGATTTGCTGTAATGTCTTGATGAATAAAGGATTGTAAATCCCCCTCAGTTTACTTTTTATAAGATTGCATACATTTTTTAATAGATTGAATCTTCACCTGTTGATTGCAGTCCGGGCTCTTGTCGAGAATCCTGAGAGAAGACGACACTGGGAGTCCAGCAGCCAAAGAAAAACAGAAAAGTGGAACATGGATCACTCTGGTGTCGCGCCACAACAAATGTGGAAAAGCTTTAAAAACTATTGAGTAAACGAGCAGAATAATGAACTCCATTTCGAGAGATGTTCAGTTGCTTGAGTGAACAAGGAGAAGCCTCAGTGTGTTTATCAGGCGCTGACATCTGAAAGCACAGGAAGAACACTCTTATCCAGTGTGGTTTGTCGTTTCCATTTGCACGGGGAACATGGCAATGGCTGAACATGTTTCGCTTTCAATTTTATACAGAATTATGTGAGAAATACAACTTAGGTTTTACTTGCAGTGTCTGTAGGCAGTAGTTTGTTGCCGACCGCAAACCAATATGTCAAACCATAAAACAGTCACTAGGTGGTAGCAGTGACCTAATTTACAAAAGGTTATGTTCTTGTTTGAACAGTTTAAAACTCATAAACAGGAAATGAGACATGCAACAACGGTTTTAAACTGCAGAGGCCACCAGGGTACCTCTTCAACATTTAACCTGACCCCATATAAATAAATACACAGATACCAGAACCTCTCGGTCCAACACGTGAAGGCCCAGTACGACCACCAAACCTTCAGCTATGCATTGTTTGTTTATTGGGATTATATTCTCCGGGACCAAAATGTTGCTGTGGCCATGTGTTAATTCCTGTTGCTTTGTCTCAGTGTGACCACGTCTGACCAGAATAGACTGCAGCGGTCGCAGTTGATCTCTGCCACTGCCATCGTGATGCAGTCGCCATGATGGCACCTCGATCCAAATATAATAAATATGACTTTTATTTAGTGCAGCTGCGGTTGGTTGAGCTGTGTTCAGGCTTTTGCATTCCTAAGCAGTAGACACATGCTGGTGTGATCAGATAGAAGAACATGTTTTGACAATGATAACTTTATAACTCCTCCTATGAAGCATCCCTAACTGCTATATAACAAAATAAAATGCTTGAAAGATCTAAAACACACTAACGCTGTGAGGAAGGCGTTTAAGAAGTTTGCAAACTTGCTTGTCTGAAATTGCCACTTGAAGAATTAACAAAGTTTTTCTAATTGAAAATATGCCGGAAAACTAATAAAATATCACACATGCACGATAACATTTTTTAAATTGTCTTCAGCCGTCTTTCAGCTTTACCTGCCCTCTGTGTGTTCAATGCTAATCGGGTAATGTTAGCATGCCAATACACATAGTGAACATGGTAAATGTAAACACCTGCTTAACATCAGCTTGTTAGCACACTGATTTTAGCATTTCGCTCTACACAGCCTCACATGATACACGTGACTGTAGACTTCTAACCGTAACATGAAACCAGTGAATAAAGCTTTGAGTTCAACTAAATAAACCCATCATGTGTTTAAAGCTTCCTTCAAAAAGCCCCTTTAAAACAGTTGGTTTATGATGTTAGCCTCTGCCAGAACACCCCATGACACTAATAAAAAAATAAAAAAAAACATGCAGGGCGCCTGATATCTCCAGCTGTCAGTTGGTGGGTGTGTGAGTTGTGCCCTTGTGCAATGTTATCGCATGAGATAAATGTGTCACAGGTTAAGGGCAAATAAAAAAAGGGTTGCCCTGTGATGCAGCAATTGTCAGGTGGACAGGGGGTCTATTTTAGCGAGCCATTCACATGAGACTTTGAAAACATAAATCTTTCACTAATAATCATGAAGTGCTTTTTCTTTCCCTGACTCAGTCCTGTCGCTGCCCTCTCTGATTCTCATCTTCAAGGTACGTTTCATATCAAGGGATCGACCTTTGCTATTTATCACAAGAAAATACAAGTCAATCAGATGTATTGTGGACATTACTGGGGGCTCTTGAATCTGACATTGCAAGATTGACTTCTTGTCTCTTCAGACATTTACAGCCACGTTTGGGTAACGTCGAGTGGAGTTAATTTCGGAAGTAATGAAGACTGCATATCAGCATGCTACCGACACATCTACTGTGGCTGCTGGTGAATCCCTGCTATGGCGCCACTTTTGTCAAGGTCTTAAAGTAACTTTTTTTAAACACGGCGTTCTAGCTTTCGCTTCTACGACATCTCAGGCTCCTTGAAGGTCTTTGGATCCTCGTAACCTGAGGCTTGAACTGCCTGCCAAAGTATTGGCGGCTGGTAGCGCTTGACGGCACACTTGACCCGTCGTCGTAGCTGGAAAGCTGGCGTGATAAGTGATGATGGCTCGCTGGTATTAAGTGGCAACCTCCTGGGTGGAGGGCCAAGGCTGCAGGCTTCTTGTAACTGTATGCGGCTTAGCTTATTTACTTTGACTTTCACACCCTGTCAGACTGGCTTTATTTAAATTGGATATATTACTGTGTTGAATCAGTTGCATTGACATGCTTTCATCCGTCTCTAACACCTACGTCTATTTGTTTATATGCAATACTATTGTTGAACTCATTGGAAATAGGAAGTATTGTATTGTTTGAAAGCTAATGGCCCAAAGAGAAACAGTGGAGGAGATGGCTCATTACATTACAGCTCATTTTCACTTTCGCTGTTTATGCTTGGACGATAGATATATGCAATTACAAGATTAAAATAAAAAATGAGCCGTGCTGAGGATCATAAAGGACCGGGATTGAGAACTGTTATATTTATTCCACAGACTCGATAGGTCTGATGTTGATTGTCTCTTGGCTGCCAAAACTTTCTCTGGCACCATCAAGGCCACAGCAGCTGCTGGGACACAGCAAAGCATGGTGGCAATGTGGCTAAATATAGCCCAGCAACATGCTCCTCGTCAGCTCTTTCAGAACAATAGGAAGGATTATCTGGTCCTGCGGGAATACTAAAAGGCATCTGACAGCCCCTGAGGACAATTAAACAGATTAAATGTATTAAAACGGTGAACTAGTTGGATTCATTAGTCACATTAACTGTAGAAAACACGACTGAGACTGATAAATGCTCATCATGATCATCTAATCTGGGTGCAGTCTGTGAAACTATGTGGCCTAGTGTCAAACACATATATTACATTAAATAAATAATTAATAAACCATGTTTCTGCTCCACAGGAACCATAAACTGCAGACATGTCTGAGGGGTGAGTATTGATCTCTAAAAGGGAGCCACACTGATATTCACAATTTATTATATTATTTAATAACATTATTTTCTCTCTTTGTTTTCTACTTTTCTTGTCACATGTTAATGAAGACCGGTGAGTCAATATTATTGCATTCCCAATCATTAATTAAAGATCAATCAATTGATTTGGAATGATTGATTAGTGCGCTTATGCTCAAAAAGACATTTTTAAATCTATACTGATGACTCTATTGGATGTCTAAAAGTATTCTTCTCTTTCTGACAGAGAAAGCCAAAATATTCAGCAACACGCCGACTTTTTTTGAAGGTAGGTTTTTTAATTTTAATTTTAAATCCCTTATTTACTTATTTTATTGTATTTATTATAATTTCTTTTCTTATTTTTTTAATTTTAAATCCCTTATTGTCAACCTTTAGGGAACACCTGAGCCATTTTAATGGGGTGCACTTTAAATCCCGACTCCCGATTGAACCAGATTCAAGGATATTAATCAACTTCTGCATCTCACTACTGCATTTTATTTTTTAAACTGCACCACAACTTTTTTTTATTTTTTTTATTTGCTTTTTGACTGTTTTTTAAATGTTTTAATAAATGTTCTTAATTGTTTTTTAAATCTTGTTTTCTTCTGCATTATGTTTTAATGGTTTTATGTGAAGCACTTTGAATCTCTTGTTGTTGAAATGTGCTATACACATAAACCGGCCTTACCTTTCTATCTTACAGTCCAAGCTGCTGAAGAAGGCGGCTTCCATGCTGGTAGTTGAAAGTGAAGAGAAGAAACATGAGAAGGAAAGAGTTGTGAATGAGTGCTTCCCTCCACTGGCGCTGTCAGGTCTGTCAGCCCAGGAGCTCAAGGTAATACTGACTCAGCGAATCGAGCAGATTCGGTCATTATTATTATTCCACATCGTCTTGACAGTTTTCTTTTTCTTTACAGGATCTTTGCAAACAACTAAACAGTAAGATTGATGTTGTAGACGAAGCTCGTTATGATATAAAGCTGAAGGTAGACAAAAATACGACAGAGGTACAGTGAAACTAAATCAAACCACAAACAGTTCTTATATTTGCTGACCTGTAGGGATGTTGAAGTGTGTGTTTGTTGCACAGATACAGACACTGGTTCAGAAGATCAACGGGCTGAAGGGGACAAAGAGGCCCAACTTGAAGAGGGTGAAGAAGACTACAGACGACATGCTGGGCGCATGCACCGAGACCTCCAAACTCATGAAGGCTGATTTCAAGGTCAACCTGAAGACAGTGAAGAAGGAGGAAGAAAAGGTAACGCGGGTAACGCTTCGTCCATATGATGAGAAACTGCGTTGAAAAGGACCTCACGTCTATCTTTTATCTTTGCAGAAGGACGACGTGGTTGACTGGCGTAAGAACATTGAGGCCATGTCCGGCATGGAGGGCCGGAAGAAGAAGTTTAATGCAGCACAATGAGAAGGTGATATGTTGCTTACACAATGTATTTCCTAAAGTAAAGCTTACGTTTGAAATGTTTTTCAAAATATATATTTAATCCCATTGTTTGTCTTTATTTCAGAATCGTTGTCTAAATTCAAGGAAGAAGTTTCCATTTCAGGATGAAATCAAACTGGTTTTGTAAAGAGCGATATCAAGCACAAGGATTCGTGAAAGATGAACTAATGCCCTATATAGATTATACAGTATTAAAATAGTTTTATTTAATGTATGTAAAAATACCACAGTATGCCATGGATGTAATCATATAACTTGTATAGTATACAGAAACCTTTACAGGCTGATTCTATTCATGAGTTTGTCATTTAAAGTGCACTGTTTGTATCCTGCAGATGTCTGTACATGATGCTGATTAAATGACCATAAAAATGTTCAGTTTCTTCGGTTTGTTCAGATTCCCAAATGTAATTTTTTATTTCCGATCTCTTCAATAACAGAGAGAATCATGATATGGGCTAAATTGAGTCTGTACTCCTGGTGTTGATGAGCAGTGGTAGTTTTTTTTTTGGGGGGGGTAGAAGTGCAGTGATATACACTACAGTACGCTGTCAGGTCAGAGGAGGCTATTTTAGTTGTCCACTCACAGCAGGAGATAGGAGCCATTCAATTTTACAAGTTTTCTTCTTGCCAATAAGAGACAGCCACTGCTCACCTCACCACGGTTTTCTGCAGAGATATATATATTAAAAAAAAGGTATGTTGATTTTTATGACTATGATAGTGTGGCTTAAGAAAATACAAGACAATTAGACAATTCCACCTGTTGCATCATCTGGAATAATTTAAAGCAGGAATGCAAATTTACTGTAAAATATTGAATGCAGTCTGATCTTAAAGAGAACAAAACAAGACGATTTACATCTACTTGTTGAAATATACATTTAATGTAAAGACACATTTACTGCATCATCCATCACTCATCATGTAATTATTTCAGTCATATGCACTTTAGCAAACTGTCTCATTTTAATAATTTTAACAAATGCTACAGGTAAAAAGCAAAAAGGTGATCCACTTGCATTTTTTATATTTATTTGTCTTATTTGTGGTTTTATTTGGGTCTTATGCTGGCTGCCCTGTTAATTGGATTGTCTCTAACTGGGATTAAAAAAGAAATATCAATCAAATAATCTGCAGCACTCCCACTAGATGATGTGTTGCTAATTTAAAGGCTTAATGTTGTTATATTACCTTGCTAAAGTCATGATAACTCATTCAACATGTGGTGAATAAACAGTAAGAGTAGCAGAAAAAAAATGCTGGTTAAATGTTACTGTTTTTATAATACACATTACGTTAATGTTTACCGGTAAGAATACTGAATGTGTGTAATGTTACTTCGGCAACTAATACTGTGTCTGAATATTATATATATATATATATATAATTTTTCTGACTTTAGTATTGAATAGTAATTCATTATTTTATTTTTTACAGCCAAAAGCCAATCATGTCTGAGGGGTAAGTTTATATTTGTGTTATCTGTAAAATCTATATAATATTATATAATATTTATCATGTTGATATGAACTCTCATCTTATTTCTTTACCTTTTTAATACCATAACGTCCACCACAGACCGGTAAGTTATTACTAAAGAAATAGTGCAGATTAGCTAAAGAATCAAATCAAATCTACACATAGAAACCATCTCAAATGTATTTGTTGTACCGCTTTTGCTGCTAAAAACTTTTCTCAACTACTTCTTTATAGAAACAATCCAAGATCTCTGCATCTCGCAGACTGGCCCTCAAGGTATTGTCTCCTGTGTCTTAACTACAACTTACAAGAATTCACTGCAAAAAAACCAACAACTTCATGACACAATCCACAAGTTCACAAAATAAAGGTGATGAAGGTTAAACATTACGTTTTATTCATATTAGACCAAGTTGCTGAAAATGGCAACTTTGATGTTGAAGAAGGAGAAGGAGGAAAAGAAGCTGGAGAGAGAAGCCACTTTGAGTGAGAGAGTTCCTTCCCTTCAGCTGTCTGGGTTGTCCCTGCAGGACCTTCAGGTATGTGCAGGTCACAGCACGAGTGTGCAAGCATCCCTCTGATGTGCATAGATGACATGCATATAGTATGTTCGTATGCAGTGTGCATTAGAAGAGAGATGCCTCGCCATCTATTTTATATTTGGGCATTTACCTGACAATCTTATTTAGAAACAACATAGTTTAAATGTTAAATGCATTACAGTAAACATTTTTAATTTTGAGATGTGCAACTTTGCAACCTTCCAGAGGATTGTAGGGTTCAATAAATATGATATGAGTTCCTCTCTGTCGACAGGCTCTCTGCAAAGATCTGCACCATAAGATTGACGTGGTAGACGATGAGCGCTACGACATTGACGCCAAAGTGGCCAAAAATAACAAGGAGGTACAAGTTTTTTCACATTCATTTGATTAAAATGTGGATTTAATTCTGTTTTCACTAACTGGATGTGTTCACTGTGTGTTTTATGATAACAGTGCAGCATTATTAACCAGCTGAGCTCGCAGTAGACCACAAAAACACTTCAACTGGTGCAATTTAATTTGATTTCGAAACACATTTTATTCTGTCTGTATATATAATATTACGATTCTTTACTGTTTTAGTGTTTAAATGTTTATTTATATTACTTGTATTTTACTATGTGTCTCTTGTGTGCACTTTACCCGTCTGCTGCTGTAATTCTGCAATTTCCATACTGCGGGACTAATAAAGGAATATCTTATCTTGAAATGATTTTAATATAATTTACCAGTAACATGTAGGGTTTAAAGCTTTACAGTGTGTTTAAAAAAAGAAATTTAAATACAAATACAGGTGTTGCATACCCTTTACTTACCAGTAAACTCGTTTGTACTGTTTCCTGCAGCTTGAAAATCTGTCACTGAAGATCGTCGAGCTGAAAGGTAAAATGAAGCGGCCGGCTCTGAAGAGGGTGAAGATCTCAGCTGACGCCATGTTGGGAGCTCTGCTGGGCGCTAAGGTCAAAGAGTCCGTGGACTTCAAGGCCAACCTGAAGACGGTGAAGAAAGAGGAGGAAAAGGTAAGTACGGCGACTTTAACACCAGATTATGTTTAGGTTTTCAAGATTATATCAAACTCGGTTGACTGGTTTTAAACTGCTGGTATTGCTCATGTTGTTTGGGGGTCAAACTCCGAATGCACAGTATCACTAAGAATCATTTTCTTCTTATGAACAGAAAGAGGAGGTGACCGACTGGCGTAAGAACGTGGAGGCCATGTCTGGTATGGAGGGCAGGAAGAAGCTGTTTGATGCCGGACAGTAGACTCATATGTGTGAGACTCATTATGAGTTGTACAGTGGACGAGAATCAAGAGGAAAACTAAGTTACCATCATCGCTCACCATAGTAATGTGATTCTGGGTGTATATACTACATATTTTGCGCATAAAAGTGAGTACCATTCTGTCTTTTTTTTGTGGTGTTCATCACGTAAGCACATAGTGAGATTTTCTGTGTCTTGATCTTGAAATGCCTGGAAAAAGATCATCTTTTCTCCTGATAATAATAAATGATCAACACAGAAAACCGCTGCCCCCATTTTCCTTTTTTTTTTTTAAAAAATATCTACTTTATTATCCACCAAACTGGCACTCAATATCAGCAGGATGGCAGTAATAGTTCCAGGTTGTCAACAGCTGAGAACGAAGCCGTTAAATCATCTTGGCAAATCAAAGAATGTCCAAAAATAAGAGAGGTCGCAGGTTTAGGGCTGCAATAAACTCCACAGTAAAGCAACAAGGGAGCAGCTGAGGCACACGGTACCAATCAACACGTCAACCTCTGCTAAAAACAATATTTACAACTTAATCTACTTGTTGATGGACACAAAAATAATGGTTCCAGATGTGCTGCTTGTGTCTGTCGAACTGAATATCTTTGAATCTGGGACTAATCTAAAACATGCAATTTGAAGAAGGCCTTTCAGTGTTTTCTGATATTGGTATACCCAAAAGATAAATCAATGGAACCAGAAAATAATCAGCAGCTTATTGAGCAAAATGCTAACAATAAATTCCATTCAGTGTTTTGAAAGTAGGATGCCATTAGTGACTGCTGCCCTTTCAGTCTTAATCTAAATGTTTTGGTAACTCTCTTCACACTTTTAACATGGTAACGCAAGCATGACAGCCATGGTACACAAAGCATGCTGTATTATGAGGGAAACTATTGATTTACAAATAAAGGTCAGTTACATACTATCAAATAGTGACATATCTGTCATAAGGGTTTTTTAAGTGTGATATATTAACCCATGATGATGTCATCAGGGTTATCTTTTGTTTGTCAGCTATGGAGTCGCAGATTTTGGTAATTTCTTACAGCGACAATTTCTTCCACTTGGAAAGAACTAAAGAACAATGCCCCAAAAATATACTAAATGGCTCCAAAGCCATGGTAGTTAAATCCAAATAAAATGCAATATTAATGCTAACACAATAAATAAAATGTTTTGCAACTGTTTTCACTTGTTAAAGAGCTAATATAAATACAAAAGCAATACAAAAGTAGTGCTAGTGATTACAGCTAACGTAGGAGGAAATCAAGCATCAACACTCCTGAGTCAGAATGACTGGAGGTTTTGCCCATTTTCTGGGAAGGCAGGCATAGCAAGAAGATGCTGTTGGATATATTATGAGAAATCTAATCTTTTTGGCACCCATCAGAGGGGCTAACAGGATATCTCGGCCTCTTCTGCTATTTATTTATTAATTTTTCCATTCTTCATCGAACCCGTACCTTGACTCCTCCTTTCAAGCAAGAAGTGATCTAAAAATAGGATTCGACCCACGCAGTGTACGCTACTATTCTTGTTTAATCGCTTGCTGCCTACCAACCCTTATGTGAGGCCATGAGTCGCAGCCCTTTAAACCATTTGACTCCGTTACAACAATGTCAGATTGAACTCTGGCTCAGTTTACAAACCATCAAGTCCTGACAAGCACCTGTCTCTGTTCCTCTGCTCCACTAAATAAAACCTGCTTAACATTTGGCTTTGTTCTTACCTCCAAGGTGGTCCTGTATTAATGTACTATCAGGCCTATCAAAGGACTGGTGATAATAATGAACAGCGAGGTGAGCATCGAACATGAAAATGCTTTTTACGATGTGATGATGAGGTTAAAAAAGAGCTTTATTCAAATTAATGCGAGGAGACAAAACTCATTTTGAAGTCTCAAGATCTCTACAAAGATTAATTTCATTAATTTTCAATGTTTTAATCTCTTTTTTGTTAATGGATTTGTAAATTTGCATGAACAAAGCAATGTCATACAGTAGATGTGGCCATAGAGACACAGATACGTGAAATTGGGGTAAAAACATATTAGATATTAGACATTTTGACATAGTATAAAGGAGCCGAACAAAAGTAAAATGCCACGCTCGGTTAATTTCTTCCTTCTGTTTGACTCCTTAAGAACGTTATCCAAACTTTATCCACCAGGCTGGCCGTCGTCAAATGTGAATGTGTGACACCGGCCCGGCGTGCCACCAGTGGGTCGGTGGATAATGTCTCTTTACATTCCCACTGTCACTTCTGCCAACAGGTGTTGTCAAAAATAACAGAAGAACCCAAATGTTTGGGCCCATAAATGAAGTTTTATTACCTCGTTTCGCACATGATATTGTGGGGATGCTACGTGCAACAGTAAATGTCACTGTCGGTAGACAGGCGAGAGTCTATTTTAGTGAGCCGTGCACTCACACTGCCACTATAAATCAGATTTTTCTGTCTCAGAACGTTGATTGCTGCCTCCCTCACACACACCTTTCTTCAGTTTGGAGGCTCAAGGAGCTGTTTGGCTTCAATAAGGTACAGAGTTGCTTTTATTCTTCTTTTTTTTGGATCACAGTAAACGTGGTGTGGTGGGCATGTTGAGGTGTTGAGTTTAGCTCTGTGAATAAGGACACATTTCTCAGCATGCAGCAGCATTTAAAATCACATACTAACAGTGGAATCATAATCTGTAAAGTGTCTAATTCAGAGGAGCGTCTTATCTTCACTTTGGTGTTTTATTTGGAAATCATTGTGATTAAGATTAACAGCAAATTGAGCATTGCTAGTTTGCATGCCTGTGGATTATCTGGCCATTCAACTTTTTTGTCACCTATGCAGAGACTCTTGTGAGTTATGCTAACATGGCCCCTGGTCCTGCACTTTGGAACTATGCTTATGACACAAGTGCTTTTATAGTGACAGTCATTTTGAAAGATGTGTTCTGGAACAATGCATGAATATGAAACAGCAAAGCAAAGTCTGCACTTAACCTGTGATTTAATTTAGTTGTAATATGCATTTTACATTTGTTATATTATTACATTTAACTCTGGGAATGTTTTATTTGAATGAGGAAAATAAAAAACCTAATATATGTACTGTCAGGGACAAATGTTCCCCACGATAAAGGAAACAAAATGTAATGCAATGAATGCAAAATGTGAATTACGACACAAAATAAATTACAAAAATATTCCAATTGGCCCTAAAACTGTAAGAGGGCAACGCATGAGTGAACAATAAATAACTTTGTTTAGCTTTAACGGGCCAATGAATGTTGGGAGTGGGTGAAATACTTTGACCAGGGAGGTTAAAAAGGTCATCGATCTTCAGCGCCCAGCTCTATTGAACAGGTTTAAAAATCTAAATTCACTCTGTTTGCAAGTAAGTGTTTTTACAACTTCACAGACAGGAAGATTTTTCATTATGTTTAATAATGTGTAATTTATTTTTCTAATTCTAGTGCCGGAATTTAAGACAATCATGGCTGATCAGTGAGTATATTCGCTTCTGGGTTATTCTACAGTGTTCATTGACAGCTTCAAAGTATGCTGTAAAACTATGTATTGATATTAATTATGTAAATATGTTTACATGTTTTTTTTCTCTCTTTTGTTAATGCTCCAACAGATCTGTGAGTATATATCATACAACATCTAGAAATACACTCTTTTTTTCAGTTATCTAATAATACAATTTAAATGATTTAAAATCATATATGCAAATGTGCGGTTAATATATATTATTATTATTATATATGTAGGGTATTAAATGTTTTTTTATGTGGGAATTATAGAAAAAATCAAAGATCTCCTCCTCTCGAAGGCTGGGGTTGAAGGTAAGTTTCCTTTATTTGTGATGTCTTAATATAATAATGTATTAATTATGAAGAATTAGATGTTAGAGTGCATGTCTGCGCTTTGTATAAACCTCAGTAAATGGTTGTGATGTGTGTTGAGAAATACATGATATTATATATATATATATATACTTATGGTCAAGTTTAATCATGTAAATTGATTGAAAATTCTCATATTTATGCGAAATTTTGCTGTCTGCCCAATAAAATTTGATTAAAAAAATATAGATTACTTTGATGTTTTCTTTAGATTCGACTTTTGACAGTTGCCGCTCAGATGCTGCAGGAGGAGACGGAGCAGAAAATGAAGGAGAGAAAAGCTGCTCTGGAAGAACGAGTTCCTCCTCTAAATATGTCTGGTCTGGCTTTACAAGATCTTCTGGTTTTTAACTTTATCCACATCTTCCAGTACACTCACTAATATATTTCTTTAGTTTACTAAAATATTCAGATTTTTACAAGATACTTTTTTTTTCACACAGGATCTTTGTAAAGATTTGCACCACAAGATTGATGTTGTAGATGAGGAGCGGTATGATATCGACCTCAAGGTGTCCAAAAACGAGAAAGAGGTGAGCTGCTCAAGATATTAATAGGAAGATAAAGTGATGCATGTTGGGACTTTACTGCATCCAATGTCTTTACGGTGAAGACGGGGTCATAACATAAAACAGCTAAAAGTGAACAAACACTGCCTCCTAGTGGCGGCATAAGGACATAACAGCGCTACATGGATAAAGCCAAACATGCTGGAACTCAACACAGTGCACATTTGTGCTTTACAACAGAAAGATGGGATGTATCATGAGATCACATTATCCAACTTTCTGAAACACCACAGTAAATTATAGACTGAAAATTATAACACTGATAAAATAAAACACCAGGTAGTGTCATGATAATAATAATAATATTTGAGGTTGACTATATATTGAATATTTAATATTGAACAATCATCCTTGCTAACCACAGATGATCAAACTTCTTTCACTGTGTTGATTGTCTAATGTATACACAACCCGCCAAGACAAATTCCTCGTATGTGTAACATACCTGGTAATAAATGGTTTCTTTGCATATGTAATTTATATTCTCCAGTTATTGTTAAGATGTGCTTTTAAAAAAAAAAAATATTTGTTTTGTAAAGTAGTAGAATTTCTCTGACTTTGTACTGGTTGGCCCAATCTTTAAGAGCTTTTACCTTGATTTGGTTACTTGAACAAACGCGTACAAACAAAAGCTAAATAATTATTAGAATTAGATCAGTCAGGTCCACTTATTAACTTTTTCTGGAGCTTTTAACCACATCTCGCTATATCAGCTGAGGAAGACTGCAAGATTTGGTTCAAAGCTCCTAAAAAATAAACCATACATTTAGATATTGATGAATCCCAGTGTTCCCAATGGTAGGGGTATACTAAAACAAAAGCAACAGCACAATCCTTTCTATCAATTGAATCCCCGCCTAGATAGAAAACATGAACCTGAAGATCACTGAGATCCAGTGTAAGTTCAAGAAGCCGACCTTGAAGAGAGTGAAGATCTCAGCGGAGGCCATGCTGAGCGTTCTGCTGGGCTCCAAACACAAGGAGTCCATCGACTTCAAGGCCAACCTCAAAACAGTCAAGAAGGAAGAGGAAAAGGTAAACCTGGCTTTTGCTTCAGCGTCTCAGAAACCTTCAGTCCATGGCTATTTTTGGTTGAAATGATCTGTGTAATGGTGGCTGTCTGCCTGCGATCTGTTATGTTTCTAACAGAAAGAGGAAGTGACCGACTGGCGTAAGAACGTGGAGGCCATGTCTGGCATGGAGGGCAGGAAGAAGCTGTTTGACGCCTAAAGAAACACCTACTTTTAATGAGGAGATCATCTTCCTATGATGAATTCTTAACATTACTTACTGTCTTACCTCGATTATATCAATTTATGAATTACAGGACAAACACCCTTTAAAACAGGTCTTGCTTGTTGTAATCTTACAGAAATAAAATAAAAAGAAACAAATATTGTTTGTGGTCTTTAAGTTTGGTTCAAAATATAATTTTCTAAGTAGACTGATGCTGATTTCAACATACATTGTTTTGTGTCATTACCTGCTTTGTAATAGTGATGCAGTGATTGTTTTGCAGGTCTCCTCTGCAGCCTTGTGGTGGCAGCATAACACTTTCAAACCACTCTGACGCTTGTGGACTGGACTGTGGAGAAGCGGTCCAGTCCCTCGTAAATTAACAACTGCTAGTTGTGTTATCTGCTGTGATAGATTGCCATCTAGCTTGTCAGACATTCATGATATAATGCGAAACAATTAAACAGCATGATAACACTCTTAGTTCAGGTTATTGCAGTGAAAAGTGTGTTATCTTCACGTCTGGATTTTGTACTTAATACAAACATGAAACCAGCGATTTTGTCTTAATAAAAATAGAACAATCCTGCTGTTGTTTTCCTCCACTGTGTGACCTATGTATCATTTTGCATTTAATGTGGGATCCAGTTTTATTTCACATGTAACTTATGTTGGATTAAAGCTCCCTCAAAGACACAGGAGACGAAGGAAGCATCACAAGTGGACGGACCCGGTAAGATTTCACACCTCGTGCGATGTGAGAGACGCAGTGCAAGAATGGTGAGGACAGAGGGTCTATTTTAGTGAGCCACTCACATGAGCGCTGGAATCTATATATCTACCGTCTTTCTGCCCTTCACGTCTCAGAAAAAGACGCCTGTGAGTATTTGTCACCTACTGAATAAGGTAAGGAGTTTTATTTTGAAATAATACAGAACATGAAGGCTTTTTGTGACAATACTCTTGCTATGAGTTGAGAAAACTGATGCTACTCCAAATGTATACATATTCAAGAGCAAAGGAGACTTTTATTTCACTCTGAAAATGCATTTATGTTCATTTATGTTTTTGTACAACTGAACGTCATTTAAATAAATCGTATTTAAGTTATAAATGGAAACTCCTCACATGTGAGTCAGGTAGGAGAGTTTGTTTTGTTCAGGTTTGAGATCAGCTGGCTGTTATTAACATCACATAACAGTGTGGATTTGATTTATTTCTTTATTATTATATTAATATTATTGCTATTATTATAATTGTGTAGTGTCATTTCACTGTAGTGATCTGGAATTGAAGAATTGCGCTGATTAAATTAAAAGTAAAAAACAACATGAATCCTGACCTGGTGGGGTTGATTTATTATTGGTAGTTATGAGTATTTTAGACTTTGTTGTCGAGAGTTTTTTTTAAGTTGTAGTTTTGACCTTTAGACAATGTCACACAATGTTTGTGTCCTCTGCTATGGAACTGCAACCTGGTATATCGGATTTCCCAATGAGAAGTGAAGCATTTTGCTTCTTTTTTTCTCCCAGTAAATTAGCTGGGATGTGCATTATTCTGTAAAAAATAAAAAGAATAAAAAGAAAAGATAATTGTCTTATTTATCCTTTCCGTTAAAGATATATTTAACAGGGGGAGACATATACAACTGCAACCATGTCTGAAGGGTAAGCACCCATGTCTCATTTACTTTCACCACATCCCAACTTACTACAAGATATTCAACAAATGTAACAAATCCCCCCTTTTCTCTTTCTCTTCTTGAAACTTCCTAACTGGACAAGGGTTCGGTGAGTTATTTATTCATTGCATCAGTTGTTCTGTGTTTGTTGAATCATACCATGATAAATGTTGGCTATTTTAAAAGTTAAAACATGTATCTGACATGTATAACTTTTTTTTTTTTTCAGAAACCAAAGCCCAAGATCACTGCATCCCGCAGACTGTTCTTGAAGGTATTTTCTGTGTCACCATGTGTTGGATAGTAATGCTGTACACATCTCTAAGTGCTGTAAATCATACATAGTCTGGTTGGCTGCGGAGTAATTCTGTACATGTGTGTGCACCAGACCAAACTGCTAAAGAAGGCCATGAATATGGTGGAAAATGAAAATCAGGCCAGAAAAGACGAACGAGAGAGAACCCTCACGGAGAGAGTCCCCGTACTCCAACTGTCAGGCCTGTCTTTGGAGGATATACAGGTACATTTAAATTGTAAACATTACATACTCGATTACTCATTCTAAATATACTTCATTATAAAGCATATCAATCCAAACAAGGAATTTTTATTTATTTATTTTGGCTCTAAGGAAATTCATCACAAAAGTGACTTTTCCACACCCTCACCTAATGGGATCCAGCCGCAAACAATTACTTTTGCTTTTGAGATATCTGTCACTTAGACTTCTGCTGCCAAGAAAAATACAATCAAGGTGAATATAATTTAGTTTGCGGTGCTCAAAGCATCAAAGATTATGTTTAAAAACCTCAGCAGCAAAGGCTCCTGCCAAGAACACCTCAGTCTGACAACTCTTTTCCAGTATACAGTGCTTTATTTACGGTATTCTACTGTATACCGTCTCTGTGCATTGTTTTTTTGCTGTTAGTATGTCAACAAGTTTAATAAATTAAAGGTGTTTGTGTCCACAGAATATTTGCAAAGAGCTGCACCAGAAAATTGATGTGGTTGATGAAGCGCGGTATGACATTGATTCTAAAGTGACGAAAAATACTAGGGAGGTAAGCAGTATTTGTGAATAACGGTTTGATTTCTCTCCTTTTACGGCGACAATATTCATTCGGATTTGGACGTTTTTTTGGTACCGCTGAGGGTGCGTTTGTCGTTTGTGTTGGAAAAAGATACAGGACCTGTCTCAGAAGATCTTTGAGCTGAAGGGCAAGATGAAGAGGCCGGCTCTGAAGAGGGTGAGGGTGTCTGCTGACGCCATGTTGGGAGCTCTGCTGGGCGCTAAGGTCAAAGAGTCCGTGGACTTCAAGGCCAACCTGAAGACGGTGAAGAAAGAGGAGGAAAAGGTAAAGACTTTAACTAATACATGACATGATGTGGTGCTGCTTCAATTCAGTTCACTTTCCACACAAGCACACACAAACAATTGGAAACAATTAAAACACATAAAATAAGTTAGCGTTAACAGTCTGCACGGGAAGATTTGGAAGTTTAAGTTAAACAGAATGCCTTTTCATCTTTACACATTGTTTGCAAACAAGGTTGCAGGTATCATCATAACTTTGGGGACCACACAACATTTGACAAAAACTGCTGATCTTTTGCAGTAGAAAGTAGACTGATAACAACCGGTAAAGGGTTTTAATTATATATTTAAAAAGAATGCGGTTGGACAGAATGTGTTGTTTTAGTTGGACTGAGCTGATTCGCAATGCTCATCTTTTCACCCCACAGAAAGAGGAAGTGACCGACTGGCGTAAGAATGTGGACGCCATTGCCACGTCCGGTATGGAGGGCAGGAAGAAGCTGTTTGATGCTGGGCAATAGATTTTGTGGTGGATTTTCTTTGTGAAATATATTTGCTGCTCTAAAATAGGTGGAACCAGTGAAACATGTGACTGCTGTTTACTTTATAATGACAGCGAATCATGTAAAGACCAAGTTGACAAGTAGGTTTTCGACGCAGTTCATGTTTCAAGTGTTTATGGTAATGACAATAGTGAAAGAGTTTAACTTTTAATAATAATTCATTCAATACATATAGATTTTTACATAATGTATGATGTATTATGAAAAAACTATGTTATAGCACTTAGAGATGAGCACTATATTGCCTTTGTAGTTTTAGCATCCATATGAATTCATGAACACAACCCCAGTTTTGGCTGTTCAGGTCACCTGTAGTAATGTGTGGCTTGCTTTCTGACATCTGCTTGACATAAATATTAATAAACAGGCAAGATTTAGAGAAATTGCAGATTTGTGGTGAATTGTAACTTGCATGCCCGTATTGCCAACTAAAGTGTATTTCGAATCATGGACTTACATGACAACATAAAACACAGAGAAGAACATTTCTGTGTATAGTTGTGTTTCTGAGAAAAAGGATTCCAGTGGCCATTTGTGTTTAAGTGTTCATTGAGTTAGATTAGGTGAGCAACGTTGAAAATTAATGTGGCATTGAACATCATGATGAGAAGAAGCGGTGTAATAAATTGTGTATCCAATAATACAATGTAAATTACATTGCTCAGACTAAAATTCTCCTGTGTCTTAAAGTGGAATTACGTTACCTCTCATATGAATCACATCATTGTCTGGTGGTATTTCGTCCTAATTATTGTCTACAATCAGAGATTTTGTCATACAGTTTTTTATTGTGGTAGCTCGCTCTTTAACATCTCCAGTGTATCAGATTATTGTGGACAAATGTTGCAAATCAAATATTGGGGCTGTTTTATAACAATATTGCATGTTTTATGATAGAGAACTTTGATTTGTCAGGTGTTCACTTGAATAATCAAAAATTCAGAGCGAGAGAGAGAGAGAAAGAAAGAAAGAGAGGGAGAGAGAATGCTGGGAAATAAAAATCACGTGAGAGGAACGCGCTTGACATTTAGCTAAGCTAGTCAAAAAGCTATTCACCACAAGGTAACGCTAATGCATTTACTTTTGGGGTTGAGACCTAACATTTTAATGTAACATTAGCGTGAAATTAATATGTACTTTACGTGACACAGGTGTGAAATAATGCAGAAATTAAATGTATTGAAGCCAGGTTTTAACCTAACTTTTGACTCGAAAGTTACATTCTCCCCAGTCCCTAAACGCACCTGCATCAATAGGCGAGTAATACAGCTAAATTAAACTGCCCTTCCCTCCGCCTGAAAACAAAGTTGTCTTAAATTGCAGGCCTTCTCTTACAAACACCATAAAGCCCATTAAACACGACATCAACAACTAATGGTCGCTACCGGACTGTACCTCCAAAACACATCCTTGTTTGAGAGCTACGGTTGGTGGACGGTCACACCCCTTCATCACCCTCCTCTCTCTATGAGGAACGTGCCTCGCCGTTACTACCACTCCTAATATGGGCATAACATTTGACAAAGGTACGGCCCACTTGTGATATCCACCCTTTTTGATTGGATGGATGGATTGTCATTCATCAACGTTCACGGGAACAACTGCTGTACATGGCCGCACATTTACGACTGTTCGAGCTACTTAAAAACGCACACAGGGTAAGACGACATTTTCACAATATTCTGATTATTTCGTGAGGACTTTGCTACATGCCTGTAATTCTTTATTTTTTTTAACGTTGGTCTTGTCTTTATCCGCGCCGTAGCGGCCATAATATAACGGTATACTGGCAGACAAGAAGTGCAGCAGCATCCAATGAAATATTCGCATATTTATTCTGCAGATATCTATCATTGCCTTGTGTCCAGCCTAAGAATAAAGCTAGCTAACCGCTGTAGCTGCCGTTAGCCTGTCACTCTTATAAGACAACCTCTGACCTTTTGCTGGTTAGTCAACATTGGTCCTGAAAGGCCATCTCCCTCACGGACGCGAACAAAACCAGTTAACGCTAACTAACCTAACACTGGCACTACCTGCGCCTGATCTCAGATACACTGATCTGTGACTAAGTGAGATAACACACTGCAAACTGGAAATTAATGGTATTACATTAGTATAATGTCCTTGGTGTTTCACTAACTGCAACTGTTTACTTAATTCCTGCTGAATGTGTGCAGGTTTCTGCTGTTGGTGCTTCGGATGTCTAAGTACAGACTCTTTCTTCTGAGGCATGGGGAGGGGGCCTGGAACAAAGAGAACCGTTTCTGCAGCTGGGTTGACCAGAAGCTGATTGAGGAAGGGGTGACGGAGGCCCAGGACTGTGGAAGACTCCTAAAGGAGCAGGGCTACAAGTTCGACTTAGTATTCACCTCCATTCTCAGCCGCTCCATCCAGACAGCATGGCTGGTGCTGGAGGCCATGGGTCAGGAATGGGTCCCTGTGGTCAAGTCCTGGAGACTGAACGAGCGCCACTATGGTTCCCTTATTGGCCTGAACCGGGCAGAGATGGCTCTGCAACATGGAGAGGAAAAGGTGAAGTTGTGGAGACGGAGCTATGGTATCACCCCACCGCCGATTGATGAATCCCACCCTTACTTCAAGGAAATCTACAATGACCGCAGATACACCACTTGTGACGTGGCAAGGGAGAACCTTCCCCGAGCAGAGAGCCTGAAGGAGGTGCTGGACAGGCTGCTGCCATACTGGAACAGCACTGTGGTGCCAGAGATAAGGAAAGGCAGGACTGTGCTGATTTCTGCTCATGGAAACAGCTGCAGAGCTCTGCTGAAACACCTGGAAGGTATGCTACTGAACTGAGCCAAGCTATTCTAAACAGTTCTCTCTCAGCTTTTGTGTTTGTGCAGTAAATGCATTCAGTCTGCTGTTGTACGGGCTGCTGTTTCTAGTCGTCAGCCATTGAATTGGGAAGGACGTATTTCAGTTCCACAAATGGAAAGTTGAACTTGTGTAAAAAGGCCAGTGAGTTTATGTTACATTCAGCAATGGCTATTAAGACCACGCTGACCTTTCATTACACTCATGAGCTTTGGAGGCTCCTTGTGCCACAGGACACTCCTTAACTTAACCCTATTGATTAATACTTAATATTAAGGCGTATTTATCAACAAGCTTTCGTTCCAGCGTTCATGTATGTTCGTTATCAAGACTGGTTGTGGCTCGTTTGTTTTGTGTTATCTTAATATAACTTTCCTTATTTCAACAGGTATATCGGATGAGGATATTGCCAGTGTGACTTTACCGACAGGGATACCTGTGCTGCTTGAGCTGGATGAAAACCTCAAGCCTGTGAAACCTCGACAGCTCTTGGGAGACCATGCGAAGATTCAGGCGGCAATTAAAAAGGTGGAGGACCAGGGAAAAGCCAAACCGTCAACTTGAACACACTTAACTGGCTATTCTGTTTGCCTGTGTGCACTTTAATTAGGTACAGGTACAGGGTAAAAACTCAAAGTAATAATAATAATATATGACATCTTACAATAACAACAGCACATTGTTAATACAATTTTAAGGAAAGGTGTGAAGTTGCTGTATGTGTAGTCATGGACCGACCTGGATGCAGAAAGTGTGTGATAGGTCAGACTGAAAAGGAGCAGGAGAAAGTACTGTATTCTGTAAATGTTTCAGCGCTGTGTTGAGTTGTATTTTGTGTAAGCTCTGTGGTTTAAGCTAAATGTTGCCACTTATGCCTGTATGGTGACTCTAAAGTGGTTATTGATATATTTACTTTGACTCCACCTTGCAGATTACTTGTAATTTGGTGAAGTTGAAAAATCTTCAAATATATCATATTGAGAAAGAAGAGGAGAAAAAACGCTCCTTTCTAAAAGATACTTTACATTGATGAGCTTTAGGAGTTTTTCCTAGCATTTAAACATGTGCCTTCCGTATTAAGGTAACGCTCAAATTCAGCTACTTTTTATAAAAGCTTCTTTTAAGGAGCATCAAACGGGTTTGTGGTGATTTTATTATTTTTTTATTTTTTGAATATAAAAGCACTCCATCAACTTACCTCTTAGAAATTGATTGCCAGGCTGTTCATTCCAAGAATGGGATAAGACTGAGCCATAGAAAATCTGTAAATATGCAAACTCATTGAATCTACTTATCTGCTGTCACAGTTAGCCTACTCCGTAAGAGTAAGCGATATGGCTGAAGTTGTTTTATCATGAGGTTTATACTGCACATTAACTGTGACACAAAATAGGTTGAGTTGAAAACAGTGTGTGTTGATAACTGGTTTATGCTTTGTACTTTTGGATTTTCAGTTTTTGAATTGGAAAAAATGAATCCCCTTCCTTATTAAATGCAACTGTGAATGGTAAATACAATTACTAAATTCATACATGTGCAATTTCATGTTGCTTTTGTCATGTTAATAACATGCGGAAAAATGTTACAAACCACTTTCTGAGTCTGCACATTATGTCCTATACTTACTGTATTCCTAAGGTACTACTGTGTGTGGCAGTGGCTACTTCATTGTCTGTTGTATTGTGTATTTTGTTTGTAGATGTACAACACTGTGCATAATTTGTGTCTCATGATTGTTTGTTTTGTTCCTCTGCCACTGTTATTTTACACTGGTCTGTTAGGTCAACAGGGGAGAGGAGATACGTTACGATGATGCATTTGTAGCTACTAAATAAAATACTGATATATTTGTAATCATAGATTATGTATTGTCTTCCCTGCTGTTCACACTTTACCATACGAGAGCCTGCATGATGAAATAAAAGGACATTTTTCCTAAAAAACAGTGATTTGTGTCAATTTTCTTCCGACACTCGATAATTTCACAACAGTAAGGCATAAAGTTAGTTATAAATTATTTAAAGGAGCAAAATGAACAAATTAGAAGACAAACATTGCTGTTTGGGAAGTAAATATATGCCAGAAATGTTTATTCTGGTTACCTTGAGCCCACTGCAAACAATGAACGACTGAGTCTGTTTGGCTACCGCAGATGGATCCAGAGGAGTGGCTCCTCATTTCTCAAACATTTCTGTAATTTGGCCAAACCAGTATGGCTGAGCCAGAAAGAAACCCTCTAATTGGATGGAAACACTCTTAAATGGACACAAGCATCAACATTATTTTTAGTCCCATCTATATGGCAGGAATGACACCATGTATCCTTGTAGATATTACAGTATATGGATCACACACTTCACACGTCATTTCAGTCAGGCATCTGAAATACAGCTGTCATTTTACATGTATTACCAAGCATGCATTCACACAAGCAGGGGAATGAGTGTAAGAGATTCTTTTAAGAATTAAATAAAATAAGTTTTTCATCAACCACTCAGAAAACTCTTATGCATTATATACAACAATTTATGTAGCAAAGAAACCATCCTGACACAGAAAGTTTATAATTTTATCAGAAAGACTTTGATTTATACCCTATGTATCTTTTAAAGATCATATCCTAACCTATAAGATGTATATTACCAAGGGTACTATAATCTCAGAAATAGTAATGTGCATAAACTGGAGGAATGAAATGAAAGTGAAATGTAGACACATCCCTAAAGTTACAACCACACACACACACACACACACACACACACACACACACACACACACACACACACACACACAGCGTCAGCCCACTGTGAACATGACTGAGTTGCTTCAGTAGGCGGGGCTGGCATGCTGTGCTTATAAACCTCTAGTTGCTCTCCCTCAGCTGATTTCCAGCAAGTACAGTCACTTTGGTCCGCCGGCCTGGTAAGTTTGACGAAATAACTTCAAGTTAATACGAATAGAGAGTGTTGTCACTTGTTTGTGTTCTATGACTTTTATGGAAGAATTATAGATTTGTCATAAGAGTTGAGCAGATTATCACCGGCACCAACGACGACTAAAGTTGTGCTGGTCTCCAAACATCACTTGGTGTCATGATGAGGTTGGCGTGTGGCTTGTTAACGAGTCTTAAACTTAACCAGCTGGTTTAGATGAAGAGCAGATGCTTCTACATTCAACAGACTGTAACTTACTTGTTGACATAACTTAGGTTTTAAGGTATGTAGATGCCTCAGTCCTCTACTCCTCTTAGGAACACAATTCAACATCCGATTTAATCTGGATACACCTGTCAGCAAATAGACCTATGCTTTTGAAAAGTTGAAAGGGAATTATTCATGTGCATTAATGAATCTCACTAAAATAAATTAATTGGAGAAAAAGCAGAGAATAAGCAGATGTTAAAAGGACCGGACAGGATGTAGAGGTTTCTCTTAAGAAGGGTCATCTGTTACCCAAACATTCTAAAATGTTGCCGAACTTGATTTAATGCAATACAAGTCAATAAATCCTCTCTCTCGATGGCCATCTAGTTAACTCCTTATGAGGTTCTTGAAAAGTGGAAACTATAAAGCGTGTGTCGTTAAGTATATTTCTGCAGAGGGACAGGAATCTGAAGGCACTGCATCCAAATTGCATCCATACAATGGTGTAAGGAAGACAGGACCTGCATGAAGCAATTGTAAGCTGAAACGTGCATTTTGTTGGTATGCCTCTGCAGATTGGTGTCCTTGAGGCACTTGCATCTGCAGCAACACTATCATTTGACTTAGATGTATGTTGCTTGTTCATTGAGCAGACGCCTGGCTGTGTAAAAGCTGTTTGCCGTGGAGGACGTGCCAAGTCAGACTGCTAGTCCCTAGATGGTGTTGAAGATAAAGGCTCCATCCACAGTTGTGTGAGTTGATGACCACGGACTCTTTGGAGACTGGACTCATGTTTGGGTTTGAGTGCATCTTCTCCCCTTCTTGGTTACTTGAAATCAAAGATGATTTTTGCGTCATGAGAGTGAAAACAGCTGTGTGAGTGTAAAAGCTATTGCAGAGAGATTTGATTTCAAGCATTCAAGTGAACACACAGTCTGACAATGACGATGCAAAGAAGAAGGGATCACAGATTTGTTTTTTTAAGACATGTTAAGCCGTAGACCTTTGTCGGCATTAGTTTGATATAAAACACCAATGTCTCCATGGTGTCGGTGACAAGAGAAAGTGGGATATTATCTATCCTGTGAACACAAGCACTTTCTAAACAGTTGGAGTCCAAAAGTCCTCGTTAAAAAGAGTTTGTCAATCAATTTGCCAAAAAAAAGCAAAGTATACATGTGCAGGGGAGATTCTGCTACTGATGTTTTTCGTCTTGAGCACAAACGAGTCTTTGTGGCTCAAAAGTGTTGGGTTGGACAGAGAGGGAAGCTGTCTGCTCACTGGTTGTGCAGGTGGGACGCTCTAAAGAGAAGAGGAAATGGTTTTCCATATGAGCAAATTACAGGAGGGGTAGAGGTGAGTGTTAGAGGCTCTGACATTAATAGAGTCATTCATCAGCAATCAGTCGGCCATCAAGGCTGGTTTAAGGAGAAATAACATCCATACTATGATTTAGAAGTCTGATTTATTGGATATCCAGCTCTTCCTTTTCTTTTCTTTTTTAATATTGTAAAACTATCTTCTAACAGCTACGGTTTGTTTCCTTGTATTGACAGTAACTGTGAAAAGCAGCGTTGGAAAGGTGATCATGAGCAATCACAATGGAAATAAGTTATTCTTGGATTGCCGCTTTGTATAGCAGCAGGTATTTCCCAGAGTAAACCATGCTTACTGTCTATGGCCTTGCACCTTGCCAAGCTGGGACACGACAACTAACACTGCCTGTGTACTTCCTTAAAAGGAGGCAGAGTACAACATTTCAGCTGAAGGGATGCAGAACAGGGAGTGCACATAGCTGCATCTATTTCCATTGAGTCTCCGGTCCAGGAGGAAACTTAAAGCCTGCTTGTAGTATAGATGAATTTAGCCTCTTGTGTCACCAAACATATTTTATTCCAGTTTCAACGATCACTCAGACTCTAACGTTTGTATCGTGGACAAAACATAGCAAGCAAACAGCAATATTCCACTTTAAGGTGCACCTGTCAGCTGACGATGGGCTCCTTGTGTCCTTTTGCTTATTAAAACAAAGCTGAGCTGCAGAGCACCGAGAGGAAAGCCAAAGAGCCCGAGTGAAGGCCCCGTTGAGCTTTGTTTATATCTATACTGATATTTATCTAGATCATTGCACTGCACTTTTACTGCTTCTTTTTGCACTTCTGGTCAGATGCTAGCCTACATGTCGTTGTTCTGGTACTATGTGCAATGACAATAAAGTTGAATCTGAATCTGATAGAGATGTTTAGATGCTTCCAAACCTCCACTTAACCAGTCAGTGGTTATCGACCACACAACAACACACTCTGCTTTTCACCCAAACTGTACACCAACATTTCAATGGGCAGCAGAGGAGGTCACGACTACAGTATGTTGTGGCTTGTAAACTGTGTGGAATTTGTTTCCTCGGTTGGGACTTTTTCATACGTGACCATGTTTGGTCATGTGGAGAAAGCAGCTGCGGCTTCTTGATTGATTGCAAAGGCAACTGTTTATCTATAAGTGTGTTAAAGCACTTTCTTTATCTTTGAACTCGAACCATATCTTGTTTTAGGCTGTAGAGTTGTTTAAGGGACCCACATGTATATTATACAGCTGTTATTCAACAAATAGTACTCACCAGTCTAACAACCTGGAAAGTCAAATGATGTCCACTTCAGTTTGTACCTGTAGGTGCACAGATATGCAGCAAGTTAAACATTCCCATTAAAGGTCAAAGACAGCTGTTGGCGTCTGAAGTCTTTACTGGAAGCATTAACTGTGAGAACAATATTGGAGAATATAATAATGATGGATTCACAAAAGTATTTAGTTACTGTCGAATTTGTTATTTTGTCCCTCAAAACCCAAACCAGATGTTTAAAAATGACACATCGTTATACGAGGGGTTATGTGCCGGACTATTTCTTGGTCAGGAGCTGTTTGCCTGCAACAAACCGCCCATAAATAGTTTGGCCTATAATCCCTTGTAGTATGGCAATATGTTGATTATAAACTTTTTCTTCAATGAATTAAAAAAATAGACACAAGGTGTCAGTGAGATTTAGAGGCAGGAACAATTTAATTAGACATTTTGACAGCGCCAGGCTAGCTGTTTCCATTTGCTGTCTTTGTGTAAATCTATATTTATAATATAACATATATAACCTTCTGAGAAACGCTTAATGAATTTCACAAAATGTTGAATTTTTCTTTTAAATACCCATTGAAAAGCACAACACTTTAATTTATACAGAAGGTTGGATTAGCACTCACATTAGCCTCAGTTAAATGGCTAGCTTGTTTAACAATAAAGTTATAGTTGTCAATACAGTAGTAAAAGAGTATTTCCGAGGAACAGCAGATCAAAGTTGCCACAAAATGGTGGACAGTTAAACTGCAACAGCAGGCCTAGTTCATGTTTTTCTTTCTGGTTTCTGTTTTGAAACACCCACAAATTGTATTAAAATTATTTCAAGAAAGAGAGAGTGCACGCGAGAGAGCAAGAAAGAGAGAGTAAAGGCACTAATACCCAGCTGCCCGCATGTCTTTCCAGAACATTTCCTGATTGAAGATATAAGACCTACTGTAAGTTGCCAAACCAAATGTAAATCATGCCTAATGCTTCTCTCTGCCTCCTTTTGATGTCTGATTCATACAATTGCAGACACTCTGTAAATACGCCATCATCAAGCAAGTGATTACGAAGCCAGACAATATACAAATAGCACATATGGTGTGTACACAATGATGGGATGAATGAAGACACGAAGAAGTACCAAGCAATTTATGTAATTATGGGGCTTTTAGTGGAAGGCTATTAACTTTTGTATTACATAGCGAGCACTTATAACCTTCAGTGGACCAGTTGAGGAATTCTTAGTCTAAATCCCTGTTGGCTTCAGAAACAAAGGATTCAAATGTGGGCTTACTGTGATTTAACTCCTTTTGATTGGCAACACTGTTATTGGATACTTCCAAAAGCAAACTGTTTCTTTTTTAGAGCTGCATCCAATAATAACATTGGATAGGTCACATAGTTAAGTATTAAAAGTATGGTTCATTAATCCATGTCTTCAATATTAGTCACTGCCTAAATATTAACTGTATGTATTCTTTTAAATTATAGACATCACATCATATCACACATAATATATTTGGTAGATTTTCCTTAAATATGCTAGAAACCTGCATGCTTTCAGTAGACTTTATTAAACATGTTTTTTTCTGCTGCCTTGCATCTCTGGCAAGCTCTGTATTATTCCTGCTGCACGTACTCCAAGTCTAATCTTCATGTACTACGACTTAAATAAGAAGACTTTGTAGATAAAACACAAACTGACCAAGTGGAAGGTTTAAAGTATGCAGCTGATGTTTAAATGTAATAAAGTGTGTTCTTACTGGCTCCAAATAATATTTGTATACATGCTGCAGCTTTATCAACAGGTTAATATGTTGCATTTGTGGTCTTACAGGAAGTTCCTGCTGTTGGTGGGCTGAAATGGTAACTTTACTACTTGTAGCAGTCAATGTAGCAGCACCATGCTGGGTGGACTGCCATTGTGTTTGTGCACACATTAAGTTATTGAGATTATTAAGTTTTAGATATAGTTTTTCAACTTTTGACAGCCAGACTCACTGTGAGCCCAGCTTCCAGTCAGTGTCCCAAGCTAAGCTAATTGTCTCATGGAGCTAGCAGCTAACTCCCAGTCAGGAGAGTAGTACCAGTAGTGTCTTCTAATCAGACTCTGGAAAGTGAATATGTTTGAAAAGCCATATTGTGTCATGGTGTCCTTGTGTATACAAGCTTCCAATCAAAACTTGCTCTGGGTAGCAAGCCGTGAAATACTGAAATGTAACTGTTGTATTTAAGCATTTGACAGAACGCACACAGTCAACTTTCACATCTGTACCAAGCGATTTGATGTAGCCGGCAGAAAGCCAGACTAATTTTCTTGTCACGGCCTTTCTCCCCTTTGGAACAGAGAGATTTGTTTCAAACATCAAAATGAATATACATGAGCAGGGTCTGGTGAGTGTTAGGGGAAGCACTCGGTAAGCCAACGACAAGTTTCCAGTTGCATGAGAGCAGTGTGACCCTGCAGAGGTGTAAAGAAAAAAGGTGCTCCAGCTTATCCAGATGAGAAGAATCAGTTACAGATGCATGAATAAGAAACTGTCCTGGGTCATGTGGGAATGATTTGTGGAATTGATTCAGATTCATGACAGGAACACTATAAGAACCTACAACAGGCTGCCAACACATATATAGGTATGCAAAGGCAGAAATTTCTCTTGAAATGAAAATGCCAATATGATTAGTGCTTTCATCTTAGGGGGGCTGTGTCTTTACATTTGGTTTTATTTCAATTTTAGAGCAGGAATAATTCACACACCTCTAATCCATACAAATTACCTGTCTGGTGACTGATGTGACAGCTGTTATGTTGAGGTGTGTGTGTGTGTGTCCACATTTGTGAACAAAGTGGGGGCAGAAAGGTAATTTGTGTAGCTGTGAGTGGTATGTTTTTTAAAAGTTTTAGAAAAGCAGAACTTTGCTGGCACTGCTGGACCGGGGCCAATCCAAACAGGTCTGGATACTAACTCTGACATGTCTGCAGGTCAGGCAGCCCTTGTTTGTTGCTCCATAGAGTCTTAGAAACAGACCAGCCGTTGTCATCCCCAGACCTTAATTGGTCCCATATAAGAACAGCTGTGAGGGAGTGATGGATAACCGTTTGTCTCACGTTTTATTGGGAGAGGAATTATGTCCCTTTGATTCGGGTTGAATGGTAAGCAGAACTTTCAATGCAAATGCTTTTATAACAAATGAGGTTCTACTTGTGACGATGGTGACAATGACAATGCTCATGTTGGTCATCATGATATGATGTCTTCATGTTACAACGTGGGCACAAGGTGCTCTCGGCCGTTGACTGATGTTGGCTCGTACTGTACATGAGAGCTGAGATCACATAGCTGGAATACCTCCTACCATCGCTGTGACGGACACTCAGTGTAATGATGAGAGATGTGGGGAGGAGGGGTGAGTCCTGTTTCGGACACCTGGTGGTCATCTTAATTCATCCGGAAAATCCTTTCATCCTTCCAAACAAGAATACGAGTCTAAAGCAATGCAAGCAGCTGCTGTATGGGATCTGCAGCGCTTTGGGCTAAACGCTAGCTCCAGCATGTTAGCATGCCCACAGTAGCCATGCTAACATGCTGTTTGGCAGATATGTTTACACCATCCTAGTTAAGCATGTTAGCATGCTCGTAATCAGTATTTATCACTTAACACCAAGTACAGCTGAGAATGATGGTAATTTCATCAGTTTATAGGTAGTTGGGAATAAACTATAAAACTATTGGGCAAATTAACATTTTGACCGGATGTTACTTGATGAATTGTGACACTTTTAGGAGGGACATGTGTATCCACAATTTCACAGCAATTTATCCAGACGTTTCACTCAAAACCAGATCTGTTAACCTTATGGTGGCTGTAGAGGATACCATCCCATCACTCTTATAGATGTTAAGATATTTCAATTTATTTGAAGTTCTGTCATGGACTAGACAGATCATACAGATCATCATGTTTTAGACCATAGCGACAAATACCTCTCCAAACATCTGAATATGTTTCGTCCACAAATAACTGTCCTGTTTTCCAGGGAAGGGATGTATAAAAGAGTGTCCTCCTTTTCCACGAAAGCTCTTACCCATGGAGTGGACATTTTAGAAAAGGCCTTTGTGACTGTATATGGTGTCGGCCAATGTAAAAACCAAACTGATGACTGTATGCTCACCGTTGGTGGGCTACTCTTCAGAAGATACAGATAACTAAACAAGGGGGTGATTCTGAAGTGGCCCTCTTTATGACACAGCATGTGTTGCATAACTTTAAAGGATCAAGAATGATAATGCTAGCGGTGCCTACGTGCTTGGGAAATGTATCGCGTGTGCGTTGCATCAAAGTGAGGACAGAAAACACACACATGTTATAAAGAGAACAAAGTGTGATGTCTACGTGACTCTTTCAGCTCACATCACCTCACTTCCCAGCATTCTTTTGTTGTTTTGTTATAGAAGAGGATGGACACATGCTTTGCTCGTGAAGCAGGCCAGATATCTTTCTCATATCAGTTTTTTTTTCACTGTGTGTGTGTGTGTGTGTGTGTGTGTGTGTGTGGAGGTCTGTTTCCTCCTCCACTATCTTTGTCTTTGTATGTTTCAGTGTAGTTTGAGGGTAGAAGTGAAACTGTGACATGGGTGCATTATATTAACAGAAGAGCATTACAGTTTATTGAACTACAACACAAATCATTATTAGAGCCTTGGGTTTCCTAAGAAGATATTTTATGTCAATTTTTAATGCAGAACATAAAACATAAATCCTGCAAGTTTAAATATCTCAACAGTGAATAGTGAAGCCCTACAGCATACGGAAACATTATTTCCAACCATACTGTGTTTTAAGAGAAGACTAACAGTAAATGTGGAACAAAACTATTTATTTTATTTTAAAACTTTGAGATGTAGACATCCAGCAATGGAATCAGTTTGTATGTTTGATATATATATATATATATATATAATATTAGTAAAATGTGCATGGAGCAATGGGTTTGAGCCACATTTGAAATTCAGCCTTAGACACACAAAGTGAGTCTGGTTTACTGCCAGAATTCAAGACAATGTAGGAATCTGAATACGTGTTTTATTAGAAAAGCAAAAATCCAATAAAATGATTTTCACTCACTGGCCAGTGGTTTGGAGCAATGCCTGTGTTGACAGGTTTATCGGTTGACCAAGGGAAACATTTTGAGGGTCTAAAGTCAGAGATCAGGGAGGGGAAAGTGAGACGGAGGCAGAGAGCAGGAGTCTGGTTGAGGAGGAGGAGGGAGGCAGAGAGAGGAAGAGAGGGGAGCACAGAGGCAGGCTTTGCCTTTTCTGGTAGTTGAAGCCGCTGAAAGAACAAGCAGGAATTCGTCGTGCTGCAGAAGGGCTGAGATATAAACCAGACTGTAGAGGTTGATATATGAAGAGAGGGGAGACGCCGCCATCCATGGACTAAACCTCAGCTACTGCTACGGTATTGTAAACCAACAGTTTTTTGAGTTTCTACTCATGTCATGAAGCTGTCTTGGGTGGTCCTCCTAGACTTTGATGTGTTACTGATTTGGAGCTCATTTTTGATTTTGCAATGTTATTTTCGTCGCAGTGAGGGTTCGTTATTTAGCATTAAAGCTCACAAGTTGGGAAATTACAATGATGATGAAGATTTGGTTCACCTTATGGTTGTAAGATCCCAATGTACTCCCAAAATTTGCCTTTTACTGCAGTAATCAGAGGACTATTTTTCATCAAGTATGCAATGCAAGACAAACCGATTGAGTGATAGATTGAGCGTCTGATTGTACTGAATTAATTTGTGTCTTTCAGTGAGGAGAATCTTTTGGCCATCATGGACGATGACTTTGACCGCCGCATGGAGCAGAGGAGGCAGAGGAGAGAGCAGATGCGCGTCGACACTGACAAGTGAGTGAACCATCTGAGAATATATAAACGGAAAAACACATACACAGGCACAAAAACACTTATTGGGAAAAAGTAAATGCATGGTAAACGTTGTACAGGTGCTATCAAAGGACACGACAGCTTGAATTAAACACTCATTAGTTGTATCACTGTTTTGACACCAGCTGCTCCCAGAGATGTCCCATCGATACTGTGGATACTAGATTTTGGTGTTGACGAGTTTCAAAATAACTATTTTTCTCTAATCTTGCAAAGTCTTGGAGACAGTGATCAAGGTGTCCTGTTTGCATTTGTGTGTCTGTCTTCCTGTTTTTGCATGAGGGAGTTGTGCGTTTTGTGTGTCTCCACATGGAGCAGCAGAGCCGAGCCGACAGGACTTGGGTGGGTGTCAAGCGATGACAGCTTAATGATCTCCGATGCCTTTTGTCGCTCATTAGGAAGTCATCCGGCTGTGCTGCTGTTTGGATTAGTCTGTCGCCTCCCTCACGCTTTCTTTGTGCTCAGATAAATATGCAATAATGTTAAAGACTTATCGCTAACATCCACTCCAGTGGTGTAATGTTGCAGGTCAACATTCAAGGGAAGGGAAACGGGGCAAACTCAACTCTTCAAAAGTTGCACACAAGACAATTCAAGTAGTTGAGCTACAGTTTGTCTCACAATATGAACAAACAAGCTCTTTTTGCACATGGACAGGCATCACAAGACCCAAAAGTGGAGAGTAATTAGCTAAATTGCTGACACCTGTAGCCGTCAGCTGCTGCAAAATTACAGAGCAACTCAAAATAAGGATCAAACATTGGGATGCATTTTGACTACTGGAGCATACAGACACTAAACTAAAAGTTATTTGATTTGTCTTTTAAACCGCTCGGCAACCAATTGGTCTGTCTTTCGATTTCAGATTAAAGAAAATGTAACCGTCATCTCCAGTCCAACCCTCGTTCATTAACTTGCTCTTGTGATTTGTTTAAGTCCAGATAGTATTGTTTGTGTCAGAACAGATCAGGATCTTCTATCTTCTTTCTCCGTGCCATAGATCTCCATTGTTTTCCTTTCATCACAATGAACATGGCCACTGTGGTTTGTTTTTCAGCTGAAAATAGACCTTTGTACTCCTGTTTGTCAGAATCAGCTTTATTGGCCATGTGTGTTTACACTCACATGGAATTTGACTCTGGTTACACATAGCTCTCATTGTATATATATACACATTTACAATAAGCAAGATAAATATTTTTTAAAAAGAAAAAAAGTAGTCCAATTAATGCAGGTAGTGCAGATGGGGGAGTCTGATTAATTGTTCATCAGGGTGACGGCCAGTGGAAAGAAGCTGTTCCTGTGTCTGGTAGTTTTGGCCTACAGTGCTCTGTAGCGCCTACCAGAGGGGAGGAGGTGAAACAGCTTGTGACCAGGGTGTGAGGGGTCTGCAGTGATCTTTCCAGCCCGCTTCCTGACTCTGGAGGTGTACAAGTCCAGGATGGAGGGCAGGCTGGAACCAATAGTTCTCTCTGCAGACCTGACTATAGCAGAAAAACATCTTCAGTTGGAGTGAATTGGTTTGTTACCAACAAGCGTTCAGAGACGGACTAACTCATTGTTGGTTTTGGTCCTTTTCTTCAGATTTGTTAAAAATATAGAACCTCAGATTAATCTTTTAAGGGATGAAGGTGAAATTTGGACAAGATCACATGATCAAGATGTCCATACAATCAATGGCAGCGCTACCCGTTATCTTCCTCCAGTTCAGGAGTCTTTTGCTGTCACATTAGAGATCCAATCATCAGAGCCCCAGTGGAAGAAAGGCAATCTAGCAAACTTTCTCACAGTCCTGCAGCCAGCCCGGCCAGCGGTGCCAACCCGGCCTGCCCTCAGCGCCTCTCTAATAAATTTAATTTATATAGCGCTTTTCATGGACTCAAAGTCGCTTTACAGGGAGCAAGATTAGAAGGTAAAGCAAAACTGGACGATACAAGACAAAACAAAACAAAGCAAAAGAAAACAGGCGAAATAACGGCGAGGCCCCCTCCACGGCGGGAGGGGCGGGGTTTGCAGATGTAGTTGTAGCCAGGGGGGATGCTTGGTTGAGGGAGAAGAAGTCATTGGGTTGTTGCCAGGTTTCAGTGAGCAGGAGGAAGTCCAGAGTGTTGTCGAGGATGAGTTCATGGAGGACAGGGGCTTTATTGTTAAGCGATCGGGTATTGAGGAGGCCGAAGTTGGCATGGTGAGAGGGTGGTGGGATGGGGGCAGGTTGGAGAGATCTGAGGTTGACCCGGTTAGCAGTGCGTGTGGTCAGTGAGGGGGGGTATTGCGGTTGACAGGGGACAGTGAGTGAATTTGCAAATGAGTGGACAGTAGGTGTATGTGGAGACAGTAGGTGTAGCCCGAGGAAATGCTGCAGACGCTGGAATGTTTTGACTGCCTTTTCTATTTCAGCATGAGATAGCCTGCTCTCAACGCTCCACACTGGCAGTTTGAAGGAGTGTTTAGTCTCCCTTTTGCCAAGGAGCTCTCATTATATTTCCCTCCATCCATCTATGTGTCACGTCCCTCGGGTTGTTCGTCTGAAAATGTAACTGCAACATTTTGACAGCCCTTTCACAGCAGGCCAATAGCTTTAGGTAGAGTAATGCTGAATGACTTCCTCGATGATTTATCGGGGCGACCCATGCCATGCCAGGAAAACCTTTGCCTGAGTATTTGTTGGATTTTTGCCTCGTTTGTTTCTGTTTTGAAGGGTTAGGGTAGAAAAGGTCTCTTGTGTTTCCCATCACCTCTTCCTCGCACAACATCTGTAAATCATTGTGTTGCGGTTTCAGGAAGAGCAGAGGGAAATAAAACCCATGCTCTATCAATGGGCCATTTCAAGCTCTCTCCATGCCTCATAAAGCCTGGTAATGCTTGGAAAGATACAAGCGCGGCATGCTCTCCCTGTGGGTGTACTCACAGTTGGATGGAAGTCTATGGCAGGATGTGAGTGAGATGAAGAGGATTGAAAGACAGGAGGTTAAAGACTTGTATGTCTTGAGTTAAGTGATTTCACCCTCATCTTTATTTTTTTATCTTACTCTTTTTTCACCCTTCTTCTTGCCAGCGATTCCTCTGTCTCTACTTACATATGTTTCTAACCTTAATAAATGCCAAAGGGGTCATTTCTTTGTACGCTCTTGATTTCTTTGATGTGACGTTCTGATCTCAGACACATGTAGTGTGTGTTTCTTATTATTTCTTGGACTGTTGTCCCATGACGTCTCCAATCTCCATCATATCTGTGTGGCTTATCAGGGGTTCTCAACCTAAATGTCAGGGATCCTCAGATACATCCGTTACTCAAAATAATGTGTATATTTTGAAAAATAGATATTTGCATCTCTTCTGGCCTCCAGAGATCCTTACAGTTACTGAACGCTCAGCAGATCCTATTTCCAATACATATTCCAATATATTTCTCAATATCTTTTAATAACTGATGTTTACATGCTCAGATACAAACGTCGATGATTTTCCGATGAAATGAAAATATGAAATCATGCATGCAAATACTAAAGAGTTGCATTTGCCATTTAATATATTTGATATCCATTTTGGTAGAATTTGCTACTTGAAAGGCATTAGTACATTTCAACTACCACTCAAAAGCCTAATTTTAAAACAAAACCATAAACTTCCCACTATTTCAATGTTGTAGTTTTTTATTAACATGTACTATGCATCTGCATATTTCAGGGAGGGTTACACCAACGACGATGAGGAGGAAGCTCGGGAGCAAAGAAGACGTGCAAGGGAGGAGAGGAAGAAAATGAGGGACTCAGACGAGCCTGGCACCACTGATGTTATCGACACTAACAGGTAAAAGCCTGCATAATATTGAGTTGACAAATTAATTCAGAGTGAGAAACCAACATTCTCTAAATACTTTAAATAAACTATAAATACACTGTATGTACTTTGCATTTTCTTTATTCTTTAATTTGCTTAAATGTAATATATTCTGCTCTGCTATTTTATTGTAAATATTGAGTATGTTTATATCTATCTATCTATCTATCTATCTATCTATCTATCTATCTATCTATCTATATTCTGCACATCAGCACAAGTATACATTTATTAATTCATCACCACTAGCCACAGCAAAAATCTTAATTTAAAAAGACTTAATTGGGCAAAATAATGAAAATCTGGAAATTCAATTTCCATTTTCTTTTTGGTGGATTTCATGTGCTTACAGTGTGACGGAGACAGCCGGTGCCGAAGGTGCAGATGATGACCAGGTCTTGCTGGAACGCCTGGCCAAGAGGGAGGAACGCCGCCTGAAGAGAATGCAGGAGGCCATGGAGAGGCAGAAGGAGTCTGACCAAACCGGCAGCAACACCAACGGCACAGACAGCGCAGCGGAGGAGCAGTCGTCCACCGGCAGCAACAGACAGCGACATACAGAGGAAGAGGAAGAGGAGAAAGAGGATGAGGATGAGAAACCAGCCCAAGAGGATGCGGCCGCCACTGATACCAACTCCTGGAGAAAAGAGGAAGAGGACGAAAAGGAAGATGAGGAGGTAAAGTCAAGATTTGGAGATAGATTATGTAGGCTGAGAAATATTCTGTGGTCGCTGATGTTTTTCTTCTCTCAACAGGAATCAAGAACAGCGAGCATAAGAAATGAGGTATGGCCGCTTATCTTAACTCTCGGACAACTTAATTATATTGGTTTACATGCATTAATTGACACAACACTTTATTTTTTATAGGAGGAGATTGAGGAGAAGGCTGCAACAATCGAAGTTGTGGTTGATTTTGGAAAGAACAAAGCTGAAGAGGAGGCTGCTCCTGATGTTGACAAGGAGGAAGAAGAGTGGAAGAGGAAAGAAGAAGAGGAAAGGCAGCAAACGGAAGAAAATCTGAGGATAGAGGAGGAAGAAAGACAAAAAAAGGAAATGGAGGAAAAGCTCAAGAAAGAGGAAGAAGAAAGGGAGCTAAAGAAGGAGGAGGAAATGAAGAAGAGGGGAGAGGAAGAAAAACAACAAAAGGAAATGGAAGAAAAAATGAAAACAGAAGAGGAAAAACAGAAAAAGGAGATAGAAGAGAGACAGAAGAAAGAGGAGGACAAACGAAAAAAGGAGATGGAGCAAAAGAAGAAAAAAGAAGTGGAAGAAAAACACCAGAAAGAGCTGGAAGAGAAGAAGAAAAAGGAGGAGGAAGAAAAGCAGAAGAAAGAGCTGGAAGAGAAGAAGAAAGAAGAAGAGGAAAAGCGGAAAAAGGATGCAGAGGAGAAGAAGAAAAAAGAAGAAGAGGACAAGCGCAAAAAGAGAGAGATGGAAGAGAAGACAAAGAAAGAGGAGGTATTGTTGTGATTTATTGCATATCAGCCACTTCAAAAACCTGGAAAATAAAAAAAAATAAAAAATCCCGCCTGTAAAGTAACAGAACACAGACATTCATAATGTAAAACACGTGTTAATCCTTCAGATTAAATGACACCGGGGGGCCACTCCCCATCTGTCCGGGCTTTGTTCTGGTGTTCCAGATATTATCTGTAGGAGTTTTGCGGCGGCGTCATACATCACGGAGCAGCGTTCGTTTTGTTTGCCACGCGGTTCAAAAGGGCGGCGGCCTTGAGGGTGTCACAGCACGAGTCCCTGTCCGTTTACATCTGCGTTGCATCCGCTGCCCCGGCTTTGATTGAACCGGAGTCTGATGTCTTTGTTGTGGGCGTCATGCGTTTTGACTGAGCCTGCTGCTTTCATTATTTTAATATATTTGTTTTCCATTTCTGTCTTCTGTGTAAAGGAGGAGAAGCCAAAACGATTTGGTTTTAAGGACAAGGTAAAGTAGACATGTCATATAAAAGTACATTCTTTATATTTTCTTTTTAAATATCGAAGATATCAACTTTTTCCCCTGTTTTTCCAGAATGAACCACCCAAACAAAACGGAGGGCTCTTTGAGAATAAACTCAAGAAAACAGATAAGACTTCCAGGTAGAGTTATCATTTTCACCCCATCAGTATCTTCTGAGGAACACTTGAGTGTGTGTTGATTATTACATCATTGTGTGTGTGTGTGTGTGTGTGCAGAGACAATGTTCCCCCCAGCAAGGCAGGTGGCCTGGAGCAGCAAGAGGCCGAGCGTAAGCTGCAGGAGCTGAAGCGCCGGAGAAACGACGCGGAGAGCGAGGATTTTGAGAAGATGAAGCAGAAGCAGCAGGACGCAGAGGCCGAGCTGGAGGAGCTGAAGAAGAAGAGAGAGGACAGGAGGAAGGTGATGGAGGAAGAGGAGAAGCAGAAGAAACAGGAGCAAGAGGAGAAGAAAGCCAAAGAACAGGCGAGGATGGGTTTTACGGCGTCATTTTACTTTGGCTTGATTTGGTTGGTGACTAAAGTGTGACAGCAAATTGTGGTTTTCCCAACAGGAGGAGAGGAAGAGGATGAAGGAGGAGATAGAGAAAAGGAGGGCGGAGGCTGCAGAGAAGAAGAAACAGAAGGAGGACGAGTCGACAAAAGTGGCCTTTACTATCAGTCCCAAAGGGTCCTCAAAGGTGAGTTTCCGGTAACTTCCGGTTTCCAGCACAACAAATAACATATCAACTTGTGTGTAATTTGCCATGAAAAGATTTAATTTTTTAATGCTTGGAGCACCACAAAGAGAACCCCATTTACCTCCATTGCATTGGGCTTGAGGCAGAAAACTCAAAAAACACTATCTGCATCACTTTTACCTCTACAGGAAATAACTTTAAATGATCCCAAAATAAAAAATAAAACAGCTACCTTATCAGATTTCTTTTTTTTTTTCTTAATAAGCATACCCCCCAACAACCAATACTGATATTTTTGGAAATACACTTATTCGTTTTTGATCAACAGTGTTTTCAAACCATCCTTATTGTTTTCATAGTTTATAGGTTTGTCATTTCATCCCATTCAATAAGTCTGCTTATATGTTTTATTTCCCGTTTAATGTGGTTGTTTGTTATTACCCATATGTTGTTAGTTGACAAGAACAAAAATAAGATGGGAGCTGGCGCCTGTGCTGTTTTCAAATATGACTATTTTTGTACAAGACCATGACTGGGTAATTTTATTGTTATTATTTTAGTATTTTTGGAGGAATGTTGAGAATTGTAAGTGTGCATACACAGAAGGTATAATTAATTTAGAACATTAGCTCTCAGTGTGTGAGTGTGTGTGTGTTGTGTGTTGTGTGTTGTGTGTTGTGTGGTGTGTGTGTGTGTGTGTGTGTGTGTGTGCACATGCTGGCTCCCTGACAGCCAAACGCTCCAGTGTAATCAGTCCCAAGAACAGAGAGACCTTCAGGGACGGACTGGTCTGCTTCTCAGTGAGGTTGTCTTGGAGACAGGAAGGGAGCCAAGATCTATTTGTGCAAGTCACCCTGTTTATAACGGCTTAAAACCCTAAAATATGCTGTTTTTTACAGATCGGGGCGAAAGCAGAATTCTTGAGCAAATCAGCCCAGAAAAGGTGAGCCGTAGAAAGTATTTTATAGTGACTCATGAATGAATGAATAAACACTGAGCGGCCCTGATGTGCCATGTGTTGTTCACCACGCAGCACCGCAGCCCGAGTGTCTCACTCTCCCATCGTCTCCAAGATCGGCAACAGACTGGAACAGTACACCTCTGCCATCCAGGTGAGACTCATTATACGTTACCCTGAGCCATCAGGTACTCAAAACCTTTATTTAGGTAACACAACAATGTAAAAGTACAAGTCCTAGATTCATAATCCTACTTCAATCAAGTATTTACAAAAGTAAAAGTATTTATTTTTGCAAGAAAAAGGCAAAACATTTTTTTTTATACAAACAGAGTTGGTTTTTAGTTGGCTTTGAGATGATTAATGAGGTTGGAAAGAAGAAAAAACAAACATTTCTAATCATTTGTCCCAATCTTTTCTATTTTGTTTGACTTGAATAGTTGAACCTCTTTGTGCCTCTAAACACTTGACATAGTCTGGGAAGTTTAGAGAGTAAATCTGTCTTTGGGGCTGATACCGACACACAGACATCTTAACGACATCAAATCAGATGCAGCGTTTTGGTTTGTGTTTCAATGCATTTGTATGTTATACGCTCTTTAATGTTAAATCTTAATCTCTAAAGTAATTAGTAACTATTGCTGAAAAGGTTATAGAGAGTTGTAGTAGAGTAGAAGTATAAAGTAACACAAAATGGAAATGCTCAAGAACAAATTCTGCAACATTTTACTGATTTAAAATTTTTCCCCACAGATCCTCAGTCAATAGCTCCATTTTTGCCAGTGTAAAAGTAGTAAAATAGTAAAATCCATCCTCCACGTCCACAGGGAAACAAGGACGTCAAATCCCCAAAGTCTCCGATGGCAGATATTCCTACAGGAGGTGCACGCAGCATCAAGAGCATGTGGGAGAAAGGCAATGTCGGCGGCTCCTCTGATAGTCCAACTCCTGCCAACAAGGTGAGGTGGAAAGCGACCGAGAGGGGAGCTTGGAGAGATTTAATTAATGATTTGAGTATTTGAGATGTCTCTCTTTATCCAGGATGTAGCTGGTATCAAAGGCGGGGTGGCCGGACGTGTGAACAGTTGGATGGCGAAGCCTCCAGAGCCGGAGAAGACGTCAGCACCTGAACCGGCAGCCGCAGCATCACCAGCACCAGCAAAGCCAGCAGTAAGGCCCCATAAACCCTTTGTGGTCACACACAATACACACTACTGGAAACGAGACACCAGTGTTAAGTAATCCCAGTGATCCCTTGATATTCTGCACCCGCTAATGTGCTCACATCCCCATCAACATGCCAGTCTTTTGTTGGCTGCAGCCTTTATATATCTGAGCACCAGGGCTGGGAGCTGTTGCAGCCGGGAGTGTAGCGCCACCACATGGACGGTTTACGTCACAACACCTGTTACCAAAGTCTTTTATTGAAAGAAAAAGTATTTTATTCTCTACATGATGTGAACCTTTTTTTAATATATGTATTCGTAGCCTAAACGTGTGAAAGCATTGGATGGGAGAAGAATATTGCTGTCATTGTTGAACAAAAGTCCAACAACAAAGCAGAGCAGCAGCATGTATGTGTCAGGTGGTTGAATGCCAACATGCCCGGTTGCACGAGTGTTTCTTCACCCCTCCATACATCAAGCCTTTGGCCTCTGTAGGTATTTCAAGATTATATTACAGCCCATAAAACCCATAAACCATATAGTACTTTCAAAAAGTCCTCTATTGTATTGGACTCATTATAATACAAAGAACAATATGTTTAAATGTCCCTGTGACGCAATACTTAACGTCTCCTTCAGACAAGGTCAAAGGGTCACATTTGTCTCACACAGAGGCAATATTATCGATATTATCACTATATTAATGTTATCATAAGTAAACAAGTTGAATGATTCATTTGACTTATTTATTATAATTCGGTGGCAAAACATACACAAGGACACTTGTCAGTGTGTACTGTACTTGGTGAACAACATGTCCTTTTCCTAAAGCGGGACACCAGCTGCTGGCTTCCCCATGTCTCCTGGAGACACTACACTATGTCCACCGGCTGCAGCATTGCTGGAGGACGCGTGACATTGTCCTAACGTGAAATTTATGAGCGAGATATCTTTAGCGTCTTGGCCAGCAGAGGAGCGGTTGTAACCTTGGCCTCAATTATGTGGCAACACCTCCCCCTGATGGGATTAGGCTGAACAGCAGAAACGTGTCTAATGTCTGATTTCTCTTTTGTACTCACTGTGTTGTTTAATTTTCTTCTACCCTCTTTTCCTCCTTGCAACTGTACTCCATCTCTCAGCTTTCCTCTCTTCTCCTGCTGTACTTTGCCTGCTCTTCTTCAAACTGGTAGAGGTGCCATTTTGCATACATTTCACACTAAATACTCGTAATACACTCAAGGACTGTACTAGTATAGTTTTAAGGTACTTAGCTTGGGTATTTTTATTTTATGCTTTGTTATACTTCTACTTCACTACATTTCAGAAATAAATGTACTTTTTACACCACAACCTATATTTGACAACCTGAATTACTTGTGACTTTGCAGATTCAGATTATTGATTAAAAAATTCAAACTACATTTGTGTGCATTGAGCTACCGAGCAGTATATACAATATTTAAAATGAACCCCTGCATCATGAGAAATTACTTTTGATACTCGATTATTGTGCTCAATGCGAAACTCAGAGAAATTCTATTACCTCCACACGACTCTCAACATGGCGACAGCTGAGCCGGTGGCTTGCAGCTAACAGTGCTAACAGTGCTAACAGTGCTAACAGTGCTAACAGTGCTAACAGTGCTAACGTGCAAACAACGGCAGCAGTGCTGATGCGGCTAACATCATTTATCTGAGGGGGGATTGGAGGCTGGGCGCTCAATGCCGTCGGTCGTGACAGCGTTAACAGTAACTTGTAACTGTTAAACGCGTCTTTACATAGCTAATAATTGTTTGATGCTATAGTAATGCTCTGAATATCTAATATATAGATAACGGTTAAGTATATTTTTCTGCAAAGACTATTTTGAATGCAGGACGTTTAATGTTAAAACACTGTTGTGTCGGTACTTTTGCTTCTGTAAACCACCACTGCATCAGACTAATGGGTCCTAATTGTGACAGGATGTGAAACCAGGGGACATCGGGAACAAGCGTGGCATGTGGGAAACCAAGAAGAGCTCTGCACCTGCCAAGGTAAACAAACACACAGACACACACACACGCACACACACCTTGACTGTGAGGAAGGGGAGGTGTTACTGTTTGAAGGCTCTGTCGTGACATGCTCCTGTTTGTTTGTTTCATTCAGTCTACCTAATAGAAGGGTGAACGAGGTAACTTGTGACACTCAATGCACGTTCCACAGTCACAGAGTGATTGATTTGTGGTGTTTACACTGTTTTCATGCCGTTTCTCAAAATGCATATGATTGGGATCTGAGTTGCTGGATTGACCAGTATCTGCCCAGTTGGAATAGCTTTTCTTAAACTTTGCAAGTAAACGTTGTTTTGGGTGAGTTGGGAAAGGTTTTGCTATTTTTTTTCTCCCAACTGGTTGATTTTCCACCAACAAAACGTTGAGTTCAGTCAGCTCGGCTCAACAGGCAATAACTGATTTAAAACCATGTCATTTCAGTGAAACACCTGTTTCTCTCTTTGATATATACAAAAAATATTCTGATCATATGAGTAGAAACTTACCAGTTAACATAACATCAACAACAACTGATGATTGATCAGGTCCTTGATTCTGATTAGGCTCATTTTCTGGCAGTCCAATCTGGCAACACTCTTGATGTTGTTTGTTTTTAAGCCATTTTAATCAATTCAGAAGGTGAATACATCTTTCATTAACATCTGTATGATGTTCAAGATCAAACATGATGTTTCAGTAAATGATATTATAAATAAATATTGGAGAGATGGGTGTGTGGCAAGGGGGAGGTTAAGTATGATTATTTTGCTCAAGGGATGGTAATCACATTGTTTTGGATGAGCAAAGCAGTGTATTTACATTTAACATAAAACATTTGTTATGTGCACAACAGGTCATAAAAGACAAGTTAGGCCGTATGCAGATGACGCCATTTTAACTTCCTAATGCACTTTTACTTTTTCATGGTAATCTAATTGTGACAATTCAGTACTTTATGTTATACAATATGTAAATCAGTATTATATATTATAATAATCCCCTATCCCAACCTAATATTTTCATAAAGTCCTATAACTCATGTGTCTGCTGTACACATGCACTGATGATGTTGGAACATGGATCATTTCATACACGAGTGTGATCTGTTGTTGTTACACAAGGTTTTGGCTGCACTGTGCACAGCTTTATCAGGATATTATGATTGAATGCACGTGGTTGTGTTTGAGTGCTTTCTATGATGCATTTTTAAAGACTGGAGTGCTTTAAAAGTAAATCGCATAATAAATTGAGGAATTGTTTCAACACCGTCCGCAGATCACATTGGGTTTACAGTCTTTTACTGAACCTTTCTCTGTCTCTTTGTTCATTTTTGTTTACAGGTGGCAGTTGGAGTCAAGAGCAAGTTTGTCACTAATAGTAAGTTTCTAAGTGACTGTAGAGGTTGAATGTAAATTTGCTCAAGGACTGTACTTGAGAATTGTATTCTCTTGCACCTCAGAGCCACTGGGACTTTGAGGTTCAGAGCCTATCAATAAACATCATCTCTTAGCAGAGCCACTGGTGTGATATAGCAAAATAAATGGCACTTCCTGGCCTCACAAGTCAATATAAGTTAATTTGTCATGTTTATAACAATATTACACAATAAATATGAACATAAACCATAAATGTGACTCAAAGTAACCCCAAAGTGCTTCCAGAATGCACCCCAAGTTTGGAAGAAATGCAGATTAAAATCGTTAGCAAGAAGCTACACTCGAAAACTTTTTGGGGAATCCTTAGAACCTGTCAAACAAAGCCTCGCAAAGATATGTCATTTTTGTCCAGCAAAAAAAATAAAATGTACTTACTTATGGCTGAAATGTGAATAATCCGTCTCTTCCTGGTACCTACCAATAGCTCTGACCATGTAGCAACCGGATGTTGTGAAACGAGACGCATTCGAATACGCCCGGTGAAGTTATGGAGCTTTCAGTACCGGCCGAGTTACCACGATTTCTTGAAATGTCTGAACTAAATTAATTATTAAAAATACTTAACTTCACTCAATCATAACCAAACTTCGCACAGATACTCATATCATATAGAGCTATTTTATATATTTAAAACATACATAAAGTTACAATAATGAAAATGAACTTTGAATTAATTCTTTCGAAAAATATATATATATATTTTTTCTTTTCTGTGTATCATAAACCAATATACCACTAACACATATATGAACTTATTATCTATGTTCACAAGGGTTTTCGGTATATTATACCTTTTGAATTATTCAAATAGACTTTGTGAATGAGGAGATAATCAGGATTTATAATGAGATGCAAACCATTCACAATTTTCGCCACAAAACTTCTACTTCACAACATATCTGCAGAAAATATTGCACCACGGTTACAGTTTCTCCTGTTGCTATAAGCTGAAGTCTACACCTGGATACATACGACATTAAAATGCTGCATATAATGAAACAGTGATTAAAAAAAAATGTATTGGGGTATTTGTACTTTTACTTAATTACAGGACCTGACTATTTCTTCCACCACTGACTGTAAATGTGCACATACTAAAAGTTAAATCAGGGTTTATCTAGATCAGCCCTGGAGGAAGCTATTGACTGTGGATGGGGGGGGAGCTCATGACTCATGACTCATGCTCTCTGTGGACTCACCCACCACAGTGTAACCCACCAACCTTCCTCTGTGCCAGAATAGCTGCTCATTGTAAATCAAATCTGCTGTTGCAGATTTTTGGGCACAGGCTCAGCTCTGTGGTCTATATTTAAGAAAAACCCTCACCCTGACCTTGTGTCCCAGTATAAAGAACCTTCCAGACTCCTGGGATGGCTGTCGCGTCTTTGAAGTCCACTGGTCACCCGTTGCCACCTGGGCTGTCCAATTCCACGTTGTTGGCGGTGTTAGACATACCAGGGTGCAGCTGCTTGATTCTCACCGACTGGGAGGATTACTAACCGTTTAAGCAACAAATTGTGCAATATCACCGGGCTTATTCACTCAGGGCAAACAATAAAGACCAAACGTGTTCATGCAGTCTGTAGGTTTAAATGTGCATTAATCATAAAAAAAGATACATTAAACATCCTCTGATAAAGCGGATTTATTAGCAGAATAAAGCTGTCTTTTTTCTTTGTGATCAAAAGTTGCATTTCTTCAGACATCAAGCCCCTAAATGTTGAGCCAGAGCATCAACAATAGGAATGGAAAAGTGTTTGTCGAGTGTCAGCTCCGACTCTAAATAGCGATCCTTGTTTGTAGCCTCCCCATTTCTTCATCAGAAATAGACCGCTGAGGAATGAAGCAAAGGGCAAATGACAAAGTTACGGCTTTCACTCACACAGACGGGACACTCAAACAAATACATAGAGAAGTATGGGTGTAAAAGCATTGATTAACATCCCTGAAAACAATCTTGTTTATCACCTAATAAACTTTGAGAAGTTATACACTTTCACATGCAACAGGGATGTATGCATTGAGTAATATATGTCTAATATATGTGTCTCTCTCTCTATTAGCAGGCGTAAGACCCTAACCATTGACACCCCTTTAAATCAAGTGTCACCCGACCAAACACAAAGCCCTGCTACTTTATGTGCATCCATTTCCCTTCAACGTTCCTGTTTTTCACATGAAGTTCACACCGGAGGGAGGAAAACACGAGGGACCAGGATGAGTGACTCCAGGATCAAGGTCTCCAGAGGATGTTTTTGTTCCTTCAAAAGTTTAAAAAGTATTGAGGTTTTCATCAGACTTGACAAAGCCTCACATGTTTAATGCTTAATGGATTGTGTAGTATCCATCTTTTTAATCGAGGTTACACATTTCAGAACGGCTGTCAGGATGCTTAAATGTTATAATACTTTCAAGCCCGCTTAGATGTCTGCTCGTCTTGTATTTCCATATATCTTAAACCCAATTACAAGCATTTGTGTTTTTTTTATTATTGTACACACTCACTGCTTTTTGGGATGATGGTCACTATATTGACTCCATGTGATAACCAAGGTTATTTAAAGTCCATCTCACCGCTTGCATTTTAATTGAGTAAACTGCCACTAATATGGATTTTGGCTGATTAGCTTGTACATAATTGAGTAATGTCATAAGTAAGTACCATTTTCATTCATCTTCATCAACCCCATATAAAGGGTGCTGTATGATAATGTGGCTCATTCTACTCAAGACTGCAGCCAGATAGACAGTGTGCAAGCAGCTCAATGTCAACAACACATGGGTTTGTTACCAGTTTGGCTTTTGTTAACTGTGGTGGATTAAAATCTGATTATTATGTAACATACGCATGAATTCACGTGTAAGCGAGTACTGTAACAACTATCCAGCAACCAAATGCAATTCTATGTAACAGGCAGTGATACTTTTCTATCATAGGTTTACATGCCAGTAACTGCTGTTTAATTGCACACAGCTGCAGTGATAAAGGTGTGTAAGGCGATGGATAAATGCACTTAGTTTTAACTTCAAATCGTTCCCGGTGTTCCCGTCAGTCAGCAGTAAGCACGAGTTGCATCCTGCCAAATTGTATTGGAGTCTTTCAGATGTGGATCGCTTCGTTTGAACGTTTTTAACGTATCGTTTGTACTTGCTTCAGCAATAAATACAAAATTGAAAACATGTGATATAGTTCTGTGGCTTTGCTTTTAGCTACTGGAAGGAAATGTTGCTGCATGTGCTTCCTAACCTCTTGTGAAGTTATGGAGTGTTGAAACGTGAGGGGCTGTTGAAAGCTTGAATGGATAAATTACATTCTACCAGGACGGGAATGTACCTGCAGAATGTGTGTGTGTGTGTGTGTGTGTGTGTGTGAGAGAGAGAGCCCCAATATCCAGCTGTCTAACAATAGACTGACCAGCCATAGGGTGCTGCAGTCACATGCGTATGAACTGGACTATGTATCCTTGATGCTCAACCCGTTTGTGAACCTCAAGGAGCTGAAGTCTGTCGCTCGTCTCTGAGCTCCGCTCTCTGGGTTGTAGGTAAGGTTATGCTTATGTCAGAGCTGCTTCTTTAAATCTTCTTTAGTCATAAATCGTCAACATAATTGCTGTCTCACAACTATTACGCTGAGAGAAAACGTGCTTTCTGTTTTCAATTCTGTTCGCTGCCTGCTAAGATCTTAGAGTCACATTTACTAAACCTGACTAAACACTCACACACGCTGGAGATTACGTGCTTTTATTTGTGGTTCTGCTGAAAAGAAAATGTAAATGACTCGAAAATAAACTACATTTCTGAAGAGTAGTGGAGTATTTCTATTTTCTGCTACTTCATAGTATTCATTTTAGGAGAAAATGTAACTTTTACACCCACTGCTTTAAATATTAAATAATAATTAAATATTTGTATAGAAGTAACCTGAGTTAGAAGAAACAAAGTACATTTACTTGTATACTGTACTTGAGTACAAATGTTCATAAAACAGAAATTAGATGTACTGCAGCATTTGAACTACAGCATTGAAATATTGTTTACAGCTTGCAACCTTATCTATTCTTCAGTATATTACGTTAATATTGAGTGTTAGTTATTTCTTTTGAACGCACAACCTTTACTTGGGATTGAGTATTTCGTTGTGGCATTCCTACTATTGCTCCATCAAAAGATCGGAATACTTTTTTCCACTAGTGCCAAAGTGACCAGAGGTATTTGGGTCAGTGTGAACTGTGAGAATGTTTTCCATCTTGTGCTCGGCTATGTTGTTTAATGATGGGAAATATTTGTCTAAAAATAGGGATACATTTTGCAGAGCTCATCCATAAGAAAATGTCTGACACGGAAGAGGTCACAGAGGAGGAAGTTCCGTATGTACTCATTTTTGTACTTTTTATATTTTCATATTGGGATTAAAAAAACGACTGTTCATATTGTTTGAATATGTATTCATGATTTTGTTATTCTCATTCTTTGAAGGGAGGAAGGAGGTAAGAACGATGCATTTGTCCATCTTTTTATATACTTTACCTCATATTCATTTCACTAATCATTTATGGTCCTGATCATCAGCGCAAGAAGAGGCAGCAGGTGAGAAAACTGCAATATTTGTCTTTTTTTCAGTACTGGCTAGTCAATTTCTTCTAAATCTCTCCTATTTCCTCTTTCTTTGTGTGTCCCAGATGACTCGAAGCCCAAGCCAAAGTAAGTGTCTTAGCTCTTCTTTAGTTAAGCAGTTAAAACTTAAGGCAGATCACACAGCAATAAACTGTTCACTTCCACAGGTTCATGACAAACATAACCCCCCCAAAAATCCCTGATGGGGATAAAGTGGATTTTGATGTGAGTCAACCTCATTAAATGCCTCCCTCTAGATAGTAACATCCATTCGGATGAGATTTGACAAACAGACGCGTCCTGACTTCCCTGCTATGTTTTTCCGATGGAAGGACATCCACAGGAAGCGGCAGGACAAGGATCTGGCTGAGCTGCAGTCTCTGATCGAGGCTCACTTCATCCAGAGGAAGAAAGAGGAGGAGGATCTCCTCGCCCTTGTTAACAGAATCGTGAGTGTGTCAGTCAAAGAGGAATTATTGTGTCTCGGTTTGGTCCGAATCAGCACAACAGAGCTTGTTTCATCCCACAGGAAAAACGCCGAACTGAGAGAGCAGAGCAGCAGAGGGTCCGGTCGGAGAAAGAGAAGGAGAGGCAGGCCAGACTTGCGGTATGATCACACATGAACTCATCCATTGGCATCAGACAGCGGCATCGGTTCATCCACTAAACAGTTGACCTGTGCCGCCTCCAGGAGGAGAAAGAGCGTAAGGAGCAGGAGGAGCATCGCAGGAAGCACGACGATGACGCCAAGAAGAAGAAGGCCCTCTCAAACATGACCCAGCAGTACAGCGCTGGACAAAAGGTCATTCAACTCTCTATCTATCTCTCCATCAGTGTTTAAATGAGAAGCATAATGAACAGGTTTGGAAAAAGTATTTAAAGGTAACAAAAGTACCTTTTTAATCCTTCACAAGGTCACCAAATTGCATTATGATTTATAGGAGGCATATCATGAAAAACTCACTTTTTCAGCGCTTGGAAATTGGAAATCTGGAGTGCCCACCAACTAACAAACTACGAAAGGATGAATTACATTTTCAGGAGGCGGGGCTTAAAGATATAGTTACTAAAACAGAACATTTACATCAGAATCAGCTTTATTGGCCATGTGTGTTTACACTCACATGGAATTTGACTCCGGTTACACGTAGCTCTCGTTGTACATATATACACATTTACAATAAGCAAGATAAATATTAAAAAAAGACATTAAAAAGAAAAAGTAGTTTGATTAATGCAAGTAGTGCAGATGGGGGAGTCTGATTAATTGTTCATCTGGGTGACGGCCAGTGGAAAGAAGCTGTTCCTGTGTCTGGTAATTTTACATACAGGTATAATTAGACAGACTGCAGGAGATCAATACTGTATTTTTTGGATAAATGCATATTAACATGTAGAAACCAAAACACAGGAATGAACCTGAAAAAGAGAATGATATGTATATATATGTATATACATATATATATATATATGTATATATATATGTATATACATATATATACATATATATACATATATATATATTGTTCCTCACCCCCAAATATTCACCCCTCATCAACCGTGTGAAGCCATCAGTGAGGACCATCAAGGTGTGGCCAGCAGGGACAGACTCTGTACTCCAGGATAAGTTTCAACACACGGACTGGAGTATGTTTGCTTCTCGGGCCACCTGTGGCTCACACACTGACATTAACATCTATGCTTCCTCTGTCATGGATTACATCACCACCATCATTGATGGCGTCACCACAGAGAAGCAGATCACCACATACCCCAACCAGAAGCCATGGATGAGCAAGGAGGTGCGACTCCTGCTAAAGGCCCGCAACACGGCCTTCAGATCGGGGGATGCACAGGCCTACAGCACATCCAGGACTAACCTGAGGAGGGGCATCAAGAAGGCCAAGAACTGCTACAAGCAAAAAATAGAGGGTCACTTCTCCAACTCCGACCCCAGACGCATGTGGCAGGGCATCCAGGCCATCACTGACTACAGACCCAGCAACCTCACCCCCACAGCCACAGACATCTCCTTCCTGAACGAGCTTAACCACTTCTATGCTCGCTTCGAGAGGGAAAACAGAGACAGAGCCACCAAGACAACACTCCCAGCAGATCACCAGCCCACCACACTCTCCTCCACTGTTGTCCACACAGCACTGAGCCGGATCAACGCACGCAAGGCGGCTGGACCTGACGGCATTCCTGGTCGTGTGCTCAGGGCATGTGCGGAACAGCTCACTGGGGTTTTCACGGACATCTTCAACCTGTCCCTTGCCCAAGCAGCTGTACCAACATGCTTTAAAACCACATCCATCGTGCCAGTGCCGAAACACTCCAAGCCGACGTGCCTCAACGACTACCGCCCTGTAGCACTCACACCCATCATCATGAAGTGCTTTGAGCGGCTGGTCCTGGCACACCTGAAGGACTCCCTCCCACCCACACTGGACCCACTCCAGTTTGCCTACCGCAGCAATAGGAGCATAGACGATGCAGTCTCCTCAGCACTGCACTCTGTGCTCACACACCTGGACAACACCGACACCTACGCGCGATTGCTGTTTGCTGACTTCAGCTCGGCTTTCAACACTGTCATCCCCTCCAAGTTAATCACTAAACTTGGAGACCTGGGCACCAACACCTCCCTCTGCAACTGGATTTTGGACTTTCTGACTAACAGACCTCAACATGTTAGGTCAGGCCATACCTGCTCCACCACCATCTCACTCAGCACCGGTGTGCCACAGGGCTGTGTACTCAGCCCATTCCTCTACTCCCTCTTCACCTACGACTGCAGACCTATGCATGGATCCAACTCCATCATCAAGTTCGCAGACGACACCACGGTGATTGGTCTGATCAGCAACAACGATGAGACAGCCTACAGGGAAGAGGTACAGCACCTGGCCACATGGTGCGCCGAAAATAACCTGCTCCTGAACACCAGCAAAACCAAGGAGCTCATCGTGGACTTCAGGAAGGAGAAAAGAAGCAAGCATGCGCCCATCCACATCAATGGGATGGATGTTGAGCGTGTCTCCAGCTTCAAGTTCCTGGGGACCCACATCTCGGAAGACCTGTCTTGGACCACCAACACCTCCAGCCTTGTCAAGAAAGCTCACCAGCGCCTCTTCTTCTTGAGGACACTGAAGAAAAACCATCTGTCTTCAGCCATCCTGGTGAACTTTTACCGCTGTGTGATCGAGAGCATCCTAACCAACTGTGTCACAGTCTGGTATGGGAGCTGCTCTGTTGCGGAGCGCAAGGGACTGCAGCGGGTGGTGAAAACTGCCCAACGCATCACAGGAACTCCACTTCCGGCCATTGAGGAAATCCAGAGGAAACGCTGTCTGCGTCGAGCTCGCAGCATTCTCAAGGACGCCTCCCACCCTGCACACAGACTGTTTTCCCTCCTGCCCTCAGGCAGACGGTTCAGATGCTTCCGGACAAGGACCAGCAGACTGAGGAACAGTTTCTTCCCCAGAGCTGTTTCCTTATTGAACTCTGCCCCATGCTGACACCCCCCCTACTCCCCAACCACCTCCACCCACAAACCCATCTCCTCGTCATCTCCTCCCACTGACCAAAGACTTTACACCTGCACTCAAACACTTTTGAACTGTCTGCACTAAAAACTGAGCATTGCACTAGTCTAGTAACGTTAGGCAGCTACTGTTTATTATTATTATGCACTATTTAACGTTCACTCAATCTGTATTACTTAACTTATCATATGCCCATTTGCCTTTTGTAAATTATGTTTATAGTTCCTGCTTATAGTCTACCTACATTTAATGCACAAATCAACCTGTATAACATGTACATATTACCGCAATCAATCTGTATATCCCGTACCTATATCACTAACTTATTATCTGTAAAATACTTATTATTATCTGTATATTGGTATTTACTGCTATTGCACTTCTGGTTGGATGCTAAACTGCATTTCGTTGCTCTGTACTTGTACATGTGTAATGACAATAAAGTTGAATCTAATCTAATCTAATCTAATATATATACATATATATATATTATTTTTTTAATATAATTATATTTATCTATATATATAAATATTTATATATAGATATATAAATATTTATATATTTTAGTAATCTCTTGTAAAAAAAAATATTTACTTTTTTGTTGCACTTAGATTTACTTTTGTGTTTACGTTATGACCAACACAGACTGATAACAGAAAAGGAGCAAAGAAACAGACTGAGAGGGAGAAGAAGAAGAAGATCCTGGCTGACCGCAAGAAGGCTCTAAGCATTGATCATCTGAACGAGGATAAACTCAAGTAGGTCCACGGCGTGCGGCGTGTCTCAAATGATGAATCCACATTAATAGGACAGGAACCAAATGTTTGTCATCTCTGGATATGAGGCAGATGCTCTTCATGTGACCTGTGGTGATTTGTGTTTAGGGAGAAGGCCAATGAGATGTGGCAGTGGCTGATGGGGCTGGAGGCTGAGAAGTTTGATCTCAGTGAAAAACTCAAAAGGCAGAAGTACGACGTAAGTATCCAGCACAACAAAACACTGGAAATAATGGATTTGGTGATGAGGTCTCTACGAGAAACAAAAGAGGATCTCGACAAATGTGGCAGATGTGGAGCCAACAATGTTTTAATGTCAACAAACTGCTCCCTGTAAAGGACGAGCAGTTGAAGATGTTAGATGGATAAACAGTCTGGAGAAACAATTTCTGCTATAGTCCACCTCAAATGCATCCTTAATTTTTCTTTTAACTTTTGTAAGTTACATATTTCAGGTGAAAGGGCTTTGCTGGACGTATCTGGTGTCATATGTATGTACTTAAACAATGAGCACAATGATGTGTTTTTGCAGATTAACCAGCTTCTTGCTCGAGTCCGGGACCACCAGAGGTAAGAACGCAAACCCCATCTTCAAAATGTGCTACTTTACATTTTCATATTTTCTATCCACCATCGCTACTGACATGGAAAAATCAAAGATCTCAGAGTACCTTTTTTAATGTTTAATGTTTTTTTAATGTTAAAACGCACAGTCAAACTATATAGATTAGCCTCAAACCCTCTCTGAGGCCATTTATTCTCTCCACGCGTCTCAAACACTGGCATGGAATTACCAACGCCCTGGCACACTTTGTTCGTATGTTTTGTGTCACACGTGGCAGGCTCCGGTCGTCTAAATAAAATGCAAACATGTTCCCACAGAAGATACAGATCTGAGCATGAGCGTGTCCTTTTCAAAACTGTAATAGGAAATACACTTTAGTTTATTTGCAATGTCATTAGTTTGACACTACCAAGCTGCACTGAAATACATGTATTTAGCCGTGTTCCTACAATTCTGATTCAATCAAAACGTATGTGATGTCAGAACAGCGCTCTGGCAGAGATCATCAATACTCCACAAAAT